>OX327017.1:40538811-41869645 GCA_946800695.1 Geum urbanum | reverse complement strand
ACTCACACTTCATATTCATTAAATCCATCCTGATTACACACTACTCTATTGTAATCACATCTTGGGCTTCCATCGAAGTCCGAGACCTTTAGTGAAAACTCAGTGGACTAGCTGAATTCAGTGAACCACTATACATTTTGTGTCGACTATTCTACTTATCGCACTTTACTTATCGTATTTGCCTTATCTAGGCTTCTGCTAAAATCCCTTGGGGAATTTGGTAGAAACAATATGTACATCTAATACATATATATATATATATCTTATACACATAAAGGTTCGTTCAGAAATGATAAATTTTACTTATCCATTAAATTTCATTCTAGGAGAGGATAATAGTAGTGAATATAGGTAAAATAAAACGGTTTATTGACATTAGATTTGCTCAATACAATTGAATTGTTTCAGATCATAATTGACCTAATAATGAAATAGTACATGTACCCACGAATTTAACACAGACCCAACGTATTTCATTGAATGATTGATAAAAAAATTTGGCATAACCTCTAAACTAAATTTTGCCCCCCTTTTTCGCTTAAGTAAATTGACTAAGGTAAGTAAGTTAAGGGGTTTGGTCTGGGGATTTTTCTCTCATTCATAGATCTCTAAATTGCTAGAGGATTTTCATTCCTTGTTCATTTTATCCAGTAATTTCCTGCCACAGAAATTAGGAATAAAGAATCCATATCATATCAAAGAAAAGATACGGGCTAGCTGTTGTAGTATCCATTCTTATTTGATGCATTGTGAACACTAACATTGATGAATTAGGTAAAGGATAAGGAAAGAGAGGGATTCGAACCCTCGGTAAACAAAAGTCTACATAGCAGTTCCAATGCTACGCCTTCAACCACTCGGCCATCTCTCCTACATATACATAATGATTATGGCCCAAAAACCAAACGAATAGTGAGTCACTCATATTCATTTTGTATAGGTATGGACATTCCATTTTCATAAAAATTCTAAAATCCCTTTCTAGTTTTAGATTTTTCAACAAGAATTCCTTACTTGAACCTCTTAACCACTAGATTTATTCAAAATTCATGAAACACCCCTGTATTTTTATATTTGATTGTATAGCATATATCCACTATACACAAAACACAAAAAAGACTGTATTCCACTTTAATAATAGAATTATTGTTCTACTATTTTTCTTTTCCACTTTGGAATCAAAACTTCTCGAATTATCCTAATCTTTAGGAGCAATTCGTTGATTTTTAACTTCAATGAAATTGTAAGAGTTCTTTCATTTTTAAAATTTTTAGATTACTACATTTGGATTTGGATGAAATCTAATAGGATTCAAATAATTTTTTATTGGTTCCTATCAAAAATAAAGAATTTGAGTAACAAAACAAGAGCGTTTTAATGAATCTGTTTTTACGTTATTTCGTATTGTACAATTCCTTTGTTTGTGGGATCTTTTTTTCACAAAAGGAAATAAAAAAAATATATATAATGAATTAACACACCTATGTCTAGATCTGGGATAAATGAGAATTTTATTGATAAAACCTTTTCAATTGTAGCCAATATCTTATTACGAATAATTCTGACAACTTCAGGAGAAAAAGAGGCATTCACCTATTACAAAGATGGTGCGATTTGATTATTATTTTATTATTATTTTTACCGTCATCAATCTTAAGAGAAAGACAACATTATTATTTATTAATTATTCGGGATAGGAATAAAAAAATTATTGAAAAAATCTACACTTGTTGAAGGTGAAGTTTGTAAATAAAGCAATCCCTTCTGTCGTGTATCCCCGATTCATGCAGCCTCAGATGCTTCAATTGCCGATTCTAGAGTATTGAGCGAAAAGTTACGCCTATAGGTTAAGTTAACCTTACTCCACTAGTACCAATAGGAGGCATAGGGGAAGAAGCATTACTTCTAGGAATCAACACACGAAAACTTTGTTAGAAAGGATTCCCTTTACTTATCAGGATCGGCACTAACAAGAATGATTGGGACAACAAGTATCCATCTCGTTCATATTTTGGATACCCGTATAACCATCGAAGACTGTTGAAGTGACTAATTCCTACAAATTTAAGGGCATTGAAAACACTAGCCCTGCTCAGTTTATAATGAGAATCTGTCAATATTTTTTTTTCTTTGTTTTTCATTATGCACATAAAGGAGGAGCCGTATGAGGTGAAAATCTCATGTACGGTTCTGGAACGGCGATGCTTTGAATCGAAGACGACCGTAACGAATGTCGGCTCAATCCGAAGGAAATTATGCAGAAGCTTTACAGAATTATTATGAGGCTATGC
This sequence comes from Geum urbanum, assembly GCA_946800695.1. Taxonomy (NCBI): domain Eukaryota; kingdom Viridiplantae; phylum Streptophyta; class Magnoliopsida; order Rosales; family Rosaceae; genus Geum; species Geum urbanum. Next base: position 41,867,354 of record OX327017.1, on the reverse strand, counting down.
GGCTGGAAATTGATCCTTATGATCGAAGTCATATACTCTATAACATAGGCCTTATCCATACAAGAAACGGAGAACATACAAAAGCTTTGGAATATTATTTTCGGGCACTAGAGCGAAACCCGTTCTTACCCCAAGCTTTTAATAATATGGTCATGATCTGTCATTACGTGCGACTATCTTCACTGTAGAAATAAAAAAAAAGGGGGAAAGAAAGAATAAATCCGTTGATACATATTATAACATAAGAAAAACACAAAAGCTTTCGAACACTTTTCAGCAAATGATACCCGTGACATTGCAGAAATTATACAAATGAGAGAAACCTTAGCAAATTTAAGTCTTTAGATTTTGTTTCTGTTTACCCGTGACATTGCTGAAACACCAAGTAAAGCATACACCAGATTTGATACAAGTCCCTCGCCACTGTGGGATATAACTTGAATGGCCATTGCACTGAATGACCCTTCAGGAATACAAGACATAATATCCAACAAAGAGCTCAGGCTCACCTCCAAGAAACCTGGGAAACAAAAAATCACATACAAGATCCTCAACAAAGCTACGTTCAATGTCTTACTTGCACATGAACAGATTTTCAAGGAGCCAAAAAGAGAGAAATGGAAAGAGTATCCCATCATTACTTCTGTCAAGAGTTATACGGAGAACAGACAGTATGTCACGTTGCCACATTTGGATAAGACACAATATGTTTGGGCTTATAATTTACTACAAACAGTGAAACAAATATGCTTGAAGCACACACAAACCACATAACATAACTTGCAAGTAGAGGTAAAACAGAGTTCAAACTTACAAGATAAGTATGACATGGATGCAAGTGCTGCTCCACGATGCATAGCTGTGCATGATAGCTGCCTTTTGAAAAGAAATTTCAAGAAGGGCACCAGATGCAGCTACTACATCCTGAGGTAACACAATAATTAAATCAATTCAATTTCTCAACTTTGAAATAGATAATGCCATGGTTTAATCAATTATATTACATAGGATGAAAGAAATTACAAAAGGAACGCGTACATAACCTTACAAGTTCCACGAACATATGTGGATGTAAAATTTGTGTACGCCTCTACTAGATCAGGCTCTTGATCACATATATATGAAGAATTAAGAGCCATAACCGATTCTGCAAGTGTAAATCTCTCCAAAGTAGTGACAAATAAAGGTCCATACTCCTCCTTTTGAACAAATTCTTCGATCACAACAGATGCTGAAAGGCATTATTCCAATACAGAGAGAAATATACGAATGCAGAAGCTACATGGCAGCAAAAGGAAAAAAATACCAATGATCACTCCCATGCTTACACCATTAACCCCCATCTCCATAACTAGCAAAGTGAGACCATGTTACAAAATCCGTCAGGGGAATTATCTGCTGACGGTTCCCGCAATTAAAATAAAAAAGATGGGACCCAACGTTTAACATTCAAAGTGGTTGTGATTGATAAAATAAGTGAATCCCTGCATGGCTTTTGCTCACAGCTTCTTGCCTTTCAGACAATGCACACCATATTAAATAATCCAAGCAGGCCATGCAACTGGATAACAGCTAGAATGACAGGTCGTGTAACAAGGTGTGGTAATCAAAACTTATTCTGCATTTAGCTGGAAATTATAAGATTAACAAATCGGCTCAAGCAAGATTATTCTGTTACCAGAAACAATACCAACCCAGGTAACAAGCTGCCCTTGTAAGTATTTCACCCCAAGCTAGAACTGAAGCGGCCCTCCCTGATCTGAAGCTAAATTCTTTGCCGCAATATTCTTTCATACAGAAAATATGAGTATATGAAGGAGGAAAAGCAGCAAATTGCAGAGAGAAAACATATATTGTGTCTACAACTTCAAACTGAGTAACTCTCTAGTGTTGCAGTGAAGAAGACTAAAAAGGCCTGGGACTAATTTCACAATTTTTTTTTTCCTGAAAAGCTTGAATAAGTAAACCCCTGTGAGTAAATCACTTTAAGCCTACCAGGGTGGCGCACAAAAAAATGATATTGAATATAAAATACAGAAATAATTACTGGTTAGGGTTCGTCATACCAAAATTCCTGTTTTGGATAAAAGTAAAGTATATAAAAAACAACTTATTAAATTAAAGTTATTTCTGTGGCCCAATTATCGATTAGAAGATTTAGCTTGTATGTCGGTATTGGTTTGATCCCATTTATTGCCTCGTGAAGACTATACGTTGGCAGATAGTCTTCGGTCATTCTTGACCAACTTCCATTTGCGGCCGTCACCACAGATGTGGTCATGTCTTTGCTCCTATAGCTTATCTTATGGATTAAGGAAATTAGGAGGAAACAGTGTGATTAGCTACAAGCAAGGCATGCACAATAATATAACAAATGAAGCAAATTGAAATAAAGTCAAATGAAGCCTTACATTTTCATGGTTTTGATGGGGATTCATCATCTCTGAATGCTTAAAACATATACCTATAACAGTGCTCTGCTTTAAGACAGGCCTTTTATTCGCTGCAATGTTTTGAGTGAACACAGGGGGGCATAAAAGCACTGTAGGAGGTATAAATTGTAAGGAGCACTCATAATTTGTCAGAATACTTTATCATAACAATGGTATTTGTTGCCCAAACCTTTACTAAGCATGTGCTACACTTTGATTCACTGCATGTCCCTGAAACTTGTGGCCTTCAAGGAATGAACGCCATATAATCAAATTTGGTGGGAAGGGCATGTTGGAAATCAGCTTCTCCGCTTCTGTAACAAGTCCACCTTTAACCAGTAAGTCCACCACACACTGGTAATGATCTATTTGTGGTTCAACCCCATAAGAATCTCTCATTTTCCTGAACAATTCTAATCCACCTCTAACTAACCCACCATGCCTGCATGCTGTAAGCACAGCAGAAAGAGCTACTCCATCGGGCTTAAAACCCAAGAAAATCATTTCTCTAAATCGTAATAATGCCTCCTGAGAATAACCATTAGCTCCAAGGGAAGAAATGAGAGCTGTCCATGTGATTAAATTTTTGTAACCTATTTCATCAAAGATTTTCAATGAGCTTTCAGTACAACCACATTTCCCATACATGTCAAGTAAAACATTGCATGCAAATGTGTCACACGAACTGAAACCAAACTTAATGATATAACCATGAAGAGAGCTTCCCAAAGCAAGATTACAAAGTTTAGCACAAATACTTAGAAGGGTAACAAAGGTATAATGGTCTGGTTGGACCTGAATCAAATGCATCTGTTGGAAAAGCTCAAATACCTCTTGGTAATCACCAAGGCGACCACAAGCTGCAATCACAATGTTCCAGGATACAATGTCACATTCTTCTCGTGGAGAAAATAATCTGAGTGTTTCATTATATTGCCCAGTTCTGTTGTATATTCCACCAATGATGTTATAAGAAACATCAGTAAGCAGACCATTAGAAGCTGTCACAAACATCAGAGCATCAGATACGAGACCATTTTTGGCATATGACATTACAAGAGAGCTGAGAACATAATCTTGTTTCTCAAAGCCCATTTTTACAATTAAGCCATGAAGTTGTTGAAGCTCTAATGCCAACGATGACTTAAGAACGGCAGAAAATGAAAACTCGTTAGGCCTGTAACCCAATTGAAGCATATTTTGCAGTAAGCGTATAGATGTAGGAGAAGAACTATTCGAGTAACCCAAAATCAAAGCATTCCAAGAAACCACGTTTTTCTCACATATCTCATCAAAACAGTGATGGGCATCTTTCAAGTTGTCATATTTAGCATAGAAATCAACTAAAGCACTACCTACTATAACATTAGATTCATAAGCGTGCTGGATTATCTTGGCATGAACACACTCTCCAGATATTCGACTCTCCAACCCTGTACAACAGTTTATTAGGCTAGCAAATGTAATCTCAGTAGGCAAAACCCCAGTCATGGACATATGAGCGAAGAGTTCCATTGCCTCTCGAGGTCCCTCAAATTTTGCTACTGCTCCAATGATAATATTCCATGACACAACATCGTGAAAATCTACTTCTTCAAAAACTTTCTTTGCTGAGCATATGGCAATGCATCTTACATACATACTTATTAAAGAATTCACCACTAAAACTTCAGAAGTAAACCCATTCTTAACGACAAAAGCATGCAACTGTTTCCCGAATTCCAAATCTTGTGGACATGAAAATGCAGAGAAAACACCTACAAACGAACCTTCAGACAATCCAACATCCATCCTCACTAGCTCCCGAAACAAAACCACACAATTTTCAAAATATCCACAATTTCCAAGCAAAGATATCATTGAATTCCATGTGACCAAGCTCCCACAAGGCATATCCTGAAGTGTCCAAACGGCTTCCCGTAACAGCTCATGCCTCCCGTAAAAACCCAATAAGGAAGTCCCCACAAAAACATCACTAGCAACCAGTCCGTTCTTTACTACCAAACAATGCAACTGAACGCCATCACACACACTTAATGACCCAACTGATAATAATCTACTAACAGCATACTGATTCGACTTAAACCCACAACCCCTCATTTCATAAAACATGTTCCAAGCTTCCCTTACAACCCCACATCTAATATAAGCACTAATCATGATATTATAGGACACAACATTTCTAAGAGGCATGTTATCCAACAACTTACGTGCATCTAATAAGTTGCCAAGTGAGGTGTACTGGGACATGATGTTGTTGTAAGCAAACATGGGTTGCTTCGGAGACGGACCCATTGTGATGGTGAGAGCGTGGAGTGCTTTTGTTGCAGCCATGGATTGTAGCTTAGAGCATGCACGCACCAGTTGCAAAACATGGTTGTGATGTCTGAGGAACTCTCCATGGAAGCTCATGCCGGCATTTATAAAAGCTGTTTTAAAACAGAGAGATTAATTAAGATTATGTCAATGTATAGAGAAGACCCAAAATTACAATGCAAGGCAGTTATGTTTTAGTTTAGAGGACACTGCTTTTTCCAGTTACCTTGTTGTCAATGGCATTAAGCTTCTCTAGCAGTATGTCATCTTTCTGCTTCATGTCATTGAATTCTTGTTCATCGTCATCATCGACCCCTCCTTGAATGGTTTTATTCTCTTTTTCAAAACCAGCATGTTCTACAAGATCAAAAGAGGGCTCCAGTTTTTCCTGAACAACTCCGTAATTGGCGGGATCGTTTGGATCATAGGAATCTTTCCACTGCACCAATCGTGTAGCCCTGTTGAGTTTATGCTGAAGAATGAATTTATCCTTGCCCTAGGCTAGTTTGAGACGGAAATATTTTTGCTCAAACTTGTCAATTTTATGCATCCATTTGAAAGCATCATCAAGTGTGTCTGTGAATAGAAAGAAGACAATACAATATAATGTATAAGTTACACAGAGACAGACAGGCTGATTATATGTACGTATTTGATGAATGAAATAATAATAATAATAATAATAATAAGTGATGAGGGATGAACCGGCGAATCTCTTCTTAAGGGCGTCGGGAGTGAACCTCTCGTCGTCGGAATCAGAATCAGAATCGGTGGGCTCCTCCTCATAGGCATTGAGGTCGCCAGTGGTCTTGAGCTTCTCGATCAATGGTGTGACACGCATGTAGTCCTCTTCATCTTCTTTGTCGATGTCTTTGGCGTCGAGACCAGCCTTAGCCTCTGCTCTGCTCTCTTTCTCTCTGCTTGTCCTTGTCAACCTCGGCCAGAAGGTCTTGGATGACTCTGCTGGACGACGCGGCGGCGGCTCTCGAGGAGTAGTAGAGCTGAAATCGAACCGGTGGCGGCGGGTGGTTCGATTTGGATTTGATAGCTCGATTGAAGAGGAGACGTGACCACGAGAATGCTAGCTGCTGCAATTGAGATTTCTTCCCATTGTGTCCCCCAGTATATGGAGCAAGAGGAAATGAGAGAAATCGAAACACTCACTCTCTCTCTCTCTCTCTCTCTCTCTTAGGGTTTAAGAAGCAGCTCCAATCAGTACTCAAAACACAGAAGCAGAAGAAGCAGAAGAAGGGGGGAATTTGGGCCTGTTAAAAAAGAGAGCCCATCCATCTACCCTTGTTCGTTCAAGAAGTGAATAATTGACAAAAGTCGAGTCAGTCGGGAATGATACTGCAGCTGCAGCGGCGTCGTCTTCTTTTCCTGCTGGCACCTCCTCCCTCCTCTTCTCTTACTCGAATAAGAAGTCGATGATGATGATGATCCTTCCTCCCTCCTCATACGCATCCTTTTTCTGCACCCTGATACACCTCTACTTATCTCCTGTGGTAGACTCTCTCGTGCTACTGATGCCTTCTTCTCTATGTTCCTCCTCATCTCTCTCAGTGGAACCGCCTTCTTCGCCACTTCAATCTCTCTGGCTTCCCTTCTCAGGTGCCTCTTGTTTACTCTCAGATGCTCTCCTGTGGCTTCTGCCGAATCGGCTTCGTAGACTATGGAAAATTTGGTTGTACAGCGGGATGTTGTAGGTTACAACACCTTGATTGCAGGATATTGCAAAGCTGGCCAATCTAGTCGTGCATTTGACTTGATCCACATGATGGATACGTATAATACTATCATTCATGGATTTTGCAACACGGGTGACTTTGCAAAGGCTAAGAGTATTCTACATAAGATTTTGAACAAGGATGATCAGAATTGTACAGATGTCAAACCAAACGTCATAACACACACCACTCTTATTAGTGCTTACAGTAAGCAGCAGCAGCAGAAAGGACTTGAAGAGGCTCTTTCTCTGTATGAGGAAATGGTTATGAATGACATTTTTCCTGATGTGGTTATATTCGGTCTTTGTAAGCATGGGAGGATATCAGAAGCCAAACTGCTCTTTAAGGAGATGGCGAAAATGGGCACAGGTCCTAATCATGTCTCCTACACTACTCTTGTGGATGCCTTGTTTAAAACTGGTTCTTCCAGGGAAGCTCTTATCTTTCTAAGCCAAATGGTGCTACGAGGCCTGGGTCTTGATTTAGTAACTTGCACTGCCTCAATGGCCGGACTCTTTAAGGTTGGGAGGAAGAATGAGGCTAAGAACCTGTTTCTAACAATTTCAAAGCTCAACCTAGTTCCAAACTGTATCACCTATTCTGTTATGATAGATGGGCATTGCAATTTAGGAGACATGGACGGTGCAGAATCAATACTCACAGAAATGGAGGAGAAACATGTTTTCCCGAATGTTATTACTTATTCTTCTCTATTAAAAGGCTACATGAAGAAAGGAATGATTGGTGACGCTGTTGGTTTACTGAAAAAGATGTATTGCCAAATGTTTTTGTGTATGCAACACTTATTGATGGGTGTTTTAAGGCAGGTGAACAAGAATTAGCCCTTGATCTTTATAATCAGATGAAAATCAAAGGATTGGACGGGAACAGTTTCATATTTGATGCTTTTGTGAACAACATGAAAAGGTGCAAAAGGATGGAGGAAGCTGAGGAGTTAATTATGACTTCTGGGGGATTGTTTCTTGACCGTGTCAACTACACTTCTCTGATGGATTGTTTTTTCAAAGCAGGAAATGAATCAGTTGCTCTTAACTTGTTCCAAGAAATGATGGAGAAAAATATAGGGTTTGATGTCGTTTCATATAATGTCTTGATAAATGGTTTATTGCGACTTGGGAAATATGAAACAAAATCTGTGTATACTGGAATGAAAGACTTGGGAGTGGCTCCTGACTGTGTCACATACAAAACCCTGATTAATGTGTTCTGCAGGGAGCGCGACACTGAAAATGCTTTTGTACTCTGGAAAGAGATGAAGAGTCGAGGTTTAGTTTCAAATTCATTTACTTGTAACATTTTGATGGGAGGGATTTGTAAAGAAAATAAGATTGAAAAGGCAAGGGATGTGTTAAATGATATGATAGCTGTGGGCTCTCTTCCTACCTCAGCTACTCATAAACTACTGCTTGGTGCTTCTTCAAAGAGTAGAAGAGCTGATACAGTTTTGCAAATGCATCATGAGCTTGTAAGTATGGGGCTTGATCTCAATCATGATTTTTATAATAATCTTATCACAATATTTTGTAGGCTAGGAATTACCAGGAAAGCCACTTCAGTATTAGAAGTGATGACTGCAAAGGGGTTTTCAGCAGATACTATTACTTACAATGCCCTGATACATGGATATGGTATTAGCAGCCATCTGAAAAAGGCTTTTGCTACACACTTGAAGATGCTCGCTGAGGGAGTTTCTCCGAATATTGAAACTTACAATCTTCTTCTGGGGGTCCTTTCTGGGGCTGGCTTGATGACAAAGGCAGATGAATTATTTAGTGAAATGAAAAGTAGAGGCTTTGTTCCTAATGCTTCCACATACGATACATTGGTATCATGCTATGGTAAGATCGGAAATAAAAAAGAAGCTATAAGACGTTATTGTGAAATGATAAGCAAAGGTTTTGTTCCCAAGACTAGCACTTACAATGTGCTTATCAGTGATTTTGCTAAGGCGGGTAAGATGAACCAAGCTAGGGAGCTTATGAATGAAATGCAAGCAAGAGGCATCTCTCCTGATTCTTCAACTTACAACATAATAATCTGTGGCTGGTGTAGGCTCTCAAAGCAGCCAGAGGTGGAGAAGAAATTGTGGAAATCATACCGAGCTGGGGCAAAGAGACTATCACTGGAGATGAATGAGAAAGGGTATGTTCCGGGTGGAAGCACCCTTCTATCACTCAGTTCTGCCTTTGCTAAACCAGGAAAGGAGGCGGATGCTCAGAAGCTATTGAGGGAACTGTACATCAAAAGGTAGATATGAGGAATGGGGTCCTCAGAAAGAAAACGTGACATTCTTGGATAGCATCTTTCCAATCAACTATGGCTACTCCAGTTCTCCAATTGGAAAAGAGTCATTAACTATATGATTCGCATTCCTCATGAGGTGCTATTGATGTACTGTTGCCGTCTAGCCCCAGTGCCACAGCCTCAAAAGTTGTGAAGCATTTATGGGTTCACTTGAAGAAGCTGACGAGATCTCATGCAGGTACTTTCTTCTATTATCGTAATGAATATTACATTTCTTCAGCATCAGTTTCTTTTAGTTTTGGATTAGTATTAATCATTTCATGGGTCATTTCCAATTTCAGCGAAATGATTTGAAAAAAATGCATGATATGCTTTAACTGGTGAGTATAAAGCATATAGGGTAATATACTGAACAATAAATAATGTCCTTAGACTTTATTGATTTATATGCTCAAGTTGTGTAATTTGGAAACATTTGAGTCGTATTCTTCCATTGCAGATAAATGTTGTGAAGTCTGAGAAATAAGGAGTTTGGCATAAGCTGCTGAGGGTTCAGAATGCAGGCACCAAATTGTGATATGATGAAGCAAGAAAATTTGCAAGTGGACATCAATCAATTGGAAGTCATCTAGAGAGGTCTTAGAAAATTACAAAATTTTCAAACTTCAGGAATGAGGTAGTGGCAGCGAGAGTGGTGAGAGCAAGACTGTAAGGTGTTTGTGATATTGCAGCTTCGTTGGGGCTGGCAGCATATACAATGACAATGGCATCACCGATAGGTAGTGATTGTGGGACTGCAGTGGCGGTACTGGTGGCAGTGACGATGAAGGTTGTGGTGATTAACATTTCCAAGGATTGTGGCTTTGGCAGCAACAATGTTGACATGGAGGTTTACGATATTTGTGATTTTGGTAGCAATGATGTTGACATGTTCATATTGGATGTGGTTCGGAGTCGTGTTCAGGTGGTGGCGATGATAATGTGGTCATGACTGTTGGTGGCGATGATGGTAGTGGAGTTGGCAGCAAGAGTGACATCAATTGCTTTGATGATATTAGGGTCGAGGATAGACGCTCTTGGTGGTGTGCCCTTGGTGGTGAAGATGAAGGCTGTGCTCGGGGACTGGTGATTATGGTTATGGTTATGGTTTTGTGTTTTATTTTTTATTTTTAGAAAGAATAATGACTCATTTGGTCATATTTTGGTCAAATTCATGTCAATGTATGAATTTTTCTTTTGAAGGAAACAATTGCATCCTTTATTATCAGATCAGATGACAACGAAACTCTCCGCCCAATACATCCATCATCCCATTGTACCAATAAATGTCAAACTCAGTGTGTCTGGTAGGCAAACTAATGATTCTTTCTTTGATATCCAGATACAATAATCTGCACAACCCTGCTTTTTCAAAGAAGAAAACAATGCCACGCAATCCCATCTTGAGGTAAAATTGAGTGTAAATGACAAACAGTCGAGAGGATTTACAGAATAAGTAGGATAAAGGCTTTTGGTATAGGAGGTTACCTTTTCAAAGTGAGCTCTTAACCCATTTCATTACTCAAAAAAGTTGTGGCAACCCCAAAATCAAATGAACCAAAATAGTCGTGGTTACGTGAAATCAGACATGGCCAAGTGGGTCACTGTAACAGGGCATGGAGTAAGAGTTAATGCGTACATTCCAGGAATTGGACTAGACACTATAAAAATATATTCTACTGCATGAATTATTCACGCAACTGCAAGGAAGAAACTCCCTCGCAGTCGTCCTTTCAAGAACTTTATGCCATCTGCAGCGACTTTATACTAGAATCAAGTGCTGGCTTTCTCACGAAAAAAGCGCTGTTATGTTGCATCTGTCAACAAAATGATGTCAAATCACTTTGAGATCTCAATATCACATTATACTGTGAATTTAGGGCCCAGAAACCAGCTTTTTTAGAGATGTGAAAGGTGAGCTGTAACCATATACTGCGGAGTCTCTCCAAAGAGCCATTCCTGTTGGGAGAAACATATAAGCCTAGCCTTAGGGTTTGAGGTAATAAGAAAATACTTCGATAAGAGAAAAAAACAGTCATAATCAGCATAAGTGAGAAATTATTATATCGTCTCTAGCAGATACTGATGGGAGGGGAGCATACGAATTGACAGTGATACACTATTGGGACAAGATAACAACCTATCCATAAAACCAAACCAGTTGTCGCTGCTAAGAAGAATTCCTTGCTGATACTGTTAAACCTGTTGTGAAAAATATGTGACTTAGGGGAAATCAACATTGCTACCAAACAGACATTAGAAACATAACGTGACATATGACGAACCATAAATAAGGAACATACCAATATAAGGCCACAATGTTGCCGTATCCATAAAAGAGAGAAGCCCAAGTAGAGCCAGTGAACCTGCAATTATTGTGGAGCTAACATTCTTACCGAAACTGAGCCATGAACTAATTTTGAAGTCTAAAGGTACTGAAGAAATCTAAGAAAGGTGCCGAGAAAGAAAATCACCACATAAAATCACGAATGAAAAGAGCACGAGGAATCATAAGTCCATTTCCAATCATTGCAAGCAACATTGAGACAGCTGATAAGCCTTTGATGTTGTCAGGATTAAGGAAATTTGTCCACTGAAGAAGATACACCAATTATGGTCAGAATCAGATGCATACAAGATAAACATTACAAATTACAAAACAGTACCATTTGGGAAACAGGCATCCACATGAAGAGAAGTGTAGCTGTCCATCCAGATATCGATCCAACAAATTTGATTCCATCTGAAGTGAGTTTCCCCATCCGAGCCTGCGAATAGTAACAGCTGCATTCTTAATAAGTGCAGAACACAATTGCCCGTATCTCTCTAACTTGAATCGTTAAGTACAGATTATAAAGAAATTTCAGATAGTAAAACCAGATCACTAATGCAAAAGAAAAATGGTTAGTTCCAAAATAAGTTCTACTTTGCATTATGACCAGAGCAAGGGCCAGAACAATACTCTTATAATGAACTGAAAGGTTCTGATCATTTTGTTATCATTTTGCTGCTATGTTGTATCAGACAATACTAAAGACTTGTATGACAGTTTGCTTTTTGTTCGGTTGATAATAAAACAAATTTCTTTTAGCAGAACAAAAAAAAGCAATATGATACAATATTATACTTGTATAACAAAGCAATATCATCAGAAATGTTTGATCTGTACAATCACTAATACAGTTGTAACAATACGTACAACTTAATCTGAGTTAAAATTTACCATAATCACAGCTGCCACAGCAAATACAAAAGCCACTACCCCGGGTAAGATACTGTTGGGTATATACGGAACAAAAGTAGACCACATAATCTGAGACCAAAATGGTTAACAAGAAAATAAATTAATCCAAAGAAAACAAGAGAGAAAGAGAGACTATGAGGGAGATAGAGGGGGAGATTACTTGGGGAAGAACTGATAGGCCGCCAACGGTAATAAAATCTTCCCAGAAGCGCCAGATTCCAGCATTAAGGAAATTAAAGTAATTCAAAAAATTCAAAAGAAGACCAGTTGCAACAACGATGGAAGTAATGACAAAGTAAGGTAGAGGCATTGCTTCTGCCAAGGAGAGCTGTGCAAAAACGATATACAGGGAAACGACTCCCAATGTTTGGACGACAATGGCCTCCTTCTCCCTCTTCTTTGCAAAATATGAAAGCAGTGAAAGGTTTCCAAGCAAACCAGTGAACATTCCGAGCCAGGGGACAGCTAAAAGGGCAGCTTTGTTTCCAGCCATAAGATTTTGAGCGTTGAGTATAATCTGTGGCATTTGCAGAAGCAGAAAGGGGATATTGGATGCTCCAGAGAACTTTGCTGTCCATGAATCCCATTGCTCGAAACTTGTCCTTCTCTCATCGCTAGTCGTCGTCTATTGAACAAGTTGATCGATTCAACAACAAAATAAAACAATTAAGCTCAGTTCAACTAACTAACTAACTAGATGACATTGCTGCACGCACATTGGCACCTGTGATCGATCGATCGATGGATGTCAATTGTCAAATAAATGTAGTAGATTTGACTTAATTAATTCATTACCTGGTGGAGAGGTTGAGGAACGTCGGAGTCGAGAGCGTTAAGAAGTCGCAAGTAGGACTTGTGGTGGTTGTTGCATTTTTTTGAGGGGAGAGAGACAGAAACGGAGAGAGCACCCTGATGATGATGATGCCTGGTGAGGAGGAAGGAGGAGGAATTGAGCTGCTGAAGCCTCGACCTTCTCCTCCTCCTAATGGAAGAGGAAGAGGAAGAGAGCGAATAAGTGTAGGCGGCGGCGTTGGTGGCCATCGTTGCTAGCTGCTGCTCCTCCCTCCCTCCTTTTGAACTCCAACTCCAACTCTGCCCCTTTAATTTGTCAGTCTAGTCATCCAGTGTGGATTCCAGTCAGACATGTACGTATGGTTGTGTATATGTACGCGACACGTGGCTCTCCTCTCCGATGTCCGTGGACGCGCGCATGCGTGAGACATTTATTGCACACTCCTCTCCTCCTCCTCCTCCTCGATTAGATCCATTCTCACCGCTCTCGCTCTCAAGGGATCCAAAGTTTCCGCACTATCTTATGGCATCTCCGATAGCAAGTCCTAAAATGGGGTGCTAAATCTATATTTAGGACCTCAATTTAGGATTTATGATTTAGGACTTCATTATCTCCAATGGTGAAATCTTATATTGTAAATATCTTTATTTTATGTTATTTTTAATGATTAATTTATTTTGTTACAATATTATTATGTATAATAAATATTAATTATGATAATTTTTGACCGATACATGGATTATTCAACGACTCTCCATTTTAATTTGACACCGATATATGCATTTTTCAAGGATAATTTCAAAAATTTCGAAATGGTATATCATAATCTTATCTTTAGAAATTACTGTTCCAACGGACTAATTAATATTCCTAAAAAATAAAAAATAAAAAATCTATTTTTTCTGATTATTGTATGGAAAATGAGAGTTTGATTGAATAATAATCGTTGGATCGATTTCGAAATATATTCGTAGCCGTTGGATCAAAATCAAAAATTCAAAAAAAAAAACTAAAATTAACTGAGATTGAAATCTGGCCGTTGATTTCAAATTTCAGTTCAAATCGGGCCGTCCATTAAGGGACCGTTAGCTGTAGCTGCTTCTGCACGTGGGCGGGTCCCGCTTCTTCAGTAGCTGTCTGCTACTCTCCTGGCTTGTCCAGCGCGTGGCGCGTCTCTCCCTCAGCCTCTCTCCTCCAGCGCTCGTGTGTGACTCTTTCTTCCCTTCCGGCGCGTGACGGTTGCTCCATCCTCTCTCCTACGTCAGCAATTAGGTAGCAGCAAAAATTTTAGATCGGTACTAAACCAAGATCTATACTAGGACTCCATATAACACTCTAAGCTATAATTTATAGAGTTTGGATCCCTCAATACAAACATTGGAGAACAATTTTTTCAACCAAAGCTATATTACTAGGGTTTAGGACTCTCTATTGGAGATGCCCTTAGTATCTACTGCATGTGTGTGATTGGGCTGGGCTTATCTGTTTGACAAGCCCATATCTACCCTCTATGCTTAACTTCTCCTAGTCCACTAGTTAACATTAAGTTCATACTTCAAAAACACACAGATAAATTCATACTGAAATAAATAAATAAATCCAGAACCAACGAGTACTTCTTAGTGAGTGAGTGTTGTCCGATCTTGTTACAGAACCAATCCTCTATGCTAGCATCAAAAACAAGTTTCATTCATTTTCTGTAATCTATATACACCTTCTCAGTCCATCTCCATCTGTAAGTGATATCTAAAATCATACATAAACTAATGCTGGACTAGCAATGCCTCCATCTCTCTTTTCCTTGCACCATGTTTCAGTTTCTCTAGAGCAACCAGTCCGACTTGCCTAACTCTTTCTCTGGACAATCCTATTCTGTACAAGTGAAAGTCACACAAGAAACAAAACAAATATCAGTAAATTAAATGGAAGAAACAGATCCATGAATCTACCTACTATCACACTGTCTCTCTTTTCTGTTGCTCTAACCAGTCTTTGGTGACTTTAAAAACCATATGATTCACCTCCACTCAAGTCATCTCTCTCACTATTTGTTTACCAATTTAGATACCCTTAGTACTTGACCACCTTGACTTTACTCTTTACTCTTCAGTAAGAGTTGTTGGACATAATTAATGACTGGGATTCTAACTGAAGTTTCTGATTTACTTCAGTTTACTTATTAGTGATCGAATACATTATCTCAATCCCCTCAATTGGTTGGACTCACCGTTTACTAATGTCCTCCCATGTAAGACTTTCATTATCCAGCCCAAAGTAAAGTCGTATGATTTCCTGCTCCCGTTCTCCAAGACTAATACTTATGAGCTTGTTTACTTCGTCCTGCAAATATAGCACCATCATAAGTAGGAGGTCCAGACTCCAGATACTCTCATAGGTTGTTCACAAATTGTCAAATAACAGATAATCAAATAAGACAACTGATATTAAAAATACATACATGTACACATATATGCCTGCCTCTCATACTATCAGGAGCGATGTATAATGAGGCTTTTCTTTTTTGAACCTCGACTAGTTTGGTTTTTCTTTAATTGATCTTTGGTTATATGTCTGAATTCACTTCTTTGGAATTAGACCTAACATATATACTGATTTGTATGTTAGTTTAGACCATTTCATGCATGCCTTACCTTAAGTGCTGACTCATCCACCCCATGCCACGGGATGTTCTCGCGGCGAATATCTGCAATGTACTGCAACAAAGTTTGTTAAAAGATCGACTACAAGACAAAAGCTGGCAGGCAAGGTGAAAAAAATTAACAAATGAGACTAGTTAAGTTGTCGTCAACACTTACACTATGATGAGTTTCTCCTGGAATCACATTCAAAGAGGGGAATGCATCTCTATCAAGTGAATAAACCTTACTTATAGCCTGCACATTATGAAATTGTATGGTAACAGTAACTAAGCATTGAGAACAGAGGAATAAACACAACATTTAGTACCTCAGTAGCATTCCTAACTTTCTTTTTGGACATGTTCAGGCTTTCTGCAATCCTCTGAAATCAAAAAGTAATAAGAGAAATACATATCAGATAAAGTATCCATAACATACTGATATGTAACTAATATGAAACATGAATATTGTAATCGCTGGCCTCAGCATGTTCACGTATTCCTTACTCCTTAGAAGTTAGAACAAAATAATTAATAAAGATAGGAAAGACTTACATCAATAGATGGAGTTATTCCTTTCTCTTCCAATCTAACTTTAGCATTTTTGATCAACCCTAACCTCTCATGCAAATGTGCAGGAAGTCTTAAGGTTCTGGAATTTTCAACCAGTGCTCTCGAAACACCCTGGAATGTAAGGATAATGTAAGCCAGTGTCTCACAAGGACATTTGATATATTGCTACATATATACCAAGTTGTTTAACATTGAAGTTGAAAAGAGTGGTCTCACCTGACGTATCCACCAGTACACATAAGTTGAAATCTTGAACCCCTTTGAGGAGTCGAATTTCTCAATTCCGCGTAGTAGTCCGATTAAGCCACCCTATAATTAGTTTCTCACATGAGATTTAAGTTGGTTTTTGTCTTAGTTATGGTAATTTTGTTGGAAGAAATATTGTCAGCTCACAATTAAGTAAAAAGCAGAAGTCACCTGGACAAGATCAGCCCTTTCAGCACCTGTGTTATCATATCTTTGGGCAATGGACATAACCAAACGAACATTGCTCATTGTCAGCTTCTCTCTTGCCAAAGAACACTGGATTAAATTTGACTGTAGTTCAGCACGAGAAATCCTTAATGAAGTTGCAAGTTGTTCGTCAGAGGGGTCACAACCCAGTTTCTCTCTCGGTCTGAAAATAAGACAACTCGGATTAGAATTATAGGGATAAAAATAACCAAACAAAACTGGATTTTTGTTGTAAAAGCTAAAAAGTAACCAGTCTTCATAGGTGAACTCAGTCCAAAGGGGTGGTCATTTAAAACTAACAGAGGCAGAAATTACTAATCCACCTTACTTACCACTATCACTCCGTAACAATTAAAAAAAAATAGATATATGTGCAGAAGTTTCATAACATAGGGTTTTGTGCAAACAGCATAGTAGAGGGCTACAGGATATCTAGCTTTAACCAGCAAATGAATGTTTCAGAATAAGATCACTCTAAATTCTATTTAGACAAATCAAACTAGGATTCATATAACTGAAAAGACAGAAGTTTATAACCTTGATTTATGCTCCTCCACCGAAAGACCGATTTTGATTTTCTTGGAAAGGCTTACGACCTCAGTATGAGTGAGCAAATCTTCACTTCTCAATCCCTTCACATAACCCTTTACACGATTCTGCAGCAGATTTGGAATTACACTCGTCCTCAAGTGCTTATTGGTGCTAGGTTGCATTTCAAAAGTTTTGCTCTTAGTACTCATCCTCCTCTGCCGAGCAGATATCCCAGAACAAGTGACTGGTATCTTCTTGTGAGTTGTTTTTTTCGTTGGCACTTTTTTCTCAAAGGAAAGACTTCATTGCTTTTCCAGCATAGACTTTTGTAGCAGAAGAAGTGCCTCCACTGAATATTCAAGATAGGAGCTTTCCTCCTCCAAGTCGTCAAATTGATGTGACGCGGATGAGGCAGCAGAGGCAGTATCTGCATGCTCTTTCAAAGCCCTGATGAAGTGTTCATGATGCCTATCCGGAGATGGAAAGTTGGAAGCCGACTTTCTGGCAGTCACAATATTCTTTGGTGAAGACAATTGACAATTCACAAGGCGGTGATGATCACCGAGACAAAAAAGCTTGTCTGTGATATCTGAATAATACGAGGAAGACAAGAGTCTCTTTCCGGTACTATTGAGCCCAACAAAGGCAGAAGCTGTGACCATCATATGGCGTCTTCTTGCGTGCACTTCACAATTACCATATGTATAGACAACAACCGTCTTCCTTTATTCTTGAGAATCAAGTGTTTTAATTCTTATATATGATAATCTAACCCAATTAAGAACACTGGTTACCAGTTATCTGCCAACAACCAACACAATTTAAATTTCAAGTTCAATTGCAACTGATGATGAAAGAATAGATAAGATAGAACGCACAAGCAGAAACTAGCTAGCTACTTGAAATTAAGAATGAATACACGTAACGTAACAAACAGTTGAATCGCAGCCTAGCTGCTAGCTCCAACAGAAATATATATACACATGCAAAAGCTAAATGGCAAAAACAGTTTGATTCTTTGAGCTGAGGATGATGCATATGATGAAACTAATCAGACTGATCGAAAAGAGTGTACCTGATCGTGATAAAAGACACAACCCAAGCTGTAGATACAAGATATCCCAACTCTAGGGCCAGCTATACAGAGGCCCGGTGAAAAAATTAAAATGTGACCCCTATCAAAGTTTATTTTAATGTATTTGATATCTTATTACAACTGAATCTACTAGAAAATATTAAACAAAACTCATCAATGTTTACATCAAGTACAATACAAATTATAACAATGAGGTATAAATAATAAGAAAAAAAATTCCACAAAAAAAACTGAATTTTAAATAGAATGCAGAAAAATAAAAGAATGGAAAAGAAAAAAAATGCACAAAAATAGAAAAAACCTTGGCTAAAAACAGAATGCAGAAAAGGAAAAAATAAGGCAGGAGCTGAGATCGAACTTTGTTTAGAACAAGGGAATGAAAAGACTTCACCAAGTGAGCTAAGTGCTCAGTTAGTCATACATAATTTTTTTTTCTATTACATATTTCTCTAATATAATCTTTTTTAAGGCCCCAAAAATTAGAGGCCTCATGCGGCCACAACTCTCGCACTCCCCAGGGCCGCCCCTGCCCAACACCATAAATATATTTATAGTTCAGAAAATCAAATAAATGTTACGATAATCTGAAAAAACACACATTGAAGAACTTATGGTGTGCAGCCAGCCGCTCAATTCCGTATAAGATTAAATAATAACAGTTCTATATACAAGGTTTACAGTGCTGATGGATCAAATATAAAAACATGTTCATGTTCATGGAGCCAATTTAGCTCTCAGGGCATCTCCAATGGCAAGTCCTAAAATGGGGTGCTAGATCTATATTTAGGACCTCAATTTAGGACTTATGATTTAGGACTTCACTATCTACAATAGTGAAGTCCTATATTGTAAATATCTTTATTTTATGTTATTTTTAATGATTAATTTATTTTGTTACAATATTATTATGTATAATAAATATTAATTATGATAATTTTTGACCGATATATGGATTATTCAACGACTCTCCATTTTAATTTGACACTGATATATGCATTTTTCAAGGATAATTTCAAATTTTCGAAATGGTATATCATAATCTTATCTTTAGAAATTACTGTTCCAACGGACTAATTAATATTCCTAAAAAATAAAAATAAAAAATCTATTTTTTCTGATTATTGTATGAAAAATGAGAGTTTGATTGAATAATAATCGTTGGATCGATTTCGAAATATATTCGTAGCCGTTGGATCAAAATCAGAAATTCAAAAAAAAAAACTAAAATTAACTGAGATTGAAATCTGGCCGTTGATTTCAAATTTCAGTTCAAATCGGGCCGTCCATTAAGGGACCGTTGGCTGCAGCTGCTTCTGCACGTGGGCAGGTCCCGCTCCTTCAGTAGTTGTCTGCTACTCTTCTGGCTTGTCCAGTGCGTGGCGCGTCTCTCCCTCAGCCTCTCTCCTCCAGCGCTCGTGTGTGACTCTTTCTTCCCTTCCGGCACGTGACGGCTGCTCCATCCTCTCTCCTACGTCAGCAACTCGGTAGCAGCAAAATTTTTAGATCGGTGCTAAACCAAGATCTATACTAGGACTCCATATGACACTCTAAGCTATAATTTATAGAGTTTGGATCCCTCAATACAACCATTGGAGAGCAATTTTTTCAACCAAAGCTATATTACTAGGGTTTAGGACTCTCTATTAGAGATGCCCTCAAGTATCACAAGCCATATATTGTTTTCAACCTGGACATCACCCTTCTTTTTAAACTAATTGAATGGAAAAAGGAAGATGGCCAAGATCAAAATTACATGCAAAGGAAATTTCTGAACTCCACACATTAGTTACATCAACACTTCCAATTCTTTCAGCAGCTGCAATATTATCTCTGTAAATTATATAAGACTCCTTCAAAACACATCAAAAGCAATTTCAGAAGAAGCACATCTTAATTATAGGCAGGGACTGATTGACCATTACGGAGACAAAAACAATAGTTGCATGCAGCAATAACTAGAACACAAGATATCCATTAACCACAAACTACATTTTGCAAGCACATTGTTCTTGCCAACTCAGAATCTCAATCTGATCTGACAGTAAACAAACAATTCCAACATCAGATAATTCGCCCCTAGTCGTTTCTTCCACGCGATGCAGGTGGAACGCTAATGACTGGATGACTGGCTCTACGCCCTACAATAGAGTGCCACAATTAGTTTGACTGGTCACAGCTCCCTAGCTCCCCCAATTATACCCCACTTTCTTATAAAGATATTTTACGAGAGTTTGTCTAATTATCCAAAGCGGACAAAGAAAATCAAAAGACCAATGGCTGATGATATTAAGTCAGAAAGTACCCCATGACGTGCCGTTGCTGAATGAGGTGTTTCCTGGAGAACGTGGGTCTCCAGAATTAAAATTAGGAGGGGCCTGCACGTTCATATGATTCCAATCACTCCGAGAATTGCTGGGTCTTCCATGATTGTACCGCTGAGATTGCTGACCCAAACGGCTTGGGGAATTTTGAGATATATGAGGCATGAAGTGAGATGGCTTCGACAAACGCACATATCCCGCAAGAGGTTCACTAGTTGGCGGACTACCCACCTCTGCATGTGAATATGATTGAACGGGGCCATTTTGTCTGAAGCAGATTGCACATAATGTAAACAAAATCAGGTGTAACAAGGTAAGTCAATTTGTAGTAAATTTACAATTCCAGAGGTGAATCGTAACATTCCGACACTTCTCAACAATTCAATATTTCACTATTACCTCCAAAATAAATTGCAAACTATGCACCAAAACTACATACGTAATAAGTTTACAAATGATTACATCCATTATCCATTATGTACATTATACTCCTCGAGTTTATTCTCAACCGAGGAGAAGAGATGTAGATTCTGTTGCATATGATCAAAATGTGTATTTCCAAGTGTGGATATATTCGCAAAATTATGATTTGCTATCAAGTAAAGAACACATGACCTGCTCAGATGGATGCAAGTCACCAAGTTAAAAAGCTTTTATACTGATAAATTACCTGTGCAAGGAACAACCTGAGGTTGTGTTTGACATGCCGCTGAATCTTCCAACCCCGGCAAATGTTTCTGGGGAATTAAGATGCATGTCATTGCTGAACTCAGAAATAAAGCAGTTTAAGTCGGAACCATCTTCTTGCAGAAGTTGTTCGTCACTGGAAATGATAATAGGAAGACAAGAAAATAAGGATCACTCAAATTCAAACCAGCCAAGGATGAAAGCAGAATTCAGCAGTTACACAAGCCCCTGGAGGCCAGGATCATTCAGCTTGAAACATATGGTCGAACAAAACAGGTCTTGTCCAGTTACCTATAATTGGGATCCCAATCCCCAGGATCAGGCAATGACAAGCTAGCCTCTGAATTCTCATGAGGAACTCCTGTCGTCCTTGGGATATTGGATCCAACCTTGAAGGATCCTTGCATGTTTTGAGTGGCCAAATAGCCAGCAGAAATTACGCTGTCATCTCGTTGCTGTCTCCAGTTTCCAGTATTAGCATTTAGCGGCATATGTGATAGGGATCCACCAGGTGGTTGAGAACTCCCATCAGCTTTGCCAGAACTGATGCAATCAGTAGATTGCCCTTGCCTATGTGAAGACGAACTCTCCTGAGTTTGAGAGCCTCCAGGGAATCCCCAACTTTTTCTTCTATTAAACTGGCTGACTGCAGCCATCTTTCCTAAAGGTGATCCCTGACAACTGCCTCTTGCTGGAGAAGTTGGACCATAATGACCCAGGGAGCAAGCAGAAATTTGACCATAGGAACTTGGTGGAGTAAATTGTGATGGACTAGTGCCCAGGGGCAGTGGAGCAAAACTTCCTGCTGAAGGGCTCATACCAAGTCCATTTCCATAGGAATAAGGGATAATCCTTCGTCTTGCATCAGGACTATTTCCAAGCATTGCCGCATTACCTTGAACATGCACGTTCATTCCAGATGGAGCAACCGGTGAATAATAAGCGAACATATTACCAGTATCTCCATAGCTTCCATAGCTGCTTCCAAGTCCAGTACCATCATTATAACTACCATGGCTTCCTACAATGCCATAGCTAGTAGCATGTGCATATGGCGGCACCACTTGAAAATGTGAGCTGCTAGGCATGGAGACCCTGTTTCTTCCTGGAATCTGCCAAGGAGTAATAATTGACACATTGTTATAGTGGAGATAATAGTCAAGGATGCAGAAAACCAAAAAGTTGCGAGTGACAGAATTTGAGGAGTAGCAAGCTTACATTAGGAGAGAGACCAGCAGCAAACCAATGGCCACCACCAGGATGATGGTTCACTCTTATGTTTTGAGCAACGGGCTAGGAGAAGAAGAGAGCGCAAGGAGGTCAAAGACCATGAGAAGAAGGAATAAATATATAGTTTGAATTATCTCCCACATAAACTATATTCCAGCCAAACTCTCTTTATAACGCATAAATTGTTGAGTAAAGTTGTAATGTCTCCAAAGCTAATAGTAAAAGTTCCTAATGGGACCACTTACCATACGAGGAGTCTCTGACGGAGGTTGATATGGGCATGTAAAAGGTTCCCCCGTAACAAAAGGGTGTTTTGAAGCCTGCAAGTGGTACGAGGAGTCTATGTGGTCATTTTGCAGTGCAACAAAATCCAAATATCGAACAAGTAGTGATATTTTAACAACCTGAAACGGTGACCAGCGTTTTGAAGGATCAAAGTCGACAAGGCCCCTTAGAAAATCAACCAAAGCTGACCGAATCTGACTCTCTGCCAAAATTTCATACCACACAACAGAAATCAATAACTTCATTAATTGCCATAAGCAGAACTGTTTCAGTGTACTCAACATTGAATATATGACAGCATACGGCAGACCTTTAGCCATGTCTTCCTTAGGCAAGTTCTTCCTATACGGATAGCTTGTAACAATTTCTTCAAGGTTCATATGATTAAAATACTCTTTACCAATTGTTGGTCTTTTTGATTCTCTCTGAAAAGAAATCAGTCACCATAAGAACTAAATAGAAACACATAAAATAAAAGGTATCTAGAATAAACCCGACAAAGAAAAAACAACTAAAGCTTACAACGACTCACTATTATTAATTTTACCAGAGAGAGTATTAGTCCCATCAGTTTTTTCTTCTTTTCTTATATAGCAACTATATTCCCAACTGTTATTTTCCCTGCCAAAAATTCTTTGATATATAGGCACTTACAGCTTCATATTCTTCCTCTGTTAATGCTTGATAAGAACTTCTGCCAGTTGCAGAATATTCTACATTCTCCACACTGTGCATACTCCGGATGCACTTAAAGAACTTGCTTGTGTTTTTTGCCTCGTTAAGTACATAATCAGGGGGCTGCCCTCTACAACATTGAAGAGAAACAGCCAAAAAAAAAATAAACATAGAAACAGAAAAACTATAACTTATTAAGCTATTTAGACATAAATTTGCAGAATAGCAACATACCCAAGGATCTCTATCATTCTCCTTAGTAGGTCAAATTCTGAAGCTCCTGGAAATAATGGCAATCCTAGAAACAATTCAGCAACTATGCATCCAAAGGACCACATGTCGATAGCAGTAGTATATCTGTTAGAGTTAGGAACCAACTAATAGGATGAATTTAAGCAACGAAATTGAAACTGATGAAATCAGATGAGACGTTATAGATATTAAAAGTACAAATATATCACTTCATGTACAAGGATACTGATATCCAAGCAGGACTTCAGGAGACCTATAGTAACGACTCTGCAAAAGAAATAAGAATAAGTGCAGTTATAGCACATCCTAGACTTCGATAACCATAAGATAAGCATTCAGCAATAAAACAAACCTGAATGTAGGAGTAAACCGTTCGGTCGTCCATGCATGCAGATCCAAAGTCAATAATTTTTATTTCTGCCGGCTTAACACTGTTGTTTTCAAGGAACAGTGATTAATTTTAACTCAATATCATCACAGACACATAACAGATACCGGAAAAAGTAAATCACCTTGTGCATAGGAGAATATTTTCTGGCTTTAGATCACAGTGAATTATCCCAGCATCCTTTAAAAGGGCCAGTCCATGTAGAATCTACTCAAAATTGTATATTACCAACAAAGAAATACAGAAGGATTGAGATACAAACTCGTAAGTAAAAAATAATATACACTCCAATTCAAGCAATAAGTCCCATACTTGTTTGGAGAACAATTGGACGATGGTCAGGGACAGTCCCCTGAAATGATTTATCTTGATAAGCTCATACCTGAACAGAAGGGAAATTTCAAGGCAAGGAAAATTAGGTTAAAAATGGGGGGTATGAAAAGATAAGTCGATCCAAAAATAAAGAGGTAGAGTGACTTACAGATTAGTATCAAGCAGTTCAAAGCAAATGCACAGATGACGATGATATACAAAGTAATCATAAATACGCACAATGTGATGCTTGTCCTCGGGATCATATTTCTTGTTCAACTACAACAAATAAAAAATTTAGTCCAAGACCACAAGATTCAACATCAGACACAACGAAAAAAAAAGTCAGTGTTACCGTTGTCAAAATGGATACTTCAACCAGTGCCTGTTGATAGTATGCAGGTTGATTTTTGATGATCTTGACAGCAACAAAATTGTTAGTTTCTGGGACCCAGCATTTAGCAACCTGGCCAAATGTGCCATGGCCAAGAACATCTTTGACGATGTATCTTCGCTGAGTGTCTAGATTGAGCAAGAGAAAGTTTACGGTAAGAATAAGATCTGACTTGACATTATCGTAGCCCTCATTGAGTACTCCAGTTGATGGGGTAGTCAAATATCTCTTTGGATTAAGTTCTTCCGAATACTTAAACTGGGGATTGCATAGTCGGTATGTTTCAACTATGTCCTTGGTAACTCTTGCCACAAGCTGCATAACATAACATAACAGAGTGTTCAGTGTTGTGTCAGAAATAAAGAATGAAAGCATGATAGCTGCATGACAATGAAATTAGACAAGGTAACTGGATTGCAGACAGTACAAATAAATTAAGTGAAGGACGAGAGGGAGAGAGAGAGAGAGAGAGAGAGAGTGAGAGATTACCGGGCGGCATAAAGGTTGAGACTTGATGTTGGCCTGCCTGGAATATGGAGTGAAGACGAGCTGGGTGGGGTGCCACCCGGGGATAGAGCTGAGCTCATCCATGGTCCAACAAATTAATCAAGCAGCCAATGCTTCCCTTCTTCTTCCATTTAAAAAAGTAGACGCAGTGATGAAGAAGAAGAAGATGATGATGGTATCATATACTTTCCATCAGCCTCGCCTAGCCCGGGCCTTTTCTTGGCTTGCTGTTGTTGTAATTGGATTCAATTCAATTCAATTGAAGTGTTGTTGGGAAGAGGAGGGAATCAGAGGAGGCTGGATGATGATGATTAAGCTTCACTAAACACACCAACCGATTCCAATCCCATCCTTGTTCATGGGTCTCAATCCCCCTGCAGCATTACCAATTACGTCACCACCAGATCGATCAACATATGACGACTCCCTCCACAGATGGCCAATTCCTGATTGATCTTGAGCAGCAGCAGCTGATTTACAGAGAGAGAGGCCTACCGGGCGAGTGACTGAGACAACTTTGAGATTTGGGGATTTTCCTCTTTGTTTACAGAGAGCGAGCGAGCGAGAGAGACCAAGAAAGCAGAAGAAGCGATTAGGATTTAGGACCAAGTAAGGAGAAGAAGGAAGGAAGGACTTGTGTGTTATGTGAGGGACAAGCCACGAGTCACCGTCTTTCTTCCTCCCATTCCGATTCTATTATCAAATTTCCCTTTTCTTTTTTTTAACTTTCTACTATATATATCTTAACACAGAGGGGAAAGTCTTCCGACGAGGACCTTAGAACAACTTCAGTAGATTCTATAAAAGTCAATTTTATCTATAATATGAGGTTTTTGTTTTAAAATCAGCTCCAAGAGATCCCCTATCACATTAGCTATTCCCTATATTTCATGTTTTCATCCCCTATTCCTATACCTAAAGCTTGAATTTTATGTGATATAAAAGTCAACATTGTAATTAATTGTTTCCTAAAATGTTGTAAATGTAATCAATTTCTAAGTTAATAAATGTTAATTATTTTTATTAACCAATCAAAACAAAGTATTTATTCATATTTAACTAAATTATGAGTAATATTGTTGGAGTAAATTTTTACAAATGCTTAGCTAAAATAGGTTTGAGCTATATTTTGGAACAAAATAGGAAAATTTTAAGTGACATTGTTGGAGATGCTCTTATGATGAAGATTTGATAAGTATATTTCATAAAATTATCTTAAGAGTCATTTATTCGATAATATTTTTACAAAGTTAACTATTGCATATTTTAATATTGATGAGTAGATCATTTATACAAATTTTCATCTAAATTGAAAATTATTAAGGTATCGAACAATATTAAATCAATAAACGAACTAAAACTGTCAAACATAAATCATTCATATTCATAAGTGATAAATTTTATTTAGGATTGACTTAACGATTTTTAATTTTTATGAAATTTTGCATGAGTGATCTACTCATCATTATCTATCTAACCAACAGTATATTTGCCAAAATATAAAAAAAATGTGGGTTTAATAAGAAGACAATCACCAAATCCTCATTATAAAGGTCTTCAATGGAAAATTTTATTCCTAACCTTTTATTTGGTGGTATACCCTTACACTTCAATTTTTTAATTTAAAACCCAGTTCTTCCATTGTCTAGTTTCTTAAAACACTAACAAGGTTGGTATGTTACTATCCAAAAACTGGGTTGGTATGTTGTAGACCAATCAATATAGAGATTAGGCCAATTTGATCGGATATCAAGATTGTCATTCAATCTCTAAAAACAAAATTCAAAAACTAACCAAATTCAGTATCACATTCAATGTTTAAAAACATGGTAAACGGGAACGAAACGATTTGGTGTCGTTTACCGGTTAGTTGTTTAAATGGTAATTAAACGAGATTAAACGAAAACGGTATTTTTTATTTAAAAATAATATTATAAGTATTTATATATTAAATATAAAATATCATTAAATTAGAAAATAAAAAATAAAATATTACAAAAATCCACAAAATAATTAAACACATGGTTCAACACAAGCATAACAAAATGTCTTTCTAACAAGAAAATCACTACATATTGTCAAATCCTTCAAACATTTCCTCGTCAAGATCAGTCTCATCCTTGGAAGACGGGCTGTGGCAATCTGACCAGAGAGAGAGGGTGGGTTGTGGCGGAAGGAGACGGGCTATGCAGCGATGGTGTGGCGAGAGAGAGAGAGAGTTTGGCGAAATATGATTTTTAAATTTAGGGTTTTATTTTTTTTATTATTATTTATTTAAAAAAAAAACAAAAACAAAAAAATCAAACCGTTTAAACATTTGGTCAACCGTTTAATTAACGTTTCGTAATTTAATCGGCGATTAAACGGTCCACCATTTAATACCCTGTTTAGGCCAAAACGTCGATTAAACAATCCATCGTTTAATACCCTATTTAGGCAAAAAAAATATATTCAATCTTTCTACTATGATACCATAGGTCAAGTGGCTCACATGCAGGGTACCTCTTCAAATCAGGGACCCACTAACTTTTATCTCTTCTTCTCATGTTTCAACATCGACTGTAGTTTCGACTTCACGACCCTTTTGACAAGGTCCTCAAATAAAGGGTGGTGCATCAAGTGCAATGAGTTTTATCCTTATGTCTACTGCCATGCAATAGTTCGTCCAACAATTCTAGCATATGACATGCATATGAGTGTGGGGTAAGAGAACACAATGGGAGGAGAAACCCGAACAGTCTGTTTCGGGTGGACACAAGGATGAACATAAGTCAAATGGGATTTCAAAATATCCTCAAAAAAGAGAGTAGCGTTGGACCTTACAGTGGTGGCAAATGAGCAGGCTAAAGAACGACGATTGACTTTGATGTAATTTGAAGTGCATAGCTATATGAGATCTTGATTTTTTAATTGTATATCTTACACCTATATATCGTTTAGCTATGTTATGTAGTTGATTAAATTGTACAATTAGTATGCTCTAGAAGGTTCATATATATCAGGCCGAAAATCCGGTGGATCTCTCGTGTATTATTATTGTGACATTCCGTTCTGAGCATTCTTTATTTCTGATTTATTTAATGGTAATCATTGATGGTAATTAGTTTTTACCGTTGATAATTATCAATGATATTTATCAGAATTTTACCGATTACATTTTTCGAGGAAGTTATTTGCGAAAAGTCATAGAGTTTATCGAAACAAGTTTGTGGCCACGTCAAGAGTTTAAATCAGAGTTACGAGTTAGAAGTTATAGTCAACGAAAATTTTGTACGAAGTTACGATACATTTAATCGCAAATTTCAACTATAAATAGAAATTTCTGTAAATGGAAAGTCAAAATTTTCCCCGTTTTGGTAATTTCCTTATTTTCCTTTTCTCTATCTTCCTTTCTGTTCTCTTTCTCCCTGCATCGGCGTCACCATCAGCGAACAATCGAACGACCACCAAAACCAGCAAGGTCGGTGTCAAAAGTTGTGCCTCAACCTCCTCTACTTGTTGGTGGGTGATTTCATGGCAATTGGTAGCGGAGGAAGGAGGAACGACACCGTAAAGGTCACGGTTTCATGGTTTAACCGGTGTCGGCTCCGACGAGGTTTCCAACCACTTTTTAGGTATAATTGGATTGTGTTTTGATCCTAAATTGTATTGGTATGTTTGTTTTGATGTGAGGTGGTATAAATCGATGGGAATTGTAGGAATATAATCGGCTCCGGCAATAGTGGTTCGGGTCGACGCCGTAGGTGGTGGTTGACAGTGAATTGGACAGAGGGATGATGGGGTTATTGCTCCCCTCGTCACCCTGAGTCGATTGGGATATGCCTTGAGCCACAATGTAGCTTGACGACAGAGAACAGTCGCCAGAAAGGATTTTTCGACCGGAGAATTTCGAGGGCATTTCCAATTGATTGGGGGGGGGGGGAATTGGAGGTTGTTTATTTGATGAATATCGATGTTGGGTAAATTCTCTATAACTTGGGCTTCGGTTTGCCAAGAAAAGTCACTGGCGCCAGTAGTGGTTCACGGCGCAGCTCCGGCGAGGGCGTTTTTTGGTAGAAATTTTATATCGTTTCCCTCTGAGTAAAGCTAAGCTTCTCTCTTCACATGTTCATCATGATCTTCAAGCTCTCATATCGAAGAGCTTTCATGATTTGTTTGTGAAGACAGGCTTGAACAAGGTGCAGTTGACATTCCATCTGTTTTCCACTGGTTTAGTGGCAGAAGCAATGATCCAAGCCCTAGTGCTCCCCTCTATGCGGTGTGCCTGCAAGTACTTGTTGTTGTAGCATCTTCTTATGTGCACCATTCCTTTCCCGATCTTTGCATTTTCGACTTCAAACTTGGCCAACGGGTTCTCAACTTCTTGGCCATTGAATTTCAGGAACCCTGCTGGGGTGCCTTTTGGATCTTTCTTCAACAAGCTCAAGTATCTGCTGCTGTTGTTCGAGCTCGAGGTTTTCAGCATCAAGATTCTCGGAAGCGTTGGCGCTTTGATGATCACCGCACACTCGATCTGAGAACAAAGCAGCAAAGAGAGCGAAACTAGTACTGCTACTGCTTTCATATCCATCCTTCGATTCAACTCGATCTGTGGGATGGATGGATGGATGGATGGATGGATGGATGCTTAAACTCGTATCAGCTCATCCATATTTAATTACGTACCAAATCTAATGATGAAGTTATTGAATTGAATTAGACATTATTGGTTAAGACGTATGGTTAATCGGATAAGAATTAAACATTTTTATGTTATTGATCAACAGTTGCATTGATTTTCGATTCGACTTCGAGTTCCTTAATGTTTAAGGTCTATGTTACAATTTTAAAAAGGATTTAAGAATTGAAAATTGAAATTTGGAATTAGATTAGAGCTAGGTATTATTTCGGGAAGCGTGATTTTTGAGAATGCGATATTCTTAACGGTATTGCTCGTTGGTAATGAGTTTGGTTATTCGAAATGATTTTCGACGATTAGCTTTTACATACCAATCATTATTTCAGGATGACGTATTAGTAGCTAGTGGCAGATGTATAGAGACGCCAATAAATGTGCTTGGCTGATTGAAGATCACGGTACAGTGTGTTCAATTTTCAGAATTTCAGAATTTCAGTCATACAAGTTCATTTTATTTCAGCATTACAGTATTACAATTTAATTTGCAGTATATTTTTAGAACAGTTTAAATTTGGAGATTTTTCTTGTGATGACATTAGTTAGTTGCATCGATGCACTACCTATTCGGCTAATCACCGGATAGTCCAGTCAAGGGAGATCAGGTTACCTCGTCTGGTCGTCATGGGAGGTCAGGTTACCTCATATGGCTCATCACTTATAGTTTATTTTTACAGTTTGTCAACTCAGGTTAGGAAAATTTCTTGAGCGACCACCTCCACAGAGCATATGAACTCACTTTATTTTACACAGATCAGCGGAAGGTATCAGATTCAATTTACTTCAGTTTTTATGATTATCGTACGATACTGTTTTTTGTCCATTCACTCTAACGTTTTATGTTTTATGTCTTTCCATGGGCCCTTTGTTTTCGATTGCCCAGTTTGCAGGATAGCATATTGAAGTCGTGACCATCCAGAGTTCGAAGCATGACAATTCACAGCTTCTGCTTTCTCAGTGTAGGATCATAACGAAGTTTTGGGTTACTCGTGCTAAGGTAGCTGATACCAACTAGTCGATGCTAGAGACTTTAACACGAGTCCCGCAAGACTTATCTCTGGATTATTGGGGCAATCTGGGACGGGTCTTGTCAATTGGTATCAGAGCATCAGGTTTCATGATCATGTTGATTATCTTGTATCCTTAGTGATTTTAAAGTGGGATGGTCCGACTGCAACGGCTCCCATCGTACGCTTTCGGGCATATGGATCACTAATGGTATAAGATAATTTTCTAGGTGAGTATATTTAGTTTCTTGTGTCATGTCTCATGGACATGATTGACGAATTCAGCAATAGTTTTCATAACGAATATGCATCATTTTTGTTACATTTTATTCCTGAGATTTCCGCGACTTGGTGGGTCACAAGGTTCATCTAGGCAGTGTGTATTCGGGGATGCCAGTAGAGTAGATGATGCCAGCTTATGAGATTAGATGATCTCGATTCTCGGTTGAAGAGTCGTTATGTTGCGATATTTTTGTATCCTGGCATCCTTGGTACTTGATAATGATCTTTCCATGCTTTGGAGGATATGAAGAGGTAGCCACCATTGTACGAATCACTGGGAGCAGTAGCAGGCAAACATAGTTATGTACTTCACTATGATTTGGCGGTAGGGGGCAATATGAGCTTTCTGTGTCTGTAGGTCATTAGCTATCAATCTTGATGCTTACTCGAGTGTTGTCGAGTATACGATGATACTTCCAGGAATGACTCTCAATGTTATTATTGTTAATTAAGTCAGGAAGGTCTAAAGCATTAATTCAGTTCCGGGGGAACTTCTAGCGTGTTATGCGCAGTTTCGTAATTTTTCGCGAGTACGCAAGAGTACTCAACTTCCATTCAGTGCAATTAGACGATTCCTCGTTGCTTAAGCTATATTTGAGCTATTATCCTTTGATTTCATGCAACAAGAAGTATGAGGTTCTTGTTATGATTTATATCTCCAAGGGATGACTCTGATGAACACGGTGGGATAATTCCCAGAGGGTCGACAACCAGGGCATTATGGGAGTTTGGATAAATAATTTACCTATTATGGACCCGTAGCATCGAGTCAGGATTAATCGTGATATGCGATTGCTTCCTGAGCAGATTTATGATTTATGGTGCAGCCGTATGGGTCAAGAAAATTGTTTACGTTAACCTTAGTGTTTCACGCGATGTTTCGCGATTCTTTCTTAAATATCCGTAAAGTCTTGATTTTCCGTCGAGTGCGGGAAATTAAGTACTTGCATTCGTTCCAGTTTCATTCACATTATATTTAAGAGTCATTTCACCACTTTTTATTTATTTCATCTAATCATTGATACGACCTTGTTTCTTTATACTGATGAAATGCCTATGGCGTAGCGATGTAGCATTTCGCAATAGAATAATTCATAGCAATCAACATATTTTCAGTATCTGTTTTATTTCTTCCTATGTACGAGAGTTACTTGGCGATTTGATTTACAGCATAAATACTGGTATCGACGAGGTGTTTCCGATGACCACTACGGAAAGTAAGATTTTCGTTGGGAGTTGGCTCAATGTTCTGATTATTCACGATGGATATACTTTTTAGTCATTGACCCTCGAGTGGGTGATTACAGCAGTTTTAGTGGCTTTGACGTGTAGTGCGATTTACTTTATATATTTTCTTTTCTATCAAAAGAGTTGCGGTTCCATAGTTCTGGACGAGGAAAATAGTATATACAAAATGTGGTTATTATGATGACTTCTTAACTCGATGTTTGGTGATGGGAGGCGAGGCTTGTGTTTGTGAGGAGTTGGCAGCAGCAATGGAGGGGAAGGACGGTTGTGGTGGTGCGACCAGTGGAGGCGGGTCGTTACTCTGTCTGAACAGAGCGATCCTTTTCGTCTAGTGCTTACGCGTGTTACTTCAAGGCTTGGAATTTGCCAAACAATAGTTTTAACGACTCAACGAGTAGTGCACACCGGTTAATATAAGGTGAACGACGAAGGGATGATGGTGGATCGAGGTGTTGTTCGATCTTAGTTTGTTTTGGTGGTGGTACTCTACTGGGAATTAGCGACAAGATCAGCAGTGGAGTGAAGGAAAGAGATGGGGCGCTGGCATTAATTCCTTGGTCGAATGCAGACTGGGATTCTCTTTTGCCACGGGTTGGGATCCCGGTTAGGGTCTAGGTTAACACCATAGACCCAAATTGTTTTAAGTTGTGTTTTAATTTTTGAATTTTAATAGTTATTTTGTTTTGTTATTAGTAGTTTTAAAAATAAGCCTACACCAGTATAAAGTAGGCAGAAGTGGGTTTTATCTCGGAATGTGCACATTTGGTGCCTTGTCTGCTCTAAGTCAGGACATTTGTTGGTTTGTTGCATGGGCGCAACCTCCTAGTGGCAGAATGAGACGTAGTGCCAATAATTTGTCTTGTCGGCAACATAGTTGGAGAGCTTATCAGAGTGAATTGATGTGTTGTTATAGTTGCGTTATCTTTCCGGTATTGTGTCGACTTAATTGTAAATAGAGTAACAAATGTTGCACTCTTTGCTAAATGGTGCAGTTTAGAAAACAATGTTTTAGTCGAGTCTCCTGATAATATTTTGGTTGTATTTCTTCTTTTGGGGTTTAGACTTTATGTCCCCCTTGTATTCTACCATTTCATTAATCAAGATTTAAGGGTAGTCACATCCTCTTACTTTAAAAAAAAATTAGAAAAATGACCCAAGTGATCACTCAAGTCTGTCATAATCGACAATTTGAAGTTTAGAAAATATCAAAAAAGTCATTGAACTTTAATTTTGTCTATCAAATTAATTAATTTGCCTATCTTGGATGTCAATTTTTCTTATTTCATGATAATTTTCATACTTCTCTAATTTATGTTATGTGCATTTTTCTCATAATCTCATCTATATACAAAATATTTGACAAATTAGAATGTTTAAAATAAACAAAATTATGAGATAAAATTAAAGTTCAATAACCTTTTTGTTATATTCTAAAATTGAGTAAATTTTTTATTATATTTTAAAATTAAGGTATCAAATTGTTCGACCACACTCCTCCCGATAAAATGAGACCAAAGCCTGGTCTTTTGGGGTTGTTCCACACAGCCCTTATCTCAGCAGCACACGAGAAACGCTGTGAACGAGCGAGCGAGTGAGTGAGAGAGATGGTGGGTGATCTAACTGGCTCTGTGCATCTTTGGTAATGTTTGAGGTTTCTAGGCCGAATCGCTCGTAGGGTCGCAAGTAAGAAGGGAGAAGTAGAAGTAGAAAGTATGAATAGCTCTAGTACCGGAGGTGGGAATCTGATGGGGATGAGATCACCTTTCACAGTGTCACAGTGGCAAGAGCTGGAACATCAAGCACTCATCTTCAAGTATATGATGGCAGGCATGCCTGTTCCTCCTGATCTCGTCTTTCCCATTCAGAAGAGTTTTGACTCCATCTCTCAAAGATTCTTCCACCATCCAACCAGTAACACTCTTCTCTTCTCTTCTCTTTTCTCTCATCTTCACTTGATTTGCTCTCAAGATTCTTTCTCTTCCTTATTATTTACCTGGGTATATTTCTTCAGTAGTTCTTGAGATAAGACATCACTTTTTGATACTTGAACTTCTCTCTTACAATTTTTCTTTTTCTCTTCGTTTTCAGTCAGTATTAGATGGCTTGATATGAATCAATTGACTTCTGGCAGGGTTTGTAATTTTGTGATTCGTTGCTAACTGTATCCGAAATCAGATTTCTAACTTCCTGCTACACTTCTCGCCGTTTCTTTTGTATTACATAAATTGTTTACTTGTTATCCGACCACTGTCAAATGTCAATACCCTTTTCTTGTTCTGATCTGTAGAGGAATTGGAAGTATGAAGTTTACTTATCACTTCTCTTTTTGGATAAAACTTTTGCAGTGGGTTATTGTTCCTTCTATGGGAAGAAGGTGGACCCGGAGCCGGGACGTTGCAGGAGGACCGATGGCAAGAAATGGAGGTGCTCTAAGGATGCATACCCGGACTCCAAATACTGTGAGCGCCACATGCATCGTGGCCGCAACCGTTCAAGAAAGCCTGTGGAATCACAAACAATGACACAGTCATCATCCACTGTGACATCGTCCACTGTCACCGGAACCAGCAGTGGAACTAGGAGCTTTCAAAACGTTCCTTTGAATGCTTATGGGAATTCCCAAGGTGCCAGTTCCGGTACCAATCAGTCTCCTTATCAAGTGGACTCCATACCCTTTGGAATCCCTAACAAAGATTATAGGTAATTCATTTTATTTAATTTTTTCATTTAATTGGTAGGGAAGGGTTCTGTAAGAATATTAGTAATTCTAACAACTGTCCAACTATAAGCTCATTGAGTTTAAACTTGGCGACGTGACCAACATAAAACATCAAATTCTCTCGAGATTATGTGCATATGAAGTAAAATATCAGCTTTCTGGATGGCGAACATGTGTGCTGTTATAACTTTTCCATCATTAATCATTTAGACTGCTTATATCGGTTGTCAAATTATTGGATGCTCAGTCTTACATAGGATCATAAATTGAAATTGTGTGGTGGTTCAGACAGGTAGAGACTTATGCCATCTGCATTATCTTTCTTATATCTACACATTTAAGATTGTTTTTGGTACATTGGGATTCTTGTTTTGGTCTGGCCATTCCTTTTGTTTACTCCTAAATGTTTTGTAGACAATTGACAAGATAGAGAATTGTCTTTTGAGTATATTAATTTGTCAAAAAGGATGACGGTCTTTCTGCTTAAAGAGAGACAGGAACATGCAAAGTAGATAGACAAGTAACATAGGAGTTGGGACTGATATTAATGCCATCTTATTATCTTGTCTATCAATTTACATAGTTGCTGATGGCATCCAGAGTTGGTGATGTTACTGTTAGGTTTCAGAAAATAATTAGAAAAGATTATGTGACAACTCTTGTTTGGAAAAAAGCTATGAATTTTGGTTGAAAATATATGTTAAGTGGGTAGGCATCTTTGTTTGTAATAGATAATATTGATAGTTCCTTTAGTTATTGGTAGAAGTCTGATTTCCTGCAAATGACCTATTAACTGACAAACATGTCTATAGTAGTGAATTCAGTCCTCTACATTTTGTATTGCACTTGGGTGCAGAGGGTGCAGACTTGGCAAGTTCTTAAAATAGCTGAAGGTTTATATACATGTGAAGTAAAATTGTGATTCTGTGGGCATAATTTTGGAAGCAGTCATACAGTCATTAATTTTAGTTTCAGGATTCACGAGCACCTTTTTGAACAGAGTGATAATCACCTTTCCGTCTTCAGGTATCTTCAAGGACTCAAACTTGAAGATAGTGAGCATAGTTTCTTCTCTGATACTTCGGGAAGCAACATGGGTCTCCAAATGGACTCAGCACTAGACAACACATGGCCTCTGATGCCATCCAGAGTTGCTTCATATTCTCCTGCCTCTAAGTCGGGTGATGGCTCCATGTTGCAGAATGATTATCCACAACATTCATTTTTTAATAATGATATTCCGGCAGGGGAACCCTTGAAACAGGAAGGTCAGTCTCTCCGACCCTTCTTTGATGAGTGGCCTAA
Organism: Geum urbanum; assembly: GCA_946800695.1. Classification (NCBI taxonomy): domain Eukaryota; kingdom Viridiplantae; phylum Streptophyta; class Magnoliopsida; order Rosales; family Rosaceae; genus Geum; species Geum urbanum. Next base: position 41,830,960 of record OX327017.1, on the reverse strand, counting down.
AGGCAGAGATTCCTGGTCTGGTCTGGAGGATGAGAGATCCAACCAAGCCTCATTCTCCACAACACAGCTCTCAATATCAATTCCGATTACTTCGCCTGACTTATCTGCAACAAGTTCTCGATCTCCAACATGGTGAGTTAAAGTGCATGGCATGTTTTGGAATACTAATTTCCCCATCATGTTCCAATTCTAATTACTGTCGTTGGATCATTTGCAGATAATTGATATAATCACGTTCGATATAGGAAATCCCATAGACAAACTATGGGAAGGTTTGTGGAAGATGTAGCATAAATGTGGTTCGGACTTGAGAGAGAAAGTTGAAGAATGGGTTGGCATACGTTTCTTTAGCTATCTCAAAGTTTGTGATTTGTGGATTTTCTGGACAGCCTATTTATTTGAAATGTAGTACATGTGGAACTCCCTGCTGCACAAGTATTGGAGATATTCCAGAAAGAATTACTTCGTTTTTCTTGTATGAAAGGTTGACGAATTATTCAATTCAATAAGACTGATCGACTTTCTGAACTCATTGCCAGGATTTTCTTGATATTTATTTTTCGTTTGCTGACAATAATTGTGAACTCAATACTAAACAAGAAATTGAGATAGTTAAGGTTAGCAAGAGCAGAGTATTTGACGATGCTTAGCAAGAGCAACTGGACGATTATGATTTAGGCCTGTTTGAGATTATTTTTCAGAATTTTATAAGCATTTTTGAGAAATTTTAAAACCGCTTTTAAAATTAGGAAGTAGCTATCTTTTGTTTTTCAAATTACTGTTTCTGAAAATTAATAAATATACATTTTTTTTGTTTTTTTTTATAATTAATTTTTTTTAAAATTAAAAAACATTTTTAGATAATCTAAAAACTAGGGGTGGGATGTTTTACCGAAAAACTAAACCGAAAACCGAAATAAACCGAACCGAAACTCGTGGGACGGACTAATTTAGAAACCGAACCGAAATAAATACGAACCGTTCCGAAATGATATATGTGATAAAATTGTGTTTATTTATTTACACAAATAAATATATATTCATCCATTTTGAATCTTTTTAGGACATATATATAGAAAATTCTTACAAAAATACTCTTATTATCTCACATTTCTTCTATCTCTCTATGATATTGCCTTTTTCAAATAATAATTAGCTTAAACAATTGTTTATGCCTAAATTTTTTTATCGAAAAACCGATCCGAAACCGAAATATACCGATCTGAAATCCGTTGGAACCGAAACTCGTGGCACGGACTTACCAAAAAATCGAATCAAATAGGATTCGAACTGAATATTTTATTACAGTACAGTACGGATTCCGACCTAATACGGAACCTTCCGAACCAATCCCAACCCTACTAAAAACAATGTCAGACAGGTCTATAGTTAAAATAAGTGATAACATGCATACTTAACTGTAATTTCATTCTGGAAAAAGAAAAAAGAGTGAGAGCTGGTAAAGTAAGCGGAAAACATAAAACTGATAAAAGAAAGAAAGAAAGAAAGAGAGAGAGGAGAAGGAGGATGATGGGCTGGGGTTGGGCAATCTACGAGGGAGTGGTGGCGTTGGGATCACTGGGGGTGCTAGGTTGGGCCGGTTTGTGGTTCCTGAACCGAAGACTGTACAAAGAATACGAAGAGAAGAGAGTCTTAGTTCAGATCATCTTCAGCGTTGTCTTCGCCTTGTCTTGTAATCTCTTGCAGCTCGTTCTCTTTGAGATCATCCCTCTTCTATCACAAAGAGCAAGATGGCTGAATTGGAAGCTCGATCTCTTTTGTCTCATACTATTACTCGTTTTCATGTTGCCATACTACCATTGCTTTCTCATGCTCTGCAACGCCGGTTTCCGTAAAGAACGCGCCGCCTTCGGATCCGGTTTGTTCTTGCTCGCTTTTCTTTATGCTTTTTGGCGCATGGGAATCCATTTCCCTATGCCTTCTTCTCCCGATAAGTCAGCTTTGGGATTCTTCACAATGCCTCAATTGGTCAGTCGGATTGGTGTCATTGGCGTCACTGTCATGGCCGTCTTGTCTGGTTTCGGTGCTGTCAATTTGCCATACAGTTACCTATCTCTCTTCATTAGAGAGATTGAGGAAACCGAGATCAAATCTTTGGAAAGACAGCTTATGCAATCCATGGAGAGCTGTATTACTAAGAAAAAGAAAATCATTCTCTCTCAATTGGAGGTGGAGAGGATTCAAGGTTCACAAGACAAATCAAACTCTAGATCCTCCTACTTTAAAAAAATTATTGGTACTGTTGTGCGATCTGTGCAAGACGACCAAAAGGAGCAAGGTATATATATATATATATACACTTTAATCATCTAGAACCAACCATTAATAAGTACATTGTGTGTGTTGGTCAAATTTCAGATTAAGAAATGTGTGTGTGTGTGTTGTTTTGAAGATATCAAAAACATGGAAGCAGAAGTGCAAGCATTGGAAGAGCTTTCCAAGCAGTTATTCCTGGAAATATATGAGCTTCGTCAAGCAAAGGTTTTACTTACTTCTATTCGTATGTTTTTGTGATACTTCACGGACACACTTAAATTCCAAAATTGAAGGTAGATAAACATGGATTCTTCTTACTGGCAGGAGGCTGCTGCTTATTCTCGTACCTGGAAGGGTCATATGCAGAATCTACTTGGCTATGCTTGCTCAATCTACTGTGTATATAAAATGATTAAGGTACATGAGATGCTTTTCTCTTTCTCTGGTAGTATGTAATAAAGATAAATTAAAATTATTCTGCTATAGTATCTGAGGGTATTACGTTTTTGACTTTTGTTTTTTCAACTGCCCAAATGCTTAGTTTGGAAAAGTACCTGATTATGTTTACTTGTTTTGTGCAGTCTTTGCAAAGTGTTGTTTTCAAGGAGGTATTGCTTTCATCTCATCTTTATTACTCTTGTTTACTTGATTTTATTCCAATACTTCTACACCGCTAGTATTAATTGTTATTTTGGAGTGCATAAGTAACGATTTTGGTCTTTGACAGGCCGGCTCTGTGGATCCTGTGACAATGACAATTAGTATATTCTTGCAGTTTTTTGACATTGGCATCAATGCAGCATTGTTATCACAGGTCAGGAAGCCTGAAATTTTACTTTTGATTTTCTATCTGAACCTGCAGGCTTGGGTTCTTTTTTATCCTCAAAGGACAAAAATGCATTTAATCATATTGTCAGTGACAATTGCGACTAAAGATTGAACATATGCAGTTGAATCTTATGAGTATTTGTCCTAGTGCTTGATGAATTAGACTACTGAACACATTGCTAACACTTTCTTTGTTCTCTTCAATGACAGTATATTTCACTCTTGTTCATTGGAATGTTGATTGTTATATCAGTACGAGGATTTTTGACAAATTTGATGAAGGTAAAAGTTCTGAATCTCACCTTTTTGTTAATTTCTCATTGAGTTCAACATATAAACAAAATGGCGTAGTGCCATGATAAAGGAACTGAGGAGTCGAAAGTTTGAAAGAGATCTGTCTTTTGATCCGGGATGCTGTTACCATATCTTTTGTAGTGACATCACACGACTTGATAATGCAAGTAAACAAAAATTTATAATTTTTTTGAAGGAGTGAAAATCTGGATGTTATTTGAAGTATCGATGTTAGTAGGTTTCTAATATTTATGGTAATTGAATATATATGAGTGTTCAAAGATAAAGTGAAGGATGTATGAAGAGAGCATGTTATGAACTTATGATTGACGTCTGATTTTATCTGGCTTAACTTAATGTCTTTGTTGTTCATAGTTCTTTTTTGCAGTTTCCAGAGTTGGAAGTGGATCTTCTAGCAATGTTGTACTGTTTCTGTCTGAAATTATGGGAATGTACTTCCTATCATCTATTCTCTTGATAAGAAAAAGCTTGGCAACTGAGTACAGGTATACTGATAAATGAAGACTAACGTTTTGTTTTTGGTAATTTTCTTCCCGCAGGTTCTTTGTTCTGATTTATATGTATTTGGTCATTGGAATTGAGTGGCATATGCTAGTTGTTTTACTCGAGAAAACCTGGAGTGTTTCATGTACTATATGCTGAGCAAAACCATGCCTACAAGTTTAGACTCGACTTGAATGACAATTACATGAAAGTGTCTCTGTTCTCACTTTCACTAGAAAAAAAAAAAATACTACATATAAAAGCATGGAGGGAAAGAGTAAAGAGTAACCTGTAACCAAACTAGTAATTCGAGCCATTTACTGACAATTTGACATATGAGGAATTTTCCCTTTATCTTTGTAAAACCTACAATAGAGATTGTGTTCCCTAAGCTATTTTACATGGCAGGATAATTATAACAGATGTTTTGGGTGGAGATATTCAGTTTGACTTCTATCACCGGTGGTTTGATGCTATCTTTGTGGCCAGTGCTTTCCTATCTCTTCTATTACTTTGTGCACATTACACGTCTCGGCAAGCTGATAAACACCCGATTGATTAAGGTAATCTAGTGCCAAATATGTCATGATTTTACCTTTTCAACTCTAAACATAATATCTTTGTATACCAACTAGAATTATTTGATTGATAAAGATGGAGAGATTTGGTGTAAAAAGCTGGCAGTATAGTATTAGACAATATACTAGAGCAATTCATGTATCTCATTCTTTTAGGATGCCTCATGTTCTTGTTATCTGGTGGCTAACACTGTTGTAGTGATGGTATGAGATAGCAGGTAATGAGGATGAAAGCCATTTTCTTGTTCTGGTTGGAAGGGGGAGTCCAAGCAGACCAACACAGTACTATTAACTTTGCCTTACAGTGCTACTAATGATAGTGGGGAGACATTTAGGCACTGGCTCTGAGTGTCAATAAGTGTGGTGAATTGTCGTGGCTGCTGGTGGTATTAAATAGATCAGGCAATCCAGTAGCTAGTCGTCGCACGACCATTCAGCAGACGATCTCTGAGGACTGGGATGCTGGCAATGTGAATGTTAGTTCTGCAAACCATAAATGTTGCTCATTTAGACTCGACTCGATTATAGATATATTATTATCAAGTGTATATTGATGGATCCAGATCCGTGGACACTATGTTTTACACAATTTTTGACACATGTTGTGAGCCATCAACTAAACCCTAGACTCTGGGGGCTAGGGTTTATTATCAGAATAATATTTTATGATGAATCTCATTAAATGTGTTCTGTTTTCTAATAAAGAAGAGTCCGACTATTCGGACTTCCATATTTGCTCAGTATACCTCCCATTTTCTTTTAATTACAAGCATTTGCTCACTAGATCTCTTTACAAATTCTTAAAATAACCTTAGATTTATTATCCATATATATCTCAATAATTTACTCATTATACCTTCAATTCACTTTCTATAACTCTTATCTTTTCAATTTTCTTTTCTTTTTGCATTCGAATATCCATTCGTGATTTTGACATAAAATGTCACTAAACCTTTATTATTTGATGAAGCAGTAAGATTTTTTTTTCAATAACAACAATTTCATTTCAGGATAATTTTTTCAAATCAATAATCATTCTCACAATCAATTGTAAGCAATAAAATACATCAACTCAAAGTAAACATTATTCAAAGCATCTTTCAATCAAAAAAAAAATCAACATAACGAAAAACATAATCTAATCATCTTCGTTCTTACTAAAAAAATAATCTAATCATCTTTAAGTGTGATTGTTTTGGAAATTGCAGTAACTATTTCTGGATGGAGTATTTGAGTATAGATATGCAAATGATTATTATATCTACTATATAATGATCTTGCTTTGTCATCAGCATAGCGGTACCAATCTGGTGGAACTGGCGGTAATCTGCTACCAGTGATACCTTAAAAAAACATCTGATTAGTTTATACTTTGTAACTTGGCAAATGCATAAATATGTATTGATAGTACTTACTTGCACAAAGTGATTTCCGTTAACAAAACCAATTCCAAATTCAGGAATTTCTTGATTTTGAAATTGCCCAATGATGTGTTCTGTCAAAGGAAAAAAGGTAAGGCACTGTCCATTAGATAAGTTTATTACAACGACTCCATAACAAGTAGCGATCAGATGCCTCATATCAGCTATACACATCTATTTTTAACATGGTGTAGTAAATTCAGAATGGTGAATTCTCTGTTTGATTTTCTCGACCCCATGTTCGTTGCCATATAGTTTCCTATACAAGTGCGGCATACTTTTGTGTTTACTCAAATCTTGAAGTGTTTTGACTCATGGAGATAGGTTGCACAAAAATCAATATAAATTAGCTATTTCCATTGCAATTAAAACTTTAATCAACTTAGGATATATCAAAAACGAAAGACATACAAGATTTGTCTCTGGAAGCTTGTCTAATTTTGCAGAAGACAACAAAACAGTAGGAGAAGCATTAACCTTTTCCGATAGTACTTGTGATTGACTACCATGAATGAAACTAGCTTCAACAACCTCAAGAGTAGATGGCAGATGACGAGTGCTACTGTCAATCTTAGGATGCCCTTTGGTTTTAATCTTCTCACTTGGTTGTTGAAGCATTGTGGATCTTGGAATTATAAGCTCGTCGATCTTCAACAAGACTTGTATCTTGGTTTCATCATCCTGTTCTTCGAGCCATTTTTGCAATTTTGTCAATCGCGGTCTTAATTGAACTTTTTCTTGAGGATCAATTTCCTCCTCAGAATCACCTACACTTAACCGCCTCCAATGTGAGTGAACAACATTTATTGGAATAGGCTGATAGGAATTCCGATATTCAAAAACCTCATGTGTACATGGTAATTGGTGTGTCCGACGTATGACACAACTACATGAGACAAGACTAATTTCAGCTGCATCAAACCTACATTTCATAGTTGAATTAGTGTATACCTTATAAAAAAAGGTAACAGTAAAGACTAAAAGGAAGAAAATTTACCTTGTCGATTCAAGTACAATTTTGTTTAGAGCAGTAATTGATACATTACCGATTAATTCTTTCAAATATGCATGGTTAAATTGATGTTGGACAAAACATCGACTCTTTTCAAAAGATGCCTTTATTTCAGTGTGATGCAACTCCATCAAAGAGTGAATATAATCCCATCATACACTGAAGTCGAGTTGACTAGAACCAAGATGTCGCTTAAGTTTTGAATGTGCACTTTCCGCCCTAATACATAATCATATATATATATATAATTATAAAAAAGTTACTTACAATGTCTTAACAAAGAATAAAAATAATACAACAGAATACAAAGACTTAAGCAATCTATAAGATTACTTGTTGGATGTAGTGGTACCAAGATGCACACAATTATCCACCCATGCAGCCACAAATATGTCTTTATATGGGTTCAACCAAGTGGTTTTCAAATAATTGATGGCTACAGGAAATGAACTAAATTTTGACTCAAGTACTTTTAAGTTCTTCAAGTACTGATCTTCGGTTACTGAATCCACCACGGACAACCAATCACTGTAAAATGCGTTTCACCCTTCTGTCTTCTCAAATAGCTTCTTACAATGAATGAATATTTGCTTGTTAATGTTCCAGCTACATAATACATGCCTGGTACTAGGAAACAGATTACTCATAGAATTCATGAGCCAATTCGCGATCAGTTACAATCACACTTGGAAAATATTAATCATTTAAAAAAGTCTTCAATCTAGTCAATATTGAAGGTCATGTTAGTGGACGTGATCCCAACTATCTCTAGAAGTGGAAATAGACACCTATTTATTCTGTAAGTGCAATCCATAATAAGTACATGTGAAAATGTACATAAAATCTCAATGTTGTAAGGGTGACACCAAAATAAATCTATTACTTTCCCAGGATCATCATCACTTCTATAATGCTCAATATACTTGTGCTCAGGCAAGTTACTTAGTAGTTACTACATTTGTGTTCTCTCAGCTCTAATCTTTGTCCTGTATCGTTGCCTGACGTTATATATTGTCTTCATTGTTATAACAGTTTTTGAATTTCTTCTCTTAATGACACTCAAAATATCATTAGGCTTGATTAAACTCATGGACATATCGACCAGTAATGAGTTTTTTTCTTCCGACAATCGACTTGCAAATGAGTGGCCATGAAGATATTTCGAAGCAACATGATTATGCACTCCACAAACCAGCTCTAACTTCCAATCATCTCCATTTCCAATATTTATGCCATGTAATGAGAATGGGCATCCACATTTCTTTGTACCAGTGAGCCTCGACCACTTCTTTTTTTTTACTCTATGCACTAGACTCTTCCATAATTGTATCATGCTTCAAAGACTTGTATAATTTATACTAACCATTCCTCTCACAACAAAACCTTCTTTTAGGTCTCTTCTTCTTATTGCCAATTTGTTCAGAGTCAGACCTTCGAATAACAATCATAAAATTATTTCGAATTCCTGTTGAACGAGTCCATTCTATCATCTCAGCTTTACTTTTGAATACCTACCAAGACGAAAGCTAATCATAAATAAAAATATACGCTAATATAGTTATATATTTAAAAAGAAGCGAAGAAAATAATTTAGCTTGTCAGTTGTAAATTGGCTGGTATGATCTAATACATCATCAACTTCAACTTTGATGTTTGGAATAAAGCTATCACCATTTTCTCCATCCTGTATATGTTGTAATTGAAAATCAGCAAAGTGTTGTTTGTAACTGAATGTATCGAAACTACATAGTTGTTAACAAAATAGGAACACATGAAGCAACATAATTAACTATACAAAAGTCTAAATGCATAAGGCTTTGATTGGGAGGGTTCTGGTGTTGACACCAAAGTACAAAAGAAAACAAGATAAAGTAATATACTATCAATCATAACCTATTGTTTGAGCAAACTAATTCGATCTTACCGCTCCACCCATGACCTCCTCTCTCAATATTTTATTTTGAAACAGTTAAGGCTCCTAGTAATTAACTACAATTCAAAGACAAAAGACTGACTAGATACCACTCTTCTGTCTGTAATACAAATATATTACAATAACTATGAATCAATCAAAAGCGATGCATGTATCAAGTATTGACGAATACAATCAGATTCATGCACTATATAATACATAGGTATAGGAGAATTAAACGAAGCGGAGGGGAGGGGAGGGGAGGAGAAGGAAAAAAAAGTATGATACCTTGTCTGAATGCTTTGAAACTAAGGGTTGTGCCTTCGTCAATGGAGATTTCTCCATTAGGTGCAGTAGAGCAATAGTGTGTGGCACTCACATTTTGGGGTTTGTTTTCATAAAATTTGATCAGGAAAATTTTTTTTTTCTTAAAAATACTAAACTTATTATAATTTTTCATCTTTTCTTTTTATGAAATTTCATGTCTATTACTGTCATTTTGTATGAGGTTATATTTGTAATCTAATAAGTCAAAACAGAGAGAGGTATACAGAGCAAATATGGAGGTCCCAATAGCCAAACTCAAAAAAGAAAAGAAAATCAAAGAAAAAAAACACAGAAGATGGAACTCGCATCAGAAGCCCATACGCCGAAGAGAAGAAAACAAAAGGATTACTGTACTAACTAAAACCAGAGAAGATCGAATTCCAACACCAGATTGATTAACGAGTTCATGTATTGATACCAAATCTTCACTACAAAGAGAAAACCCGGCTGTTGGTTTTGAATTAAGACAAAGAAATTGAATTTGAGAGTTTTGGAGATGAGAGATCAAAATAGAGCATGTAATTCTTGTTCTTTCATCTCTTCATTTTCCTCTCTCTTCTTTCCTTTGTGCGCACACATGAGTTTTCATTCATTTTCTTTAATAACTGTTCTTTAGCAAGCTAGGGTTTCTAGTATCAAGAATTTATTAAGAATTCTGCAAGTAACATCATCAATCTCTATTTAATATTCAGAATTCAAGTTTGTTGTAAGCAATTTTTGTGTCTCCTTCTGGTTTGAATAACACAGGACCAATTCAAATGTCAAACTTTATTTATCATGAAAGTGTTTACAATGGGATTACAATACAAGCTCTAGTTACAATGGATAGAGAGAGGGAGAGGGTGGAGAGAAAGTGGAGCTAGAATGTCTGAAAACTAAAACTTATGGAACTCTGAAGGAGAACTCCACTTAAAAAGACCCGAAAGGGAGGGTAACCAGCTACCGGAGGCTACTCCAAGATTCGGTTAAAAGAAAAGACAAAAGGCCTTTTAGTAGATGGTCGACAAAGAAAAGCAAAAGGAATCACAACTTTTCTAAAAATCACGTCGGGTGCTCAAAGGGCCCCATCAAACATGTGAAAGACAGTAGAGTGTGAAGAATTCCTTAAGCAATTACAAAAACTTAAATAATAATGGGAAAATATCCCTAATGAAGGTGGCCGGAAGCTTTACTTGATTTCCACCTTGGCCTTACTCTTCTTCTTTTTAGAGCTCTGAGGCATTTCATCATTCAAAGAATCCAAGAATTCTTTGGAAGGGTCCGCGAAAGGAACATTGCCTAGATAATCTTCCATGTCTTCATTATTCTGGGTAAAGTCTTCTTCTTCATCTTCATCCATCATGGAAGTGAGATTCGAGGAAGTCTTAGAAGAAGTCTCCTTAAATAAGACAGCTACATTATCATCAATCTAGGACGAGAGCTGCTATAATAATTTTTCATTAAGCTCTATTGGAGAAGCTAAAGGAAATGCGGCTTATAGATCCGCCAAGGAAGGAATAACAAAATCCCTTTTGGGGTCTTGCTGAGGAGAATATTTCTTTTCTACCTTCTTGGAGGCAGCAATACATTTCTTGATCTTGATTAAAGGAGGATTATAATCAAATCTAGACTACCATTTATAATGAAATTGGCGGTTAAGGGATAAAACTCATATTTCTAGATGACAGACTGCATAAATCCATTGCCAAATCCAAGGAAGGCTAAACTTTGCAATAAAGTGGAGAAGATTACTCTCACTGATCACCCTGACTCCGTTAAACTTAGGGTTATTCATAATATACTCTTCATAATATTTCGAGAGTTCCTCAGGAAGGAAGTCCTCTCCTGGACCCATAGAATGGAACCAGTTGTAGAACCAATAAGGAAGTTCCTGCTTTAAAATAGTGGGTTCTATCTTTATAAATCATGTGTATTTTTCAGCCTTATTTTGATAATAAAAGGCCTTGCTCCATGCTTCAATATAATCCTAATAATTATAACTCGCCTGAATAAAACTTTACTGAACCAGTTTCCATAAGGATGCATTCATAATATCTCATATTTTTCTTCCCTAAAAGGGGGAAATTAGAGGTTCAAAATACCTTCTTGTCAGGGTATTAGGAGAGTTAAAATATCTCTCATCTCCTTTCTGGAGAATAATAATTTGTTCTTCTAAAGGTTTCTTTAGACCTGGAAGAACAAGTTCCTTAAGAGCTGTTGAAAATCTCTCTTGGGTCTTGCCAGAGGATAAATAATCTGCTGCATCTGTAGGCTCACTCCTTCTAGATTGAGAAGGGGGAGGAAAGTTTGAATAACTCTGGGTGGTAAAGCTTGGAAAGCTGCTTTCCCCTCTGCCTCTGCCTCTTCCACCGGAAGAATATCTTCCTCCTCTATAGCCTCGGCTGGACTAGCTCATTTCGTACCTATAATAAATTTTCTGGTTAAAAAATCAGGGAGAGAGTTAGTTTCTCCTTTAATAAACTCAATTTTAAAATCAAATATAGATAATGTAGACTGCCATCTTGCAAATATTTGTTTAGAACCTAAATTTTTAACGACTTTTTCAAAAACGTCTTTAGCTGTTTTACAATCAACTCTTAATAAAAATTCTTGATTTAATAAAACATCTTGGAATTTTGAAATACAATTGACAATAGCCAGAATTTCATTTTTTATAGTGGAGTAGTTTTTCTGGGCATCATTCCACTTTCGAGAAGTATATCTGGATAATATTTCCTTTTATGAATTAGGAAATTTTTGTTTTAGTATTCTTCCATAACCCATGTCAGAAGCATCTGTCTCAACAATTTTAAAACTGGTTGGTGAGACAAGAGCTAAACAAGGGAGGCTTTTAACTTTAGACTTAATAAGTCTTACAGCCTTGGTATGGATTTCATTCAAAGGAGGAGGATTCTTCCTCAATCTTTCATAAAGAGGAAGGCTATCAACAGACAGGTTTTTATAATACTCAGCAATATAATTTAAGCTCCCTAAGAAGCGCTGAAGCTGAGTTTTGTCCCTAAGTTCATCGGGAAATTTTTCTGCGAATTGAATAGCTCGCTCAATAGGGATAATTCTTCCTTGTTCAATTTCTTGGCCAAGGAAGCGAATTTTTATCCGAAAAATATACATATTTTTAGCAGATACAACAATACCTGCTTTTTAAATAAGTTTTATGAAAATATTCAGATGCTTGAAGTGTTGATCAAGCGAATGTGAGAAAATAAATATATCATCTATATAAACAATAGAGAAAGAAGAATAAGGTGTGAAAATATCATTCATAATATTCTGAAATTTTGAATGAGCGTTTTTAAGCCCAAAGGGCATAATGTTCCATTCATAGTGGCTGAAAGGTACTGTAAAGACTGTTTTATATCTATCACTTTCAGCAATCTGGATTTGCCAATATCCAGATTTAAATCAAACTTTGAGAAAATAGAGGTCGATTGGAGCCTAGATAAGAAGTCTTTTTTATTAGGTAATAGATACCTAATCCATTTGAGTACATTATTCAGAGGTATATAATTGATCACCAATCTTTCATCTTTCGATTTCAGCATTTTTATTAACATAAAAGGCTGTACAACTCCAAGGGGAGTAGGACTTCCTGATAAGTTTTCTCTCCAGGAGAGAATTAATTTCTGTTTTGCAATATTCGATCAGCTCAGTATTTATTTGAGCTGGCCTGGCTTTAGTAGGAATATTTTGTTCCTTAAAGTCAGGTTTATGAGGAATAGTGATAATATGCTTTTTCCTTTCCCATAAAGCATTAGGTACATCATTGCATATTTCCCTTTTGATAATATCAGATAAGGATTTAATCTGATTTTGGCGAGAGTTAATTTGAGTTATAATCCTCATGACTTTTAAATCAGATTGGGTAAAATTTATCTGATTTTCTTTGAAAATAAGAGTATTTTTGATCATATCAATTTCACGAGTTTGAGGCTTAGTGATAAAGTCAAAAACGATATTTTGACCTTCAATTTCACAAACTATCCCTTTAGTTGTTTTCATAAATGGCTAAATAAGACTAAGGAAATAAGTTCCTAAAATAATTTGTTGTGTCAGACCTTTGACCATAACAAAGGTAGTTTTGAAACACATGTCTGAATTATAAATATAGGCATTAGATAATTTATACCTAATTTTTAGCCTTGATCCATCAACAGTGTTTAACGACTGTGATAATTTATCATAATATCTCGTAGGGATTATCCCTTCACTGATACAATTTAGATATGCTCCACTGTCAATAAGAGCGTTTCCTTAGTAAAATCCAAATTACACAAGTAACATTAGAATACCATTTTTGTTAAGTTACTTAGTTAATGATGTTGAGAAATTTCTCTTCATCTGAAATAGAAGATTCTCCTTGTTCAGGAATAATCTTGTTGATAATTTCTCTGAGAAACTTGGTTTCTATTTTTAAGTTATTTACTTATGCTATTAATTCAGAAATGTAAGTTTCTCTTTCCTTGATAATATTTACCTTCATTTTTATGGAGTTAATCTCTTCCTGTAAGTCAAAAATTGATAATTTCTTAAAAGAATGGGTTTTTAACCCATCAAATACTTCTTTTAAGGAATACAACTCCTTTGGAATATAAGGAGAATCTCGAGGTTTATTCTCCCTTTTTATTGTTTCTAAATAATGCTCGATCATATTTTTCTTGGTTTCAAGATCTTGGATCCCATTATTTAAGTCAAGAATAGATCTTTCTTGAGTTGTAAGCACGTTTATGCTTAATCTGCTCATCTCAAGAATAGCTTTGTAATGATTTACATTATAACCACAGTCTGACGATGATGAAGATTCAGAATCAGAACTGTCAGAATCTTGATCAATAATGTTGACCTGTTCTTGTGACTCACTGTCAGAAGGGTTTAGAAGAATTACTAAAAAAAAAAAAACTTTTTTAGACTTTCATCAGAAACCTCATTAATTTTCTTTTTGGTCCAGCATTTATTAACATAGTGGTCTGTTTTACCACATTTTCTGCACATAACAGTACTGGAAGAATTATGGGAATAATTCTTCTTATAATATGGTTTTGAATTTCGTTTTTTCTTCTTTTCCTGAGGGGGAAAAGATTTCTTAACAAAGCGTTTCTTTTTCTTTGAATATGATTTTGAATCTAACCCCTTGTGTTTATTAAGGACTAGCCTTCCTGCACGCGCATATGCGCGTGCGAAAGACGTCGCGCTCGCGCGTGCGATTTATCGGTGACATACTTAAAAGTATGCAATTATATCGTTTTCACGTAATTGGCCAAGTCCATTGCTCATGACAGATACTATCGTGCACTTTCAGGCTTATCTCTATTATTCGAATACTGATCTATTTGAGATCTCTGTTATTCGAACACAGATCTAATTGAGATGTGAGAAGAATTACCAATGATCGATGATAATAAATGCAGTGTTAGTGCATATGAAAATAGAACAAAAAACACACGAATAGAAACTATTAAAAAAATAGCAAAAGTTTCAACTATGTTGACGTCGATATGTCGAATGAAAACAATATCAAATACATAATATGTGTCCACATTCACCATGATTAGTCAATCATCACTTGCCACATATCTCTTCATATCATCTTCGTCATTCGATATTATGAATTTGTCTTTATAGCAGTGATAGGGTTCAAGATACCATAGTCCTGAAAATGTATGCATGTTATATATTTTGATTATTTCATTTTCGTGAACATTAAAGTATTGCAAAAATCTTATGTACCTTTTAAAGCTGGATTAATCTTAGGGTAGCAAAACTTCTTTATACACAACGTTTGTTGTGAAAACCCCTTCCTCACGTTCTACTGATCTCTTCTTCACCAATATTCTAGTAGTGGCCTTTGAAACTCCTCTTGATAGAGCCACATATAATTGTCCAAGGCTAAACACATGATCTGGAAGGTGTTACTATTGCATCATTAGTTGTACGATTAACATACTTATCCGCTTAAGCAGATTAGCAACACCTACCACACCACACGCAAGACCACCAAGAAGGCTCCAACTTTACTCACCAGACCCACCCCCTCCGGGCGCGCACGCGCCCGTGGGGGGCGCGCCCGAACATGCGGATCACACACCAGCAGGTACACCAAAGTCCCACATCGAAGAACACCACCAAGCTCCAAACTCAACCACCTATATATATCAGGTATTTATTACAGGTAAGATCATTCATTCACATTCCAACACACTAATTCACCCATTCACACACCAATTCACTCGACCGGAACACTACTCGCACGTTCGCTTGACTGTTATATCCAATACATTTTCAGACTTAGGCATCGGAGCGTTGAAGGCGGGCCACCCCGTCTCAACCCCTGACCGCCTGTTTCATTGTTGTATTCTTCTAACAGCTGCACTCTAACGCCCGAGGGAAGGAGCAAGCGCCCGACGGGAGAGCCCACCGCCCGACAGGAAGGATCCCGCACGCACGACGGAAGAAGAGGAGAGCACGCCCATCCATCCGAACAGCCCCAGCGTTCAGACGCACCAAGAGGAAGGAAGAGGAGGAAGCTTATTCTTGTTGCTTCTGCCCCTTTACGCCCCCGCGCGTAATTCGGTAGAAACATCTGGCACCGTCTGTGGGAAACTTACAAATTGCAAACCTCGTATAAACACCACCGAAACCAAAGGTCCACATGCTCAACCCGGTGACTAACGACAGTAACACGCCCGATGGGGAGACTCCGCCAGGCTCACAGGAGCGGAATGTGCAGACAACCGGCAGGAACGACGACGACGGGCGCATCAGCGACATGGAAGAACGACTGGAGGCGCTCATTCGCCAGCAGATGGAGCAGCATGAGGAGACCCAGGAGACCACCAGCGAGGAGCGACATCCGTTCGCCAGAACCAACGCCCAGGCGGCTCGAGCGCCCTCGCATGTGGAGGAGTCGACACCCCTGACGAACGATCTGATCCTGCGGAGGATGGAGAAGCTGGCGGAGGAAGTCTCGCGCTTGCGCAAGGACAAGCTGGCCGGTCAGGGCGGGACGTTCGCCCCTCGGGTCAGTCCGTTCGCGGCGCACATACTGGAGAGAGGAAGGGACCCCCACGCCAAGATAACGAAGATCGCTCGGTTCGATGGGAGCGGAGACCCACGCGCGCACGTGGACGAGTTTCGGTCCACCACGGACGGGACCCGATATTCAGACCCAACCTTGTATTTTCTATTCCAGGAAACGCTGGCGGAAGAGGCGCGGAGCTGGTTTTACGAGATCCCGCCAGGATCCATCCACTCGTTCCTCGAGCTGGCGGAGAGTTTCCAGAAGCGCTATCGGCTCCAGGGGAAGGACAACACCACGGGCATCCTCCTCAAGGTCCGCCAGGGGATGGACGAGAGCCTGTCGAGCTACATCAACCGATGGAGGACGCTCGCCAGCACGTGCAGGGACCTTGACAAGCAAGTGGCCAAGGTAGCTCTGATGGACAACCTGCTCGCCACCCCATTCATAGAGAAAATTGTAAGGAAGGAGCATCTCGACTACGATGAGATCATGGACCTGGTTGTACAGAAAGCGCTGGTGGAAACACGGGTGTACGGGTCCACCTCCGAGTCTAGCACCAACATGTCGGAGGAGAATGCTCAGCCTTGACGGCCCTCGGGCAGCGGAGAGACTCCAGCCAGAGGATACAAGAGACACCAGAACGCGCCAGAACAGAGCAGTCAGAAGCCCTCTCTTCGCAACCACCGGGCGGAGGGATCGGCGCAGCAAGGCGCCCGCCAACCGGCAGGGCAGGAGGTCTTTACGATCGACGGGCAATCACCCGAACAACTTCTCCACCTGCATTGGCGCCGGCTCCCACCACCAAGCGGCGTCACGACAGCGATGGCCCCGGTCGGCCGGATCCCGAGCATTTGGTGTGAATACCACAACGCCGCCACCCACCACACCAACGACTGTCCTCTGCTGAGGAGGGCCCTCGGGGATATGAAGAGGAACGGTCGTCCCAGGGCGGGGGGACGACGACGCCAGGCGAACACCAGGACCCGTGGGACTATCAACACGATATCCGGGGGCAAGCGCAAGGAGAGAGCATCGTCGCCCGACCGCGCGGGCAGGGAAGTATTGGCAATCGGGGCAGGAAGAGCGCCCAAGGAAGGAAGGAAGGGAGCGCCCACCATCAGCTTCACAACAAAGGACGAGGAGGAGAACCCGAAGGACAGCACCCTACCGTTCGTAATCAACGCAATCATCGACCAATTCCTTGTGAAGAGGGTGCTGGTTGACAACGGGGCGTCTGTCAACATAATCTACTTAGACGCGTACAGGGCGCTCGGCAGACCCGCACGAAAAATGACGCAGGATCATGAGTGCATCGCCAGTTTCACGGGCGAGACCTCGTATCCCATCGGAAGTGACAGCCTGCGGGGCACGAACTCCTATCAATGATGGATGCTTACTCGGGCTACAACCAGATCTTCATGGACCCCGCGGACCAGGAAGCGACAACGTTTGTCACGGACAAAGGCCTTTATTGCTACGTTGTCATGCCTTTCGGGCTGAAGAACGCCGGCTCCACATACCAGAGGCTCATGAACACGTTGTTCCATGGCCTCATCGGCAACATCGTGGACATATACGTGGACGACATACTGGTGAAGAGCGTCCAGGCGGTCGACCACATCCAGAACTTGGGTACTGTGCTCGACGTCCTCATCAAGAATGGCATGAGGCTGAACCCCACCAAGTGCACCTTCGGAGTCACCAACAACAAGTTCCTGGGGTACATTGTCAGCCAGCGAGGGATCGAGGCCGCACCAGCCAAAGTCAAGGCGATCATCGACATGAAGCCGCCAGTCAAGAGAGTGGACCTACAAAGCCTCACGGGAAAACTCGCATCCCTGAACCGTTTCATCTCGCGCTACTCGGACAGATGCGCCCCATTCTTCAAAGCCCTAAGAACCACGAACAAGCGCGAGGTTGTGTGGACGCTCGAGTGTGAGGAATCTTTCCTTCAGATCAAGGAATACCCGGCGTCCATTCCGCTCATCTCCAGACCCGTCCGGGGGGAAGTTCTGTACCTCTACTTGGCCGCTTCCCTCACCACCGTCAGTTCCGCCCTCGTCCGCAGGGAGGACTGTACGGAGCTGCCCGTCTTCTTCTCAAGGAAGGGCATGAAGGGCGCTGAGACGCGATACTCGACGATCGAGAAGATGGCACTCACACTCGTAACCGCCGCCCGACGATTGAGGCCATACTTCCAGGCGCACAGCATCCACATCCTCACCAACGTACCCTTGCGCCAGATACTCCAATCGCCCGACCACAGTGGCCGCCTGGCGAAGTGGGCCATTGAACTTAGTGAATTCAACCTCTAATACAAACCTCGCACGACAATCAAGGGGCAGCCCGTGGCGGACTTCATCGCCGAGTACACGGAGGCAGAGGGGGCGCCAGCCCAAGCGCCCGACGACCCGACGGTAGGAGCGTCCGACAAACCGGAGATCAAGGAGCACCCGTTGTCGGAATGGAACCATCTCTAAGGATAGGTAAATATAGTTGCTCAGACCCATCTCTAATCATGCGGCCACTACTCCACAACAGTTCCACAGCAGTTCCACAACAGTTGCTTAATCAAATGCTCTTCCTTTTTTTTTTGCTCTGAATGTTTCTGCCCCTTCACACGTACTTCCTCTTCTTTTAGTTTCTTTTTTTTCTTATATTTTTAATCCTGGTAATTTTACAATAGTAGCCTTTTAATCATTGCATGAATTTTTTTTTTCGGATGTTCGATATTTATAAGGTTAGTTTTGGTTTTCTAAATTTTGGTATGGTAATGACACTGAAGAAGGGCTTCCCTTTATTGTAGTAGAGATTTGAATATCAAAACTAAATTGGTCACAAAATTCACCAATTTCTTTTTTGCCAGTCAAATGTTGGCATTTTAATTGGGTTTTAAGTTTAATATCGTTGCAAAGGGATAAACCTTCAGCAATACATTCATTGATGAGTTGACCATAGGTATATTCATAATAAGGAATGGACCATAATACTGAAGGTATATTCATACAAGAATTTTAAAGCTTGGAAATCTGCCAGTAAGAGTTTGAATAACACAGGTATCGAGAATTTATTAAGAATTCTGCAAGTAACATCGTCAATCTTTGTTTAATATTCAGAATTCAAGTTCGTTATAAGCAATTTGTGTGTGATTGAAATCAATTTAGGGCGATGAAATTAACAGAGAAGTTAGTGTCATCCATATCTTGTCAAAGTACAGCCATGAGTCCCATAACGACTTGACCTTAGCATAAATCTATCTCTAATTAAATATGATTTCCTTTTTATTTTTGCAAAAATAGAATAAAATTTAACTAAAAATTAATTTAGAAAAAAGAATATTATTATAATAATCCTAGCCCTTGAGAGTCGATGGCTCATAGCATGTGTCAAAAATTGTGTAAAATATAGTGTCAACGGATCCAAACCCTTTTGACAAAGAGAAAGAATTTGCATTTGCTTGTCATGGCCTTTTTGTGTACCTCCACAGATAATAAAAAATTATGACTTATCAGTTGTATCTTTATCCTCTTATACCATAACTCGTAATAAAAATACGAAATTATAATTGTGTCAATCATATACATAACACATAATTTTATTTGGATAGAATCCGGGTGCAAATCTAGAGTAATGAATGAATTTTAATCAAAAATGAAATGACATGCATTTTTCCTAATTTCTCGTAGAAAATATTCGATGGGATAAAACAACACTTATCGATAAATAAACAAATAAATGTGATTGGACTGGGCCAGAATTTCATTTAGTATCAATATGGTTTGATCGGACTGGACCCACCCCACCCCACCCAATCCAACCCTTTAGTAGCTTGTCCCGAGTCCAGTTCTTAGAAAATGAAAAAATAAAAAGAAATTCGGACCCTGTGTGTGTGTGTATATATATATATATATATATAAAGACGTGGTTCTTGCCTTGGAGCTTCATTTGGGGCGAAAGATAGGGGTTTTTAAATTCAATTGAATTGAATTGCTGCTGCTTTGCTAATTTAATTTATAGAGAAATCGGTATCGATTGATTGTCTCTCGTCTCGTCTCGTTTGCCGAAGAAGAAACTGGCCGGAGAAGAGAAAGGCACGTAATTAATATCAAACCCTTCTACCTTCTTTTCGTCTTCGTTTTTGCTTGCTTGATAGAAATAAATTATTATTTTGTAAGATCGATTGAATTAATTTTCAATTTCATGGCTAGGTAGGGTTTCTTGGGTCCTCAACAATTTTGCCTTTATTTTGTGTCTTAAAGCTTTTATTCTTGCAGTAATATTAGTTAAGGCTGGAACTGAAAATTGTGTGCTTGGGTTTGGTTTTGGTGCTACGGAAACCAAATTCATTTCCATTCACTCTAGTCTAGCTGTGTAGCTGTAATAGTAGTGTATACAATTTTCAAAAAAATGTGCATGTCTCTTCTGGATACATGATATATTCTAGACAGTTATATTCTCGTAACATGAATAGATAATCAGATGATTTGTTAGAATCTGGAATTTCCTTTTGGGGCAACGCAGGTAGGTTCTTGGAGTATAGGGATCAGGTCAATATATCATAAAGTTTTGTCTGTATATGTTTATCATGAATATCAAGAAGAAATTGTTCTTCATTGTTAATTCTGTATTGTATTTTATTTAGGTGCCATCTGTACCTGTAGAAGAAAGCATTCCTCACATAAGAGGTGATTCTGGGGCTTGCAGTTTGTGCACTTCTCCCCTCGTCTTTTCTGCATTTTAATAGAGCTCTTATGGCGTCCAAGGCGGTTGAAGTTTCTGATGGCACCTGTCTTGTGGGTGATACCTTGTCTTCTTTGAAGAGCAAGGCATGTGACAGTTTACATCATACCACCAGTGAGACAAACAACTTACTTAGTGTCAATTCCATTTTTGATTCTTTGTCTGAAAATGCAGAAAGAAAAGCACCATCAAGGCTTGCCCCTGATGATTTAAAAGGAGCTGAGAAACTTCCAAATAAATTATGTGATTCTAAAGTTGTTGTAGGTCATGAGGATAACATAACATGTGTAAGTAGAGCCAGTGATACAAATATAGTGGTCAGTAATCATAATGGGACTGTAGAGAGGGAAAATAATTCTTGTAGTTTAGCTTCGGTCGGTAGTGTAGGCCCTGAAGAACCAGGAAAACTACACGATTCAGTGTTGTCTGAAATGCATTCTTTAAAAGATTCAGGTGCTGGCAGTGGCACATCAAAGGTGCCAAATAATGCTCCCACTCTTGAATCATTAAATGTCTTTTATTTGATGCACGTTTACTGATGTAGGAGTTGATTGTCTCATATGCAGGAGAAATTGCAAGAATGCTCTGAACCTATGGAGATTTCGACAAAGTTTGAACCAGAGACCAGTGATGACGGCCAGGACCCAAAACATAAAGCTATGGATTGTTCAGGTCATGGTGAACAAGATGTTAAGTCTAGTGTGCAGGCAGCTGGTGTGCAGTCTTTGCAATCAGCATCTGGCGATGAAAGTGATGAATCAGACATTGTGGAGCAAGATGTAAGTTTCCATTCCTGACAGAGTTCGTGTTGAACCCTTTTCCCCCCTTCTCACCCCTTCCCCAACCACCACCACACACACACACCCCTCATCTTTTGCTGGCTTTTCCAAAATTCTAAATCGTTTCAGCTAGAAGCCTATACTGACTGACATTTCCACACTTTAAAGCTAACTAGCATGTATTGAGAGCAAGTATATGTAGAATTTTCCAGTGTCATGAATGAAGCTTCCCTAGTGTATACAATATATACATGAAATGAATGCAGTTTTGCTGATAAATTGACAGTTCTAATTTAAAGATGCTGATCAATCAATGATCTTATTAGGAAGGGATATGTTTGTTGTATTCAATGTTGAGGTTTAATAGTCATTGGAGTTGTTGGAGATGGTAGACTCTGGATACTGTTGTCATGTTAAAGAAAAAAGAGGGTGTCTGCCAAACCTTTTCCTTTATTTTCTTAGTCCTTTAACAACTTATGGCCTTAACTTATGAGCTTTCCTTTCTTAGCTTCTTTATTTCTTCTTTGTGCTCTTCTTGATGTTGTTGATCCTACTTGAAATCAGAGACTAATACATTACCAGAAAACTAATAGTTGCCTTTTCTGTTTGGGGTCATTTAAACAGGTGAACGTATGTGATATTTGTGGGGACACAGGTCGTGAGGATCAGCTTGCCACATGTAGTAGGTGCATTGACGGTGCAGAACACATGTATGTGTCTTTTGTCGTCTTCCTCTGCTATATGTTTAATTGGTGATATTTTATGTGGATATTGTGTTGTGTTAAAGATTTTTAGCTTTGTTGCTTTTTAAATTAGCTATTGTATGCGAAAAATGCTTCGGAGAGTTCCTAAAGGTGACTGGTTATGTGAAGAATGCAAGCTCGCTGAAGAAACTGAAAACCAGAAGCAAGGTAAAGCTGATTGAGTTATATTAGCTTTCTGGAATTAAATGCAAACATATGAAATATAATGTCTTCTTCTGTAAATACTGAAGGTACAGATGTAGATCGAAACAGAATGAAGAAGGCCATTTTGAGTAAGCAGCTCTCTAATAAGAGATTTGCAGAACATGTGGAAGTGGCTCCCTTGAAAAGGCGGGCTCTTGAAACTCAAGTGGGACCACCAAAGTTGTCCAACCCTAAGAGAGCAATTGCTCTGTCACGTGAGTCTTCATTCAGGAACACGGATAAGGATAAGCTGAAGTTGGCTAATCAGACTTCTCAGTACACTAACGATATATCTGAAACTGCACGCTCTCCCACAACTGGTGCTCGACTTCAAACAGCCAAGGGTGAGTAGCTTGTACTTACTGGTATATGTTCTATACTCAACCTTTTAACTTGTCGGTAGCAGTTTTTATATCCTATTCTCATTTTCTCATTTTTAACACATCATTGCATAACACATATTTCTACTTTTAGGTGCATTTTTGAAGTCAAACTCCTTCAACACCTTTAGTTCCAAGCCAAAGGGTAAACCTGTAGACAGCATTGTTCGTCCGAAGCAGAAGGGGTCCAAGGAGCACACTTCTGATGATATGAAGGAGAGGGCAGCCAGAATGATGGGAAAGTCTCAGTCATTTAAATCTGCCAACTCAGGGCGTTCCAATGTGTCTGAACCGAAAGTTAAAATGCTTCCATATAAATTACCACTTCATGATCTGAAAGGATTGAGACAAGTGAAGGAGCGGAGCACAATTGAAAGAAAAAGTTTGTCTAAGTTAGAACGTCCTCTAGTTGGAACGACAACATCCAGTGCTTTTATCTCATCACCTAAGGCTGACCAAGTATCCCGTGGTGACACCAGTGCGCTTTCTTCATTGAAATCAATAGGGAGTCTAACTCGTAAAGGTATTGAAACTCAATGTTCTCCAGGTAAATTCTTGCCCTGGTGGAGGAACTAAATTAATAGTTAGTCTTATGTCTCTACGACTATGTTTGTTGTTGGCTAGTTTATAGAGATTTGAGTTTGAACCAAATTTATACCGAAAGATATCCACTAAATTTTTTTTATTTCTGCAGGCGGGGCTTCACCTGTTAGTGGATTGTGTGGTTCTGCATCTGAACAGAAGTCAAACCATTTTACTACTAGCAATGAGGCTGTGGAGAAATCACCTTCTGATGTTGAAAGGAAATTAGAAGATATGCCTCAATCATGGGAAATGACAAATCAGGTTGATAACAAGGAGAGCTCTGTTCGCTTCAGGTCGACTGTTGCAGCTAGTACAAAAGGTCTTTTATGTCCAACTTGTAAGGAGATGGGTCATACTGCTGAATGTTGCACAAACGGAATTTCACAGGCTTCTGTTTCTGATGTTTCTCTTCTAAAAAGTTATAAGAACGAGGTGCCAAGAGGTAGTAGGTTGAGAGATGCGATTCAGGCTGCTTTGCTGAGAAAACCTGAAATTTACAGAAAAAAAACAGCACTAGATCAATCCGATGAGGTTTCTGTGTCGAATATGGAATTAAGTTCTGAAGTAGCTTCTCCAGATCAATTGTTTGCATCTAATATGTCGAATAATGACATGTTTATGGAAGGATCACATGATGGACAAGCAATTTCTGGGAGTTCCGACTCATACAAGTCTACCAATAATAGAAAGCCACCTATTGTGCAGCCTGCTAATTCTGTGATTTCTTCCAGGGTGGCAGACTCTGGATCTGTTGTTCCTGGAAAATCTGCAATGAAAGATTTGCATAGTCATCCTTCATTAGGGATGTCTGTTATTGTGAAGACAACAGCGATTCCAGAATATGAATACATCTGGCAGTAGGATTCTCTTGCTATACATAATTTATAAGTCTTGTCTGATTTTTCTTACTTTTTCTTTGTTGGAATGGTTTGCTGTACATTGCTTCTTCAAGGTATTTTACAATAAAGTTCCTCTTGTGCAGGGGGAGCTTTGAACTACAAAGGGGTGAAAATATTCTAGAGTTATGTGGTGGTATTCAAGCTCATTTGTCGACGTGTGCGTCACCTAAAGTGCCTGAAGTGGTGAACAAATTTCAGCATAAAGTCTCTCTGAAAGAAGTACCTCGGTTAAGTGTATGGCCGACACAATTTAATCAAACTGGAGTTAAAGAAGATAACATAGCACTTTACTTCTTTGCCAAGGATCTTGACATGTAAGGATACTCATGCATTCTGCTCGTTTCGCACCATATGTTCTTACCCTGCCTGAAATATTGGACTTCATTGCTTTTTATGCAATTCTTTTTCATTTTTTCTTTTTTGCAATGCAGTTACGAAAGAAACTACAAGATCATTGTAGAGACAATGATTAAAAATGATTCAGCACTCATAGGAAAATTCGGTGGCGTTGAACTTCTGGTACTCCCATCGAATCAGCTTCCCGAGAAATCACAACGTAAGGAATTGTGAAGTTTCTTTATGTTGTGCTAGATGTCTTTTACACTGCTAGTGTGTTTGATGGGGTTCTGTGTGCAAGTTGAGGCTAACAGTGCTATGTGGTTTAACATATGATTGTGCATGCTAATGTTCTGATTCTCTATTGGAAGCATATATAGAAATAGGGAACAATAATATAAAGATTGCTCTTTCTTTCAACTTTCTAGCTTTTGTCCTCAGCTTGATGATATTTTTGGTCCCATCCTCGAGTACTTTGAGCTTGTAATTGGTGCAGTAATTGCTCTTTCCAGCATACTGACTATGCCAAATCCATTGTTCTTGCTGATCTCTTATTCGCAGGTTGGAATATGCTATATTTCTTATGGGGTGTGTTCAGGGAAACAAAGGTGTATTATTTGGATTCTACCGGTAAGATGGATATTTCTTGCTTGAGCAATGTCTCATTAGACAGTGACAATCCCTCTGTCATAACTTTGTCCAAGAACCTGTACATTCCAGAGCACATACGTTCAACTGACAGATCGTCTGGTGTGGTCTCTGCCAAGTCTCCAGAGCTTGTGGTTCCTACAGTTAGCCAAGATCTTGAGAGCAAAGATACCTATGCTGAAGAGATGTGCAGGGGTTCAAAACACAACTTGGTCGGACAGGATAGTATGGTTGACTCCAAATACACAACAAATAATGCAGGCTTGTCTGGAGGAGTTGCATGCACTGCTCCTACTGTGGTACTGCTCATCTTCCCAGAATGTATATGGCTATGATAATGACAAATCAATTTTGTCCTGGGTGCTTTGTAGTTGTCTGCTTGATTGCTATGTTCAATCTCCTTATCATAAATACTTAGCTAGAATGTCTATGGTGCTGTTCTCTATTTGCTTATCCCTCCAGTCAGCTTATTTGGACATTGTTGCTAATATGTATATTATCTACGCATTGTTATCTGTTTTAATATTATCTGATGTTCTGCAGCGAGAAATTTGCCTTCGAGAGAGCATTACAGACATTGCAGGGACTGCTGGCTTGGAGACAATTGCAGATGGAGGGAACATGGTTGGTATCACAGGAGGCAATGACGAGGAGGTGATTCTGAAAAAATTAAACTTAGACAGGGTTCAACTGAAACAAGAGAGAGAAGTGAAGAGAGGTGATGAATCTAAAGAAACCGAAGCAGCTTTTGTGACAGACTTGACAACAAGAATCAACTCTAGTCAGTCTAATGATATAACACATCCACGTAAAGATCTTTTGGAGACCGCAAATCAAGAGGTGCCATGGAATGTGGTTTACAGTAGTATGCAAAGAGATGGAGAGAGTGATAGTAAGAAGCCAAAACTAGGTTCTAGTGGATTCCATGGTTTTAGTACTTCACAACCTGTTGCTTGTTGTTTAAAGGATAAGACCTGTGAGGAGGAAGTGATACCAGAGGACTTGGGAACTACTGAGAGGCATTTCTTTCCCGTGGAATCAAGCAATAGCCAAGAGTCTCTGTCATGGAAAAGCTTACCGTCATCAGCAGGAAATGAGAATGCTTACAAGTCTGATGGATTTCCAAGTCTCGAGCTTGCTCTTAGAGCAGAAGCAAAACCAAAAGCAGTACTAAGCAAGGGAAATATGCCTTTCTTTGTTGGGTTAGGTGATGAGAAAGATGACCAGGAGGATGATAGGGCTTTAGAGAAAGAGAAAGAGGATGATGTCTCTGCGTCACTTTCACTTTCTCTATCCTTTCCATTCTCGATGACGACGGACAGGGAACAATCTGCGAGGCCTCCTGCTACAATGCCCGAAAGGAACCATGTGAATACGTCACTGCTTCTCTTTGGGCGCTTCTCAGATAAATAGGAGGGAGTTTTGTTGTATGCTCTTGTTCATATATCGACTCGTTTGTTTACGGCTGTTTGTACATATAGAGAATGGATGTATAATTTTGAAATTTCACGTCGACTTAAAGTTAGATGATCAACAAGGTTATGCCAAAAAGTCTCGATCAAAGTTTTTACAAAGTCAAGTTTCCGTTGTTGTTGTGTCTATTTTTTACTTTGGTAAGATGGGGCAAGAATTGCACAACGCAGCCTTTCAGTTTTTAAAGTAAAAAAAGAGTTGAAGAGTGATGTGTGATTTTGGGGGCGGAAGAAACTATGCCCATTCATTTCCGATATTGTCCTTTGAGCTTCAAGCAGCGAGAGCGCTATTTAGATTACATCGCCTTTCTCTTTGAATCTCTTGGTTGGTTTTGTCGAGAATTAATTAATTAAATTAATAGTGATCGATTGATTGACAGTGTGTTGTGTGTGTAATGGCGATCTGCTCGGCTGCTCTTACCACATCGTTCTCAGGTAATAGTTTCAGTTTCTTGATTGTAGCCAGCGATCGATCGAGTCTCATTCATTCATTAATTCGGGGGTATTATCTGTATCTGTATCTGTATCATCAGTATCATTACCAGGCAGTGGATCTCAGCAGCAGCTCAAAGCGCGTCAGATTGGGTTGTCCGGCGGCAAGTCACTGAGCCAGAAGAACAGCCGGAGGAAAAACTCCCCCAGAAATTTCTCTGTTCGCTCCGACTATAGGTAGCTAGCTGCTCTTATGTTTGTATTAATGTATTACAACACCAGACTACTATTTTTTATTTTTCTTGGCATTGGCAGCAGCGATGATAATAGAGGTGGTGGAGGTGCTGACTTTCTTGCTGGTTTCCTGGTCGGTGGTGCTGTCTTTGGAACTTTAGCTTATGTTTTTGCTCCGCAGGTCTGATTCATCCACATTCTCATACTATTTTAAACTTTCTTCTACTTGCTGCTGCTTTCATTTCGTCCATGTATATATATATGATGAATCATGTTACTTGTAGTGTATATGCTACCAATACACACCTCGAATGCCTAGACATTGAATGAAGTTTAGCTTGTGCCTTGGTCTTTTAGTTTCTTTCCAACTGTATTACCTTATTCAAGAGAAAGTCTCTCTATTCTAATTGCATTTCATGATCCTTGACTGTAATTCTTTTTTTTTCTGTTCTTCATCTGAATGATTGGTGTATGTATGAAAGTGAAAGGAATAAAGAATGATATATACTAGACTAACTTTTTATTTTGTCCCCTCAAAGCATTCAATTATCTGTATCAATTTGTTCAAGTCTATTCAACGGATTTATTGCTTTTCCTCATCGAATGCTTGTGCTTGTAGCTCCCATTTTTCTTTTTGTTTCGTGTTCTTTGATTGGGGTTTTGATCCCCATTGCACTGGTATCTTTTGCAGATAAGAAGATCTCTCCTTAATGAAGATGAATATGGATTTCGAAAGGCCAGGAGACCAGTATATTATGACGAAGGTTTAGAGGTAACTGAGTCTTTTTTTATGGCATTTAACATTTCCCACTTGTTGCAGGTGTCTCCTCAACTTTTTGGGGAAAAAGAAGTTTACTGACCAATTCCTTTCCTTTTTCTGTGTCAAGCAGAAAACCAGGCAGACATTAAATGCAAAAATAAGCCAGCTCAATTCTGCCATTGACAATGTCTCTTCTCGTTTGAGAGGTGGGAACAATGTGTCTGCAGCACCGATTAAAAGTGATCCTGAAGTAGAAGCTACCATGTGAGATACGTTTACTCTCTTTGGATGCCAGTGTTGCTAATTGACGAACCTCATATCTTGAAAGCCCACATTTATGTTTAAAATTGGATGCGTAACTATGTGATCGTGCGTAACTATGTTATAGGTGTGTGTTGTCAAATCTTTGGTATTGTTTACAGTTTGGGTTACAAGGTTGTAGATTAATGAATGTTTTTTGTACCCTTTTGCAATGGGATAAATTCCTTTTTCAGATGTCTGCTGAGCTGATTGAATAATAAATGGGTTTAATATTTAACCATATGAAATCTTTTGTGTTACTTTTCCGAGTGCATAGAGCCCTTGGTTCATCCGGTCGAAACGAAAAATATCTGACATAATTTAATAATGATTCATATATCTCTTGAGCACTGATACAATGGGTTTAATATTTATCACTAAGCAAAACTGTTTTGTTAGATTGCTAAGGGGGATAGAGTACTTGGCTTTTCAGTTACAAGAATATACATTTGACATTTAATCTATATTCTTGAGTGATGTCAAATTCAGGCAGGCAGGGGTTTCTTGCTAATGTTCTTTTATTTTTATTTTGGGAGATATCATGAGAAAACTTCTGGATAAAAACTCAAACTTTAGAGATCATGTTGCTGTTCTTGTTCTTATCATCATTGCTGATACATCTAGCGTTCAAGCAGGGAATTTATAGCATGACTATTTTCCTATTCTACTTTTTGTTGGTGTTAAAATAAATCACTGAACACTTGAATAGGCAAGTCTTACAGATCAAATGGAAGCACATAAACTTAGTTATCCTATTAAGTCTTTGATGAGCTGAGAAACTGATTTACTACGATCTTCATCAGGGTTTATGAGATTAGTCATTCCGAAGGCTATTCCTTTCTCTCTTTTCATCTCATTTATGTCAACACACCTCGCATTCTAGCCCCCTCAAATGCCTGCAGTACAACGATGTTGGTTTGAATGTAAACTATATAGGTGCACATATATTTGCTGTTACTGGAGTAGTAATTTCACCCCCAGCCCAACAGCACCAAGCCCAATACCAGTAACAATTTATCCTCTTTCAATCTCAGATGCCTTCAAAAGAGCCCTAAAAATCTAGTAGAGAATCCACAGGAGAGGAAGTTAACGTGGGGCAAAGGTTGTGTTAGTACGTTATGCGCTAATTCATAAAGTATATCATATTTGGCACTTAAAATTTACATCAAGACAAGCAAAAATGAATAAAATCATGATATCCCGCTCGGAGAGCCCACGCTGCTCATGGCACGATGCGCGCCACGCGTCCACAAGGGAGAAGGGTCTGACCTGTCAAATGATCAACTTGCCCTCCTTAGCATCTAAAATGGGGTATTCGCAGCAATCCCCTACTGAAAATGAGAAAAAAATGTCATTCTCAATTACTTATATAAAAAAAGTCTTTATTACAAGGAAAAGGTAACAATCTCTATCCCCATATTACTTTACGCTTACTATTAATTGTAACCACTTCTGACTTAGGCATCAGAACATTGAAGGCGAGCCAACCCTGTCTCAACTTCCAAACGTCTTTTGTGTGTTTGTGCAGCCAAGCGATAGCGCGAAAGATAACTTTCCAACCGTTGGGAGCGATTCCACTACAATATCTATTGCTCTTTTAGCGGAAAACTCCTTGGCAAATTTTGGTAGAAACAATTGGCATTATCTCGTGGTTTCGTTCTTCCTATCCACTACGAAAAAACCACCCCATCCTCTTCCCGTTATGCCTCACCCTGAGGGTAGCGACTTCACTACGCCCGCCGGCTCCCGCCTGTGCCCTTTCGACGATATGCTGATGCTTATCCCCCGCCCAACAAGACTGATACCTCTGGCAGCAGCGACGCCCAATGTGAAAACCCAAATTTTTAGTTTTGAAATAAGTAAATAGCATAAATAAATTTTAGCAGTAATAAAGATAGTTTTGTGCTGATGCATTATGTACTATATGAACAGATTGATCAATTGGTTTAGACGTCTTAGCATTTGATAAATATTGTAGCATATCTATTGGTACAAGACGTGTGAGTGTTCTGATAGTAGTAAATATAATCTATATATATGAAGGGTCCTGTATATATCTATATATATATATATGTTTGTTGTTAATTAATATCTAAATGAGAAAGCATAAAGCATTTGTTGACTGTGCAAGTTTACTTCATCTCGATCCTAAAACTGAAGTACGAGGTGGCTCTTAGTGTTGTCAGCAAGAGAGTGGGATCAATTGATGCCTTTGAATATCCCTTTGAGATGCAAAAATATCTCGTTGGTTTTATTATAACTAGCTTTTCTGCACGCGCATACTTCGCGCTCGCGTGTGCAAATTTTCAGTGGCATATTCAAGAGCGTGTAATTATATTATCAGTGTATCATTGTCTAAGTCACTTGCAACTGCCACTCTCTATCGTGCACTTTCAGACTTATATCAGAAATTCGAGCACTGATCTAATTGCGTTAATGAAAAGAAAAGCACACAAAAAGAACTTATTAAAAAGAAAAATATAAAGTAGAGATGTAGAGTTATAATGGTGACATTTAAAAAATTGCGTTTGAATCATTCATTTTTAATATTGTTTTATGTACACTTCCTAGAAGGCATTTCGTGTATCACATTTTTATATCTTGAGTTTTGCAATATAGGGAAGAAAATGTCAACATTAATAAAGGGAAGGTTTGGTGGTTACCGAACATAGACAGTACTGCACAAAAATGCAAAGCACCACTGAAGATGAATTAGAAGACAAACTCTTGATGCTTCTGTTCTCTCTTTATGCTTGTTTGATCTGTTCGTTTGTTAATTTTCTTCTTTCGTGTATGTGTTTCTTTTGAGCAGTTAATCAATTACTGTCAATTTGTAATTGATTGATCCATCGAGGGAGAGACCTCGGCGGTTTGATTTGAAGTAAAAAAAACTGTTAATCTACGTGGAAGAATGACTATTCTTTTGTTTTTCATTTTTTATTTATTTTCAAATCGTGATTACAGTTTCACCGCTACCGATTAATGGTTTTATCATAGCTGATTAAAAATATAGGGTCATTTTTGTCCATTTCTTCGTTTTTGGGAAACAAAGTGACTTTAGTTAAACATAGTATTAGAAATTGGCGCACACGCATCAAAACTGTGAAAAATTCACATTACATGCATGACACCAAAGAAATACATAAAGAAAAATCTAAATTAGGTGTCGTAATACCATCTTATAAACTTTATTCTGAAAAATAAGAAAAATAAGGAGAAGAAAATATATATATATATATATATAGTTATGAAATCTCACTTGTTGTCGTATTTTTCTTAACTTGCTACACTTTACTGAGATGTTTTTCATTCCATTGCTTTCATCTTTGCTCGATTTTCATCGTCCCTTTCGTCATGTTGAAACTGCAAATAACTCTCATCAATAACTCTCCTTCACAAACCAAGGAAATAAAGGACAATGACTACTTCAAATTTCCGTAACCTCATTTAAACGTACCTGTAGATACTTCATGTGGTGAACTTCTTCTCATTATAATTGATCTGGAAAACAAAATGGTTCAAGAAAGTTCAACTAATAGTGAACAGTAATCAACCCAAGGGAAATCTAACAAAATAATGAGAGAAAGATACGTTTGAAGTCAAATGGAGAATGTGTCCTCCTCAAAAACAGATGTCCAACTATGATCGAACTCTAGCATCAATAGCCTCTCTTCCGGATCATTCTGCACCGATGTCGAAGTCGTTAGTTACACTTACTTTCAATCCTTTTTTTTTTTGACCAAGTTACTTTTGATCCTTTGTTTCCTCCACTCTCGTCCCCTCTCCGTACCTGTTTGCGTTTTGGATTTGTTGCAGTTTTTTCTTCCTCTTTGCCGATTTGATGGCGTGAGAAGAAACAGTTGAACCCAATATACGTACGTGGAGGGTATTTAGACGTGATACGTGCAGTCCTTCTTTCTGGTAGAGACGGTGATGAGAGAGAAAGAGAGAAGTCAACTTAAGGGTGGTGAGACACGTGCATCAGAGGTCTTTGACAGTTGCGGCTTCATTGTTACATATCAGTACTTCTGTGTGTTTGCTGACTACACTTTTATCCTGTTGAATACTTTAGTATGGATGCTTATAAAATTAAAAGGGTAAATTTGACATTCACAATGTTCTACCAAAATTACCGTAAACTGCTCATTAACTTCTTTAAGCCTCCTTGCCTTAATTAGTAGAGATAGTATAGTAACTACTAGCTTAACCACCCGTGTGTACACACGTGTTAAATCAGATCACTCACTATTTTATCCACTTCTATGACAGTTTTTGTTGGGCAAAATTGTTGTTCATCTTTTTTTTTTGTCTTCCGTGGGTTTTTCTTTTCTTTCTCTTTCTTTTCTGTTTTTTTTTTCTTGAGGCTGCTTTTATTTTTTCATAGGGGTATTTTCGGGTTTCCATAATTTGGTATGGGATGACACCAAAAACTACGCTTGGCTTTATATTAGTAGAGATACATTTTTTGTTTTTTGCTTTTATTTTAAAAAGGCATCTTGAAGAGCAAATTTCCCTCCGCTATAAATAGAAGCTACTGTGTTAACAAGATAATCATATACATACAACAATAGAAAGAATAGAGAGAGACGTGGTTTAGAGTGAAGGAAATATATACAAAGAGAAATTTAGTTAGGAGCTTCTTATGTACTTCATATAAGAAGGAAGTTTTGAATGAAGCCAAGATTGGGTTTATAATGTTTCATATTCTAAATATCATGTGGTCTTTTGGTATTAACTTCGAATATATTTTGGTATTGAGGTACAGATTCAGGGAAAACCTTTCTATATCGTTGTTATGATTTTGTATATTACCGTTTTATTGTTGTTATTACACTTATGTTGTTGTTATAGTGATTTAATCATACCCATACATTTTAAGGAGTTTGAGGTATGCTTATTAGAACAGAGATGAATTTGAGATAAAAAGATTCTATTTGTGTAGTTGAGGCTATGCGCGTAAGGGACTATCTTCACCAGCCTAAAAGTATATATACAAATAGGGAGATAATCATTTTCAACTAAATGTTGACAAAATGATCTAATTATGGCAGATGGTACTGGCAACCAAGAATAGTTCAAGAGTATTAACAAATGAGAATTATTGAGTGAGGGTGATCAAGAGATGATGATCGAGTCAGCATCTCATATGCATTATAGTCGATTGATACTGCAAAAGGTTGAATGCCTTACTAAGTGTAAACTCATCATTTTATGATTATTGATTCAGGTGACAAAGTGACGGAAGATAGAAGCAAGATAAACATTTGTAGTTAGAATAAATTATGTATTGTATTGTACTGTATTCTTTGTAACAAAATTGTAATTATAATTCGATCATAATGTTATTCGTTTCGTTTCGTTTCGTTTTATTTATTTATTTATTTATTTATTTTTCAAACTCGTCACATTCTGACTCGCGAATCAAACCAACTACTCAAAATTAACGACCATTTTCCGGGTCAGGGTGTGACACCCAGCCAAGGGAACGCTAGCGCCCAGTTACTCCGTGAGTTAGAGCAACTCCGCCACGAGCTCAATATTGCGTGCCAAGCCAAACAGTGCCTTTAGGACACTATTGTCGCTATGTAGTCTCAGCGGTCGGCTCATGGAGAACTGGATGAGCGCCCTCATGTCATCCACATGACCGCCCACTCAACGATCCTCTACTCTCGGGCCCACCACCAACCCTTGAGCACCAACAAAACATACTCGATGCTACTGCCGATATCTTGGCCTGCCTAGCTGACATTGAGGGCGAGTTACGCCATGCGCACCACCCCACCAACGCTATCTTTCTGTACAAGCCCCGTACGACCCCATTCTTCCGTGCCATCATGCATGTTGGGTGCGACAAGCATGCAAAGTCATTGAAGGACGACCGCTACTCAGGGCGTGGCGACCCTAGAACACACATCGACAAATTTCTGTCCGCCACAATAGAGCGCCAGCACGACGATGTTACTCTATGCTATCTCTTCCTTGAGACGCTCATGAGCGAAACACTAAACTAGTTTTTTGAGCTCTCTCTCTTAGCTCTATCGATTCGTTCCCTGACCTCACTGACGCATTCCTTAAGTACTACAAGTTGTAAGGCCGCCACAACACTGCAAACTTGCTATTTGCCATCCGCCAGAGTGAGTTTGAACCGCTATCCACTTACATCAACCGATTTGGCAAAACCGCCCAATATTGCAAGAATTTGGATAAGCAGACAACTCTATCTGCCCTAACGAAAGAGCTGCAGCTTTCCCTGTTCAAGGAGAAAGTGATTAAGCACACTCACTTGTCATATGAAGTCAAGAAAGTGAACGCCCACTACTGGGTTTGTGGCCATAAAGCCCGTAATCCCCCACGACGTGCCTCGCCACTACCTGCTTCAAGACGTGTTTCGCCACCCCTCTTTCTTGTCATTACCAACAGGGTAAGCGGGCATGATCTCGCACTTCTGAACGCCGTCGATCACCCGCTAGGGACACCGACCGCCATCACCAAGTGCCAAGATGCTATTCTCCTGATAAGGTAATATACATTGTAGCCAATACTAGCTACTCGAAGATCTTCACCAACAACAAGCATCTAATTCCCTCGCCCAAGCCTAAGACAAGATGAACCCCACTCAATAACACTGGATTTTGGTGTAATACCATGAATCTGAAACCCACAACATGGAGGATTGTGGCGTCCTTAAAAAAATCATCCAAGACCTATTTGACAAAGGACAACTAGTTAGTATAAGGCTGACGCCTCACGAAAAGTGGCACTCATTGAGGCTCGTGGGGTCATAAATACAATCTTTGACAGTAAGCGTAAGGCTAGCGCTCCCCTCGGGTGGTCTTTTCTGTCTCTGACATATCAGGTGCCAAGGCATCACACCGTTCGTGGAACCCAATCACATTCTCAGAGGCTAACGAGTGTGGTGCTCTTGCCATATATGCCCCATTTTTCATCGACACTTTAATAGATAGATGCAAGATGCTGCGAGTATTGCTTGATTCTGGTTCTGCTGCTAATGCCATTTTTTATAGCCCCCTATGAACAACTCAACATGCCCCTTAGCAAATTAATGCAAGACAACGAATCACTTTTGATTTTTTCAAGCGACGTTGTTTACCTCAATGGGAGCGACTATATGCACTTATGCGTGGGTGCGCCTAGCACTCCCCAGAAACAGGTTTATACTGATTTTATCGTTGTTGACTTGCCTCAAACTCATCATCGCCAATCACATGCTTTACCTCCAATTTCCAATAGATTTTGGCACTGGCTCCATCCAGGGCTATGACTTTGTAGATCCCTCAATCGATCCCAAGATAGGTAACTTAGCACGACAGGAAGTTCTCAAGATCGGGGAAGGCGTCGCTCATTCGGCCATCCTTGACGATCCTCGAGACGATGTCAACGCCCTTATGCCCATGGATAGCGGGGACTCCTTGATTGAAGTCCATCCGCCAAGCTCACCCAAAGCATAAGGTGAAAATAGGCTCCTAGTTGGACCCCGCCATCGCTGCAGAACTCACACAGTTACTCATTGAACACCAGGGGGTGTCTGCCTGGTCCTATGAGGATATGTCAGGCATCTCTACTGATCTCATTTCCCATAAATTGAGTATTACTCCTAACACTAGGCCCGTTAAGCAAAAGCAACGCGCTTATGATGAGGAGCGCTATGCCGCGATGCACACTGAGGTGGACCACCTGTTGAAAATTGGCTTCATCTACCCAGTTCATTATCCTAAGGGGATTTTTAATACCGTTATGGTCAAGAAAAGTAATGGCAGAGACTAACATTCTTTGATATGCTGCCACTGGAACCGCCTCCACCTTTAGCCCATCCATCACCTCCATAAGCCATAACACTCCCATTCACTTTCAGAGAGTAATTGATCATCAGCCTCACCATCCCTCGCCCTAAACCTCCATAATCCACTTCCTTATTCAATCTTATAAGCCTTTAAAACATCAAAAATCGCACTTGGGTTTCCTATACTCCTGTACAATTCACAAGCTTTACTAAACATGAAGTAGCTATGCCTATAACTTAAATGAATGCAAGCCTAGATGAAAAATAGAATACCCATTTGGGATTGGGTAGATAACATCTACGCAAAACCAGACTTACACATTTGGCGTCCAATTTGAGCCTGATTGAAGCTATAGTTCTCTCAATGTTGGCATCATTCATGGTGGAAGGGCGTTGATGGCACCATGATGGTGGTGGCAATGTTTGAGGTCTAGATCTGCCGCCACCCGATCTTATTCCAGTTGAAGGACGTCGACGGCTCGCATAAATATGGTCTTAGAATTATCGAGGGGAAGACGCTGAAGTTTTAGAGGCAGAGGCAGAGTATTTCGCCGGAGAGAGATGAATTGGGAGCTTGGGGTGAGAGAGTGACGAGAAAGAGATGAGAGAGTGTGAAGGGCAATTTTGGAATGAAAAAGTAAAGAAACGAAAAGGTTAGGCTGGTGGGAATAACTCTCTTAAGAGAGTCTGGGTCGGTGGGAATTTTCCAAACTCTTGTTGGCTAGTGGGAAAGTTTTCCCATAATTAGGGCTGATGAGAATTTTTCCTAATTAATTTGCATGTAATGTGAGTCATGACTTTATTTGCAGGCATACCTTTTTTGGCTCATTTTTTAGGTATAGGGGATTACACAATTTTTTTTTCAAATTTTAACATTTTCACCGTTCAATTAACATTTTCACCATTACATTATATTATTTCTATGCTAATTAGGACAAGATACACATCTACATACCAGGAGTATAATATCCTTAAACACATAGTACAT
The DNA here is from genome assembly GCA_946800695.1 of Geum urbanum. NCBI lineage: Eukaryota > Viridiplantae > Streptophyta > Magnoliopsida > Rosales > Rosaceae > Geum > Geum urbanum. Next base: position 41,793,491 of record OX327017.1, on the reverse strand, counting down.
AACTAACAAAGTTACGAGATTTTGAATAGAAGGAGTAAGCTGAAACTGACCAATTAATTAAATGCATATTTTTTTTGAGGTATTAAGGGTAACCCAAAGACTTTCTAAGCGTAGGAAAAATCTCCCGGCCCATGTGAAATAGTCCAACTATACATTGCAGTATAGTGTCTGACCACGTTTATAATTCAACAAACACATTTTGACGCTGCCAACGTTTGAATGCATGACGTGAGAGTTCCATATTAAACGTTCCCGTGGAGAAACCCAATTCTTCCACTGAACCACTTGTCATGGTTAATTAAATGCATATTAGGATAGTGCATGAGTGACATTCTCCTTATTTTTCTATATATTGCTTCTCATATCATTTTCGAGCTATATACAGTGACATATATTTCAACAAAACTAATAAAATTACAAAAAAAAAATAAGTAAAATGGATATAAGAAGGTGGTACCTCATTATATTCTGAATCTATGAGGAGGGCAACACATTGATAATAGAAATTTTGGATGACCACCTCATTAACCTTAGCTGTGAACGAATACATGACAAAAGACGACAAAGATTTAAACTTGCTCAACACTTGGTCACTAGTCAAATGGATCCATCCTACAAGCGGGATATGGGTTCCATCATCTTTGAGTCAGGAAACTCTGAACAAAGGTCGTCCATTATCTTCTTAATCCTTACAGACACAACATTTGATGAGAATGCCAAACTGAATATGAATACATTTATGTCTCTGCCAATGGAGAATACTTGAAAAATAAAAAATCATATCAGGTCATGCATTAATCTCTATTAATTAAAAGAAATAAAAGAGACTGAGTAAGAAGTTTCGCATTCTTAGACTATCTTCAGTCTCAAAATGGTTGTTGCTACTTCCTGAGAGAGAGACTATACTTTGTAAATAGACAACACTTGCATAATTATTTGAGATTCTTTGATCCTCTAAAAGATACTTGACATTTTCAGTAGCGAGGTTATAGTAGAATAAACATCATTTTTCATCCGTCATAAGAATCTCACCACTCTTTAAAATGGCTACTGGCTTCAAAAAAATCTCACCATACTTCAAAAATGGAAATGGCTTCTCGTTGAGATCAATTGTTACATGCTTTGTTCAAGCACACTTACTCAAATCAACGTCATTCATCACCCATATACCATACATATCATTACCCTAAGGAGGTCGATATTGAGGTTGTAATCTGAAAAGAGCAACAAATTCATTCCACACTAGTAGGTCTTCATCAAAGTCGAGTTCAAATGAATTATCTGGAAATGCAATGCCATGAAATATCTCATCAAACAAAATGATAATTTTCCTCATGAAATCCTTCTCATTTGCATGGAAACGTGTCATTTCCTTATGTTTTTCCACTTCCATCCAAAAGCACAATCCCTTGAAATACAATTGGAACTTGTCGAGCAAAAGGAGACTAATCTCTGTCTCTAAAGAATAATTAAGACCTCTTTGGTTTGAGTCGACGACTCTCCAAGAATCTGAACCTAAGTTTAAGGTGGTGTAAATTGCTACTTTTGGAGGATGATAAACATATGTTTCGTATGATGGCAAATACTCACCAACATAATAGTTAATATTTATTTTAACGACTTTGTAGTCGTTAGAGTTGGGACAATGTCCAAAACTAATTACATCCGTCAACATACCATTCCAAAAACAGAACCAAAAATGGTTCCAATTATCTGGATCGTCACTCAAACTGCCATTGTCATTGTTGGAAGGAACAACCTTGAGCTTCCTAATCGGCGGGTTCCATAGAAGCACCACGTACAACTGTATAGACATAGCCATATCGGCTAAACAAATGATCCCATCACAATGACCTATAACACAAAGTGAAGAAGAATTCCAAGGCGACGAGGAGGTGGAGGGAGCAGTGACGTCCTCACAATCGCAAGCAACATTAACAACAACAACAACATCATCATCATCATCATTAATATTGACGTTGTTAGTATTGTATCATTAGTTGTACGATTAACATACTTATCCACTTAAGCAGATTAGCAACACCTACCACACCACACGCAAGACCACCAAGGAGGCTCCAACTTCACTCACCAGACCGGCCCCATCCGAGCGCACACGCGCCCGACAGACGCACGCCCGAATGAGCGGATCACACACCAGCAAGTACACCAGTCCCACATCGAAGAACACCATCGAACCCCAAACTCAACCACCTATATATGTAAGGTATTTATTACAGGTAAGATCACTCATTCACACCCCAACTCACTTACTCGCACATTCGCCTGACTGTTATATCCAATACATCATCTGACTTAGGCATCGGAGCGTTGAAGGCGGGCCACCCCGTCTTGACCCCTGACCGCCTGTTTCGTTGTTGTATTCTTCTAACAGCCGCTCGTGAACCCGCCCATCCAACCACCCGACAGAAGAGAGGAAGCGCCCGACAAGAAGAATCCACCGCCCGAAGGAGAGCCCGCACGCACGAAGGAGGAGAGCGAGCGCCCGTCCATCCGAACAGCCCCACCGTTCGGACGCACCGAGGGAAGGAAGGAGTATCTGTGGAAGTGTATCCGTGTTGCTTCTGCCCCGTTACGCCCCCGCGCATAATTCGGTAGAAATAGACGTTGCTAAATTCAAGCACTGAGAATATCTCCTTCTCTTCACTGCCACTACTACTACGGTGGTAATATCTTTGGAAACTAGATGTTTCACAAGGACGCGAGTGGTAGTATCACGCATGGAATAATTGGCTACAAAGTTGGGGTGGTTGGTCAGAGCGTACCACTGCTTCGAGACGCATTTGAACCATATCAGAGACTTGGGAGGCAAAATCGATAGAATTGACTCCACCAAATAAAACAACTCTGCCATTTCTTTTTCTTTTTTTGGTTACGTGCACAGCCCAAAGTGCCCAAAAAGGAGAAGAAGAAACTCCTGAGTAGTCACAGGAATCCTGTGCCTTCTAGGAAATGGAATAGCTGCCATATCATCAAAATAGTTCTGCACTGCATGAATGAGTGGTTTATCATACCAAATCACCCCTGGATCACACTTTCCTCAGCCAAAGCATCATCAATCATGTTTTCCTCTCTAAAAATGTACTTGGTAGACCAATCCTCTAAAACATCAAGCTTAGTGAGGCAATCAAGCAGAAGGGGACCCAAACGATGAAGAGTCATGTCCTCTTTGTTGATCAAAGTAACCAACACAACATAATTAGACTCAATAAGTACCCTCCTACGGTATAATTTTTGCACAATTTGAATCCCAAAATGGAGTCCCCAATCCTCAGCCTGGAACACTTCACAAAGACCAAGAGAGATCTGAAAAACCATCACCCAGTTTCTAACACAATCCCTAAGAACTCCACCAGCTCCAATTTTTCCCAAACTGTTCTTGGAATCATCCACATTCAATTTGTACTAACCATTACTAGGTTTTTGCCAGGTAAAAAAATGATGTAGTCATGTTGTGCTTGACAGGACTACTTTGAGCCTTGACCCATTCATCAATAGAATTAAAGATCACATCTCTTGGGGAAATATGTATGCAGAATCTAGGATCAAATAGATCTCTATTTCTCCACTCCTATAAGAACCAACAAGTAATGACAAACAACACACACCAAGAAGCTCCATTGCACACAGGTGCATGACAATGAACTTGAGCATTCACCCAGGCATCCCAAGACAAATTAAAAGAGTTTAAAATGGAGCTTGGCTTGATAATAGAATTCCAAAATTGAGCTGCAGCAGGACAATCTCTAAAGAGATATAATAAGGACTTCTCTCCATTAGAACAAATCTAACAATCAGCACAAGATGTCAAATTTCTCTTCCTTTGAACATTTGTGAGCAATTTCTTATGTCAAATAGATAGAATTGACTCCACTACATAAAACAATTCTGCCATTTCAATTCGCTAGCTAGCTTCTATACATATATATATATACACTAGGTGGGTGCCCGCGCCTTGGCGCGGTTTTATGACGAAGTGTTATAAATTTTTTGGAAGTCTAATTGTTGTTTAGCATAAAAATAGATTTGTAAAAAGATTCTACATAATTATCATAAAAATAAAATAAAACTATAATTTACTGTGTAAACTTTCAAGCAAGTTACATAAATACCAAAAGTAAGGAGATGTTGTATCTCCTTTCAAAATCCTAAAAAACTCTTCATTTATAGCAAAAAAAATTGTTCTATATTTATTTACATTCTTTTTCTTCCTATTTGATTTAATTATTGCTATATATGCTATATATTTTGAAAAATATCTTTGTAAACTATATTTTTTGTATAATTATTTGGTATGTTGTCACCGTTGTTTATCATAATATTTAAGCCTTTTTTTGATGTAACTCTCGATAGTGCAACGTATAATTGTCCGTGACTAAAAACTGGTTCTGTTAAATATACTCCGACTTGATTTAGTGATTGACCCTGACTTTTGTTGATTGTCATTGCATAACAGGCTATGATAGGAAACTGTCGTCTCTTGAATGTGAATGGCCATTTAGTTTCATTCGCAATCAACACAATTCTTGGAATATAAACCTTTTCCCCAATATTAGTCCCTGTCAGTATTTTTGCCTCTATTATTTTTTCAAACAAATTAGTTATAATCAACCGTGTTCCGTTGCACAATCCCTGTATTTGATTTAAATTTATTAATAACATAATTGGCATTCCAATCTTCAGTATGAGTTCGTGTGATGGTAGACCGCTAAATTCAAGTTTATTCAAAAATTCTATAGGATACAAAAGACTGTTATCACTATAGGTAGTAGAATTGAATGAAATCGAATCAGAACTAAAATATATTTTTTTATCACCAGGCAACAAATTAATTGCATATTTATTTATTTCATGAACTGTTGCATTTCTCGGTGTGACGATGGCACGCTCTCTCAAATAACATGTATCGTTGTATTTACAATCAAAATTTGGATAAGTAGCCATAGAAATTGATTTGATAGGATCTAAAGTTGAATCAGTGAGTAAATCTTCAGGAATCTGAATCCAAGATGTATCAGGGTCATTTGTTGGAAAATTTGACTGTAATCGACCCTCTCCTATCTGTAGCATCCATTCTGCAAAAATTTGAATCTCATCTTTTTCAGTGGTCGTCAATCCGATAGACGATAATCTCATGTTTTCTGTTAAATAAAAAACTTTAAGATATGACCATAGATATGAATTATTCAAAGACGCCTCAATAATATTACTCTTGCTTCCTCCTTCTATAACTGGTAAAATCTGTCTAAAATCTCCACCGAACAAAATTGTTTTGCCTCCAAATGGTATTTGTGTCTTTCGATCATCAGAGTTTGCTGACAAAATATCTCGAAGAGTTTTATTTAATGATTCCATACAACATTTATTGCACATCGAAGCTTCATCCCAAATGATCAGATGTGCATTTTCAATTAATTCTGCAAGATGTGTTTGTTTTTTTATCGAACATTTTAAATCTTTCTCTATAGCAGGCTTTATTTTAAAACGTGAATGCGCCGTTTTACCTTTTGGAAGTAACAGAGAAGCAATTCCTGACGAAGCAACGGCCAAAACAATTTTTCCTTTAGATCTTAGTTTAGAAATTATAGAATTCCACAAAAAAGTTTTCCCTGTTCCGCCACTACCATACACAAAAAATGATTTTTCAGTTTTCTGTTCCACAGCTTCAATCACTTCATCGTATATAATTTTTTGACACGAATTTAATTTAGTAATCAATTCACAATGTTCACGTTTAAGTGTCTCACAATCAAAATCTAATTCCTCTCTCATTAATTTATTGCTCAACTCATGTATCTTTTCTGTTTTTGGCATCGGCAAATGATGTTCTTTCAATGAACTGGATGCCATACTAAACAATTTTTCAAGTTCATATAAAACGTTATTTTTCAAATCATCCTCAGGTATGGTAAGGTTGGGCATGTTGAATTCCGATCGAATTTTGTATAAAATATCATCAGACATACTCCTCCAATGTGCATTAAGCAAAGCTCGCGGATTTGGGACATCACAAAAAAGAATAATGGTAACAAATAATTGTCTAATATGAGAAGAGGTCGCATTAAATCCAGATTCAACCACTGCATCGTTCCATTCTTTATCATCATCTAGTACTCCCAATGTTCGACATGCTTCCTGAAAAGTGGCGTATGTAATTTCATTGACTGTTTTGATCCAATCGAAATTGCGACATCCTTTTTGAATATTCAGCAGCATTCGTAGGTAAAATAATTCGCCTGCAAGTGGTGGTACGTGTGCAATTTTGCCAATAACGTCATATCGTCTTTTTATTGGATGCCATGTTTTGCTGTCACTGTCCCAAACAAACTGAGAAGGAAATTGAGCATAAGTTAATTTAGCCGCGTCCTTATAAAAAGTATTTGCATCAAACCAAGTAGTTAGCATTGTACGTTCTGCATCTGGATTTTCTACAACTTGTTCAATAGATTGTCCTTCATAAAAGAAAACACTATGCTCGTTTGGCAAATGAATTTTTAAGTATTGCACTGCAGGATATCTAGTATGAATGGAGAATTCAAACAATTGCCACACAGATTCGTGAGGAGTTAAATATCGAAAATTCAAATAATTTTGTATTTCATCATTTACATTGTCACGAACCATCACTCGAGCTCTATCTGGACCTTTATTTATATATTTAAATAAATATTTTATTAACATAGACTGAGAACACGATTCAACATTTATGTGAGCATTATACCTCAACAACAAAATGGGATTAATTATATGGAACAACAAAATTATTACCAATATGAATTCCATTTTTATTTACAAATTTTGAATCATCATCACGTCTTCTATAGTGAGGAGCCTTAATTGCATGAAAAACGGTGTTAGAAATGTATGGTTTTGGAAAAGATTTTGTGCATTTTCCATCTCTCATGCATGGAGATTTTGAATTTAATTGACCGCAAAGACCATGTATCATAAATTGACTAACTATTTCAAAAAGTTCTGGACAAATGTTTTTATCTGGTAATTCAGCAGAAATAATAGAATCAATATCTGTTGATGTGTAACACTTGTATGGTCTTTGAAGCCAAATTAATAAATGAGCATGTGGCAATCCTCTTTTTTGGAATTCAATTGTACAAACATGTGCATCAATATCTCCAAAAGCTTCTCCGGATTTAATGAATTTTATCATATCATCCAATTTAATTTTAAAAATCCGAGAAACAATATCTGGTCTGTCTTCCGCTTTGTACCCAGTTTTTTTTTCAAAATATCTCACAATTTCTGGCCATTTAACATTGCAAGTGAAAGTTATAAACAAATCCGGATTACCGTAATATCTACAAATTGCCATGACATCTTGATAGTTATTTAACATATCTCTAGGACTGCCGGTGTGAGTACCTGGAAGAAAAATTGTTTTTCCCACATCAGAACATCGAGTAACACCATTTGAAGCAAGCGTAGATAATTGATTCCATTGTTCACACTTCAATAATGGTTGATGATTTCTTATATATTCTAAGCGATTTTCCTCAACTGTCGCATATGCATCAACTAAGTATTGTTGAAACAATCTTCCGCCTTTTAGCAAAGTGCTTGAATCATTTTCTCGATCATGGATTTGATAACAGACAAATTTTATCATCGTCAATTTTGTTCTTTTTCTCTGACGCTCTCTTTCCGTACACTCTAACAACATATCTGTTCTAAATCCATCCTTACCATATGGAAATAGTAGCGGATATTGCAATGACATTAATTTCGGATGTATCTTTGATATTCGCTTCAAATGTCCATCAACTGATCGAATTATGATATCTCTGTTAGAATTAAATTATTCAATGTCACCAACAATTAAACCGGCAATTTCAGAAGTACTCGGTAATTCATATTGCTTACCATCGGTAGACTGACGATCAAGTAGAGTCATATTACAATTAGGCAACGAAATATTTTCAAATTGATCTCTCACTGATCGAAATTTTTTAGCCAATTCATTAATGTCGTCAAGCATATTTGCTAATTTTTCAACAATGGCAACATCAATATTTTGATTTCTATTATCTGGATCAATGGCATTAATGCGATTTAAAATCTCATTTCCCGTGTCATAAACATATAATTGAGCAAACTTAGGACATTCATTTGCAGAAGGTAACACTGATCCCATCAAATGATGCACTTGTCCACAAATTTTGAATACATAAGGAGCTGTTCCATTATTTATCTTGTAATCAATTTTTGCACCCATAGAAGTAAAAGCAAACATGGCATTATAAACCCGAATATTTTCACGAAAAAATGTACTTTGACGACCATTGTTTGGATTCAATAATTGTTCAAGAAAAGTTGGAGTTGGATTTGATATTGGAAGTTTTATTTGTCATTTTTCACAACAATTCGTATAAACAAATTGATTTTTGATTCTTCTCTTTAAAGCCTCGCCTGACCAAAAGGAAGCACCGCAATAATTGCATGTGTAGGAATCGTCTCCAGAGTCGTTATAATTTACAATCACACCTGCATTAAAAATTGCGTTAAAAAATAATAAAATTTTATAAATCAAAAATTGATGATGTAATATATCATTTACCTCAGCGAGTTCTTTGATAAGATGTTTGACCAAGGAAAGGTAGGGCAAGTACTGCATTTCAAGTTGAAAAATATTATTGCTATGCTTATGAGAACTTTTGGTAAACTAATTTAATATCCTAAAATAATTATTATTGAAAATAGAGATTCAATGATTACCTGACACATTCTCATCGACAACATCATTCTTGTCGTAGCTTCTCTCCTCTATAGGCATTGAACTCGTACCTTCATTTCGAAAATTTTGCTGATCCTCAAAGAAACAACTTCTCTTGCTTAACTTCTTGGTTGAGATTCCTAGATTTGTTTCACTTGGTCCCTCATCTTCAAAATATTGTGGCGTTACAATTGTCTCATGGTGTGATGAGGATTGTTCAAAATTTGGTTGAAAAAAATGTTTCCTCTTGCTTGATTCCCTTTTTGGCCTCATACCTAAATAAAAGCACAATTAATTAGTAAAACCTTTTATCATGGAAAGGTACCTAGCACAACACCAACACTGCCTACCAAGAAATGGCTTTAGCTTTTAACATCTACCCAAATGAAAAACATTGCCAGCAAATGTAATGCAAATGATCAACCAATATACATTTTTTAGCCCAAAAAAATTTAATAGCATTCAGATTCGGTTCATCAAATCCAAATCCAAGCAACAGAGCAAAAAAATATAAATTCATAATAGAACTGAGCATATAGATACCATACCAAAGTTCTCACCAAATACAAATAAAAACTTAAAGTTTGACCATAGCCAAATGCTATCTATTCATGACATAAATTTCTTAAAGGAGAAAATACGACTATCCAGAATCAATTGACTACTATGAGATAACTCAATTCATCACAAAGCATGATGTAATTGATTTACTTTCGTAGTGGACAAATTGAGGAATATAGCCCTCCGGTTATTTTGGGATTGTTATTTTTTTCCATTTCAGGTCAAATTGATGAGTTAATCTCGGTTGCGTTTTAAAAAAACTAATAGGAAGTATCTAATGATTCATGACAAATATACTACCATAATCATTAACATAAGAAAAGATCAATACTGTCAAATTTCCAAAATAATATCATTTAGCTCTAACGCATTAACTACTCCACTTAGTTAAAAACAAATGCTTTAAACACCAACAATTTCATCGATTACCATCAAAGGAGATCAGTTGAATCAGATGAGAAAGTAGAGATGCCGACCGGAGGTAGCAAAAGAGATGAGATGAGATGAGCTGTGTATCCAAAAAAGAAAAAGACATAAGATGAGCATAAACTCCAGCTAGAGATAGTTGCTTTATGATGAGCACAAATCATCTTCTAGGTTTCTATTCATGAACAAAGAGACACATAGTGAAAGATCACAACATTGAGCAAACGTATGTCCTCAAAGCGCAACAAAAAGCCCAAACAACAATCAATGCCCAGTCCTTTATTTTCACCAAATAAAAAAATCATTAAAAACCCAAGTTAGGACCTCAAATCATCTAACTTAGTAATCATACATTAGGAAAAACATAATGTCACTTGGCATTATCATCAAATGAAAAGTGAAGCACATACACCGAGGAGTTTAGTAATCTAACGAAATCGTGACCGCACCAATATGCAAAATTTTACATTTTAAGTGAATATCCCAAAGTTTATAAATTGCAAGGTAAATGCAATTAGACAAAGTTTACCATACTTTAATGCAATTAGGCAATTGTGCACATTGGAAAAAATCAACAATGCACATTGGTTACAATGAAGAGAGCAGTAACTATTAAAACAATTGAAAAGACAAATCCAGATAACCCCATTGCTTACAACCCCAAAGTATCACCGAATCACACCATATATATGAGAATCCAAAGAAAATAAAATAGGCAACACTGATCAAATTGATCTCCGTCATGTAATTGGAATTAAATAAAGCCCCAATAGCTAAATCACTCATCAAGAAACCAAAAAGAGACAATCAAACAACATAGAATAAATTTTTCTCTATTTTTGGCAAAGGCTTCAACTGTTGTTATGTTGAATGATCAATGTATAGCATAATCTATTTGGCTCTTTCTTTATGAGGCAAATATATCTGTTTGGAGATTGTAGCGAAGTTCAACCTACAAAATCTTAGCATATGGCACCTCTCAATTTACTTAGCATAAACCCACAAACAGAATTGCCGTGATTTAAGAAGGCAACGAACAAAATATACTTAACAAACCATAGATTCAATCAAATAGAAGGATGGTTTGATTAGAGCTCTTTAGATAGAGTACGCCAATTAATAGCTGGTCAATTGAGAAGCTATGATGGAAGCAAAACAATTACCCAGAAAAATCAAGCCTGCCCAAAACAGATTGGCTCAAAACTTTCAACATAAATTGCTTAGAAAAGAAGATAGTTGGGATTCAATTTAACGAACCTGAAGGCTGTACTTCTCTCTGTTTATCACCTGATGTTTGATCTATTTTTTTCTTTGAGTTCCTTATTAAATCTCTGCAAGACAACAACACAAAGTTCAAATCCCATCAATATATTTTACAGACAGCTCACGTAAACGTTAACCACATACTATCCCCCAATAAGAGGACATAATCGAAGCTAGCTTTTCACTAAAACGAAATCAATACCTGATTTCGGAACAAAGATGCCAACTGAGAAGACTGAACTATACCTAGTCAGGATCAGCGATGATGGGAACGAAACCCAAACAGGCAGAGGGGTATTGCAAAACTATGAAATTTGAATCCACAAATAGAAACACAATAAGAAAAAGAACTTCAAATCAAGGAGAGAAAGGGAACCTATATCCAAACCTTACGAACACAGAAGATACAACGATGATGGAATCTTAAATTTCAAATCGAAAAGTGAGTGAGAATGAGGCTGACAAATCGATCGAATGAGGAAGTGAGATTGTAGTGTACAATTGCGATTATGTTGGAGGGATACAATTTTTTTCCTGATGTTGGTGATGATATCAATTTTTTTACGGTGTTCACACTCTTGTGATCCATTTTTTGGAAATAAAAGTTGGGTAGACATTGTGTACGAATGAGACTATATTGGTCACAAATGAGCAAATTGATTTGTAGCAACATTTGTAATCTATAACACAATATTGGCCATGAACAATTTCCAAAAAGATGCATTATCAGTTCATTTATAATAAATAAAACCAGATTCTTCCAATTGGCCATGAAGGCATGAACAATTTTCACCACTCACCAATCTATCGGTGCTCGTGTTTGTGTATATCTTGATGAAATAAGGGATATTTATATTAATACATTAGTGATAATTAGGTGTACTACCATATTAGTATTACATGTGAGTCATGCCGCGATGAGAGTAAAGGTTGAATGTAAGGAAGAGTAGGTGGGATAAGATGAGTGAGGCTGAGATGAGATTAGGTCTGGCTTTAAGGGTACTCTTGATGGTAAACCCCAACTTTTCTTTGCTCCGGGTTTCATTATTATGTTTTAGTCTTTTATATATGTCTTTTATAACAATAAGATCAAAGAAGAACCACTTACTGCTTTGATTACGTTGGTTTTACTGTAACCTCATTTAGATTTTTCTGTAAGGTGCACCCTTACTTTCTCAATATCAATGAATTAATGACTTTTAGTAAATTTGGGCAGTAATACATCTGTGTTGATGCCTAGGTGATGTACGGTAGTAATCCTCTCTAAAATGAAAATAAAGAGAGAGAGTCATCAAAAGAACCCATACCTGAAGGCCAAGCTTGTTCTTCTCTGGCCGATAAAACAACAGAATTTGAACCCATACGTGAAGGTGAAGCCTGCTTTTCTCTCTCTGAAATAAAAATCAATACGCAACCAAATCAGACTCATTATCAAACCACACAATTACGAATTATATACGCATTACTTATATATGCATTTCAATTTAATATTTTTTCTTTTACCTACTATCATATATGAATCATACACTCAAATATCTTTCCAAAACTGACATAAACTACTTAACTCACTTTATCAAAGTTGAGGATAATGTGGACACCATATTACATTGCTATAGCTATTTATGAAGACTCTGCACCAAATTACATTGTTGTTGTTATTTCAATTTATATTTACACACATGATGATAATAGAATAAAAATATATTTGTACATGGTGTTTGTAGTTTCATTGGGTTAGCGGCTAAGAAGTTCTTAGCAGCTGAATGAAGAGGCAAGAATAGTCACAAACAAAATGAGATCCAGTTTTATAATCTAAAATCACTTTATTCCGTGTCAAAACCTACAATAGTATAAAAAGTATGAGTTTTACTGGCATCAACTAAGCATGAATATAAAACCCATCATCCCAAATCAACAAAATTACAGAATAGAGAAAAAAAAGAACAAACAACCTGCGGCTTTGGGGTCCAAAGAGAATGCAGCGACTACGTTTGAAGAGAGAGCAAAGACTATGACCCGATCAAATGCAAGAGAGATAGAGAGCCAAGAGTCCAGAGAGGAGGAGAGCAGATCGCAAGATTGAGAGAGCAGATTGCGAGAGCTAGATTTGAGAGCAACAACGTCACAACCTTCCGATTCTTGCGAGCACAAAAGGAAACCCATAAACACTCAAAACTCAAAGCAATTGGATAACCTTTAAAGATTAAAACTTTTTGACACTCGTAATTGGGAAAATGAAAAATTTTGAAACAACAATCAAGAACTAACCTTTAAGATTTGAAAAAAAATAAAGATGTCCTATTTTTTGCTTCAGCAAAAAAAGACCGACAACAGCCTGAACTTCAAACTTATTTGTAATTTAAGCATCAGCAAATCCAGATCAAATTGGACCTTCACTAAAATCCAGCTCACCAATGGTGGTTCATGAAATTTTCCAATGGTGGTTCATTAAAGTTTTCCAAACTCCATAACAAAAGGCAATTTATTGGAAGAGGCAAACGTAGACAACCAAGATGGGGGCATACATAAGGAGAGTAGATGTGTTTTAACAGTAATCAAGTGTGACAGAATACAACATACATATAAGCAGTAAATTACATGATAGAGCATACATATAAGCAGTAAATTACAAAAAGTTAACTCACTTAAATCTTTGCTAAAAAAGAGTAAATCGCGAAAAGAGTAAATCGCGAAATACTAAAAACTCAGTACAAAACATAAACTCATAAAACACATAACATATATATGCACATTAAGGATCGATAGAAGTCCAAAAGAAACGCGAGTGAATGAGAAGAAAACGACAATGATTTAGAGTCATTTAGAATTGATTAGAGCCATTTACACTATGTCCAGCCCCCAAAACCCCCTCGAGCAATTTGGCCTAGACATGCCACATCATAAACAACACGTCACCACCAAGTATAATACACTTTGGAACCACAAAATAAAAATTTGAAGATAGACACATAGTTAGCATAATAGGTGACATGTAAGCACAAAAGATTTAATAAGCAGCAGATGAAAATGTGGATAGAAACATAAGCATCTGACGATGAGCTCAATATTCAACTCAGATATGATATGTTCTCCACAGATGGTATTCAAGGAGATTGATGCCAGGAAAGCAATGTGATTCTAGTTGAACTATATCACAAAGTTAGGTCTTTACTATTACAAATAAACTCAACAGCATGCCGATAATAAATAGACAAAAGTGCAAGCCCAAATGTAAGTAACAGTCTAATGACATCAATCCTACTGCATAAAAATAATAAAATAAAAAAGAGATGCACACATAAATGTCTTTTCATACAAATAATCTACTCTTCTAAATTCTTATCACCTTTGATTAGATTGGCAGTGTTAACTACAAAAGGCATATTCTAAAAGTTTGAAACATCAGAGGATTAGCTTTCCACATTATATGCACCGCAAGTTCTAAGGTTTAAGTTTCAGAGGTTAAAATGACATGGAAATTTAATTTGAAATAGTTGCGAGGTTAAACCAATTTAAAATAAGAATGGAGCATTAATAATGTACTATAATACTCAAGGCTAGAAACCACATTACACCCTAATTTTTACACAAAAGCCCATATTCATTAGTTGAAATATTATATAAGATTAATTCATCTTAAATTGGGAAGAGGTCTAGGAGACCTGGTCCTCACATTCACAGCCATTCGGTCATCTACCGAAGAACTTCACAAAAGTGAAATGGTAGTGGCAGATTTACACATAGAATATGATGGACAAATATAATGGGTCTGCATAGAAAAGAATTCTACTGACGACTACATATAGACATATATGGAGTGAGCTTAATTAAAAAAATCAAACAGGCTATAGATGAGTCATCAGGTTTTTGGTTTTCAGCCACAAACGCTGATGAAATTTCAGCAAGTTTTCATCAGAAAAGAATAACCACAAAACACAGAAACAATAACTCCATTACAAATGATGAACGCAAACCAATCCATTACAGAGACTCATAGTAAATAACACTATACCATGATCTCTCATATGATCACCACAAAATTCATACAATAAAAAATACCAAACAATAAACCAAAGAAAGGAAGATTATATAATAAAATGTAATGATTAGGAGTAAGGTGTACAATTGACTACTATAGACCCAAAGCATAATCAAACACACCCAAGCACACCATTACGAAACCCCTTCCATATATCCATTCACAGCAAACAACACATTCATAGAACCTTGTCAACCCGCAATCACAAAAAAAAACACACACAACTTATGCGAAACAGATGCAAACACAGCTCCAAAGCGATAATCTTTACATTAAATACATACCCGATGATGAAAAAGTTGATGAATTTGAGAACCCAGATGCCTAATCCAATCCTTGCTAGAAAACAACATACAATTGGTCAAGAAAGGCAGAAGAAGCATATAACATAAGCTCAGCTTAAATCATAGAGATGTATTATCAGCCTACCACGTACTTGTAAATTTTACATGCACAAACTAAACAACATATACCATTTCAGAGCGGATGCGTTCAACCCCAGCTAAATTGACTCTCCAGCTGCTTTAACTCTTGCACGCCCAACACTGATAGCTCTGTTCCAGCTAAGTTCCTATACATAAATTAAGAGTCGTGCTTACTGATCAATATAATATATGTGGAAACCATATACAGATAGCTAGATCGATTGATGTAGTTGCTCATCATATATATATGTAACCTACTTGAACCTTATTTCTAGGTTCTGTATCGACCTTCTCAATTCCTCAGTTTCATTCAGAGAAGAATATTAAAACTCTATTCTTGCAAGATACAATAACTGATAGCTGGGTCTATTTTACAGGAACAATGAGAATTCAAAACATAATTCTTACATCATATTCGCAGATCTAGTCAAAAGAGGCACTCATGATAATGTTCAGGTACTAATATATATATATATATGCTCTATCTAGCTATTGCTTGGCTTTGAACGAAAAGATAACTTATTCCTCAAAGACTTTCCTCATCTCATCAAAGACTTTCCTCCCATCCTCAACACCCTCGGTCTTCATGTACATATCGAATAGAGACGTCCCAACACTAACATCTTCCCCGAGCCCAGATTTGACATAGTGATATATGTGGATATATAAATCACAAACCAGTTCTTATAGAACACTTTTTGAATCTGATTTAGAGGTATTATCATGTATCGTTTTTATACATATGCCATAGCTTCAAGTTTTAGGGATTCAAAACAAATACCTTCACTGGTAATTCAAAATAATTATATAGTCTACATATAGCATTCAGAATTATCTACTTATTTGGTATAAACAGAGTCGACCATTGTCCTCATATACTATATTATATTGAGTTTTGCATATTATTTCAGTTAGATTGTTACAGATACCTCTAGACGGTTTATCACGGCCTTCTAAGCTCCTGCATTGTTGCTTTATTTAAGTACACATAGCTGGTAATGTGCAAAGCTATACATGAACACATATATTGGGAGGATACTTCTCAGAGATGGTTCTTGTGGAAGGTTTTGCTAACTACCAGCTAACAATGAAACTAAAGCAATGAAGTGCGGGCTAATACATCTTACTCCTCAGCATATTCTACATATTCAATAAATTTAGAATTTATAGTAACTAATTGAGTCATCAAGTAATATCAAAAACCTCCACATGGAAAGGAAAATGTGAGAGTTTAAGTATAATTTCTGGTTGCAGCATATAACAATGACAATTTGAAGCCGGAAGATCATAAAATTCACTCAGTTGCCTTAGCATTCTCGTTCATGGATACATATTTTGAGTGAAATTCAATCAATCAAGATAAACTAATTATTAGTTTTTGATTCTTGATACCCAAACCCATAAACCTCAGTTTTCGTTGATATAACAGTACTCTCATTAAAAAATTCAAATTTATTAAACTTGACTGAGCAATGATGAGGAAACCCAGACTTTTCATTTTGACCATGTGTAAAGAACGAATCAGATTAGTTGGAAAGACAATAGATTTTACTTATTTTAGATACTTCTATAGCTCAAACATCAAATTTGGTAACATATTTTCACATGCAAGTTTCAAACAATAGTCAAGCCAATAATATTAAAACAAAGTTTCAAACATCCACCGAAAAGCAATTAACTATCTTGAAAGTTGGAAGATAAAGACAACTGTAAATATGGAGAGATATTACATCTTGGTAGAGATTACCTGGAGTTAAAGAGAAACCCATGGTTATGAAACCAATTAAAAGATCTCGTGCAATCCCAGAATTCAAATTAGCCGAACAAACACTAAATCACAACCAAATGTATAACAAAACGAAGAAGGAGAACATCGCGAAATGTCAAGAATGAGATCAGTTCAATACCTCTTAAGTTGATATTCTTAAGTGGAATCAGAAAGAAAACGTCAAGAACGAAAATTGCACAAAACGGCGAGGAAAGTTCGGTCGATTGAATAACGGAGGATTGGAGGAAGTAGTATTGATGCAAATTAGGGGACTGGAGGAGAGAGGCGTTGATGGATAGAGGAAGTAGTATTGATGCAAATGCATGTTTATCAAAATCCGAAACCAGTTTTCTCATTACCTAAACCTGAAACCCAACTGAATCAAGAACTGGTTTCTACTGCCCCAAAGGCCTCAGGCACCACTATATGCAATCCCCGAAAGAAAAAAGATCCCAACTCTGGACCCAGACATGTAAAGGCCAAGAAGCATATTGATTTCCAGGATATGAAACACTATTAATTGTATCTGACCAAGGGAAATCAAGAGACGAAATTGAAAAAGGAGTTACCTTTGGAATTGAAGGAAGCTAAATCACCATACGATTTTCTGAGTATCGACCACTTTGCCATGTAATGAAATTGGCATACCGTCAAAACCCAAATTCAACATCAACAAACAAAGATTTCTGTAGTATGACCCGGACCAGAATCAGTAGTATGATCAGCTTGATTAATGGGTTTGTGCGTAGTCGCAGAGTTGCGACAGTTGATTGAATCACCAAAGCTTCTTAACGACTAAATTATTGGCCGAGAATTGGAGCTGGGTCTCTTCTCGAGAGTCGTTGTACGTGTGATTACGAGTTCGTGGGTGGTTCCGGATCATTATTTGGACGACCGAGGAATTAATTATGAATATTTGAAGTTTCGACAGAAACGGATTTAAATGGCAGGTTTGTTCGCGACTAAATTACCAGTCGAGAATTTGGTTTCGGCTTCTTCACGGAAGTTGTTCAGAATTTAATTTCGAGTTCGTGAGAACTTCCGGAGCATGATTTGGAGTTACGAGGAATTAGTTGCGAATATTTCCGTTTGTTGTTTGTTTAGTCGATTTATTGTGTGTTTGGTTGAACAGTTGACTTTTTATCCATTTGGCCGATGTGTTTGACTTTGGGTGATTATTGAAGAGTACGTCGAGATGAGTTCGTGGCCGCGAGAATTATCGGGATCGGAATCACGACGAGAAAGTTACGCGTGTTTGAAGTTTATCGAAATGGATAAGTTTGAGTTTCCATTTTGGGAAAGTATTAAATGAAGTATAAATATTGAAGTTGCCTAAAAGGGAAAGTCAAAGTTGTGAGTTAATGTGTTGACCGGTCAAACATGGAGGAGGTGAGAGTGTGCGACGCCGTACGGTGCTCACCGGCGGTGGAATTTTTCCGGCAACCCCACGGCTCGGGGCATAGCCCGTTCAACTCGCCTTGGCCTTGCGAGTCTACCCCTGGCCACCACGCACGGCGTGGCTCACGGAGGAGGAAGGTTTTTCCGATCAAAAATGGAAGTTTTTGGGTTTAATGGTGGTTTGTGATTCAAGCCGAATTGAGCTGCAACTTTGAGTGGGCTTTGAAGCTCTCATCCCCTTGATGCTCCCCTGTAAGTTTCGTGTTTCAATTCGATGTGTACATGGAGAATTTTGGAGTTGAAGATTTGGTACCAATTCGGGTTTTCATGAAATTGAGCTAGTTAGAGTTTGAATTGGACTTTGTTGCAGTTATGAAAGTTGCTCAGTGGGTGATTTTGAGTGGAATGGAGGTAGCTCCGCCGTGAAATTCTCCGGTCAGTGGTGGCGCCGCCGTGGGCGGCGGTCAACGACGGTCAACGGTCAACGGTCAACGGGTTGACTTTTTGACGTTCGGCAAGTCGCATGTCATTTGACTCGAAATCGCGCCCCGATCGCAGTGGGGAGGTTTGTTTTTCGAGTTGAGAGTCCGAACGTAAAATGGGGTATTGAGGTGGTATATATGGATTTTCGACGATTCGTCGTATTCGAATTGTGTATTTC
Organism: Geum urbanum; assembly: GCA_946800695.1. Classification (NCBI taxonomy): domain Eukaryota; kingdom Viridiplantae; phylum Streptophyta; class Magnoliopsida; order Rosales; family Rosaceae; genus Geum; species Geum urbanum. The sequence continues at coordinate 41,774,201 of OX327017.1, read as the reverse complement.
CGAGAACGGTGGTTTCTCGTGGTTTGATTCGAATTATCGGATTATGACTTTGAATATTGGACATTGTGATTATTCAGGGGTTCGTGATCGTTTGTTTGGCGATGGACTTTCCGCCGGATCACGGGTTAACGCGAACCGCGTTACGCCAGACTGTGAGTGGACAAGTTTCTATTTTCACTGTTGATTTGCGAGTTCGTGGATTATATGATTTCCGTATTTAATTATACGATGTTGTGATATATGTTGTTTCCGGAGGTATTGTTATATGTGTTTATTTGTGATGGCATTTATTACATCGATGTACCAGAGTTGAGAGATTCCTCTGGACCAGAGTTGAGAGATTCCTCTGGGCGGGGTTGAGTGGTCCCCTGGATTATCACTGTCAGGTTTGAGCGATTCACCTGACGTCGGGTTTGAGAGGTCGCCCGTCAACCTCCGTATATATATATATATATATATATATATATATATATGTGATGTGTTGTTTTCCGAACTCGCACTGTTTATGTTGAGTATGTATATAATCTGGTGAAAGGCATATGTTTATTTTCGTCCACTCACTCTAACATTTTATTTGCCTTTCCCCTGGGCTTTTCGGTTTCCGTGTCCAGTTTGCAGTTCGGACTCTGGTGTCGCACGTCGTGGTCGGAGGCATAGTACTCGAGCTACTTTGTTTCATCCAGTAGGTTTATTGTTCTACCTACTGTGGTATGCGTATATGATTATGTATTAGAAGTCGCTCTGAGTTTCCTATTGAATATGTTATACGATTTTTCTCGGATTTCAGTAAAGTATATATTATATGTATTGTTTACTTTACTGTTGATATATTGAGAAATCCGGATGGGATTGGTGCCCACGGTTTACTTTTTGTGGCATAGGATGAAGTGTATTTTCCGCGTGCAGGTAATGGTAATTCCACGCTAGTAACGAAACTCTGCCGAAATTTCGAAAAGTTTTTGTTGGTTCGTATTTTCGAAGGGGTTCGATTCCGGTTTAGGTAACTGAATCGGGATTGGGTCTTTTCACTCAGTTCGACGGCGATGGAAGGTGCGACAGGGTCAGTCATTTGATTCACTGATTGAGCCGATTAAGAGGCTGAGAGTCCGATCGAGAGATGAGAGCCACAGTCTTGGTCAACGACAATGGAAGGTGCGACAGTGAGAGGTCGATCGACTTGCCGATTGAGAGGCCGAGAGTTTGATTGAGAGATGAGAACTATGATTAGATGAGAGAAAGTTTGACAAACAATAGCAGTGGCGAGAGAGGGAGAGAGAGGGAGGGAGAGAGAGAGAGAGAGAGAGAGAGAGAGAGAGAGAGAGAGAGGAGAGGAGATTGGATCGGAAAGATGGCTGAGAGAGGAGAGGAGAGCGAGAGAGAGGAGAGGCTGTGAGAGAGCGAGAGAGAACTGGGTTAGGTTGAGAGAGGAGTGGGTGAATCCTTTGCTTCGGTCAAAAATGCCCTGATGAACAGGGTTAGGAATAGTAAACCCTTTGCTTGACAAATGTTATATAGTAAATATATATATATATATATGTGTGTGTCAACTTCTCGAGTATGCATGCATGCACGCACATAACATAACAACAATGAATTTGGATTGTTTGGTTAGTCCCTAGCCTGCATTATATATATCGGCAAGGTCAATCTCTGTTTCAATGAAATGGATAACGTACGCACAATTAATATATATATATAGAACCCTTAATTAACCTATATATTTTTAGTCATTTTTAGGTATAGGGCATTATACAAATTTTTCGATCATATTTTAACATCTCCATCGTCTAATTATTAGGTATATATGAGTAAATCATTCATGTAAATTTTCAGTCAAAATGATGATCGTTAAGGTATTGAACTAGGTTAAATCAAGGGATGAACCGAATATGCCAAACATGAACCATTCATACTTATAAACTTCAATTGCAGTTTTGAATACCGTAACGATCACCATTTTGGCTAAAAATTTACATGCTTGATTTACACATTAAGACCTAAGATATGAATGGTTTAGATGGTAATATATGATAGAAAAGTTGGTGTAATGCCCTATACCTGAAAATGACAAAAAAAAGGTATACCTAATATGTAGATTAAACATGTAAATATTCAGCCAAAATGGTGATCGTTAAGGTATTCAAAAATGCAATTAAAATTTATAAGTATGAACGATTCAAGTTTGACAGATTTGATTCATCCCTTGATTTAATCTAATTCGATATCTTAACGATCACCATTTTGACTGAAAATTTACAAGAATGATCTACCCACATAAACCTTATAATTAGACAGTAAAGATGTTAAAATAAAATAAAAAAATTTGTATAATATTTTATTCCTGAAAATGACCCAAAAAAGATATAACTTAGAGCAACTCCAACAATATCACAGAAAGTTTGCTTATTTTGTTCAAAAATGAAGCCGAAACCTATTTTAGCTAATCATTTGTATAAATTTACTCCAACAATATCACTTAAAATGTAGTTAGATTTAAACATATGCTTAGTTTTGATTGGTTGATAATAAAATATTTATTTATTAATATAATTATTAATTACATTTACAATCTAGAAGGAAAGTATTAATTACAATATTGAATGTTTTGTTACCTATAATTTATATTTTCGGTATAGGAATAGGGGATGAAAACATGAAATATAGGGAATCCCTAAATTTGCTAATAAGATAGGGGAGCTGCTGGAGTGAATTTTAAGAGAAAATCTTTATATTTTAGCTAAAAATAATTCATAGGGAATCTGCTGGAGTTGCTCTTAGTGAAAGCACCCTCTCTCAATATTTACTATATAACAACCATGAAGCATACTGTTCACAGTTACTGTTCACATTTTCCCAAACTATCATTTCCATCATCTTCGTTCCATGGCAAAAATCTGAGTGATAGAGTTTGTAATTGTACTTGGTGTCATCATGAAAGTTTCTCGGAACTGTGTAGTCTATGCCATACTCAAATTTCATGATGATCCAACGGTGCAATCGATTCAAATCAAGGTAAATCCGAATACTGTTTATTAAAATTTCTATTTTGGGTAAACATCAAATTTGCTCGAATTTGAGTTATTTGTAGTTTTCTTCTATCAATTTTCCTGAATTTGAGTTGTATGTCGTTTCTATAAAAAGTAAATATGCACTGCTTAAGCTATGAAAGATGTCCTCACCTCTACACCCTTCAGAAATAGAATTGGTTTCCAAGGATCTCACACATTTGCTTTTGAATGAAGCCTGTTTAGAATGTGTACTTCTTTTGTCTGCTTATTTGAATTTTGTTTACATACGAATAGGTAGTGCTGATAACTATACTAAATTAAATTCATGTTGTGAACTGGCCATCTTTCAATGAGTTTAGGTTTAAGTTTGTCGTATTTCCTTACTCTGCTTACGCCATCGAGCTTTTGCTCAGTGTGCTTGGGTTATTATTGTCACAAAGATCGCTACTATTTGTCAGCTCTCTATCTTAAGTCATGATCAAATAAATTGATATCTAACTATAGTTTCAATGGCCAAATGGAATCTTATTTTCAGATCTGTACAAGAGTTGAAAAAACACAAGATCAACATGGATATTTCACAATGCATACGTCTTGGTAATCATCTCATCCCCTACTATTTAGAAAAATTGCTTTCCTCCACTTTGCATCAACTTCAGAATTGTTAGAAATAACATCACAAACATCAGAGATGTCCGATCTTATATGATCAATATTAGAATCAAAGCTCGAGCATCAAGAAAATGGAGACCAAGTAAATTTGAAAGTGATGAGTATGCCGGCTTACACTACCTTCTGATAGGTGACCAAGTGGGTAAAACATCATCAATCTGTCAATAATTATGTACTAATTTGTTTGATACTGAGGACACCATAAAAATACAAAGAGGAAGCATCCATGCTGACATGGATGAAATCTACTATCCTTACATGTCAAAGATAATGGAAGTTGGAGAATATACGATATCGGATTCTTTGCATGCAAGCAGGATTATGCAAACCACAGAGTTCCCATGCACAAGACAACACTTTCTTTCACGGAGCAAACCTTATTTGAGAGAGTAGAGGAACACCTTCCTCAATTTCCAGAACACGTTTTCCGCATCTTGAAATTTGAAAAGCTACCTAATCAAATTGATAAACAGACAATCTTGGCAGGTAAATCAAGTGGCCTATAAAGAAAGTACTAATCTATTACTAATAGAACATTGCTTTTCATATATCCACAAATCTCTCCTGCCCTCTTTCATCTCAACTATTGTTTGAATTCAGGTACTACTACTCACCAAAACAATAGTCAAGTAGTACTACTTGCCAAAGCAGTGTTCATGTACTACTACTCGATGAAACAGTAGTGATAACACCGCCCCAACGGGGCGAACAACCACCTAGTATATATATATACACACGTGAAATGTTGCTGGCCGGTCAAATGCTTAGATCCTAAGCCTCAAATCTCAATCACCCATCACCCTAATTTAATGTATTTCTCATTTTCTCTCCATCTCCATCATTCATATTAATTATTTGCATGTAATGTGAGTCATGACTCCATTTTCATATATATATATATATATATATATATATATCAAAGTGTAAATTGTACAGAGTACAAAGTTATGAACAAAGGATGAATCCAAAAAAAGAATGTAAGGGAACTAATTTAAAAGCTGGATATATGATCTGACCCCATATCTGACCAAACAGTGGAACTATCAAGATTGAATTAATGTGAATGATTCTGCCTACTCTACTGCATCTTGAATCCTTAGCCGAGTGCCCTGCTGTCCAACAACCGTGGATGCAACCCTAGCAGCTAATGTACCTATTCCTTTTAAATCTGATACTCACTCGCAAAATACCAAACAAAATTCCCGATGCATATGCATCCCCAGCACCACAAGTATCCACTGCTACACATGGTGAAGGAGGGATATATACAGCTTCTCCCTTTACACCAATATAAGAGCCTCTTGGTCCCATCAGTAACTGAGGTGAATGGAACAAAATGGCTTAAATATCTTGTAGCCGAAATGGGGCTCTCCTCAGAGGAAAAATGACAGAAAGCTCTTGCTTCATCACTGTTTGCAAATACAATGTCTGCATAGCTCCCAACAATTTCCCTGACAAACACAAAATTCCAAGTTTATAACTAATTACAAAACAGTAGGTAAACGTAGGAAAGTAAAGTCGGAGAATTAGCAATACTGTGAGAACAAAATGGGCACAATTGAATTGACGAGTACCCAAATATCATCTGCGAAATGAAAATAATAATAATAATAATACAGTAAACCAAATAATTATACCAGAAATCGTCTTAGTGTCTCTCAATGCAGGAAACATCTGATGCTGTAACTGCGACCAGTGCTCCATGCCTGCGTGCTTCTTCACAGGCCCTTGTAATTGTTTTGATTGTATCAGGAAGTTCAAACAAATACCCCTCAACTACAAGAATTTTTGTATTGCAAACTGCACTAGCCAAGCATGAATCATAATCAACAGTTGAAGATGTTCCCTGATACCATTAACAAAGAAAGATTAGGCCTAATCTGATTTCTCTCATAAACAAAAACAATAGCAAAATAGAATCACATCACAAACTTTTAGTGTTAAGAATAGCTTAAAGCTTGTAAGACATATTTGACCTAATATGCCAGCATTGTACGGTGGGCATCTGATGAGGTGAGAACTATTACTGTCCCTGTTGTCCCGTCCTTGATAGGTGCAGAAAGAAAATGCAAATTTGCACGTCGTAACTTGGCTCTACGATATACATTGTGAACGAAATTTTGTGAGAACATATAAATAAAATCAAAGGGCTCAAAACTGTTAAACATGTGACCCAATATCACCATTTTCAGTAGTCGCAATCACACAGAATTGAAGATTGTATGAGCAGAAAATTATATTATAAGAGGCTGACCTGTAGAAGCCACCCAAGGGATCACTTCCTACACTACCGGTCATAGCAACACTTACGGGAGAGCCTCCAATAGATGTACTCCCCAGCCTGGCCAATGTGACAAGGGTGTTGAAAAGTGAGCCACCAGCAGCAGCCTTATAGGTACAACCATCCATAGCTCTCAAAACTCGACTTCTCTCTTCGTGATTCACAAGCTTCTTTGTTCCCTTTTCTAATCCCAGATTCTCAAGAAACTCATCATCAACCATGCCCGAAAAGTCCACCTAGGAAGAATTAGGAACCAACCTGTTACCAAACCTAAGATCTTTTGTAACTAAAGTAGCAAGTAAAGTTGAGCTAATTCAAGTAAAACTCACATTGCTTGGTTCCATTAGGAAAGGTAAAACATACAATGATTCTATTATGTAACAGGAGACACCAGAAACAGAAGACAAAGAAGAAGAAGAAAAAGTAAGGAGTAAAATTAGAAGCAAAGAGAATGAGTAGTTATTACCATTGCTTGTCCAAGACCCAAAACATCCCATCTCTCAGGCAAGCCATAATCGGCATCTAATTCTTCATCTTCTTCGATGTCGTCGTCGTCGTCGTCATCATCATCATCAGGATAAGCAGCACCACTAGTAGTCATGGAAGCAATAATCTTGGACCTCTTTCTGGTTCGGTGATGCAGATAAGCAGCAGCAGTCTCGATGGACATAAATTCAAAGACGACGACGACGACCTCAGAGAAAAACACGACGACAATGGTGGAGATGACCTGCCGCTACCGATTATTGTACAACAACGATTAAAGGAAAACAAGACAGACATTTTCTCCTCTCCTGTCTTCTTCTTCTTCTCTATCTATCTAATTCAATTCAAGTTATCCACCCACCCGGGAGGTTTTACTTTTACTGAATTCTGGTTATCCATCCATCCATCACTATTCTCTTTTTTTACATCGTCTGGGGGCCCAAACCCATGATGGATGGTCCACGTGGCAAGATTGATTAACATAATTGCGGTTGTCCTTCTCTCATTCATTCGTCTCCTTCCTTCCCGAGTCCTGACGAATCCACAGAGATTTAAACAGATTAGATTATTATTACTACGCAGAGCCAGAGCCAGAGCCAGAGGTAGGTAAGTAAAGCCCATCGACCGACCGATCGATCCCGAGTTTGTGTTTGTATAATTCTGGTGATATTCACAAATTGTGTGATCTGCATTCATTTTTTGAAGTGTTTGATCTGATCGATTTCTGTATTCAAACAGCAGCAATGGACCATGCTGAGCTCACCACTGAACAGGTAGGTGTTGAATTGCTTCTGCGTCTTGCTTCTTCTTCTTAGTGATTGATGTTTGCTTCTTCGGATTGTAAGGTTTTGAAAAGAGACATCCCATGGGAGCAATACATGACGACTAAGCTCATCACTGGAACCTGTCTCCAGCTCTTGAGGCGTTACGATAAAAGATCCGAGACTTACAGATCACAGTTGCTCGATGATGTATTCTTCATTCTCATTTTCATTCTTTCTACATTAATCTCACTCACTCTAGATCGGGGCTAATCAGATATGGTGCTTTCTTTGTTTGTCATAGGATGGTCCTTCTTATGTTCAAGTCTTTGTTGGCATTCTACGTGATATTTTCAAGGAAGAAACAGTCGAATACGTCCTTGCATTAGTTGATGAAATGCTTACAAGTAACTGCAAACTCACTCTTTTTTTGCTTTTTCCATTTTCACAATCTCAATATCTCGGAAGCTAGTAGTAACATCTTCCTGGTTTTATTTTCAGCCAACCCCAAAAGAGCAAAATTGTTCCATGATACTTCTCTTGTCGATAAAGATGTTTATGAGCCTTTCTTGAGGTCGGCACAGATTCACCCATTGGATTAGTATTGGTATTCCCATGTGACATAGCATTGAGTTTCTTTTCAGATTGCTTTGGAAGGGGAACTGGTTCATACAAGAGAAGAGCTGTAAGATCCTTGCTTTGATAGCCAGGTATTTTGAACTTTATACGGCTATTCTCATCTTTACGGGTTTGTTGAATGGTGTTTTGAACATGATATGGATCTATGATAATATAGGGCCAGGCTAAAACCCCAAGGAACTCTTGCAAATGGAGAAGGCTCAAATTCGAAGAGTAAAATCACTACTGTCGATGATGTGTTGAAGGGTTTGGTTGAGTGGCTTTGTGCGCAGGTATGCTTAAGTTGTGGTTACTATGTATTGAATGCAACTAGATGACCTTTGTCATTTTGGATGTGTGGAAACTTGAATCTTTAGTAGTTGATGCATGGGAGCAACATTCCTCACATGCTTACTCTTAGATGCCATTTGTTAGAAGGTCATTGGCAGGAAGAATGTCAATCTTACTGTTAACTTCTAAGTTTGGAAGATGCTTCTATATCTTTGATATTGCTATTGTATTACACACTTGGGATCTTCAATTGCACAGCATGCTCATGTAATGTAGTTTTAATTAGTTTTGAAGCCTGATTGTATTAGTAATTTGCAGCTGAAGAAGCCTTCCCATCCTAGTCGTGGCATCCCAAGTGCAATCAGTTGCCTTGCGACCTTACTAAAGGAACCTGTGGTTAGATGTTCTTTTGTTCAAGTTGATGGGGTGAAGTTGCTCGTTCCCTTGATTTCTCCAGCTTCCACCCTACAATCTATTCAGGTATGTTTTTGTCACATTTAAGCAGGTGGACAAGGTATAAATCATCTGTTTACACCCATGTTCCCATACATGTCAGTTGTCATGCCAACTGGGCACTTGGTGCAAAATTTCATACTTTTCATGCGAGCTTAGCAGTTCAAGTTATGGAACTTATAACTCGTTTCCTTGTATTACTCTCTTCAATTCTGTCATCTAACACTGGCTATTTATGGAACAGCTTCTTTATGAGACGTGTCTATGCGTCTGGCTCCTTTCCTATTATGAACCTGCGATTGAGTACTTGGCTACTTCCAGAACCCTTCCCCGACTCATAGATGTTGTCAGGAGTTCCACAAAGGAGAAGGTGAGGATTTTCGGGTTGTTTGAATAATCATAAGAAGAGTAATTTGTGCATACTCAATTGTCAGGGGACCTGTATATTTTGTCATTTATTATTCTACTAATGCTAATCAGCCATTGAGAACAAACATTATCTTTGGGCATTGTTGACTTTGACCATGTTAATGTAGTATCCTCGGAGGAACATTTTTACATACCCTATTAGTAATATGGGCTCGGTAACTTCTTGTAGGTTGTCAGAGTTGTTGTTTTGACCCTGAGGAACTTGCACTCCAAAGGAACATTTGGTGCTCAAATGGTGGACCTTGGACTGCCACAAATTGTTCAGAGTTTGAAAGCCCAAGCATGGAGTGATGAGGTGAGTTATAAGATTGTATGTCTATTCTGCTATAGCCTAAACATCCACTGTTACGACAGAATTATTGAAGGGATAATAATGTTACAGTGACTGGTTTTTACATGCCTGCTCCACATCAATTAACTTTGTCTTTTCTCTCTAGACCTGGATCAAAGATTATGTGGTAAACTGATTTCATCATTGTCTTAAATTTCCAATGATTTTGTATTGGCAGGAAAGTATTAAGTATTAGTCATTGGTAACTACATCCATTCCTTTCTGCGCTCTCTCCCCATAGTCCCTGCACCCTTTCCATACCTGTGAAAAATCAAATTTGCTAATTGAAGTTTCTTGTAGGATCTCCTGGACGGATTAAATCAACTGGAAGTAGGTCTGAAGGATAACATCAAGAAGTTAAGCTCTTTCGATAAATATAAGCAAGAAGTCCTCCTTGGACATCTTGACTGGTCACCTATGCACAAAGATGCCATATTTTGGCGGGAGAATATTACCAACTTTGAGGAGAATGACTTTCAGGTATTGTTGGCCTCTCACTCGATCAGAGAAAATTAGACTATTTGCTATGCATTGTTGGGGCCATAACATACTACAATTTTGTGGATCATAACATGTGTAGAACATAATTTGGGGGTGATAATAACATAAATTCAAGTGAAGAAGAACATAATTTGGGGTGCCAAAAGATGTGTATTCAGCCATACATGTCTAAACATAATTTGGGGTGATAATAACATATATTCCAGAAAACAAAAAACTTAATTTGGGTGCCCAAATATGTTTATTCATGCGTACTGTATTGGTTTACTGATAAAGCTAAATTTAATTTCATGTGTTCTGGATAAACTTTTGAAGAAACTGCCGGCTTGCTTAATACTTCTAATACATGGCTTTTCTCTTTCAGATTCTGAGAGTGCTGTTTACTATTTTGGACACATCCAGTGATCCTAGGGCTTTGGCTGTTGCTTGTTTTGATATCTCACAGTTTGTCCAGCATCATCCGGCTGGACGAATCATAGTAACTGACCTCAAGGCCAAGGAGCGTGTCATGAAACTGATGAATCATGAGAATGCTGAGGTCACCAAGAATGCCCTGCTATGCATTCAGAGGCTTTTCCTAGGTGCCAAGTATGCGAGTTTTTTGCAGGTGTAATTCTCCTCGTGAGCGGATTAATCCTCCGATCTACCCCTATGTTGAAGAATTAGTGTCGATGACACCGTATAGAGTTGTTGGAGCAATTTATTCTCTAAGAGGCTCTTGGTTATCAAACAGCTAGTGAAAATTTAAATTTGTTAATGTTTAGCTTTCAAATATTATTTGTGGTATATTATTGAATAAAATAAATCCTGTCATTCCTTGTATGTTGCCGAAGATTTGTTCAGGTTATTACCGCTTTTATCAGGCAAAGTATTCAGCTGTGTTGAGGTGATAGTAAATATGGATGTTGTTTACTTTTTAATGTAAAATGAAAATGAAATATTATGAGGAACTTTCCCCGACGAGTAGTTCGTTATGATATTCCTTTTTCACTTCACCTTCTACTGTATATGTTTTAATTTTTGCTGGGCCATCTGGTGGAGCACGGCCCAAGTTGAGGTTTCGTCTTCCTTTGTTTATTCGAGAAGCCAGCTAGCTGGTTTTTGCCCATTAGAGACGATAGAAATGGAGAAGACGAGTGAGAAGGAGAAGGAGAATAAGGTATGCAAGAGATGCAAACAAAGTTACAGCCCATCCTTCAACGACACTTCATCATGTCGTTTTCATCCTTCCTTCTTCGTCTGTCGCCGCCATGACGACCAGAAAAGGTATCTCTCTCTCTCCCTCTCTGTTATTCCATCCATGCTTTTCGATTCGATTCGATTTGGATTTTTCTTCTTTTCTTTTATTATATATATTAGTTGGCTACTCTTTTTTATAATTTGATCTCTTTACTCCCATTTAGAATTAGACTTGCAACTCTTATGTTGTGATTATGAGAATTCATCAATCTGTTAAAGACAGTACAGAAGAAATAAGCTTATATTTTGCTCACATTTAGACTATCTTGAGCCATTGAAGGTCTAACAGCTCCCTCTGGTTACCTTTCGTGTGTTCAATTTGTCATTCCTTTGTTTTCTTTCTTATGATCAGACGTTTCTGTGCATTTCGATATCTAGTTGATGCATATTGCTTCTTATGGCATGGGATGTAAGGTACTATGAATTGGGACCTGAAGATCCACCATATGCTGCCAAGTTCTATGATTGTTGTGGGGCTGAGGATCCTGAGGCTTCTGGTTGCACCACCGGTTTCCATGTTTCTTACGATGATGATTGATGCACTGTGCTCTTTCCTTATTTCAGTCTTGCACTGTAAAAAAATTTCTGTAGATGTCTGGGTAAACCCTTAAATAGTACTTTTATGTAAATGTGGTTGCTTCATGGCTCATGGCTGTGTAAATGCCCCAAGTTATTTGTGGTTAGGCCTCTGTACTACCATTCTATAGGTTAATCGAGCGCTGGCTTGATGTGCATCATGATTGCATGTGGCTGTGTACTTGAGTAGAGAGTCGTCGGCTGGAAATGTAGGGATGGATGGGTCCAATGAAACTTGCTAGGAAGACATGAATATGGTGAGCATAGGAAAACAGTCGGATGCTGCGTTACTAAAAACGCTGGTAAGGTGTCTATGAGTAAAAATGTAAAATGCCTCATGCATCTTTATCACAGCTTGGTCAATGGTACATACATGAGCTGACTCAGAACTTGAGCGGTCTTGATGTCATACTAGGTTTTTATCTGCCCTTTGCAGACTTCCCCTGGTTTCTCTTTGCCGCATTTTCTCTTTACCATACAGGTGTATCCGTGTATGTAATAAACTAGTGTAATGGCAGGAGGTCACTTATTTCATATACAGTTGGTGGGTGAAGTAATTATATTATTCCAGTATATATTGTATTAGCTACTACAAATATGTAGGCTTCTGCTGATGTTTTTGGCCTAATATTGTCAATCATTGTGTCTTGTAACATGTCATGTGGGAGAAGATGTGTGTAATTATTTTACCACGTTTGTTCATGCGTTGACTTTGTCTTCCTTGCCGGATGGAGAATGGGATGACTTCTCTCTCTGGCGTCACATGTTGCCTGATGAAGAAGGCTGAGTTAATTTGCTACTCTTTTATTTACCCTAGTGTCAATTTGCTAATTCTTAGTTATGCACTATCTCAAATCTCATGTATGTAGACAACTAATAGATGCTTTTAACCTTCAATAGAATGTGAAATCGCACCTAATTTACACAGCCTGATAGTGATTTTAGTCAAAAGCATCTATTAGTTGTCACCTACTATCACTTTGTACCTAGAAGAAGAATGAATGATAGTTTGATGGTTGCTAGTTTGTCAGCTTCGCGCACCGGAAGAAAAAGGTGTTTCTTTGGTCCAAATTAAGCATATGAGTTGTGTTTATGTGATCAGTTATTGTTATTTCACTATTTAATACTCAACAATCATTGAATATAAAAATAACAATACAAAATATAACAAATAATTCGTCTTTACTCATTTAATATATTTACTATCAATTACATACTAAAAGATACCCGAACATGAGGTAATAAAGTAGTCAAGTCATTCTTGCATGATCATAGTATACGTACTCACAAAGTGAGTAGTTGTCGCCGACTTGAGCCGAGCCTAGTTGTCGGTATAGAATTGAAGTTGAAGACATTTTAGCATATACCTGATTTATAGTCAATCAAGTTGGTAATTTATGTCAAATTTATTTTGAAATTAAACTAGGAGATGAAACAAATACGAAATGGTGATAATTTGTGTTTTCACAAAATCCAACCCGTTGCAAGTTTAAAGCTAAAGCTAAACGAAGAAGAAGAAGAGAATAAGAGGAAAAAGAGAGATTGGGGGTGTATCTTTTTGCCCTCAGAGCATCCGCAACGGTTTCCTCCAAATCGGTGCGGGCCCGACCTGGAAATAGGAATTTTCGACGAAATGGGCGTGCAGCGGTGATGGGGAGGGGAGTTGACCGATCGACGACGGGGAGGAATTCCTCCCAGCCGTTCCATTTGAGGAAGCCGGAGAGAACTTCCTCCTGGCCGATCCCACGCTCGTGGGTGACGTCAGGCGGGAAGGTATTTTTTTTGAATGTTAAACTGTAATTTTTTTTAAACTTGTTACCGGATCAATGAAAGCCCGCCACGTGGCAGGTTGTCGACCCATCAAGTAGCCAACGGCTACTTGAATCTGAACGGCTAAAATTCAAATGGAAATCCAATCGGACGGCTTAAATTCAATCCCAACGGCTACTATAGGTTCTGCAATTTTCAGAACGGATACCTCCCCAAAAAATCCCCAAAAAATCTCAAAAAATCACAAAAAATTAATAATAACCTCATACTATTTTTCTATAAATACCACCTTCATTTTTCTAAACACTTCACACTAATTTGTGCACAACAAATTATCCTCCTTCTCCCTCTCTCCCTCCTCTCTCTCTCACAATATCTTTGGTTTTTCGCAAAAGATGTCTACCAATTGGCACATTTCTGAAGATGTACAATTATACATATCATATTGCCGTCATAATGTGTGCCCTATCTCCGACAACAAGCAAAAAGTCAACAAATTGTGGGAAAAAATCTATGTCGATTACCAACAAAATTGGGTGATGGGTCAAGGTGAAATGAGGGCGGAACCTAGGACCCAAAATGCACTTACCTCTCGTTTTGCTAAGTTGAAGTCAAACTTGTCATAATGGAAAGCGGTGCTTGCATACGCAAGAAGAAATCCGGAATCTGGCGGAAATTTGCATGATGGGGTAAGGATTTATTTATGTTGTTCATTTGAATTTTAATTAATTTTAGGAAAAATAAAATATGAAATACTTATTCGTTACTTGTATTTTTTTTATGTAGTTAAGGAAAGATCAAACGTTTATGTGGGCAAAAAAAAGAAAGAGTTTATGCACTTTGCGGCATGGGAAGCGGTCATGGATCATTCTACTTTTAGAGTCGTCGAAACTAGCACTCCACCATTTTATCATTCCAATTTCGAAGCTACTCCTCCCGTTAGTGAAGTGTCTCCTATCGTCAACTTGGATGAAGATGAAGTGATTTCAACATCACAAATCAACCTTCAAGGTACCTCGAGTCCACCTAGACCTCAAGGAGTGAAGATGGCCAAGGAAGCAAAAAGAAAGGGAAAGAAGTCCATGACACCTACAAATGAGGTTAGAGATGAGACTTTAAAGAGCATTGCAGCTAATCAACAAATGTTCACCGATTGGCAAAAGGCAAATGAAGAAAATCAACGAATGCTTGATGAGAAAAACTACAAATTGAGGGCACGAGAGGAAGAAACAAGGATCATGACAGTGAATTTCGAGGCTATGACCCCAAATTCAAAGAGGTACTTCGTGAAGAGGAAAGCGGAGATCCTTGCGCAAGTAGATGACGATGAAGAAGAAGTTGGCGATGCAAACTTTACAAATTGTTATCGTCCCGCAACCTTGATTTTAGTGATTAGTTTAGTTTGTCTTAAAAATAAATCTATGCTTGGCATGCCATTATGTAATTTAAATTTTCATGAAATAAAAACGCACTTTATTTAAATCATAATTAAAGGTAAACACACAAGAATAAAACACACATACACATTACATGAAATCACAATTAAATGCAAACACACAAGATTAAAACACACATGCATCGCACACGTTATTCATAGATGTTCACCGGTTTCAAGAAACCAGTTGTGCTTCACTAAGTCATTTTGAAGTTCTTCATGGAGATAAACTGATTGTAAATCAACGAGATTGTCGCTAAACCGTTGATCATGTTGATCTCTTCCAACCGGCTCAAACGGAATTCAGTTACCATTTTCATCCACCGGCCTATCGTAAACTGTGAAAGCAGTAGCTGGGTTTTGTAAATCTGCTTCCTCATTCTCCTCAAAATCGTCCTCCACAAATTCTTCCTCAACAATCATGTTATGCATGATGATGCAAGCCAACATGATCATTTTCAATGTCGATTTGTAATGACACATAGCTGAGTGATGAATGATAGCCCAACGAGATTGCAAGATGCCAAAGCATCTCTCCACATCTTTGCGATATGACTCTTTGTTTCCGTGCAAACAGCTTCTGTGGTTAATCATGGGGATTGGAGATTGTCTTGATAAACGAGGAGTACCTCGGATATGTTCCATCAGCTAGATAATAAGTGCGGTGGTAAGTCATACTATTGACTTTATATGTCGATTACGGGCTTCTTCCGGCAAGGAGCGCATCGAAGACATCAGAGCTGTTGAGCACATTGATATCATTTTGAGCTCCAGGCGTGCCGAAGAAACTGTGTTATATCCATGTGTCATATTAGGTCACCGCCTCTAAGATTATGGTCGGACGAGCCTTCCGCCCCGAGTATGACCCTTGCCAAGCTGTTGGGCAGTTCTTCCATTCCTAGTGCATGCAGTTGATGCTTCCGATCATCCCAGGAAATCCCTACTACCTCGCCCTTTTTAGAAGTCGAGTGATGTCTGTTGCATTCGGAGCGCGGAGGTAACGGTCTTGGTAAAGCAAGACCACTTGTGTGCACCACTTCTTCATGCATTCCAGAGTTGTTGACTCCCTCATCCTCGTGTATTCAGTACACTGATCTGCGGCTGCGCCGTACGCTAACATTCGTATAGCACCGGTCATCTTTTGTTCGGGGAGAAGTCCTTGCAATCCAGTGGCATCTGATCTTTGATGCCAAAATGGGTCGTGATTCCAGAGCTCTGTCTTGATTTGGTTGAACAAGTGCGTGCTCATTCGGAACCTCCGGAAAAAATCTTGCTCGTGGAAAATAGGGCGTTTGACAAAGTAATCTTCCAGCAGATTCTGACCCCTCGATTCCCTCTGCCTTGGTTGGTTTGGATGGCGGCGGCGAGGTGGCTCATCATCAAACGTTGCAACTACCATGGTTGCATCATTGACGAAGGAATTCATCATTACGGCAACTTGCAGTCGTTGTTGACGCCTCCTCCTTGAAGACTCTTTGTAATCGTTAAGATCCATCTTCTAGATGAGGAAATGTGAAGAAGTGTTTAAAGAGGTGTGTTTACGGGTGTAGAATATCAAGTGTTTGTAGATGTTGTGAGCTAGGTTTAAAGGAGTCGTGGACGATGATTTTATAGGAAAATTTGGAGGATTTGATGTTGAAGGATTAGTACACGTGTCACATCCTCATTGGTCGAAAATCTTACCGGAAATCTTCAACCGATTCCTTACCCGACAATGACACGTGACCGTGTCACGTGGCGTATCCTCATTGGTCGGAAATCTTACCAGAAATTTTCGTCAATAATGTATAACCGATAACGTTAGGTGAATGTGACACGTGTCACATTTTGACTCGTCACAAATCTTAGCGAAAATCTTCCTCAAAAATTTAGCCGACAATGACACCTGGAGGTGACACGTGTCGTATTTTCACTCGTCGGAAATAAAATTTGGATAAATAGGTGAATGTGACACGTGTCACGTTTTGACTCGTCGCAAATCTTAGCGGAAATCTTCCTCAAAAATTTAGCCGACAATGACACCTGGAGATGACACGTGTCATATTTTCACTCGTCGGAAATTTAATCGAAAATTTGGATAAATAGTGTAGACGATAATGACATGTGTCGGCTAATTATTGGATGAACACTAGGTATATTAATACTAATAATTCA
Organism: Geum urbanum; assembly: GCA_946800695.1. NCBI lineage: Eukaryota > Viridiplantae > Streptophyta > Magnoliopsida > Rosales > Rosaceae > Geum > Geum urbanum. The sequence continues at coordinate 41,757,196 of OX327017.1, read as the reverse complement.
AAGCATATTAACACTAATAATTAAATACAATAATTTTTTATAATTGATAAATAGTAATAGAAATTTCTATTTATTACACTATTGTACAAAAAACTTGAATAATATATCTTATTTGATAAATAGTTACCGAAATTTCTGAAAATAGAAATTTCTCACCGAATAAGAAGTCCTAAATTAGTGGGATGCTCCGAAGGAAAAGAAAAGCAGGGCCACAATGACTGCAAAAGTTACTCTCCTCGATCATTCTGTCTTCAAATTCGACAGGGGTAAATTTGTCTATTTGAAAACTACTCCCTCCCACGTTCCTGAAACTGTCAAAAGAGAAGTACAGAGGGCCGGGGGTACACTCTGTGTCTGACTGACACTGTGGAGGAAGTGGGAGAGAGAGAGAGAGAGAGAGAAGAAAAGAGAAGAGAAGAGAAGAGAAGAGAAAAGAACGTTGAGTTGAGGGAGGGAAGAAGCAGGGGCGATCATAATTGCTGTCAAATTCTCTGTCTTTGGAGTTCATCTCATCTCCAAATTCGTCTTACTTACTGGGCTGGCTCTCTCCTTTTATAGAAGGACAGAAATTACCATAACAATTTTTTCTGTCATCTTCTACACCTCTGAAATTTCTTCACTTGCAATGCCACCATTTTAATCAAAAGCCCACACCGACCCATTTCCTCCATCGCCGCCAAGCTAACTGCTCCAGCCACCATGTCTTCTTCCATCTCCAACTCCACTTCAAAGTCCAAGTAACTACTCCATCTGTCTCTCTTTCTCTTTCTGCATGAGATCTGGAGTGAATTGCGACTTCCTCTTCTTTTGTCTTTTACGGTTATCGATTGAAGTTTTCTGATCTACACTTTTTTCTGCTTAATTTTTTCAGTTTCTATAAGTTTGTGTCTGTATTTACTTGATTAAACTGTCTATTATCTGTCATCGATCGATCTGTTACCGTAATAAATTAGAGGTGGTTGGTTTGGATCCGTCTTGGATCCCAAAGCGAGCTAGCTAGCTAGCTTGTTAGGTCCTTATTTAGGTGTGCAGCATTTTGATTTTGATTTTGATTTTGTTTTCGTTTGATTTAATTTATTGAGGTGTTGATTGATTGATTGACAAAACTTAAGCAGATCTACTGCATCTGAAACGCCTAAAAAAGTAGCCGAAACTCCAAAAAAAGCTTCTGAAACTCCAAAGAAAGCTTCACCAGCAGCTCCACGAGTTAGTAAACTGAGCAGGGGAGTGGCTGTTGCTGCTAAATCAGCAGACTCGGATTCAGCAGCCTCTCCTTCTCCTTTGCAAACTAGTCGACTTTCAATCGAAAAGTCACCACGCTCTGTCAACTCCACCAAGCCCACTCGATCGCCCAAGATCACTACTGCCCCACCACCGCCTACTGAAGTAAGTCTTCATATTCACTCTGATGATGATGATCAAAGATACTACATTTACTTGCATCAACATTGCTTAAGAGTTGTGTAGCCAATGAAGGTTTTCTTCAAGTCTCATTATTTGAATGCAACCATATTGGAAGTTAGACTGTGAAAATTGTTTTACATCTGTTCCCCGTTTAATTATTGAAGATCGACCAACACGACCAAGTTTCACATGGTTATCGGAAATGCTGAATTTTCTATTGCATGTCTTAAACACTCCCCCTTGGATCTTGAAAAGTAACCCAAGATCTCTTCTTTCTCTCGCTCTGTGTCCTTTTTTGAATAATCACTTAATCAGCAATGTGGATATTGATCTGCATTGTTAATTTGTATTCAGAAACAACCAACACCAACTCGAGGAACAAAGGGATCAGAATTGCAAGCTCAGTTGAATATTGCTCAGGAAGATCTAAAGAAAGCAAAAGAGCAAATAGATTTGATTGAGAAAGAGAAGGCAAAAGCAGTCGATGAGTTGAAAGAAGCCCAGAGAGTGTCTGAGGAAGCAAATGAGAAGCTCAGAGAGGCTCTGGTGGCCCAAAAGCGAGCCCAAAAAGATTCAGAAATCGAGAAGTTTCGTGCGGTTGAGTTGGAGCAAGCAGGAATTGAAGCAGCTCAGAAGAAGGAAGGTCAATGGGAGAAAGAGCTTGAAGCTGTTAGGAACCAACATGCGCTGGATGTGGCCACACTACTCTCTACCACTCAAGAACTTCAAAGACTGAAGCAAGAACTGACCAAGACCTGTGATGCGAAAAACCAGGCATTAAACCATACTGGTGATGCAACTAAGATTGCTGAGATTCATGCTGAGAAGGTGGAAATTCTCTCAGCTGAGTTGACCCTGTTGAAAGGTTTAGTAGAGTCGAAGCAGGAAACAGAGACTACCAAAAACAGCAAGATGGTGCTTCAACTTGAATCAGAAGTAGTTTCTCTCAAACAACAACTGGAGGAAGCAAAAGGTACCGAGGAGAAATTAGTGGAGAAAGCAAAAGGTGTTGAAGAAGAATTGATGGAGAAAGAGGCTTCCATTGAACAGCTTAATGTTGAGTTAGAGTCAGCCAGGATGGCTGAATCTTATGCTCACAGTATTGTTGAGGAGTGGAAAATTAAAATTGAGGAATTGGAGGCGCAGGTTGAGGAAGCAAATAAATTGGAGAAATCTGCATCAGAGTCTTTGAATTCAGTCATGAAACAGCTAGAGGGAAATCATGACTTATTGCATGATGCTGAATGTGAAATTGCTGCTCTTAAAGAGAAGGTGAGTTTGCTGGAAATGACAATTGTTAGACACAGAGAAGATCTTGAGGAATCTGGATGTTGTCTTGGTACGACCAAGGAAGAAAATCAGCAATTGACAAAGATGATTGAGTCACTGAAGTCTGAGCTTGAAACTGTGAAGGAGGAGAAAATGCAAGCTTTGAGCAATGAGAAGCTTGCGGCATCTAGTGTTCAAAGCCTGTTAGAAGAGAAAAACAAACTCATAAATGAGTTGGAACATTCCAGGGATGAGGAAGAGAAGAGCAAGAAAGCAATGGAAAGCTTAGCTTCAGCCCTACATGAGGTCTCGTCAGAAGCAAGAGAAGCCAAAGAACAGCTGTTAACCAATGAAGCAGAGCACGATAATTATGAGTCCCAAATAGAAGACCTTAAAATGGTCTTGAAAGCAACCAGCGAAAAGTATGAAACCATAATTGATGATGCAAAACTCGAAGTCGATCATCTTACAAGTAATCTACACCAATGCAAGACTGAGTTACAAAATGCGAAGGCTGATTGGGAGCAAAAAGAACATCACCTGGTCAACTCTGTGAAGCATTCAAAAGAAGAAAACTCTTCTAAGGAAAAAGAAATAAACAGGCTGCTCAATTTGCTCAAAAGCACCGAGGAGGAAGCTTGTGCTATGAAGGAAGAGGAGGCACAGTTGAAGGATAGCATGAAGGAAGTTGAATCTGAAGTTATTAGTTTGCAGGAAGCTCTTGCAGAAGCTAAGGCTGAGAATTTGAAACTGAAGGAAAGCATATTGGACAAAGAGAATGAGTTCCAGAGTGTCATTCATGAAAATGAGGAGCTCCAGCACAGGGAGGCTGCTTCTAGTAAGAAGGTGGAAGAACTGTCCAAGTTACTTGAAGAAGCTGTGGCCACGAAAAAAGCCGAGGAAACTGAGGAGCTGACCGACAGTGAGAAGGACTATGATTTGCTTCCCAAGGTCGTTGAATTCTCTGAAGAGAATGGGCATGGAGGAGAAGAGAAACTCAAAGTTCAGTTTCCACCACATCAAAATGTGGAACCCAAGAGTGAAACTTTATGGCAAGAGAATGATGTCTTGAATGACAAGGCTGACAAATTGGACTCTGCTCTGAATGGGAAACCAAAAGAAGATGAAAGCAAAGAGAAAGAAGATGATTTGGTTGAAGGTGGATATAAGATGTGGGAGAGCTGCAAGATTGAAAAGAAGGAATTCTCGCCAGAGACGGAAGAGGAGCAGGAATCCTTCGAAGAGGAAGTGGACTCGAAGGTGGATGGCGTTGAGAAATTGGATCAGATAAATGGATTAACTTCAACTGAAAGTATTGGTGAAAATGCAACTTCTCCATCGAAGGAACAACAACAGAAGAAGAAGAAGAAGAAACCTTTACTCCGCAAGTTTGGAAGCCTGCTCAAGAAGGGCACTAGCAACAACAAGTAGAGATAATAACCTTATTTCTTTGATTTGGGGACAATTAGCAGGCAAGTATACTGGATATTGTTTTGCACCTATTTGTGATCTTTCCTATTATTTTGGTTTTTCCAGTATAAGTTAAATATGAAGAGGGTTTGCATCCATCTTTCAGGTTTTTTTTTTCTTTTGTAAGTGATTTCCCATTTGGTCAGTTCCATGTATGTGATTAAGACATTTTTTTTTCTTCCTTCATTATGTTTCTGTGCTTGTCCTGAGAAGCTAGATTTCATGAGAAGGAGTGTTATATATCTTATTGGTGATTTCATCTATATCTCATATGAGCAAATGAATGTTTTTTGATGGCCCCACAGACAGAAGAGGATTTTTGCTGTAATGTAATGTGATCATGTAACTTGAAATCAGTCATATTGGTCTACCAAGTGTCATACTTTACTTGTTAAGGGAAACAAAGTGAAATTTGTTTGGTATGCCAATATTGTGGTATGTAATTTGTAAAACTTGTCTTTGGCTCTTTGCAACAAAAGAAGGCAATGGCGAAGAGGGAAAGTATGTATGTATGTATTTCAATTTTCAAGTGGAAGGAACAAGGAAATTAAGCAGTTGTTTCAAGGAGAAGTGAGAATAGTAGGTAGAAGAATGATGAAGAAACAGAACGCATTAAGCAAATGGCTCATTCGTTACTCGTAAAATTACACATATGTCCTTGAGAAATGAATCAAGATATTATTTCATTTCGTTCGTCCTCGCTTGCTTCACTGTGAAGTTTCCAGTTTCAGTTTCAAGGTCGAGCGAGCAAGCAAAGCAAAGCGTGTGGTTCGAAATCATCTCCGCTCTGATCTTTACAAGTCTATCTTCTCCGACGGCGATGACGTCATGGACGTTGAGACTTCCGATTCCACCGCTCTCTTCACCGTCGCCGATCGGCTCGGAAAGCTCTACGACTGCGCCAAGGTCTTCGTCGGTCTCCGTATCCCCGTCAGCACATCGATTTGGTCCTCCTCAACAAAGGCGGCGAGGCCGTCGTCATCGCCGTCAACAACTCGTCGGGATTCATCTCCGTCAAGCCCGACTGCACCTGGGTTTCCGACTCCCTCACTAAACACCACAAAACAGTCCAGCAGCATCCTGATCCTGTAAGTCTCCTCATCTCTCTCTACTTCTCTTCTCTTTGGTAACTGTTTGTTTGATCACGTAAAATCTGAATATGGAATTTACTCAGCTGGCGGAGACTAAACGACAAACCTCAATTCTTGAGTCTTATGTTGAACAAAGAGGACTTGCATTACCACAAGACTATTTCTCTTGCAAAGTAATACTTAGCAATCCAAAAGTCTGGTATGTATTACACATGATTATGTATTGTATGTATGTATGTATGTAATCAAGGGCGGACCATGAAATGTTAATCTGTATGATGTTTAGTTTGTTGGTGTGTGTTAATTTGTTTGTTCTAGTACCATTCAATCGAGCAGTTTTCCACCCGAAATCATAGCTCATGAGCAGTGGGTACAAATGAAACCAGAACCAAAAGCTATGTTTTCTGGAATGATCAAGGGTGCATTCCGTTCCGGAAAGAAAGAGATGCAAGAATCTATACATCAGAAACTTGACTTCATTCTCAGTACGGCACCAATGTGGGATAGGTTTGTTCCTTCTCTCTACACCTTTTGTGTTTTTCAATGCTATAAACAACTTTGATGTTGGGATCAGGCATATTCCTCAACTCAGCTTCTGCTCATCTTTTATATAGAACAACTGTTATATATATCCAGACCTGCACATCTATCTGGTTTCATTCAATGTTTTTTTTCCTTGTTACTGTGTATATGAGTACCACAAGCTTGTTTCATGGTGGTCCTGCAGGTTGGAGCTTAAAGGTAGCAAGTATGTTCTTGGGGAATTTCTGGAATTCAAGGGCAAGCAGGAAGATGTTCAGGCTCTGAGACATATTAAAAGAGCAAAAATTAGTCGACTTGTTGTCCAAAAGACGAGCATGCTTGGATTTGGTAAGTTCTTATGCTTCTGATGACTCTTATTAATGCTCAAGTGTTATTGAATTGTTCTAGTATAAATAGTTAAGTCTTAAGGTCAGAAACTATAGTATCTTTAAATATTCTCTTATTTATCCTTTACCTTGGCAGCCCCTTCAAGGCTTCAAGTTCTTTACTCTCCTCGTGATTATCGGAGTGAAGGCGCTTCAGGTTCTGAATGGAAGGAAGTAAATGTCAAGTCGAGCACGGAGATTGTCTTTCAGCTTGAGAATTCTTCAAAAGTCCGCAAGTTTAAGCTCTCCTCGATAGTATGTCTCTGAGTGCTTAAGTAGTCTATTTCCCTGCATTTCTTGACTACTAGTATCATTTTGTTGGTTAGCTGTGTGGTAGTGTGTACATATATATGGCCATAAGGGTTCAAAGCTTCAGATGATTTACTGATTGCAGACCAACTGTGAAGCGGGTGAAAGTAATTAGGTATAACAAGGCCAAGAGTTATTTTGTAGCCTCAAATGGTTTGTGGTTGTTATTTTCGTGAATCTTGGTCTTTAATTTCAGTTTCTTCAGACTTGAGGAAGATTGAATGATGGAGATACTTGATCATTCTTGTGCTGAGGACTTTCAAGATCAATAGTCTTGCACCATTTGATTGAAATGCATAATACAGACTCCATTTAAGTTGGTCAAATTGTATACAAAGGGAGACAAGGTTGTCTCTTTGAGCCTTTCAAGTTCCGGGGAAGAAATTGTATTACATGATTTACGTGGAATCTGACTCAACAATGAGAGAGTCCAAGTGTAGTTCTTGTGCCCTAGAGAGTCTCAGCATAACAGCCTCAGCTTCAGCTGTCACAGCCGATTGAGATTTTAAGGCTTTTGTAGCGCCACCAACTACCAGACCCCATTCATCCCTAATAATGGTCCCCAAACCAGCATTACCATTATCCTCCGTCCAACTTGCATCACAATTTATCTTAAAAAAACTTTAGGGGGACACTTCCAGCTAGGTTTCTCAACACATCCTCTAGTAGTGATCACAGGGGGCTCTCTAGCCTTTAGGAAGTCAGTCCAGAGGGCATTTGCTCTTAGAATAGTAGTGTAAGGTGAAATGGTCCTCCCCTCGAGCATGACATCACACCTCATCTTCCAAATCTCCCAGAAAAAGAAGCTTATAGCAGTAAGGAGATCATCACACTCTGATTTACAAAGCCCTGCATTAATCACACGTTCAAGCCACCCCTCCAAAGTGGTAACTTCCCTTTTTGTTAATTCTCAGCCCCAAGCTGGACCCAAACCACACGGCGTCAACCCAGGGGCACAAGAGCAGTAGGTGTTCCGCAGACTCCTCAGCCTTGCCACATAACTTACACATGGGGGAGGCAGCAAGCTTTCGATTAAAGAGGTTCAAGAGGCAAGGTAAGGCACCAGCAAGACACCTCCGAAGGAAGACTCTTATTTTAGGAATCGTTTTGATACTCCGAACTTTCTTCCAGAGCTTAGGCTTAATGACTCTAGAGGAGTGGTTTGAAAAGGTACCACTTAAGCGGGATTTAGAGTGGCACCAATGGTACCCCGACTTTACAGAATATATACCAGACTTTGTGTGAGGCCAAACAGCCCTATCATTGTTCCTTCCATCCCCAAGAGGTATAGCTAGAATGGTCTCCCTGTCCTCATCAGAAATGAGATGACTGATTCTAGACAAGTCCCACTGTCTTGTGCCGGCATCAATAAGTTCACTCACCAACTGTGGAGCATGAACATCCACACTCTAAACTGGTCTCACCTTACCAGTTTCATTTCGAGCCAAGCATCCCCCCATATTCTTACCTCTTTTCCATTTGATACTTGCCATCTCATTCCCTCCAAGACATAGTCTCGAGCAATAAGAGACTAGACCATCCCCAAGAAGCTCGATAACCCTTCCTTGCATTGAGGAAGCTGCATTTTGGATAGTATCTAGCTTTCATAACACGAGCCCAAAGAGGGTCAGACTCAAAAACTAGACGCCATGCCTGCTTTGCAACTAGAGCATTGTTGAAGTCTTATAAATCTCTGAAGCCTAACCTTCCTAAATCTTTGGTTTGGCCCAGGAAATCCCAGCTCCTCCAATGGATTTTATTCCCCTTATCACTTGCTCCCCACCAAAAGTTCCCCATAATGGAATTTAAGCCTTTACAGAACGAAGATGGGAACTTAAAAAATAGCCATGGAGTACGTAGGTGCAGCTAAGGCCACAGATTTTATCGAGGTCTCTCTACCAGCATGAGAGAGTAGATTTTGTTTTCACTCCTCCACCTTCTTAACAATTATGTCTTTAACAAAACCTAGGACCTGTGACTTTGATCTCCCACAAATCATAGGAAGCCGTAGGTACTTACCCGGGTTGTCAGTGCATGGGATCCCAAGTAAAAGACTCAGCAGAAGCTTCATTTGGGCAGTGGTGTTGCTTGAGAAGAAAATGCTAGACTTGTCATAATTAATTAGTTGACCAGAGGGTTCAGAGTACTCGGTTACTAGCTTCACAAATTCAGAGCAATTCGATAGGATGGCCCAGGGGTCATCATTTGTCCCGTGGGTCTCGTGGGCCGGCGGAGGCCTGCAAGCCCATGGGCTAAAAGTCCTGCCCGGAAAAAAACCTGCAAAAGACCGTTTAGGTGGATGGTGGGCCGGGCTTAGTTTAGAGGTCTAAAACCCGGCCCGGCCCGCCAAAAGCCCGACAAGGCCCGCAATTTTTTATATATATAAGATAGTAGTACATATATCATTATATCTACACTTATATATATATATGATATAGTGACTAGTACTATATAGATATATATTTTATATTTGTGTATGTCTATATTAATATATTACATATACATATATTGATCAAATATTAGAATTCCATATATAGTTATATTTGTGTATCTATTAGACTATTAAATCATTGTTTATAGTTTAGGATAAGTTAGGGTTTAGGTTTAGGGTAAGATATGGTTTAGGGGATTGAGATTTAGGGTAAGTTAAGGTTTAGGAATTTTGAGGTTTAGAGTAAGTTAGGGTTTAGGGTTTAGGGTTTCATTGTAATTTTTTTTAACGATTTACCTTACACAGTAAAACAGTAAATATAATAGATGGTTCATATTAGATCTTGTAATTTTTCAATGGTGAGATTTTAATTGAGATTGTGTGAAATGACATCAATACCCTTCTTTTATATATTGCTTATTTTTCCATGGAGAAACTAGATAAATCAAATTTTTATGTCAATTTTTTTGACACTATGAGATAGATATGTAATTTACAAGAATGTGTGTTAAAATTTTGATCTTAAAAAATTTCTTTAGGGATGGGTAATTTACGTTTTAGTTGTAAGGGTACTACGGTCACATTTAGCGAAACCCATAGATGTAGGTCTAAATCAAGTCCAAAATTTATAAAATTTTAACGGCATGCTTAGAATATTATGAACAACCAATCTGACAGTCAGTTTTGTAAAATGATGATACATGATCGATTACGTTTCACAAAGGTCTTTCAACCCATATAACCAAGGAATAAAGGTAAGAACATTAGTGTGCATATAGAGAATTCAAGCAATATAAGAATTAAAAATGTTTTAACAATAAAGAAAACCATATATAATAGTTCACCTTGTAATAAAAGACACTGTACGTAAAAATTAGCCTAATCGAAGTACGTTTGAATCCCGGTCAATACAGTTAAACAAATTTTGTGAAAACACTAAAATACACTTTATTTTCCTATGGGCGGAGTAGATAAATCAATTTTTTATATCAATTTTTTTGACACTATGAGATAGATATGTATTCCATAAGAATATGTATCCAAAATTTAATGTTAAAAAATTATTTTCGGGAGGGGTAATTTCCGTTTTAGTTGTAAGAGTACTACGGTCATATTTGGCGAAATGCATGGATCGATGTCTAAATCAAGTCCAAAATTTATAAAATTTTAAAGGCATGGTTATAATATTCTAACCAATCAATCCAACGGTCAATTTTATAAAATAATTGAACATGTCCGATTAAGTTTCACAAAGGTATTTCATTCCATATAACAAAGGAACAAACGTAAGAACATTAATATACATATGGAGAATTCAAGCAATATGAGAATTAAATATGTTTTAATGATAAACGAGGACATGTAGAAGAGTCCATCTTATAGTGATAAACACTGTACGTAAAATTTAGACTCGTCGGAGTACGTTTAAACCCCGGTGCATGGATGAAGGTTACGTTTATTTTGAAATGTCTTAATTTTTTAATAATTAAAGCCTGATAAGCCCGGCCTGTAAAAGCCCGCAAAGGCCCGGCTCGTAAAAACCCGCAAAGCCCGCTTGAATGGGCTGGGCCCGTATCCTTATATAAAAAATAATGCCTGGCCCGCAAATATTAAAACGTTGTTGAGGCCCAGCCCGTGCTGGCTATACATGGGCCGGCCCGGGCTTTTTGCCCGTGGCCTTTAGAAAGTAAAGCGCATCATCGGCGAACATGATATGTGACAGTGTAGGACTTCTAGTGCTCATCTTAACACCTTCAAGAACTCTATCAAGAACAACTTTTTTAACCCTAGATGAAAGCGCCTCTCCCACAATAAGAAAGAGGTAGGGAGAGACTGTCTCTCCCTACCCTCACCACCTCATTGACAACATCCCAATTCTTTTGGTAAAAGATCCCCGAGAAGCCATCAGGCCCCGGTGCCTTGAGCCCTCCTAATTGAAGCAGCGCTTCCTTTACTTATTCAAAATAAAAGGGAGCCGTAAGTAATGCATTTGTTCCCCGGCCCTGAGATCCTTACATCAATCCCAGAGAGAGAATCTCCCAACTCCGACTTCCATTAGAAGAAAAGACCTCCATAAAGTGGCTCTCAAATTCCATCTTGATCTTGTCTTCCCCAACCACCAATCTCCCTTTGATTTTAAGAATTTGATTCTTCCTCCTTCTATGGAGCATGGTAAGATGTGTTAGAATAGGACTCAACAATATCATGTATCTAGTCATTTATGCAACAAATTAATAGCTAAGTCATTTAGTAAGAATCGTATTAGGATTGTTTATTTAGTACATGTATATCCGTATATCAAATACATGATTAAAGTCCAACTGTAATCTGATATGAATCTCATCATTTTATATAAACCTAATGGAATTAGATTTGGACTCTGTCATGGGTAAAGACACAAATCTATTCCTATAAGTATGAGAGTTTGGTCTCTGTTCTCGTGTTACAAAAGCATTCAGAACCTACCCCATTGAAGGTGCTTAACGACATAAGAGAAGAGAAGATCATACTCATATTATAAACTACTACAATATATGTATTCAGTGATCTAATCTATAAGTTTCTATATGTTTGATCTTCGTCTATTTTTGATCTTGTGTTTATGATGACTTGAACAAATTCAGTATGTGTGTTTTCAATTGGTATCAGAGCTTTAGCTTGTTCATGATTCATAAAACCGATTAAGAAAATCAATGTATACCAAAATTGGAGTACTTGCGAATAGTAACAAAAACTTCAGAAATTAAAAAATAGGTAAAGAACATATTCTGGCCTGTTCATATTGACGTGGGCCTGCAACAGATGCAACCCAACCCCAAGACTTGTTTCGGTAACAAAACAAAAAAAAGGGAAAAAGTTCAGACTGGGTTCGAAAGTTTTTTCTTTCTTCTGGCGATGGGATTTGGGGCATGGCGACAGGGATGATGCCTCAAAGAGAATCTACATCTTCATCACCAGACAGTGACTTCGTTCTGATATGCCTCGGTGCTTCCCTTACACGCCTCGCGTTTGTGAGACAAAGGCAGAGGGGAGAGAGGCCCTTGCTCGAACCGATTGAGAAGTTCTCTAGCCTCCTTGAAACCGGAACGACGATGGCGACCAACGACGTCGAATTAGGGCGAGCAGGAACTGATCACATAGAAGCATCTTGATCTCCACCAAAAACCCAGTCGGTGCTCTGCTTCAGCTTCAGCATCAAATCAATTTTTTGATTATTTTTAGTCTTTGAACCAAAGTTTGATGTTTTTTTTTTGGCGATGGGATTGGGAGAAGCATCAGAATCTTTTACGATTCAAAGGGCATTCAAGGCTTGAGCTTGCAATTAAGATTGAATTGAGAGGTATTGTACTCCCGCAACTTAAACGACATTGCTTTTAGAAGAAATGGATGTAGGAGGAAAGCATCTAATTTCATGCTCAATTAAGGCTAATGGGTTTGCAAGCCATGCGTTTCCACCTCTTTAAGTAGGAGCTTCTGAGATTTTGGTTCCAAGGTCGTATTTGACTGGGAGGAAATGCGATTGCATTTGCCTTCATGCTTGATTCAGGAACTCATGGATTCGATCAAGAACTGATGTTTTGATGTCGTTGAAGTCCAACACATCCTTCTTCATCAACACCACCGTTCCTCTGATTGAGGTTTGTGAAGCAATTTGTTTTTTCATTTGTTCTCTCGCTTAATCTCCTTCTTTGCAAATCACCATGACAAAGGATTTTGAATTCATGCAAATCTTCCTCCGGTTCTGAGATTGAAGTAGAAGACCAACCACAAGAGGAGACCAATGATAACGATACTCTTCTTCTTCTTCATCGGTGTTGACATCCTCATCTGGGTCTTGGAACACAACCAAGGCATGGAGCATTCACGGCATCGTCGCCGGAGTTGAAATTGCGACAGCAATTGGGGCATGGGTCTAACTGGGTTCTGCTTCCAACAAGTTTCGATGCCGGGTCATGGGCATTATACCCTCCCGTTTTGCTTTGTCTGGGTTCTAAGCTTCTTTGTCCATCTCTACAACAAGGTCTAGTTGAAGTCCGAGAGGCTCCGGCGGAAGCTCCAAATGCAAGGCATCAAAGGCCCTTAACCTTCTCTTCTATATGGGAATCTCACCGGGATGCAGAAGATTATTCATCTCCAAGCATTTGCTCCATTTTGATTCAATACTTGTGAAAAGAATACGGTTCCGGGAAAAAGAGATTTAGGAAAAAGTATCAACTCAATTTTTGATTCTTTAAACCCAATTTTGTTGTTCTTTTTTTTCTTCGATGGGATCCGTAAAGCTTCAGAAAATGTCATGATTTAGAATCAAGATGTCTATGTTATCTTGCCTGCTTAAACAGATGGTCGGTTACTGTATCACAGAAGCCATTGGTTTGTATCCCAGATTTACGAAGCAACCAAATTCCTTATTACACCAGAGTGTCTTGCTTTACTACTCAGTCTGCAGAGATACATACGCACGGAGAATTTTAATGTGTTCAGGCTATGGGTTAAGAGCTTTCGATTAGGATCGAATGAAGATGAAAGGAGATAGACTTTTGTGTTTTCTGGGCAATTGATTTGGGAGGAAAGCATTTGAGTCGTACCAGTTATGGAACGTGGGTTTTCCTTACTGCTTAGCTTGTGTTGTGCTTGATCAGATCATTTGCCTAAGTGTCTCAATCTCTCGGTAAGAGCTTCTGAGTTGGTTTTAGTTTGGAACAAATCACTTAAGTACCATGCTTGCTCAAGTTCAGATTAAGAAAAGGCTTGTAGCTTCAATTCACAACGAAGAACATGTCTGAGGTCTAGTCGAACAGGAATGTGACCGAAGTTTACTCAACGGGCTGCATTTGCTCCATACTCAAATCTGGGAGTTGATGTCAACTGGAAGGGAATGCAGCTTGCAAACAAAGGTCAGATATACTATTTTTGCTTCCGCTAAGTTCTAATTGCAGCGCTGTAGCAGAGGTTAAGGTAAGTTCATGCTATTTTATGGCCAAGCAGTAGGAAATTCAATATTGAAGCATGAATTTTACGTTTCTGTTATGTTAACCACATACATACTTAGGATTCAATTGTTCATATGTGAATGTAGTAATTGATAAATGATTACAGAAGTAAGAAATGTAATGAACATGCCTATAGTCTGCTGCATTACATAGATTAAGTCTGCGGTAGTTATTCACATTTTGGTTTGCATCGTCCTTGTATGCTGATTGACATGTATATGCATAATTTCAGTCAATGTAGAAATTGTAAAGCATACATATATATATATATAGAGAGAGAGAGAGAGAGAACATTACGTATAATTTTTTAAGTTAATATGTATATGCTAATCTGCAACTTTTCTATTGAGGGTTATGTATGTTATTATCTCCCAAGATTTTTACAGTTTTCAAAGAAAAATTATAGAATAAGAATTGGTTTATTGATCAAGCTTCAGTACAACTTGATATTCAGATACATAAAACAAATTCTTATAAATCAAATCTGGGTTTACTGACTTTATGAACTTGTATATTGCACATAGCAAAACTTGTGTATACTTTCAGCAAATCAATTTAGTTTATAACAGATTTTGTGTATTTGGTTTTAAATTCATGTCTATTTTGGCTTCCATAGAAGTATGTCAACATGATTTTTGGAACTAAAACAGCATCAAACGTGCTAATTAATGTCATTTTTGGATATTTTGAAGCTCTTCTATTGCCACAAAGGTGTTGATTGCTTCACTATATAACTTGAATTAACTTAGTGTGGGTTGTTGATATAGAACCTTCAGAATGCTTAGTCTACTGCCACAAAGGTGTTGTTAAGCATTATTTTCAGTTTGGGATTGTTTATAATATATATTTAGTTATCTATTTATATATGTGACATGCTTGTTAAACTTATGTTTTGTTATTGTTATCAGTATATAATTTTTTTTTTAATTTAGCTATAAACACAAAACATTGAAGTCTGAAAACAAAACTTCGTCTTAACAATTTTCAGTAATAAGAACTACTTAAAATTTCTCTTGTTTGCTCCTTAGGAATTGTCTTCTTCAGTCTATGTCTATGATTATTAAGTTGGACATTTACCTAATCCATGTAGTATAAGACAAACACCATAACTAAGACTATCATCTAATACAGGAAATCCAACAAAACTTACAGGTTTTAGAAACCATTTCCATCACTATTTGCCTCTCTTAAAACTACTGTGCAGGGATTCATGAGGAAGAAGATCCCAAATAAGTCCACATTTGAATAGATTTAATTTTGGATAGTATTTTTATGTTCTTTCATATAAAGTGAACATATTTTATAGTTGAGGTTTTGATTTTAAGTTGTTGTAATCTTCTTCTTGATTTTGAATGGAATATGAATTACCTTATAGAAATTCCCTTCAGCTTGGTTCTATTGTGTTTTGAGAATGATTTTATACATTTAAATTGTTCTCAGCCTCAGCAAGATTTTTTCTTGGTGTGGTGATGAAAATACCTTAAGAACAGACACCATTACTGGTATTTGTAGGACCATATTCAGTAATAATCAAGCCTATTTTGGCATTGAAGATTAAGACAAATATCAATAGAGAATACAGACTTTAGTTAATAGCTATTTCTATCCGGAATTAAAATTTCAGTCATAATCAAATATATAAAATAATGTTTGACAAATCAAGAAAGAGTGCTTACTGAAGTCAACTATAATGGTTGATTCATACAGATATTTTTGTGATTCAATTAGACATCAAACATATTCTGTAAATGTCTATGTTTATTACATTTATAGATGATCTGTCAACTTTTTCACATTAAGCTTTTATTTGATATCGCATTCACCTATAGCTTTTATGATTTCAAACCAGAAGTTGTACTTCATTTAGAATTTGAAATCAAGACTGCGAAATTTAATAAAAGGGGGGAAAGTATTATGAAAGTTATACTGTGAAGAGAAAATGAATTAGGAGAGTCTTTGCTGAAATTTATTTGGCATAACTCATGATACGACTTGTGATTTCTTACAGTATGATGTGATGGAGACGAAATGATTGAACACTCTTAAGTTTTGATAAGAAGCACAATATACTTTTGGTTTATAGTTTTCTAAAGTTATGTGTTTTAAATTCTACCAACTTTACACCATCGTTGAGACTAGCATTAATAAGATTTGGGGGAAGAATTATCTGTTATGGGAATTGAGACTAATATGGTAAACTGAGGATAGTTCTTAATTCAATTTGAACTAACTAAGCACCACATACTTATTTTAAGAAGAGTGAGGATTCTAAGTTTAAGGGTTATAAGGTTTTTGACTTTGTAAGAGAACACTACAGCTTTAGTTATGTCTTTATGCTTGCTGTAGCTTTAAGAAAATAATGCAAGAAACACTTACAGTAATCTCTCTATTATGCAGGCTGAAATAGTCATTTGAGACGGTGTTTTGTAAAGAACTTTGGCTCATAAATTTAGCCTTAAGAAACATTGTTTCAAGTTAGCTTGCTGTTATGTATATTGCAACAGTGGATGTACACTGTTTTGTTTTTGGAAAACAGATTCAGAATTCAAAACATATAGACTTGAGTTTTACAGTGTGATAGTGATAGAGTAGTTATTTGAAGTTTTGTAGTTATTTTAGTTCTTGAATTCAGTGGGAGTAAACATAAATTAGAGATTTTTGCTTCAGTTTTATGTTCTTGATTCAGTTTTGTTTTTGAGAAGTTATTCGCTTATTCTGTGAACTTGACTTTTGGATATCAATGATAATGGAGATTTTCAGATTTGATGTGTTGCAACCTTCGGTACAAGTCTGAAAACTATTCATTTATTCTGTAATCTGTCAAGTTTGATCAATTCAAGTGGATGTGATATGTAACATTTGTGTTGCATATGTGTAGCTTTTACAGTTAACAAACACAAATCCACTAGTGTATAGAGGTGTTTGTATTTTGGAGTTTTTGTTTAGAAAACCATTCAGTAGGACAATGAGATATTTGACATAGGTTTTAAGTTGATATACATTGTCAATTGCTCCATATTTCATATCTGGAATTCATGTGCATTATCGAAGCTATTGTAGTGGTTCTTAAAGGGCAATTTTAGATAAAGTTGTTTCTTTCTGAGTTCTGTTGTAGTGACTTTAATGTGACAGAATTGCGTTTTAGATTTTAAACATTAATATGATTCATGAGCTCCTTAAGTTACTTTTGACAGTCTGATGTTGACTATGTTGCTAAACATGAGCATTGTTGGTCCTAGTGGGAGATTGTTAGAATATGACTCAACAATATCATGTATCTAGTCATTTATGCAACAAGTTACTAGCTAAGTCATTTAGTAAGAATCGTATTAGGATTGTTTATTTAGTACATGTATATCCGTATATCAAATACATGATTAAAGTCCAACTGTAATCTGATATGAATCTCATCATTTAATATAAACCTAATGGAATTAGATTTGGACTCTGTCATGGGTAAAGGCACAAGTCTATTCCTATAAGTATGAGAGTTTGGTCCCTGTTCTCGTGTTACAAAAGCATTCAGAACCTACCTCATTGAAGGTGCTTAACAACTTAAGAGAAGAGAAGATCATACTCATATTATAAATTACTACAATATATGTATTCAGTGATCTAATTTATAAGTTTCTATATGTTTGATCTTCGTCTATTTTTGATCTAATGTTTATGATGACTTGAACAAATTCAGTATGTGTGTTTTCAAGATGGAAGAATTTGGAGTTGAAATCTCCAACTCTAAGCCATAGAACTCTGGATCTCTGCATCCAATAAACCTCATTCTTCCTCCACAAGTCTCCCAACTTCTCTAGGAGAATACATTGTCTTGGGCCTGAGTTTTGGGGAACAGGGGAGCACAGAAATCCACTTGGGGAAAAAACTATACCAGTGTAAACTGACTAGAGAAATCAAAACAGAGGGAGACAAAAGCTCCAGCAATAATTTCACAGTACGGAAGAAAGATTGAAATAAAACTTCTTCACCTAACTACTGGAGCCAGATCTAAGCTGAGTAAAGGCTACCCAACACAGTGACAACTTCCTACCCTATTCGTAGTCGCAAATCTCCGGGGAGATGAGTCAAAGTACAGGGTAGAAAATTCAAACTCAAGCTAAGAAAGCTAGAGAAAAACTGCCACTTTTGTGAGCTAAACCTTTACAAAAGTTAGAAACCCGAGGGAAGATTTGTAGTAGTATAGGTGAGAAGCATAAGTATGGTTGTAGATGGATGGGAATTAGGGAGCAGGTTTCAGAAATGGGAGCAGGTCTGAAGCCGGGGTAAAGTTTTTTCCTAGAGAGAAGGCAGACACTCTCTCTAAAAAAGGCCCCTCTCATCTTGGCTTAGCAGTATTGAGCTTCAAAAACAAAGGGATCTACTGACATTTATGTCCTAGCAGTTGAGATCCCTTATAAATATAACAACCTTATACAAGTAGCCATATAAACTGTCAAAGGACGAGAATCATGAGAAACAGCACGGGTGGGAGTCCCCAGAGAACACTACAGTGATAACTGTTGGAGTAAAACTCCTTGTGGACATAGGAAGCCTTATTAAGGTTCAACATCGTTATACATACTTGAGAAATAAGCGAAAGAGATTGCAACATCATTACTTAACTTGGATACTTATTCATTAATCTGTAATGATCAGTACAAGGAATCCAATTGACTTAGGAAACTAAGCAATCGGTTGTCATACTTGATATAGGTTTGTGGTGTTTAGAGAGGTTCTTGTGAGGTGAAACTCTATCACCTAAACCGGTATATAAAGGAATCCCTGAGCAAGCACAACATACGCATAACAATCTACAGATTTCTCACATAAAGTAAATGCAAGTGAATTGCTCAGAAGATCTTCTTTGTGAAAGCTTAATGGCCATGAACATCAATAATCAAGGTAAGAACTGTTCTCATGAATCTACTGCATTGTGTTTGTGTTACAGACTGGTTTATGAATTGTATGTTGATAATAGACTAACAATTGGTATCAGAGCAGGTCACAATAATTCATAAATCGTAAGAATGAGCTGAACTGTGTGTTAGTTTTCTGGAAATTTCATCAAGAACACAAATGGGATAAGGACTATTTCACGGCCCAGTATTAATATATGACCCGGTTTATAAACAAAACCCATTGTTTAACACGCGGATCTGTTTGACCCGATTCGTTCTTTTATTCTTTTGAAATTTTGTTGACCGTTGCAACACAAACGGTCAAATTTTCTGGAAAACCCAGTTTAGGGAATAAGAGTTCTTAAAGCAAAATTGAGGTTGATTCTGTTATGATGGAAAACTTAGAAGTCTTTTGCTATCTGAAGATGTTCAAAGATCATATGTAAGTACAAATCAAACAACAAAACTGCATATTTGTTCTACTAAACCTTGTTTTGCAGCGCTGGATTGCACACCTTTGACTTAATCTAGCTCAGCAGAATGTGGATTGGTGTTTGGACACTGAGATCCCTGATGCAGATATAGAGGGAGGTGTACCTAGAGAGAGGTGGGTAAGGGCTAATAAAATCTGTAAGCTAACCATTCTTAAGATCTGATGCAGTCAAAGGTGGCATACCAGACAAAGAATCAGCTAGTGAACTTCTTACTGGCATAGCTGAGAGATTTTATGTGAGTGACAAAGCTGAGACAAGTTTATTGCTTGATGTTCTTCATGGAATGAAATTTGAGATGTCAAAGAATATCAGGGAATACATCTTGAAGATGATTGAGATTGCAGCAAAACTTACAGCTCTTGATATGTCTCTAGGAGATGACATGGTGGTTCTGTTAGTACTTAAGTCTCTACCTAAAGATTTTGATCAGCTGAAAACCACTTATAACACACAGAAGGATAAATGGACACTAAATGAGCTAATAGCAGTCTGTGTACAGGAATATGACAGGTTGAAACCTGTAACTGTTAGTTATGTTCAAACCACAAATCAGGAAACCAAACGTGGGAAGAAAACTAGTCCTCATAAGAAATTGGGCATCCAGAATAAGACCATGAAGGTAAATGGGGGTAAAGGAAGCTTCAAATGTTTCTTTTGCAAACTGCAAGGACATATGAAGAAGGACTGTGGTAAGTATAAGGCATGGAAGGCAAAAAGAGGTAAGAATCATCAACTAATTAGTTTTCATGTTCAGATAAATTTGATAGGAGTTCAATCTGACTGTTGGAGTTTAGATACTGGCTCACCTGTCCATATTACAAACTCTCTACAGGGGCTACAAAACCTGAGGAAGCCAAGGGAAAATGAGATCAGAATTCATGTGGGAGAAGGCACGAGAGTAAGGATTGAAGGAGTAGGATCTGTCAAGTTATTTTTAAGGCCAGGAGTTTTTCTTTTTCTAGAACAAGTATATTATGTTCCTACTATGTCCAGGAACTTAATCTCAGTTTCAGTTTTAGTTAAGAGCAATCATCAGTTTGTAATTGACTCTTTTGATATGAAAATAAATCGTGCTTCTGTTTATCTTGGTGTTGCTAAATTGATTGATGATTATTAGACTTTGCCTAATACTTGCCACAAGGAAATCATGCTTATAGAGAGCACCTTAGCTACAGATTCTGGTGTTGGGAAAAAGAGAAAAATTAGTGAAAAATCTGTTTATCTTTGGCATAGGAGACTTGGACATATTTCCAAGGAAAGACTGACACTATTAGTTAAACAAGGAATTCTTCCTGAGTTAGATTTCAGTGATCTAGTAGACTGTGTTGAATGTGCTAGGGGAAAATTTTCAAACAAACCTAAGAGAGGAGCTACTAGGAGCACTGGTTTACTGCATCTGATCCACACTGATATCTGTGGACCTTTTCCTATACATACAATTTGTGGAAGTAGGTATTTCATAACCTTCATTGATGACTATTCCAGGTTCTGTCATACATATCTAATATCTGAAAAGAGTCAAGCATTGGAGAAGTTTAAAATTTACAAATCTGAAGTGGAAAAGGAGTTGAATGCAGAAATTAAATGTGTTAGAAGTGATAGGGGAGGAGAGTATTATGGGAAATATACAGATTCTGGACAAAACAAAGGTCCTTTTGCAATGTTTTTAGAATCAAATGGGATTTCAGCACAATACACTACACCAGGAACACCTGAACAGAATGGGGTTGCAGAAAGGAGGAATAGAACATTCATGTCAATGGTGAGATGTATGATGTGCACTTCAGGATTGCCAAGATTTTTGTGGGGTGATGCACTGAAAACAGCAAATTACTTGACCAACAGAACACCATCAAAATCTGTATCATCAGCTGAAACACCTTTTGAACTGTGGAAGAAGAGGAAGCCTAACATTAATCACACTCATGTTTGGGGCTGTAGGGCAAAAGCTAGACCATACAATCCAGATGAAAATAAATTAGATTCCAAGACAGTGTTAGCTTTCTTCATAGGTTATCCAGAACGTTCCAAGGGGTACAGATTTTATTGTCCATCTCATTCCTTGAGAATTATTGAAACAAACAAAGCAGTGTTCTTTAATGAAGTCAATCTTTTTGTGGAGGATTTTGCTTTTGAAGAGATTATTGAAGAAGTACCAGAAACATCTCCTATTTCTTCAGCACTTGTGATAATAGAACATCTTGATAATCATGACATAGACGTGCCACATCAACAAATACCACAGCAACAATTGCCACAACAAGAAGTACCACAGCAGCAAGCTTTGAGAAGATCACAGAGGGAGAGAAAGTCTACACTTGATGCATTGTCAAGTGAGTTTCAGATCTATGATGTTGAAATAGATTATGACCTTGGTGACATTGCAGACCCTATTACCTTCAAGGAAGCCATGTCAGGAGATTGTTCACATGAGTGGGAGAAAGCAATGAGTTCAGAAATGAACTCTATGCATGTGAACAATGTATGGGAATTAGTAGAAGCTTCAGCAAAACAAAAGGCCATTGGATGTAAATGGGTATTCAAGACTAAACTTCATGCAGATGGCAGTGTAGAGAGATACAAGGCAAGGCTTGTAGCCAAGGGGTTTACACAGAAAGAAGGAATTGACTTCACTGAAACTTTTTCACCAGTTTCCACAAAAGATGCCTTCAGAACTATAATGGCACTGGTGGCTCATTTTGATATGGAGCTGCACCAGATGGATGTAAAAACAGCATTCTTGAATGGAGAGCTAGATGAAGAGATCTTCATGAAGCAACTAGAAGGTTTTATAACACCTGGGAGTGAGCATCTGGTCTGCAGATTAAACAAGTCAATATATGGGCTGAAACAGGCTTCAAGGCAATGGTATTTGACATTCGATTCAGTGATCAGTGACTTTGGCTTCAAGGAAAATATTGTAGATGAATGTGTCTATATGAAATCAGAAGGAGGAGAGTTCATTTTTCTAATCCTATATGTTGATGATATTCTGTTGGCTAGTACAAGTATGAAGATATTAAACAAGACTAAGGTCTTCTTGTCAAAACATTTTGATATGAAGGATCTAGGGGAAGCTGAGTATGTTTTGGGGATAGAAATCAAGAGAGACAGGTCAAGATACCTACTTGGTTTATCACTGCATAGCTACATCAACAAAGTGTTAAAGAGATTTGACATGCAGAATTGTGCACCTGGAGCAGTTCCTATGTCAAAAGGAGATAAGCTCAACAAAGATCAATGTCCAACTACTGATGCACAGAAGGAACAGATGAGAAACAAACCTTATGCACAGCTTATTGGGAGCCTTATGTATGCACAAGTGTGTACAAGACCAGATTTATCTTATGCAGTGGGAATTTTGTCAAGATTTCAATCAAATCCAGGCATACAACATTGGACAGCAGGTAAGAAAGTTCTAAGATATCTCCAAGGTACAAAGGATCACTCATTGGTTTACAGAAGAGAAAAGGAACTTGAAATGGTTGGTTACACTGATTCAGACTTTGCTTCAGGATATCCTCACAACATCAAATCAACTACAGGATATGTTTTTGTGATGGCAGGAGGTGCTATAGCATGGAAAATAATGAAACAGAAACTTACAGCTACTTCCACCATGCAGGCAGAGTTCATTGCAATTTATGAACACTACCACAATAAACACTATAACCGACGAGATCTGTAAAACTATAACCGACGAGATAAAAATCTCGTCGGTTATAGTGGAAAAAATATTTTTTTTTTTTAATTTTTTTTAAAAAAAATAAAAAATCTCGTCGGTTATAGTACTATAACCGACGATAATGGCTAAAAATCTCGTCGGTTATACTATTACCGACCCCCTTTAACCAACGAACTATATCTGACGACCCTTAAACATCGTCGATTATAGTCCGTTGGTTAAAGGGGGTCGGTAATAGTATAACCGACGAGATTTTTAGCCATTATCGTCGGTTATAGTACTATAACCGACGAGATTTTTTATTTTTTTAAAAAAAAAAAATAAAAAAAAATATTTTTTCCACTATAACCGACGAGATTTTTATCTCGTCGGTTATAGTTTTACAGATCTCGTCGGTTATAGTGTTTATTGTGGTAGTGGAAGGTGCTTGTGAGGATTTATGGCTGAGAAACTTCTTGACACAGACTAGTGTAGTTAACACTATTGCTACAATGCCTATGAAGATTTATTGTGATAATTCCGCAGCAGTTTTCTTCAGCAAAAATAACAAGAGATCTACCAATTCCAAACATATAGATCTTAAGTATTATAGCATTAGACAGAGAGTCAAGAATAAAGAGTTGGAAGTGTTGAAAATTGGCACCTTAGTTCAGCTAGCAGATCCTTTTACCAAACCTATAACAGCAAGTGTTTTTGAGTCTCATGCAAAAGGAATTGGCATGCTGCCATACCTTGATGCATAAGTTCAGTGGGAGTAATCTATTTCTGTACTTTGGTTTAAGTTTTTTTTAGTTGTCTGTGGTTCATTAGTTTTGATTTGTTTTGGTTCAGTTATATTAAATTATAGACATGTTTCATGTGTTTATGGTAGCTGAAGTTGATTGAATGTCATGCAGATTATTATTCAGTATCTGTTGCATTACATGAATCAGTTATTGGATCATGTTTTCTTTTAAAGCCAATCTTGTTGAAGTTCTTTAATGTTCTATTTGTTCATTGCATAGTACTTATGAACACAGGATATGGTTACAGGATATATATACAGGATACATATGGACATTCTTGAAATGGTATCAGGTCCTAGCATACAGGACCAACAGAAGGATCAAAACCATGTTCAAGCTGTGACAGATACATCAGGTAGCTTAAATGTGGTTACAGATGGCAATCTGGTTTGATTGATACTTCATGTAAGTGCACTTGCAGTGGTTTTGGAAAGGCTGTGTCAATTGATGCAGCTGGTACTTAATTCTGTAGTGTATATGCATGATTGTAGATCAAAGTTGTGAACTTCTGTAATGTCTTGTGATCTCAATGTGCACTAAAGATTTGCTATATTCTGATTAAGTGTGACTGTTGTTGCGTAAGGTATTCCTAGTCCAAGTGGGAAAATGTTGGAGTAAAACTCCTTGTGGACATAGGAAACCTTATTAAGGTTCAACACCGTTATACATACTTGAGAAATAAGCGAAAGAGATTGCAACATCATTACTTAACTTGGATACTTATTCATTAATCTGTAATGATCAGTACAAGGAATCCAATTGACTTAGGAAACTAAGCAATCGGTTGTCATACTTGATATAGGTTTGTGGTGTTTAGAGAGGTTCTTGTGAGGTGAAACTCTATCACCTAAACCGGTATATAAAGGGATCCCTGAGCAAGCACAACATACGCATAACAATCTACAGATTTCTCACATAAAGTAAATACAAGTGAATTGCTCAGAAGATCTTCTTTGTGAAAGCTTAATGGCCATGAACATCAATAACCAAGATAAGAACTGTTCTCATGAATCTACTGCATTGTGTTTGTGTTACAGACTGGTTTATGAATTGTATGTTGATAATAGACTAACAATAACACCACGGACGGGCTATCGCTTATTACACGAACTTTGGCACCAGCTTTGAGTGATGATGAACCAACAACACCATCATGCACAAACACATTTGACTCATTTGATATGTGATTCGTCACCTGTCAATAAATTGAGCATTACATTACTGATGGAAAAGCGGTAATTAACCATAGAATAGATAACCAAAGTTAAAAATAACAAGAAGAGTAAACATGCCTGTTTCAAAAGCTTGCTGAACTGGGCCTTGGAGATTTTAGCAGCTTCTTCTCCGGTGACACTTCCTCTAACATAAACCGGAAGACCAGACAAGGGTTCTATGAGACAAAACAAATAGTAAGATTGATCAACATGCATCTCTAAGTAAAAATGGATTGGTACTGGTTTCAGTAGAAATACCTGCAAGTGTTTTCGCGCCATGGAGATAGAGTTGAGTGGAGTTCAAGTTCTGAAAAGCTTTCTCCTTTATGATTACGCCTTTCGCTGCCAAAGCCCAGTTCAGACCTTGAAGACTTAATTCCGGCAACTTCCTCACGCTGCTGCTATGAAGATATCGCCGGAACATATCGCCTCACTTTTGCAGACGGATAGTTCTTCGCTGCCCAGTACTGGGCAGCAGCTCCTGCCCACATTCAATAATGGAATGGCACGTGTCTTTTTTTTGGTTTCTTCAAGTTTCACTCCATCTGCTTTCTGCTCACTCTGCAAGTGAAACCCTTCCAAATCAACATCTCAAACCAGACGCATATATGTCCAAACTGCCAAACCTTTCCTCAACCAAAACTAAACAGATAAACCCAGTGCTCTGTCTTTCAGTTCATCATTCGACCAAATCAAATTGAGTACATAGTCACCGTGCATATATTGAATATTGATGCATCATTGCCAAAGTTAATTATAAGAAAATAGTTGCCCAGGTCTTGTTCAATTACACCTAGAGAATCAATCAACAATAAGAGCCCAATTTTAAGCAGATGGTTGCAATCAAAATGGTCCGGCTGTTCACCGGCCATAATCGATTATACGGCCGGAGCTTGCGGGAAGAAGAGCAGTCGAGAAATTTTAAAAATAAAACGACACGTGTAAGCCCATTATTGGGCATGGGTAGGAACTGCTGCCCATGTATGGGCAGGCGAAGAATTGTCCTTTGCCGCCTTCCGAGT
The DNA here is from genome assembly GCA_946800695.1 of Geum urbanum. NCBI lineage: Eukaryota > Viridiplantae > Streptophyta > Magnoliopsida > Rosales > Rosaceae > Geum > Geum urbanum. The sequence goes on along the minus strand of OX327017.1, from coordinate 41,731,231 downwards.
TTGTTTTGTGTCGGAGATGAAATGAATGACCAAGGCCTCAAAAATACGATATTGGGCCGAAACCAAAAAGCTTGGCCTATAAGTCATGTTGGGCCGAAATGCCGAAGAAGACAGAGACCGAAAGGAGTCTGGATACATTGGGGAAGAACAAATTACTGTACTGAAGAAGAAGAAGATTGCAAGGTTGAAACTTGAAAGCTGAAACCCAGATCTGATCCATCATCTATCGACCGGCCTAAAGTAAGTAAGTAGCACTCTCTTCTGCATAATCTGGTGCCTTCAATGTTTCAAAATATTGCACCGCGGCCGGCACAGTTCCATAATATGGCATCTTCGACACCCGTGCAGGAGAATCTCCTCCCTCAGTAACAGAAACTTTACATTGTCTTTAAGAATGAGTGTTGTTTACTTATCTATGTAGAGTAGTGTAGATATTAGCACTCTACAGTTGTACAGATTTCACGCAATTGGTTGTCCAAGGAGCTCCTGAAAGTAGTAGTACTATGCAAGATGATGAGAATAGAGGGAGATTCGATGATCCTTGCGCTTTGTGTAGAGGTAGATTTGATTGTCTCGCTTGATTCTGTAAGAGGAAAGGAAATATATCTTCCGAAAGTGACTTGTTCTTCTTGCTTTGATCGAGAAATACAAAGAGAGCAGCATGGCTATTGGTAGAGATTGGTCTCAATGGCTTAAAGTCGTGGACCACGAATCTGCATGTCGACTTGTATTTTAAGTTCATTCTCTTCCATTTAGGTCAGGTCGACGACGAGCTCAAGTATCTAGTCATAATTTATTTCACCTCAAAATGTCAATTGTCAAGTAGCTAGCCTGTTGCATCCGATTCCGCTCACACATTATTATTCATTCCCTCACCGAAAAGAAGAAGAAGAAAGAAGAAAGAAGAAGAAAGAAGACGACCAAGTAAAGTAATACTAGGTTACAAGAGAAGAGACAGCAAGCAGGGTCCCACCACGCACCACATACCTATTTAGACGTTTACGTTTCAATGGTTTCATCATCCTCCTCCTCCCGAGATCTCTTATCACAACAACAACTCTATTTTATTTTGTTTCAGTTCCGATAAAACATAATGTCAGGCCGCCGCATGATCATCGGCTACGCTTTCCCGGCGAAGAAAGAGCAGACCTTCATCCAACCGTCGCTGATCAGCCACGCCAGCCACAATGGCATCGATCTGGTTCCCATCGATCCAAACAAGCCCTTAACCCAACAACAACAAGAAAAGGGTCGACCCTTCGACTGCATCATCCACAAGCTCTACGACCCAGAATGGAATCAGCAATTGAAACAGCACACCTCCCTCTACCCAAAATCGGTCATTCTCGACCCTCCCGAATCCATCGCCCGCCTCCACAACCGCGTCTCCATGCTGGACGTCATCAACGCCGCCTTCAAGAACTCCCCACGCACCGAGAGAGTCGGCGTCCCCAAACAGCTCCTCATCCACGACCCCGCCGAGTTATATTCTCTTCCCTCCGATCTCCTCCGCTTCCCCGTCATAGCCAAGTCTCTGCTCGCCAACGGCAGCGCCAAATCGCACCAGATGTCCATGGTGTTTTGCAAGGAGGGTCTCGCCAAGCTCGACACCACCCCCATTTTGCTGCAGGAGTTTGTCAACCACGGTGGCGTCCTCTTCAAGGCTTATGTCATCGGGGATTACGTCGAGTGCGTCAAGCGTAGATCTTTGCCCAACATTTCGGACCAGCAGAGGACCAAGTTGGCCGGGCTTGTTTTGCCCTTCTCGCAGATATCGAATTCGGCCGAGGATGAGGTTAACATTGAGGGGATTCAGATGCCGTCTCTCGAGTTCATCGAGGAGCTGGCACAAGGGATCAGAGTTGGACTCAAACTCAACTTCTTCAACTTCGATGTCATCATGGATTTCAATGACGAGCATAGCTACTATGTTATTGACATCAATTACTTTCCGGGATATGCCAAATTGCACAACTTCGAGCACCTATTGACTGACTTCTTCTTGGACATACTCTCCAACAAGAACAACAAGTCTCAATCTCCTCAACAACTCGGAGAAGAAGCCAAATCCGAATGAGGATCCGATTAACCTACTTTTCCAAGGTGCCCCTGCTGCTGTTTTAGCTCCATTGTCATGTCATCTCAGTTCAGTTCTAAGTTGTACCCAACACCTGCGTAATAACTAATGATGCTGCTATTTCGAATTTCACATTAATAACCTCTATTTTGATATGAACATTTGCAAGACTCTTAATTATTCCTGTTTTTTATTGGGAATCTATAACAGAATAGCTAAAAGTTATAATTTTCGAAAATTATAGCTTTTATGTCTTCCAAAAGAGTAGCTAAAGCTAAAACTAAATGTAGCTAAAGCTATTTTGAGTAGCTATATTTAGCTTGGGAGAGGAGAGAGAAAATTACTCAAAGCTTATATTTTTCTAATGGTCTTACTTAGTTATAACTTTCACTGCTAAAACTGAAGTCAAATTTGGGTGAGTTACATTTAGCTTTTTAGCTTAAAATAGCTATAATTTATAGTTTTACTGTTAGAGATGCTCTTAGCGGAGATCGACTAGGATTCATAATAACTCTCAAGAAAGGCTCAAAATCTTGGTGAGTTAGAACAAGTTAGACTTGGATGATAATGGACCACTCTTGGACTGACTTCAACGAGTTTTAGATTCGCCACAACATAAACAACCGTGTTAGAGATGTTTTCGAGTTTCGAATCTCGTATGCCACTTTCAAGACGAACAACAGAGATGAAATTTCAAATTAAGACCAGAAATGTGTTTGAGATGAGTAATTCTACAATGTAGCGGAACACAAATATACAAAGAAATAATTTACCATTTAGTTTCTCTCATACGATATTCATCTAAACCTAATACGATTAAAATTGTGATAAATGTCTCACACATTTGTGTGTCACATATATAGTATACACTCGAGTTTGAGAGAGTAGTGAAATTAAATTAGTGTACGAAATGTTGTGAGATTGAACTTTTGGCGTGAGATTGAATTTTTGGCGTTAGGATACCTAATCAGGCGTCACCATTAGGCCCTTGGCCCTAAACTTCCTCAAAACTCGCTAAATTCATAGTCGCAGTACAACCCAACCTTATGTTAAGATGGGTTTGCCCAGCTCAGCTCAATGCATATAAGCCAGGCAGCCAGCTATATCCGACCTCTTTAGTCATGTGGCCCAACCCTAATGGATGAGTAATGGGCTAATGGCTACTATACTGGAGCTTCGGCCTGGTCCAGCCTAGCCCAGTCTTGACTTATACAGCAGGGCCCTAATTTTAACTAGCCTATGAAACCGTGGCTAGTGGTGGCCTTCTTTGGCTCCTTCTTTGGCTCCTTCTCTCTCTCTCTCTCTCTCTCTCTCTCCCCGTAGTTTTCTACCGACTACGTCGGCCAAGCATTTGATACCAATTGATCAATCGGGCGAGCCGAAACACAGATACCATCGAGTAGCTATTTGTCCTCATTGTTACGTCATTAGCTAAAAACTAATTAAAACGCATTCGGCAAACAGAAATATATAGCTAGAGAGCATCCCAAAGATCACATCGAACAAACTGCATGAAATATTCGAAATGGTTGTTGGTGGGTAGTGGCGGATCCACCTTGGGGGGCCTGGCCCCCGAGTTTGAATATATATTAAAGGTTAGCCCATATATACAGAAGTTGTAGAATAGCGGAGTGGAAATCAAGCATAAATGTGTTGCACAAGCTCATGTGTTTGATCCCCAGGCTTGTTAAGCTCCATGGTTTTTTACCAGTTCTTTTTCCTTTGGGATTTTGGGGGTGTTTTCTACAGTTTTTTTTTGTTTGATTTCAAATTGGCCCCCGGATTAGATGTCTAGCTCCGCCCCTGTTGGTGGGCAAGCTTCCCATGAGCTACAAGTTGAAATGTCTGCAACCCAAGCATGGGAGCTGTATGGTTCCCTTGTGCTCGCTAATCTCTTTGATCAATCTTTCCCCAGCGTAGTCGACAAAATTGAAGTTCTACAAGGCAACGGAGAAGTTGGCTCTATTCTCAAACTAACATTTTCACCAGGTAATTACAAATTAATTAATTAATAGCTAACAATCCTAGCATGCAGATCCATTTACACTTATATATGAAAATGCAGATCGAGGTAATTTGTATATGAAAATTTTGGGGCACGTACATGCAGCAATCGATCTCAGGGCCTGGATGGCTCAAAGAGAAGTTCGTTAAAATAGATATCGAAAAGCGGGTGAAAGAAGTAGAGAGTATTGAAGGAGGTAATCTTGAGTTGGAGTTTAGCTTTTTCCTAGTTCGATTCGAGATCGTAGAGAATGAGAAAGATCCTGCAGCCTCTTGCATTATCAAATCCACCATCGAGTATGAGCTCAAGGAGGAGGCTGCTGCCGACGCCGCCTCATTTGCCTCTATCGACATGTTTGCAAACATCGCAGAGATTGCAAAAACCCATCTCCTCGATCAAAAAAATCAAACAATAACCAATCAAGTTCAAGTTCAAATAAATTAATTGATATATCGCCGTCCCGGGTGGATCGATCGATGTTGTGGTGTTTGTGAAATTGTAATCTGTAGTTATATATATATGTAAATATGTAATAATGCATGCAGAGAGCAATTAATTAAGCAGGAGTGTAGAGATTAATTTGTAGCGATCATGAGTTCATCGCCAAGAATTTATTAATGTTCTTTAAAATATTTGTTAATTAACCTAGCCTGCATGCAGATTAGCTTATCTATTATTGTGCTCCTATTATATATTTTAATTTAAGTAGCAGAGGGGTTAGTCCTTCTGTTGTGACTTGTGAGTGTTATATCCGGTCCATACTGGTGGTTTCTGTTGCCTGTCTATCCTAAGTCCCAACCTTTTGTAACTAGCTAGTGTTATCCTTCGTACCACGTTTCCGGACATCAAAGAGCTAGCAAGTCTTTATCGTACCACCGTTTCGGAAATCGATTGAAGCGACGATTTTTTGTCGTCGTTTCAGCACCAAACTCGTTGCTTAAATATTTAAGCGACCACAAGTTGTCGCTCGGATGTTGTCGCTTAGATTTCAAGCGACGAACATTGAACATATCTTTGTCGCTTCGTTATTTCAAGCGATGAACCCCATCTTCGTCGCTCAACAGCTAGCGACAAACATTGGGTCGTCGCTCAAAATTTCGAGCGACGAACATTGGGCCGTTGCTTGAAATTTCGCTCAACAGCTAGCGACAAACATTGGGTCGTCGCTCAAAATTTTGAGCGACAAACATTGGGCCGTTGCTTGAAATTTCTAGCGACAAGCATTGGGTCGTCGCTTGAAATTTCTAGCGACAAACTTTGGTTCATGGAAGCGACGATGTTTGGTTGTCGCTTAGATTTTCATGCGACAAATATTGAACAATCTTCGTCGCTTTAGTCAATGTTATAGAGCAGAAAAACAGGTTTGTGGGTCTGGTTTGAACCAATTTTCTTCGCATCTTAATAACACAATACGTACATTCAAATAACATAAAACACACATATAACATAGCACAAACACACTACATTTTATAAATACGTAATATTCATCTACAATATGTTTCATAACAACATTGGTACATTAATCTAAATACAAGGAAAATGAAGGGTCTTAGTCTTGGTCATCCCTGAGAATACTTGCTGAATCACATGAGGATTTATCGCCGACAAACGGAATTACTGCGGTGACATTGTTACCCGGATTGCCTTGGGCCGAGATGACATCATTAAGGGAGGTCTCCAACCTTGCCATACGTTGCTTCCTCTCCCTTCTCGCCTCGAGCTTCTTCTTCTTTTTCTGGGCACTAGAACCTGGTGCCATTGAATTGTGGCAATCTGTTTGAGCTGAGAAAAGGGTTACATTGGTTACATTACAGTACACATGTAATTCAATCTTTCAATGATCAATCAAAAACTAATGTCCAAACAAATTTACGAAAACATAGTTATTTCATTTCAAAAGTAGAAAGAAGGAAGAAGTTATGCCTGTCCATAGCGAAGTTATTTCACAAAAAGAATGCTAATTAATAACACAAACTTGACTAAAAGAAAAGGAATATGTACTCTGCCAAGATGGTGCATTGATTTTCAATATACTAAGTATTCATTGCTTGATTTTATCTATGACATCAAAATCTGTGTGCAAAAAGAACATCCAACTGATTCAAACGGGCTCTGTTCCACCCCCTTCATGAGAGAGCCCTCAAACAAACAAACAAAAATGGAACAAACGAGTGGGATGGCAAGAGCACCTTTTACATCATGGTGCAGTAGAGCAGTGGTAGCATTGACTAGGCATGTGCATGAATGTTCATGGAAAAGTACAGACAGCAAAACACGAACACGAATTTGAATAATCAAATGAAAAAGCCCAATCAACAAACTTTCAAACACACATGCCCGCATGCAGAGAGGAGGCAGTGTGATGAGGGAAGAGGACAATTAGCACTAGTCTCTAATATCAGAGTAACCAAATTCTATGTCCTTTAACTTAGCCAGTGCTTGTTCATAAATTTAGATCAACTATCTAACCTCCCAATTTTTTTTAACTAGATTATGAAGAAAGTTATGAGAACGGAGCTAACAAGTGAATAACCACATTGCAATAATTCGTATCACAAATTACAGCTAATTTCAGATAAGTAAAGTCTAAACAGTTAAAGATCAAACATAACAGAAGCCTTTGTGGTCTTACATCTAATTCCAGATAAGCAATTTCATATTCGACAACACTTGCTATATTAAAGTATGGAAACCATACATTTGAAAATGCCAAACTGCATACTTCAGTGTACTTATGGTCGTGGGTCAACTCTGCGGGAACACGCCACTTCTTGAAATGGCCAAGAGCCACTTTGAGATGCCACAACTTTGGTGTCAAGCTCTGATCAGCAACAGTGACCTTCTCTCCAGCAATGTACGGACCCTGGTTTAACCCAAAGCACATAAGCCCACAATCCAAGCAAATACAAGAACCAAATAGTGCACACATTTTTTTCGTTTTCTCCTTTATCTAACAAACATACATGTGCCTTAATATACTCATCCAAAGACTTTAGTTCAGTGAGCAAAGCCTGTTCTGATCCATCACTAGCATCCTTGCTCTTCACGAATGTCACAAATGTCGAGAAAATCTTTGATCCCCTATACAAATTCACAGCATAATGTCCCAAAACAAAGTCAATAACACTACTACAGCCCAAGAGGACACAATGACATATCAATACCGGTACTTTTTTATTCGACAAAAGTGATCTGATCAGTTGTTTATCATTACACATTGATTCCTATTTTATGGCAAGTAATTCACAACATCAATTAGCATAACAAAAAGTTCTGAAACTGTGTAATAGAGAATGAGGCATAACAAACTCACAATATACATAGCCACTCTTACTGCCAACAGTAAGGGATATCCGAATCTTATGAACAACATAACACAAACCCATTTAATTAACATCATTGTGCTCTACTACAATTTATAGATAATCTATTGTACAAACCCATTTAATTAACAGAAAAACCACAAAATTCTTCCAAAATCGAGATGCAAACTGCTCCATCGGTTTCTTCTATTGGTTTTGTTCCCTTTTTTTAAGCGAATAAACATGAGCAAATGCTAATAAATTCAGTCAAACGAAATTTAATCTAACAATAAATCTTACCGGAGAGGGAGACCGACGAGATTTTGGGGTTTGGGGGTTTTAGGGTTTGGAGATTTGGGGGTTTGGAGATTTGAGGGTTTGGGAGTTTGGGGATGAAGTTAGCGAGAGAGAGAGGGCGAACTAGAGAGGGAAATCGTGACTTGTCAAACTTCGTCAAACGGAGAAGAACAGAAGGAAGAACGGGAAAATGAGGAAGAAGAAGCAAAGTCCAAATATAATCAGATTCTAAAGCGACGCACAATGTCAAACTTCGTTGCTTCAAATGTTTAAGTTAGCGACGACAATCAAACAATATTCGTTGCTTCATAGCATGTGAAGCGATGAAGTTTAAACTCACTAGGTTACCTAGTGCGTCCAACTTCGTCGCTTCAGATCGGGGTTTAGGGGTTATGGTTTCTCCCTAGGGTTTAGGGTTTAGTGAGTCCAACTTCGTCGCTTCACATGATCTGAAGCGACGACTTTTGTGAAGGCATCGTCGCTGTACGTATGAAGCGACAAATTTGGACCAATATTCGTCGCTTGGATTGAACTTAACAGATTAATTATGCTTGTTTGTATATGTTTTTATTTAATAAGAATATTGTAAATAATGTTCAAAATTACAACATAAAATTTTATCATCATCATATTACAATATATAACATAATAACTAGTAGTCTTCCTCTTCGTCGTCTCCGCCATCATCGTCTTCATCTTCCTCTTCCTCATCGAATTCGTCGGTGTTTGTCATCTCGGCCATCACCGGTTGATTCTTCATTCTCTTCGTGTACATCTAAATCGAGTTGGACATTAGATGCATCAATATGGTAAAATTTTATTGAACTAAGTGTGTTCTCTTGGTAAGGCTCTGTGATTTGATTCCCTGAATGAGGCATTTTATCTTCTGTTGCCAATACTTCGGCATTTTATACATTTTGGTGTCGTAACTGTGTGACTGAAATGTATACATAATATATAATATGCTCTCAAGGAGGGATAAACAACATAAACAACTTCCATTAACCAACATAAACAACCATTTAAATTGAATTAATACATAATATGCTCTCAAAGAGGGATAAATAGAAGGAAATTGCGCTAACCTTACTTAAGAATCAAAGAATTGGCAACAAAAGCCTTCCAATCTCACTTTCTTCTAACTTCTCCCTCTCCTCCTCCAAAAACAGATGCAGAACACAACTGTATCTGTAAACCTAAAATTTTACCTATATATACAGGTTGCATTTAAGACGAAGTAGAAAGGCAGATGAAAAAAACCTAAGCGACGAAGTTTGACCAATGTTCGTCTCTTCGTTTATACTCGAGCGACAACGTCAATTACCTTTGTCGCTTCAATAATTCTTTAGCGACGAAGATTGAATGTCGTCCCAAAACATGATTCTGGGATAAACTGAGGCAACAAACTATGAATATTGGTCGCTTCAATACTTTTGTAAGTGACGAATATTGAGCAATATTTGTCGCTCTCTGTTTTTTAAACGACAACATCAATAATTGTCGTTTAGATTAGTTGAAACGACAAAATTATGTTTTCTTTTTCATTTTTCGTCGTTTGAATCAAGATATCATGTTTAGAGATAGACAAATTTTGTGCCGATACTATTTCAAAATTGAGTATGTATTATTCATTTTCCTTGGATACATTGTATTATCGATGGATCGAGTGAGGTAGCTAGAAACTAAACAACTTCAATTCCATCCCCTAAACACAAACGTGTACATTATACATATATGCATGCGTGATTGATTGATCGAACTAGCTAGCTACATAGGAGTCCAGCATGAGGTTGTTCGTAGATTCCAGACCGCAGGAAGTAGAAACTTCATACCACGCAATCCATGAGCATTGTAGGCCCCACCAGACTTGGGATCCACAGCCACCTTTCCTGGATTTCCCGGGAAAGACCCGGTTGCAAATATACCCTCACAAACGGAGCTGGCTTCGAGCGGCCACGTTTTGGGTCCCGGTTTCAAAAATCCAGTGTCGAATGGGTTGGTGACGGCTGCGGCCAAGCCGGAAGCAAAGTTGACTAGAATAGCATCGACGAAAGGGTCGCCATTTGGCGGTTTGACGGTGATGCCTGCAGGGCCGTAGGTTGACTTTATGAAGGGCCATGCACAATCACCGGGACACTCGGTTTTAGGGTTTCCGACGATGAGGTAGGGGTGGTTATCGACTACACCGTGATCATAACATTGTCCCCTGCAAACGATAACCAATGTCGACGGAACTAGAATTTTAGAATGAAGTGGGCTAATAAGAAAATGCTACTAGCTAGCTAGTAATAGAAATATATTAAGGTACGTAGCCAAATATTTGTGCGCATGTAGTTACGTCCTTGCCTGCAAAGCGCTGCGACTCCAACTTGCTCGCCGGTGAATAGGACGACGAGATCGCTCTTAGGCTTCCCCGCGGTGGCCGTCTTGACCATCATCTTTATGAAGTCGATGGTGATCACTTTTCCCAGCGAGTAACTGCTATCGGTTATTTGGCTCACCACTTTGACAGGGATTTTGGGCGCATTTGGTGACGGGGAAGATACAGAATGGTAACTCTCGACCATGTTCCACCAGGACGATGCCGATGGCGCGCCATCACCGGCGTTCAGGGACTTCAAGAAGTTTCTGATGACGCGCTTCTGTGCGCTCCCAATGGCACCGTAGAAATAGAGTGAGAGGTCGAGTTTCGTCAGGAGTGGCCCTCCGTGGTAACTTAAGGTGGAAGGGGGTCTTACATAGCCGCCAGATACCAGAGGTGTCCAAGTTATCAAGAAAATCAGGAAGAAAACCAGAGCAAGCCCATCACGATGACTTGCGAGAGAAGATATTGATCTAGACCTCATCTTAATTTTTAACTTAATTAGCTATCAATTCAAGTTTGATTTCTTCGATTCTCGGCATATATATATATATAAGCATGCATGTGAGATGTTTTGGCATTTATAAATGGTCGATCATAATAAACCCACACACACCACAAGATAAATAGCTAGCAAACTGACCTAACTTGGAATTAGTTACAAAAAGCTAGCGGAGAACTCGGGATTTAATTTAAAGTTGGATAATTAACAACACATTGGTACACATACGTATACAGACAAATACAGTAGCTTGCTACATATCTTGCAAAAATATTATTATCACTATTGGGGAAGAGATTCGAGGCGACGAAGCATCATGGTCGCCTCGGATCACTTTCTGGTCGCCTCGATTTTTTGTCACCAAAACTTCGTCGCCTCGATACGTCGCTTGAGATTGATCCCTTCACCATTGGGGCGACGTAGATTGAAAAACTTCGTCGCTTCATTTTCATTGAAGCGACAAAAAAAAATTACTTCGCTTCAATTTTCCGCCGCGAAGATCTAAACGTTGTCTCTTCAATATAAAACGGAGCGATGAAGATTCATCAATCTTCGTCGCTTCAATCTAAAACGGAGCGACGAAGATTGGTCAATCTTCGTCGCTCCGTTTTATATTGAAGCGACGAATATTGATGAATATTTGTCGCCTCACTATATTTAATTTTTTTTCTTTTTCACCCAATGAGGCGACGAAAATTGACAAATATTTGTCGCTTCAATGTAAATGGAGCGACGAATATTGGTCAATCTTTGTCGCTTCGATATATTTAATTTTTTTTTCTTTTTCAGTAAATGAGGCGACGAAGATTGACCAATCTACGTCGCCTCATTGAGTGAAAAAGAAAAAAAATAAAAATTAAATATTATTGTACCAAGTCACGACCTATCGCAATTTAAAAACACAAAAACTCATTCATCAAATCAAGTTATATAGAAAAATATTCCACAACTCAAAACGTTATACAAAGCCTTGATACAAAGCGACCTATCACACAGTAGACTAATGCTGGGGGACGGCAATGCAGCTCGATTACGAGCCAGGAGGTGGTGAAGGAGCTTGAGGTTGTTGACTCCCAGCCTGGAATGATCGCATTAGGGCCTCCATTTGTTGGACCCTTTGGGCGAGCTCATTGTAATCCTCTCTGGCTTTCTGCGCCACCTCGCCCGATATGCGCGCCTCCTCGCCCGATATGCGCGCCACCTCTGTGACGACCCGAACCAGAATTTGTTGCGTATTCGGCACGATTCTCGAGATTGAGTTTAGTCGCGGTTTTACGTCGTATATGTGATTCGTCGACTTTATTCGCGACTATGTTTTTGGTTGAGAATTTGAGTTGAGTGTCTTCACGGAAATTGTAGAGTACGTGATTTCGAGCTCGTGGGCGGTTCCGGAAGATTTTTCCGATAACCGAGGAATATTCTATGATTATTCGAAGTTTCAGTTTCCGACGAGTTTATCCGATTGTTTCGTGTTTATCCGAATCATTTCGTATATTCGTTTTGGACCGTCGGTCGACCCGAGACGCGAGTATAAATATCAGAATAGTCGAGAATAGTCGTAAAATCACTGTTTGAGGGTTGACCACCGTTGACTTACTATTTTTGGAAAGTTGACCAGTTGACCGAAGTGGAAAGTTTCCTCTTTGCGGGACCATCAGTTGTTCGCGAAGTTTAACAAGTGCGAGTTCTGGTTGGATAGTGTGAAGTTTCTGGGCCACGTGATTTCGGCCGAGGGAGTTAGTGTTGATCCTGACAAGATCGAGGCCGTGCTGAATTGGAGTAGACCCACTACTGTGCCGGAGATCCGGAGTTTCTTGGGATTAGCAGGTTATTACCGACGGTTTGTACAGGATTTCTCCCGGATTGCTACACCACTTACCAGATTGACGAAGAAAGGCGTCAAGTTTGAGTGGTCTGATGCGTGCGAGGAGAGTTATTTACTCCTGAAGGAGAGATTGACTACCGCACCGGTTCTGACGTTGCCAGACGACAGTGGTGAGTTTGTTGTATACAGCGATGCATCGAAGTTGGGACTTGGCTGTGTGTTGATGCAGCATGGTAGAGTTGTGGCATATGGTTCCAGGCAGCTAAAACCGCATGAGGTCAACTATCTGACGCATGATTTGGAGTTAGCCGCTATCGTGTTAGCGTTGAAGAGTTGGAGGCATTATTTATATGGTGCTCAGTGTAAGATTTTCACTGATCACAAGAGTCTCACCTACTTGCGAACACAGCCGGATCTGAACATGAGGCAGCGCCGATGGATGGAGTTGATCAACGACTACGATTGCACGTTTGAGTACCATCCGGGGAAGGCCAATGTTGTAGCAGATGCACTTAGCCGGAAATCCGGAGCCTCGTTGTTTCACATGTGTGTGGCCAGAGTATCGATGTTAGCCGAGGTTTGAGCTACAGGTGCTGTGTTTGGGTATGATGATGATGGAGCTTTGTTGGCCAGTTTTCAGGTTCGACCCGTACTGGTTGATCAGGTACGAGAGGCTCAGGATTCAGATCCTTACTTACTGGGCAAGAAGACCATGATACGGAATGGTGTGCCTACAGAGTTCCGATTGAGCGACGATGGTACGTTGTTGTTCAGAGGCAGGCTATGTGTACCCGGAGACGAGGACTTGAAGAAGGAGATTCTGGACGAGACCCACAGTTCAGCGTATGCGATGCATCCCGGAGGTATGAAGATGTTTCGTACACTTCGAGCGTACTATTGGTGGCGCAACATGAAGCGGGAGATTTCCGCGTACGTGAGTCGATGTTTGATCTGTCAGCAGGTGAAGGCGGAGAGGCAGAAACCTGCAGGGAAACTACAGCCACTTGAGATTCCAGTTTGGAAGTGGGAGCACATTACGATGGATTTCGTCTATCAGTTGCCGCGTACTTCGGCGGGCAACACTGGCATTTGGGTTATTGTTGACCGACTGACGAAATCCGCACACTTTCTTGCACTTCCGGGGAAGATTTCAGTGGGCAGATTAGCCAAGTTGTACTTATCAGAGATTGTTCGCTTGCATGGTGTGCCTGTGTCCATTGTTTCTGACCGTGATAGTCAGTTCACTTCTGAGTTTTGACAGGCATTACAGCGAGCGTTGGGCACGAGGTTGCGATTTAGTACATCTTTCCATCCTCAGACTGACGGGCAGTCCGAGCGGACGATTCAGACTCTTGAGGATATGCTGAGATCATGTGTGTTGCAGTTTCATGGAAACTGGGATCAGCAGTTACACTTGATTGAGTTCGCCTACAACAACAGCTATCAGGCCAGTATTGAGATGGCACCGTACGAGGCCCTGTACGGGAAGCAGTGTCACACTCCATTATGTTGGAGTGAGGTAGGCGAGCGTTGGCTTATTGGTCCAGATTTGGTGAAAACCACAATGGAGGACATACAGGTTATCCGGGATCGATTGAAGATCGCCCAAGATTGGCAGAAGAGTTACGCGGATGTGAGGAGGAAGACTTTAGAGTTCGAGGTTGGTGATTGGGTCTTCCTGAAACTATCTCCGTGGAGAGGAGTTGTGCGTTTCGGGAAGCGTGGCAAGCTTCGACCACGATACATTGGTCCGTATGAGATTACAGAGAGAGTTGGAGCTGTTGCTTACAGACTTGAGTTACCGGCTGAGATGGCTCGTGTGCATGATGTCTTCCATGTTTCGATGTTGCGGAAGTACATCTCAGATCCTTCACATGTGTTATCCCCACAGCAGTTGCCGATCAGAGAGGATTTATCGTATGTAGAGGAGCCAGTGCAGATTCTCGATCGTCGTGAGCAGGAGTTGAGGCACCGTGTCATTCCGCTAGTGAAGGTCTTGTGGCAGAACCACTCAGTTGAGGAGGCCACCTGGGAGACCGAGCAGCGTATGCGGGAGTAGTATCCTCATCTGTTCACTTGACAGGTATGTAAATTTCGAGGTCGAAATTTCTTTAAGGGGGGTAGATTTGTGACGACCCGAACCAGAATCTGTTGCGTATTCGGCACGATTCTCGAGATTGAGTTTAGTCGCGGTTTTACGTCGTATATGTGATTCGTCGACTTTATTCACGACTATGTTTTTGGTTGAGAATTTGAGTTAAGTGTCTTCACGAAAATTATAGAGTACGTGATTTCGAGCTCGTGGGCGGTTCCGGAAGATTTTTCCGATAACCGAGGAATATTCTATGATTATTCGAAGTTTTGGTTTTCAACGAGTTTATCCGATTGTTTCGTGTTTATCCGAATCATTTCGTATATTCGTTTTGGACCGTCGGTCGACCCGAGGCGCGAGTATAAATATCAGAATAGTCGAGAATAGTCGAGAATAGTCGTAAAATCACTGTTTGAGGGTTGACCACCGTTGACTTACTATTTTTGGAAAGTTGACCAGTTGACCGAAGTGGAAAGTTTCCTCTTTGAGCCTTGCCGTCCGACGACCTACTTTCCGGCCACTTCCGGCCACGTGACAGGTATAGTTAGCTTCTCCTCTTAATTCCGAGTTGAATGATGCTTGAGTTTGGGAAAATTGGTGGTGTTTTGGGGATGAACCATTGGAGGCCGAATTGAACTTTTCGCCGGTGATGGGGAGCTGTGCTCCGGCGAGATATGGAGGTGATGAGGTTGGGGCTTTGACTCGCCTAACCTTATAGGTGTTTGTGGTGTGAGAAATTTGGAACGAGAGGGTGTTTTCCGGCGAACCCGTGGTGGTTGCCGGAAGTTGTCTCCGATATGTTTCGAGCTAGAATTGAATGGGTTCCGTTCGGAATTGGGCTAAGTGGTAGTTAAGAGATGGATTGGGCTTGGTTTGATCTTGTAAACTGGAGCTTTTGTCCGTGGGATTTCATCGTTAACGGCGCGCCGCCGCCGCTAGCGGCGGTCAACGGCGGAGCTCCGGCTAAAAGTTGACTTTTTGGATTTTGACGTTCTTAATGTCATTTTTCGCGTAATCGCGCCCTGATTATCGTCCAGAGGTTTTCGGGTTGATTTAGTTAGCCGATTTTCAGTCGAGGTTTCGAGTGGGGATTTCGGAATTTCCGATATTCATTTTGTATTGCATTGCATTTTTCCGGGAACGGTTGGTTTTCGTGATTCAGTACAGGGTTGTGGACTGTGATTTTGATCAGTTATGTTTTTGTGAATATTCAGGAGATCGAGATCGAGATCGTGATCGTGCTTCAGGCGAGGGATCTTCCGCCGGACCACGAGATTAGCGCGAGTGCGCGTTTTGCTCACCTGTGAGTGGACAATTTCTTTTCACGGAATTTTTGCGAGTCTTTTATGTGATTTTCGAACTTGAGCATGCGTATTGAGATTACGGATTACATGAGCATGTGTTTTTACGATTATACTTATACGGATATACGTATACGAGTATACAAACACTTTTATATTGATTATTTCATTTGCATCGTATTGTTCTTGATTTGGTTTACACGGAGTACAGTTTATATGTGATGTTGTATCGATACACTTGCATCCCGGCTGATCCCCGAGGATGTATGCCAGGAGAGGCTGTGACTCCTGACCCGAGGTCTTTACCGGGGGGAGGCAGACCTCTGACCTGAGGCCTTTCTGGCTAGAGTCACGTGTGGGTCTGGGATCCCGTGATTCGGACTGTACTAGCACGGAGGTGTCCATGAGTGACCCCGTGAGATTTTTACTTGCATGCTCTGTACGCTGGAGGAGTGTGAGTTTACCTCGCGTACTATATTATGTTTATTTACCTGGACTCGCATATGTTATTTTAAACATATATATATCAACTGGTGAAAAACATTTATTTTCGTCCACTCACTCTAACGTGTTTATTGTCTTTCCCCTGGGCTTTTCGGTTTCCGTGCCCAGTTGCAGATCAGGTTTTGGTGTTTTCACGTCGCGATTTGGAGGCTAGTGATTAGAGTCACCTGTGCTTTCCAGTAGGTTCTTGTTTCGCCTACTGATGTGTATATTGTATATATTTTACTTTAGAGGTCGCTCTGATACATTCTGATACTTGTTTATACGGATTTTCTCGGATATATATATATATACTTACTACAGTACTGTTTACTGTTTATGATTCATATATTGATGTTGAGAAATCCGGATAGGATTGGTGCCCACGGTTTGGCTTTTGTGGCATAGGATGAAGTGCTATTTTCAGGGTGCAGGTTTATGCAATTCTACGCTAGTAACGAAACTCTGCCGAAATTTTGAAAATTTTTTGTTGGTTCGTATTTTCAGAAAGGGTTCGGTTCCGGTTTAGGTAACTGAATCGGGATTGGGTCCTTTCAGCCTCGCTCGATCTGCACGCCTCCTCTCTAGCTTCAGCCACCTCCCTTTTCAGGGCTTCGGTTTCCTGTACTCGGGCCCCTCCTCTCGGTTTGGGGTCCCGTGTGAGAGCGCGCCCCACCCCTGTCACGTCGAACAAGAACAAATATTAGTAATAGAATAGTAAACAAAAAAAAAGCAAAACTTAAATCGAGATGAACGACGGTGGTTTAGGAGATTTATTACCTCTTATAGAGGTCCCGGGCCTTGAACCCACATCTTCCTCTATGATATTTATTTATGTATCAAGAGGAAGAGGATGGGGTTGGGAAACCGCATCGTCGTCTGTGTCACCCGTAACACTATCTTGTTACGACAAGACTTCATCGAGTCTTCGCTTCACTGCCGCCTGCTCAATTAAAATATATTAAATAAATAATATTACAATATGGTAAACAAAAATAATTGAAATAACGTAACGTGAACCTATTTTCGCTTACCACTTTCTCAGCCGCATTCTTATCCGGCTGGTATACGTTAATCCACGTCTGGACGGCGGGCGCTCTATGACCCTCCTTCTCCAACACCTCGCTTCGGTACGAGAGGGCGAGAGATCCCGAATGGTGGTTGAGCTGCTGCTCCTTGTTCTTGTTTCGGTTTCCTCGATTCCATTCGCACAATCGCTGCCACACACACACAAAAATCATTTTAAAATAAGAATAGATAAACATGTATATTTTTAAATTGTTGGCTACCAAAACTGTGCGGATAGTTTATGAAGCTTACCAAGTAAGCAGGGTCTTCGAAGTGGGCTTTTAACCACGCCCATTGGTCTTCCCTCCCGAGAAACTCAGCCGGAGTCTCCTGGCTGACGTGGAGATAATGTTGATGGCAATCGTACTTCCAATCCTTGTAGATTGTTTGCGTCGTCGCATCAATGAAGTTCCACATCTCCACGTCAGTCGCCGGGATGTCGTAGTTCGTCTAGCACAAGACATTTAAATTTCGTTATGTAAAAGTTATATTTACATAAACCGTAAAGTAACAAAGTAAGCTAAGGGCAGTAAGTATACCTCAATATTTGTATTGACGATATCGTGATGCAAATCGCTAAGTCCCAAAAAGCTAGGTGCAAGCATTGGAACTTTTCCGCGGATGATGCTACCGATGTCTCTGGACATCAGACTCTTGAATTCCCTCGTCGCAGGCCTCTGATGCCTCGTAGAGTAAGCGACTTGTAGTCGCCTATTGTTGTTCATCCGGACGAGGTACTCAGTCTTCGTCCCGACAACGACTCCGCGCTGTTGCGTCGTCGGATCTCCGGTTGCCATGTCCACCATGTCGGGGAGTTTGGTCTTCTTGCACCGGATGCTGAGGGCAGGAGGGTGCTATGACGCCGTAGTGGCGTCGCTGTCATCCACTTGAGGAATCGCATCCTCAAGGTTTGGGGCGGGCGTTAAACCCCCTATTGCTGGAATCGTCGGGGTCGCAGATTGTCCCGTGGGGCAGCCCGACCCGGAAGCCCCCTCTCTGCTGAATGGTCGCCACGCCGCCTCTGCAACGATGTCTAAACACAATAGATACAAAACCACACCTAAATATAAAACCACACGATAGGTATTTCAACCAAGTCTTATTATCGATGATCAGCAAAACACATTAAATATAAAAATCACTAGTTTACATTGACCACGAGCCTAGTCAAGTGAAGTCAATCCAGTACAGCCAAAAGACTGATCATAGTTTTGGTGGGCGAGATTGGCTTCCTTATTATCGATGATCAGCAAGTAGTTTACATTGACCACTTAGGAGCGTAGTCAAGTGAAGTCAATCCAGTACAGCCAAAAGACTCTGATCATAGTCTTGGTGGGCGAGATTGGTTTCCATGATATGTTGGGGGCTCATTTCGCCATCGTTTTCCAAGAACATGTTGACGAAATTGGCAGCAGCATAATTGTCAGACATGTTGAACCCGGTCATTGTGATGATCCCTCGTTCATCTGGAGAATGCTTCACCGGCTCCAAACTATGACCAATTCTCCAAAATACAATATGGGGAATGTCATAGCCATGCTCCTTATACTTGCTCTTCATGTCCTCATAGTCTCCTACCTGCCAATTGCTCTGCATTCCTCGATCGTCGTCTGAAGAGATCCTTGCAAAGCAGCTTTCCTCAGTGAGAACATAAAGCCTCTTGATCATCTGGTCAGGCTTCAAACTCCTGTCCACTGCCTCTTGAAGAATCAAATCAAACACACTTTTAAAATCCGTACACTCTTCTTGGTTTTCAACCACACCCTCTCTAAGGAATCGGCACTTTGACTTGAGATCATCTCCTTGAATCGACACCAGCCGAGGCCTCGGTACCAAAGGGATAAACTTTCCTTTCCATTCCTCCTCTGCACTCAATTCCGACACGAGAATTGTCAAAGACATGGCCAGTGCATGACAACCATTTAAGCTAGTGATATTTTTATTGGGATGAATTACAACCAAGCTATGGCTCAATATTTCCTTGTGATTCTTCTTCTTCTTCAAGTCCTCCACCATCATCTTCCACTGAAGCTCCACCACCTGCCTTAAATCTTCATGATCCATGAACAACACAATCTGATCCGGAAGCAGAGCATTAGCAACCATCTTGTCGGAGGATTCCTTGGCCTCCTTCAAATACTTGTTCCACAGAAAGTAGGGATCCTTGGTGTCATCATGGACACATCTATATCCCCAAGGATTCATCTCATACTGATCACCATCGGTATTATGCAGCACCTCGCTTAAAGGCTCCAATACCTCCTCCTTCAGCCGCTCTACCGCCTCCTCGACACTAGCACTGGCCGGGAAAAGTCTTTCCGCAATGCTTTCCAAGAGGAAAGGCACGTCGTTGCAAAATTTTGATGCATCGGTAACCTCCATTATTGCATCCACACCATGACGACTGCTGTTGATTAAGTTTTGAATATCAAATTTCAAGCCTTCCGCGAAAAAATCCGAGATTCGGTCGTGCAAATCGGGTTGGGTTTGAATTGATACCTGTAATTCGTCTATGACATGATCAAACAGAGAGTAATATCCTGGGATAGGCTCCATCTCCTCCAAGCCTAGAACGCCGTAAATAATGGTAGGAAAATCCCGATAACCACCACTCACTAGGTAAGGAAGGTTGAAAGTGAGGGTTTTGGGGTGTTTCTGGTGGAGCCAATACAAGGCATTCGCATAACATGTCTCCGTAGGTAAAGTACGGATGATCTTGAGAGTGGTGAGGGGATTGTGGGACCAGGCATGCGGTAGGAGTCGATGTAGATGAGCCCTCGACACAGGCTGCTGTTCTGGTGGCATCACGTTAAAATACAGATCAAGGCAAGGATTTTCATACCTCTTAAACCAGCTGCTAATTCCTGCTGCTTCCTCCTTCTCCATTAATCCTATTCCTCCTCCTAATGAGGCGGAGGCGGAGGCGGCGGCGGGCTTGAGCGGTGGCGGGGCCTGTGAAAGAAGAAGGTTCTTGCATGCTTTGAAAAGCGAGGTCTCTCTGTATTGCACTGTCTTCTTCCTGATCAAGGTCTGCAACGCACACATCTTCTTCCTCTCTCTCTCTCTCTCTCTCTCTCTCTCTCTCTCTCTCTCAACTCTATCTACCTCCAAGAGGCGGCTGGCTGCTACTTTAGAGTTAGAGTTTAGACACGAGGTCCAAGATCTACACGAGTTTTGTTGAGTTGTGTACGGGGTGTAGAGAAAATGTGAGTGAAGAACTGGAATACTGGATTTCATGTTGAGGAATATGTACATTGTAATCTTTTCTGAGGGTTTTTTTTGGCATTAGATGATCGATGTCTTGACAAGGAATAAATAACTTGTTTCAAATAATAATAATAATAATAATAATAATAATGTATATATATCGTTTAAGGATATTATACTCCTGGTATCTTCGTGTGTGTCTTGTCCTATTAGCATAGAAGTAGATATTATCTCAATCCCTAATTTATAGGGATATTGATTGTAACATATTGTAATACATATATTTAACGTCATCTATCAATGAATAAAGTACAATTTCAGTACAACGTTTGCTTTATGTCTCGACTAGAGTTAATTGTGATTTCGAAATTCAAATTAAAAACCTTCCAAAAGGTGCTAACCCTAGGTGCTCTCCCTGCGCCTCCCTCTCTTTTGACGAATTCCTAGGGCGGCGTCTCTTACCGCCACTGTGCACTTCTAGTCGTCATCCTTGACGAGTCCGAGTGCAGCCTCAGTGCCGCCAACCAAGTCGACGGCGATAGCCGTCTCAAGAAAGCTCTCAAAGGCTTGTGGAGAGGTCGTAATCGTTGCTTCTCCCCAAGTGCCTCTCGACGTGGTCCAGCGTGTTGGGGGACTCCTTTATGCTGAGTAAGCAGTCGCCATAGGAGCAGTGGAAGACACCATGGAAGTACAAGCACAACTTGGAAGTTTCGAAGCCGGATAAAGTCGTTGCTACAGGCGACAGAGGTATATGCGTGTTCCTACTCCGCATTGGCGGAGCGATGGTGGTCCCTGGATCGGACTCTGATGGTGGCGATGACGGGCTGAGGGGGAATCTTAGTTGGCCAGAATGCTGCTTTGCTGCAGAGGTCAGAGTTGGGCTTTGGGATCCAACTTGGAATCTTGGGCTGTTTGGGGTTCGAACACTGTGAAGACTCCTTGCTCGTCTGTTTCAAGCAAGGAGAATGAGACTTAGACACCTCCTGGTGTCAGCTTTCTTGCATCTTTCTTGGATTGTGTTAGTCATGGAATTTGAACGTACCCACCACAATCAAGTGCCTTTGGGGTACGTTTTAATTCTTGTGTTCATGTCTTGCATGGTCCGAGCAAGATGCAAGTAAGTACGACGTTTGCTTGAGCATAACGTTTTAAAGATTAATTTTTACTCTAATGTAGTTTATTCTTCTCTTGATAGAGTTAGCACTACTAGAAATATGATCATAAACATTACACCTTTAACACCATCCGTTGAAAATTCGTCCAATGTAAAATCGTTTTATAACATCACTTTTTTAAAATTCGATATTTCTGCTAATAATTAATATCAAGTGTTATAACCAACCGATGATGTCTACATTTTCCTAACCCGACCTTTCTTGCAAACAGTTACTCTTTCTGAGTTTTTCTTTCTCTCCTTCATCGACTTGACCAGATCTCCTCCTCTCTGAAACCTCATCTCTACCTTTTTCTCTGCACACAGCCATCTCCTCCTCGCCCTGCACCCACGCCTCCGTCGCCATTCACGCCGCCGTCGCGCTCAAGTCCTATCCAAATCCCTCTTAGAACTTCTGAAGAGTTTCTCCTACTTTTCACGGCGGCCGGAGTTGGCCTCCGCTTCGCAAACCTCAAGCTCGTCGCAGGTTCTAATTCGTCGGGTTTCATTCTATCTTCGGTAGTTACTTCTATCAAAGCTCTTTCTTTGCTTCCTCCACTGTGTTTAATAAGATCTCAATTTCAATAAGATTTGGTTAGTCCCTCCATCATATCGGGTCGATAACTTGAATTGGGTTTTTCATGGATTGGATTGGTTAGATTTTCAGGGTCTTGTTAGAATTAAATGCAGAAAATCAGATTTTGTTGAAGTATAGTTTCATACGACATGTCGTACGAGTTCATCATGTTCTTCATTTTTCCCAGAACCAACTACGACTTATTCATAGTTAAAGGTTGTTTCTTATATTCTTCAGTTTTGTGCTAATCTAATGTCAAGACTTACATGATGCAACATTGAAACACTTACTGGTGGTGTGATTCTCCATTAGTTCTTCACTTGATTCCTCCTTGATCGGACAGAGCAGATAGAACTCGAGAGAGAACCGGGGTGAGGATCAATTGGGACCAATGTTTGTATTTATAGATCAATTGGTGATAAGCAGTTACTTCCATCAAAGTTTCAAACTGCTTGAAACCGTTTTAAGTTATAGGATCAGATCAATGACTGCGTCATTTTGATCTGTAATTTGAATTTTCAAATTATGTTTGCTGACGTCACTTGCAAACGTTCGAATTCTGAATAAAAACCAAGTTCATTTTTACAATCTCCCACTGAACTTGTGTTTTCCTGTAATTTCAGAATTCTTAATTTTGAAAGACTTAAGTTGTATACCTTTAATCAATATTTGATCAGTTCTGTCAATCCAATCTTGATTGCAAGAACATTGTGTATTTGACATTTTGGAAAAACATCAATACTTGCAATGTTACAGTGCAGCAAGTATTTGATCACATGAACTTTATAACTTTCTTAATACTCTTCTGTAATATCGATCATAATGAGTAATAGAACATGATTCTAACTTTAAATAGAGCTCTTTGGATAATTTATGTTTGATATAACATCTGAGATTATCACATAGATACTTAAGAATGTATTTCAGCAAATAACTACTGTACAATAGTTTTTCACACCATATTATTCCTTATACTTGATGGAATTCTAATAAGCATATGAATCTAAACCAGAAGACATCCCCATCTTCTTCACATGTTTTGTGAACTCTGTGACAGAAAGAGGTTTTGTAAACGGGTCTGCAAGCTGCTCCTTTGTTCCTATCTTTAGAACTTCTATGTCTCCAGAATGAACATTCTCTCTGACTGAAAAGTACTTTACATCTATGCATTTGCTTCCAGAAGATCTCTTGTTATTCTTTGAAAAGAAAACTGCTGCTGAATTGTCACAATACAGTTTTATTGGTTTTTCCACTGATTCAACCAATTGTAGTCTGGAAATGAAATTCTTTAACCAGATTGCTTGACTTGAGGCTTCATAAATTGCTATGTATTCTGCTTGAAAAGTTGAAGTTGCTGTTAAGGATTGTTTCACTGATTTCCATGAGACTGCTCCTCCTGCCATCATAAAAATGTATCCAGATGTTGATTTTAAGTCATCAAGGTCTGATTTGTAAGAGGCATCTGTGTAAGCATTTAACTCCAGGTCTTCATTTTCCATTCTTCTGTAAGTAAGCACATAATCTTCAGTCTTTTTCAAGTATCTCAGTGCTTTCTTCCCAGCTATCCAGTGAGCATGTCCAGCATTGGATTGAAATCTTGATAGGATGCTAACACAAAATGCAATGTCAAGTCTTGTGCAGACTTGAGCATACATCAGGCTTCCAATTAATCTTGCATAAGGCATTTTCACCATTTTCTTCTTGTCAATCATAGATGTAGGGCACTGACCTTTATGAAGTCTATCTCCTTTAGGCATTGGACTATCACCAGCTTTGCAATTTTCCATGCCAAAACGTTTGAGAACTTTCTGAATGTATGATTTTTGTGATAAACCAAGTATTCCTGCATTTCTGTCTCTGAGAATTTCAATACCAAGAACAAACTGTGCTTCTCCCATGTCTTTCATATCAAAACTATGCTTTAAGAAGGTTTTGGTAGAATTTAGAAGCTTTATGCTGCTGCTTGCAAGAAGTATGTCATCTACATACAAGACCAGAATAATAAATTCTCTCCCACTGGTCTTCATGTAGATGCATTCATCTAATTTATTTTCCTGAAAACCAAACTGAGTAATAACTTCATCAAACTTGAAATACCATTGCCTGGAAGCTTGTTTCAGTCCATAGATTGACTTTTTAAGTTTGCAGACCAAATCACAGTCTTCTACAAACCCTTCAGGCTGGATCATGTATATGTCTTCCTGCAAATCTCCATTGAGAAATGCAGTTTTCACATCCATTTGGTGTAGTTCCAAGTTGAAATGAGCAGTCAAGGCCATTATTACTCTCAATGCATCTTTAGTGGATACAGGAGAAAAGGTTTCTGAATAATCAATACCTTCCTTCTGTGTATAACCCTTTGCAACTAATCTGGCTTTGTATCTTTCAATCTCTCCTTTTGCATTCTTCTTTGTTTTAAAAATCCATTTGCATCCAATTGGTTTGGCTGCAACAGGTTTTGGTACTAATTCCCAGACTTTGTTCTTCATCATACTGTTAATCTCCTCTTGCATTGCCTTTTCCCATTCATGGCATTTTGGAGACTTCATTGCTGTCTTGACATTTGCAGGATCATCTTCATCATCATACACTTCCTTATTGTCTTCCATTACAAAAGTATAGTAATCACCTGTAAGTGCTGGTCTTCTATCTCTAATTGATCTTCTCAAGGGAGGTTCTGCAGGTTCATTGATGTCTGCAATGTGTTCATTGTTGACTTCATTCTGAACCTGATCTTCCATTTCAGGAGCATGGATTTGTTGGTGAACTTCAGTGTTTGGATAAACAAACCATGTTTCCATTTCACTTACTCCCTCATTTGCAGGAACAGCATTGTGCATAATAACTTCATTAAATTTGTCTTCATAAAAGACTGCTTTATGGCTCTCCATTATTCTGTTGCTTCTGTTTTTGCAGTAAAACCTGTATCCCTTGGATTTTTCACAATAGCCAATGAAAAACCCACTGATGGATTTAGGATCCAATTTGTTGATATCAGGTGAGTGATCTCTAATTTCTGCCATGCATCCCCAAGTATGAATATGATTCAAACTTGGTTTTCTTCCAGTCCACAGCTCATAGGGAGTTCCAGTCACTGATTTGCTTGGTATTTTGTTGCTCAAATAGTTGGCTGTCTTCAATGCTTCACTCCACAGATAGGTAGGCAATCCAGACCTCGATATCATACTTCTCACCATGCTCATCAAGGTTCTATTTCTTCTTTCACAGACACCATTTTGTTGTGGATTGTATGGAGTGGTATATTGAGCAGTGATCCCACATTCTTCCAAATATTGGGCAAAAGGGCCCTTGTGTTGACCCTTTTCTGAATACTTGCCATAGAATTCTCCTCCTCGGTCTGATCTAACACACTTTATAAGTTTACCAGTCTGCCTTTCAACTTCAGTTTGAAAAGTTTTAAAAACTTCAAGAGATTGAGATTTTTCTGTAATGAGAAACAAGTGACAATATCTTGAGAAATCATCAATGAATGTTATAAAGTAACTATTACCACAGATTGACTCTACTGGAAATGGACCACATATATCAGTGTGAATTAATTCCAATAGAGATTCACTCCTTTTGGCACTGAACCTTCTTAACATGGTCATTTTCCCTTTAGCACAATCAATGCAATTTTCAAGTCCTTGAAAATTTAGTTCTGGTAATATGTCCTGTTTCACCAAACTCTTGATTCTTTCTTTTGAGATATGTCCCAAACGTTGATGCCATAATATAGCAGAGTTTTCAGAACTAAGTTTTCTTCTTTTGTTTGAATCTAAGTTTAAAGAAAACACTTGGTTGAAGGACCTTTTAAAAACTGAGTTTTGAATTTCAGTACAGTTTTGGTTGTTCTTAATATTTTCACAGTTTACAAGCCAATAACCATCAACAATAGATGCAGTACCAAACACTTGTGATTTATAATAATAACACATAGTTTTATTATTACTAGAGAATGTATAAGCATTATCTTTTACAAATTCAGAACCTGATATTAGATTCTTCTTAATACTAGGAATACAGTAGACATTATTTAGTACTAATACAAAGTCATTTGAAAAACATAGTTTCACACTTCCAATAGCCTTCACAGCAACTCTTTGGCCATTACCAGTACACACTTTAGTTTCATTCCTCCTTGGGATTGTTATCTTTGACAATCCCTGCAATGAATTAATAATATGAATTGGTGAACCAGTATCAAACCACCAAGAGTTATTGGAAATTTCTGAATTTGTACTGAAATTAAAAATAGATTTTGCAAGAAAAGTACCTTTCTTTTTCAACCAAGCTTTAAAACCATCACATTCTTTCTTAAAATGTCCAATTTTGTTGCAGAAAAAATAGCTTTTCTTGTTGTCTGAAGTCTTGGCAGATTTAAACTTACTGTTATCAGTTTTAACTGAAGTTTTGGAGTTGGAAGATTCACCTTTTTTATGCTTGTTGTTCTTGAGCCTCTTTTTGTAAGGAAGTTTCTCCTTTTCTTTCTCCTTCTCCTTTTCCTTCTTAACCAGGTTCACTTCAATTGCAGGATCTTTTCTGGTTTTCTTCCCTTCTTCTTCAATCTCAACACAATAAGAGATCAGATCATTGATGCCCCAGCTTTCCTTTTGTGTCTTGTATAGTGTTTTCAGTTGTGAGTATTCTTCAGGCAGAGAATTCAGCAACATGTGGACCAGAAAAGGTTCTTCAATCTTCATGTTCAGATCTTTTAACTTTCCAGCAGTGTCTGATCCATTTAGTATGTACTCCCTCACACTCCCTTTTCCTGAAAACTCCATCTTAATCAGTTTGTTCATGAGTGTGCCAGTTTGAGCCTTGTCTGACCTTTTGAACTTGTCTGCAACTGAGTTGTAGAACGTTTTGGCCAGATTTGATTCAAGGATTCCACCTCTTACACTTTCAGTCATGCTTTTCTTGATGCATATCAGGGCCATTTTGTTGTGCTTGTGCCATTTGTCAAATGCTTCTTTTCTCTCCCTACTGGCATTATTAGGAAGTTCTTCAGGAGGTCTTCAGTGAGGACATGATCATAATCAAGGATCCCCAAGTTGAGTTCTATGTCACTTTTCCACTTTCTGTAGTTAGAGCCATTCAGCAACTCCACTTGACTAATACTCATGGGAAAGTGCATATCTGAATTTCAAAATAAGGTTTAGTAAGTATCTGATTTACATCAGATATGATACTAATAGGTCCCTTAAGATATCAATATAAATACAAATTTGCATCTGTATGACATCATAATATCATGTAATAAGATTCTGACTTCTTTGGAAATACTTATCAACCATATATGATAACTTAATCATGTCAATGCATATATATAGACAAGCAAACGTATGAAACTATTTGTTTCTTTGGAAATATAGTTCATATAGGTTTTAACTCATACTATCTTGAATGTTTTATACTGTGTTACTCATTTCATTAAGTTTGCTTTGGCATACTTAAAATTGCAGTAGACAGCATAAACGATGTATTATGTTGAATTGGCTTTATTCTAATTGTTATATGTTTGCTTTGGCAATCACACTACAATTTAGACTATCAATTTGATCATAACACAAAAATGCTTAAGTACTGTATTTAAGCATAACAAGGCATCAAACATTTCAATATTGAATGCGGAATTTAAGATATGAAATGCATGATTATATGTGCCTTGCACACAGCCAATAACCACAAATAAGTTGCTCTGATACCACTGTTAGAATTAAATGCAGAAAATCAGATTTTGCTGAAGTATAGTTTCATACGACATGTCGTACGAGTTCATCATGTTCTTCATTTTTCCCAGAACCAACTACGACTTATTCATAGTTAAAGGTTGTTTCTTATATTCTTCAGTTTTGTGCTAATCTAATGTCAAGACTTACATGATGCAACATTGAAACACTTACTGGTGGTGTGATTCTCCATTAGTTCTTCACTTGATTCCTCCTTGATCGGACAGAGCAGATGGAACTCGAGAGAGAACCGGGGTGAGGATCAATTGGGACCAATGTTTGTATTTATAGATCAATTGGTGATAAGCAGTTACTTCCATCAAAGTTTCAAACTGCTTGAAACCGTTTTAAGTTATAGGATCAGATCAATGACTGCGTCATTTTGATCTGTAATTTGAATTTTCAAATTATGTTTGCTGACATCACTTGCAAACGTTCGAATTCTAAATAAAAACCAAGTTCATTTTTACAGGTCTTTGTTTAAATCTTTTATTTGCTTGATATAGATCTGAAGCCTCAATGCCTCATGGTTTGCTTTGGTGGAGCTGAAGATCAGGAGACCGAGCTGCAAAAGTGGTTAAAGCTTTAGCAATGGTGAGAAAGTTTAGTGTGATTTGATTTTGAATTGAATTATTTTAAGGGGGTTATGTTAAATCTTGGTTGGGACTCGGGAGTAATTGGGGTGGTGTAGTGGGAAAAACAGAAGTGATTGTTTGTGTTTTTTTTAATGCTGAAGGTGGACTTGTGTGTGAATGTAATTATGAGTTGTTCATTCACACTTTTGTATTCAGTTTACAATTTTACTTGTCAGTCGTAACTAGTAAGCAATGAACTTCAGTTCTTAAACGTTTTGTGGAAGAATGAATAACAATTTATCTGCCCCGTTTGGTTCATTCTCAAAGTTTATGTACTGAGAGATTAAGTCTAGAAGTTTTGCTTAAATTTTGAGATACTTCCAGTTTTGAAGTAGCTCTTTATGCATTGCGTCAATTTTATTGAAGGTGATGTTGGATTGTGTTGTTCTGCGGTCTGTATTTACTAGATTTGAGTATTCGATCTCGGTTTTATCAAATTGGGTGAGTTTTTGTTTGGCTTGAAAGCCTTGAATGAATTTCAGGAGTGAAGAAGATAAGACTCCGGCTGCATTGGGCCCTTACTCTCATGTCTCTGGTTGTCTCGGTCTCATTCCGAGGTTTGTTATTTGTTATGCCGAAATCTTGTTTTCATTACTGCTGTTATATAGGGTTCGGAATATGACTAGAAGGAGCACACAGTTTGTTCTTGAGTCAATTGCTAATAGGGTCTCCTACTAGTTTTGCCAAGACGATTTGCTTAAGCTTTAATTTTCCCATTCTTTACGCTATGACGAATAAGCCTAACCATGATGTCTATATATATATATGCAGAAACGTCAATTATCTGTTGATCCACTTATGGGATGGTCAATGCCAAAGGAAACCACCAGTCCACCAGCACTTTTCTTGTACGTTAAATCTTGTGTGTTAAATTAAATCATTAATTAAATCTTGTATGCTAACAATTATGTCTATATATTTGCAGGAGCATTTGGATGACAACCGTATATATAATGGTAAAGTTGAGCTACGTTGTGATGGAAGTGAAATTCCAAACTGGTTGGAATGTCGAACTGAGGGATGTTCAATGAATATTAAGCTCCCTCTGCATTGGTCTGATACAAAATTCTTCTTAGGTTTCGCTCTCAGTACTGTTGTTTCACTTGGAAACCCGGTCGGTTATATAAATAAAGATTGGGGGTGGATTAGGTGTGAGATGATTCTCAAAACCAATAATGAGAAGTACAGATTGCGGGGAACTGGTCAAAGGCAGGGACAATGTGCGGGTGTGGTACACAAATTTATTTGCACTTCAAGTTTCTACCATTCCAGATGAAACAAAATGGTCTACCGAAGCCTCTTTTCACTTCCGTGTGACAAACGAGCATACTAATTTATCGGTTCCTGATATATATGTGAGAAGGTGTGGGGTCTCCTTTCTATATGCCGACGGCCAGGATGACATTCTGAAATTTGAAGTCATTTAGATCTCGAATTGAAACTCTGAATCAAGGGTCTGAGAAATGAGAAGTATCTGGTTACAGCACAAATCTTGTTTGCTAGTATTTTGGTTTCATGACTACGTAAAAGTTTGTAGCACATTTTTCTTATCAAAATACTAAAAGGAACTAGCAGCTCTTAGCCAGAAGTGTGTGTGTAATTTGATTCACTCTACTCAATCATCACATAATTTCATGAGCATTTCCATAATATCTGACTATCTGTTAATGAGTGCATTCTTACACTCGTATATGTCAGGAATATCCGGAGTTTGTAGGAAACAATAATCTTTTCCTTGTACAGCTTGGAGAGCAGTAATTACAAATTAGTTATTCAATTTCTAAATTTCCGTAACATTTTTCACTTTCTCACCATAGAGATTAACACTTCCTTACAAAACTCGTACAATCTTTCAACTGGGACTTTCTCCAGTAACTAGTATTTGTTACGAACATCGTACGTCTCAAAATGATGTTTAACATAAATGCAGTAAAATAAAATTTGGTCATAAATCCAAAACATTAAGCTAAAGCCCAATACAAACTTGTCTATTCTATTCTATTCGGGTCATTCTTCACTATTTTCTTTTTAGCTACACACTCACAATCGAGTTCGGTTTGTCTCCACAGCGCCTCTCTTCACGGCCAAATTTTTTAAAATTTCGACCGTCGATCTTAAAACATAAAATGAGCTTACGATAAGCCAAAGACACCAGATTTCACCCGACCTGATCCGACCCGACCCGATCTCTCTCTCCTCCCACTCGTTTATCTCTCCTCTCTCCCGCGAGCCGTGACTTGCCGGCGACGGAGCTCGCCGGTCCGACCACCAAAAACCGGCGAGACCGGTGTCAAACTCTTCCTCTCCTTCTCCTCTTTCAAACACACAATTTCTCCCTAAACCCTCAACCCTCAACCCTCAACCCTCAACCCACAGCATAATCTTCTTTCGACCAAGTAGCTTCAGGCTTAAGAAAAGTGTCTGAAGAACCTGCTTTCCCTTCTTCTGCTACTGTCTGTTAGGATATTATAGGATGACTTTAGCGTTCTTGAATCTTTTTCCACATTTTGGGATCCTGTCAGAAGATGAAATCATTCATCATAACTTTCCAAAGAGCAAAGTCCTCACAATTTCCATCAAAGAAGGAAAGGACATTTAGGGAAGTAGCAACTCTCTCTCTCTCTGTCACGATCCATTCTAACCAGGAAGCAACTAAACACTATTAGACCTGCTCTGATGCCAATTGAAATTTCTAGAATAGAGAAGTATTGAACTTTTGAAACAAAAGTAAATAAAGAGAGGAACAAGAACACACAATCTATTTACGCAGTAAAAACCCTTACGGGAAAACAGCTGCTGGATCCTTCAAAGGATGCCTCAAAATCCACTATGATTCAAACACATATAATCAATCAGTTATACAAGGAATTGATAACAAGAAATCTATTCCTAGTAACATGTTTGTACTGAAGCCTTGAATAAGCAGCAATTGGAACAACATAAACACCTTTCCTTGCGTTCTTCCCTTACTGACTTGGTGGATGAATCTCACTCAGTTTTTCAATGCTTATGCAGAAACTAACCAGTACTTAAACATGGAACAAGTACACAAAAAATTCTTTTTTTTTCATCGATTACTATTTGTGAAAACACACTGTTTTTATATTCTCACCAAGTTACCTTTTTGTTCTCAACCAAAGGACTTTAAAAACGAATCAACTTCTGATCTGATATACCAAAACATTTAACCACAATATTCCAAACAATCTCTCAATTCATTAGATAAGATTTCACAGACTGTAAGTTGATCACAAAAGATACTACAGTCCTAATCAACCTCAAACGTCCTAATTAAGGCACAGCGGAGCAGGCGATTTAATCAACTAAACAGATTTCCAATCACACTTTAATTATGCAGAGTTTACCTGAAAATAAGGAGATTCATTAACCAAGTCAGCAGTTCCACTTGCTAACTTGTCTTTTGAGTGAGAAGCCAAATAGGTACCTTCAGTGGCTAATTTTATTTGGGCATGTGCCAGAAATTTCACCATCTTATTCACATTTCTCTAGTTTAGTGATATATAGGTCTATTTTAACCATACTACATGTCGATTATGTGGTGTCGTTGCTAAGTTCGATTTGTGAATGAATTGTTGGCTGGGAACCTATTTGGTTTTAGTACTCATTTGTTGGTAAATGGAAACAATTCATTCACATGTGATGCCTCTTTGTCAAAGCTCAATGCCTATTGTCTGTGATCTGTTTATATTTCTTTGTTTTGAAACTGGCACGAGTGCTAAATACTTTGCTGCCTAATTTGTCATTTGTGCATGTATTGCTCCGCTGATGTTAGTTCCACTTAATTTGTATTTGCGGGTTGCATTCAGGACAAAGGTGTTTCATCCAAACATTAATAGCAATGGCAGCATTTGCCTTGACATACTGAAGGAACAGTGAAGTCCTGCCCTGCAATCGATTGCCTCCGTAGGTAATATGTATGTGAGTGCATAAGAAGTATTGATTAACATCTTATGTGAGTGTACAAAACAATTTTCGGAGTTGTTCGACTCCAAAATCAGTTTAAGATTTGGTTTGTATCCAATCTTAGCGAAACTTGGTGCATTTGTCATTTTGCAGAGCATGCAAAAAAATTGACCTTGGAGGTGAGTGGAGATAATTCTGTTGATACCGATGATGATGAAAATGAAGTGAAGATGGAAGCAGTTTTGAGGATGGTTCAGATTCAAGCTAATTGTTGTTTGTTTGTATCTTTTGGGACTGTAATAGAATAATTATGAGTAGCGTATTTGTTATGTTAAACACAAACTGTTTGGGACTGGACACTTTGACAACATGTTCACCATTAGTACTATAATTTGCTGAAATTGAACTATGTTTTTTGGATTTAGGTTTTTGAATTGTAGACTGAATGGTTTACTTCATTTCAATCAATTACATTGAATGCACTTTTTTAAATAGCTGTTTTCTGATATTGATAGCTGAAAAGGATATGAAATTTGATTTTTTTTCCAAAAAAAAACATGTTTTATGAAAATAGCCTTTGGACCCGAAATGGGTTGAACCGAATTCATTCTGTTTGGGTCCATTCGGTTTGGAAGACCCAAAAACAAAATGACGAACCGAACTGGTACCCAACATTATTTCGGGTTCGGATTCAGATCCGGCCCAAAACTGAACTGAACCAAGCCCACCCCTATTTAAGGGTGTCTTGCAATGGAAGAAGAGCTTCACGTCTTGCACAAAAATGATACTTGGAGTGTGGTAAAGTTGCCTGAAGTAAAAAACGCAGTTAGTTGCAAGTAGATTTTCAAGAATAAATTTCATTCTGATGGGAAAATTGAGAGGCACAAAGCTAGACCAGTAGCTCGAGGATTCACTCAGACATAAGGG
Source organism: Geum urbanum (assembly GCA_946800695.1). Classification (NCBI taxonomy): domain Eukaryota; kingdom Viridiplantae; phylum Streptophyta; class Magnoliopsida; order Rosales; family Rosaceae; genus Geum; species Geum urbanum. Next base: position 41,697,762 of record OX327017.1, on the reverse strand, counting down.
GTTGACTACACTGACACATTTGCTCCTGTAGAAAAAAAATGAACAATGTAAGAGTGTTATTGTCTGTAGTTGTAGTAGAATTTAGTTTCAGGGAGAATTCAATAATATTGTGTTGTATTCATTCACTCTCAAATTGGGGTATATATAGCACTTTACAAAGTATATTCCTAATAGAAGACATATTCCTAATAGGAAACAATATCTATACTAAATCTTAAATAATCATAATTAGATATGGAACAATATTTCCAACACTCCCCCTCAAGTTGAGCATAGATGTCAATCATGCACAACTTGTCAATTCAATCGTCAAATGTCTGATGAGATAATCCTTTAGTAAGAACATCAGTCAGCTGCTCCAAGTTTTGGCCTCCTTGATCCATGTTTTTGTTGTTCTCCCTAATGTTCTTCAGTTGATGGAGTAGAAGGGGACCACCTTCAGTTCTGTTAGCAGCCGGACCACCTTCAGTTTTGACATCTTCTGGCTTTGTTGCATCGATTTCATCATGTTTCTGTGGGGACGCTTGCATGGATTTTTGGGACTTGAAGCAGAAGACTTTGATTTTGAGCTAATCCCTGATTCCTCCTTATCTGAGACAGGTGTCATGATCTCAGGTGGGATCTCAAACGGTGGTTCATTATCCAAGGATTCCATGAACTCATCTAGTGAAACAATTGGTGGAAGATCTTTCAATCCATCATCCACCATAAGACCTTGCAATAAATTAGTCCCCATCAGTTAAAGGAAAAGTAAAAGACTCTTCCACATTATTGTTTTTGCTTCGAGCTTTGACTTCTGTTTTGCGCTCAACAGATTTCGAAGGGGAAGATACTTCTGTCTCCTTGCTTCTCGATTGGCCTTGATCAAGTGAAATTGGAACCTCCATTGGAGTATTATCGAATTGTTCCACTTCTACATTACCCTTATGTGTTTTCTTCACAAGACGTCTCATATCAAGTTTTGAATCTGGTAAAACTACCATTTGTGCAAGCTCTTCTGCCTTGGCTATCCGCCACTCAGAAAGCTCATCAAATGCAAATTCTTTTGCTGTCATTGAACACAAATGTGCTGGAGTTATTTCTCCGGACATAACTCTCTCCCGTAGTTCCGATCTTTTAGATTAAACAAAAAAGGACATTCCCTTCTCTTTATACTTCTTATTCACTCCTCCAAATAATCTGAAAAGTTCTGCTTCAATCTCAGACGCCAATTTCCTTCGATCCATCGAAGGATGCTATCGGGGTTCGTCTCTGGTCCATCCTTCGATGGATCGAGAGTTTCCTTCGATCTATCGAAGGAGTCTCTCGGGTTTGCTTGATTTCCAGCTTCAAAACTTCTTTCAACTTCAAAACTTCTCTCCGAATTCTCTAATTTTTCAAATTCTTTCTCATTCAGAGGATTTCCTTCAAATATACTTTTCTCCCCCTGAAGGGAAGACTCTGAGACTCCCCCTGAAGAATTCAGGGTTAGGTGCAGCCAAGTTCAGAATTCACGTCGAAATCTTGGTAAATAGGAGTATTTTCAGTGGTGGTGGTAGAATTTTTCAATGGTGGTGGAAATTCAGGAGTTTTTTCACTGGTGGTGGAAATTCATGGGTTTTTTCACTGGTGGTGAAAATTCAGGGGGTTTCAATTCATCGGAATAAAGCAAATCTTCGGGGGGGGGGGGGGGGGGGGGTTCAATTCAGCGGAATAAAGCAACTCTTCGGTGCAGCGGAATAATCTTTTGGTGATGGTGTGCGACACCCACACCTCCTTCGGAGAAGGTGTGGGTGTAGCGTGCAATTCTCAAATTTTGGTTCTTCAAGACTTCGCCAGGAATTCGGCTCTGATACCAAGTAGAATTTATGTTTCAGGGAGAATTCAATAATATTGTGTTGTATTCATTCACTCCCAAATTGGGGTATATATAGCACTTTACAAAGTATATTCCTAATAGAAAACATATTTGTGACGACCCGAACCAGAACTAGTAGAGTAATCGGCACGATTCACGAGATTTGGCGTAGTCGCGGTTTTACGTTATATGTGTGGTTTGCCGATTCTGTTCGTGACTTTATTATCGGCCGAGAATTTGAATTTAGTATCTTCACGGAAGTTGTAGAGTACGTGATTTTGAACTCGTGGGCGGTTCCGGATGATTTTTCCGATAACCGAGGAATATAATACGATTATTTGAAGTTTCAGTTTTCGACGAGTTTATCCGTTTATTTCGTGTTTATCCGAATCGTGATGGTTATCCATTTCGAATCGTCGATCGACCCGAGGGGTAAGTATAAATATCAGGAATAGTCAAGAATTAGTCGTAAATCACTGTTTGGGAGTTGACCAGCGTTGACTTTCCATTTTTGGTAACCGTTGACCGTTGATCGAGGGAGAAAGTTTCCTGTTTGAGCTTTGCCGGCCGACTTGCATTTTCCGACCACCTCCGGCCACGTGAGGGGTATGGTTCTCTTCCTCTTGTGATTTTGAGTTGTTTTGTGTTTAGAATTTTGAGAATTGATGGAGATTTGAGGTAACCCGAATCGGGTTAGGTCACCGGAGTTCGCCGGAGTTGGGGGGTGGACTTTCGGTGAGCTGTGGTGTCAGGGAGGTGAGGGTTTCGCCTCCCTTTGGCCCAGAGATGCTTCCCATAGGGTTTAATTGGACTGAAATGGGGTTTTCCGGCGAACCCGTGGTGGTTACCGGAGGTATACCCCGTACGGTTTCGAGCTGGTTTTGGAGGGTTTAAGATTTGAATTGGACTTTGTGGTAGTTGTAAAAGTGATTGGGCTTGAAGAGATCTTGAGGACTGGAGCTTCCTCGCCGGAGAAAGTCTCCGTTGACAGCGCGCCGCCGCCGGCGACGCTCCGGCGAGGGGTTGACTTTTTGGTTTTCGATGAATTTAATGTCGTTTTTCTCATAATCGCACCCCGATCGTCGCCTTGAGGTTTTCGGATTGATTTGGGTATCAGATTTTTAGTCGAGGGTTTCGAGTAGAGATTTCGGAAATTCAGTAGATTATTTTGTACAGTTTAATATGTTTCCGGAAACGGTTGGTTTCCGTGGTTAAGTACAGAGTTGTGGACTATGGTTTTGATCAGTTATGTTGTATGATTATTCAGGGGATCAAGATCGAGATCGTGCTTCAGACGATGGATCTTCCGCCGGGCCACGAGATTAGCGCGAGTGCATGTTTCGCCACCTGTGAGTGGACAATTTCTTTTCACGGATTGTTTGCGAGTCTTTATATAAGATTTATGAACTTGAGCATGCGTACGAGATTATGTTTTACATGAGCATGTGCTATACGATTATGCATATACCAGTATATATTACGTATATGCATTTGATATATTGTTTCATGCATTTGCATCGAACTGTTTATGATTTGATTTACACAGAGTACAGTCTCAGTTACGTTGTTGTATCGATACACTTGCCTCTCGGCTGATCCCTGATGGAGGCCTACCAGGAGGGACAGTACCCCGACCTGACCGACGAGGGGCAGTACCCCGGAACCGAGGCCTTTCTGGTTAGAATCACGTGTGGGTCTGGGATCCCGTGATTCGGACTGTACTAGCGCGGATGTGTCCATGAGTGACCCCGTGAGATTTTCCATGCATGCTTTGTACGCAAGTTGGAGTCAACGTCTCCTCGTGTACTACCTGATTTATTTATATTTTGACTCGCATATGTTTTTATAACATATATCATCTGGCGAAAGACATTTATTTTCGTCCACTCACTCTAACAGTTTTCATGTCTTTCCCCTGGGCTTTTCAGTTTCCGTGCCCAGTTTGCAGTTCAGGTTCTGGTGTTTCACGTCGTGGTGGGAGGCTAGTGATCCGAGCTACCTGTGTTTTCCAGTAGGTTCTTGTTTCGCCTACTGATGTGTATATTGTATATATTTACACTAGAGGTCGCTCTGATACGTTTTGATACATGTTTATACGGATCTTCTCGGATATATTATATATATTACAGAATGTTTGCTGTTTATTGATTATGATATGATGTTGAGAAATCCGGATGGGATTGGTGCCCACGGTTTGACTTTTGTGGCATAGGACGAAGTGTTATTTTCAGGGTGCAGGTTAATAATGCAATTTCACGTTAGTAATGTTACTCTACCGAAATTTCGAATGGTTTTTGTTGGTTCTCGTTTTCAGAAGGGGTTCGATTCCGGTTTGGGCAACTGAATCGGGGTTGGGTCCTTTCAATATTCCTAATAAGAAAAAATATCTATACTAAATCTTAAATAATCATAATTAGATATGGAACAATATTTCCAACAATTGTGAATAAATGTTGGACTCTGCATCACATGGATGTCAATAATGTTTTTCTTCATGGTGAACTTGAGGAGGAAGTGTATATGAAGCTTCCACCTAGTCATTTTGAATCCCATGATCCTGAAAAAGTCTGTAGATTACATAAGGCTGTATATGGTCTTAAACAGTCTCCAAGAGCCTGGTATGGAAAACTCAGTTTTGTATTAGAGGAAGTTGGTTTTCACAGGAGTAATGTTGATTCCTCAATGTTTGTTTGATCTGGAACATGCTTGGAACATGTTTTATGAAATGAGGGGTTGTGGGTTTAAGTCGAATCAGTATGCATGCTGTTAGTAGATTATTGTCAGGTGGGTCATTAAGTGTGTGTGATGGGGTTCAGTTGCATTGTTTGGTAGTAAAGAACGAACTGGTTGCTAGTGATGTTTTTGTGGGGACTTCCTTATTGGGTTTTTACGGGAGGCATGAGCTGTTACGGGAAGCCGTTTGGACACTTCAGGATATGCCTTGTGGGAGCTTGGTCACATGGAATTCAATGATATTATGCCTTGGCCATCCGCCACTCAGAAAGCTCATTTGATGCAAGTTCTTCTGCCGTCATTGAACACAAACGTGCTGGAGTTATTTCTCCTGACATAACTCCCTCCCGTAGTTCCGATCTTTTATATTAAACAAAAAAGGACATTCCCTTCTCTTTATACTTCTTATTTACTCCAAATAATCTGAAAAGTTCTACTTCAATCTCAGACGCCAATTTCCTTCGATCCATCGAAGGATGTTATTGGGTTCGTCTCTGGTCCATCCTTCGATGGATCGAGAGTTTACTTCGATCTATCGAAGGAGTCTCTTGAGTTTGCTTGATTTCCAGCTTCAAAACTTCTTTCAACTTCAAAACTTCTCTCCAAATTCTCTAATTTTTCAAATTCTTTCTTATTCAAAGGATTTCTTTCACATATACTTTTCTTCTCTTAAAGGGAAGACTCTGAGACTCCCCCCGAAGAATTCAGGGTTAGGTGCAGCCAAGTTCAGAATTCACGTCGAAATCTTGGTAAATAGGAGTATTTTCAGTGGTGGTGGTAGAATTTTTCAATGGTGGTGGAAATTCAGGGGTTTTTTCACTGGTGGTGGAAATTCAGGGGGTTTTTTCACTGGTGGTGGAAATTCAGGGGTTTTTTCACTGGTGGTGGAAATTCAGGGGGTTTCAATTCAGCGGAATAAAGCAACTCTTCAGTGCAGCGGAATAATCTTTTGGTGATGGTGTGCGACACCCACACCTCCTTCGGAAAAGGTGTGGGTGTAGCGTGCAATTCTCAAATTTCGGTTCTTCAAAACTTCGCCAGGAATTCGGCTCTGATACCAAGTAGAATTTATGTTTCAGGGAGATTCAATAATATTGTATTGTATTCATTCACTCCCAAATTGGGGTATATATAGCACTTTACAAAGTATATTTCTAATAGAAAACATATTCCTAATAAGAAACAATATCTATACTAAATCTTAAATAATCATAATTAGATATGGAACAATATTTCCAACAGTTGTGAATAAAGCTTGGACTCTGCATCAAATGAATGTCAAGAATATTTTTCTTCATGGTGAACTTGAGGAGGAAGTGTATATGAAGCTTCCACCTGGTCATTCTGAATCCCATGATCTTGAAAAGTCTGTAGATTACATAAGGCTATATATGGTCTGAAGCAGTCTCCAAGAGCCTGGTATGAAAAACTCAGTTTTGTATTGGAGGAAGTTGGTTTTCACAGGAGTAATGCTGATTCCTCAATGTTTGTTTGATCTGGAACATGCGGACAATTAGTTGTTTTGGTATATGTTGATTATCTAATTATTACAGGAGATAGTGTTGTTGAAATTGATGCTCTCAAGCTGGCGCTTCAGAGAAAAATTTTCATTAAAGACCTAGGATTTTCTTAAGTACTTCCTTGGTATTGAAATGGCTTCTTCCAACAACAAGGGTTTATTTTGGAACCAAAGGAAGACCACTCTTGATTTATTACAGGAGGCTGATTTGGTGGATTGCAAGCCTGCCAGAGCTCCACTGGACAGCAAGTTTCACCTGCACACTAAAAGTGCTTCTCTCTCTGATCTGAATGTTTATTAGAGGTTAGTTGGCAAACTTATTTATCTTACTATCACTCGACCTGATATTTCATATAGTGTGAGCATCGCCAGCCAATTTATGCATGCTCCTACTCTAGCTCGTATGGAGATAGTCAAAAGGTTTTTGAGGTATCTCAAAGGGTCTGTCGGGAAAGGAGTGTTATTTAAGAACAATCAAGCAATTGATATAATGGCTTATGGTGATGCTGACTGACCAGGGAATGCTCTAAATAGAAAGAGTACTACTGATTTTTGTTCCTTTGTTCGTGGCAACATAGTCACATGGAAAAACAATTAGAAGCAATCTGTTGTTGCTCGATCTAGTGCAGAAACTGAGTATCGAGCTATGGCCTTTGCTGCATGTGAATTAATCTTGCTGAAGGGTTTACTAACGGATTTAGGTTTTGAAAGTGGCAAATCTATGTCCCTATACTGTGATAATCAGACAGCTATGCACATTGCTTCAAATCCAGTTTTTCATGAGAGGACTAAACACATTGAAGTTGACTGTCATTACATCAGAAACCAAGTTCAAGACAAAGTGATTGAAATTGTAAACCAAAAGTCAGGATCAGTTGGCAGATATCTTCACCAAACCGTTGCCAATTGCTTAATTTCATCACATTCTTTGCAAGCTGGGATCAATCGATCCTCTTGATCCAGCTTGAGGGGGAGTATTGGAGTTTATGATGAAGCAATTGTTGAAATGAATGTTTCTCGCTTCGATATTCTCGCTTTCTCGTTGTGCGTACTCTCGTTGAGACTCCAGTGCTCGCTGAAGAGCCAGCTCGCTGCGATGTGTTACTACAATGTTTTGTTCTTATCTTTATGCTTTTTCCATTGCGGCCTTTGTTGAAGTCTTTTGTTGACTTTATTGAAACATAAACTATATAATGTTAAGTTTGTGCATTTAGATCATTATTGAAAGGTTTAATTGCCAATTTGCTATCTTAGGAATCGCCTCAGTGTCAATTTGTTACCCTAAGAATTTTTTCTGCCAATGAATAGGGTAGTCGGAGGATGTAGAAAACTTGACACAGAAAACACAAGAAACTTTCAGACAATTTTCTCTGAAGTATTTTCAATAAGGCATAGTTGCAAATTGATGTCCTAGAAATGTCTAGAAATGACCCTTGTGTCAATTTGTTACCCTAGAATTTTTTTTTACCAATTTGTTACCTTAGATTTTGAAAACTAGCCAATTTACTACCTATGCATCAAATTAAGTAAAATATTTAATCAATTTGCTTCCCAAGGTTTAATTTTTTTTTTTTTACAGTTTTTCATGTTTTTTTTATTCAAATCAATAGAATCGGAGATTTAGAGTACCAATGTGCTTTCAAATGTTTATAATTTGATGTATAATTGACAAAATTCAAGTAACCAGACAACTTCTTCTTGTGCTTATTCGCATTACACCATCAGCAGAAGAAACAGAAGAGGTATGCCATTTCAACAGACCCAAACAAACCCAGAATAACCCAGTTGCTCAAATTGAAGAATGGGTTGCCTAAATTGGAGAATGTTGAACATGCCTGGAAGGTGTTCGACGAAATGCTTCGAAGGCGTCCTCTTCCTTATGTTATATTCTTCAACCAACTCTTGTTTCAAGTTTCAAAATTGAAGCATTTTCATGTGGTGATCACTATGTATAAGCAAATGGGTCTGATCAGAATTGTCCGGGATGCTTACACTATGAATATTACCATCAACTGTTGTTGCAAGTTAAATCAAATGGGGTTTGCTTTATCTGTGTTTGGACATTTCTTCAAAGTGGGTATTGAACCAGATGTCGCAACCTTCAACACTCTCATTAAGGGCTTTCTTTTCCAGAAAAGAGAGGCAGAGGCGGCATCAATTTTGAGAAAAATGGTGGAGGTCTCTAAGTTTGAGCCGGATGTGCTTACTTTCAACGCAATGATAAAGGGATTTTGCATGAAGGGAGACAACAGATCAGCCATTCAATTGCTCAGGTTGATAGAAAAAAGAGGTTTGCAGCCTAACAGAATTAGCTATAGCACAATCATTGATAGTCTCTCCAAGGATACACTTACTGTTGATGCAACTAAGTTTTTCTCGGAAATGATTAGCAAAGGCATTGCTCCAGACGTAATTACTTACAACTCTTTGATCAATGGAGTTTGTAGAATAGGCGACTGGAAAGAAGCTACAAGGTTGTTGACTGAAATGGTGAAGGAAAATATATTTCCGAATGTAATTACCTTCAGTATGTTGGTTGATGGGCTCTGTAAGGAGGGGATGGTCGTGGAAGCCAAAAGTGTTGTTGAAACAATGATTCAAAAAAATGTCAAACCTAATGTGGTGACCTACAACTCTCTTTTGGATGGCTACTGCTTACGAGGAGAAATGCATGAGGCAGAGAGAGTCTTTGATCAAATGTTGAGAATGGGATCCATGGTAAATGTTCGAAGCTGTAACATATTGATAAACGGATACTGTAAGCGTAAAAATATAGATGAGGCTTACAGAGTTTTCCAGGAAATGCCTTAAAGAAAACTTGTTCCCGATACAATCACATATAGTACTCTTATTGATGGGTTTTACAAAGCTGGAAGGATGCCAAAAGCAAACAAGTTGTTCTCTCAAATGCTAAAGTGTGGCCAACTCCCTGATGTTCAGACTTATGCTGTTGTAATGGATGAACTATGTAGCAACCAAGAACTTTATTCGGCAATAGAATTGCTCAAAGAGATGGAAGACAAGAAGTTGGAGCCGGATATTGTAGTTTACACTATTCTTATTAAAGGTTTGTGCAAAGTTGGAGAGATTGAATCCGCAAGAGCTGTATTCTCTGGTTTGTCATCTAAGAGGCTTCGACCCAATGTCAGAACATACAGTGTAATGATTCAAGGACTTTGTGAGCAGGGCCTATTAGATGAAGCGCAAAATTTACTGAGAGATATGAAAGAAAATGACAGTTCTCCAAATCCAAATGGTTGTACATATAACCTCATCATCCGTGGGTTTCTCAATAATAGTGAGACATCCAAGGCTATCGAACTTATTCAAGAAATGAGAGCAATGGGATTCGCTGGAGATGCATCAACTTTCGAATTGATAGTTGATTTACTGTCTAAGGCTGAAGTAGATCCCACTCTGTTGCTATTCTTCAATCAGTCCAGGTAAAGTTGATTAGTAGAATTGGAGGCAGTAATATTGTGTTGGTCATATCATACTGAACCCATGTTTCCTGTACCTTCAAATCTCATGGAAGATGATGCTGACTCCTCCACAAACAAGCCATGAATATAGCTAGTTGGAACTGTAGAGGCTGCCACAACGATGGCTTCCTTGGCCAAGCTTTGTTTTTTGTTTCCGCTTTGTCACTGGATAAGTTTTACTTATTAGATACTAGAATGGATGAAGAGAGTGCCTCTACTCTTTGTACTAAGTTCCCTTTTGACAAATCGGTTGTAGTTGCTTCTGTTGGCCAAGTTGGTGGTTTAATATTACTATGGAACAGTTCTAAATTTCAATGTTATGATTTCACTTTACATAACCGTTTTATTCATTGCTATATCACTGATATCTCCATGAATGTTTCTTTCTATGCAACTTTTCTGTACATGTATCCCCAAAAGGAACTTCATCATTCATTGTGGTCTGATCTTAAGATCTTAAAACCTTCTGGTAGTCCATTTATTGCTGGTGACTTCAACTGTATCCTATCTATTAATGAGAAAAAGGTGGCTCCAGGACAGTTACTAAACACATGTTAGATTTTGTTGCTTTTCTCAATGATTGTTCTTTAATATCTCTGCCTTTTACTGGAAATTGTTTTACCTGGTGCAACAATCAAGCTTCTGAATCTAGAATTTATGAAAGACTTGACAGAGTGGTTGTTACTCATGATTGGATAACTTTATATCCGAAGGCTACTGCTCATACCTTACCCATTTTCCATTCTGATCATGCTATTATTGGTCTTCAACTTGCAGATGGAAGCAGCAGGTCTAAGAAGGCTTTTAAACTTGAGACAATGAGGTTCAACCACCCTAGTTTCAAAGATGTTTTAGCTAAGGCTACTTCTAATAGCTATAATGGTTCATTTATCTAATATTCCCAGTTTGTCTTAGCTTGTCTTTTACTCTGGGTCACATGGAATTCAATGATATCTTTGCTTGGAAATTGTGGATATTTTGAAAATTGTGTGGTTTTGTTTCGGGAGCTAGTGAGGATGGATGTTGGATTGTCTGAAGGTTCGTTTGTAGGTGTTTTCTCTGCATTTTCATGTCCACAAGATTTGGAATTCGGGAAACAGTTGCATGCTTTTGTCGTTAAGAATGGGTTTACTTCTGAAGTTTTAGTGGTGAATTCTTTAATAAGTATGTATGTAAGATGCATTGCCATATGCTCAGCAAAGAAAGTTTTTGAAGAAGTAGATTTTCACGATGTTGTGTCATGGAATATTATCATTGGGGCAGTAGCAAAATTTGAGGGACCTCGAGAGGCAATGGAACTCTTCTCTCATATGTCCATGACTGGGGTTTTGCCTACTGAGATTACATTTGCTAGCCTAATAAACTGTTGTACAGGGTTGGAGAGTCGAATATCTGGAGAGTGTGTTCATGCCAAGATAATCCAGCACGCTTATGAATCTAATGTTATAGTAGGTAGTGCTTTAGTTGATTTCTATGCTAAAATGACAACTTGAAAGATGCCCATCGCTGTTTTGACGAGATATGTGAGAAAAACGTGGTTTCTTGGAATGCTTTGATTTTGGGTTACTCGAATAGTTCTCCTACATCTATACGCTTACTGCAAAATATGCTTCAACTAGGTGGTGCTCCGCGCCAACGGCACGGTTGAATGTGAAGATGGAAATAAGAATAGGGCGCAGGTAGTTCTAATGCAAGAATCAACATTATAGTGTTGTTATGTAATAGCGAAACACAGTATCAGCCAAATGATGCAACATTTAACATCCATATAAATAAATTATTTTTGATCACAACATTAGTTTCTTTCGTAACAAAGTTAGGAAAAGTATGAAAGCAGCAAAGTCTCACGATAAGAGTCATAGTATAGGCAAAAATTGCTGGACTCTTGCTGGATCATTCATTAGAATACATAGAGTTCTTTAATTAACACATAGGAGTACAGATTGAAAACGTATCATGTCATTGTTTGATATGTACATAGATCATATAACACACCATAGGAGTACAGGGGATCAAGATCAAGTTTTCCACCCCAAGGTAACAGACAAGCAAAAGCTTTAAACAAGACAATATTGCAAGGTCTAAGGAGGAGGCTCGATCAGTTAGCAAAAAGACAGTGGGTGTCTCAGGTTTAACGTGCTCTGGGCATACATAATGACCAAGAGGAAACCCACGGGAGAAACTCCCTTTGCCTTAGTGTATGGAACAGAAGTTATTATTCCCATCAATCACAAGATCCTCAACCTTAAGCTGGCAGAACGAACAGTAGAGAGCAACACAGAAAGCCTGAGGTACGAGTTGATCTTACTGGAGGAACGAAGGGAACAAGTTCAAATCAGAGTGACCTCCTACAAGCAGAAGATAAAGACCTATTATGACAAAAATGTTCAACCTAGAGCTTTCCTCCCAGGCATCTTGGTTTTATGCAAAGTGTTCAAAAATACTAAGGTCCCAAGGGATGGAAAACTATGAGGGAAATGGGAGGGACCTTAGTGAATTTTTGGAGAGGGCTACAATGGGTCGTACGAGCTGGAGAACCCAAGAACTGAAGCCTTGGTGGACAAACGGTGGAATGCTCTTTACCTGAAGGAGTACCGCTCGGAGCAGAGCTGAGGACCTGGAGGTAGAAGCTAGCAAGATTCTAGAAGGGATACGTACTCTTCCTAACCAGCTTGTTTTTTATCACGATTGTTTTACAAGTTAACAGGTTTAATGACACGTTTCAGATACTTACCTTGCTCATATAATAGGGTTTATGCGAGGTATACGATCATTTAATAAAAGCTTCTGTTTTCAATAACTATGTTTTTCATTGTGCCTTGTATTTGATTTCTTGTTTTGTCTTTACAAAACGATGGATCTATCTAAGCAAATTTGTGGTTCGATGTATACGATTAATGAGGAGCTTAAAGCCTAGGAAAGATAATGAGCTCGAGTAGGGCAGATGACGTTGGTTCCTGTGGGAAGGATCTTCACTCTGCGAGCTAGCCAGTCCTCCCAAAGGTAAGACACCCTGAGGGGGGGAAGGTTAGGGCATTGGAAAGGGCACCCATGGACAGACCAAAACATTCAGAGAAAAACCCCATGTGGGCTCACAGTAATCTTGGGTTAGTAAAGGCCTCAGGGTCAGATTTAACGAGATTAAAATATACGTAGTCAGATTAATACAAACACCCCAGGGGTGACTTGGCCATATTCTGGCACTTTGGACGTTCTAAGTCCCAAGCGTTTACATCTGGCGACGCCCTAGGGATAAGACAAAATCGATTTATAGAGAGTTATACAGACCCCAACACAACACTGTAGACGAGTCCCCTTGGTAGGATCCAAGCTGGAGGACAATCCCAACATGGTCTTTGTGATAGCGTGGATGGTCTTACGAAGGCATGGTGCTTCAAGAGCAAGGGACTTGATCATGGGAAAGGTCTGAAGTACGATGGTCTTTATACAGACCTAGGGATAAGCATGTACACCCTCTACTGGGGAGGCAGTTTCAAACCGCGAGCACCTCCCAGTAGACCTCAAAGTTACCAAGGATCTCCTTAACCCTCTCCCGAGAGCATTAGCTTGAAAAATTGGGGATCCAAGAGTCACACTGAGGCCACAGGCACTCAAAGGCAGAACCCCTAAACTCTGATATAAAAGTGAAAAGTATGAAAGAAAAACATGAAAAAGCTAAGTATGATGAATTAAGCACGATAAACTAAGTACGGTGTTCATATTTACTCTTGGCATATGAATTATCTAAGCTAAGGTCCAGGCCAAGATTAGCAAAAACTACATAAGTTAAGAAAGATAAAATTGCTCGAGAAAAGGGTCCTAACATTACTACATGGACAATCCCCTTTTAAACAGACAAGGGGCCTCACTCAGACTCGATCTCATAGGCAGCATAAGGATTGTAGACACAAATAAGCTCCTTGCATTCTTGCTCCCAATCTACTCGTTGAGACTCAAGCTGGGGCCCATGAGCTTCCTCCAATGTAGGTAGACGGTCCTCGCACTCCCGGTTCTTGGCACCCAGAGCTTCCTTAAGCTTGGCTTCAGTCCCCTTGGCCACTTCCTTTGCCTTTCCCTGAGCCTTCTCAAGCTCGAACCTCAGAGATTTCACCTCGCCGTCGTAAAGGGAGTGCTCCTCCTCGAGGGCCCTCTTCTTCTGGCTAATGATACGGCAGACATGGGCTTGGGCATCCCCGAGTTTGTGAATCTCGGTCTCCAGCTCCTTGACCTTGGAGGCAGACTCCTTGGCTTTCTGCTCCGCCTCCACGGCCCGCTTGTCGGCCTTGAGGGTGACAGAGGACTATAGCAAAAAAATAATTCGTTAAGTCAGATGCAAGAAGTTAAACAAGATAGCACCAAAAGATAGTCCAGGCAGGGAAAGAAAGGTTACCCGGTACAGGGAGGTCCAAGACATTGAGATCAGGTCCTCGGCTTCTAGGGACCCAAGGTCCTCGGCGTTCTGCTCGAGAATCATGGAGGTCAAAGAGGAGCAAGCGATATCAGCACGGGCCAAGCCGGAGAAGAATTGTGAAGGGATGTGCTTCCCCACACGAGGAAGCACAACACCTTTACCTAGGCCTGAATGTCCTCCTCGGCCAGATCATGAGGAGGCTGGACGATGTAGCCTTGGTCAGGCTGGCTCTTCTTGAAGTACACCTTAGGGAGATTAGGAACAATGCCCTCGATCAACTCCCCAAGGGGACCTATACAAGCAACAACATAACAGTTCGCATATGTTCAGCAAATACAACACAAGCAACAAAGACGTATCAGATTAGCCATTCACACAAGAGAGTTGAAATGTAAGCGTGATCTTAAAGACAAAGCATGGAGGAGAATAAGCTTACCAAGAGAAAAGCCCGCAGGCTTGGAGGACCCCGGGTCAGACGGGAAAGGCTGGGAGTCGGCAGAAGAAGCAGACCTCATCCTCTTGTGAGGAGGAGATGGAGGTGGGAGATCTCCGAGAAGAAGAGGGACGGTCACAGCAATAGCAGCAGGGACGGTAGCAGTAGTAGCAGCAGGGGAAACCAATTGATGAACCTCCTTGTGCTATTCAGCCTGGGTCGAAGCTTGAACCTTGCCTTTGACAAGCTCAACGGTCTTTACCAACTTCCTCTTCTTGGGATTGGAGACCTCCCCTTGCTCAGTTATAGCTTGAACGTGTAGGGGCTTGGGGGTGGAGGCTCTTTTCTTGTGGACCTGAGGGGCTTGATGGACCTCGGTCAACTCTTGGCGATTCTCGTGCTGGAGAGGCTCGATGCCTTCTAGACCTCCAGGGCTGAGGTGTTCCTTGCTCCATAGCCACTGATACTTGCGGTACTTCGGGGTAATGGAGAGGGCGTCATCCACAAGGTCGCGATGGAAGTCGACGACTCTGGTCAGCTCCTCCGACAGCTTGGATATGCGGTTAACGGTGGTGGGGACCTTGAAGCCAGCTTCCTGACCAAGCTTTTCCCAATCCCCGAAGACGAGGATGAGGTCTTCTTCCAGTCCTTGGGGGAGTAGGGAGGATCGACAATCAGCAAATCTTTGATGTACATGATTCGCTGAGAAAGATAGAAATTATTGACCAGAGTGGGCTTGGCCTGGAAGAGGAGCCTGAACTCCGACAGACCCATGCGGCAGTCAAACCACCAGTTGAGTCGGTCAAAGCAAGCCAGATAGATTTTGCTGTCTGGGCACCACTGCTCCACAGTGACACTCCAGAGTGGCACAAATGAACGTCGGGATCGAAAAGGTAAGTCCGTAGAGGATCTGAAAGGAGTGGACGAGCAGGCCCGGGCCATAAGCTTTCTCAAGCTCTGATACTTTCGCTTCGTCTTAGATAAGAGCGAAACAAAAAATTTCATTGTCCCCCCTGGCGGAAGGACTGAATAAAGAAGGCAAAGGCCTCGACGGAGTCGACCTTCAAGACCGAGGGATAGAGCTCCTCATGAGCCTTCTTTGAAGCAGCCTTGGTAGTGCATGACTCAGTCTGCATGATGGTAGGATCAACCTCGACCTCTAAAACGGGGGGTTGGGCGACTTCAACCTCCCCCATTTTGAAGGTGGTGGGCGAATGAGGGCTCTGAATAGCTTTTGGAGGAGATCCACGACTAGATTTGGCGGTGGATGAAGTGACGGCGGTCGGTCGGGGTCGCACCACAGTAATAGCGGTAGCAATGGGTTTGTTGATATCATGTAGGTTGACATTGTCCGGGTCTTGAAGATGGATCAGAGTGTGATTGATGATCTCATTTGGAATTGGGGAGGATGGCGGCCATTGTTATTTTCTGGGTTTTGGAAGTTTCAGGTTTTCAGGGAAGTGAAAGTTTGGAATTTTGTGGGTGTAGAGAGGCTTCATGGGTTCGGTGGAAAGAGAGTAAGTGAGCAAGAGAGCGTAAAAAATGAAGGGGAATAAAGATTTTTATTTATATATGGTGAATAGGTACGAAGTGAGGAAGGATGACTGTTTGGAGAGATAGATGGTTTCAACTTTCAAGGGATGTGAATGAATTCGAAGTGAGGTGAGAATGGAAAGGGTCGTGATAGTTAAGGAGAGTCGTGAATGCTTACGAGAGTCTATGACAGAGGAGTCATGATGAAGGGGGCTCAGTGAAGGCACGTGCTTGGGATTTCGTGCGCGACAAGATAGGAAAGTTGGAAAGTTTTTTGAAATATGGAATGGTGAAGCTTAGACGACAGCAGCGCGATGCCAACACGTGTCAAACCTCACACTGCTGTGGGGGTATTTGTGGGAGTTGGTTTTGGTCATTCGAGCTAGGGGAAGATGGGCTTGGGTAATCCAAATCTGGATAAGGTCCGAGGAGGAGAAAAATGAGTCTAGGCTTGGACAATTAGGGCTTCGGTTAGAGAATGAACTATCGAGGGGTTTCTGGAAGCATCTGGAACGTTGTAGAGGTTTCTAGACTGTTCGGTAGCATGACAATCCCAAGGTAAGATCGGACTTCAGGGAGACTAGGCAATCTAATCACGAGGGACTATACGATCAAGCATTGGGGGATTGACAGAATCTGAGAGGAATAAAGTAAGATTTAAGTGGATCCGAGGGAATTATGCCAAAAGGCCTGTGGTGATCATAAGATTTGATTGGCCCTGGATATGGAGATCCATTCTTTAATGAGTATCTCCTTTCCTAATAAAAAATAGTCTGCTTCGATAAGGACTATGCTTAAACCTAACACGATCTTTATATATAGACCGTCCATACATAGTCTCAGGTAACGTAACTCTGCCCTAATCACTATACAATTCTGAGGATAAGTTCTGACTTAAGCTTCAGAGGGTCTAAACATGGTGCCACACCGTACTCTGACTGGTTTTGCAAGTTCATGAAAGTTCAAGCTAGAGGGAGACAAACCTGTAGTGCAAGTAATGTAGCACAATACCGTTATTACATTCAAAGGTTATACCATATATTGCAATGATATCACTGCTCTGGTTATATCGAACAGTTAGCTACAGAAAGGAAGAACTAGGCAGAAAAGTAGGAGTCTAACTCACTCTTAACATCATCAAACAACTTCACTCTCTGCCTGTCATCTCTTCCTCTTTGGTTCTCTCTATGTGTCTATCTCTATCATAACCGATCGAATCCAACCAACCAAATACTTACGGATATAAACACACCAATCAAACACATTCATATCCTGTACATTCTGCTGACAGATTTTTCCTGCTTTGGGATGTCGATATAAGGCCATGGCTCTCTTTACATTTTGACCGCTTTGAGACCAACTTCCTCTCATCGTTCTTCCGTAGCCTTCCAAACACTGACTTCAAACCATTCCTCATATGATTCAGCGTCGCTGTAACAAGCTCTCTGCACCATTAAATAATTTGTAAATAATCTATACTGATGTTTTCAGTTTAATAGTTTGCACCTGCATACAAGAGATTCTTTCATACATGATAACCTGATTCCAATGTAAGAAGTCTTTAAGACAGGGGAAGACTTGTTATTTTGACAAGTACGTCGATCCATTTTTACATTTTAAAATACCAAATATTATGTAACCTCAGTTTATGAGTAGAATTATGCTATATTTGGAAACAAAGACTGCAGAAGGTAGCTAGGCAGTTGCCAGAACTTGTTTTCTTAAGACATGGTCATTCAGCATTCAGTTCGCAATGGAGAAACAGTAAATATCATTTTTCATCAACTATAGCCACATATCAAGACAAATAAAAGAGAGGATGTTTTACTTACAAGGGAGAGCAAGGGGATCGACCGCCATTTACATAGTACACAAATAGGTATGAGTCATAATGCTGACCATTGATCAAGTAAAAGCCTTGTAATCTTCTTACACACTTGAATGACATTTTCTTGTACAAAAGGATTGCAGGATTATTGTAAGAAATGACATGCAGATAAACTGCCCTGCAGGTCGGAATACTTGACGCGTATTTTATGACCTCACGAATAAGTGCCGAAGCTGCAAGTCCAAGAATAAATTATATGTTCATGTCGTGAAAGGGAGTTTCGGAATTCACATCAAAGAAGAGCCAATTCTTACCAATACCAAGATTTCTGAAAGATTCTTTAACTCCCAATGTCAGAATGTAGACCAAGGTCTGATCTGATTTTGATGGGTCGTACGTGAGCAGATCCCCAATCTACAGGGCAACATTTCTGTATCATATCCTTTCTCCATTAAGGTTGAGGGGGGTATAATGATTCCAACCCCTCTTCAAGCAACAAAAACAAACAGAAATATAGTTATATAGAGGACCCACCTCACTTTCTCTTGCAAGAACAATTCGCACAGTTACAAATCCAATAAGTTCATCATTTTGACCATTTGGATGACTTCGATCAACGGCTGCCCAGGATACTATATCATGTCCATTAACTACATTTTGAAAAAACTCGGACTCGTACCTGTCGAGAGTCAAAAACATATTTAGTGAAGAACATGTCACTGTAGAAAAGCACATACAATGAGGAATGTCCAAGTGAGATAATGTACCTAATGGGAAACAAATCAGTATGAATTTGCTTTAAGTTCTCGAGGTCAGCTGGTTGTATAGGTCTATAACATATGGTTGGACGACGGGCAAGATTTGGGTTCACCATTGAGATTGTGTGGTCAATCCCCTGCAAATATTGGATATCCTTGGAGAATTTGCACATGAACTTCTCCTTCCATTTATGCCACATCAGCCACAAAGGCCATGCAATAGTTTCTGGAAAGCATAAAAGAAAAAAATGCATTCGAATAATTTCTGTGATTACCCAATTGTAGTTAGAAACATCTACATGTAGTTTACAGATTTTCAAGATCTAATGGTGTTCATGTAGGCCATAGGATTGAAACTAACATGATTCTCATCTGATAACAAGATGTATAGAGTCATGGAGATACGAATAGACATTAGGAAAAAGCAGGCTGCAAATGACTGATAATCTTAAATTCCTAAAGTCTAATCCCATTTATCTATTTCTGGTACGTGACTAGTTAGTTTTGACCTTCACAAATCTTTACTTAAGTTACATTAGAACTTAAGTTTAAGGTTATTATTATTACCCTGAAGTGATTGCTAACTCCTTTACAAGAAAATGTTGACAAAAGAAGTATCATTGGAGACAGTTTGATTCAGCTACTCATCATATACATTTTTTCTGCTAATCTCACAAAATGTGCAAAATGAATATAAGTTTCTCGTTTCAAAAAAGGGCAAGACAATCAGAAATCTTATGTATGCTTCACAAATGTAAGCAAGAAGAAACGGCTGAGTATAAAACTATTGCATTCAAGGTCGTGGGTGTCAAAGGTGACTCCAAGGACATAGTCAGCCAAGAAACCCAAAACACAATCTTTGTATTGGAGGTCGAACATGTTTATGAAGAGAAAGTGAATAAAGATGAAACCTTTTTTATTCGAATAAGTACCTCTATGAACGCTTTCCTTGAGCACAAATGTGAATGTGTCCTGCAGGAGTTGTCAAACCGAGATTGTCACTTGACAAAAGAAACGAATCATGATCTGGAAATCTGAAAAGATTTGGTACTCAAATTTAACAAGACTTGTAATTTGTTCTGTTTGGACATGTTGCAGAAACAGAGAGAGAGAAAGATAGAGACTTTGGGAAGCAGACCAAGGAATGAAAAGAGCAGCTTATGTATGTAGGTGTTGTTCTAGTCACTCTTCGAATGATCAAATTAAACTTGAAGGAAAGAGAGGACAAATCATTCACAGACTAACATACTAACCTAGAACACATTCAAATGCTAATTCTGCATAGAAGATAATGAACTCTGGACAAAATCTGATCGCTAAAAGAAAACCCAGGTGAGATCTCGAAGCGCTTTACCTTGTCAATGGATGGATTGAAAGGTTTGGTCGGGCGGAATAAGTTTGGCTCTGTTTTGTGAATGTGGGGATTTGGGAATCATTAATTTTAAGGTATTGTTTCTTTCATGCCACTCAAGTTGTCTCTCTTTTGAGTTTTGAGTAAGTTTCAGCTCTCAGGTTACATCCAAAGACGACGAAGACTTGGAACTCATTCTATTCCTATTCCTTCCTTTCTCTCTGTCTTTCCAGTTTCGAGCACGAAAGACTCTTGCTTTTTTCTCCATTACTTTATCTTTTTGGGCCAAAAACTACATTTTACTCATATGTTACATGTGATCTGATCTGATCTTCTTCTACATTTTCTTGGGCTGGAAACAGGCTTGTAATTTGTTTTTAGTGCATCATTAACAAGCAGATTCTAAAAGCATGGTAAAAGAGTTCCACTTTACATAAATTTTACTTGAATGTCAACGAATATGAATTTGGTGTATGCTGTAGTTACTTTGAATGGTAGTTTCAAACTGAAGGACTGTTATAACAAGCATCTAATCTGTATTTACAGAATGAGGACACAGCCACATGAGGGTGAGTTGGGTGAAGCACCAAATCAAGTTGCAGTGCAAGTTGTACGGGAGATAAGCTCTTGTAAGGAAGCACCGCCAATAAGTGAGTGGACCTGTGAGATCACTCCCTGGCCATAGGTATTGCATTGCTCAAGCAACAACTACTATGATGACAATGATGAGGATTACTGCAAAAATCACCAGCAGCAAACACGTCTGCAAAATAACACATTAAATCAATTGCCATTCTGGTTAAAAAACATCAAGCAAACAGCAAATACTTTGGAAGCAAAACCTAATGTTCCGTGAAACAAAAAAAGAAAAAGCTATGTAATGATTAGAAGTTGCTCATCTCCAAAAGGAAACGAGTACTCCCATCCCTCAGATAAATCTAAGCAAACTAACTGTAAACGTATGTTTTCGTTATTGAACATCAGACCCTGGCCAACATTCCAACAATATCACCTTCATTTAAAGTTCTTAGTTGCAACTTTATCCAGGACAATGACTTCAAGAGAGAAACAAGTGAAAAAAAAATTAAACTTTGAGAAAAGAAATGTAGGGGAGCAAAAATCTATGAAACACTACCAGGGAGGAACTTGATTTTTGGAGCTTGGAGGCTTGCAAAAGTTGAGAAGTAGCTTGCTTCGTTGCAGCATGTGAGTTGTCAATGTTAGAGCCAATATCATCTGGAAAGAAAATATGTTCAGCATCATGCAAACTTGCAAAGTAAGGGACTCAAAGTCTTAGGCCTCGTACTATACAATAAACTAAGTACAAGTATATAGGGACAGGGCTAACCGATTATAGCTCCTTGACCGTGGACCATGACAGCTAAATCCTTGAAGATCTCATTAACCTCACTGATCTGTTGCTGAATTTCTTGGATTCCTTGCTCCCTTTCTTCAATAATGGCTTCATTGAATGCAATCTCATTGTCTGATAGCAAGACCTCTTGTCTGCACAAAACAGATTTCTAATTAGATAATATGGATCTTAACTGCATTAGATAGAGCACTGAGACTTGAAGTTAATAGTGAGTTTTCAAAGCCCCTTAAGACTTGTGCAAAGAATGAGATAGGATATGCCAACAAAACACAGGCATCAAAACAATGAGGAAACTGCATCCTTAATATAAATGTCGTGAGATTGGCTTCACTCCTAACATAAAATAAGGCGACACATGACATCACTATCAAAAAAACTTGCATCTCCTATTTGCTGAATAACCCATAATCCAACTGGTCTGATGCAGTGACGAAACGACAATCACTGAAAACTCAATCAACAAACTTGAATCTTCTATTAGCTTGTTTTTGAGATAAAAGGACAGACGAACAGGTAAATAGCGGCGAGAAAACCACTACACAAAGTTATAGGACCAGATTATGTCGCATGCCATTTATATTAAAGGGAACATATTCACCCACCTCCTTGATTCCATAATGAGTGCTTGCTGCTTGGGACTCCTGGCCGAACTCATCTCTTGTTCATGAGGAGAATAACTGCACAAATTACGCATGATATGTCGGGGATCAATCAACTCGAACTCATGTATTCACCCTAGACAGCAAATTAGTAAGTAGTAGGACGATACAAAAGGTGTGAATCAAAATGCAGGTTCAAGATACTTGGTAAACTACATATATACTAGCATTTGTACCATTACACAATTCTCAATGACATTGAATAGTTTTAGCAAGAAATTTGGTTAATTCGATAAAATGCGGTAGTAAGTGCCTACCTAGGAGGAAGAACATCTTTGGGAATAAAAGGAGCATATGAAGTTTCTCTTTCAGCAGCAAGCCTCTGAGCCTTCTGAAACTCTTTAAGAAGTGCTTGAAAGTCCTTGGCCAGCTTAGCATCCGCAATCTTCTTGACAACCTAAAAAAACCAAACAAGCAAGTAGTGAAAACTGGAGGGGACTACTAGTAGGTAAGAGTTAGAGACTTCTTACAGTAACTTGGGCATGGTGATCAGTATCACTAGCTTGCTTGAGTTTGGCTGATGTGTCTTTCACCAAATCCCCAATGCGTGCCCTTGTTTTATGCCTGTGCCCGACCAAGATTGATTGAGAAATTAGAAACTGAATTCAATTAAGATGAATTGTTACAATAAAACAAGAGAGGAGAGGAGAGACGGTACAGCTTATCGCGGAGTTGAAGAGTGTCTCTTGAGGTACCCAGGGAATTGACGAGACGATAATAAGAGGAGACGGCCGTATTCAACTGGAAAATCCCAGCAGCCAGAGCCTGGCTTGGATCTTCCGAAGAATTACGAGGAGGAGGAGGAGCCTCTACATCGTAATCGAGGAAACTCATTCTGTCCACCTTCCTTGCTCTCGGCTCGATTCGGCGGCGTAAGAGGAGACTAGTTTGTTTGTTCGTTCAAATTTACTACAAAAGTCAAATAAATCCAAAGGAGAGGAGACATCATGGGAAGCATTGCTGTTGCTTCCTATGAGTGGACCCCACCAAATAGTCACCCGCCACGCCAAAAGCATGCTCACGGGCCCCCGATTTCTCTCAATCAATAAGCCCAGCCCAGCCCAGCCATCTGGACTAAATTCTTTTTCTGTAATTTGGCCCAACAACAAAAATATAGCTGTGCTGGTACGCTTTTATGGACACATGGCTTCCTCAGCCGGTGCCACGCGTCCGAACTCTCTGTTTCTGCTTCTTGCCTCCTTGAATCCCTGACCTGAGAAGAAGCTGCACAAGCAGAAGAAAAGAAAAAAAAAAAATACTGAACCTGATGGAGGTGATCATTTCAAATTCAAATTCCTTTTCTATCTTCTAGATCATTTATCGGACCTTCATGCCTACGTTTTTGATCAATTTCTCTAGACATGAATCGATTACATCAAGTTGAGAATTGAGATCAAGGCATAGAGAGCTGCATGCATATCATCTAAATTAAATTCTTAATCTATTGTCTCTTTTAGCTTTTCTCTTCATATTGCGCGCGCAGTAACATTTCTGAATACTCTTGCTCTCATGTACGCATATTCTTGGTAACATATATGTAAGTACAGGGTTGACAACTTCACATTTCATCTGTTGCTGCTATAATTGTGTATTCTTCTTAAATTGACAGGTAAGGATAGTGAAAGTAAACAATGTTTCCCTCACCGCAACGGAGAATGATATAAAGGATTTCTTTTCCTTCTCCGGTGAAATTCAATACGTGGAACTACAGAGGTTGCTTCTTTATCTACTTCCTTTTCACTTTTCAGATTACTTAAGGCGATGCCTGTGTTATAACATTTGTTTAGTATCAAATGTGATGCTCAAGCTTTTGGAAATGTTATTGTAGTGACACTGAGAGGTCTCAGGTTGCATATGTTACCTTCAAAGATGCCAAAGGAGCAGAAACATCGGTTCTTCTTTCGGTGATTTCACTTTCCATTTTCTTCTTCCTCATAGTTTAGCATGTGTACGTTTGATTGATAATAGTCTGATCAGAAATGCATAAACTGTAATCAGAATTTGGTATTCTGATTGTACAAGTAGAAACATACGACCTCTTGTGCATATTATTATTCATTTATTCATGACTCGAATGGTGTGTGCCTTAGGGAGCAACTGTTGTTGATCAACCTGTTACCATAGAATTGGCTTCATAATACGAGCTTCCAGCTGGTGTGACTTCAGCAATTCTATCCGTAATACTCTTTCCTGATAGATCAGGGCTATTAAATTTGCCTTGAATACTATTCAAATGATAATTAAGTTTCCAACATTGCTCGACTGATCTCTACAGGCTACAACAAATGTCAGTGCTGGTGGTGTTGATTCTGCTGTCCGAAATGCAGAGGACGTCGTGAGCACCATGCTAGGGAAAGGTTTTATCTTGGGAAAAGATGCCATCGGCAAGGCAGAAGCTTTTGATGAGAAACTTCAGATTTATTCCACTGCTATTGCCACGGTTGCTGCATTGGACCAAAAGATTGGCTTCAGTGAGAAACTGAGTGCTGGCACAACCATGGTAAATGATAAGCTGAGGCAAATGGATGAAAAGTTTCAGGTATCTGAGAAGACAAAGTCTTCATATTCAGCTGCTGAAAAAAGGGTCAGTATTGCAGGATCCGCACTCATGAGCAACCGTTATGTGTTAACTGGGATGGCCTGGGCTGCTGGTGCTTATAATAGGGATAAGCAGGCAGCAAACGAAGTCATCCAGAAGACTAAGGAAAAGGTTTTTGCTGATGGGGATTATAACGCCAACAAAGAAGAAGAAAATCAAGCGGAAAGCATTAAATCCGAAGGCAGTTTCCAGATGAGTCAGACTAATTGAGTTCGTTTCTTTGACACTCAAAACAGATGAGCAGATCAACTTCATCTGCACGGCATTGAAGTTGTGAAATACATGCATATATGTTCTGATCTGTTATACCATCCACGAGAGTAATGTTGTTGCAGTAGCTGTAGCAGTGGTACTACATTTTCCAGGTTCATTTGGAATTAAAAATTGTATTGCAGAACTGGAATTTATGTTCATTGAATGACTTCTGTTTCTATTTGTATTTGATATTCCTGTGTGGTCTTCCTGGACTGATGATTAAAGGTTGTTATTATGGCTACTCGGGATCAGATTCGGTTAAGAACTTGATATATATATATATATGAAAATAATTAGAAGCAAAATGTGTTTATACAATAGTAATAAAATCTGGGATCATTCTTAGGTACTTAAGGGTATGGTAATTTTATTTTATCACTTGAGAATAAATTTGGTGATCATTGTAGTAAGTAATATGAGTTATTTTTTGAATTATTTAATTGTATTTAAAATAAGTACTTTATTTAGAGACTTACTTACAACTTTTGAACAAATTGTTCTCAAAGTTGTAAATTTGATTTAATTAGGTGTAAACATTATAAATAATCTAAAAAAATATGATCGTTGTGGTAATATTGTCCTAAATGTTATAAATTTTTGCTCATGTATATTGTAATTTTGATTCTTAAAGTGATAAATAAAAGTATGACATATACTTGGGTACTATAGCATGTCCCTAAAATCTGGCCGCAAAGTGAAAGAGAAGTAGGGAATATATTTTGCTTCCATTCTCAATTTTCATAGTTAACTAGCACGAAGGTGTGAAAAAGGTAGCCAGCAAGATCTAACCCTCATGAAGCAGAGCAGATTTGATTAGATTTTGTCGAGCCAGAGATAGATTACGTTTTCAAAATGTTCAAATACTCGAGCCCTATCTATACAGAAACAATAGCTGGCCATCATACGCAGATCGAAGCGCAAACAAAATCAATTCGGTAGGCAAGGAACGCCAGAAAGAATGAGCCGCTACAGCATGATCATCATGAATACAATGGAAGACAGAAGCTGTTGCGTGCCTAAGATTGATTGAGGTATCACACATGGAATCAACGATTTACCAGAAATAAGGTACATTAATATGCATATCAACTTAATCAAGATATGTTGGAGATATTGGACAGATGTGATGTGTGAACAAGAGCAGCACACAATTTGGTTATTGGTTTATCTCTAATATGTTCGTGCAGCATGGCTGCACTCTAACTACACGCTACTGCCAGGAGCCTAAAGAAGTACAAATTTACTATTATGTTGACAATAGAACTCTAGAAGGGTAGCAATGATGTATTGCTTTTCATATGCTGGTGCAGTGCTAGTAGTATTTGGTTGGTTTGTGTAATAAGTATGGCAGCTCCTCTAAAGTGTGGAGGAAGCTTCCTACTTTACTGTTGTAAATGTGTGTAGTTTTAGGCTATATATTCTGTTTATGAGAAAATTGTCCCAAACTTATTCTTGCTTTTTTTTGTTTGTTCTTCCTTTAACCCTCTAATTTCAACAAGATCTAAGAAATATGTATACACGTACTGATATCGTACGTACAATACGTCTTCTTTAATATCACTACGTACTGCAGTGCCGAGGACTGACAATGAAATAAAGAAGAATATAGAAATGATGCATACTGTAAGATCGATCGAGATGCATATATATATATTCTACCTAGCCAGCCAGACGCTAAAACATCTAAGATAATATATATGACTATTTGTAATATTGCATGTTGGTCTTTATGTGATTCAGAATATAGAAGAGAAGTTGTACAACCATACATGTATCAATCACTCAAAACTTAATATAGTAGATACCAGCTAGATACAATTGTATTGCAGCTCGCTACTCATGCAGTGCATGCATACTAATTATTGAGATAGCTTACTTGTGTCACACATTTCTTCTCTTATTTATCTCTTCCATGTTTCTTGGACAAAGCTGTTTCTCAGCTTTTGTTCAATCTCTACAGTTTAGAGTTGTTCAGATCCACTTTTCATGGAAGGTTATTAGGGACTAGTGGTTCTTACACTGTATAATCAGGTTTAGCTTGTTTTCTCTCTTTGTTTAAATAGAGGTAGGCTTGTATTCGTGTTATCAAGATTTGGGATACAGAAACCATTCTTCTTCATATCAGTCATAATCTCTTCAAGGTATCAGAGCAGTGATCCTCATAGGACCTGCTTCTGCCTACCTCGTTCTTTTTCATTCCTTCATAACTCCTCATAATGGCTCCAAATGATCTCATAGAAGGTGACAATCCTATTGTCATCAAAGCAGGAGCATCTGCGACTTCTACTGATCTAGTACCAACAAGATCAGAAACCATGGATGGTAACCCAAACCAAAGTCTTACATTTGTACCCTTGAATGAATTCAATTACCTGCTATGGTCAAGGGCCATCACTTTAGCTCTTGGAGGAAGATCTAAGTTGAGTTTCATCAAAAGCAACAAAACTAGAGATGTTGATAATCCAGAGTATGAGAGCAGGCTGAGTAAAGACCAGTTGGTGATGTCATGGCTCTTAAACTCCATGAATCCCAAAATTGCAGAGATTTTTGGCTACTCCGAGTCCTCTTATCATCTATGGGAAGCAGTCAAAGACATGTATGGGAGCCTCAACAATGCTGCACGAGTTTCTGAACTAAAGAAAGATGTGGGTGCTTTACAGCAAGGTAACAATTCCTTTATTCAACATCTTGAAATTTTAAAAGCGAAGTGGAATGAACTCGACATGTATAGACCTCATACTGTGAATCCAAATATCTTACTAAAAAGGGTTGATGAGGATAAAGTGTTTCAAGTTCTTGCTAGCATAGGATCAGACTATGAGGACCTGAAAAGTCATTTGTTAATGAACTCTGAGTTGCCTTCTCTCTCTACTGTGTGTAACACCATACATAGAGAAGAGGTAAGAAGGAAAGTGATGAAAGTTGACATCATCTCTGAAGTGTCTGATGCAAGAGCTTTTGCAATAAATGGTGGATCGTCCAGCTCTCGAACCGACAAAGGAAGGAGGCCAGACTTAAAATGCACTCATTGTGAGAGCATTGGAAGAACTAGCGTAGGGCACAAGAAAGAAACCTGCTGGATCCTTCACCTTGATCTGAAGCCAAAATGGAATGATGATCAAAGAACTCGTAGAAACTCTTACTCATCCAATCCTAGAGTAAATTTGAGCACCACATCAGAAGAAATGAGAAATTTCACCTCCAATCCTGTTACACTCATAAATGAGTTTGCAAATTTTCTTCAAAGCAAAAAGGGAAGTCTGGAGACTAATGAAGGAGGAAACTCAACTGCTCTACTTGGGAAATTTGCAGGCTTCCTTGAAGAAACAAGCTTTGCTTCTACTGATGAGATTCCAGGTATCATTTGAGCTCTCTCAACAGCTATTGATTTGAGTAAAACTGGAGAGTTTTGGATTGTAGACTCTGGTGCTTCCGAGCATATTACCAATAATTTCAAAGATCTTTCTCATTTTGAAAAATCAAAAACCACCTCTCTGGAAAAGGCAAAATTAAAATTTTCTCAGACTTCATTGAGTCTTCTGCGTTGTTTGTGCCTTCTTTCCCTTTTAAATTGCTTTCTATTGGAAAATTGACTCGAATTCTGCATTGTCTCGCTATTTTTCAGGATCGAGTCACAAATATGAAGATTGGTGAAGGTTTCTTCCTAAATGGTCTTTACTTCATTTCCACCAACTCAAGTCTTTCAAAGTGTTTTCTGCTCAACTCCAACATTGCTTCTCAACAAGGGCTGTGGCACAAACGTCTTGCACACCCTTCTTTTCTTGTTTTATCTAGGCTTTTTCCAAATTTTTGTAAAGTTGCTCATGAGTGTGAGATCTGCCACTTATCGAAGCAGACTAGGCTTCCTTTTAAACTCTCACACTCAAGATCAACTAAGCCTTTTGAACTAGTGCATTCTGATGTATGGGGTCCAGCCTCTATCGACTCTTTTGATGGTTATCGATTTTATGTTACTTTCATTGATGATTTCACTCGATCTACATTTATTTATCTACTCACACTCAAAAGTGAAGTGTTTAAATGTTTCCAAGACTTTCATAATCTGATCATAAATCATTTTTCTTTAACCTTGGGCACTCTAAGGTCTGATAATGGGACCGAATACACTTCTAAAATCATGAGACAATATCTTAGTGATCATGGCATCATACAACAAACGAGCTGTGTGGGAACTCCACAACAGAATGGGATAGCTGAACACAAAAATAGAGATTTACTGGAAAAAGCAAGAGCTCTTATGCTGCAATCCCATGTTCCTAAGAGATTTTGGTCTCAGGGTGTTCAATCAGCTGCATACCTTATCAACAGGCTGCCAAGTAGTGTGTTGGATTTTAAATCACCATTTGAGCTACTCAAGGGTAGGAAAATTGACATTTCTCATCTTCAAACATTTGGATGCACATGCTTTGTGCATATTCAAGCTGATAAACTAGACAAGCTAGATCCCAGATCAGTCAAGTGTATGTTCCTTGGTTATTCCTCTACACAAAAGGGATATAAATGTTACAATCCCTTGACACGAAAAGTTGTTGTGTCCAGAGATATTGTGTTTCATGAGAATGACTCTTTTTATCAGTGCACAGGTGGTGAACTTCAGGGGGAGTGTTTAACTAAAGTTTTTCCTATGACTGAGGTTCTTCCAACTCCCACTTCAACCACATCAACTCCAACTCATGATGTAGTCATTCACATTAGTGACACTGAGCAACCATGTGCAGAAACCAGTGACCAGGAAGTAGAGCCTGAGTCAGTTCAACAAGTCCCAGCTCTACCTCGAAGGAATCCTCCACGGGATCGGAATCCTCCTCCAAAGCTGCAAGACTATGTAACTTACTCTTCACGGTATCCCATTGAGCTTGGACTGAGTGACACTCAGCATGCTCACAGTGCCTTTCTCAGCAAGATTTTCACAGAATATGAGCCTCGTACTTATGCGGAAGCCAACAGATCAGTAGCATGGCAACAAGCCATGAAAGATGAATTGAAAGCACTTGATGAGAACAAGACGTGGAGTATTGTCCCCCTTCCTAAAAGACAGAAACTTGTTGGAGCTAGATGGATCTATAAACTCAAATATCATTCAGATGGCACTCTTGAAAGACACAAAGCAAGGTTAGTTGCTCGTGGCTTTACTCAAACGTTTGGTGTTGATTATAAAGAAACGTTTGCTCCTGTAGCAAAGATGAATACAGTTAGAGTCCTACTCTCGGTTGCAGTGAATCATGGTTGGATTTTGTGTCAAATGGATGTCAAAAATGTGTTTTTGCATGGTGATTTAGAGGAGAATGTATACATGAAACTACCTCCAGGACATCCTCGTGAACATGAAGCTGGCATGGTTTGCAAGCTTCATAAGACCTTGTATGGATTGAAGCAATCTCCTCATGCTTGGTACTCAAAATTGAGTTCAGTTTTTGTAGCATCAGGTTTTACAAGAAGTCATTCAGATTCTTCTTTGTTTGTTAGAGACAGTCAAGCTGAAAAATTGGTGGTGTTAGTGTATGTAGATGATCTTATCATTGCTGGCAGCAACATAGAAGAGATTCAGAACCTAAAGGCTTCTCTACATAAAGCTTTTGCCATCAAGGATCTTGGTTCCCTAAAGTATTTCTTGGGGATAGAGATGGATCTCTCAACTCAAGGTCTGTTTCTAAATCAACGCAAATACATCATTGATCTTCTTGATGAAGCGAACATGACTTCATGTAAACCTGCTCGCACTCCATTGCAGAGCAAGTTGTAGTTGGATTCACCAAGTACAACTCTCACTAATCCCAGCGATTATCAGAAACTGGTCGGTAAGTTGATTTATCTTACCATCACCAGACCTGACCTCACATATTCAGTCAGCTTGATTAGTCAATTCATGCACTGTCCAACTGTTTATCATTTGAGCATTGTCAAGCGAATATTGCGCTACTTGAAAGGCACCATAAGTCGTGGAATTTTGATGTGCAAAAATGATCACTTCAAGATTGAAGGCTACTCTGATTCCGACTGGGCAGGCAATGCTCTTGATAGGAAATCCACAACAGGTTATTGTACTTTTGTAGGAGGCAATCTCGTCACTTGGAAGAGTAAGAAGCAGTCAGTGGTGGCTAGAAGCAGTGCTGAGGCAGAATATTGAGCAATGGCATCCATTGCTTGTGAACTTATTTGGCTTAAAGCTCTTCTCCAAGATTTAGGCATCAAGCATTCCTCTACAATTCATCTGCATTGCGACAACCAAGCTGCCATGCACATTGCAGCCAATCCAGTGTTTCATGAGCGCACAAAACATATAGAAGTTGATTGTCATTTCATTCGAAATCAAGTGCAATCAAAGCTCATTGAGACTGTGTACACAAGATCTTGTGATCAACTTGCAGGCGTGTTCACTAAGACTCTTGCTTCCGTTCAGTTTGAGCGTCTGCTGTCCAAGCTTGGCTCGAGGAATTCCCTCGATCCAACTTGAGGGAGAGTATTGAGATTGCTTACTTGTGTCACACATCTCTTCTCTTATTTCTCTCTTCCATGTTTCCTGGACAAAGCTGTTTCTCAGCTTTTGTTCAATCTCTATAGTTTAGAGTTGTTCAGATCCACTTTTCATAGAAGGTTATTAGGGACTGGTGGTTCTTACACTATATAGTCAGTTTTAGCTTGTTTTCTCTCTTTGTTTAAATAGAGATAGGCTTGTATTCGTGTTATCAAGATTTGGAATACAAAAACCATTCTTCTTCATATCAATCATAATCTCTTCACTCATCGATCACTTCGTTTATCACTTTATTGAATGTAATTGTCCGGCCATGAATTATGTGGAGAGATCGACTAGCTATCTTGGAAAATACATACATACATATATATATATATATTTGTGTGTTTGCGATTAAACGAGCTAGATGAGAGCTGAAATAATGACTTGCAGTACTACTGTACTAGTACTAATAGCAGTAGGCACAGCTGAGCGTCCGTGTTGGTGGGGGCAGTAGCTGCGGAAGCGACACGAAACCGAATTGGCGGCGGCGGAGGAGGAGTAGAGGGGTTATTTCGTTCTGTTGGTGGCGCATCATCAGATGGAAAATCAGGTGGGGTATCATCAGATGGTGTAGGCTCAGTTGGTGGCGGAGTACGTTGAGGTGGTCGTGGCGCTGGTGGCGGACAGGACATCCCGGAGAGACAGTTACCAGTCACCCTGCACGTACATACGTATTTAACTATTTATGCACTTGGAATAGAACGTACTAATATTTGCTAGCTAGCTAGAGATTAATTAGTGCATGTAAGGGCACTTACACTAGTTTCAGCAGCTTGTTTTCTGTTGAGGAAGTAGGTATGGTTCCGGTGACCCTGTTATATGACAAATCCCTGCAGCAATAATATACGTAGAGCATGAGAAAGATGAAGATTGATCGAAACAATATAGTACGTAGTAGTACGTCCATTCAAGTATTTATCTTCTTACAGTAGTTTTAGAGACAGAAGTGAGCCAAGGAAATTAGGAATAGGACCCTCCAAGCCTATATCGTGAAGATCACTGATTCATCAATCATCCACACAAAAACCAACATGCATATTGGTTTAATTAGTACGCAAAAACGCATGCAGTAAGTATATAAGCACATGCAATATTAATTGTCAATATGATGCAAAGAGCATGTATATGATCGAGAATCAAGTCGAAACTACTCACATGGTAACAAGAGCATCCATGGAACTAAAATCTGCAGTAGAGCATCGACCAAATCGAAGCTGCTCAGATTCCTGCAGTGATATGGATCGGATCGATTGATTTACAAGGTAGCTTGAAAGGTAGCAACGGGCTGCATATATATACACACACATCTACATATATTTCATATACTTAGTGATATAAACGAGGTATAGTGCATGTTGTTAGTAGAGCAGCATTAGTTCTCCGATTAAACATACTTACCCACTTAAGCAGGTAATCAACACCTACCTGACCACCCGAAAGACCACCAGGAAGGCTACAACTTCGCTCACAAGACCGACCATATCCGAGCGCGCACGCACCCGTGGGGCGCACATCCGAATGTGCGGATCACATAAACAGAAGGAGTCAAGTCCCACGTCGAGGAACACAAGCAAGCAACAATCCCAACCACCTATATAGATAAGACATTTACTACAAGTAAGGGCATGGAATTCAATTCAATTCCAACTAATCCACACGCATTCAATTCGACCCAACCTACTTTCTTACACTTTCGCATGACTGTTATATCCAATACATCTTCTAACTTAGGCATCGAAGCGTTGAAGGCAGACCACCCCTGTCTCGACCATCTGGCCGCTCATTTGTCGTTGTATTCTTCTAACAGCCGAACCCGAACACGCGTACCCGAGCACCCGAAGATCCGAAGAGAGAAGAAGTGTCCGACCATCTGAACAGCCCGAGCGTTCGGACGAAAGGAAGAAGAGCTCGTACTTGCTTCTGCTAGATTGCGTCCCGCGTAATCCGGTAGAAACGGTTGGCGTCGTCTGTGGGAAACTTACAAATTGCAAACCTCGTATAAACACCACCAACCAAAAGCCCACATGCATACCCAGGAGACAAACGTCAGTGATACACCCATCGAGGAAACAGCCACAGGCGCACAGGCGCGGCAAGTGATGGAGCTGGGGACGAGCAGCAATAGCGAGGAGCGCGTCGACTGCCTGCTCCAGGAGCTGCGAGAGGCAGCGATCGAAAGGGATCAGGAGCGCCGAATTCGACAGAGGCTGGAAGAAAGACTAGACGAGCTCGTCGGCCAGCAGCATACGCAACACGAACGGATCCAAGAAACCACCGACGAAGAACAACATCCGTTTGGCAGAACCGACACCCGGGCAGTCCGCACGCCCACGCCCCGGCGGGGGAATCGCCACCCCCGACAGACAACACCCTGATCCTTCAGAGGATAGAGGAGTTGGCGGAGGAAGTCTCGCGCCTACGGAAAGACAAGCTCGTCGGGTAGGGTGGGATGTTCACCCCCTGGGTCAGCCCGTTCTTCGCGCACATACTAGAAAGGGGGAGAGGCCTCCACGCGAAAACGGCGAAAATCACCCGGTTCGACGGAAGTGGGGATCCCCGTACGCACATCGACGAATTTCGATCCGCCACGGACGGAACCCGATATTCGGACCCGACCCTGTGTTTCCTGTTCCAGGAGACGCTGACCGAGGAAGCACGGAGTTGGTTCTACGAAATTCCGCCAGGCTAAATTCACTCGTTCCTCG
Organism: Geum urbanum; assembly: GCA_946800695.1. Classification (NCBI taxonomy): domain Eukaryota; kingdom Viridiplantae; phylum Streptophyta; class Magnoliopsida; order Rosales; family Rosaceae; genus Geum; species Geum urbanum. The sequence goes on along the minus strand of OX327017.1, from coordinate 41,663,746 downwards.
AGCTGGCGGAGAGCTTCCAGAGACGCTACAGGCTCCAGGGGAAGTACAACACCACGGGTATCCTCCTCAAGGTCCGCCAGGGGGGACGAGAGCCTGTCAAGCTATATCAACCGGTGGAGGACGCTCGCAAGCACATGCAGGGACCTCGACAAGCGAGTGGCCAAGGTGGCCCTGATGGACAACATGCTCGCCACACCATTCGTAGAGAAGCTGGTAAGGAAAGAACATCTCGACTACGACGAGATCATGGACCTGATCGTACAAAAGGCGTTAGTGGAGACGCGGGTGTACAGGTCCACCTCCGAGTCTAGCACCAACAGGCCGGAGAACGTGAACGCTCGGCCACGATAATCCTCGGGTGACGGAGGAGAGCCAAGCGGGGGCTATAAAAGGGGCCGAGACATGCAACGGAAAAATCACCAGGGGCCGTCCCCCCGTAACTATCAGAATAATCGCCACAACCAGGCAAGGGGACCCGTACCACAAGGGGCCCATCTACCGCCAGCACCACAGCACCGGCCGGCCGGACAAGAGGTCTATGCGATCAACCGGCAGTCAAACGAACAACTGCTCTGCCAGCATCGGCGCCAGATTCCGCCGCCAAACAACATGTCGAAGGAGAGGATCCCGTCCGGGCAAATCTCGGACATCTGGTGCGAGTACCACAATACCATCACTCACCAGACCAACGACTGCGTTATGCTGAAGAAGGTCCTCACGGATATGCAGAACGACGGTCGGATCACCACTCTTGGGGCAAAGGAGTGACCGCGCAGGGCGAATATTGAAACCCGGGGGACTATCAGCACGATATCCGGGGGAAAGCGTAAGGAGGGGACTTCGTCGCCCGATCGCTCGAGCAGGGAGGTGCTGACGATCGAGGCAGGACAGGCGCACAAGGCAGGAAGGAGGGAGCTGCCAACCATTAGTTTCACGGCGGAAGACGAAGAAGGAAGCCCAAAGGACAACACCCTACCGTTCGTGATCGACGCGATCATCAACTGATTCCTCATGAAAAGGGTGCTGGTGGACAACGGGGTGTCCGTGAACGTAATTTATCTGGATGCGTACACGGCGCTCGGAAGACCTGCACATAAGATGACGCAAGACCACGAGTGTGTCGCCAGCTTCACGGGTGAAACATCATACCCGATCGGGAGCGATAACGTTCGAGTCGGAATCAGCGCCCCCGATTCCCCGCACAGCGAGGTCCAGACGGACTTCGTCGTCATGGACACCCCCTCCCCATACAACGCCATACTCGGGAGGCCAGGGATCAACAGGTTGAAGCTAATCATTGCAGGGCACATGCTCTTGGGACGATTCCCAACCGAGCACGGGGTCGGATACGTCAGGGGATACAAATACGAGGAAGCAACGAAGCCCCAAAACAGGCAAGAGGTCCTCGCCATGGAGGAGTCGGCACCGGAGACGAAGATACCGGACGACCCGCGTGACGGGCTGATGGCAGTATCCCCCGTTCCCGAGCGCAAAGAGCTGAGGACGATTCAGCTATCCTCCGAACGTCCGGAGAGGACGATCCAGATCGGAGCATCATTGGCTCCCGCGATAGCCGAGCGGTTGATCGCGCTGCTAAAGGAGAAGCAGGAGGTGTTTGCATGGTCATACAGAGACATGCCCGGGATCAGCACAAACATCATATCCCACAAGCTGAGCGTCAGCATCGGCGCACGGGCAGTGAAGCAGAAGCGACAGGCGTACAAAGCAGAGCACTACGCGGCGATGCACGAAGAGGTGGACCGGCTGCTGGGCATCTGGTTCATCCGCAAGGTGGATTACCCGAAGTGGATCTCTAACGCTTTAATGGTGCAGAAGAACAACAAAAAATGGAGGATGTGCATCGATTACAGCGACCTCAATAAGGCATGCCCAAAGGATAGCTTCCCTCTACCAAGGATCGACCAGTTGGTAGACGCGACAGCCGGGCACGAGCTCCTATCTATGATGAACGCATACTCGGGCTACAACCAGATCTTCATGGACCCCGAGGACCAGGAGGCGACGACGTTTGTTACGGACAATGGCCTGTATTGCTACGTAGTTATGCCATTCAGGTTGAAGAACGCTGGCTCCACGTACCAGAGGCTCATGAACGCGATGTTTCATGGCCTGATCGACAACATTGTGGACGTGTACGTGGACGACATACTGGTGAAGAGCGTTCAGGCGGTCGACCACGTCCAGAACTTGGGGACTGTGCTCGACGTCCTCATCGGGAACGGCATGAGGTTAAACCCGGCCAAGTGCACGTTCGGAGTCACCAATAGCAAATTCCTAGGGTATATCGTCAGCCAGAGGGGAATCGAGGCTGCGCCCGCCAAGGTAAGGGCAATCATCGACATGAAGCCGCCCATCAAGAAAGCAGACCTGCAGAGCCTCATGGGCAAGTTCGCATCACTGAACAGGTTCATATCTCGTTATTCGGACAGATGCGCCCCATTCCTCAAGGCCCTCCGAACGACGAACAAGCGGGAGGTCGCATGGACGCCCGAATGCGAGGCATCTTTCCTTCAGATCAAGGAATACTTGGCGTCCATCCCACTCATATCCAGGCCAGTCCGAGGGGAGATACTATACATCTACCTGGCCGCCTCCCGCACAGCCGTCAATTCTGCCCTCGTCCGCCGAGAGGACTGCACGGAACTGCCCGTTTTCTTCTCAGGAAAGGGCATGACAGGCGCTAAGACCCGATACCCGACGATCGAGAAGATGGCGCTCGCACTCATCACCGCCGCCCGACGATTGAGGCCATACGGAAGGCACACAGTATCCACATCCTCACGAACGTGCCCCTGCGCCAGATCCTCCAATCCCCCGATCACAGTGGCCGCCTGGCGAAGTGGGCAATCGAGCTCAGTGAATTCGACCTCCAGTACAAGCCCCGAACGGCAATTAAAGGGCAAGCAGTGGCAGACTTCATCGTCGAGTACACGGAAGCAGAGGCAACGTTGGTCGACGCATTCAACAGCTTGACGATAGAGGCGTCCGACAAACCAGGGGTCAAGGAAGGACCATTGTCGGAGTGGAACCTCTACGTCGACGGATCGTGCACAAAAAAGGCAAGCGGCGCCGGGATCATCCTAACTGGGCCAGAGGAGTAAACGCAGAGTACGCCCTCAAGTTTGAATTCAAGACAACCAACAACGAGGCCGAGTACGAAGCGCTCATCACAGGCCTACAACTGGCCAGAAGCTCGGAGGCACCCGACCTCAACGTATTCAGTGACTCGCAGTTGGTGGTGAGCCAGGTCGAAGGGGAATTCCAAGCGAAGGGAGAGTCCATGGTCGCCTATCTAAAGCACGTAAGGGCGCTCATCAGCAGGTTTAAATACGTAAACATCAACCACATACACCGAGGACTCAACGCGAAGGCAGACAGGCTCGCTCGATAGGCCACGGCTCCCGTGCACACGGGACCAGGGCAACGAATTGTCGAAGTGCTGCGAAGACCGAGCATCTTAGGAGCAGAAAAGGTCATAGCAATCGAACCGCATGAGCACAGCTACATGGACGTACTTATCGCGTACAAGGCGAGGGGAGAGCTACTAGAAGACAGGCAAGAAGCCAGAACCGTCGTCGCACGGGCGGCAAACTTCAGCATGCGGGATGGAGCGCTATATCGACAAGGGAAGACTTGGGCGAGCCTCAAGTGCGTCGCTCCAACAAAGGGCAACTCGATCCTGCAGGAAATCCACTCAGGCACGTGCAGCCACCATGCGGGCGCCAGATCAATCGCACACAAGGCCCTTCGGTGTGGATTCTGGTGGCCCACCATCCATGAGGACGCCACGGCACTAACGAGCAAGTGTCACCAGTGCCAGCTGCACGTGCATCACCACCACACGCCCGCCATCCCACTGTCCATCCTCTTGTCGCCTGTACCATTCGCACAGTGGGGACTGGACCTAATCGGGGAGCTCCCAAAATCGAAGGGGCAGTATAGGTACCTAATTGTCATCATCGACTACCATACCAAGTTCATTGAAGCCCAACCAATGGCAAAGATCAGGACAGAAAAGGTCGAGCGCTTCCTCTGGCGTTTCCTCTTCTGTCGCTACGGGACACCGATCAGCATCATCACGGACAACGGGCCACAATTCAACAACCCTCGGCTCACGGCCTTCTGCAAGCGGCAAGGAACAAATATTGTATTCGCGTCCCCAGCGCACCCCCAGACAAACGGACAAGTGGAGGCAGCGAACAAAATAATCAAGGCAGGCATCAAGAAAAAGATTGAAGATATCGAACCCGGAGACGCGGGATACGGGCGCTGACCCGAGATCATACCAGAGATCCTATGGTCCATCCAAACGAGCGCCAACTTAGCCACGGGCAAAACCCCGTTCAGTCTGACATTCGGAACGGAGGCTATGCTACCCTTGGAGATCACCCACCAGAGCCCACGGATCGAGGGGTTCGATCCAAGCACGAACGACGAGGGACTATGACCCAACAACGACTTACTGGAAGAACGGAGAGACGCGGCCCATCTCCACAACGCCGCGAACAAACAGAGGATCGTCCAACTATATAACCAGCGTATTCGGGTTTGACCAATCCAGCAGGGGGACTGGGTGATGAAGGCGATCCAGCAGAAGGTCAAAGCACTCCGTCCGTCATGGGAAGGACCGTACGTCGTGGACGAGGTGGTAAGCGCCAACACCTTCTACCTTAGAGACATGCAAGGTCAACGACTGCGACACCCGTGGAACATCCAACACTTGAGGAAATACTTTCATTAAATTTTATTGGGTTGTGTACTTATTCATTTAGGTTCATTTTGTTACGTTCGTTTGTTCTTGACTCGCCCGCCCGATACTCGGGGGACTGGGGACAGACTATTCGCGTTGATGTAACACTTGGTTAAAATACCACAGCAAGGAGTAAAGAGCGTACGCACGCATGTACCATTCAAAAGAAAAAAAAACATAAGTACAAGGCACACGTATGTAAGGAAAAGAAACTTTATTTAATCCAAAAGAGCACGAGGCCCGCTACAAAAAGACCTACACTATTACAAAGGAAAAAGAAGAAAAGTGCAGAAAAAAGAAATCCCTAAACTATGCCCCCATGTTCACGTTCAGCTCCTCCACCTCCTCGGACGAAGCCGGCTCCGCCCGCTCCACCGGCACCAGCACGGGCTCCACATCCGCCTCACCGGCCACCCCAGAAGGCCCTGCCCCTCCATCAGCACCTGAAGCCCGGGCACTCGCAAGCTTCGTTGTTTCCGCCCGCACAAACGCCCGGTATTCATCCAACTTGATGAAAGGGGTCACCGCTACGCGGAAGGCGGTCACCTGCTCCTCTACATCAACCTTCACAAGTTCGTAGAGCTCTTCCGACTCCTTGAACATCGATACGGCCTCCACGCGAGCAACACGATCAACCTCCATCATACGGGACTCCGCCACCGCTTCCCGAGTAGCCGCCTCAGCATGCACACACTCCATCTCAGAACGCATGCGCTCCACCTCGGCCAACGCGCTGTCACGCTCAGCCTTCAGTGTGGCTTCACGATCAGCGGCCTCAGCGGCCCGGGCAGTCGCCTCCTCCGTACAGGTGGTGTACCGGTGGACCAGGTCATTGGCCTTGTTCCGGCTGGCCACGTGCCTCTCCGTCACCTTCTCCCCTTTGGCAACTTTGGCCCGCAGACGCGTGACCTCATCCAGGTTCTCCCGGGAGCGCAGGCGGAAGAGCTGGTGTTGTAGCCTGGCGCACACAATGAATGCCCTGTCCAGACCGTCAGGGGTGGCATTCTCCAACGGCTGGAGCACGGGCCCCAGCGACGCGGCACCATCCACCAGGGCGCGGTGAAGAGCTTCGACGACTGGACGCACTGGTCCACCAGCATCTGACGCCGAGGAGTCCGTGCGGGAGCGCTTCTGCGGACGCTCAGCTTCACCGGTCAGGGCAACGGTGGAGAGATTTGCACCATCACCAGAGGACCGGCGCGATCCAGAGCCTTGGGAGGCCTCACGACGATCCAGCTGCTCTACGCGCCGCTGGTCGCGCTCCACTTGCCTCTTCTCCTTTTCACGGTGGAGGCGGTCCCATTCAGCTCGATTCTGGCCGCGACTGGCTGGAGGAGGAGGAGGAGGAGGGGGGATAGGCGCACCCCGCCCAACAGCAGCAGCACCAGAGGTCCCGGCGCCCGACCCCTGGCGGATGCGGGAGGCGTGCGAGGCAACGGCCGGCGCACGGATGGTGGGCTGAACTTCACCACCGACAAGCATCTTGCCCGACCCATCCACGATGACACGGCGAACGGTATCCGCACCCTCAAGCAGCATGTTGAGATGGCGCACATGCTCCTCGTCCTGATCGATCGCCTTGGACTTGGACATTTTCACTGCAAAATAGAAAGAACAAGCTCGGTAACAGTCGATCAACTACACATAACACATACATCTCAGATATCACTACCCGACAGACCAGGTGTTCGAGCCAGGCGTGTCTTCTCGATCAGGTCCCAGTGACACTCCGCCTAGAAGTGCCTCGCCTCGGGCCTTGGGTCGAAGACGAACATCAGACGGACAATCCTGTTTTCCTCCTCGGGCGTTAAGGGATACTCGTTCGTATCGAGCCAGTGGAAGCGCTGGGGGACTCGGTAGACAAGTTGGGCGTTGGCCGCGATCTCGGGGGAGTGAGCGCCAAACTCCCAGTCACCTCCGACCAGGCAGTTAATTGTACGCCAGGTGGTCGAGGAGCTGGGCGGGTCAATCAACCACCACTTCACGCATGGTTCCACGGTGAAGGTGCCTGAGTCTCACCGGCGGGAGGAGTACTTCAGGCGAAAGAAATGGAGGAACTCCGCCCGCGTTGGATGATCCAGCCCGCTCAGGCGGAAGACGTTGAAGAATGCCACCAACGTTCGGGTCAGTGTGGGCCCACACTGACCAAGGGAAATCTTCAGGAGCGCCAGAATGTACTGGAAAAATGGATGAAGGGGCAGCTTTATCCCCGCCTTCAAGTGGAATTCGCTGACGCACACGTGGCTGGCCGGCGGTCGGGTAAACGTCTCCCCCTTCCCTGGTATCTTAAACTTGACGGACGACGGGATATGATAATCGCGCGCCCACCGTGCCATCTCCTTGACGCTTAGCGCCCGCTCAGGTTCTTGCACTTGCACCCCATCAGGGAGCACCCAGTGAACACGCCCACCCTCTGGAAACTGAGGCACAGGTTGATCCACTCGGACGGGCTCGTCACCCCACGGCCCAGACGATGAGGACCCGTCCGATGACCCAGACGATTCCCCTAACCCTGCGGCAGCGAGTGCTCGTTCTTGCTCCATCGGCTGCACGACAGGAGAAGCGTTAGGGATGAACCGAAGAGGCGTTACACTCATCACGGAATCAGACTATGTGTCGGACCCGCTCGTGAACGAACCATAACTAACCCACCCCGCCCCCGATATGTATATCCACTCACGTGACTGGCCGCTCGATATCTCTATTGGTTCCATCTCCTAGACGTACGTGAAACCCACACTTAGCAAAAAAAAAAGCAAACTACCAGAAACAACAAAAACTCAGAAAATCTACCCCAAACAAGATCAAACCAGGCGCGTCTCAAGAACACGTCTTGTTCTTGAGACGCAAACCCAGAAAACGACAAGAAACCCAGAAACCATGAAGGGCAGAACAAAAAAGCAACCGGAAAAACAAGAAACAAAACAGAAGAAACAGGTTAGAGCCTCACCAAATACTGGGATTGAAGGTTGAAGGTGGACGTCGACAAAGGATAGAGAGCAAGATCAGAAAGCACAAGAACAAGAACACAAACGAAGATGAATAGTTTGCAGAGTAATTTCTTCAGAGTTTCAGTAAATGTAAAAGTGGTGAGGAAGACGACACCAGAAGGCCTATTTATACTGACCGCACGGTACACGCGAACGAACGCCAGCCGTCCATTTTCGCGTGTCCACCGTCAGATGATGACACGTGGCCCCGAGGCGGTTTACTTACCCGCCTAAGTAACCGCGCTCACCCTTCAGCTTCCCACCTCGGTTTCAAACCCTAGCACGATCTCCCACGACTCGCCACGTGTCAGCCATGCAACACCCCACACGCCCACGCGCCTGACGCATGACCTTTGAGCAGTTACTACGTCATCAGCATTTAATGCACAGGGCACGCCTGCATTAATTGCGCCGGCTAGCATTTATTACACAACGGTTCCCAAAAAGAAGTCAAGAGGAATGTCGCCTCAAGCGCCTCACCAGACAGAGTATCACCCCACCCAAGGCAAAACAACACACGTCACGACTCCCGCCACTCGGACTGGTGCACACACCACCCGCACGACCAAGCGCCCGAATAATCTCACAGGTAAGTACACGCTAAAAGAAGAACTGACACCGCACGGGTGTGGGGCTCCTCATCTCCGTGCGCGTAACGGTAAGCGATCAATTCGCCTGATTAGGCGGCACGGGCACGGGGTCCGTCCTCTCCGAGGGCATGGGGTCCGTCCCCTCCTAGGGCATGGGGTCTGTCCTCTCTTTGCGCACGCTAAAACCGATGAGCAGCACGGGCATGCGGTCCGTCCCTCCGTGCGCGCTGCAACAAACGTACGTAACGGTCGTGGGCTCCACCGTTGACGCTACGATAGGTCGGCGCCGATGAGTTGACAACTCCCTCTCGGGCACCTAAGCACGACCGTTCCGAGGCTTAACGGCTCCATGTTGGGGGGTCGGGGTCGGGGTCAGCTCGGATCCACCCATGCGCGTGACCATACATACATTCGCATACATTCACGTATATCAGCATACATCCACATACATTCACGTACATTTGCATACACCCACATACATTCACATACATTCGCATACATATTCACAGACTCATCCCTACTCATCTATCTGTATTCCACTCATTTGTGTTCACCAGGAAGACTCCACGGGCGCGCGGCTCCAAATAGCAAGATTTGTTTGGAGGCCGGGCCCAGAATACAGGACCGAACGAACAGGTACACGATCGGACGCACAGGTACCCACTCCGTCAAGCGAGCCCTTCCTTGACCGGAGAGTTGGGGGACTTGGGGGTTACAGGATCACGCATCACTGCTCAATCGAATAAGTATCTTGTTTAATCGCACGAACCCTATTTCAACTCCCCAGTCAAGAAAGATCTCTTTGACTTGGGGACTTGGGGGACTTGTTAGTATACCAGTATTAGTTCTCCGATTAAACATACTTACCCACTTAAGCAGGTAATCAACACCTACCCGATCACCCGAAAGACCACCAGGAAGGCTACAACTTCGCTCACAAGACCGACCCCATCCGAGCGCGCACGCGCCCGTGGGGCGCACATTCGAATGTGCAGATCACATAAACAGAAGGAGTCCAGTCCCACATCGAGGAACACAACCAAGCAATAATCCCAACCACCTATATAGGTAAAGCATTTACTACAAGTAAGGGCATGGAATTCAATTCAATTCCAACTAATCCACACGCATTCAATTCGACCCAACCTACTTTCTTACACGTTCACTTGACTGTTATATCTAATACATCTTCTAACTTAGGCATCAGAGCGTTGAAGGCAGGCCACCCCTGTCTCGACCATCTGACCGCCCGTTTGTCGTTGTATTCTTCTAACAGCCAAACCCGAACACACGTACCCGAGCACCCGAAGATCCGAAGAGAGAAGAAGCGCCCGACCATCCGAACAGCCCGAGCATTTGGACGAAAGGAAGAAGAGCTCGTACTTGCTTCTGTTAGATTGCGTCCTGCGTAATCCGATAGAAACACCTGTGCTACACTCAACCCATTCGCACTGCGTTGCCTTTGATGGTAGACAGGGATCATCACTCCACATAGCTTACACCTCAAACTGCAGCTGTAGTGCCGCTAATCCCTCCACTACATACTTCAATCAAAAAATAATTAGTTAATTAGCTAGCTAAAAATATGTAACACATTAATTAATCGACTTGAAAGTGCAGGTACATAGTGACATATGGTCTCTGGTATCAGTTCCGGTTGATAACAGGTCACTGACTCTGTAAACTTGGAAAGCATTAATGAGAAAAGGAAGGTTGGCATCGGAGGTGGACTGGAGAGTAATGGCCGTTTTTGGAGAAGCAATGATGTTGGTAATGGCCACTTCCACTACGCCACCAAAAGAAGGGACGATCACTTTAGAATAAGGCAGACCATCTACATAAATCTGGAAGGATCTCCTGTCCTTGGACGAAGCGAGCCGTGCGACTTCAGAGAAGAAGGTGGTGATGTAAATTTGGACCGGATCCTCCGGTAGATAAGTATCTAAAATAACGTAATTTGTAGTGCTATTGACAGTGGATGCATTTTGTAATGCAGCTGCCGGAGGAAGATCTTCTGCTCCGGTAACGTCGATTTCAGATACTTCCGATTCGCCTCTCACTTCGTACGCCAACACGCCAAATGCAGAATACCATGTCCGATCATAAGGATCGTCCGGATACCTACGTATACATTAATTTATCATAATTAACATAAATTCGATCACATGCACTGTATATGTATATGTAATATGTTGTCATATGTAGGGTGTAAAAATCGATCGAACATATATACCTTATGTTGTTATATGCACCGAAAGCAAACCTATTAACCCCATACAAAGAGTAACCTGAACCAACACGGTCGTACATGTTGGGACCTAAGCTTCTGAATTCCAATGAAGATATGAAGGGATACTGTTTAGATAGGGTTTGAGCTAAGCATATGCTTGTGGTGTTTTTCTTCACCACATATATATATCACCTCATAGTTATTGATGTAAGTTTCATAGCCAGTTATGCTCAAACTTTGTCCAGTAAGTGGCATCAAAGTAGAGATCAAATATCGGCGGAGACATTGCACCCGGTCAAAATTACCGTAGTAAAAGCTTGCACGGACAAGAATCCGGTCACCGGTTTTGACAGGGATGGTGTAGCAATTCTTCTTTAAAGAGGTGAAAGATCTCACTGTGCTGACCACACGAGGCCGCACATTTCCCGCACTTTGAGACTCGCCGGTGTGGACATACCCATCGTCTCCGACCCACTTAATGTTTCAGTCGTCGATGAAAGAATCCGAACCACCACAATCGATGCTCAGAAACATTCCATTTGCAACACATCCACAGAACCCAATCAACAACAAAACAAGAGTAATGTTAATGAACACATGTGGTGATACACGACCATGTTCATGTCCACAACTGAGCATAGTTGATGAGGACTTGAGGCTGATCGAGTCTTCCCTCTAGCTAGAGTCGACCCTGATCGAATGAGATGAAAATTAAGGATAGGGTTGACGCTCATACGTATGTATAGATCAAGGAACATGTACGTGGCTAAGTGATTGTTGTATTAATCAAAGATTTTAAGTACAAAAACTAATTAGCTAGGTAGTACTCTTGCCCATTTTAATTTGATTAATCCTCGTCATTTGCCGGCCAATAGATTATTGATCTTCTTTCTGTACGTGTGTTAGCTAGTGTGCCCCAACCCATGCCATGCATTATGTCAACTAATTGGGCAAAATTAAGAACGATTGATCAAGCTTATCATCTAGCTAGCTTGTCTCCTTGGTTTTCTTGCATCATGTCTTACACGATTATGGTTTTATTAAAGTTTATAGACATTTAATAGGAATTAGATATCAATTAGTTCATTCTTTCTCTCACAATTGGGCAAATAAAAAAAAATCTCGATCGTTGGAAAAACAAACAAACAAACAAGCAATGTCAACTTAAATCTGCTGTGCATCAATTGAATAAAGGGTAAAATATGTATAAGGTCACTTCTGTAAGATTATTTATGTAAGATCACTTCATATTTCTTTCTCAAATAAGCTCACCTGATTTAACAAAAAAAATTTCTCGTTCAATTTATTTACGTCTAATGTCACCCTATATAAAACTAGTCTCTTTTTCTCTCTCTCTGCTTCAGATCCAAAATACCCAAAAAGTACCCTAACAGAGCTCCATCGTCCCCCTACTCCGATTCTGATCAGCTAAAATTGCCATGGACAAAGGTGAAGCCAGCGATTCCTCTGCTCATCGCTGGAAGGTAACAACCTCATCTCTTCAATTTCATCTCCTCCTCTTTCAATTCCACATCACAATTTCGTCTCTGAGATCTGAGTTTCTCTCTCTATTATTCCAGCGAAGATTCATGCCCAAAGCTCAGTCCAGAAGAACCGCCAAGCTGACTGCCTCCGCCGCAAACGTAATCTCTTAATTCTTTTCATTATCAAACACAAACACAGTTTTAGTTTTAGTTTAATCCTCACTAATTTTTTCAGCTTGAAATTTAATGCAGTAGTCAGGTTACACACAGCCTCCTTCCATGCTCGGTCACCACCTCCCGTACCTCCCTGCACGCTTGGTCGTTATTCTTCTCTCCTCTCTCTCTCTCTCTCTCTCTCTCTCTCTCTCTCTCTCTCTCTCTCTCTCTCTCTCAGCGTTAGAGCATAGTCTGTGGTAGTGTTTGGTTTGGTTTAGTTTTGTTGTTATACAAAAGTTGTGTTTTGGTTGTTACGTACGTAATAGTGTCTACAATAGTCTGTGGTAGTGTTTATGTTAGTTTGTAGTAGTGTGTATAGATTGGTGTGCTTTAGTTTTTATACAGTAGTGTCTACAATAATCTGTGGTAGTATTTATGTTACTCTGTGGTGTGCTCTGTAGTAGTTTGTAATGTTGTCTGTGAGTAATATGTAGTATGCTCTGTAGTAGTTTGTAGTGTGCTTTGTAGTATTTTGTAGTGTTGTCTGTGAGTAGTATGTAGTGTGTTATGTAGTAGTATATAGTATGCTCTGTAGTAGTTTATAGTGTTATCTGTAATAGTTTGTAGTGTTGTTTGTAAGTAGTATGTAGTGTGTTCTGTAGTAGTATGTAATGGACTCTGTAGTGGTTGGTAGTGTTGTCTGTAGTAGTTTGTAGTGTTGTTTGTGAGTAGTACGTAGTGTGTTTTGTAATAGTATATAGTGTGCTATGTGAGTAGTATGTAGTGTTGTCTGTGAGTAGTATGTAGTATGCTCTGTAGTAGTATGTATAATTGATGTAAGTAGTGTATAGAATTCATGTGAGTAGTATGTAGTGTTTTGATGATCTATTTTATTATTTTGCAGAAATGGCACAAATGGAGGACCCTAAGAAATCTAAAATCCTAATAAGATCGTCATTAAGAGACTTTTACAAAGTCATGGGTGAACTTCATAAAAAATTGCCTCCAAAAACAGTGAAGATGTTGCAGAAAACATCATTTAGCAGTTTCATGGAAAACACTACAACAGTTTTTTGAAAATACTACTATAGTTCTCAGAAAGTACTACTCTAGTTGTTGGACAGTACTACTCTACTGAGACTTTATGCATTTTAACTAAAACTCTATTGAAAGTACTATTGTAGTTTTCAAAAAGTACTACTCTAGTTGTTGGACAATATTACTCTACTGGGACTTAATGCATTCTAACTAAAACTTTGTTGAAAGTACTACTGTAGTTTTCAGAAAGCACTACTGTTACTAGTCTTACACACTATCTAGAAACTGAAAAACGAACATTCGTTCCCGTTATTTCCAGTGGCACAGAGCATGTATCCCTTGTACTTTCCCTTGAGATGAGCAGCATCAACAAACAAAAATACACAGAAAGCTAATGTGGAGAGAGCTAATGTGGAGAGAATCGAGTTAAAGGAACCCTCTCTCTCTCTCTCTCTCTCTCTCTCTCTCTCTCTCTCTCTCTCTCTCTCTCTCTCTCTCTCTCTCTCTCTCTCTCTCTCTCTCTCTCTCTCTCTCTCTCTCTCTCTCTCTCTCTCTCTCTCTAGCATGGCTCTCTCCCTCTCTCTCTAAAAGTTGTCGATGGAGTTTTGAATTTGAACTAAACCGTTAAAAAAAAATTAAATTAAACAGCTCTCTTTATAAAAGAGGACAATTTTGGAAACTCAAATATATTAGAAATTGAATAGTGACCCTTATGCTTATAAAAAATTTATAATGACCTGTAAAATAAAATATCCTATTGAATAAACTACGATGAGATTCAGTTTAATATGATCAACTAGCTAGCACTAGAAAATAATTAAACATGTTTGAAGATAATCAATTAAACTCGATCAAATCGTCATGCGGATACAAAATGGATAATTACAACATATATGCATGCATGTATTCGATCATATATTATATTCTCGATCATATTCATGTCCAATGATTATCGAACGCCGCCGATGTGATGGCCCTTACAAACTCCTGAAAATCGATCTGGCCATCCCCATCGGTATCAGCCTCCTTCATCATCCCGACGAGCTCCTCCGCCGTGAGCGAGTGGCCAAGTTTCGCCATAGAGTGCGTCAGCTCCGCCGCACTGATGTAACCGTTGCCGTCCTTATCGAACATGTCGAACATCTTCCTAAGCAAGTCCTCGCTGTACGGACACATGCCGCCTTGCAACAGAAGAAGGTCAGGCTCCACTAGGGCAACGAACTCGGAGAACTCGACCAGTCCGTTCTCGTTCCGATCGGCCTTTTGGATTAGAGCCTCCACCTGGTCATGGCTCGCTTTCAGCCCTAATGAACGGAGCAGGGACCCTAACTCCAGAGGCGTCAAGCTTCCGTCGTTGTTCCGATCAAACGACCTGAATATCTCCCGAAGCCCTGTGATCTGCTCGTGGTCTAGCTTCCCCGCCGCAACCGGTGATTCTTTTCCTCGGTTGCTACTCATCATTAACTCCAAATGAAACTCAAATCACATGCATGCATGTATTATGTAATGTAATGTTAGTGCGTTACAGAGAAATTACTACTATATATCTGATGTTTGGCTCTCAAGTTACGCAGATATATGTTTCAAGGTCGTGATATATGATTAAGTTGATCCTTACAGTTGACAAAATCAAATGACAAATTACAACACTGCTCGTTATATTAATTCTTGGTGGCATGGTGGTGTTCTATCCAAAAATGAATAAAGAAGCTACTAACGTGTACCAAACGCAGTTGACAAGAGCCGCATAGGAGCAGTAACTCAGTTGACCAATAGAAAAGGACGGACGGACCGACTGAGAGGCCACAAATGAACGTTCTGACCAGTAATGATCGGAAATGGTGCGTGGTTGGTTGGGGTGGGTCGCCTTTCTTAAATTTTCCATGTCAACTCGGTCTTTAGTCTTAATTCTTGAAATGAAATATCTTGGAGTAGTCGGCTTTTGATTGGTAGCCAAAAGAATAGTAACATTCAACGAATGAAATTGTTGGCCGGCGGAAACTAGATTAATAATTCTGAATTGAGAGGTCAATGGTTGACTAATGAAATATTCGAGAAGCATCACAGTCGCTTGGGCCAAATGGTTAGGGCGTGTGCGGCCTGCCATGAGTACATGGGGTTTCCCAGCGAGAGTTTAAATCTCTCAGGCAACGATTTCTTGTTGCTTGGCGCTATGAGTTGCAACTTTTTCAGTTTATGTGACATTGTGAAGGAATGCATTTACATGCACTAGGTTTGTGCCTTGCACGTTGCAAATTTGCAGTAGCACAAAACTCAACTATGTAAGACGACTGCTGACAATGAACCATATACTGTTTCTTTGTGTGTAACAGCCTAAATTGCTGCCATACAAAAGCGGATTGTACCAGACTTTACGAGAAATCAAGGAGAATGTATGTTGAAATACGGTTTGAGTACCACAAAACAGTGGCATTCAGGTGCAAGATTCTGAGAAATATCCTTGTAGTACTACAATTTTCATACTCCTGAATGAGTGCATATCATATATTCTTTCGTCATCATCCTAAGTGGTTGCTAACTTGCTGTAGATGAACTTTGGTGTGGAGTCAAGGCCCTGTATATAATAGATCTTCAAATATTGAGCTGCTCTCATGTTCCATCCGTTGCCTGATGTTGCAGCTCCAACTGCATCATTCTTCAAACTCATTCGTCTTACAACTATCAACTACGTGAGCTTCAGTCCACCTGTTACATCATCAACCACTTCAATAGGTCCTGCACACATAGTTATAACAAATCATTGATAAAACTGGAAGCTCAGAGAACAGGTACTGTTCAGATAAACTGGCATGGAAATTTCAACCAAATGGAACATCTATACTTTTTGTTAGACAGGAAGAAAGATTCCATATGCTATACTATTGATATCACATTGTTTATTTCTCTCTTTCTATTACTTTATTTGGACCTCCCAATCCATTACATATGAACATCCTACCACAAGTGATGAATGTCTCTGTATAAAAATCAAATCATAAGAGGAGTATCGAACAAGAAGATAATGAATAATGAAACACACCGAGAATAGCCATCACTGTCCTTGAATCTGTAAGAATATACAGAAGCAAATAAGTAACAATGGATATCAAGTTTCAAGCTGATCGGATGGCGAAGAATCATAAAATTCATGGCACAAATGATGAACATATCAGACATAATGTTTGCATCAGTACGCAGAAACGAAAAATTATGGCAACACAACAATCACAATAGCTTCATTAACTATTATTATGTTTTGAAGTGTCAAAGAGAATCGGGATACTTGTACTCTTACTGATAAGTGGTGGCTATCATCAAAATAGAAACCATATAAGCATAATCACTGTTTCACTTATGCACATTCAGACTAACATTACCAAAACCTCAAAAGAAGCAACTCACTTGGTGCAATCTGAGTCTTCCCAGCATCAATTGTAATATGGTTTGGTAAGTTAAGCGATTTCGCTCTCTCCTGTAAATTTAACAATGACTACATGATCAGCCTTACAAATAAAGTGGCACTTGTTTGCAATAGTTGCAGCTTTGCTGAGACTGTGATTCACAAGAACATGAAAGAAATAAAATTGGTTTATGTCAAATATAACTTTTAGATGATAGTTTAAGTAATACTGACTTGCAAGATGAGCATCTCTTCTTCAGTTTCTACTTTCAGAACAACTTTGGGTTGGCCACACATCTCCCACCTGCATATTGACATAACACCATTACCGGATATAAAAAGGAAACGATATTGATTTTGGTCAACATATAATACTACATACTGGTGCATTGCACTACCTGTTTAAAGATTTTGGTGCTCTACGGAGAAGTTTTTTGTAGAGGCCCAAAGTCGCATGACTAGAGAATGAAGGCACAAAATTCGAACAATGCATTACATAACTGATGCCAAAAACATAGTATCACTAAAACAGAAATCGACTGATCAGCAAAAAAATGTACCTGCATTGCGCAGCAATTTTCCCTTTCCCCATCTTAAGATCATTTCGGACCACCAAAACCTAAACAAAGTGAACGGACATCAAGTTTAAACCATATCTACCAGGTTAAAAATCAATTGCTGTTAAGAGTGAGCTTGATAATACACACCATTTTGAAATCTTCTAGAATGTCAGCGAGCATTTCGACGTCGAGTGAGTCATTGATCTTATCCTTGGCCTTATTCTTCTTGTCCTTGTTTTTGACATTATCGTCAACAGCTGTTACTTTTTGCTTTTGCTTTTGCTTAGCAACAACAAGTCTGGCGGCTCTGGCTGTCACCAAAATACGAGCAGGCGGATAACGCGCGCCAAAGCAATACCCTAAAGCTAGCCAACCCGCTCCGACCCAGCCCAAACCCATCATTTGCCCTAACCTCAAATTTCTTCCACACTCTACAACAATTTGAACTAGAATATCAAACAGTTATATATATATATATATATATATTTTTTTTTTTTGTTTAACATAACATAACACATGTTGTTATTATTAGACAAATAAACAAGGATGTAAGCTTAAAACGAGCACCTGAGTTGAAGAGAGCGATGATCGGAGCCGGAGGCCGACGACGCAGCCGATACTCTTTTACTGCGTCTACTCCGTAGTTAGTAGACGATCGAGGAATCTGGTTTATTGGGCCTTTTCTTTTCGTCTTATGTTATGGGCTTAAGTTTGGGCCTTCATTTACTTTGTAACTTAAGTCCTTTAAACTTGTGGCCACGTGGAAAATTCTAAAGGGAAGGAGTTTAACGTGTGAGTGGGGCAAAGTAAACAAATCTGACGGTACAGACAGATGAAGAATCAAAGCATCGACCCACCCTTGAGAGCAAGTCTAATGGCGTATTCTGATACGGTGTGTCAATTTTGAATTTGACGGAGACTTGGCAATAGGTATTTTGACTCGAGTTCTTTAAATTTTCAGATTTTTTTATTAATATTTTTAATGTTCTTATCTATCTTAATCGAGAAAGTTTAATAGTTCTACATTCTTGAAAGTTGAAACTCAGATATACCAATTTTGGATCTCACTAACATATATGTCTTATATTCTCTAATCACACTATCAACTGGGTTTGAATCAATTCCACCCGAAAGCTAAATGTGAAGAGACACAATTAATTCTAAAAGTTAATTAAAAACAAGCACATCATGAGATCGACGAACTGGGGAGAAGAACTAGAAAAAGCAGGGAAGATGATCACAGACTAGGGAGAAGAACCTAAAACCCAAACACTATAAGTGGGTTCAAACCTCGTCTTCATGAAGTAAAATTGAAGTTCACCCAGAGGAGAGAAAATCTGAGATTTCAAGGAACAGAATGAGCAAAAAAGATGAGGACGAGAGAGAAAGAAGAATAAAAAAAGAATGGCAGATGAGTTTGTTATTGCCAAATTTGACAGAAAACTTTGAAGATATCAACCACGTGTCTCCATGTAAGTTTTGACAAATCCATTAGAACCCTTCATCTCAACCTTTTGTTACCATTCAGCACACCACCTCCGTCGGATTTTGGCTATTCCATTATACCTGGCCTAACAAAGTTTGACGTTGACATACTCCATATTTGACTATACATTTCTTATTCTAGATAATTATTGCTTTGATTAATTATGTTCTAACACACATCTGAAGTCCCAAGAGAATACATACTTAGTTTTTGAATGTTCCATTGTTTTTCTACATGGGTTGGTTGAGTTGGCATATATGTGCTACTCCTAGCCTTAGCTACACATTGTATGGTAGGCAATTTATAATTTCTCCTTAACACAATGGTAGGTAATACATTATATCTACCGTGTTCCTGATTTTAATTTTGACATTTATAAATCAATATTTGAATACATAAAGCTCCACATCAAATTGATTAGCAATTGCAGATTATGGACATGGTGATATATACATCAACAGGTGTCTTTGGCAATAACAAAAATCATGCTCGTGCTTCAAATATATTAATTTTAAGTCTAAATTGTGTCACTATTTTTTATGGAACTCCTGAACAAGTAGAATTACTTCTAAAACAATCCGTACAACGGAAAAGGCTATTAGTCTCTTGTCTTTTCGTTAAATCGAATGTCAATCCAAATAATTGAAGAGTGAGGGCGTACCAACTACCAACTATCCTCGACCTATTTGATATCATCTATCTAGTGACCAATTTTAGTATGAAAAAATATAGAGATTGATCATTTTATTATAATTTTCACTTAAATTCATAATTAGTTAGTAAAGTACATGATGCCAAAGCCCAAGGCCCAGGAATAAGCTAACGTATAAGAGAGAGAAAGAGCCCTTCCAAGGAACGAGGGTTGTACATAGGAGTCGTTGCGCTTGCTTTGTCGTCTCAACTCTCTCAACCCACCACCGTCCACCGCCACCACTACGCAGCTTTCACAACTCAGAAGCTTCCCTATTCTTTAAAACAAAGGTACTCCACGCTCAAGTTACAGTTTTTTTTGTTCTTTTTTGATCGAATTTGTAATCAGTATATCAAATTTTCATCCATTTGTTCTTCGTAAACGATTACCAGTCTGATCGATTCCTACTTTATTTTTGTATATAATTCTGTTTAGTTGTTTGGATAAAGCAAAAGAAAAAGTCCTCATCTGCTAAATAACAAACAAGATGAAACTAAATTATGGATTATTGACCTCAAATTTTGCATATGAGAAGGTTGGTGCTTTTTCATCACCAACCAAACAGTTCCTGCTTTTCGTTTCTGTATGCTTTATGTTATAAATCTTTGATCTTTTGCTTGTTTACTCAAAAAATACAGAGGAAATTTGTTTGATTAATTAGTAAATTTTATCATTAAGGCAAGAGAATCGAAAACTCATGTGTAAATCTAACACAGGTAAAACAGTTTGTGGACTTATAAAGAGAACTACGAAGATGAGTGATAATTTGATGGAGAAAGTGAGTGCTTTTGGTGAACGTCTCAAGATTGAAGGGAGTGAAGTCGGCCGAAAGATGACAGCCGGCTTGAGCTCAGTGAGCTTCAAGGTGAAGGAGCTCTTCCAAGGCCCGAACCAAGCAGATAAGATTGTCGAAGAGGCCACGTCAGAGGCACTCGACGAACCTGACTGGGCGCTGAATCTCGAGATTTGTGACATGATCAACACTGAAAGAGTCAACAGCGTTGAGTTGATCCGCGGGATAAAGAAACGGATTATGTTGAAGAATCCCAGGGTTCAGTACCTTTCGTTGGTACTGCTTGAAACAGTTGTGAAGAATTGTGAGAAGGCTTTCTCAGAGATAGCAGCTGAGAGAGTTCTTGATGAGATGGTGAAGCTGATTGATGACCCTCAGACTGTTGTTAATAATCGTAACAAGGCTTTGGTGCTGATCGAAGCATGGGGAGAATCGACTGGGGAGCTCCGCTATTTACCCGTTTATGAAGAAACATACAAGGTATCTGTCCCTGTCTTATATCTAGTGAATTTGTCCTCTTATGATTGTGTTCATCCTTGACGAAAGATCAACACATTTTCTCATAACCATATAGTATACCATATGTAATGATGCATGTGATGTTATGCTAATCCTTCCAACAGCTGTTCTTTGGCCTCCATCACATGGTGTGCTGATGTTGAGACTTATAATACTTTTATGCTGTGATTCAATTTCAGAGTTTAAGATCAAGGGGTATTCGGTTCCCTGGTCGTGACAATGAGAGTCTGGCACCAATATTTACTCCCGCTCGTTCTGTCTCAGCTTCAGAGTCAGATACTAGTCTTTCACAGCACATTCCACTCGATATTCCTGTGCAAAGTTTTACCCCTGAACAATCAAAGGAAGCATTTGACGTTGCAAGAAACAGTATTGAGCTTCTTAGTACTGTTTTCTCCTCTTCACCCCAACAAGATGCTTTACAGGTAATTCATGTTGTTTACTCGAAACTTTTGCTCTGTGTTTGTACAATAGGATGAAAAGCATTTATACTTTGTGCACATTATGCGATGAATTCTAGAGATGTTGGAACTTGTGTATGGATGCATTAATTGTTTCAGATTATACTTTTAAGAAAATTCTTGATTTGGTGTTGTCAATTTGAATTGATATGGAATTTTTTGTTGGCTTTGCCCCATGACAGGATGACTTGACAACCACACTGGTGTACCAGTGTCGTCAGTCTCAGGCCACTGTACAGAGAATTATAGAGTCAGCTGGAGATAACGAGGCTTTGCTGTTTGAAGCGTTGAACGTGAATGATGAGATCCACAAGGCTCTATCCAAGTATGAAGAGCTGACACAGCCTTCTGTTGTTCACCAGCAGCCAGAACGCGCGATTATACCTGTAGCTGTTGAGCCTGATGAATCCCCTAGTCATGTGAAGGAGGATTCCTTGATCAGAAAACCATCTGGTTCTCGAGGTGCCTCTCAGGCTGGGATAAATGACGACATGATGGATGATCTGGACGAGATGATATTCGGTAAGAAAGGCGGGAGCTCTTCGGAAGGAGGCGGCCAAGATCCGAAGAAGCAGCAACCTTCGTCAAAGGATGACCTGATCAGCTTTTGAGCTTTACAACAACTCTATGTCTATTTAGCCGCTTGAAATGTCTCATTCATAGAACATCATCTTCTCTTTTGTCTCTGTTATCCTCAGAACACCAACCATTGTTTCTGCACATCTTGTGTAATTATTGATGTTCAAATTTGGGTGTCGTAGCAACCTGTTGCCGGAGTTGTATGACTTCTCTAATGTTTTACTCTATGATCATGTCTCTCTAGTTTCTACTCTCTAGTCTTTACAGTTTACACTCTCTAGTCCATAAGTTCTATCAAACCAAATAAAAATACAAAAAGGAAAAATGTATGTATATATATATAACAAAAGAAAAAAGAAAAATATATAAAGAGAGAGAGAGAGAGAGAGAGAGAGAGTGAGTGAGTGAGAAGCTAGGAAACACAGCAGAGGAGAAGAAGAGAACAATGAGAATGGCGGGTAAGCAACTTCCGAGATCCAAATCGCCAGTCGTTAAACTGACCCTACTTCTGACGGCTCTTTCCCTCCTTTTCCTCATCCTCTTCTCTCTCCGCAGCAACGACGGGCCCATTCGCCCGAATCCGAACCCGATTTTCCGACCCGAAACCTCGTTCGTTACATCCCTGGAGCGCTTCCTCTCCTCCCCCCCTCCTCCTTATTCACAAACGACGCCGTTTCACGACTACGACCCCAAACACCTCGACGACCTTATCTTCAAAACCGAGACCGACCGACTCTACTCCGATCCGTACGGCTACTTGCCACTGAGAGTTTACGTTTACGACATGCCGTCCAAGTTCACCACCGATCTGCTTCGGCTGTTGATAAGTTCCTACAAGGACACCTCCAACCTCACCTCCAATGGCAGCCCCGTCCACCGCCTCATCGAGCAGCACTCCGTCGATTACTGGCTCTGGTCCGATCTGATCTCGCCGGAGCCGGAGAGGCTCGTCAAGTCCGTCGTCAGAGTTGGTAAACAAGAGGACGCCGACCTCTTCTACATCCCGTTCTTCACCACCATACCTTTCTTCCTCATGGAAACTCAGCAATGCAAATCTCTATACAGGGTCTGACTGCATCCCCCCAAGGTCTATCTATCATTTCCACCTCTTAACTTATATATTTTTGGTAATTTGAAGGAAGCTCTCAAGTGGATAACGGACCAGCCGGCGTGGAACCGGTCCGGAGGGAGGGATCATATACTGCCGGTTCATCATCCTTGGTCGTTTAAGTCCGTTCGTCGATTCGTCAAGAATGCAATTTGGCTGCTACCTGATATGGACTCCACAGGCAAATGGTGATGGATTGAATGATTGTTTAAATGGATAATGTAGACTACCTTCTAATAAGTTTAAGTAATTTCGTTGGTGGTGTGGTTTTGAGTTTAAGTAATCCATCTCGTGTAGGTACAAACCGGGACAAGTTTATCTGGAGAAGGATCTTATTCTTCCCTATGTTGCCAATGTCGATTTCTGCGATGCTAGATGCGTGTCAGAGACTCAATCCAAGAGAACTGCTCTGCTTTTTTTTCGCGGGAGGCTTAAAAGAAATGCTGTAAGAACTTAATTTTTTAGGAATGGAGCTCATTGATATCAGTTTAATTGTTGAAACAGTATGGCAAACAGTCTTAGTTGCATGCTAAAAATGAAAATTTGTACTTCGAAATAGTGAAGTTGTTTATGGTGATTCTACTTCCAGGGAGGGAAGATACGTGAAAAACTTGTGGCAGAACTTAGTGGTGCAGAAGATGTAGCTATAGAGGAGGGGACAGCTGGAGAGGTTGGGAAGGCAGCGGCTCAGAGCGGAATGCGCAAGTACATCTTTCTCTGATCCTTACCTTATTGTCTCGTGTGCTGTAAATTTGTTGTTACTTTTCTTAAGTTGGCTGAGTTACTTTCCCTGTCAGGTCTGTCTTTTGCTTGCACCCAGCTGGTGATACTCCATCATCCGCTAGGTTGTTTGATGCAATTGTTAGTGGTTGCATACCGGTCATAGTTAGTGATGAGTTGGAGCTTCCTTTTGAAGGAATACTAGATTATAGGAAGGTATGCTTATATAAATTTCTGGTATTAGATAACTGCTTTGATGTCTGCTATTATCAATTGACATGGCTTTTTTCTTGTTTAATTTTCCTTAAACTTTGCATGCAGATTGCCTTATTTGTTTCTTCCAGTGATGCTTTACAACAAGGTTGGCTTTTGGCATATCTTAGAAACATTAGGCCTTCTCAAATTGAAGAGATGCGCCAGAATCTTGTCAAGGTACGTCAGTGCAAATATTGACGTGAGTGGCATTGTTTTGCTAGTGCTGTTGGTATTTGTCTAGGTTCATATTTTAGATTTAAGGGAAAGGAGAGTTGTAGCATACTTGATACTTCTGTTTATTTATCTGTAACCTTACAAGATCAAATTGGTTGGATACACGAAAAGCTGGAGCTGGATTGCGTATATTGTTGTCTATGATCTGCTGGTTAAAATGTTCATTTTATATCACTCCTTAGGTTGTCTGTTAAGAAATGGATCTTTCCTGCTGGGTGTGATACTGAGCTACATAGCCTGATTTAGTTGTTTTCATCTTTTTCCAGTACTCGAGGCACTTTATCTACTCCAAGCCCGCTCAACCCTTGGGCCCGGAAGATTTGGTTTGGAGAATGGTACGACCTTCCTGTTCCGTAACCCAAACTTATGTTGCATACAATAATAATGCACTTGGATATATTAAGCTTACTATCCCAAGTCTAGATTGATTGATTTAGTTTCATTCATGTGGTGCGTTCAACAGATGGCTGGTAAGTTGGTGAACATCAAGCTTCACACTAGGAGATCTCAGCGTGTGGTGAAAGAGTCGAGAAGCATCTGCACCTGCGATTGCCGACGCCCCAACTCCACAACTTCAAGTCACTTGTTGTAATTATTAGCTACTCTTGAAGTTGGATGAGGAGGGTGGATCACCTAATGTTAGTGAGGCACTCTTGTTGTTGGCCATAGTAAAGTTATTTATAGTTGATCTTTGAAAAACCATCCCTTAATACATGTAATTGGTTTGTGTCGATAAATTTAATCTCCCATTCTTTTTATGATGATGATTGATATTCAGCAAGGCCATAGACAGATAAAATGACAAGTAGTCCGTATGTGTAGCAAATTCAAAGGATAGCTGGGCCGGGCCGCCAATGCCTATGCCTGTTTGATGCTCCAAACAGTCGGAGTTCAAATTTTTAATGGGTCCTATTTCCCACGCGGGGCAAGGACCATGTGCAGGAAGACGAAAGCTAGCTTCTTTACGGACGTGCCAAACATTAATCTTAAAAGTTGATTCACATTTAGAATACAAAAATGCTCCCATCTTACTTAGTTAATCAATTTTGTTTGTTAACGTGCATGGTATGATTGCCGTATGTTTATATTAGTAGTAGTGTATCAAGATTTCTTCACACGTATACAACACAACACGGGAACGACGAACACGCTTATAATACATACGCTGCACAACAACAGCTCATCTACTACGTCTCATGCATGATCTAGTCAATATGTATCCAAATAATCCATTACACATTACATATTATTAACTGGAGAACATTTTAGCCTTCTCTCT
The DNA here is from genome assembly GCA_946800695.1 of Geum urbanum. NCBI lineage: Eukaryota > Viridiplantae > Streptophyta > Magnoliopsida > Rosales > Rosaceae > Geum > Geum urbanum. The sequence goes on along the minus strand of OX327017.1, from coordinate 41,638,402 downwards.
TCATTGCCAGAATATTTTATTTTAGAAATCTGACAAAGAAGGAAGGTAGATTGATCCCTTAGGATACTACTACCACTATATTAGTCATAATTTACTCTTTACTGCTTTCTACAATATAAAGTCAAAGATTATTCGCTTTCCGATGCAGCAGTTTCTACATTATATTATTCTTGTTTGAGACTGTCAAAAATGTTTTGATTCAAGGAATATTCCGTTGTCCAAAATCTATATCTACTCCGTTACAATGCTTGTTTGTGAACTTTGTAATTAATTAGTAAAGTTTCTAACCAGGAGCAGTCTCTCAAATTATCCGACGGTGAGGCATCCCATTTATCCTTAAAATATCGAATATTATACACACCTTAATTTGTCCCCATATAGAGCCGCAACCGAGAGAGAGAGAGAGAGAGCTGGCCATCCACCACCACCACCACCGCAAATCGCAATCACTTCCCATCACATCTCAGAACCTTCTCATTTTCCCACCCGTGGAATTTAAAATATATACACCAAAATATCCAATATTGTTTTTTTTTTCATAATTAACGAAGCGACTATATATATATAGTAGTAAAATATTTATATAAGAGCGAGGGCCTGGAATCATGGGCTATTAGTGCTGGGTAGTCCTGCTCACGACTTGGTCCCTAAATCTTCCTACCATATTCTTTCGTTTTTCTTTTTTATTCGGATTTCGATTTGTTCGGGTTATGTATTGTCTGAGACTCAAACGACAGTTGGAAGCGAGCTAGCCTAGCCGACCACTTCTCACACCTTACTCGTTTGAATATTACGATTCTCATTTCTCCCTATTTCACTTTGAGACAGAGAGAGACAGAGAGAGACAGAGATCTGAACTCTTCGAACAACATATATAGTTTAACAACCATTTTGAGGGAAAGCTTCCATTTATTTCGGCTTTTCTCAAACTCAAACTCAAACTCAAACTCAAACTCAAACTCAAACTCAAACTCAAACTCAAACTCAAACTCATCTCTCAGACATGGTCCGGTTTTTTCTCCAGTAGCTAAAAACACACCAAAGGTACTTGGGTTTCTACCTCGTTCGAGTTCTACTAATGTTTTGCTGGATTCTGATGCGCTTCTTTAGCTCGTCTTCATTTTTTATGTCTGTTTTTTTTACTTTCCGTAGTCTACTCTAATTTGCTTGCTTTTCCATGGTTTAGGGTTTAGCTTCCTCCAAATTTGAAATCAAAGCTTTATTTAATATGTTTCTTTCAACTCAATGCTTATGTTAGAAAACCAAACAATCAGACAGGTGGAGATCTATGTAACTAGATGAGTTATATATGTTAATCTGGGTTTTGTTTCGACTTTTTGGACCGTGGGATTGTGTTTTTTCATCTTTGCATTTGTTTTTCAGTTTAGAGATTGGATTGAGGAGTTTGCAAGATCTGTGGTTGGCTAGTGAGTTTAGCACTGTTGAATTTGGCAATGGAGTTTGAATCTGTTTCTGTTTGTGTAAATTTCAGGCACTGAAGGCAACTTACTAGTTCAAACATGGCCTCCAAGTCATTCAAAGGAAGCCGATCAAATCTGTCATCGACATCTGACATTCCTGATGGACATGGCAAGCCTCCAATGCCTCCCACTGTCACATTTGGCCGCAGAACCTCCTCGGGTAGATACATCAGCTACTCCAGGGATGATCTCGACAGCGAAATCGGGAGTAATGACTTCCTGAACTACACAGTGCAGATACCTCCCACCCCGGACAACCAACCTATGGATCCCTCCATCTCGCAGAAGGTTGAAGAGCAGTACGTGTCCAATTCGCTTTTTACTGGGGGGTTCAATAGTGTCACCCGAGCTCATCTTATGGATAAGGTCATTGAGTCCGAAATCAGCCATCCTCAGATGGCCGGTGCTAAAGGCTCATCATGTGCAATTCCGGGGTGTGATGCAAAGGTCATGAGCGATCAGCGTGGGGAGGACATTCTTCCTTGTGAATGTGATTTCAAAATATGCCGAGATTGCTATACGGATGCTGTCAAAACTGGGGCTGGTGTATGCCCCGGATGCAAGGAGCCATATAAGAATGCGGACATGGATGATATGGCTATGGAGAGCACATTGCCACCGCTTCCACTGCCTCTGCCAAATGGGATGTCTAAAATGGAGAGGAGGTTGTCGCTCATGAAGTCAACAAAGTCGGTGCTGATGAGAAGCCAAACTGGGGATTTTGATCACAACCGGTGGCTGTTTGAAACAAAGGGTACTTACGGCTATGGGAATGCTATATGGCCTAAGGAGGGAGGTTTTGGAAATGGGAAAGATGATGACATTGTCGAACCAACTGAACTCATGAACAAACCATGGAGGCCTCTCACAAGGAAATTAAAGATACCAGCAGCTATATTAAGCCCGTATAGGTACAATATCCTGCACTATCTTTTATCCAGTCAGTGAACTTCTTAATATTATATTAAGTCAATCACATACACTAATACACACTTTAAACTCTATCCTACCACATATTTTTGTCACTGAGGTGCCCATTTGAATTATAGGTAAGAAGCTCCATTGACAAATTAAACACAGTTACATACCCATTCAAACATGATATGATGCTCACAAAAAGGTGATCGCACAATGTGCTTTTCAGTTGGTCATTTTAAAGATTGGAAAATGCATATCACATGTCTCACTGCATTTTGATGGTCGTCTTACTAATTGAGTGATATATGGTTTGGCTAGAAGTTTGTTATGGATGTTGCATCCATATCAACCATGGCCTATTGGTATTGTATCCAAATTATGAGCACTCCATGAACTGTCCATGTAGTCTTTCTCATTCTGATGTTACTTTATCTGCCCTTTGACTTTCATATTGGTCCTCTTTTTTTCATGCAATAGTAATTTTTGCTCTTTGCATTTGTTCACAGGCTTCTGATATTTGTCCGTATGGTTGTCCTTGGACTGTTTTTGTCATGGAGGGTTGCCCACCCAAATAATGATGCATTGTGGCTTTGGGGAATGTCCATAGTCTGTGAGATCTGGTTTGCTTTTTCTTGGCTTCTCGATCAACTTCCCAAGCTCTGCCCTATCAATCGTTCAACAGATCTTAATGTCTTGAGGGAGAAGTTTGAAACGCCTACTCTCAACAACCCCACTGGGAAATCTGATCTTCCAGGCATAGATATCTTTGTGTCCACTGCAGATCCAGATAAAGAACCGCCACTAGTCACGGCAAATACGATTTTATCTATTCTAGCTACTGATTATCCTGTTGAAAAGCTTGCTTGCTATGTTTCTGATGATGGAGGTGCACTATTAACTTTCGAGGCCATGGCAGAAGCAGCTAGTTTTGCTAACATATGGGTCCCCTTCTGCCGTAAACATACTATTGAGCCCAGGAATCCTGAATCTTACTTCAGCTTGAAGAGAGATCCATACAAGAACAAAGTGAAGTCTGACTTTGTCAAGGATCGTAGGAGGGTGAAACGTGAATATGATGAGTTCAAGGTTCGAATTAATGGGCTGCCAGAATCTATACGTCGCCGTTCAGATGCGTATCATGCTAGGGAGGAAATCAAGGCCATGAAGCTTCAAAGACAGAACAGGGAGGATGAGCCTATGGAGACTGTGAAGATTCCCAAAGCTACGTGGATGGCTGATGGAACTCACTGGCCCGGGACTTGGTTAACCTCTTCAGCTGAGCATGCGAAAGGTGACCATGCTGGTATTATACAGGTATTAATCTTGCCCCCATTAATTATATATTATCTGTACCAAATTGTAGCTAGATGGCTGTAATATATTGCATCATTTAAGAAAAGGTGGAGAACATGATGCTGAAATATATATTTTCATAATAATGTAGGTGATGTTGAAGCCTCCCAGTGATGAGCCACTCCATGGAACTGATACAAATATGGATGAAGCGAGGCTCATCGACCTCAATGATATTGATATCCGCCTTCCCATGCTTGTTTATGTGTCTCGTGAGAAGCGTCCAGGCTATGATCACAACAAGAAGGCAGGGGCCATGAATGCTCTTGTTCGAGCCTCTGCAATTATGTCCAATGGCCCATTTATTCTCAACTTGGACTGTGATCATTATATCTACAACTCTCAGGCAATGAGGGAAGGTATGTGTTTCATGATGGATCGCGGTGGTGACCGGCTTTGTTATGTTCAATTTCCACAGAGATTTGAGGGTATCGACCCTTCGGATCGTTATGCCAACCACAACACAGTTTTCTTTGATGTCAATATGCGGGCTCTTGATGGACTCCAGGGCCCAGTTTATGTGGGAACTGGATGTCTGTTTCGTAGGATTGCCCTGTATGGCTTTGACCCTCCTCGATCGAAAGAACATCACCAAGGTTGTTGTAGTTGCTGCTTTTCTAGTCGTAGAAAAAACAAGCATGCTTCAGTAGCCCACACCCCGGAAGAAAACCGAGCCTTAAGATTGGGTGATTCTGATGATGAAGAGATGAATCTCTCCCTGCTGCCTAAGAGGTTTGGAAACTCAACTTTCCTCATAGACTCAATTCCGGTGGCAGAGTACCAAGGTCGTCCTCTTGCAGATCACCCAGCTGTAAAGAATGGACGCCCACCCGGTGCTCTCACTATTCCTCGTGAGTTGCTTGATGCCTCAACTGTTGCAGAGGCTATCAGTGTCATTTCCTGCTGGTATGAAGACAAGACTGAGTGGGGAGATCGTGTGGGATGGATTTATGGTTCAGTCACTGAAGATGTGGTCACTGGTTACAGGATGCACAACAGAGGATGGAAATCAGTTTACTGTGTGACCAAACGAGATGCATTTCGTGGAACTGCACCTATCAATCTTACTGACAGGTTGCATCAGGTCCTCCGGTGGGCTACAGGGTCTGTGGAGATCTTCTTTTCGCGCAACAATGCCCTGCTTGCCAGCCCAAGAATGAAGATTCTTCAAAGAATAGCATATCTCAATGTTGGTATCTATCCATTCACATCCATCTTCCTTATCGTCTACTGCTTCCTCCCTGCACTTTCGCTCTTCTCTGGTCAGTTCATTGTGAAGACCCTCAACGTTACTTTCCTGACCTATCTTTTGATCATTACTCTCACTTTATGTATGCTTGCCATACTTGAGATCAAATGGTCCGGCATTGAACTAGAAGAGTGGTGGAGAAACGAGCAATTTTGGTTGATTGGAGGGACCAGTGCCCATCTTGCGGCTGTGATTCAGGGGCTACTGAAAGTTATTGCAGGGATTGAAATCTCTTTCACTTTGACTTCAAAATCTGGTGGTGATGATGAGGATGATGAGTTTGCTGATCTCTACATTGTGAAATGGTCATCTCTGATGATACCGCCAATAACCATTATGATGGTCAACTTGATTGCGATAGCAGTTGGTTTCAGCAGAACAATATACAGTGTGATTCCACAGTGGAGCAAGTTGATTGGTGGTGTTTTCTTCAGCTTTTGGGTTCTAGCACATCTGTACCCTTTCGCCAAGGGACTGATGGGGAGACGAGGGAGGACGCCGACCATTGTTTTTGTATGGTCAGGACTCATAGCAATCACCATCTCTCTTCTTTGGGTGGCTATCAGTCCCCCTTCAGGTACTAACCAGATTGGTGGATCTTTCCAGTTCCCATGATAGGTCATCATTCTTTGCTATTAATCTCGAGCTCTTCAATTTTACATTCCTTTATTTGTTTTGTTCCTCTGAACAAGTAAATTGTTCGGTGATAGCACTAGCATCAGCAATTCAATGTTGGTAAACTTGTTCCTTTCATTTGGAATTTGTTGGTAAACTTGGAGCAATTTGTGTATGCATATATTGATTACAGTCGGATAGAGAAGAGATGGATTGAATCATCGACTATATTGTAGTTTACCTGTCATTTTAACCAAGTGGATAGCAATCAGAATATGCTTCGTTTTGATATTCAGCAACTTGTGTGAGTTTCTTTCTACTCTGCAATTGAGATTTTACAGACTAAAGAACAAACATTTCTACTCTGCAACTTGTATTCAGCAAATTTGAATGAACTTTCAATAATGAAAGTAGAGATTGAGAGTTCTGCATCTCCAAGCAATAAAGAACAAACATTTTTCTCATTGCTGATAGGGTAGGATCAAAATCAGTGATTGAATCAGATAGAAGCAAATACATTACAAGAAGTCAAGAATACAATTTAGTTATAATCAAAGAATTGCAGCACTACTCTATGCTGGAAGCTTTAGCTTTCTTCTTTACACCATCTTTTGATTTCTTAGACTTCCGTTTCTTCGAGATCTTTTCTTTCAACCCTTCAGATGTTTGCTTCTGTTCCTCATCCTCAATTTCCATAATGGATGTCTCATTCTCATGATCGACAACGTCTGTAGCACCCGTATCTGGTTCAATGACTGCCATCATGTGCAGAGCAAAGTCCAACATGAATGCATTTCTCACATACCTGTCCATTCTGCTATAGTGCCTCTGAGAGTACGGGATGAGAGTTTCAAGAAGTTGCCGAATGCCATTAATCTGAAAAGTTTCTCAAGTCAGATGGATAATTTAAACTTCACAAACCCTTATACACACCTATATTACTTTGTGAACCCTGTCAAGTTTAAGACTTGGGGGTTTTAGTGAAACAAAGTGATGACATAAGTATTAAAGCACAATACTCAGTAAGATCACCAGAAACTGATCACTAACTAGCTCAAATAAATCTGATCATTATATTGTAGATTTGTGGGAAGTCTATTTCTTTATCTTGGAGTGACTAGATGAGCAAGTCTGGCAATATCCAAATGGAATTTTATTTTTGACATACCTCAATAATCTCTCCTGGATTAAGAATGTTGAGAAGTTTAAAAAACACAAACTGCGCAACATGGCAGAGCTTTGGCTTTGTATTCCATTCCCGAACATATTCAAAAAGTACCGATAACTCTTCCTTGTCAAGGCCATAAAGAGCTTTCTCTATCTGCTTCTCAGCTTCTTTCTTCCTGCAGAGAACTCAGGTAAGATACATTACAAACGCTCCAGATTCAACTGAAAAGAGGCAAAAAAGAAAAGGATAAAACGAGTAACAGCACTATGACTAACCTGAAAAGTTCAGCAAAACACTCATAAAGCTTATGAGGCCTGCGAAGCTTAAATGCTATTTGGATTGCTCTCGTGTAGTCAGCATCTTTGACGGCATTTTCTAGTTCTTGATTTTTCAAAACACCCTCAGCCTGAACCATCATTCAGAGCGACATAAATGACACTTCTGACAGTCAAGTCTTAGACATGAATGTTTGTATATAATACAGATAAATAACATGCTTAGGATGGCCAGCCGCTCATTACGTGATTCTGCAATCTGTGAAACAGTATTACCACTGTACTAAAAAAAATAGCTCACCTCTTTGAGGAACGCTTCCTCTTTATCAGAGGCAGTACAATCATACCACAGATTGATGGCAGCATCACCACTGCCAGTTGCAAGCATTTCTGTCTTCTTTCCGACAGTCAATGCCCAAACCTGCGGGGTTAATTCTTGTCAAAAAATGAAAAGAAAGAAAAATATGTGGAGAAAAAGTTGGTTTCCATCCATGATAGACATCAAATGCATTTGAAATATTTTAGATCCAATATTCATATAAAAGTGGTTTGAGGATCCTTATAAACAGAAATCACAAATCCAATAATGGACAGATCACAACCTTCCGTACCATGTGACTGCAAAATAGTTGTGTAAGAGAAAAGAAACGGCTTTGAACTCTTTACTGACATCTTAAATATTATCATCAGACTAATATCCATTAGCGACATAAATTGAGGAATATATATTGGTTCAGCACCTTGTCCTCATGTTGATCATATGTAGCAATGCATTCATTTGTTTTTACCATCCACAGCTTTACCAAACCATTAGCATCTGGAAAGAGGACACAAGTCAATGGATATATATATATATATCATAGTTTAGGGAAGCGGAACCAACTTGTGAACAGAGATTTATTACCAGAAGATATCAACTGAGTCCCACGAGTAAGGAATGATGCTCGATATACACTTGTCATGTGGCCTTCAAATGTTTTTAAGCATGAGCCATCCGATATAGCCCATATCTTTATAGTTTTATCACCAGAAGCAGTCAAAACACACTGATCAACTGGAGAAAATTCTACAGACCAAACCCCTCTTTTATGACCCTTAAGTACAACTACTGGTACAAGATCTGGAAGTCTCCATACACAAGCGGTCCGGTCCTGATCAACAAAGATCCAGAGAGTGAAAAAGATGCAATGACATTAAGTGTGTTTAGAATCCTCATTCCCAGAGGAAACAAGCTAGGTAACATTAAACGAGTACATAAGAATCATCTTAAAAACATACTGACCTGTGAACCACTGCAAACTAAACTATCATTTGGTGCCACAGCTACCGCATTGATATCCTTATCATGGGCTGCTACAACAGCTTTTGCTTTCAAATTTATTGGTTTATCCATATTTTCTGATATCCCATTCAAACTCCAGACCTTGAGAGTACGATCACTACACAGAAAAGTATTAGAGTTTGTTTGGACCAGTTATCCATCACTAAAGAAGTGCTCCACAAATGTATCCTATTTGTTGTTGCCACCTTCAGAGTAATCTTTCTCACTTTTGAAAGCATCACCATTCACCAGTAAGCCAAATTAGGAGAGTTCATGTTTCAATTATAAACCCATGAAACAAAGCAGTAAGTGCTCACCTACTACCACTCACGAAGAAGTCTTTCTGCTTCCTTGAAAATGCAATAGCTCCAACAGATCCCATGTGACCTAAGCCAAGACCAATGCAACATCTGCCTTCCGAATCCCATAGCCTAACCTAGATGGATGAAGTGAAGCAACAATATCAATTACATGCACAACCAAAGCTTACAGAGAGGCCACAAGTGCAGTACTGGAAATGAAACCAATGAAACTTACAATGTTATCCTTGCTTCCTGTCACTATAAGTGTTCTTCCAGAACTTGATACACAAGTGTCGAGGCACATAACAATTTCAGTATGACCAGCCAATACATAAGAACATGACATGGATGCAACATCAAACACTCGTACCTGCATATTGATCTCAGGTATCAATACCCTACTTTTCCAAACAGCTAACAATGAAGAGATCAATAGAAAACCAAACTTTAGTGAAACTAGAATTAACATGGGCAACCTCTAAAACCTCATCAGTGACCATTTTATGGTACATACCTGTTCAGTATTCGTAGCAACAGCAATAAATTGCTCCTCATCACCTAGAAATTTCATATCCAGAATCTCTCCATTGTTTCCTACAAGTCTTTTGCTTAGATCAAATCCAAATGTTCCTTCAGTGGTTTCAACAGGAGAATATAAAAGGAACTCCTGATCAACTGTCACACAGATCAGCCCTTGATCTGATGGTAGCATGAAGGCTGCAGTAAATCCCCTTTTCGATTCATCGTCATCTGAGGTGACAGTAACATCTGAAGACTTCTGCTCAAACAAGCAAACTGCACTGTCAAAATAGAAAAATGAGCAGTAAGCAAACCATTGATATAACGTCATAACTAAAGAATAGTTGAAACAGAACACTTCAGTATAACCAGCATGACTCACCCTTCAGAACTCCAAATTCGTACAATCCCACGCTCACCAACTGTTATAAAACATATAGAAGGCAACTCACTTTTCTTCACATTTTGCTTCTTGGATGAACACAGACACGAAGATAAAAGCGTTCCAGAACGAACTACACACACTGCTTCAAGGACCTCATATGTTGTTACCGTTTTCAAGCACTTGAAGTCATCAATGCTCCACAACATTACGACCTGAGACACAATACGCAATCATTAACTGGTAAACATAACAAATCAACAATGCAAACTACAGAAGGATGTCAAACTAAACGTTCCGCCTTGCCTTATCTCTTCCAGCTGTGAGCAATGTGCTTCCATCTTCAGATATAGCCATAGACGTAACCGTGGAGTGGTGACCAGTCAATGTCGCAACGCGCTTCTTAGTGTCTAGATCCCATAAATTCACAGTCGTATCATGACTTGCGGAGAAAAGCTACTCAAAAATCACACACCAATCACCACCATAATTCTTAGTTTCCAACTTTCAACACATTTCATTTCTAAGAAATAAACAATGGAGAAACATACAATTTGTTTAGTAGGATCTGGATGAAAGACAAGAGTAGAAACAACTCCTTTGTGCCCTTTAAAGTGATGAGTGGTAAAGCTACCGGCCACGTCCCAAACTTTGACGATCTTATCGGCTCCACCAGTTGCCAGATATCCCCCAGAAGGGTGACAAGCCATTCCCATCACAGGTCCATCATGACCCTGAAAATTTCAATCCAAAATTCACAATTCTAAATTAATGTAAATAAAAAACTACCATGCAGATTCCTACAAATCTAAACATCATATTGCCCTAAACAGTTTTAACAGGACCAACCCAGAAGCATAAACATTGCACAAAATCAAATTACTCCACAAAGACTAGAACTTTACTTCACCAAGAGCTGAATTACTCAAATGGGTTTTATGGGAATCAGATTTACCTTCCAAGAACGAACGCATTTGAAGGTGGAGAGGTCCCAAACCCTAATGAGCCGACTGTGGCCAGAGGAGAAGAGCAACTTATCATCGGGACTGAGAGTTAAGGCGGTGACGGCCTCAGAATCACCTTCTAGAGTGGCCCTTATCGACGAGTTTGAGGTTTCGACGATGTTGATGGACTCGCCGGAAGCACAGGCGATGAATGAGCCGTCGGAGGAGACCGCAACAGCGCCGCCGGAGTAGAAAGGTTGCAGCGAAGGGACGCATCGGTAGTTCTTTTTAAGAGGAAGAGACGCCATTAGAGAAGAGTGTGTCAGCGTCTCGAGCTCTCCAAGCTACAACATAGAAGCTGGATTCTACAGAACTTGGCTTTGCTTCGGTCTTCACTCTGTTGTGTAAGAAAGAAAGAGAGAAAGGAAAGTAAGAATTAGGGTTTAAGACTAGTCCCGGGAAAAATGAAAATAGAAAAAGGACCGATAGAGGATGGGCTTAATGAACTTGGGCCGACATGGGTTTGCAGAAGCATCAATGTACCAGAGTCGGATAACACCTTGGGCCGTCTCGTCTTCGTCTTCGGATTCTTTTCGAATACAAAAACAGAGTATTTTGACCACCACGGAAATAGGATACTAAGAGTGTCTCCAATATTTCTTGTATAATTTTCTACATTGTATTGATCGAGTAATTTATCGAGTGTTACCTCACACAAATATGGATCGACACTCTTAAGACATTTGACCATGTAACAGAAACTTGGACATATAGACATAGACAATGTGAGTTGGATACTTAAAAGAGTTTTGAACGTTCGATTTATTCCATTTATTTATGAGAAACACCTAAGAAGAGCATACTAGTTACAAGTTCCATACTTAAAACGGTTGTATAAGTTATGGAAGAAGATAAGAGACGAAAACTAATTAACGGGGGGCCTAACAGCCCACGATTGTGAAAGGATTTTAGGTCATTGAAAGTGAGGTGAGACATAGACACATCATCACATATGGGATATGGCATGTCTTCCTACCCCCGTTTGATCTAACCCAACTCAAAACGCAACGTAGACCAACCGCCGAAGCTACTACACTACTACAACCTTTGCTTCTACCTACCCCCTAGCCTGCTTCTCCTGCTCCTCAATCACTTCCGACCTCTGGCTTCTTCTACCTCACTTCCCTTCTCTTCCTCGTGTATTTATTACTCCCACACTTCGTACCATTCCCCTCCCTCTCTCTCCCTAATTAGCCTTCTTAATTAACACTACTCAACTTACACACCATGATCTCCATCGCCTCTAACAACAATTCTATGCCATCTGCCGTCCTTGAGCCGACTACGCCGGAAACTCTCATTTCCGACATCATTCACCCACCGGAGATTTCGAAGTCGTCGACCCCCACCGCCGCTGTCGACGATGATCACGTATTCAAATCAAAGCTTCCCGATCTTCCAACCATCCCCAACCACCTCCCACTCCACTCTTACTGCTTCGAGAACATGTCATCCTTCTCCGACCGACCCTTCCTCATCGTCGGCTCCACCGGAAAAACCTACACCTTCTCCGAAACCCACCTCATTTCCCAAAAGACCGGAGCCGGCCTCTCCAAGCTCGGCATCGTCAAAGGCGACGTCATCATGATTCTCCTCCAAAACTGCGCCGAGTTCATCTTCGCTTTCATGGGCGCCTCCATGATCGGCGCCGTCGCCACCACCGCCAACCCCTTCTACACCGCCTCCGAAATCTTCAAACAACTCAACGCCTCCAACGCCAAGCTCATCATCACTCACTCTTCATACGTCGACAAACTCCGTACAAACAACAACAACAACTTTCAGGTTGTCACGATCGACGACCCTCCTCCCGAGGAGAATTGCCTGCATTTCTCCGTACTCTCCGACGCCAACGAGACCGAGCTTCCAGAAACTTCCGTCGACGCCGACGACGCCGTAGCCCTACCCTTCTCTTCCGGCACGACGGGTCTCCCCAAAGGCGTGATCTTAACGCACAAGAGCCTCATCACCAGCGTGGCTCAGCAAGTCGACGGCGACAACCCTAATCTCTACTTAACACCGAATGACATCGTTCTCTGCGTGCTGCCGTTGTTTCACATATACTCTCTGAACAGTGTGCTGCTCTGCTCGCTCAGGGCAGGGGCGGCGGTTTTGGTGATGCACAAGTTCGAGATAGGGGCGCTGCTGGAGTTGATACAGAGGTACAAGGTGTCGGTGGCGGCGGTGGTGCCGCCCCTGGTGATTGCGCTGGCGAAGAACCCGATGGTGGCGGACTACGACTTGAGCTCTATAAGAGTGGTGTTATCGGGGGCCGCGCCGCTGGGAAAGGAGCTGGAGGAGGCGTTAAGGAGCCGTGTACCTCAGGCGGTCTTGGGCCAGGTACTACGTCATCTTAATTTAATTCTCTGCTGATTAACTAATCATGTTTGTTACTATAACGTTAAGGCCGGGAAATATATGTTTTATTCATGTATTTATTCTTCATTAATTAACTTATCAAATATGGTGAGAATACATGCATCAAATTTGGAACAGATCGATGGCAGAGACAAATTTAAGAACAGAACAATGATCAATGGGGAGGATATATACTCAATTATATTGAGTTGATTTGCTTTTGTGTACGTACGTGTATGTTCCTAAATTAGATCAAATGAAAAATGCCATGAAAAAGAAACTCTTCTACATGCTATAATTTGATGATATGAATCTAAAATATATAGTTGTCTCTAGCCTCGATCGATATTGAACAGTACACTTAAGGTTAAGTTTTATTAGATGAAACCGTGAAGGTTAATTAAGAATCTATTAGAGATGATACACCATATATATTATTGAACGGGAATGCGACGAATTTCAATAAATTATTGCTGGGGTTGAATACTTGAAAATGAATATAGAAGAAGTTGTGAGATTTTTTTTGGAATTTCATTACATCATTAATTATGATATAATTGAAATTGGAAATGGTGGTGTTTGACATTGAGAAATTCTGGAGAGGGAGGGATGGTTGGCATGTGGGGGAGTGAGTCAACAAACTAACAGAACAGAAGGAAAGAATTCGAAGGAAGAAGGGTCGGCAACGGCCGGGCCGGGCAGTCCAAGCCCAAGTCCACAGGGTTTGGGTCGGGTTAAGCTGAGTTTGAACACTATTTTATTAAAATTTGGATCGGGTTGAGCTTTTCTAAAAAAGTAGGCGGCCTACGGGCTGGGTCTATTGAGCATTTTATATTTAATAACATAAAAACATAAAAATTAAAAAAAATATAATTTATTTTCTCTTTAGCTCTTCAAGTGAGATTACGATAAAAAAAATTTCAAATGAGACTTTATTACTACTCTAATAATTGATAGGCTATTTTTTGGAGCAAATGAGAAATAGGATAGAACGCACTGTAAGGAAAAAAAAATACTATAAGACTAAATTTTTTATTGTAATACTAACACTATAATTAGTTAATTAAATATCACTACGCTTAGTTAATTCTAAGACTATAAAACCGTAATTAATTAATTATGAATTCTTTAGTGTTTAGTTTGGTGATATATAAATCATTATTATGTGATTTTTAAACTTTTCAGACGGATGCGCTAAATATGTAGTGTAGACAAGTAACTAAGGCCATGCCAGTTGGGTGGGAGTGTGTGTTCACAAACCAACTTGCGTGGTCGATTACATTACTCTGTAAGCAGTGGCGGAGCCAGCCACATTTTTTTTGGGGGGCGGGGGCAAAATTTGGGAGAAGAAACCTACAAAATATAGATGGAACCATTGGTATAAAGATCGAACTCAGCACCTTTTAACTAATATCATATCCTTTTTACACTCTGTCAAGCCACCTATTTAATAAATTACACCTAATTATAGAATCTCAGCCTTGGCCGCTTTTGACCCAACGTGGCTCCGCCACTCTGTGAGATTGTGCACGTATCACATTAGCATGCAATCCTTACCTACCTCAAACGTACCCTCAATATATAATATACCAAACAAATATTATTTTTTTAAAAAAAAACTGCTAACTACCATCGATCATCATCATCATGATGTCGCCGTCTGTTAGCCTCGAAACTCGATTGCCCACCTAGCTAAACTTGTCTTCAATTTGTTACTACTCGCGTACGTACTCTTTTATCTTCTAAATTAAGTTTCACGTATACAATTTAGACCGCCCCATTCTTTTAGTGTTGGGAACAAACGAGTACCTAAGTATATATCTACATTATTCACATATATGCATGCATGCAGGGTTATGGGATGACAGAGGCAGGGCCGGTGCTCTCGATGTGCCTGGCATTCGCGAAACAACCGTTTCCGACGAAGTCGGGGTCATGCGGCACGGTGGTTCGAAATGCCGAGCTCAAAGTCATCGAAGCTGAAACCGGTCGATCTCTGGGCTACAATCAGCCAGGCGAGATTTGTATCCGTGGCTCTCAGATCATGAAAGGATATTTGAACGACGACGAGGCCACGGCAGCCACAATAGATGCCGAGGGATGGCTTCACACTGGTGACGTTGGTTATGTCGATGACGACGACGAAGTTTTCATCGTTGATAGAGTTAAGGAACTCATCAAGTTCAAAGGGTTCCAAGTATGTTGCTTGTCCCGCTAATTTAGTTAAATTAAAAGTTACACGAAGTTATGTCTCCTAATTAATTAATTTTAACTATGGATCAGGTGCCACCAGCTGAGCTAGAGTCGCTTCTTGTAAGCCACCAATCCATTGCTGACGCAGCTGTTGTTCCGTAAGCTTGCACTTGATTTTGTATTTTGGTCTAAATCAAACCACACCGTATATAGTTAAGCATTACTGTGGAACTTAATATAAGAGGTATATATTTAATATGTACGTGCAGGCAAAAAGATGATGCTGCTGGTGAAGTTCCGGTTGCGTTCGTGGTTCGATCTAATGGGAATGAGCTTTCTGAAGAGGCTGTGAAAGAATACATATCGAAACAGGTACATATATATATATATATATATATGTGTGTGTACATGTTAACATGTATAGTTCCATTAATTAAGCAGCAAAAAAAAAATTACGTACCTAGCTAATTAAGTAGCTAGCTAGCAACTGGTTAAATATTGTATTGAATCGATCGAATATGTATGTAGGTTGTGTTTTACAAGAGACTGCACAAGGTGTACTTCGTCCATGCGATTCCAAAATCTCCATCGGGCAAAATCTTAAGAAAAGACCTCAGAGCCAAGCTAGGCAGCTAGCTACTGCTATTCCAAACGCATGATCCAATTAGCCAATGCATGCATGCAACAAACCTCTAATTAATGGCATGCATGGAAGAGATGGAACTCACGGCGCGCTCTAGATATTTCAATTAATTGATTCATATATCCTATCTTGTTGCACAGTGTTACGTTCTTTTGTATATATCCTATTCTTGATGTACCTTCGGATATTGCTCTCAATTCTTGTGATTGAACTCAATTCCTAGCTTGTGATTCTTTGAATAAAGCATCATACTTGTGGAATTCGTAACATACTTCTTCCACACATATGTTTGGGGTTAGGGTTGAATTTTTGGGATTAAATCAGTTTATTATCAATTATTTTGATCGAAGAAGTATTTGGTAAAATAAGAAAAAATGCTTATTTTTATTTTTTATGTGTAAAAGCTACTGTTAGAAATAAACAAGTGAAGAGTTGTCTTTTCTAAACTGTGTTTCTAAAATTTTAATATTTTCATCTCAATCTCAAACTAAGCTATAACATTTTTGTTGCTTGATAAATAAACAAAAGTTGTAATTTATTCCAAAATTTGCATAAAAAAATTCAGAATCTAAAACAACTTATAGAAGCTCGTGATCGATATAAAATTTCATAAGTTATCGTTGATTATTTCTGCAACACAACCTCCAAATTTAAAACTTATTACCCTACTATTAACTTCATTAAAGATGATCATAAAATGTTTATAGAAATCATCCTAATTAAAGTGGGCTACGGAGTCAATATATCTTGTTTTATTTAAAAGATTCTCAAGGGCCTATAATAAAAATAAAGCAAACAGACCGTGATTAAGACCTCAAAGCCCAAATTCAAGTCCATCTATTCAACTACTTTGAAGCCCCCAAAAGTTTGAGAGTCCATTAAAAAAACCCCGCCATATAAACACACAAAAACCCCGACGAGTTCACTTGTGCAGTTCCTAGTGTTTTCGAAAAGCCATCGAGCCTGTTACTTTTGCTCCTCAGCTCAACTCAAACTCGCAATGCCCATATTTTCTTGTTCCTCAAGACAGCAGTAAATGGTTACCTCTCTGAACAAAACAGTCAATTAGAAACATCAACTCAAACTCAAAGTGGTTGCTTCAGTTAAAGCAGAACTGAAATGGCAGCCAAGCCATATTCACTAGGTCTTGTCGCAGCCGCAGCAGCTATCTCAGCCTCGTTGTCCAATCCCAAAACTGCTCATGCCGACGGAGGACTCTTCAACTTCGCTCCTTTCTCCTCCTCTTCTCCTTCTCCCGCCAAATCGCCGCCGCCGCTGCTCAATTCTCCGACCGCCGAGCCCGATGCTGCTCCTCCGCTGCCGCCGCCTAAGCCGAAGCCTCGCAACGACAACCCAAGGACCACTTCCGCCGGATTCGATCCTGACCCATTGGAGCGCGGCGCCAAGTACGCCAAAGAAATCAGCAACTCTAAAGATGCCAAAAAGGTTCCAACTTTAAGGGTTTAAAGGTGTTTTTGTTAATAGCTAAAATTGATTGATGGGTTTGTTGTGTGGTGTAGATATTCGAAGTGCTGAAGAAGCAAGAAGAGACTAGGCAACTTGAGCTGGCTGCAAAAGAGGCAGAGTTTAAGGCAATGCAATCGCAAGCCGAAACTGTAAGTTTGTGTTTTGTTTTTCCTTTTTTTTTTTTTAGTTCTGTGTTAGTGAAAGTTAAGCAATGCTGTTGTTGTTGTTCTCAAGTAGTATGGATTTTTTTTTTTTTTTGGGGGGGGGGGGGGGGGGGGGGATGGATTTATGATGACAGGAGAGGCAAAGGGTCATCTATGATGAGCAGAAGAAGCTAGCTCAGAATCAAGCGCAGATGAAATCGCAAATGGCTCGCTACGAGGACGAATTGAAAAGGAAGAGGATGCAGGCAAGTAGTCAGTCACCTTTAAAATTTCGGAGAAGTTCTTTTATCGGAAAATGAATTGATGTTTGATATTTACTCTGGTGTTGTTGTTTACTGTATGTAGGCAGAGAATGAATACCACAGGGATAGGAATAGGGAGCTTGTGAGAATGCAAGAGGAATCATCTATCAGGCAAGAGCAACTTCGACGGGCCACAGAAGAACAAATTCAAGCACAACGTCGTCAAACAGAGCGGGAAAAGGCCGAGATAGAACGTGAAACGATAAGAGTGAGGGCTATTGCAGAAGCAGAAGGGAGAGCGCATGAAGCGAAACTAGCTGAAGATGTCAACAGGAGAATACTAGTAGACCGGGCAAATGCAGAGAGGGAGAAATGGGTTGCTGCTATAAATACAACTTTTGATCATATTGGAGGTAATGTATCTTGTTTTCTTACTTTGTATATCATGATGTTCCTTGTAGTCCTTGACCCTTTTTGAATTAAAACTGAGCCTTGTTGGCTGCTCATATAATTAACTGGTTGTAGAATATAGGCTGCAAGTGTGCCTTTAGGTCGATCTTCTTCTAACCAAAGGGGGATTTTCTGCCATAAAATATCATTAGAAGTTAGAACTAGTGTACTTTAGATTAATTTTATTGTTTGTAACCCGTTGATGTAGTTAGCCATCTTTTGCAGGTGGACTGAAAGCCATTCTGACAGATCAGAATAAGTTGGTTGTTGCTGTTGGGGGAGTGACAGCTCTAGCTGCAGGAGTTTACACAACGAGGTGTGTGGCGAACTTTTGTAGATATATCAATAAACTGCATTTCTTTTTCAATTTTATATCTAGTCGTGGCATATCATGTTTCAAGTCAGTCATTTTCATTTGTTTTCCCTTCTGGCCTTGGGATCAATTAAGACCAGATTTGTAGGATGCAGACCAGTAGAATTGTTATTTCCCAGTTCATGCCTTTAGTGATATTTCTATCGTTTGATTCTGTTTTTTCCCTTTCCCATTTTATATTTGATCTCTACTGCCATTGAAAATCACAAGAGATTGCACGGTGCCTTTTTGGAATAACTTGTCTGTTTTTTAACTACATTTTCAATTGCTCTATATGTTGTATTATTTATGCAGCTCTCATTTATCTTATGCAGAGAAGGTGCAAAGGTGATATGGAGCTATGTGGACAGAATATTGGGACAACCATCCCTTATCAGAGAGTCGTCTAAAGGGAAATACCCTTGGTCAGGAATATTCTCACGTACCCCATCGACAAAGAATGGAAAACCTTTTGGTGATATTGTTTTACATCCTTCTCTTCAGAAAAGAATAGAACATTTGGCTGGCGCAACTGCCAATACAAAATCTCATCAGGCACCCTTCAGAAATATGCTCTTTTATGGGCCTCCAGGAACAGGGAAAACAATGGCTGCTAGAGAGATGGCTCGTAAATCTGTAAGAAACTTATGTGCCTGCCCATTGTTTGCTTAATTAGTTGCAAATTCAGTTTTATTTTGGTTTGTGACTTCTTATGGTATGCTAAGTTCATTTTTTATATGAAAGCTTTTACTCCACCGTTTTTATCGACCAGTAAATTTGATTATATGCAATCATTTGTTGATATGTCATTCTGAGGTGGTCCTGGGCTACCATTCTTATCAAATTCTTCACTCATCTTTCCATCTAATGTTCTCATCAGGGTTTGGATTATGCACTGATGACAGGAGGAGATGTTGCTCCACTTGGACCACAGGCTGTTACGAAGATACATGAGTTATTTGATTGGGCCAAAAAATCACGGAGGGGTTTGTTGCTTTTCATTGATGAAGCTGATGCATTTTTGTGCGAGTGAGTAAAATTCATGGACATGAAAATGATGTGAATTAGTTGTAGTAGTGTCAATGAGAAATTGGATAGAATCATAGAATGAGAACTGTAAAATGCAACTGATAGTTTGAATGTGTTCAATGAATTTGCAGGCGGAACAAAACCTATATGAGTGAAGCTCAAAGAAGTGCACTGAATGCTCTTCTTTTCCGCACTGGTGACCAGTCGAAGGACATAGTCCTGGCCCTTGCCACAAACCGTCCAGGTGATCTTGATTCTGCTGTGTCAGATCGTATTGATGAAGTGCTTGAATTCCCTTTACCCGGGGAAGATGAACGTTTTAAGCTGCTGAAATTGTATCTGGACAAGTACATAGTTAAGGCTGACTCTGGAAAACCTGGATGGTTCCGTAACTTGTTCAAAAACCAACAGCAGAAGATAGAAATGAAAGGGGTGACTGATGATATGCTGAGAGAAGCAGCTGCCAAGACCCAGGGATTTTCTGGGAGAGAAATAGCGAAAATGATGGCATCCGTCCAAGCTGCTGTCTATGGGAGTGAGAATTGTGTGCTCGATCCAACTCTTTTCCGTGAAGTTGTAGACTACAAAGTTGCTGAGCATCAACAGAGAAGAAAAATGGCAGCTGGAGAGAAAATGTAATGCTAATGGTGTCCATTAGGTCGAGTTCTACCATTAATTATCGGGCAGTTTTCTATTTTCGAGTCAAGTGGTTAGAGCTAGAGAAATGCCGACTGATATCTACTGAATCGGCCTGTGTATTTTGATTATGTGCATTAGCGCGCATGAGTTTTCTTCATCATTTTGCCCCATAATGCCTGGAGGGTTTTTGGGTATTTTTCTGGTATAATTAGCTCTGATTTTTGGTACCAACTGAATGCTGATCTGATTCCATTATCTCAGCACTCATCAGATTAGAAGTGAGGATTATTTGTACTGATATACACATGTTCTTAGAGTTGAAATGTTTCAGCAGTGCCGGAATTAGGTAATAAAGTTTTGACAATAAAGTGCTTACATTGAACTTATTTCACTTCTGTTTCCATCTCTCAAAATCCACAATAGAGTTGGTTCATGAAAACTGATACAAGAAAGATGACTCATGTTGACTAGCGACTTGGGCAGAAAGAACTATGCATTCAATATCAGTGCTATGCTAGCAACTGATGAACACAGATGGAAATTCAAAATACAATATCCATTTGCATCTGATGAACACAACCGGCATAATCAAACGGGCAAATCCTTGTTTCACCGACTCCAAATCCTTGTTTCACCGGCATTATCATTACAAACTGAACTTTTTAGCAAATGGTTTTACCGAAGGACAATCTCATGGAACTTGCTTAAGACGCTGCTGAGCTACGAGTCCATGCTTCTAGTGGTGGTGATCCTGGACATAGTGTAGACCGCAGTACTTGCAGATTGCTGGCTCGTGCCGGTCAAGGCAAATGAACTCGATTGGGTGCCCAAGTGCTGGATTGGTGTCTGCATAACATCAACACATGCACCCCAAATAAATGGTAGCTCTTCTTTAGATAGCACAAATGGTATAATTCATTGAATAGCATCTCACATGGTAAATGCAAATGATGTAATGAAAGCGATAGGACAAACTCACCTCCTTCACATGCAATAATCCTGCCCTCAACCTTGATCGGAGGAACTTCATTGATCAACTCCATTGGAGACTTCTTGCTCGTGTCCTATTAACAGGGAGACATAAATGAGATTCACCGACTCAAGTCTATCGATCAAATGTTGAAAAATAGACACCAATAAGGCATGATCCTTGATGACATACAGATAACTAAAACTTGTACGAAAAGCTCACATAATTGAACACATTCTCTATAACACAAGTAACAGAACAGTCAGCGTCGAATGCTCGGAACTTAAGCAATTAAGCAACATTACATTAAAATGTCAGGATATCAAGAGCACGACAATCTAATACTAAGGTGCAAATAATAGATGGAATTTGCAGTATGCATCTGACTCTATATGCTCCCGAGTTCAATTTCGATTAACAACCCAACAAAAACACAGAGATTACAGCACAAATTCGACATCTTTATTATCAATTTGTAATGAGCTATGTTCCTTATACATACGATTGTTTGAGCTCAGAAATTTAATACCTGCATCCATTTGACGGTGTGGTTGCTGATTTGACTCCTGACGAGGCAGAAGCTTCTAGTCCCCGCCGTCGATTTCATTAGGGATTTCACCAGACTCGACGCCATTGCTCTGCTGCTTCTTCCTCCTCAGCTCAACAAGAAGACGTCGACCACGTCCACGACCCAAAACAAACTTCAGAAAGAGAAAGGCCCAACTCACTCAGGCCCGTTAAGCCAAAACAAAACTTAATAGTTCGAGATAGAGATACTCATCAGTAGCTGTAATGAGTATTGTCAAAGTGGGTTTATAAATTTGTATTCCAAGGCGGGAGAGTTTGAAAATGCACGCAAGGTGTTCGATGAAAATCCTCAGGGAAAGTTGGGTTCTTGGAACGCGATTATAGGAGGGCTTCCGCAAGCCGGGCGTGCGAGGGAGGCTGTAGATGCGTTTATGGAGCTGAGGAGAAGTGGGTTGTTGTTGCCGGACGATGTGACAATGTGTAGCGTCGCGTCCGCGTGTGGTGGTTTGGGTGACTTGGGGCTTTTGTGGTTTTGTCTAATATCTATGCCAGTAGAGGTTTATGGAAAGACGTCGAGAGGGTAAGACGGATTATGCACAAGAGAAAGCTCGCAAAGGTTCCCGGTTATAGCTTGGCAGTAAATGCAGATTCAATTTCCTGTATCATTTCAACACATTACAATATGCTCCCGAGTTTGATCTAATAAAGTGGAAAATTCTTCTGTTTATAACTTATACAATTTTGTTCTGTATTCCCGGGCATACTGGGATAAAGTACATGGTTATGGGGACCAAATGCATTTAGATGCAGCAATGTATATGAATGACTTGAAGATGTTTTAAACCAGCAGCTACTACTGTCACCATTATTTCCAAAAACGTCCATTATATTTCTACTTGGTTATGTATTCATGATAATGATATGATGTTGAATAACTGAGATTAGGAAATCACACTAATGCAAAAGCAGCAAAAACTTCAAACTGAAACCAGTACCAGTACATGGAAATTTAGACAGCAAGTTTAAGTGAACATAGAAAGTTTGACCGTAGAATGGCATAACACCCTTTTGTCTAGTCATAAGATTCAAATACACTACAGAGCCAGGAATCAAAATAGTTTTCATCGAAAGGAATATCGCCAATAAGACAGGCTTTAACAAAATGGCTCACTAGTCGCGTTGCATCTTTTGACTTAGACAGAGCTATCACAGCTGTTTCCTATTTATTTCAAAGGCAAATGAAAATTCAAAAGAGCGTACACACGAAGGTAGAATATAAGCATAAAAAGATAATAAGATACACAATGATATATACCAATTAGATAGACAAAAAAGTGACAACACTAACCTGAACAAGTACCATGCATGACAATCTTTCATGACATTTCTGCATAATGTAAAAGAATGAGAAGAGGCCCAACAGTAAAACAATATATGCATGAATTCTAGCTAGGATAATGTGACTCACCATTTCGTCTCCAAATTTGTATATGAAATCATCATATTTGCAAGTAAAATCAGACTGCAGATAATAGAAGAAAATTAGTCAGATGCAAAAGAACAAGGCCATCATCAAACCTTGAATGTATGTTCTTCTGGATGGAGGAGAAAATACATTTATGCAGCAATGCTACCTCCATTATATCATCTGGTTTAATTTGATACTGTCATCGAGTATGGGTTCCACCTGAAATTTTGTATGCCAATATCAATAAGGAAACGCTGAAGTATTAACACTAGCTGAAGCTAGTTAAATCATGCTGAATGTGATAGTAAAGATGATCATATAGAGTAACATATTTTTTCGTGAGGCCAGTTGCGAGGACAGAAAGAGCACACCACCTTTGCGAAGCATTTCCCATTTCTTAGTATGTTGTGTGGTTTCAACCCTCATCTTACCCTGCCCATTCAATTCAATCATATCATACTTAGAGATTCATCATAACAAAAAAATTCACATATATTGTCCTGAATGCAGATATATATATATATATATAGTTATATACATACCTCACCTCAGTCCAGTCGGCATGAAAGAACACTTTTTCAACCTTTTCCTTCCAAACTATTTTGAGATCCTCTTCTTCTGCACAAAACAAAACCATATTTCTCAATTATAGTCTAATCCTTCATCTAACGGCATGCATAGATAATAAGCTCTTAAAGCTATAATCACAATATGAACACTATCTTATGCCATGTATTTCAGATTCGGATACCTAAAAAAAAAGTAAGAAGAAGAAGAAGGAAGAAGAACTTACTGCTGAGATCTTCAACCGAGAATGGAACAGTGCTAGAGAAACTGGCAAAACACTCGGTCATCTTCAAAATCGCCGAAACCAAAACCCTAATGTAATGATCGATCCAAGTATTTATGGTTTGGCTCCATCCATTTTGGGAATGACTGTTTTTCAAGATATGCAAGATCCTCTCCAAATGTAGCGTGCAGTGTAAAAATTAATTTCATTAATGAAATACGACTCCAAAGTTTCTACAAAATCATTTACAAGAATATATTTTTTGGTTCAACTACTGATTAGTGTGACTATTTAAGCTTGTCTTTGCTCTTCTGCACATAGATATCTACAGCTTCTCTCGGACAACATGACACTAGAGCTGTACTGTGGTCAGTTCATCATTGTCGTCATTGCCGTATGATTGGATCCCTCTACTTTCTTGTCATCCACACGGTGAATCAGTTCAACGACATTGGCGGGGATTTCATCAGCTTAGATCCAACTTCTAGGTTCTGCAGGAATGAAATTCCCGTGCTACTCATGTAGCGTACAAGACTTTCAGCTTCTACTTCATTTCCTACACATCTGTACAAATGCGCAGCTGCACTCAAAATAAATCTGTCTGCCTTTATAGACTCTCTTATCTGTTCATAAAACTTGATGCCTTCTTCCACATGGCCGTAGTCCATGTATCCTCGCAGCATGTTCCCGTAGCATGCCAAGTCTGGTTTTAAACCTGCTGCAAGTAGTTCCTCGTAAACTCTTTCTGCATCCCCTATCAATCCCACTTTGGCGAAAGCAAAGATTATGAGGCTAAAATGTGAACATGAAGGACAGACACCATCTTCCTGCATAGAACTAATAATTTCCTCTGCTTCTGAGTATTTCAAACTCTCAGTGTAAGCTCGAATTAAGGATAGGTAGGTGAATGAGTCGGGTGACCAACTATCTTGCTTCATGGCTTTAAATAACTCCTCCGCTTCTTGATAAAGTCCTCCAGTAGCATATACATTCATCATTATATTGTAACTCACCTGTAATATGAGAAACAGTTTTGACAAATCATTTGGTAAAACTACCTTAGAAACTACAACTGTAGAATGATACTTGTAGCATCTACTATATTTCCTTTTAGCATAATCTAACAAGTTGTAGTATTATACCATCCCGGGTTTTATGCCTTCCCCCCTCATTTCAGTGAATAGCATGGAAGCTTCATGCCTTTTGCCTGCAAAGAAACAAATGTCAAATTAGGGAAGTTAGCAGGAGATTAAGAAATTGGATGCATTGTAACCTGAGTCTCCAAAAGACACTTCCGAAATTGAAAATATATGTGAATATATCAACTGAATCAGCACAAATTTGTGTAGAAACCTTCAAGTACAGCCAAATATGAAAGACAATATATTTCACACAGTAATGGCCATCTGTTGTTAGCATGACCTAGGCCAACATAGCAAAACTGACAAAATTCACATTGTTGAGCAGTATAAATATAAAATTGCTTTGTGAATGAGGTGGATTAAGCACAATACCAACTTTCCCATAGTAGCTAATCAAATTCATGTATGCCTTCTCATCCAGAGATAAACCCAAGCTACGAGCTGTATTGAACATCTCCACAGCTCTATCCAGTTTTTTACCCCGTCCATAAACACTGCAACCATGGTCAGAGTTTGTTCAATACCATGTTGGATGTTGAAGTGACACGAGGGCTTAAGTCATCAAGCAGATAAATGTATATCAAGCCATTACCTGATCATAGTGTTATATGTCTGAATTGATGGAGTAACCGTCTCAGAAAGCATGCACTCATACACACTGGAAGCAAAATGCAACCTACCTGCATCATCAAATTTACCACGTTATTGCAACCTTTTACCTACAGAAGAATTATTCACTAATAGCTCCAAATATAATTTAACCTGCTTCCAGCATAGCCTTAATGAAAGTATTGTATGCCACAGTATCAAGCTCCAAGCGGTCTTCAAGGCTTTGGCGGATCACATTCTCTGCTTCTTTATGTTTTCCTGGATATTACATATTCAAAATTCAAATTATGACCAGCATGGAGCCAAGGAAATTTTCATAGTAACAACATCTACTTGGTTAAAACTTGCTAAAAGATACTACTTTTGATACAATAGTGATAATTAAGACCGAAACATGTGATAATTCGTAGATTTGTTATCTGATAATCCCTTCGTACCATTGTGTGTCAAAGCATTGACAACTATGCTGATGGCAACAGCATCCAGATCAGTCCCTTCTTCTCTAAGCTGTTTGTAAAGTGAGTATGCCTCCTCTGTTTTTCTGCATTTGGCATAAGCATCAAGCATTGAGTTACATAGTAACTTTTTAGCTTGAGGTGAATCTGCAAATGCAGTAAATATTTCTTTGGCCTTGTCCAGCTTGTGTTTCCTTCCATATAAACTAATCAAAGAGGATATCGTTGCATTATCCACTCTGCAGCCAACCTTGAACAATTGATTGATACGTAATTCTGCTTTAGATGCATCACCTGCCAAAATTTATGACGAATGTTGTTCCTTTTATTCAGAGGCATGCTTAAGATCAGAGGCAGTGCATCTTAATTTTAATACTAAGCCATTAACATGTAAGCTTCTTACCTTCTCTGATGATGTTCCTAATAAGCTGGCTAGCTGTCGATAAGCCACCAGAAGTTTCAAGCAAGAAAGAAACAACTTTTTCCATCTTGCTCTTGTTGCCATTTGCTAGATAGAGATTGAGCACCAATCCAAGGGCCACATTGTCAGGCTGGAAAAAGGCAGCAAGTTTGTCTTCAACTCGTTGATCTTCTTTGTGTTCATACATAGCCCTCGAAATTGTTTGGATGAACCTACTTTCTTTGAATAATTGACTTGTCCTGAGCTCTTCTATTAACTGTTCAGTATCTTCAAGCAATCCCTCCTTGCAATATATACTCATAACTGTTCTGCAAAGCTCCTCGTCAAAATCTATTCGATCTCTTCGTATCTGGGCAATAAAGTCCTTGGCCTTTTCCATCAAGTCTAGACTTACATACAAATTGAGCATATCATTACAAGAGCCTGCATCAGGCAGTCCAGTCTTGGCTAGAGCCTGAAATGTTATTTCGGCAGAACTTAGATCTTCCTTCATAACATAACACTGCAACAAGACAATATACGCAAATCTTGATAGCCAAACATCGTCTCTAGACTTCATCAGTTCAATAACTTCCAAAGCTTTCTCGTAATTCCCTGAATTGAGGTGCACTTGTGCCATTGCTAAGTACGTTTTCTCATCTCTAAGCAGACCCATCTGCTTCATCTCTTTAAATGTTGACTGAGCATCCTCATAAAGACCAAGTTTTCCGTATATTCTAATGAGCAAACCATGGATGACTTCATCTGCCGCAATTTGCTTCTTCTCCATTTCTGAGAAAAGAGCAAGGGCTTTAGAATAATCCTCCTTCTTGTAGTACAAAGTCAGCAGTGAAGCGCACGTATAGTTGCTCGGAACTATTCTCATACATCTCATATCTTCATACAAACTCAGTGCTCGGTCATAGTCCCGATTTTTAGTGCTCAAACTGATCAGCAAACTATAAGTCACTTCCTCAGGAACAAACCCAGCACTCTTGCACTCATCAAAACACTTCATCGCCTCCTCAATCAGTCCCTCCTTCGCAAGTGAGCTAATCACCACCGTATAAGTAAACCCATTCGGCGCCACTCCCTCCCCCACCATCTGTCTCCAAACCTGCACGACTTTTCCGTGCAGACACTTCTTCTGCAAGGATGACAGCATGAAATTGTAAACCGAAACCGAAACCACAATCCCTCTCTCTTGCACGGCCGAATAAAACGCCAACATCGTCTTCTCGCGGCCCCACCTCGCATACGTGCACAGCATTGTGCCACAAGCAACTTCATCAGGCTCGCAACCGGCCTCGAGCATCTCCAAGAAAACCTGCTCAGCCAGCTTGATCTTCCCAATTTGGCCATATGACCTCAGTACTATGGTATACACAATCACACTAGGCCGATAACTCAACTGTAATTAATCAATCACAAATTTCATCACGTCTAACATTAAACATTACATTAATAATCAAGATTAGAAAGCAAGTAGTGAAATTCGACCTGCAATTTCATCCACGAGAACAAGTCTCGGACTTGTCTCCATCCTTTCTGTTCTTTAAGGACCACGCACATTTCTCGGAAGCTGAGTTTCCCGACGAACGAAGACATGACGGTCCTCATGTCGTAGTCGCCGTCGGCGACTTCGGCGAGTGATCTCACGCGCTTGATGGCGGCGATGACGTGGCGGCCGTAGAGGTGGCCGTGGCGGTCGTCCTGTAAGTATCGGACCATCTGTTCCGGTGTGCGCTTGATCCATTTAGGGGTCTGGGCGTGTGGGCCCTGGTTGCGGCGGAGGGCGGAGAGGTAGAGGGATTTGGATTTGATGATGCGGCGGGCGTTGTCGTCGGAGAGAGGGTTCTTCGGGTGCTTGGATTTGGGCTTGGGCCGGGCCGGGTCGCCGTCGCTGAGCGACCACGGGTCCGGCGTCACTGACGACGAGGTGCACCTGATGCTGACGTGGATGCGAGTTTTAGGCTTTGTTGAGTAGCTGCTGAGTGGACTAGGGGAGACGAAAGAAGAGTAGACTGAGCTGAATTGGAGCGACGACGACGACGACTCCATTTCAGTTTCCGCGGGAAAGGGACGAAGAACAAGAAGCAACCTTTTATTATATCTGTAGAGAACGACTCTAGGGATAATATGCATATATAATTTAATTAAAGAGTTAACGGTAATTTACTCATTTATCATTTCGGTATCTCATTTTTTAAAAATTATCGCGGTATCTCACATTTAAATCTCTACCTAAAATTAATACCTTCAAATCTCTACATAAAATTAGTACCTATAGTTAGCAACGTCGTTAACTTATTGAAAAAGTATCAAAAATGTATCTCACATTCAACTCCTATTGTTTTCTTTCTAGTTTTTTTTATATATTTTTCTAATATTTTTTCTCTATTAAAAGTTGATATTTTCAATCATTTTTTAATAAATTGACGGTGTTAATAACGACCCTTAGTAGAGATTTGAATATGAAGTATCGAAGTGATAGTTTTTAAAAGTAAAATATTGAAGTGATGCATAAATATTGATAATTAATTTAATGCAAAAATGTTGATAAGAACTTTTGGAATAACCGAAAGTGAGTTCTTAAAGTTAGAAGTGATGCATAAATATTGATAATTAATTTAGCGCAAAAATGTTGATAAGAACTTTTGGAATAACCGAAAATGAGTTCTTAAAGTTGGAGATTGGAGCATCTCCATTAACTCTCGTAAAATTTGTGATTAATATACTGTAATTGAGTTATCGGTCTAGTGTGATAGTGTATACCATAGTGATGAGGGTCAAGAGAGTAGAGACTACATACGGAGCTTTGATTTCTACGGGAAAGCACAAAATAGGAAGAATTGGAAACAAATTACAATATCTCACATAGGGGTCGGGGGTGTTGAAAGCGAAGAATGCCAGAGCCAACCTCTCAGGTAATTCAACTGTAACCTACACTACATCCAGTATACTACTACCAATTCTAATGACATCACAGAGGGAGGAGGGGACCTATTTGCTTCTGGCAAATTACTCTTCACAATATACACATATGCTAATTAATATCATTGCCTGCAATAGCATTCAGTGCTCATGCTTGACGCGCGCTTTTATTATTCCTGGAAGAGGTGGTGAGGTGGGAGGCCTTACAGGTGTGTGAACCATTGGAGGAAGCGGAATCTGCAGAGGGATCTGTGGAGGAATCTGTTGTTGTTGATACATGGCTGACATGCTTGTCCCTTCCCCTCCATCTGCAACGTAATTTTGTGTAGTAGTACCATTCTGGGTCATGCCATCAGCTTGCGGCCCTTCACAGAATTTCATTGCCTTCAAGACATAATTATCATCGTGGAGCTCAAATGGGGTGCTGCAAGACAAGGGAAAATGCAATCAAACAATCATAAGAGATTGAATACAGCAACCTATGCAATAGCTCAATGCTGCTAACTGATCATCTCGTAGTGTTGACCCATTTCAAAAGAATCCCCCTTAACTATCAGTGCATCTCCGGCTGACAACACCCTTATGTAAGTTACCACCAGACACTCATTGTATGCATGATGACATATAGAGACAATCACGTACCTGTTGAAGTCAAAATGCACCAGTTGCATGTCCTCTGATATTTCCACCTCAACAGTTGCATGAGGGCGAGTCTAGCATCCACAAGTCAACACTAATAAGAAAAAGTAAACAAACAATGGATATAACAAGTAGACTATCAAATTGAGAAGAAAAATACCTGCACAAGAATGAACGGCAATGACACACCCCCACTAGGAGCATCTCCAGAGCAGTATAATTGTTCATTTCGTTGTATCAGGTTTTGAAGACCTACATACTAATCCAAACAAAAAGAAATCAGTGTGTGCTGATATATGAACATGACTAACTAGTATCTTGTTAAGACTCTTCTTCTGAACCTGAACGATACTATAGTAATTACAGACCTCAATCAAGCAACATGTATAACGTAAAACTGCAGTAAAGTTTCAAAGCATAAGAGAACAGACAAAAGCTATTCATACTTGATCCTCTAGTTCTTGCAGATAGACAGCTTTCTTTTCAATCCTACTCCTTAGTCCGAGGCGTTCTGTCTGCATAAAGTACAGTTGATGAGTTGTTTTAGCTGAACTCTGAATAAGGACCAACAACACATGAAATTCCATTGGTTAAAGACTCCGGAATCAAACCTTCAGTTCTTCAATGTCATTCAGGCTGGTACGAGGTAGACCCTTCCATTGTATTTCCTTTTTATCCTTGGATATGATATCCATTGCCATAAGAACATTGAGGGCATCATATACCCTCCGCCTGATGTTCTTTTCATCATATTGTTGCTGTAAGTAAAATTTCAGAAGAATTAGATTAGCACCATAACTTATTCCAATACTATTACACATATAAATACACAAACTGAACAGATCTATCAGCCTGGTTGCCAAACCTGATCAGGGGATATAACACCATTGATAGGGTCAGAAAACTCTGCTACAAGTTCATCTGCAACCTGGAAAGTACTCTACTATGTTAGACCTGAGCCGAGATAAACATAATAATCGCTAGGCATACAAATAGATTAATAAAGAAAGTTCAAACAAACAATCTTATACATGTGGAAGTTTAGGAACTGTAATTTTGTGATCTGTTACGTACTTACATTCTAGATGACATAGGAACACTCACTCCACCATTACTGATAACAGTTGAGTCCCCTCCATCGAGTTTTAAACTTTTATTTCTAAAGAGGTTCCCTTGGTTACAAAATCGTCTTCATAAGATATGTTAACCTCTATCTACAGCCCAATCAACATTTAGTAAGCTCACGTAGCCAAGGACTCAAGATTATAGTTCAAAAAGAACGTATTCACCTAACTACTAAGGTACAGACTACCACAGATAATCAGAAGAGTCGCCACTCTCTGTACTGAACATAAAATATGCTATTGGCACTGAATGACTAGAATCCAAATTAGTCAAGTACTTATCAGTGCAAAGAAATGTCTCCCTCCTATAATAAATCTTTTATTTTGTACGAGTAGAAAATCACGGGATAATAAAGGAAAAGAGTAGAATGACTTGAGAAACCACCTCACCTCGTTATATGTGGTTCTTCCCTTGCTCTCCACTTTCTCACACACTGAACACCACCAACAAAGAATCATAATAAAATTAGAAAAATCAAGGCAACACTGAACTAAATAGAAAAAATGGTCAACAAAATCCATCACAGAGAGCACAACCGTAAAGATTAAGCCTCCCAAAACACAATGTACAAGGAAATAAGATGAATCAAACACCTTTCATGCTAAACTGGCGCAGCCCTCTTCCGTTCTTATCACCTCCCGCTGCTCGTTGACCTCTCTTCTTCTTCTTGCTGCAGTGAATACAAATTTAAAACAGTAAGAACACAACTACAGAATTGCCAAGGAAGCAAAACCAAACCAATTTCTCGACAGCTCGAATCCTCCTCAATACAAGTGCATAAGCCATATTAGATTTGAGAAGATTCAATCTTAAAACAGTGTGAGTGTGATTAACTCGAATACGATTCTCAATCCGATAAATGTATCCCCAATTGCACACAATTTGAAACAACAATCCTATCATTCTTCTAGAATTAACATAATCCAACAGTAGGCGGGAACGAAAAATCAAAAGCAGAAAAACGAAATAGGACAATATTAATAATAAGCAAAAAAAGGCTTGCCCAGCGGAGCCAGCATCGTCACCGTTGACGTCAGGATGACTCAATCGGACGGATGAGTTATCTCCGGCGGGAGTAGCCATAGTCTGCTCGCTCCGGCTCGACGGCGAGCCCACGCTGCCGCTCATCGACACCGACTGACCTCCTCCTCCTCCGCCGCCGCCCATGTCGTCATCTTCCTCAGCTCGGTTCGGTTGCTGCGACCTCGTCCCCATCTCAACCGCCAAATCGAAACTCTCCGATTTTATTTTTTTTGCCTCCTTTTTTGGTTTTAGCGCAAAAAAATAAAAACAAAATCAAAGTCTTACACTCCGCCACCCCAACTACTGTACTGTATAAAAGTAATATTCTTTTTATCTTTTATATCTTTAAACCTTTAAATATAAAGAAAAATAGTTTAAAATGTCATTCAAGTATGACTCGTTTTAAACTTTGCTCACTATCGAATTACACTTTTATTCGTTTTGCTCACTCCATGAGGTCGTCTGTCCGATTTGCGCTGACGACACTTCCATGGCCTCGCTGCCTGGACTTCTACGAGGTGCGATGGCTTGCTGCCGACGCGTCCTCCAGGATTCCACATGTTGGGGTTGCCCCTCGGGTCCTTTCTGAGTGATTTTTGATGCCGCGATTCGATTGGGTTTTGGCCGTGGTCACCATAGTTTCGAGGCAGATGTCGATCCAAGTCGATGGAGTGATCGGCCTACACGTGCACGACTTAAGCCGGTTTGGGCAGAGACGAGTTCTTGCGTTGTGAGGATGGTCGCCAGTATTTGGAGACAAGAACAGTCGGTTGCTTGGCAACGACTCTGTCTCTTGGGTTGTTCGAGAGCAAACCTAGGTGGCACGACAGTGGGCTTTGGCTTTGGGGGTGGCGAACTACAACGTTGGTTTGCGGCATCAAACCTTGCTCGGCTGGTTGACCACGCCGGAAGCCAAGGCATGAAGACTCGGTGGGGTGGCGGCGTTGCTGTGATGATGGAGGAGAGCTAGTTGGGCTGGTGTGGGCTGCTAGTGAAAGGACACAACCCCGATTTAGTTTCCTAAACCGAAATCGAACCCTTTCTGAAAACACGAACTTGTAAAAACCATAGAAATTTGGGTAGAATTTCGCTATATCGTGGAATTACCATTAACCTGCACCCGGAAACACACTTCATCATATGCCACAAAAGCCAAACCGTGGGCACCAATCCCATCCGGATTTCTCAATATCATAACAATAATGTAAAGTAATAAGCAAAACTGTACTTTACCAAAATCCGGGGAAAATCATATGAAAGTATAACATTAGAGTAATCAGAGCGACATCTAGTGTATATATACATACATATACAACAGTAGGCAAAACAAGAAACCTACTGGAAAAGAAAGGTAGTTCGAACACTAAGCCTCCGACTACGACGTGTGACACCAAAATCCGAACTGCAAACTGGGCATGGAAACCGAAAAGCCCAGGGGAAAGACAAATAAAATCGTTAGAGTGAGTGGACGAAAATAATCATATGCCTTTCACAATTTATATAATATAAAAACAATGCGAGTTCTTAAAATGAATGGAGGTGTCAGGCGAATCTCTCAAGCCTGACGGTCAGGCGAATCTCTCAAACCC
This sequence comes from Geum urbanum, assembly GCA_946800695.1. Lineage (NCBI taxonomy): Eukaryota > Viridiplantae > Streptophyta > Magnoliopsida > Rosales > Rosaceae > Geum > Geum urbanum. Next base: position 41,604,606 of record OX327017.1, on the reverse strand, counting down.
GACGGTGATAGACTAGGCGAATCTCTCAAGCCTAGTGGGCACATCAGGGGAATCTCTCAACCCGGGATCTGGACTACCGGTGATCAGCCGAGTAGCCAATGCATCGATGCTAAGTAAATGTCATCATCATATAAAATATAAAACAATACCTCCAAAAAACAATAAATAATCTCAATACTGTACTGGAAATAAATACTGAAATCAAGAACTCGCTACGACAGTGTAAATAAAAGTCCACTCACAGATAGCACAGCGCGCAAACGCGCTAATCACAAGATCCGGCGGAAGATCCCTCGCCCAACGTACGATCTCGATCCCCTGAATAATCACAAAATATAACTGATCAAAATCACAATTCATTACACTGTACCACACCTCAGAAACCAACCATTTCCAGAAACATATAACTCGGATACAAAATAATCGACGAAAACTCCCAAATTCTCCACATAAACCCTCGACTTAAAATCCGATATCCAAATCATCTCGAAAACCTCAAGGCGATGATCGGGGCGCTATTACGAGCAAAACGGCATAAAACTTGTCAAATTTCAAAAAAGTCAACGCCTCACCGGAGCTCCGTCGTTGACCGCCGGCGGCGGCGTGCCATCACCGGAGAGATTTCCCGACGAGGAAAGCCCAGATTTCTTCTCCTCCTCGAGCCCAACATATCTCTCCACTACCACAACCTCCAATTCCCACTCAATTCACCGAAAAACAGCTCGAAAATCACCAAAATCTCAAACCGGCTGGTGCCTCTTTTCTTCGTCGGAACTCCGGCCACGGCGCACGGCGGCCCTTGAGGCTACTCCCAAAGGCTTTGTCATGGCCCCACGAGTCTTCCCCCCCCCCCCCCCAATCTCCGGCCACCACCGTAGCCGGAGCACCGCCGTCCGTCGACCCCGATTCCACACAATTTCTCATCCAAAATTACAACTCAAAAACTCCACCAAACATCACAACCCATACATAAAATGAAAGCCCAAACATCAAGCTTCAAAGCCTTATCTTCCTTTCCGGCAACCGCGCCATATTCCGGCGACCCACTCGACAACGAGTCACGGACTCACTGAGTCAGCCACGGGTTGATTCGGTCAACTCGGTCCAGAACAATCAACTCGGTCAAACAACTCGGCTATTTATACGTCGCGACTCGGCTCTATCCACAATTCGAATAACTCAAACTCGAACGGATAAATACGACTAACTCGGCGATAATTTTAAATATTCATTTTATATTCCTCGATTATCTGAAAAATCCTCGGAAAGTTCCCACGGACTCGAAATCAAATTCTCTATATTTTCCACGAACAAACCCAAATCAAATTCGTCTCCGAAAATTAAGTCGTGATCAAAACCGCTTAACCGATTAATTACGATAAATCTCGATTATTCGCAAAACTCGCGGATTAAGCCGATTACCATTCCAATTTCGGTTCGGGTCGTCACAGCTGGGCCTGTGAAGAGTGTTGAGCCCAGAGTTGGTACATTTGAGGCTCCTAGGGTTTCATTGGGCCAACCATTGGGTTTATTTCACTTTTGATCATTCTAAGGTGAGCCTGGACTCTAGGCCTTTGAAGGAACCTTTTAAAATTGAAGTTTGGGATCCAAGTGGTCCAGGTTACCTGAAAATACACTGGAGATTATGCTTCCGTCTTCTATCTAGCTTACTACTTCCTTATTTAGGATCTAGCGTCGAGGTGGCTAATTGGCATACCACAATTACGTGCATTGGTGTCGTTAGTCTCCATATTCCTCACTCTAGTATCTTGATTATGTTCAGCTTAATCGTACTTAAAGAATAGTATTTGTCTCATCTCTTGTCTCCTCACTGCTGTGGAGAGGGTTACATTTTTCATGTGATGTATGTACTATTTTAACTTTGAGGTTTGAATAAAACTCTCTTTTTCCATAAAAAAAAGGTGAGAATATAGATGATGAGAATAAATAAAAGTGTAATTAATAATTTATTTTTATGTTGTAAATATAATAAATTATATACATGTATTAGAGCTTTACGAGTTCGCATCGACCGACCGCTAGTTTGTTGTTTAGCAAAATTTAAGCATATGTTGAAATATAACAAAATTTTAAGTAACATTGATGGAGCAAGTGACAGATGAACGAGTCGAGAAAATCCTTCTTCCAGGACTTGAGCCTGGTGTCGTAGACGTGTTTTTGGAGTTCATTTGTTACTCGGATGGCCCTCTATCTGAAGAACTATTACCTAAAGTGAAGGTTAGTGATCTTAACTTCTAATCTAGTTATGGTATGATAACTAACTCACGGAAGTCAAAGATCATAGTAGTCTAGTACTAATACTTGAGCAATAAGCATGCTGCTTATTGTTTTGCTGTTCTTCTCTTTGTAGTGTCCTGTTGTGATACCATGGGGTGACAAGGATCCATGGGAACCCATCAAACTTGGACGTGCCTATGGGAATTTCGAGTCAGTAGAAGACTTTGTTGTTCTTCCTAATGTTGAACATCGCCCTCATGTTTCTTTCTCTCTCTCTTTCTCTAGCAGTAGTCACACACTCACACACATACACATGAAGAGGTTCCTATGTAACTATATATACATGTTGCACAAAGTGTTTCTACCGGATTACGCGGGGCGCAATCTAGCAGAAGCAAGTACGAGCTTCTTCTTCCTCTCGTCCGAACGCTCGGGCTGTTCGGATGGTCGGGCGCTTCTCCTTCTCTCTACGGGTCTTCGGGTGTTCGGGTACGCTTGTTCGGATATGGCTGTTAGAAGAATACAACGACAAACAGACGGTCAGATGGTCGAGACTGGGGTGGCCCGCCTTCAACGCTCTGATGCCTAAATTAGAAGATGTATTGGATATAACAGTCAAGCGAACGTGCGTGGAAGTGGGTTGGAGTGTTTAATGCTTGAGCTTCGATTCCCTTACCTGTAATAAATGTCTTACCTATATAGGTGGTTGAGTTTGTTGTTTGCTTGTGTTCCTCGATGTGGGATAGATTTGCACTTGCTGTCATGTGATCCGCATATTCGGATATGCGCCTGTCGGGCGCGTGTGCGCTCGGATGTGGTCGGTCTTGTGAGCGGAGTTGTAGCCTTCCTGGTGGTCTTTCGGGTGGTCAGGTAGGTGTTGATTACTTGCTTAATTGGGTAAGTATGTTTAATCGGAGAACTAATGCTGCTATACTAACAAGTCCCCCAAGTCCCCGAGTCAAAGAGAACTTTCTTGACTGGGGAGTTGAAAAAGGGTTCGTGCGATTAAACAAAATACTAATCCGATTGAGTAGTGATGTGCGATCCTGTAACCACTCTCCGGTCAAGGAAGGGCTCTCTTGACGGAGTGGGTACCTGTGCGCCCGACCGTGCGCATGATCGCGTACCTGTGCACCTAGCCTAATCGTCCGTGCCTGATCGTGTACCTGTGCGTCTGCGCGTGCGCGCCTGATCGTGTACTCACGCGTCTGTGCCTGATCGTGTACCTGTGCGTCTGCGCGTGCCCGCCTGATCGTGTACTCGCGCGTCTGTGCCTGATCGTGTACCTGTGCGTCTACGCGTGCGCGCCTGATCGTGTACTCGCGCGTCTGCGCCTGATCGGGTACCTGACGAGTATTGCATATTATGCCTAACTTGCATGATCGTGCTATGCGAATGAGCGAATATGGCCTTGCGAATGATGCATGAATGGTTCCGAGCCGCTGACCCCGACTCCCAAACGAATCATGCTGTTTTGGAGCTGTTAAGCCTCAGAACGGTCTTGCGAATGATGCATGAATGGTTCTGAGCCGCTGACCCCGACTCCCAAACGAATCTTGCTGTTTGGAGCCGTTAAGCCTCAGAACGGTCTTGTAAATGATGCATGAATGATTCCGAGCCGCATGCAACGGGCTTCCGAACAGAACGTCCTGTTTCGGAGCCGCCAGGGATTCGGAACGGTCTTGCGGGTGGGGCATAACTACACTTCGAGCACAAGAGTGGTGTGAAACCAAGAATACTTATCTTTTGGAGTGACGGGTGCCAAGATGTTGCTCAGGATGATCGTGCGGGATCGGGATGATCGTGCGTGATCGTGTCGATCGTGCGGGATCGGGTCGATCGTGCGGGATCGGGTCAGCCGTGCGGGATCGGGTCGGCCTTAGCAGCAACAGATGGAACATGAGTCTTTTGGGTGATGGTGTTTATACGAGGTTTGCAATTTGTAAGCTTCCCACAGACGGTGCCAACTGTTTCTACCGGATTACGCGGGGCGCAATCTAGTAGAAGCAAGTACGAGCTTCTTCTTCCTCTCGTCCGAACACTCGGGCTGTTCGGATGGTCAGGCGCTTCTCCTTCTCTCTCAGGGTCTTTGGGTGTTCGGGTACGCTTGTTCGGATATGGCTGTTAGAAGAATACAACGACAAACAGACGGTCAGATGGTCGAGACGAGGGTGGCCCGCCTTCAACGCTCCGATGCCTAAATTAGAAGATGTATTGGATATAACAGTCAAGCGAACGTGAGTGGAAGTGGGTTAGAGTGTTTAATGCTTGAGCTTCGATTCCCTTACCTGTAATAAATGTCTTACCTATATAGGTGGTTGAGTTTGTTGTTTGCTTGTGTTCCTCGATGTGGGATAGATTTGCACTTGCTGTCATGTGATCCGCATATTCAGATATGCGCCTGTAGGGCGCGTGCGCGCTCGGATGGGGTCGGTCTTGTGAGCGGAGTTATAGCCTTCTTGGTGGTCTTTCGGGTGGTCGGGTAGGTATTGATTACCTGCTTAATTGGGTAAGTATGTTTAATCGGAGAACTAATGCTGCTATACTAACACAAAGTAGATATGTTCATCACATTCTTGACGATGAAAAGGAATATTGATTCACATTTTGTTGTAATGTGTCCAGGATGAAGCACCTGATCTTGTGAATCCACTGGTCAAGTAATTTGTAGCGCGCCATGCTGCACCCTCGCCCAGCATTTTGTCGACTGCCTGGACCACTTTCATTCTTTTGTTGGAGGCCTATGTTTAGTTCACTCACACCAAAATAGGCTAGGGTTTATACATATATATTTACACTTCCAAGTTCTCATTAACTGAGCAAGTTGTACCTATATACAATCAATGAGCAAGCTGATAGATGCATATTTATGCAACGTTTCTATGTTTAATATTACCTTATATTTAGTGTTTTTGTTATGTTTTCAGTATTTTAATAATGTTGATTTGTTTTATAGGTTTTTGAAGAATAATGATTAAAAGACGATTAAATGGACTTTCTTGGGTCAACAAGGAGAAGCAAGGAGTTAATGGATCAAGTCCAATGAAGGAATGGATTGTCAAAGCCTTAAGTCATTTGGTTTCAGTCCAATTTATGTATTTAATCCAAAACAGATCAGTTTTGGAGATTAAAATAAAAGAGGAACAAGTTCACAAGGACTAGAAGACTATCACAAGAGAGAGAGGAGGAGGAATTTTGGCAGCAAGAGGAGAGCACCACCATAATTTCGACTTCTTCATCTATTTTCTGTAATTTTCTTTCATCTTTTTTCTCTTAGCTTTCATGGTTAGCATGAAGAGCTAAACTTTATTTGTTAGGGGCTGATCGAAGCCCTAGACATGTTTTGATCTTGAACCCCAGTGATTTACATAACTTTTTGATGAGAATTTATATACTATTTTATCACCGTATGATTTCTTGCATATGTGTCTTTGGTTCGAAACATAGATGCGTATGTTAGGATCTATTGTCTTAGATGTGTAGGTGACGATCAATCAGTACATATTCTGTAGAGATGAATAGCTTAATACGTTGTGTGAATTAGTTCCAAGGTGATGCAAGGGCACTCATCCATAGTAGCTCTAGAAGTCTTGTTGTTATCTCAGACATCCTACAGATCGTAATGACTTATTTTAAGTTGATTTTGGACCGATCGAAGAAGTACCATATCTCTTAAGTTAGGATCAAGTTAAGCTAGGGTACATCAACCGGCTTAGCATGTTAAGCACGAGGGTGTAAGGTGTATGCGACTTAATCACATCGTATACATGGGAAACATTCATTTGAGGTTATGTGAATTGATTGGGGTAGATTGGAAATGTCTAGGGTGGAAAGAAGTGTCTAACGATCTCTTTACTTTGATTAAATATTCGTTTTACTGTACTGTTTTCAGTTCGTAATCTAGTTCGTATAATTTATTTCGACATTCAAAATAACTCCGATTACATTGAATTTTTGTGTGGTCATCTGCCACCATGTCTAGTTCGTCCAGTATTTATTTCGTGATTTTTGGTTTAGTTTAGGTATTTTAATTAGTTGCGTTTTCGTTCAGTGGTCGAGTTTGTCAGATTTCTGATATTCGCGTCTTAGTTTGTGTTTAGAGTATAGAGTTTACTTTTCCCTGTAAATCGATCTCTATCTGCACTATATTGCATTAATCTTAAGTATATACTGAATAGGATATTATTTTTGGTTAGTGTGCCACCACCGATCACAAGCCTAGTTGTGCATGCACTTGTGCTGAAGGAACTAAAGTGACCAGACAACGAGTTATATAAGTTCAATTGTCTAGTTCCCAAAACCACAGCAAATACAAGGAGTAACTCCTACAGCATCTTCATAATCACTGGAGTTAAATAAGTTCACGACCAGAGCATTCAGGAACAAGGAGTTACATAAGTTCAAATGTCTAATTGACAATAAAAACATAACACATGTAAGGAACTAAAGTGACCAAACACGTCCACAAGACTGCATTTAGCACTTGAATAGTTGAAGCAGCGCAATACACATTTTGCAGAGTCTAGCAGGAATCAACATATACGAGATTCTGGCATGCATGAAGTCGAGGGTCCAAGAGCTAGCTTGAGAATCATAGCTCCGCATATAACCGTGCTACTTCCTCCTCACTGCGTAAAGGAAACTCACCCAACCGTGGAGGTTTGTTGAAGGATGAGATTGAGTACAAGCTTCAATCTGAAGGCGCCGTAAGAGTCTTAAGAGAGTTGTCACTTCTTCCATCGGCTTTGATGTTCCGGCCTCACTTTAAAGAAAGAAACTATGGGCTCAATAAGTGATGACGTACAATTAATGTCCCAAAGTATGAACATCTCCAATATCCTATTACTGATTTTGGCTCTCATTCTACGTAAAGCAAAAGTAGCATGCATTTCAAAGAGAAGAACAAAATAATAGAATGCCTACTCAATTACAACTCTGCACTGAAAGTGTTTCTGATGATCCAACTATATCTTCATAAGCTTCCATAGCAATGGCCATGTCCCTGCTCAACCTCTACCATTACTTCATCCCTATCACCCCCCATTTTGCACCGAGTCAGAATGGAGTTTAGGTTCTTCAACTGGTTTTTCTGGTTCCTCAAAGTTTTGCATCACTGATTGTGGACACGGATCCCTGGAAATACTCAGCATAGATGTTCTACAGACAAAGAAAGATCAAACGGTAAATATTTTGAAATGATCCCTAAATCATTTTAGCCGAGGAAAAGCATTAAATGAACATAGAGTAAGGTGTAATCATCCTACTGTAAGCACTTTTTCTCAGGTATTTGGGGAGCCACTTCTTCCTTGCGCATTGCCTGGGTTTTCAATGAAATTTTCTTCTGATAAAAAATAAAAACAAAAAAAATCAAGCACTTCTTCTGGTGTTCTTCCTTCAATATCAAGGTTTGGACCTGGTCTGGCTGGCTATCGGAGACGGGAAGTTCATGCCGGCATAAAGCAAAGTCCCTTCATCGACCTGTTGAAACTAGCAAAGAGGTGTATGTTGAAGGTGGCCTTGGGCATTTCCTAATGTGTTTGCTTTGGCACATTGTGTCTGGTGTAAGATTTAAGGATGACCAGCTGGCTCGATGGCTTTCCTGTCCGTTTTATATCATTCATTTCTCTTTCAAATCTTAGAAATCTGATTGTTCTACCAAAATGGCAAGCGAAAGACAAGAATGAGGAGAACAACCTTGATCAAACTTGGTATTACATTAAGCCGATAACAATTCATTTGTCATCTTTCCTACAACAGACTATAAAGCTATCAAGGATAACATTACATACTCATAAACACTTGGAAACATATTGATCGATCGGGTGGGAGTACAATGTGACATCACTCTCATGTTTCTTCATCGATTAGACAAACTACTGTACCATTACATCGACCGAAGCTTGGGCAGCTGAAGCGGGCTTTGAAGATTTCCCTTTCTTCTTCCCTGTCCATCCAGAAGGACCAAAACACATACTCATTATTAGAAAGAGCATAAGACAGAGCAGACATCATAGGCAAACTGAAGAAGAGAGCTTATGACAATAAAGCAGCTACCTTTGTGCTTTCCTTGTTTAACCTTGACGCTCTTCTTCATGTTGAATTTCTTTGAACCTTTCTTCGCCCCTTGAGATTCTTCTGCACCCATAAACAACAACCTCCATCACAACCAAAACCCAAAAACAAATTTGTCACTATTTTTTACTAGAAATTTAAGTGGTGTCTATAATGATGAAAAACATACCATCATCAACATCAGCAGCCGCCATTTCGACATCTTCCATAGTTATGAGCCCTTTCTCCACAGCCTCTTTCTGGTCCTGCAAGCAATCAATCAAATTTATCACACACATAATTAACAAATAGACTACGAAGAAAGAGGAGAGGACGAATGAGTGAGTCGGGTCGGGTTCCTACCCGGCGCCATTTTTTCTCGAGCTTCCGCTTGCGCTTGCCGGAGATGGAGACGGGCTGCTGCTTGAGGTGGAGCTTTCCACTGACCGGGTCGCCGTGAATCCTTCGCTTCTTCTCTTGACTCTGCGCCCTCTTCTTCTTCTGCACCTCGTTAAACTTCGCCATCTCTCTCTCTCTAAAACTCTTGTTTACCATCTCCCTCTTAAACCCTAGTAGTAGAGAGAGAAAGAGAGTCCCACCAAGTTTAATATGGGCTCATCTGAATTGGGCCTTCTTCATGGTAAGGCTTGCCCAACCCGAAATAGGTTGGCATTTTATTCCTAGTAGTCTCGGACATGGGCCTCTTCTGCATTGGGCCTTCTTCTTCATTCCGTATTCCTAGTACGCGCGGGAAAACTGTAAATCGATCAAATCGGCCTATTTTGATCTCTCTGCTACAGTCGTAGTAGTGTATTTGTCTAGTTCTGGCGAAGATTAGACAAAATTAAGGGTATTTATAGCTTAATTTTATTTCGTATAAATAAAAGAATCTCGAAACATGATGCATGTCATAGTTTTCAAAACCAGATATATATATATATATATGAGACTGTATAACTACAAATGATCTTGATACAGTACTAGCATATATCTCTGCAAATATGTCTTCAAACCAGACATCATCTATTACATATATCTCTACTACAATAATGGGAAGCTTTGTTTTTAGTGTCATCCACATATCAAAATAGTGAAGCCTTAAAATATCCCTGTAAAATAATAATAAAAACAATCGCAAGAAAAAAGAGAGGAATAAATAGATAGAGGGCACTTCTGTGAATCGCACCATAAAAGAAAAAAGAGCGCGGCCACATGCAAGAGAGACTGAGGTGACAAAACTGCAAACACCGGAGGAAAACATGTCAAGACTGGAGCAGTTTCTATGAGAGCAGTAACTCCCAATTTGCATAAAAATTTTGGAAAGGAGAAGTTGAAGTTTGAAGAAGATATAGAAAATGTTCGATCTCTCTCTCAATGGTTGGACATATTTAAAAGGTATGTTTGAATTCCATAACATGTTTAGCTTTCAATTTCTATTCAATTCTCTGTTATGTTTTAGTTCAGTTTCTTGACTTGATTCCAATCTATATTCTCTTTTCTATCAAATTTCAGTTTGTTTTCTCCCTTTCTATTAACCGGCGACTAATTAAACAGTTCTAATGGATTTTGCTTCCGCAGATTAAGCTAAAAATTTCATGAGGTTTACTGAAGCCATCAGAGTTGCTTTGAGGATCTTTATTGTTCAAGCATAAGCTGTTAGAGAAAGGTATCAGATTTTGTTTATTTATTGAGTTATGGTTTGGTTGAATAATAGAGACATTATCTTTTAGTTCCATTATCCGGATTTGATGAAAGTAGTGGTTACGGATCGAAGATTTGGTATGGTGAATACAAAAGTAAATGACAGGCAGAAAAAAGGATGATATCTTACCTTTTGTATCTATATTTTTTCGGTAACATAAGAAGATATGAGGTTTATTAGTCGTAGGCAATTGAGTTAGAATTAATAATGCATTAGGAATTTTTAGTTTTTGTAAATGGAGTGAGAATGCCCATGTACATAATAGTAACCTCTTAGTTACTCTTTGTAATGGTCTCAAATTTTCAATCAAACATCTTTATACTTTTGTTCATGTATGCTATTGAAAGTTTCATAGTCAAATTTCTTTACTCATTTGTTTAGCCCCAGAAAACTTAGTTGTTGCCATAGAATTCGTCACGGTGTTGTTCAAGGAATCGAAGTAAGAAAATAACAAAGGCTCTAAAAGAACTGTGCAAATATAAGAGACAAAATAAATCAGAGTTTTTTATAGACTCCAATATAATTTGACCTTCAAATAAAAGTAGGCATAGAAGAGATAACTGATGCTCGACCTTAATGGATGTCTGAGCCAAATAGGAGGTAGAGGTGAACATGAAGAAAACGGGTAGAGTGATTACGTGCATTAGGGTGATGTAGGAAAAGCATAAACTATATTGAGTCAAGATGGAGAGAAAAAAATAGAGAAAAAATGCATAATATTTTTGATGAGAAAAGAAAAAAATAACATTACAAGGAAGTGCCTCAAGAGCAACCTTCCCCACATTGATCAAACAGAAAAGCATTCCTAGCTATTCTAGGGATAATTCTATCCCAAAAAAAATGCATAATTGAAACATCGAAATGGCATAAAAGTCGCCATTTAACATAGCGAGTGTCTGTTTATAGTTACAAACTAGAATAGATTGCGATTATGAATTAAATATGCACAATTCACAAAAAAGGCGTTGTGACAAGGCCTAAGTGATTGTTTACCAAAAATATTTTGCTACGTACAATGGTGACTTGATGAAAAAGGAGCCAGGTTTGCACAAGCGAATGCGCACGTATAATTGTTTTAATATATGTTTGTAAAATAATATTACACAATCTCAATAAATTCACCGATAATATAATGGCACACTATCGATAAATACATCGACAATTTGCATGCGCAACCGCAATGCCTTCCACACACATGTATTTGTAACACCGAATATCTCAATTTTGTATTCTTCTTTTAATAGATCCTCTTTGTATGTTTTTGTTTCAATTTACATACGGTTTAATTGAACAGAAGATTGGGGGAAAAAATTAGTAAGGGTTGAATTATATATTGCAGAATAGAATATAAGTGCATACATTGGATAAAAAAAAAGTGGCAATTTGCACACACAAGCGCGACGCTCTTCCACATGCGCATATGCGCGAATATGAAGGCTAGTATGTATGTACTATTTCTATACTAGAACGAATCCTAAATGCATTCGGCCTCAATTTCCTCGAGAGTAAGGCCCTTCGTTTCTGGTACAATAAAAAAGATGAAAACAAGAGATGCCACAACTATTTATCACGGACCTAACCGAATGGCCACCACACGAGGTCCATGTGGCGCTCCCCACCAAGGAGCCAGTCTTATCCAAAGGGGCAATCGACTGATTTCGCCCTGCCTTGGGCTCATCAGGGGATGGCTCCAGACCTCGACCAGTTTGTGTAGGGATGGCCTAATCCCTTCCTCAGCGTCAAGTCCTCGACTAGCGATAAGCTCCTCGAACTTAACCGAGTCGGCCTGCCTGAACTCCGAAGGGCAGCACATATACTCCCACACATACTCTGGCCTTGGAGCAATCCCACATAGGCATTAAGCACAAAGAACCAGCAACGCCCACGATAGACACTCCCGAAAACGGGACGTGACACTCTCCCCCACCCAATCAAGGTGTACGTCCTCGTACACGGCACCCCCGCGACACCATGCCCAAATACCCGAGAGACGAAGGGAGACTCCCCAAGATCGCCCAACATAGCTCCGCGTCAAATTCAATCCGCATCTCCCCTACAGAGGTTCCCTGCCTACTCGACCCCATCCACGGGGACACATTGTGTGTGAGCGCTTGGCGAACAACGGATGATCTGATCCTCTCCTAGAGAGACACCCTGCCTACTCCCGTGGAGCGCTTGGCGAGCAACGAACGCATATGCTGAGGCGGCTCTGATACCACTTGTCACGGACCTAACCGAATGGCCACTACACGAGGTCCATGTGGCGCTCCCCACCAAGGAGCCAGCTTTATCCAAAGGGGCAATCGACTGGTTTCGCCCTGTCTTGGGCTCATCAGGGGATCGGCTCCAGACCCCGACCAGTTTGTGTAGGGATGACCTAATCCCTTCTTCAGCGTCAAGTTGTCGACTAGCGACAAGCTCCTCGAACTTAACCGAGTCGGCCTGCCTGAACTTCTAAGGGCAGCACATATACTCCCACACATACTCTGGCCTTGGAGCAATCCCACATAGGCATTAAGCACAAAGAACCAGCAACACCCACGATAGACACTCTCGAAAACGGGACGTGACATATTGCTCCAAATGCATAAAACAAGATTCCAGCTCCCAGCCATGCCTGTGATTGAGAAATTAATTAACCAACACTACTTAAACATGCAAGCAGCCCTGGAAATGTTGTAACTTTACCTTCAAAGGGGAAAATGCAAACGTGACGAGTGCATTTGCCGCGAAGTTCACTAGCAGTGCTATACTCATCCCTTGCCCTCTAAACCGTAGTGGGAAAATTTCTGATATCTTTAGCCAACCAATTGGACCAAATGATAGCTGCATATATAGTTCATTATTGTCCATCATATTACAGTTTAGTTATAGGTAATTAAACTAAGGGCCCTTAAAATAATAATTCTGCTGATAGATATTACCTGATAGCATCCAACATAGAGCACCAGTGAAATTGCTGCCAAAGCCGGTTCATTATTGAGGAAAAGGTAATATGATCCAAGAAGGAACATAGAGATTACCTGTTACAATCCACATGAAAAAAAAAAGTGTAATCTATAAATCCCAAACACAAGAATTGGTCTCGAAACTCCACATAACAAGACAGAATATATGGATCCATTAAGTTGAGGAGGCAAGTATTATTACCATCCCAGAAACACCTCCAAGTAGAAGAGGTCTCCTCCCTAGTCTATCAACAACAAGAACAGCTAATGCGGTCATTACCAACTACAAAGCCGAAAAAAGCAAGTTGATCACAAAGACACCGAGAGATGTCAGCTCCATGTTTCTATTACAGAAGCACTTCTTCTTTTTTCACCAGGAAATAGGACAAATGTGGAGGATTATGTACTTCTAGCATGGAAATTTGTATAGACAATGTACCTTGAATAAACCAAGTAAAATTGAGACCCGTGTTGCGTCAGCCGCAGGAGAGAATCCTGCACTCTATTAGATGATCAATACAGGTTAGGATAGCTAAGTTAAATCTATCCCCCCGTGGCCCTGGATCTAGATAAGCACAGTTAATTGGTACCTGAAAAATGGATGCAGCATAATACAGAACACTTGGTTGCCCAGTTATCTGTCAATAGTACAAACAATGTATGCAAAATATTAGCAAAATTTTCATTAAAAATGCTTAGAAGACAAATTCTAACTAGCTGCCTACCTGTTGGAACACAACTAGTCCTGCACTTATGACAAGGGCATTCTTGCACTTCCCATGGAATTTCCCCTAATGTAGCTTTCTTATCTTCGCCAATGAAAATAAGCTCATCAAGCATCTCGTCTATTAGCGCAGGAGCTGAATCCCCTATAGTACTACCTCTAAGCCGGCACAAGCAACCTATTGCCCTCTCTTTCAAAACACTCATATCTCCTTTCCCCTGTATGGCGCGTAGAAGGATCCATCTAGGTGACTCCGGTAGCCACCACATTCCAATTCCCATGACTACTGCCAAAGGGATACTAGCTCCATACATGTACCTCCAACCGGAGAAATCATCCACCAAAGCACTACCAACTCCATAACCTACCTACAACAAAGCAAGACAAGAAACATGCATATCAACTGTTAGGAACACTAGAAGATATACATATTGGAAACTTTAATTTTATTAAGTGCAAATGTTGAAGTACTTACAACCATCCCAGCTACTATAAAGAACTCTTGTGATAATAGTTGACCCCTTATCTGACTTGGAGCTGTCTCAGCCATATATACTGGAGCAGCATGCATTGCCTAATCAAAAACAGAAAAGACTAAATGTTCACATATCTCAAAAGTCAAATTACATAAAAAAATCAGAATCAAAGAGCAAGCTAGATATTATGTTCAGTAATGAAGCAAATAACTCCATAGTCTTACCAAATACAAAGCGGCCAATCACCATAACAGCAAAGTCAGGTGCTAATGCTGTTATTAGAGCTCCAACAAGGTACATTGAAGCAGCCAAAATCAACTCCAGCCTCCTTCCTTCAGACAACATTACATGTCAATGTTCCCAACTTTTCTGTAGTCTGTATTAAATTTATAAGTGTGAAATTACTGAAATATAATGCATTAGAAAAACCAACCTATGAAGTCACCAGCATTGAAGGCTAGCAAAGAGCCGAACAAGGCACCGGCTAATGAACCACTAGTCTGAAAAGATGAAGTATGTATAACTTAAATAGCAGTTCATCTCTATAGAATGCTACGAAATTAGTTATCAATTGTATACTTACTATGAGACCAATTTGCAGAGATGACAAGTTATACCATGAAATTCCGCTTAATGTGGGCGAGTGGATTATGAAACAGAAGATGAAAACATGTCAAGATAGAAGCTTCATTTAACGGCATAATGAATTCCATATGTGATATTGACATATAAGTACGCCTTACCTTCAGGGAAATTGTAGCACAAACCGTAGCACCAATATCGTAGCCATATACTAGTCCTTAAGAGCTGGGAATAGAAACCTGTACTCATAGCCATGAAGAACACAACATATAAAAAATTTGATTACACAGACATTCATCTAAATGTGATAAAACTAACGTTATGATTAACGGAAATGAAAACTCACGGAAGTAAGGCGAGAAGAAGAGAGTAGTTTTCTGAGTGTTTGAATTTGCCATTAAGTAGAGGCTGCTCATGTGCATCTGAACTGGAAGCCCTTCTCACCTAACAGTATACATTTGACAATAAATATACAACCTAAGTTATCAAACTTCAATGCAAAGTCTAATAACAGACAATGACGTTCATTCTCATCAGTTCTCTGTCCTCAGGCAACACTAGATAGATTACTGCCTCTAATCATCAGTAGTTGAAGTATTAATTAAATACAAACATATATATACACACACACACAGTTGAGAGTTTCCTTCTCAATTTCCACTTTGCAGTCTACAAGTTTCATTCTTTTTACAAGTTTCATCCTATATCAATAGCTAGCACAGTAGTCGATCTCAGTTATATATATGATCATGTATTATATTCTTCACTCTTGAAACTGAGCAAGCTGAGTGATGAAGATGGAGAAAATTGGAGACTAAGTTAATTGGGAGCAGAAATTGAAACCTTTTGGAGAGAAGAAGAGGCCATTGACCGTCAATAGGGACACATTTTTATATGTTGATGAAACCCTTTTTTCTAGTAGTGGAAGGAGAAGGAGAGAATCTTAAAGTAGTTTTGGAAGGAAAAGGTATAACAAGTGTTTGAGTCTCCAAGTCGACTGGGAAGAGGTATATATATTTATCTATCTATCTACATTATATTCATTCAGGACATGAACTTGGGGGTTTTAGTAGGATCGTATATGAATTTTATGTTATAATCAATCTCTAATTATGGATGGACAGGGTACGATGAGGGTCGAAGACACAGAACATACTGAGAGTCGGGAGATGGTTTGCAGGGGTGGTCGTGCTCTCACTGTCTTATCAGCTGGCCTCAGCACACAATATGTATAACCACTCAACCATCTTTCATTCCTTTTTGTTTGTTTAGCAAATTCAAAATTTTACTAGCTAGTGTTGTTTTCAAGCTTCAGCTATATATATATACTAGGTGTGAATCCCGCGCTGAAGCGCGGGTTGACAAAAAAGATCATGATTAAGCCGAAATATATTGTGAGAGACTATCTTATCAATCCAACTTGGAGAAAGAAGATAAATGCCAGTACCTTAATTGTACGATCTGCAGATCCCCTACAAAAACACTTATTACTTGGATCAAAAGAAATTGAGCGTACCCATCCCAAGTGCCCACTACCTGTAGACCGAAGCAAAAAAAAAAAAAAAACCAAACTCAGAAGCCAAAAAACCAAACCCTGAAAGCCAAAATTCCCAAAAAGCTTAAAACTTTAACACCAATCTTGACATGTCTGGTGTTCTTCTTTGGGTGGTGACTCCCAAAGAGAATGCCACCTCTTTGCTTAGCTTGATGCCCAGAATTGGAGGTGGTATCCCCAAGATGTCCAAGTTATGCTTCCATGTCAGTGATGCAATAACATTCTAAACACATCTACGATACTATATTATGGGGTATAGCTTCCGTTTCCCAAATACTTGCATCTACCATACTATATTCTGATATACAGTATTCGTTTGGCGAGGGTGAGATCCATTAACATCAAAATCAGTAATTGACTTTTAGTACTGAAACCTTACCCAAACTATATAAACAGATCTATTCCATAGCAAACAACACCCCTAAAAATCAAGTCATCCACGAAAAACCTTAAAATCCATTACAATCACAAATATCAGAACATACAACCCAGAATGCACAAACACAAACTGTACACAACCAATGAATCATGGAAGCATTGGACAGAGTAATTCAACAATTAAAAACTGCATCGAACCAAAAACTGAATCGTTTTGCATAGACTACTTCTACATATTAGTCACATTACCTTTGTTTTTGGTGCAAGACCAGCCATAAGAGCTGCTGCATCATTGCCTGCATTGTTTTCTTCAATAAAGCTGATGGTGGAGTTGATTATTAACAGTACAGTAATTCCCTCTTGCCAGTCCGGTGGCCTTCCCTGCATTTGTTCAATTCATTTAGCCTCCTCCTATATATAAATATATCAGTGAGAGAAATAGATAGATAGGTGGTAACTATCCTCCATTTGCCAAAACAATGGCCATAATAGCTACAATTTTCATAACCCATGATAGGGGATTCCACATAAAACCCAAAAACTTCAAAACCTTGGCCTCCGTCGAACCATAACAGCTCATTTTAGGCGACGTTTTTCCAAGTTGCGGTGGAGAAGCTACAGTGTTCACTGGGCGTATATGTGTGTATGTATGTATATATATATATATATATATATTTATACGACGAAATACGTACAGTTAGGAGTGCAATAGTTACAGGCTCCATAAGAGCTTCAAGCCCCCCAATCATATTTTCACATCAGAAACCTTCCATTTTGAGATCTGAAATTCGAAACTCACAAACCATATCATGGCTCGGAAACCGGTTCACTCAAGTGTTTGAGATTTTTAATTCGGAAAAAAAAATCAGAATCGGAATCAATGGCAGTTGTGATTGAGAGCTCTGTTTGGGAGCCGAGTCCGGCGCTTTACTTCTTCATCTTCCTCGCCTGTCTCTGCTCCATCGTCTTCTTCCCTTACGCTTTCAGCAACAGCAGCGGCGGAAGCTCAGGCGGTAAAGCTCCGCCGTCGGTTTTCGACCACGGAGTCTCCGCCACCGCGTCGGCGTTTAGGTTTCAGAGGAAATTTCTCCTCCTGTACTCACTCGCCTCAGGTAAACACGACGCCATTTTTCCGTTTTCAGACGAAATTGAAATTGAAATTGCAATTGAATTGGAAATGTAATACAGTATTTTGATCGGATTGTGGTTTGGTGTTTCAGTTATGGAAGGACTGTGGTCAGTGTTTGGTGGGTTTGAGTTAGCTTACTACGGCTTAAGCAAAGAGACCTGGCGAAGCTCTCTCTTTCTCTCTCAATTTTTTTTGTTGGTTCACACAGACCTGGCGAAGCTCTCTCTTTCTCTCTCTGCTCTCTCTTCTTCTCCGGCTATGTGGGCTTTGGCTAATAAAGCGCACTGTTCTCTCCTCTCTTCTCTCTATGTGCACGTTAGCAGCTCTTCTTCCAGATAAGAACGAATGACGGAGAATAGAAAGAGATTTAAAGTTGATTTCAGCAAATCTCGCACGCCTCGCACGCCTACATTTTACTGTGCTTATAAACAGGGCTTATGAACAGTGACTTATGAACAGTAAGACCACGATTGTTATATGAACAGTGACTTATGAACAGTAAGACCACGATTGTTATATAGGAAATATATATTTGTATTAATGTTTGGCGTACAAAGCTCGCAGGTTGAACCAATACTCTCTGGCAGTATTGAATGTGATGTCATATACATTCGTAAACCAGATGATATAACGGAGGTTAGTATATATATTATTGATGCCTATATTTACTTTCAGAAGATCTTCTTCCAACTTTCAAGTTTGATGTTGGTTGGCCTCATTCTTTTGCAATATCTGACTAGCTAATTTGATCTATTGTTTGCAGTCTGATTTTGAAAGCAAGTATGAAGATTTTATGAACACATTTGGAGAGGAAATTGTGAGTCACATTATCCTAGCTAGTATTAATTAATGCATATATTTTTAACGATCACTTTCTGTTAGGTATACACTTCTCTGAGTTCTCTCTTCCTGTTCTCATCTTGTTACTGCTCTTTCACAATATGCAGAAATGTCACGAGAAATTGTCATGCCAAGTATTTTTTTCTGGTCAGTAATATTACTGTGGATGGTTGAATTTAGTTCTAGTTTTCTACCTTTGTTTATACATCTGGTGATTCTGGTCTTTAATTTGAATTTTCATTTGCCTTATAATTGAACAGGAAACAGCTGTCAAAAAAAGCGACATCGCTAGTGAGGCATTTTGTGGAAGACTGCCTTCTTGGCGAAACTCCTCTTGATGAAGCTTATTTTGATCTCTGCTACAGTAACGTGTTTGTCAGCCCTGCTAGTTCTGGCGAAGATTAGACAAAATTAAGGGTGTTATTGTTTTTATTTCGTATAAATCAAAGAATCTGGAAACATGATGCATGTCATAGTTTTTGAACTAGAGTAAGGTACATTCAACAGCATTATCATTACATCGTATGAGAGTTATTACTACTGATCTGGATATGTCTGCAAACCAGACATCTACAATTGTACTATTTCTACCAACACAAAATCCTAGATGCATTTGCACTCGATTTCCTCTAGTGTGAGACCCTTCGTTTCTGGGACAATGAAGAAGATGAACACGAGAGATGCCACGGCTATTCCTCCAAATGCATAAAACAAGATTCCAGCTCCCAGCCATGCCTGTAATCACAAATTGAAATGACAGTCAGACGTGAATTTTGTTATCAACTATACTCGCACAATTGAACAAGTACTGAAGAACGTATGTCTGTAATCTTAAAACTTATCGAAGTGATCAAGAGGAAGAACAAACAACACCTAATAACAAATATGCACTGAAGGTCTCACGCACCTCTAGAGGGGAAAATGAAAATGTGACCAGAGCGTTCGAAGCAAAATTCACAAGCACTGCTATGCTCAGTCCCCGCCCTCTTAATCTCAAGGGGAAGATTTCTGATATCATTAGCCAACCAATGGGACCAAAGGAGAACTGCAATATTAGCACAATGAGTTACACAATTTTTCAGTTACAAACTAATATGTACCGAAGATAAGTTTAAGAAGACTTGAAAACTAAGGAGCGAAAGAAACTCAGAATTAGCAGCATCCTATAAGTCACACATCGTCTTCTTAGGAAAGTTGATGTAAGGACTTACCTGATAACACCCAACATAGGCCAGCAGTGCAATTACAGCCACAGCTGGTGTATCATCAAAGAAAAGGTAATAGGACCCCAAGAGGAATAAAGAGATGACCTGTCACAAGAGGAAAACATATAAATCCGTCAGTGTACTAGCGTTGTGAAGATTGTTGGATTCAAGTCTTCAATTCATACGGCCAAGGAGAGGACTTAGTCCACTTACCATCCCAGAAACACCTGTAAGAAGTAGAGGTCTCCTCCCAAGTCTATCAACAACAAGCACAGCTACTCCAGTCATTACCAACTACATCAATAAAAGACCAAAGTCAGGCACAAATTTAAAGAAATAGTCAACCTTTTCAATTACATACTCACCCTCCTATATCTAGCAGGTGTCATTAATGGAGGCATAAATCATAATGGGATCGGGGAACTGCCTCTGGATAAAATGTACACAGAGTTTGAAGAATATACCTTGAATAACCCAAGAACAATTGAGACCCGTGTTGCATCAGATGCTGCTGAGAACCCAGCACTCTATTAAAACAAAAACAAAAAACAACGGGTTAGGATGAACCTATTTCTTCTACAAAACACGTGTTAGTGATATCATCATCAACGTCCAATCAGTACCCTAGATCTAATGTAACAAGGTACCTGGAAAATGGATGCAGCATAGTACAGCACACTTGGTTGCCCCGTGATCTGTCATAATTTAGAACTACATATTAGCCAAAGTTGACAGTTGATCTCGTCATAAACTGCTTCACTTGCATATAGTAACTACCTGTTGAAACAAGACTAATCCTGCACCAATCACGAGGGCTTTCTTGCACTTTCCTTGAAACATCTCCCCTAGTGTAGCTTCTTTCTCTTCGCCTACATAAGAAAGCTCAGCAAGCATCTCATCTACTAGTGCAGGAGCTGAATCACCAATAGCTCTACCCCTAAGCCGGGACAAGCAGCTGACGGCAGTCTGTCTCAAGTCACTCATATTTCCTTTTCCCTGAATGGCGCGTAGAAGGATCCATCTAGGTGACTCTGATAGCCACCACATTCCAATTCCCATAATCACAGCTATAGGGATACTAGCTCCATACATATAGCGCCAACCACCAACTATGCTGACTAAAAGACTACCAATCCCATAACCCGCCTGAATATTTAAAAAAAAAATGCTTGATATTTCTGGCTTTCTTGTAAATATATAGAAATTTCATGAAAAATCTTTGCAGAGTAAGAAGAAGAGAAAAAATGCAAATCGACTAATGATGAAGCACTTACAACCATTCCAAGTACTATAAAGAATTCTTTAAGCGATATAAGTCGACCTCGTATCTGAGTTGGAGCTGTCTCAGCAATATACATGGGAGCAGCATGCATGGCCTAATGGAAAATAGATCAAAATCAATACATCTCACATACTTCTTAACAGTGCTGTTTTTCAAAAAAAAGAGATATAATCAGGAGAAGCTAGATTGACTTCATAGATTACCAGTCCAATTCCTATACCAAATATAACACGTCCAACCACCATAATAGGCAAGTCAGGTGCCAACGCTGTTATTAGAGCTCCAAAAAGATACACTAAAGCCGATGAAATCAGCTCCCACCTCCTTCCTTCATACAAATTCATCATTCAAACTTCCTCAGTACTGAACAATATACTCAAATTTACTCGCATTAACTTGGAATGCATTAGAAAAACGAACCTAAGAAGTCAGCAATGTTAAAGGCCAGCAGAGAGCCAATCAAGGCACCATATAACGAGCCACTAGTCTGCAAACGACAATAGGCACAAAGTTCGAAACATGAACTAACAACAACACACATAGAGTGAGTTGAGTAATAACAAGTAACTACAATAATATAACTTACAATAAGACCAATTTCCACCGATGACAAATCGTACCACGATACTCCACTTAACGTAGCCGACTGCATCCACAAAAACAGAAGACAATAAGTGGACTATTCCACTCAAAACTTTGCAATATCAACACAATTAAGTATGTTTAAGCTGAACCAATTGCAAACAGCCTATGTAACAATACCTCTACGGAAATTGTGGCACAAGATGTAGCACCAATATCATAGCCATACAGTAGTCCTCCAAGAGCCGGGAACAGAAATCTGAAACCATAACCACCAAAAACATCAGTACCAATCTCAATTCGTTACCAAAACGCAACACGAAAATCATTCGAAAGACAAGTAATTACTAACGGAAGTACTGCAGCAAGAACAGAATAGTTCTCTGAACATTGACCCCCATTAAGAAGAGGCGTCCGGACATCCTCTGAAGCTTGAACCTGAACAAATGGACATGTATTCAACATTTAACCAATCCCAATAGTTGTAAAGTTTTGTTCTTTTTGACTCTACATCATATAAAGACTTGAACTTTAGGAATAGAAACTAAAACCTCTCTGAGATAAGAAGAAGAGTGCATCGGTTGCTCAGGATCGGCCGCCATTCTTCAGAGCCCAAGAGAGACAGAGATGGATAGACAGAGTTACAGCAACAGCTACTTGAAGAAAGGTGTCAGCTTTGGAATTTCAATTACAAATTTTGGAGCTTAATATAAAAAGTTACGTTTTTTTTTGGTGGGTGCTGCTATACTGAGGAGTTAGGTGAAGCAAATTGCAAACTCTGCAAATGCAGACGAAAACCCAGCAAGAAGGAAAGGGCGTTGGACTTTATATACTTTGCTTCCTTATCAGCTTAAAACTTAATATTATTAACACCACGTTGTGAAGATCGGTTTGTTCCTCTTTACTGCTTACTCTGACTTTCAGCTACGTACTGGTCAAGTTTGTTTGTTTCTTTTCAGATTTTGGATTACCTGGACTTCCGTAGTGCAACCAAGAATAGATTGAGATTTAACAAATAGTTAAGAAAGTTCTTAGGTGAAGACGTTCAAGGTAAACGGCCTCATTTTTACACACTAAACAATGAAGGGGCAAGATAAATTTACACCTAGAAAGTCTTGCCAGACTCGAACAATAATATTTGTGATGTAGTTGCTTCTGGAAATGGAACACAAGTCTAGAGTCTAGATTTGAGACTTGTAAGCTTCTCCTTCACTAACCTCGTGGCGGTCATCATCGGCTGTACTGTCAATTCCACCACATTGGTAATCAGATCAGATCAAATCCCCACACCATTTATGTTCATTTTTGTCATAGAAGCTACAGAGACAAACCATGTATTACAGAATTTGGATAGATGTCACCATCTATCTACTCATTCACGACCTTCAGTGTTTCAGTATTTCAGTATTGTAAGCAAGAAAGTGGACCACAAAAGAGCTTATCCGGCGAACACATACACCATCATACGTGATTCAAAATGAAATCTGATTCACTGAAGAGATACATCACAGAGTTTAATTTTCAAAACGGATACGAGCTTATACAATCACAAGCCATTATTACAGCTATGAAGAGCGGAATACTGTAAGACGGTAGAGGTTTCATCAGTAATCTGCAATGGAAATAGCTCAGGGCTTTGTTGGTTGCCAAGGCTGGTACCTGGTCCAGTCTCTCTGCCCTGGATTCAGGCTGTGTCCTTTGGAATGGTAAATGAACTCATCGCCCTCACCCGTGAAATTCTCTTTGTGTTCAAGGCTGTACCTCTGTGGCTTTAGCATCAGAAGCTGCAACCAGCTCATTCACGTGTATTAGCTACATGTACGTGAAAGTTTCTTCAGCATTATGTGATTAAATAAAGATTAAAGATGTCGAACTTGCCTCATCTCCTGTATGATCTGTTATGTAATGTAGCCAACCATGCCATTCTGGTGGCACTTGAGAAGCATTGTAGCGATTCTTCTCTACATACTCAACCCACCTGTGCCTTCCTGTAAAAAGTTTCACGTGAATCAGTTTACTAGGAGAATGGATACACAAAAGAATTGAAGCAAAGTATCTGAGGGATTGGCATAGCCTAATACATCACAGGAAAACAAGGAACTTCTATGTGTATTACATCATTTTCAAGTGGCTTATTCCAATGCTATGTACTAACAAACGCTATGTACTAACAAACTTATATCTGTAGTAAGAAAGGCCTTAGAAGGAGGAAATGGAAGAAACACTAACCATATTGAGTGTCAAGCTTCTCAAAATATTTATTCCCAACTTTGTCAACACCAACAAGCCTTGCCCCAATATTGTGGATTTTAGTTTGCCTGTAAGATTGAAGACAAACTCATTAAAGATGCTATAAATCGAGATCAACGAAGATGGATGTCATTACATATCACAATAGATTACTGAGAAACAAGATACAAAGGCCACTGAGTTTAACAAAGCATCAGCAAGAACCTTCAGACCTCTAATCTATCGTTGACCAGTTTCATGCAGTTGCTTAATAGAATTGAACTAATTCCTCGACCAAATCAAATAAATACTAGGAAGTTTAGTCAAGTTTTCCAATTTCACATTACAGAGTCCAAATCGCAAGTCTTAACAAGGACGGAGCAGTCCTTCATTTCAATCTTAATTGGGATAGCCTTTTGGAATCTACAAAATCATGAACCCCAGCAGACTTTCCAAAAAATGATGAACTAATCTTTACCAGGCTTTTGCACTGTGCACCATCTAAATCCAACAGGCATATCATTGAAAGTTTAGCATTTTATGTTCTCAATCAACAATGCACCCATATTTTTATCGGTGACTCGAAGCGGAAAAGCACAAACAAGCTAGATTGAAGCTGGCACAGTTTAATAAACATGACTGCTGTACATTGATTCAACGCTCTTTTCCCTATTGAACACATTCCCCTACTTCTTTCTCGAACAAGGTAAGTAAACAAAAAGCATTCAATTACAAGGGAAACGATGACTTACAGAAGGTTTCCATCAGCTAAACAGCTTCTGCACGAACGAAAACCGGTATAAACAGTCAGTAAAAGTAAAGGGCCAGCCTTCAAAACAACCACATAACATCTCTTTTGTTAAAAAAACCACTCCATAAATCCATAAAACAATGCTGAGCAATATATCTATACAAAAAAGCACCAAAATGCTAAAGCTTTTCATCTGAGCTTAGCTAGCTAGCTGAAAAAACTCATCATTCTTCCACAAAGCTTCAAACTTTACCCACAATTCTCAAAACCCAGATAGAAAAACAACCAATCAGATTCAGAAACTACATATATTATTCTCAGCATCCAAAACTTAGATCTTTGATATTTGCATAAACAAACAAACATGAAAAAAAAACGAGAGAGAGAGAGAGAGTAAACATACACGTATCCATCTTCTCTGAGCTCCCTCAAGAATGGCCGGAGACCTTTCTCTCTGATCGCCTTCAGAACGCTCTTCACCACCGTCGTCATCTCTCTCTATCTCTCTCTCTCGCACGCTGTGTAATTCGTCTCTCTTATTCTCGATCCGACCCGAATTCCCGAAACGAATTTGGGCCGGCCAAGCTGGACGGGTCAGACTAAAAAGGCCAACCCGGTATTGGTTACGGGTTCCCGTCATTTTTACACGTGGAAGCTCCCGATTGGGTACACCCACATCAGTCGAATAAAACAGAAAAGACGACGAACCAGAGCAAACCCAGATTAACCTTCAACGCGAAAATCGATTGGAGCTTTTCTGAATCAGGTAAGCCCAGTCGCCTTGGTTTCAAATCCAATATTTTGCTTATGTTGAATTTGAATTTGGATTTGAATTTCTAGGTCCAGCGATGGCACTATGAGCCTTGTTTGAATTCGAATTCGAATTCGAATCCGAACCCGAATCTCTGTAGTGCACAATTTTGTAGGGTTGAAAATCATGATGAAGCTGCAAACTTACGCGGGGCTTAGTTTGGTAGGAACCCTAGCGATTATTTACCATGCTTTTAGTAGCAGAGGCCAGTTTTACCCAGCCATGGTTTACTTATCCACCTCGAAAATCAGCCTGGTTTTACTTTTGAACATGGGGCTGGTGATCATGTGTATCTTGTGGCAATTGACTAAGAAGCTCTTCCTCGGCTCCCTCCGAGAGCCAGAGGTGGAGAGGCTCAACGAGCAGTCATGGAGGGAAGTCATGGAGATTTTGTTTGCCATTACTATTTTCCGGCAGGACTTTTCGGTGTCGTTTCTGGCATTCGTCACGGTGCTGCTGCTGATCAAGGCGCTGCATTGGCTGGCACAGAAGAGGGTGGAGTACATTGAGACTACCCCATCGGTCCCCACACTGTCGCATGTGAGGATTGTTTCGTTCTTGGTGTTCTTGTTTGTTGTGGATAGTCTGTTTTTGTATAGCTCTGTCAGCACCATTGTGGCCACTCAGAAGCCATCGGTTTCGCTCTTCTTTGCATTTGAGTAAGTGAATTCTGTTCTGTTAATGCTTATACTTATGGATGAAACTAGCTAGTATTCTCGAAGCAATTGTGGTTGTTTTGTGTGCTAATATGGTGAGCATCATAGAACTATGTATGTGTTTGACAGGAGGAATATAAATGTGCGGATATTTTTGTTTTTCAGGTACATGATCCTAGCGACAACAACGCTGTCAACGTTTGTGAAATATATTTTCTATGTTAGTGACATGATTATGGAGGGACAATGGGAGAGGAAGCATGTCTACACCTTTTATTTGGAACTTATTCGGGACTTGCTCCACCTATCTATGTATCTGTGCTTCTTCATCGTGATTTTCATGTGAGTATTCAATTGACAGTTAGTGTAGTTTACTTTCTTATGTGAGAATGCAATTAATAACTAGATATATATCACACCCTTATCAGACATTCAACCCACACACATACTCTATTGGATTAACTGTTTGTGAAACTTACCTAGTGTCCGCATACAGCTTAAATGAAATGTGATAATCATAAACCTAGAAATTATTTAGATAGAATGCAACCCTAACAATAATAGAAATCAAGAAACCAAGTACTTAGATTGGAATGCTTTACTTCAATATTAGGTAGTGTTGGACACTGGCTACAGCCCCAAATGTGGGAAAATGTGATTATAAGGCAGTCAATTTGGCATGTATAAGATATACTTTGCTTTCCTAAATGATAATAGTTGCTTCCCAACCCAGGTACTACGGCTTACCAGTGCACTTGATACGTGAACTCTATGAGACATTTAGGAACTTTAAGATTCGTGTTGCTGATTATATCCGTTATCGGAAGATCACTTCCAACATGAATGACCGGTTCCCAGACGCTACACCTGAAGAGCTTACTGCGTGAGTTAAAATCTATTATTATTTTCAAGTGTTCTTTTTTTAAGTTTGAATCTAAATTCTGCATGTGGCAATCATAAATGTTTCTGATTACTATGCAGAGGTGATGCAACCTGCATCATTTGTCGTGAAGAGATGACAACAGCCAAGAAACTATTATGTGGACACCTTTTTCATGTGGCTTGCTTGCGATCATGGCTAGAGCGACAACATACCTGTCCTACATGCAGAGCCCTAGTTGTACCTCCTGAAGGTCGCACTGGAACAGCTCGAGGTCAAAGTGGATCACGGTCAGATGTTCATCAACAGGGTAAACATCTTGTTTTTTGCAGTTTGTTTATAGAATCCCTCTGAACTTTTTAGTTTCAAATATCCAATTCTTACTCCATACATGAAGGTTATGGAACGAATATTCAAAACATTAATAATATGTTACATGGTTTCTCTTTTATCATGAGCCACTCACTATAATCATATGGGGCTTCAGTAATTTATAAGGTTAGATTGGAACACAGGAACAGGCAATTCAAGTACAGCTGCTCAAGGTTCAACTAGTGGTGGAATTGCTGGTGATAACATGAGCCATCATGAAGCAAGACTTCGAGCTGCTGCCGCCGCTGCATCAATTTATGAGAAATCTTATGTATATCCATCTGCAAACAGACTAGTATGGTATGCCACCTGAAACTGGGAAAGTGATTACTGTTTTTTTATTTTGCGTCTGCCCACTGCCGTTTCTCTTTGCCCTTAAATTAGAGGTATTCACATGTCTGGGAATTCGTGTAGAGGTGACTATACATGTATACTGCTCAGTTGGCAGACAACATTGTGCTTGTAAAACCAGTGCAATGGGTCTGAGTGTTAAGGGTTCTGGATAGCTTCACCCACTTCTTCCATCCCCCCACCTCCCACCCCTTGTGATATACATAACTTGTCAAACTGTGATAGATATAAAGAGCCAGTTTTTGTGGTTTGATCAGTATTTACATTTCACATGCAGGTCTCCGGGATATGCTGCACTTCCTCAGGTTAAAAGACATATGGCTGACTCTCCGGTTGCTGAATCACAATCTCAAGCACTGTTTATGACACCTGGGGGACCTGCAAACGTAACATTGCCTCAATCTCCGCATTACATTCTGGCTCCACTTCATGAGGCTGGAGCCAGTGGGGAGAAGCCGGGAAGCAAGTTGAATCTAATAGCTTCTCAGCTGGAGGCGCAGCGAAAAGTACTTGAACTCCAAATTGAGGTACTCGTCAACTTTTGATAACATATGGCATGCCATCACTTTTTATTGTGCTTTGTTTTCTGAGTACTTTTCTTGGACAGAATCTGCAGAATCAGCTCCAAAGTTTACAAAATCCGAAACCGAAGGAAAGCATTGATGGGAGCTCAACTTCTCCAGATAGCAAAGGGAAGAATGTTGTATCACCATCATGAGGATGTCAACTAGATTACTCAAAAAATCTCTTGATATAATCCAAGAGGTATTATGTGGATACAAGGAAAGGATGAGATAAGTAGGGTAGGGCTACTCTGTGCAATGTTGTACAAGTTGTTTTTGTTGAAAGACAAAGAAGGGAAGAGAAAGATTTTACAGTCAGGAATGCAAATGATAAATTGAATGCCTTGATTAGGTTCTCGCATTTCTTTGCAAATGTACAAACCAGAAATGAACACTTGATCAGTGTCTTGATGATGGCTGTAAATTACTTAACATGCACCGTTAGATATGTGCCAGATAGCCTCTCTAACTCTCCGGCCACTTCTTCCATTGTTGGTCTTTCTGCCCCACTCAACTTGAGGCATCTCTTTGCCAGCTCTGCCACTGCTCTGATCTGTTCTATGTCTTCTTCTCTAACTTGAGGCGCAAGAATCTGAAACAGATCATTTTCTTGCTCCATGGACAGAAGGAAATGAGAAGTTATGATTGTTTGATTTTCTGGTCTATCGTAGGATATTGGCTTCTCCCCAGTTAAGATCTCGATCAAAACAACTCCGAAGCTATAAACGTCACTCTTCTGTGTCAACTGGCCTGTAAGAAGATACTCTGGATCCAGATAACCAAGGGTCCTCTGAAACAATGTGCTTATTTGGGACTCATTAGTAAATACTAGCCTTGGAGGTCCAAAACCAGCAACCTTGGCCAAACAATCAGTTAGTAATATGTTAGAAGACGTGACGTTTCCATGAACGAATGGTAAGGAATGCAGATAAGCAAGACCTGCTGCAGATTCTGATGCTATCTCTAAAAGGATACCCCAATGTACTGGCATTGTAT
Organism: Geum urbanum; assembly: GCA_946800695.1. Lineage (NCBI taxonomy): Eukaryota > Viridiplantae > Streptophyta > Magnoliopsida > Rosales > Rosaceae > Geum > Geum urbanum. The sequence continues at coordinate 41,575,305 of OX327017.1, read as the reverse complement.
TACCTCGACGATGAATGTAATCGAAAAGGGTCCCATTAGAAGCATATTCATACATCAAAGTGGGAGCTTCGGTCTCTAAACAGCAGCCGAAGAGCTTGAGCACATTTTCATGGTTGATTTGGCCAAGAGTAATGATGTCATTTATAAAACGCTCGATTTGGTCCTCTTTCACTAGTACTTTTTCAACGAAAACCATTCCCATCATTCTATCCGAAGGTGCATGATTACTTGAGCTGGCTCCTTGTCCTGGACCAAGACTGCGACTGCTGGTGGTGGTGTTGTTGTCAAGTTGCTCGGATGTGAAAATTTTGATGTTTATTGCTTGAGGTCCGCGAGAATGATCAACAATATACTGCTCCAACAGTAACCCTCCATTTTTCTTGAACAACTTGGATTTAAGATTGATGGACTTGTGTTTCTTCACACTAGAATAAATTCCAGAGACCACACTGATAATAATTGAAGATAAACTGGCAAAACCTGCAAGATTAATGTGTTTGAAAGTTCAAATTATGTGATCAATTAATGCATGTGTAATTTAATTTGCGGAGAAATTGGATTTATTTGCTCAAGTAGTAAGAGAAAAGTAATTGATAGCAAGGAAATTAGAGTAGAGAACTGAAAGTACCTAAAATGGTAAGCAATCCCCGAGAGGACTCCAGAGACAAACTATTAGCCAATCTTTGATCACTCTTGGTCCAATCTTCAGTTTCTCCACCAGCAATTTTATGGTCAACATAATCCATGTAATAATCATCATCAGAATCCAGCTCCTCCATCTCAAAATCAGCGGTCATAGGCAATGCACAAACACCGTAATTGCAGTACTCAGTTATATCTTTCCACTTGAGCTTCTCGCTAGCTAAAGAAGATGAACAGAACAATGCTAGTAATTGTCAACAAGCTCTAATATTGTATGTAACAGCTAGCTTCTATGTGCATGCATGATCGTAATTATGAACAGATGAAATGACAGTTATCAAGCTAACCTTGGCATACATCATCAGTAGGATAAAGTTTGTTCGTTTCGCGATTATAGGCAGAGCCATAGATGTAGTCGCAGCCATAAGTTTCCTTGTGGATGCTGCACCAATAAGCTAAACTGGCTAAACTCAAAACTTTCTCATAACAGAATCTCATTTTCAGAGCATCGTTATTGTGAAATGATGGGGAACCGGTGCTGCTGGAGTTATTGGTTGCAAATGCATGTTCTGTGAGCAAAAACGATACAGAAGCTAAGCCAATCCAATAGCAAAGGATCATGTTACTCATGTCTTTCGTTTTTGTGTTTCTCAGCAATGAATCCCAATGAGCCAATTATCAACTACGTACAGTACGTACTTATGATATGGCTAGTTATTTCATATATAACGTGCTAATCAGGTCAAATATTCGTACGCCGAAATAGCCTTGTCCCTTCTTGATATCTTCCTTGCACTTGCAGCTGGTAGCTGACTTGCATCGATCGAACCTCTAGCTTTTGAACAATTCAAGGTCGACCCTTTCCTGCTTTCAATATAGTTTGTGGAATAATGATCCTCTTGCCATGTTACAAAGAGCTTTAATTTGTCTACGTACTTCAGCCGGCGTTGCTCTTCTCTAGCTAGTTGCTTGGATCACGTATCTATAATTTCAATGTATACGTTGAAGTGCGAATCAGATTTTAGAAGAAACATCCAAATCATGCACTAATTAATGGAGGGCATATATTCTATTGAAAGGATCTGCCATAGATAGATTGATTATGAGCATATATAGCTAGGAGAGGAATAGATAACTAAGAAACTACATTGATCTCAACATGTTCAACTCACTGGCCACTTCTTCCATTGTTGGTCTTTCTGCACTTGTTTGGGTTCAATTTTACTCCAGTAAAGTTGCTGCGATTTGAGATGTCGCAAGCTGTCTCTTTTGATCCGTTTGGTGTAGTGTTGCGTGCGTGGCATGCCACTGCCAAGGGCAGAATGTTATTGTAAAGAGCACTGCGTCTATATCATGCTTTTTGTCGAGCGATTGGAGCAAAGAGAGCACCAACCTCACTTATTGAGTCATACTTGTCTTGATGTGTTGTAAGACGTAAGTTATGTGTCCCTCTGCCGAGCCACAAAGAATCGATACCTTATATTCTGTGCGAATACAAAGCAGAGCAATTCTAAGGACAAAGTGTTGAGAACAATGGATAGGTTTTAACTTCGTAGATCTTTAGAATCTCCATACTCTGTCGGGTGGCCTAGATTCCTCTGATTGCCGTTGTCGGTGGATATGGTGACTTCGTAGAACTTTAGAATTTTCACGCTCTATCGAGTGGCCTAGATTCCTCTAATTCCCGTCGTCGGTGGTGTAGCTTGAATGAATCTTCGAATCCCCACACTCTGTCGGTGGCCTAGATCTTGAATTCGTTGTCACTGGTTGTCTACTCGCTGATAGAGTAAGTACTTGCTTATGTGCAAATTTGTATGTATGCGTGTGTGTCCTGATCTTCTTCGATTCTTCTATTTATAGAGGTTGACACTCTAATTTCCCTGGCTAGACAAGGTAACATTATCAATTAGGAAAAAAAAAGGTATTATCTTGCCTCTGGATTTCTTTCTCCAACTCAATTAGGAATCGCATAGACATATATTTTCTTGATTTGCAACTTCAATTAGACAGCATGTGGTACGCTTGTTTTGTGTCTGAGGCCCAAAAGTATTAAAATAAATGTAATGTTTATTTTGGACCCAAACATTACCCCCTAGACCTCGAGATTAACCCATGGGCAATCGAAGATGTCTTTTTAGAAGCGTTTAAATGTGACACGTCGCTTTCTAAACAATGGCTCAAATAGCCTCGCATAGGCTACTCGAGTGCTTTTCTTCAAAAGTCGCGCTTCATATTTTCAACCTGTTTTTGTTTGTCTTTCGTAAGTAGCGAAAATACTATCTCTAGTGATTTGACCACTGAAATTTGGTCGTAAGTAACTTATAACATTCGAAAGAACCACATAAATTGGATCCATGTTTAAAAAATTTGAATTTTGCAATATTTTGGCCACATAAATTAGCTTTGGACATACTAGTTGCCCTCCTAGTTTTACATGAAGAGCAAGCCCCTTTTATAGGCTATGAATGAGTGTAAAACTAAGTCGTTGATCCTTATGTTTCCTCGTACTCCCAAACTGGCTTCCTATACTTCTTTAAAAACCTGCCATTAATTGGATTACAATGAACTTCACCGTCAACGTCTCGCAGCTGAAAAACTCCATTGCCTAAAATCCTGTTAATGATCAAGGGTCATTCCCGCCTCGCAAACCATTTACCTCGTCCTTCTTGCTTTTCTCCCAAAGGCAATACCATTTTTCAAACCAGCTCTCCTTCTGCAAAGCTAAGTCCACATGTACGTCGATCATAACAGCGAGCCACTTTCTGGTTTTCTGTAAGCAGGTTGGTTAATGCATTGATGCACTTTTCGTCTAAGTCTTCCAACTCCTACCACATTATTTGCACATAATCTTCTCCAATCAGTTGGTGTGTTGATCCATGACCCGCAACGATTGAACGTTGATCTCCAATGACATAACTGCGTCATGTCCAAACATTAGCGCGTACGGAGTAGTTCCGGTTGGACTACGCTTAGAAGTCATGTATGCCCACAACGTGCTAAAAAATTCCTCATGCCAAAGTCTTGGATTGTCTGTGAGCATGCTCTTAAGTATGTGGAAGATTAATTTGTTGTTTGCTTCAGCTTAGCCGTTGGATTGTGCATAGTATGGTGAAGAATGCAAAAATTTGATCCCAAAGTCTGTCATGAGATCTTCTACTTCTCCAGACATGAACGTTATTCCTCTATCTTAAACGAAGCACTCTGGGATTCCGAATCGGAAGATGATCTCCTCGTATAGGAACTGCCTAATTGCAACGGCAGAGGCCACTTTTAAAGGCCTTGCTTTTACCCACTTGGTGAAGAAATCTGTAGCGACGATGATAAACTTGTGCAGCATGGAAGAATGAGGATGAATTAAACCGATTAGATCTAATGCCCATCCTCGCGTTGACCATAGTTTGATGATTGACTGTATAGGGATATTTGGAATATAGTTGACTGGTCCATGAGCTTGACAATCCTCGCACCATTTCACAAACGTTATACAATCTTTTAACATCGAAGGCTAAAAATATCCGTGTCTCCATAGGAACCATCTCATCTTTGGGCCAGATTAGTGAGCTCTACAGACTCCAGGATGTACTTCTCGCAGCAACCGTTTGGCCTTGGTTCCAAATATACAAACCAAGTCTACTCCTTCTTCTCCACGTATGAACAATTCATCTCCCCGGAGAATGTAGTTTGGAGCAAAGTACTTGATCTACTTGCCTACTTTAGAGCTAGGATCTTTCAAATATGTGATAATTGGTTGTCTCCAGTCATCATCGATTGTTCCCAGAGCTGCGACATACCGTTCATCCTTATTCTCCTTCCTAGTTAGGAAGGATGGAAGAGTACAAACTTCTACCTTCATTATCCGTTCATGCACACCATCAAAAAGCTTCATCCCCGTAGCAAGTTGAGCCTACTCGTTCGCTGCATAATTCTCTCCTCGTGGGATGTGAGCCAGGGACACATCTTTGAATAATTCCAGTAACTCGCTATCTCTTTTTACATACAGTTCTAGGATTAGTCATGTTTTGAACGTAGCTTGGAGTTGTTTGATCACAAGCAGCGAGTCTCCCCAAACTTGTATATCTGTAGCACCAAGGTCCCATAGAAGCTCCAGTCTAATTATTAGGGCTTCGCACTCAGCTACATTGTTAGAACAGTTGTATTCTAGTTGAAATGAATAGGCAAATGTTTCACCATGAGGATTTACCAATGCGATCCCTGCCCCTGCGAAAGCACTCGTGCTAGAACCATCGGAGTAGAGTTTCCAAGGGGCCAGTGATATGTGTAACAACTCTAACTCCTTTTGCTCTGGGATTTCCTCCATAGGGTGATGTGCAAAGAAATCGGCCACTACTTGACCCTTTACTGCCTTCTGCGGGACATATTGTAGTGAAAATTCGGACAGTGCGAGAATCCACTTCCCTATCCATCCTTGGAGTATAGGTTGGGCTAACATATACCGGACTAAATCGGTTTGTGCTATGACGCACGCTGTGAAGGAAAGCATATAATGCGTCAACTTGCAACCTGAGAAGTAAAGAGAAAGACATAAATTTTTCATTGGTGTGTATCTACTTTTGCAGTTCGTGAGAGTCCTGCTTAAGTAGAATATTGCTCTTTCTGTCTTCACTTCATCGTCTTGTGCCAATAAGCAACAGATGACTCTGTTGCTGAAATATAGAGCTTACGTGACACTCTTTTTCGTGGTGGCACCAAGATAGGTGGATTAACCAGGCATTGTTTGATCTTGTCAAATGCTTCTTGGTGAACTGACTCTCATACAAACTCTTTCTCCCCTTGCAACTTGAGGAGAGGAGCAAAAGGTTCGGTCTTTCCTGCAATGTTTGCGATGTATTTCCTCAAGAAGTTGATCTTCCCAAGTAACTATTGAAGCTCTCGTTTGTTTTTCGGAGGAGGAGCATTTATAATTGCCTTTTTCTTGTCATTTGATACTTCTATCCCTCGTTGATGCACTAAGAAACCTAGGAAGTCCCCTACTTGCATCCCAAAAATGCACTTGGCAGGATTCATTTTAAGCTGATGTTTTCTCATTCGTATGATTACCTGTCTTAGATCTTCTACATGGCTTGACCTCTTCTTCGATTTGACCACAATATCATCAATATAGACTTCCATTGTGTCTCCTTCTAGGTCGTGGAAGATATAGTGCATGGCTCACTGATACGTTGCTCCTGCATTCTTCAATCTAAATGGCATGTTTACGTACTCAAATACCCCTAACACCCATGGGCATCTAAATGTTGTTTTGTGCCTATCCTCCTTAGCGACTGGGATTTGATGATATCCTGTTGTGTCATCCATGAATGACAACATCTCATGTCTTGCCACTGCATCAATGAGCAAATTAGCTACTGGCACAGGGTAAGCATCCTTTGGAGTTGCTTGGATCAAGTTTTTGTAGTCCTAATAGACTCTGATCTTCCCATTCTTCTTTCGTACTGGGACTATGTTGGATATCCATTCTATGTATTTAGCCACTTGGATGACTCCATACTTCAACATTTTCTCGATTTCTTCCTTGACCAATGTTGTTATCTCCGGATTCATCCTTCACATTTGCTGCTGTACTGGCTTTTTCCCCTCTGCGATTGGAATTTTATGGACGACCAATTCTGGTGAAAGTCCTGGCATATCCTCAAACTTCTCTGTGAAACGATCCTTGTATTCGAACAACAAGTCAACGAGTCTATTTCTTTCTTCAGACTCTAAAAGGGTACTAATATCCAATTCCATTGGCCCATCCAGTGTTCCTAAATTAATTTTTTCAATGGGATCTCTTACTTTAGGTGGTGTGTCATCCAAAGCTGCAGGTGCGAGCTAGATGATATCCTCCTCAATCACTTTCTGTTGCACGTCTTCATTGATACATTATGCCATCGCGATGGTTGGCAGATGATCATAGGCTTATGACTCTATCAAATAGATTTGCAATCTCGCATATAAAGAAGCACAAGCATCCGCTTCCTCGTCCTTAGACGGTTGTATCATTGATGGTCATATTTTTCTTCTTTTGCTTGCATTATTCCCCATCGAGTTAATTCTGAGGTCGTTACTCCAACAGGTCGGTCCTTCTTGTCGACGCCGCACACTTCGAATGGTAGGAGATTTCCATTGTAGTAATCGACATCCAGTGCATTTGTAGAGACTGAGCAAGGTCGTGGTTCTGCGTTGACAATGTGCGATTCTGATGTCCTCATGTCCCAAATAAGAAGCTGTTATGAAGCGATGAAGGTACACGGTAACTCTTGTGGATCCAATCCCTGCCTAATATTGCACTGAAGGGTGAATTGCACTCAATGACAAAGAAAGTATGAATCCATGTTACTGGTCCAACCTTTACTTCTATGAACAACAATCCTAGTGTCTGCGAGATTGTCCCTACAAAGTTCCTGATCGTCATGGATGTCGCTTGAATGACCGATCTTGGAATACTCAATAACATAATTGCTTGAGTAGTCAAGACATTCGCTGCTGCTCCGGTATCTACCATGACCTTGCTAAGTTGGATACCCTCCATGCTCACAGTAATGTACAGTGGCCTCATGTTTGATGCCATTGTGGCTGCTAGTTTGGAGAACATCATGTAGGACTTTCGCATAACAAGATCCACAATTGGTCCTCGTTCCTCTGGTTCTTCTAGTTCTACCAGAGTTACTCCCCTAACCGCTTTACTTACGACAACCACATGCTTTGCTTGGACTGGTTTGGCAAATTTGATCAATAATATGTACACAATGCCTACGTGCATGTCTTCGGTGCAGACCTCCTATATGTCCTCACTGTCTTCCCCATAGTTGACTAAATGCTTATCCTCATAGTTACCTACTTCAATCTCAACTAACAGTGGTTCTTGTTAACGGTCCTCAATGGGAGGGTTCTATTGCTTTCTTATGTGAACCTTTGATTTAGGTCATCTTGAGAAGTCTACCTTTGCTATGAGGTCTGACTCCCTAGCTGTTACTTCCTTGATACTGAAGCTGGAAGAAGGGCTAGCGAGTTTCTTTTGTTCTTCAATTACCAAAGGCTTTGGTCTCCATTGCAGCACTGATTTTCTGCTTGGCTCAACAACTGATTCTGCCTTTGATTCTATGCGTTGGAAAACTGATTTCCACACCCGCTTGTCTTCAACCACCTTTCGAGCTCTCTTTAGTGCTCGTTGTGCCTCTATGACAGGCTCTGGTTTATCTATCTTGGAAAATACATTGGTTTAGCCGCTCGTATCTTTGGTCTATTAGAATTTTTGTTAAACGCAATCACCGGGGTAGCTGCGAGCCTATTCATTCTCCTTCGAATTTGTTCCAGTGACTCTACCAACTGATTTGGTTTGATCAACCATTTCTCTAGGGGGTCCAAAGTCCTCTTCGCTGCTCCAAACTGACGTTGTAGCTTCCTTTTTCTGGTGGGGGTAATCTCTACGGTATTTCCTTCTGACTTTACATACCACACGTCTTCTTTAATCATAGATCAGCTTGCTGGAGGGATGTAAGGTTTGTCCGGTTCTGCTCACTGCCTATCACCAACTGCTTCAATCTTCTTCTCTGCCATTCATATTCCTTTGAATAAATTAGACTCCATGGAAACTATATGTGATTCCTTTAGACTCGTTAGGTGGTAACTCTCAGGTGGAAATTTGAATGGTGGTCCTACTCATACTGCTTCCATGAACTCTTCATAGGTCATCTTGAGGCCACACTCTGCCTTGCCTCGAGTACAAAGTACTACCGGAGTTGCTTCTTTGCAGACCTTTTTCTGTTTTCCTTTGGGATCCTCTTTTTTGCTACCGCTAAACTCTACTTCATTGGTGGCTTTTAGATCCAATGTTTTCTTCCTCTTGGATCCTCCGCGCCAAGATACTTCTAGAGTACCAACCATGAATGCTCATTCAGAAACTTATTCTTCCTTGTAACCCGAAATTACGATATCCCATTTATCTATCCACTGTTAAAACTAGTCTTGCAAAGCTTCACATTGATTTATGTTACGAGTCCAAGTATGGTGAAACCTGCAATACGGACCTCCTTCTGCTTGCTGTGAAGACAAAGATAAAGGGATAACTATATTTGCGATACCAGCCTTGACTAACTCGTCTAGGATTTCTTCCATTCTATCACTTCATAACGTGCTAACCGTCCCGAGTTCTACCAACTCCACTGCTCCTGCTGAAGTCTCTGCAAAAGGCTGGCGATCCAATAGAACAATTTTTGGAGACACATCTATTGCGAGTTTTCCCTCATTAATACAATTTTGGATATGATCTTTCAACTTGATGCAGTCTTTAGTGGCATGGTTCCACGTGTTGTGAAACTTGCAGTATTTCTTCCCTTTCAACTGCTCTGCAGTAGGGTATGCACCAAAGTCAGATTTGGTCAGCTTCCTCTCAATCAAGTCCTCTATGATCTCATGAGCTGCGTTTGTATCATAGGTGTATGACTCAAATTTCGGCTTTGTGAAAGCACTGGTCAACACTCACACTGGTCCTTTTAAGGGGATTATTTTCTTTGACTTTACCGTGCTCTTGGCCGTCAATTCTAGACCAGCTATTGTTGCGTCATCTGACTCATACTCATCAGATTCCTCTTCTTCTTCTTGTATTGCTACAATCATCTTGGGACACTTTCAGTAAGGTGTTTTAGGAGTATATGTCCCCCCTGGATACATTGTGCCTATTATCGGCTTCCTTATATGCAACATGAGTTTGAGCTACTGCATCAATGAGAGCATTTAATGATGTGAACTTCGCATCCACATACTTCGTATGCAAACATTCTTCGAGACCTCCTACTACGATGTCCACCAATTCCTCTATGGTGCATGACGTTCTGCTCTTAGTATACTCAGTTCTGAACCTATGCAGGTATGCTACTAGAGACTCGCTTGACATTTGTGCCATTTGACATAACTTGCTGAGACAATTCTAAATCTATGCAGGTATAATTAGTAGGATTAGCATAGAGAACAATAAATAGCCAAGGAGGCTTACCACCTTGGTGCACCTTAACAGTAATATATTGAAAGCATCTGTCAATAAACTCCATCTGACAATTACCTTCACTCCATAACAGCCATAATCCTCCAGAAAAACCCAAAACATCAACATACTTAAACTTAGTGAACCCTAAATTCAACAAAAACCTTTTATTTCTGCTAAAAGGAACCTTAGGTTCACAAATAGCAAGAATATCAACAGAATCACAAGGTCTGCAACAACAGTCTTAAACCTCTCATTTCCTGCTCCTCTAGCATTCCAGAAAAGAATATTAGACATTGTGTGAGCAAGGAAATATGTGGGATAACCTTAATTTAGGCATCAACCATACCTACTTCAGCATAAGCAGGTAGGTTAGGGGCATTGGTCAATTTGCTAGCATCAACAAAAACTTCATCAACAAACTTTTCACAAGCTATGTTTGCCTCCTTGTCTTTCATCATACTCCTTTGCTCCTCTGGAGGACATCTTCCAAAGATGGTAGAAGAATCCCCAACTTTGGAAGCCACATCATCGAACACATGCTTCTTTACATGTGCCTCTTTCCCTTTACTTCCCTTACTAGTATTGGCTTTTCTCTAATAATGAGTAACATCCTTCATTCCAGGCTTTACTAGACCCTTGTTAGATAGATCCTGCATAGGGGCCCTAGACATCGCCTTGGGACCCGAAGAAACACGCTTTGCCTTAGAAGGTCCAACACCTCCACCTTTCATTGTAACCATCTGCTGCTTGGAGCTAGACTCCCCATTAGTAACCTTAGCATCCATGTTTGTGAAGCTCTCCTTGTTCATAAATTTTTTCCATAATTTGGCCAAACTAGTATCTCCCCAACTTTTAGGAGCTTCAACAAATTTTTGCAAAGTAGGCTCAATAACTTTCTCCTCCACATTTGGAAGAACATCAAATCTAGACCCAGAGGCCTCAGTCTTCTTGGTATTGCCAACATTCTTCTTTTTAGCTTTATAAATAATCATCATCCAAGCACCTATATCTTCCTTCCTCACATCAGTGCTTTCAATCTGAACCACATCACCACTCACCTCCTGCTACATTCCATCACATTCCACACTAGGAATGACATTTTCATTACCTTCAGAAGTATTCTCAGTAGCCACAGAGGCTGATTTCCTTGAAAGACACTTATCTTTGGAATGGCCATAACAACCACATTTAAAGCAAATAAGTGATATACCCTCATAAACTACATTATAAGCAATATTCCCAACTTCCACAAATGGTCGAAAAGGTTTACTGAGATTAACTTCAACACATAAACGAGTAAATTTTCCTCTCTCTTGACTCATAGTCAACTTATCAACCTTCACAACATTTTCCAGAGTAGCACCAATTTCTTCCATAGTGAAAGACTTGAAAAATTGAGTAGGTAAGTTCATGATTCTCAACCACTGAGCCATTCTTCCAACATGATCAGTTATAGGATCAAAACTAGAGAACCACTTCCATACCACTTGGGTTTGACCAGCTAAAATCCATGGACCTCCACACAAGGCATGTTCAATATCAGTCTCTAGATTGAATTTCACAATGTAATAGTCATTGGGTAAATCAATCAGTTTTCAGCCACCTTTCAACTGCCATTTTCTCCTTAAACCTCGAAGCATAAAGTCAAAATTATTCACGGAGTTAGGTTTCCCCCATTAGCTTCACAATCACAGAATACATCCACTTTAGATCTAGCTTATCATGAACTTTTTTAGAGAAACAGACATTTGGACCATGAGTTCCCATAGTCATAACACAATCCTCCTTGGTCATTACAAAGTCATTGACCATTACATCATGATAACGGCTAAGAGGACTACGAAGCTTACTCGCATAGCTTACTAAGTTCGCAATAGGGTCAGATTGTGACGGAGAGCTTGGATATGACATCTTCAGAGCCTCCAAGATAACCGAGATATTATCGTCATTCTTCAGTCTCTTTCGCTTTAAAACAGCCTTATGAGCTTTCATTTCCTCTTCGCCACTTCTCTTAGGAAGGGCGGAGAAGACAAACGTGGTCGCCGTAGCTCAAGGCTCACAAACGACGAGCAATCGATCAGAGATCAAAGAAGAAATTGCTTAATCACAAGAGAAATTCACCGACGGTATAGAGAGAATTTGAATCTGACGAGTGGAACGAGTGGAAGAAAAGGCAGTAGATGGAGCCAAACTGTATATAAGTTTAGAAGAAAGCTTCAAATACACATGATTGACGATGGAGAAACAGCTAGAAATTAATTCAGGGTTTGGTACCTGCATGTTAATTAAACTCCCTGGCCACGTGGCCTTTCTACGTTGATCATCTTGAGGCAGCTGTTTGCAGTCTCTCACTCTCCCTGCGACTGCTTTTTTCAATTCTCTGTTACCGATTGATCATGTACCAAACAGTACGGTTAGCTTTGCTAAAGTAAGAGATATGTGTACTCCACAACCAAGTCATGAATGAATGTATCGGCCAGGTGAGAACAACCAAGGCAGCTCTTGAGTTTTGAGTGAAATTTCTGGTACATGCATGCAATCAACATTATTAATTATACTTAAGGGTGCTTGTCTAGTTCATTCTTAGAACAAATACAAAGTTCTTAACAATACGAAAGTCGAACAAAGTTAGCATACGCGGAACGGGGATTCAAAGTTTCAAACTGTCAATCGACTTCCAACCTTAATTGATTTATCCTACCTTCTGTGCAAATTTGGATACTTCATACACAGAGTGAGCAAATACATGCACTACGTACATACAGATTTGCAGATGTTAAATCGATCGAGGAACACATACATGCAAACATAGTACAATCTTCTACAGATCAGTACGTACCTACTACCTACCTACTCGAGATTTGGTGGCCAGAATCATTGACTTCGCCACCATGCATTGACTTCGCATTGGTCTTTGACAGGATAATACTTTGAGCTTTCTCATCTCCTCTCGAGTCTCAAGTCCCCTCTGAATATGAAGACTAAACGCTCCTTTGGTTTGGGTCGTGAGAAGGGGGCCCAAAAGTCAATGTTGCAGACCCAATATCATCTCTGTTTCCTTTTCACTTTAATTGGGCTTGGCCCGTACAGAACAGAGGCCCAAGTGACTATAACCAATTAAGGTCCAACTAAGATCTGGTTTCAAGCGTGTCAAACACTTTTCACGGTAATTTTTTGAAAATTGTCCAACCCAATAATAACTTAGTTTGACAAAGTCACAAAACAGAAGGCATGCACAGCTTGAATTGTAGCGTCACAGCCAGGCACACAGGCCCCACCACCGCCTTTATTTTATGTTTTTCTAAATATACAAATTTTTGATAAGAAAAATAAACAAGATTAAATTCAAATTCAAAATATCGATTTCTTCTTTATTCTCTCGCAAGTGATTGTTCTACCCTTTTTTTAATTGGTATGAGAATCATATCTTCCCGCGAAAAGATTTCGCATATGATTTTATCAATGAAGTAGTTTTCGACTTTCAAGCTCACCTTACTAATTCAAAATTAGTGAAAATACCACAATACAAAACGAACGTTGTTATTAAGAGGACTATATTAGGGTATCTCTCTCTTTATAGTAGTACTAGCAGTATGCACGCGCATACGCGCTTCAGATTTTTATGTAGAGTAGTTTTTATGCACGTGATTTGTACATAGTGTAGTTATAGTTTACTTTTTTGCCATTAAATAGATCAATTGATAATTAAAAATAGATTAATTATCCAGGGGCAATTGACGGATTTTTGAAAATTTAACCATAAGCACTTTTTGCTTAATTAATTAAGATTTGTTGGGTGCACCGGCCCCAATTTTCTAAATGTAAATAATTAGGATAAAATAGAAACAAAATTAATTCTAAATCATATCAAACTCATTTTTCTTCTCGTAGATGATTGTTTTGTTTGTTTCTAATTAGTCTGCGAAACATATACTTTCCCGCGAAAAGGTCGGGAGTTTGATTTACTGTCATGGGAATGTTTCAAGCACAACTTACCAATTCTATATTTGCGATTATGGAATGAAATTTCGCTAAAGTGCCAAATTACGAAAGTTTCATTTACTATTTTGGAATGAAAATACGCGAGAGTGTCATTATACGAAAAAATGTAACTTAACGAACTTTGTTTATGAGATGACTATATTTGGCACAAAATATCTCTATCCCGCTATAATAGTATATTATTTTGCCCCACCACCTCCATTAATTTATATTTTCCAAATGTAAAATAATTATGACAAAGACAGAAAGTAAATGAATTTCAATCTACATCGAACTCTGCTTCCATCCGTTTTTAATTGGTCCGCGAAGAATACATTTTCCCGCGAAAAAGTTTCGAGTTTGATTGATTAATACAGGGAGGTCTCAAGCTCAACTTACTAATTGTACACTCGTGATTATGGAATGAAAAAACCGCTAAAAATTACGAAAATCCGATGTACCAACATTTATAATTTTCTAACTCGATTTACTAATTATATATCCGCAATTATGGAATAAAAAAATTACTAACATACCGAAATACGAAAAAACATATCTCAATAAAGTTCGAAACTAAGAGCAACTCCAGCAGATTCCCTATAAATCATTTTTAGCTAAAATATAAAGATTTTCTCTTAAAATTCACTCCAGCAGCTCCCCTATCTTATTAGCCAATTTAGGGATTCCCTATATTTCATGTTTTCATCCCCTATTCTTATACCGAAAACATAAATTATAGGTAACGAAACATTCAATATTGTAATTAATACTTTCCTTCTAGATTGTAAATGTAATTAATAATTATATTAATAAATAAATATTTTATTATCAACCAATCAAAACTAAGCATATGTTTAAATCTAACTACATTTTAAGTGATATTGTTGGAGTAAATTTATACAAGTGATTAGCTAAAATAGGTTTCCACTTCATTTTTGAACAAAATAAGCAAACTTTATATGATATTGTTGGAGTTGCTCTAAAATGAGTACATTTCGAGCTAAATTGGCTAAATATCTTCCCCCCTCTATATACAGTAGTATTTTTCGATTCATGCCCTCTAGAAATAGCAAATAGGGTAAAAAAACTTAAAAGATCGAGAATGAGGCGGATACAGACCAGAAAAACCTCTAATTTCAAAAGGATTACAAATATGAACCCTCCTTGACTCTTCGTCTTTCTCTTCACACTCTCTCAGTCTCTCTGCTTCATTTTCAAGCTGTCTTTATTTCCCTCCGCCTCCTCCTCTCGATTTGTTTTTATATATAAGTACAACTCTCTCCGCTTCAAAACACTATTCTCTCTCTCTCTCTCTCTATCCTTAGGGTTTGGGTCTCTCTCTGGTTCTTCTTCTTCATCTCTCTCTCTAGGGTTTCTCAGGCAGTTTTGATCGTCGAGTGGTTGTTGTTATCCTGGTTTCGAGCTATGGCGAATGATAATCTGAGAGATTTGAGTCAGCCAATCAATGTTCCTCAACTGGATGCCACCGTTTCGGCGTTCTACGGCACTGGATCTAAGGACGAGGTGAGGATTTTATGTGCCTCTATCAGTGTCTAGGGTTTATCGCTTTCAATTTTAGGGTTTAACCAGGTGAATTTGTTTTTTTCTTTTCTTTTTTGATACAAATATTGGAGTGAAGTATTGACTGTGTTAACTCATTTTGACTGATGAGTGTGAATTGCAAATATCATTGTTAGAATTACATTCGTGCGTACCTGATTTTGTGTTTTCGAAAATTACTTACGAGAGAACTTATCCTCATGTGTTGATGATACAGAGGGCAGCAGCGGACTTAATACTGAGGGACTTGCAAAACAATCCGGATATGTGGCTCCAAGTGGTGCACATTCTGCAGAGCACGAATAATCTCAACACCAAGTTCTTCGCGTTGCAGGTCGGTTTCGAAGCATAACAATCTATTTTATTGCAATTGAGTTTAATTTATTGTTTAACGTGGCGCCGGTCAGATGGGCATGTAGTCAAGTAGAGTAGGGTACATGATTTGGTTGAAAGACATTATCGAGTTGCAAGGCATATAATATGTTTGGAGCAATATCTGTCCATATTGAATAGAGCATCGTAGTAAAGTCTTCATTACATGTACATAAGTTGCAGAAGTAAAAGGGGGTTTACTTGATGCCTGTATACAGGTCCTGGAAGGGGTTATCAAGTATCGCTGGAATGCATTGCCCATTGAACAAAGAGACGGAATGAAAAATTATATTTCTGATGTGATTGTACAGGTATGTCTCATGCATTAAGGAGGGCAGTCCTGCTAAGCAAATTTGTTTTATTGTGCTTTCACTGGTTTGTTTACCCTTACCTTTTCTTCTTGTGCACAGCTTTCAAGTAATGAGGCATCTTTCAGAAACGAAAGGCTGTATGTCAACAAACTCAATATCATATTGGTCCAGGTATTTATTTGTTCCACTCTTCATAATTTTTTATAAACCTGTGTTACCATATATTTATTAACGTATTTGTTATTGGCAATATAGTGGTCCTTGGTATCATGTCTTATTCATCTCTGAAGTCTATTCTCTGATAGTTGGATATATGCTGTAACATATAGTGGTCTGTGCTATAACGAGATTACTCATTGTGTAGATTTTGAAGCACGATTGGCCTGTAAGATGGCGAAGCTTTGTTCCAGATCTTGTTAAAGCAGCTAAAACTAGTGAAACGATCTGTGAGAATTGTATGGTTATATTGAAAGTAAGTCTTTTATACGTCTGAATATAAATGGTCAATTAATGTCATTGGGTAGTTACTAAGTGCTTCACTGTTATGCTCAGCTTCTAAGTGAAGAGGTTTTTGATTTCTCAAGGGGAGAAATGACTCAGCTGAAGATCAAAGAGCTTAAACAATCATTGAACAGGTATATGCATGAGGACTTTAATAGCTCTAGCTGTATTTGTCTTGGGTTTATGTTTTCTTGTCTGCATCTCTACATGATATTGGATCATAACTTGATTATCAGCGTCATATCTCTCAGCTTCTGTGGCACCACAAAATTTGTTTAGTTTCTTCTTAAAACTACTAAAAGAAGTTGTTCTGATATGCATCAGTGTATATCTCTTCATTTGTTGTGTTGCACATCATTCCTGGCATAATTTGTCAGTTGATAGGAGAATACATTGTTTTAAGAATTTGTGCATACTGTTTGACTTGGTATCATGCCTTGATGCTTTTTTCTTTTCTTGCTGTGCTACTGTTTACTTGTATCACATGAATTTTTTACTGACTTGTGTATTTATTCTGATCATTCAATCACTTACTGCCTATTGTTTTTGATTATTTTGCAGCGAGTTTCAACTTATTCATGAGTTATGCTTGTACGTTCTATCAGTGTCGCAAAGAACTGAGCTTATGCGTGCAACACTGTCGACATTGCATGCTTTTCTTTCATGGATTCCCTTGGGATATATTTTTGAGTCCCCCTTGGTGCGTGCAATGCTTTTTAAGTGTCAACAGTTCCTCTGTTTAAGATTTTATGCTTACTCTTTTGTTGGTCTTTGTACTTTACAGCTTGAAACCCTTCTCAAGTTCTTTCCCCTGCCACAATATCGAAATCTTGCGCTTCAGTGTTTAACAGAGGTATATTGTTTTTTTTTTTTCATTTATCTTCAATCAATTTAGTGGTTTTTACATTTACCATAACATATAGCAATAGATGTTTGATCATATATATGTTTACGTTCTGATTTATTGTTCTTTCAATTTTAGGTTGCCGCACTTACGTTTGGTGAGTTCTACAATGCTCAATACGTTACGATGTATACTATATTTATGGTGCAGTTACAGGTATGTCTACATAAAAAATAAATTGTATTTTTCCTCCCATCTGAGCTTAATACTTAGTGTTATGTTTACTCTCAAAATCGTGTATGACTCTTCTGTGTACTTATATTTCTTTCCTCATTAGACTATTCTTCCGACTACCACAAACATCCCTGAGGCTTATGCTAATGGAACTGGCGAGGAACAGGTTTTTGTTAATTGGTCATGTGCTCCCTTTCTGTGTATGTGTAAATGTTAACTCCTTCATGTTATTTCTGTAGGCATTTATTCAGAACTTGGGACTATTCTTCACTTCGTTTTTCAAGGTAAGTAGCTCCTGTTCTCTTTCAGATTGATAAAAAGCTTTTAATTTTATTAATAAACTGCCATGAGATCATTACTGATTTGTCTCCTTTTACGCAGGCTCATATTTGTGTTCTCGAAACCTCGCAAGAAAATGTGAATGCATTGTTGATGGGTCTTGAATATCTTATTAGCATCTCATATGTGGACGATACAGAAGTGTTTAAGGTATGATTACTAACCCTCTCTCTCTCTGTCTCCCTCTCCTGCTCCTGTGTAGTTGAACTAACAGTTCTCTTTTGCTTGTTTTTATGTGTGAAGGTTTGCCTAGACTACTGGAATTCCTTGGTCTTAGAACTGTATGAGGCGCATAATAATTTGGATAACCCTGCAGCAACTGCTAATATGATGGGACTGCAGGTGATTTAATTCTCTTTACATTTTCTAATGTTATATGATATTTTTTTTTTATGTTAAGAAATTCCATCTGATTTTTTATGCCAAACCCTATCTTCTATGTGTTTTTGCTGCTGAATTAGAAGATGCCCTTGATTCCTGGTATGGTTGATGGCCATGGTTCACAAATTATGCAGAGGAGGCAGATATACGTCACCATTATGTCAAAGCTGAGGTTGCTTATGATCTGTCGCATGGCAAAGCCCGAAGAGGTTCTTATTGTTGAAGATGAGAATGGGAACATTGTTCGTGAGACCTTGAAGGACAATGATGTTCTTGTTCAATATAAGGTGATTCAAATATATATGTGCTGATATACTTAGACCGTCAATTAAGTGATACTGCAATGAGGTGATTCATGTTTATCTCTGTTGATAAGGTGGAGCTAGTAGCTCAGCTTTAGGAAAGAGTAGATGATTTTTTAAATATGGTTTCTATCAAAGTAGTTCAGGGATTTTTGAGTCAGGTCTAGATGGGGTGTTGTATTCATGTAAACTTGGTTGTGCATTGATGGACATCTTGTCTGTCTTGTCAATCAATTCTTAATGTTTCTAGCACCCTCCTTTTCTTCTTCTTTTCAATAATCAGATGTTAAGAAACTACAGTGTGACTAGTCTTTGACATTTTGTCTCTTTGATGTCATTGTTAGGTTCATGCTGTCTCGTATTAACATGCTTTATATGTCAGTAATGTTATGTTCATTTTGCAGGTCATGAGGGAAACTCTTATATATTTGTCACACCTTGACCACGATGACACTGAAAAGCAGGTAAAGGTCTTTTGTGGAATTTTCTACTCTTAATGGTTGTGTCAACTGCCTTTTGGTCGGATTCCAATGGTGGTGTAATAAAATGTATTCCAATGGTGTGTGTAACCCCTGTATTCCTGAAGAGTCCTTTCTAATCATTTCCTCTGTTTTCATCGGAACACAGATGCTAAAGAAATTAAGCAAGCAACTGAGTGGTGAGGATTGGGCATGGAACAACTTGAATACATTATGCTGGGCAATAGGGTCTATATCTGGTTCAATGGCAGAAGAACAGGTATCTGTTGCTATTTGTGCATAGTTGTTCATCTTTTCCTATATTTTCTTATTATTGTCTCTTGCTACTAATGTGGGTATCATTATAGAATGAGCTTGATGTTTGTTACCCCCAATTTCTTTTTTGTAGGAAAACAGATTTTTGGTCATGGTAATTCGTGACTTGCTAAATTTATGTGAGATCATAAAAGGGAAAGACAACAAAGCTGTCATTGCAAGCAATATTATGTAAGTAAAGGATTCTTCTTCTTCTTCTTCTTCTTCTTCTTCTTCTTCTAGTTTATGCAATGCAATTAAATCAATACTCACCAAAAGCAACATTACGTGAGCTCCACTGCAAGTATTAAACAAACTGTGTAGATTTTTGTGTGCATCTGTTTCTCTTCAAGTACGAGCTTTTATCATCTCCTTTGAAGTAACAAAACTAAGGTGGATAAAGTTAGTGAGATGTCTTGGCAAAAATCCTTATATTTTATGTTTGCAGGTATGTTGTTGGACAGTACCCTAGGTTTTTAAGAGCTCATTGGAAGTTCCTCAAGACAGTTGTCAATAAGCTGTTTGAGTTTATGCATGAAACCCATCCTGGAGTTCAGGTAATTTTTGCAGTTATAGAGTTAAGTTGAATAAGTCATTATGTCATGATGTCTACAGTCTATTCTTTTTAGATTTTGCCATCTGGTTGATTTCTCATCTATTTTTTTTTGGTACTATTGATTTCTCTTCAATAATAAATACAATTATGAATTTTGTTATAATTATGTTTACTTATGTTTCAGGACATGGCTTGCGACACATTTCTCAAAATTGTCCAAAAGTGCAAGCGGAAATTTGTTATTGTACAGGTTTACTTTTGATTTTCTTATTCTAGCATTTAATAATCTTCCTTGCAGTAGCATTGTAATCCTGGGTAATGTAGGTTGGTGTATTACTTTCTATCTTGTTATGTTGACTGCTTTTGTGATTTTCAGGTTGGAGAAAGCGAACCCTTTGTGTCTGAACTCCTGACAGGTCTCCCTGTAACTGTTGGCGATCTTGAGCCTCACCAGATTCACACTTTCTATGAATCTGTATGCCTCTCTTTGTTCTTTGCTAATGGTTATTTCTACAGTAAGTCTTGTTATTAACAATCTGTGTTTGTTTTTCTTAGGTTGCCCATATGATTCAGGCAGAATTGGATCCTCAAAAGAGAGATGAATATGTACAGAGATTAATGAACCTCCCAAATCAGGTAAATTAAAAATTACTATCACTGTTGTAGGCCCGCATGCAATATTCTGCACACAAGCACACACACCCGATTTACTTGCAAGTACTACTTGCAAAGTTACTAGTGCTGATGGTTAGTATATTGTGACTTACGAGCTCACATTTGATTCAGAAATGGGCAGAGATTATAGGGCAAGCACGCCAAAGTGTTGAAGTCCTTAAGGATCAGGATGTGATTCGAACTGTGCTGAATATACTACAGGTATGCATATTAGGTTTAGTAATACTATTAGTGTTGTTGACAAACGAATTAATTTTTACTATGATGGTCAGAAATATCTTAAAGTAGACTGTAATATCGAGTACTGTTGATTGTCTAAATGAGATTGGGTTTGTCCACCAGACATTGATGCACCGAGGCATCAAGTAGACCAGCTAGATACATGTAGACGATATCAATGTATCACGCTAGTACATATTCATAATTGATGTATTTCTTTCAGATTTGTTCACGTTCTGTTTCATGTTGGGTAGTATCATCATAAGTGGAATCCTTACTTGATCATTTTCTTTCCTTCGAGTCTGTGAGCAGGCTTAGTTATTCTTGATGATCCATTAGTCATAGATAAGTGGGTTCCTTGTATCTGTTCTGATCATCATGTTTGGTCTGCAGACAAATACGAGTGTTGCCAGCTCTCTTGGGACTTTTTTCCTAAATCAGATGTCATTGATCTTTTTAGACATGCTTAATGTATACAGGTATAATCTCATTTCA
The DNA here is from genome assembly GCA_946800695.1 of Geum urbanum. Lineage (NCBI taxonomy): Eukaryota > Viridiplantae > Streptophyta > Magnoliopsida > Rosales > Rosaceae > Geum > Geum urbanum. The sequence continues at coordinate 41,554,134 of OX327017.1, read as the reverse complement.
GATGTCAGCGAATTTTTAGATGTTAACTTACCTTCCTTCAAATAATATAGTTATTTATGAATCTCTTTATGTTTATACAGGATGTACAGTGAGCTTGTATCTAGTACCATTGCCACAGGGGGGCCTTTTGCTTCTAAAACATCATATGTGAAACTTCTGAGGTTAGAAAAATTGGTTGATTCTGCAGTTTACAAATTCTCCTTCGGTTTAACATGCAACTCATAAAAAACCATATTATTTTTTCTGCTTCGTTAAAAAGGTCGGTGAAGAGGGAGACACTCAAATTGATAGAAACTTTCTTAGACAAGGCGGAAGATCAATCACATATAGGAAAACAGATTGTGCCTCCAATGTTAGATCCTGTACTTGGTGACTATGCAAGGAATGTGCCTGATGCTAGAGAGTCGGAAGTCTTATCTCTTTTTGCCACAATTATAAACAAGTATGTTATCCTTCTCTCATCATCTAGCATTATGCTTCCATTTTCTTCAAACATAAATCTAAGTAGCGGTTCTGTGCTTGAAAGTTGAAACTTACAGAGTAAAACTAACTATGCCGGTGTTGCCTACCTTGTTTATTTTCTGGTTTTTATTTATACTATTTTTTCAACTATGTCCACCGGACTGCCTGCCATAGCTCAGTTTTTTTATGTTTTCAGGTACAAAGTTGAGATGATAGACGATGTGCCTCGCATATTTGAAGCTATTTTCCAGTGCACGTTGGAGGTAAGAATGCAGCTTGTTCTGTGGTAGTGCCAAGTGCCACCAACATTGGTGGTTATCATTAGTTTATATAGCAGTAGGGAGATCCTTTGTGGTGAATGAACATTAGTCTTGGCTGTTGTGACTGTTAGTCCTTATAATATGCATCCCTCCTACATCATGTGTCGTAGTTTGATTATCATAAGTGCTTACATGGGCTGTTGTGACTGTTAGTCTTGGCTGTTGTGACTGTTAGTCCTTATAATATGCATCTCTCCTACATCATGTGGCGTAGTTTGATTATCATAAGTGCTTACATGGGCACAATACATGTAGTGTCTGTACATGTTTGTATGCAATATCAAATATTTTATGGCGGATTAGTGCTTTGGCTTTGATCTGTACTTGGTTGGATTTTGTTCATTTGCAGATGATTACAAAAAACTTTGAAGATTATCCAGAGCATCGCCTGAAGTTCTTTTCTTTGCTTCGTGCCATTGCTGCACACTGTTTTCCTGCATTAATCAGATTATCGAGTCAGGTTTGTGTTTTTTTTCCTTCATTTTGCTCGCTATATCCGGAATCATGTGATATATAGTTATTCACTAGGAGCTTATTAATTTTGATTAACATATGATATTTTTCATGAATATTAAGTGATTGTATTTGTGTATTTTTGCATGCTTCAGCAACTAAAACTTGTCATAGATTCAATTTTTTGGGCCTTTCGGCACACAGAAAGAAACATTGCTGAAACAGGGCTGAACCTGTTATTGGAGATGCTGAAAAACTTTCAGGTGCTCTTTGATTTATTTGTTTGGATGGGTTGAATACCCTGTAGTGTACATTTACGATGCTTACTATATTCTGATTACCACTCGCAGAAGTCAGAGTTCTGTAATCAATTTTTCCGGACATACTATGTGCAAATTGAGCAAGAAATCTTTGCTGTCTTGACAGACACATTTCACAAGCCTGGGTTCAAGTTGCATGTCTTGGTGCTTCAACAGTTGTTTTGCCTTGTTGAAAGCGGTCCAGTGACAGAGCCGCTGTGGGATCCTGCAACGCCTTACCAATATCCAAATAATGCAATGTTTGTAAGGGAGTTCACCATCAAGCTTTTGAATGAATCCTTTCCTAATATGACATCAGTAGAGGTATGCCAGTTATTTATTTGTTAATGCTAATTCTTCAGTAGAGGTATGCCAGTTATTTATTTGTTAATGCTAATTCTTCAAGACTGCTGCTCATATCAAGGTTATGTTGCAGGTCACTCATTTTGTGAATGAACTGTTTGAGTCCAAGAATGACCTAGCCACATTTAAGGACCGCATTCGAGACTTTCTTGTGCAATCCAAAGAATTTTCGGCACAGGTAAAATATCTGCTGTTTTCAAATCAGCATACATTGATGTTTTGTTGTTTCAAATCAGTTTTATGTTTGAGATAGGCCATTGCTTGACATTGTGTTTGAGTCTAGTATAATCTGAAGTGTGATTACTCTATTGCAGGACAACAGGGATCTTTATGATTGACTTTGTGTTCGAATCAGAGTATAATTTGCAGTGTGCTTACTCTGTTGCAGGACAACAAGGATCTTTATGCAGAGGAGGCTGCTGCACAGAGAGAACGGGAGCGGCAACGCATGCTTTCTATTCCTGGGCTTGTTGCCCCCAATGAGATACAAGATGAAATGGTTGATTCCTAGTGTGGAGCTAAATTCATCTGTGATTGACGGGGATGCAGTGGGTACTTTGACTCGATCACCAGATCTGTCGATGCGAATACAGCATTTTCTCCCTAATTAGTTTCCCTTTGTTTCCAGAGTTTTCTTAGTCGAAATTAGTTGGAAGCCCACCGGCTGCCCTATATGAACATTGGATGGCTGTAGAGTATTTTAGTTGCTGATTTAGGAAGAGGGATATATGAAGTCATTTGTAAGGGTTTTGCAGAATCGGATTGTTTTATATGTACTTGTAGATGACACTCAATCTGTTTAAATGACCAAGTATTGATGATTCATCTGTGTGATGTATACTAACCTTTATGGTTTGTGAAGTAATGTCTTTTTTTGCAAATTCTCATTCTCTCTATTGTAACTACATCATTCATTCGATTATGTGTAGTCATGTAAGCAATTAGAATTGTAAAAACTGAGTGCATGTTCTTTATTCTTGTGCAATAGAGATGTACTTAAACATGCTTAGTCGTAGATATCACATTCAGCAATGATTTAAAGTTCAGAGTTGAGGTCCCTTTTGGTTCTACGGCCTGGTGGGCAAGTTGTTTTAGTGTAGTTATCTTATCCCTCATTGTGCTCCCCCTTTCTTGTTTTAGTACTGTCTCCAAACTCTGAAGCATACCATTCTTTGTGAAGATCCCACCCTCCACCTTTAGGCCAATCTTCCACACATTCTCCACCATCCTCGCATTGAGTTTCTGATCGCCGAAGAAAGGCCTGCATATCATAGGCACTCCACCTGCTATGCTCTCAAGCACCGAGTTCCAACCACAATGTGTCACAAAAGCTCCAACTGATACATGTGATAGCACTTCCGGCTGTGGCGCCCAAGGCACCACCTTCCCGTTCAGTTTTGCTTTGCTCAGGAACTCTTCTAGCTTTGGCGTCTTCAGATTGTTTCGAAGAGACCACAAGAATGGCACGCCGCTGGCTTCCAGCGCCTCGGCTATCGCCATAAGCTCCTCGGGTGATGGTCTTGTCACTGAACCAAAACTCACATACACAACTGATGCAACCTCATGTTGGTCAAGCCACAACAAGCAACCATCTCTTGTTGGCGCTTTTGGCGTTGGTGACGACTCTAGTAGGTTGATAGGTCCTACATTGAGGAACCCTTTGAATTTGGACTTCAAATCATTCGTGATCACAGTGTCTAGCTCTTCGAAGGAGTTGATGAATACCGCAGTTGCATGTGGGAGCATTAGTCCCATTTGGTAGAGCATACGTGAAAAGAGTGACTCCAAGTTTCCAAATACGATTCCTCCAGGCAAGTCGTGGATTCGTACTTTGGACATCCCCGCAATCACACCAATGGTTTCAGTTTCATCATGACCACCTGAATTCATTTGTTAAAAAATATGAATGAAACAAGTCAGCTACACACACACACACAATTTGTTACAACTTAGCTATCAAAACGGAAACATATATGAGAAGTGTAACGTACTAGTAGTTGTGTCCCTTATGAGATCAGTGTGTACATGAGCAGACAGCGAAGCCGGTCCGGCGGTCCAAAAAGCAACCCAAGGTACTCCTCCCATGTCGTCGGCCATATGCTTTGCAAACCAAAAGAATGCATCAGTGACCAAGCAACTAACCTCCTCCCCGGTCGCCGCCACGGCCACTTCTAAGCACTTGTTGAAGTTGTCTTGGGCAGCATTCATGAACAGCTCTATGTCCTCTTGGGGCTTCCCCACAAAAACATACCCCTCCGGCACACCATCGGCCACGTCATACACCCTTACGTTACTTTCCAAGGTGTACGTAGTAGTGCCATTACTACTTGGTAGGATGGAGCTGTTGGATAGCTTGGTGTTGAGGAATGAGAAGACGGTGGTTGGTGCCGCGGCGGCTAGGCGGCGGACTACAGCCAAAAGTGGGGCGGCGTGAGTTGAGAAAGGGAAGGCTAGCACCGCCACGTGACCCCCTCCGACCACCTCCTCTAACGACGGTGCCATAATAATAATAATCAAAGTAATGCTCAATGTAGTAATCTTGTAGGCGTGTATTTGTTGTTATTTATACGCTTGGTTTGCTCTATTATTAATAACGGGGGTTATCACACGATTTTATCTACCACACAAAATGGAGAACGATAGTTAGCTCGCTCGATACTTCAAGTACTCACGTGATAGCCCCCAACCAAGCTCATGTCCCCATAATCAATGAATTTGTGGTCTGGCCATTTACTATTAAATCGATGATATCACCACAACTCACCGCCACCATTGGTACAATGATAGTTGACTAAAACCCACCACATATATCACTAACCATTCCATAGAAGCCCAAGAAGGCTAGACTCGTGGCGCGAAGCCCATTTTGATTTTGTCAGAAAGGCCCAGTCAGTATCGAAATATATAAAAACAGAGATCGACGACGACCTTGTGGTTTGGTTTCTTCCAAGTAATTGGCGATCATGGGTCAAGCTTTCCGGAAGCTTTTCGATACTTTCTTCGGAAACACTGAGATGCTGGTAAGCCTTCTTCTCCTGCCTCGGTTTTTGTGTTTAATTTCATTTATTTTTATTTCTTGTGTTATTTGATTTATCAAATTTGCCAGGGATTAAGGTATTTATGGTGTGGCGTTTAGATTTTAGTCAGTAGAAAATTTCAAATTTGATTGTAGAGAGAACTATGTTATTGTAAGTATTCGTATATAGGATGATGATGATGATGAGATAGGGATAGTCAAATTGCTGCGAATAAAGTATCAACACTCAGATCATGATGAAGGAGATATTGATATACCAAAATGTACTTAAAGATAGGCACTTGATATGATTAGTGTGTTATATTATGAGAATTAGTGCATTACAATTCAGAAACGGCGTGCTTGCATGTGCATTTGTTAGTCTAAAAGCTTGGTTTGCCGTGTTTATTGAACCGGAAAAAAATGAGCATGTTGGTTTTCACTCGAGCCACCTTAGGTACATACTTATATCCAACCTTTTTGTTTGGTTACGTTTTAGGTTGTAATGCTTGGACTGGACGCGGCTGGTAAAACAACCATCCTTTACAAACTGCACCTTGGAGAAGTTTTGTCAACTATTCCTACAATAGGTTGGTATCTTTCAACACTAGAACTGGACGTTTGATATGTCAGGATTTGTTATCAGGAGCTTGTTATTTGACCGTCACGCTGTTAGCATGCATATATGTTTCCAATATTATCACTCTTCTAACTAAAAAGTATAAGCAATCAAGCGTGTCAAAATGTAATGTGCTTTTGTCACACCATGCTCAATGGGGGAGTTGATATATCTCTACTGTTTTTGCTGTCAAATTATTAAGGTACTCTTCTGTTTGAGCAGGTTTTAATGTGGAGAAAGTTCAGTACAAGAATGTCATGTTCACAGTTTGGGATGTTGGTGGCCAAGAGAAACTAACACCACTCTGGAGGCATTACTTTAATAACACAGATGGACTGGTACTGTAAATTTCTCTCCTTTTGTTCTACTGGAATATGATTCTTGCTAGTAGTTTGTCTCTCTTTTCCAGTATTCCTGTATTCTGTTTCTATTCGTTTCCACACATAGGTTTCACATCCTAGTCCACGTCTTTTGTCTTTGTTATTGGTGAAAGAGATGCGAGATTCTTACTATTCATATGTTTTTCTATGCAGATTTATGTTGTTGATTCGTTGGACAGAGAAAGAATTGGACAAGCAAAGGCAGAATTTCAGGTTGTGTGTTCAGAATGATATACAGTTAAACACATTTGCCAGTAATTGTTTCTCAGTTGTCTATGTTTCCTCTTTCAGGCCATAATCAGAGAACCATTCATGCTCAACAGCGTCATCCTGGTGTTTGCAAATAAACAGGATTTGGTATGTATAAGCAATTGTTCTTATCCCCATTAAAGTATTCTTATAAGACTGTGTCCAAGTTAATATTTTTATTTCATCTAGCAGATTTATATTCTTTTTATCATTTGCTTTTAGAGCTAGCAAAAGTATATGGATATGTATTTAAGTGAAAACAGTTGCTAGGTGTTTTACATTCTATGTGTTTTTTGTCTGGCAACTTTTGGCCTCGACATGGTATACCCAAAACCCGCAACTGCTAAAGCATACGACTTTCCACTGTTAAGACTTTAGACCAAGACGTTAAGTTTACTGCTAGTTAACTTTGACTTGGCTATGTATCGTGGGTTAGCTCCATTCATGCCGTATGGAAGCATACAATTGATGCAAGTTAATGTATTTGTATAATTTACTTGCAATCTGGTTTCCCTGTACAGAAAGGAGCTATGTCCCCAAAGGAAGTATGTGAAGGTCTAGGCCTCTTTGATCTGAAGAACAGAAAATGACACATACAAGGGACCTGTGCCCTCCGGGGTGATGGCCTTTATGAGGGCTTGGATTGGCTATTTAGCACACTCAAGGAGATGAGAGCTGCTGGATACTCTTCAGTTGGCACCTCATCATTCTGATAGTCGAAGTTTGGCACTGTTTTACCGTGTTATTCTCCCCCAGCAAATCTGCAATCCAGCCGTCAAGGATAGTGATCCTTTTGATCTTTCTGCGCAGGCTTTTTTGGATTTTTTTCTCGGGACTGTTCAATCGATAAGACCTTGGCCAGTTGCGCATCAAAACATCCCAAAACTGTAATCAGTGAATTCTTCTAGGAGGTGCTTAATCCTAGCCTTGGTGCCAAGACTTGTAACTAAATCCATTGTATATTCACGATCAAAAATCTCTAGCATTGTGTATGCATCGAGTGTCTCTTAATCACAATTGAGCTAATATGATGTTTTGGAATCGATTTAAGAGTTTTAGATTACGATCGAGTGTGTGTGGTTCATATGATGCAGGCTGTGATTTAGTAGAGGGAGTAGACGTGACTGGATATTCTATATTCAACGATCCAAAGGTTTTTGCCGCCATTTTTTTTTTCATTCTCTCTGCTTTTGGAACATGTGTGAAATTTTTGCTTTCCACTAAAACAGTGTAATTATCTGTTAAGGCAGGTGAAGAAGGCTATTGAATTTGCTAAGAAGGCTCACCATGGACAACTGCGCAAAACTGGAGACCCTTACTTAGTCCATTGTATTCATACGGGACGAATATTAGCCATGTTGGTGCCTTCCAGCGGTGAACGAGTAATGCATCCTTCTTTACCACCAGAGAATAAAATCAGCTGTTCGGAAAACGAGGTTTCTCATGATAATGATTCCTTCAAATGTTTAAAGTTTGGTGCAGGCTGTTCGCACGGTTGTTGCTGGGATTCTCCATGATGTGGTTGATGACACATGTAAAAGTTTCTGCCACAGAGGAAGAGTTTGGGGATGATGTGGCCAAATTGGTAGCCGGAGTTTCCAGGTTAAGCTACATTAATCAGGTATTCACTGAGAGTGTAGAAAGTAGGATTCTTGTTAGTCCCGACTCTTGTGGAAATATTCAGTGAGAACCTTAAATACAGAATCAACTGTACTTAATCTGCCAGTGTGCAAGGGCATTCTTTGGAGTCTTAGTACTGTTTCTTGTTGTTTGCAGCTTCTACGAAGACACCATAGGATAAATGTGGACGACGGGAGACTTGGTCACGAGGAGGTATAGGAAATGCATTTAACATCATTATATGCTGCAGTTTACAATACTCATGCTTGCTTTGTTTATCTATCAGGCAAATAACTTACATGTTATGCTCTTGGGCATGGTTGATGATCCACGTGTAGTGCTTATAAAGCTTGCAGACCGTCTTCACAATATGAGAACAATGTATGGGCCTCTAAACTTTCATTAACATCATTAAGAAAGCTCTTCTTGAAGATGATGTCATGCTACTTATGGTTTTATTTAATTTTAAAGATGAACTCTTCTTTGAAGATAAGTTTCTGCTCTATGCATTCACCAACAACCAAGTATTTCTTGAAGAGGTTTTAGTGATATATTAAGTTCAAATCTGCTAATCCCGTACAGTTTGGATTAGTTGGAAGGCTCAACAAACAGAACCTTTTGTTGGTGATATTGTGCCATGAAACTTACCCTCTTAGCGATAAGGGCCACTACAATGATATATTTTTGATTTTGTTGCTTGAAAATTTCCTTCTTTCTTCTTCTATAAGTCTACATTAATAAAACAGCAGGTTGATCATACTTTTTGATGTGATTCTTCCTACATTTATGCACTGCCATTGGCAAAGACTCAAGCTGTAGCAAGGGAGACATTGGTGTTCTCTAGCTTCCAGACTAGGTCTGTGGGCTATGAAAGCTGAATTGGAAGATCTGTGCTTTGCTGTTCTTCAGGTCTGCTCACAATCACTTGGGTTCTCATAACAGATCTCTTCATGATCTTTGAGATTTTCTTAATTCGTATGTTTGCATACTTCATGTCTCATTGACATTGTTGAATTCTTACTCTGTTCTAGGCCTTGACTCTATGAATATATGCAGTTAATTTTTTAATCGTATGTTCTAATTCTGCTGCAGCCTGAACTTTTTAAGAACATGAGAGCTGATTTGGCTTCCATGTGGAGATCTAGCAGAAAAATGGGAAACTTAAAAAGAATATCTGCAATGGCCACCTTGCCTCCCTTAGATGGAGGAAGCTCGATATCAGACAATGAAGGATCCATGGATGTTGATGAAGATGTCGCAACCATGAAGGTAATCAGTTATAGGGAAAGCTTTGTTCCTACTTGTTTAAGGGATCTATCCTTAAGTTTTAGAAAGTGACTTTGAAGCCAATGGCTGGATATTGAAGTTGATTGAGTATTTTCAGGATCTCTTGGAAGCTGTAGTGCCGTTCGATGTCTTGTTAGATCGATGAAAGCAATCTAATTTTATTAGAACTCTAGGACGAGATTTGGAGACTCATAAAAGACCGAAGGTTGTCCAGGATGCTGGAATTGCTTTAGCATCTCTGGTCATATGTGAGGAAGCACTTGAGCAGGAGTTGATCATATCGACTTCGTATGTTCTTTTCCCCTCTTGCAGTTATTCAATGATATATTAGCTTTATTTCTAGTCTGACCAAGGTAAGTGACTATGTTATGCTTTCAGTTATGTTCCAGGAATGGAAGTAACTTTATCGAGCCGTTTGAAAAAGTTTGTATAGCATCTACAGCAAGGTATTAGATCACTTCACAGCTTCGTATGTTCCAGGGCTCATTTCTGACTTCAAATTTATTGCAATTATAGAAGTACAGATAGGATCTTATGTAGAATCCCGTTGTAACGAAACATTGGGTTTATATCAAACATTGGGTATTCCCTTGTAACATCATTAAATGTTTCAGATGAAATGAAAAGATGTCAGCATCAACATGCCCGTGCATTGAGGGTAGTTGTTGGAGACAAGAATGGAACTTTGCATGGACCTGCTGTCCAATGTTGTTACAGTCTTCTTGACACTGTGCACAGATAAGTGATATAATGGAGACTTTCTTCCATAGGATATAGGTAAGTGATAAGCTATTTTGTGATCTATTAGCTTGTGATCTATGGTTTTGAATGTGCAGGCATTGGACACCGATTGATGGTGAATTTGATGATTACATTATCAATCCAAAGCCTAGTGGCTATCAGGTGGGATTTTTCGATTCCAATTGCAGTGTTTAGAAAACCTTTAGAGTGATTGGACTCGTCTTTCTCAGTTTCTAGTATCCTTGTGCCTTGGTGGGACTATCTATTCATAATTTGACGTTGGTTATATCATTATTGATTGTACCGAATGTTTGGTACATCCGTATATGCTGTTGTTTTAATCAGATAGAATCGTAACTGTATATCTGCTTCTGCAGTCTCTACACACTGCAGTACTAGGTCCTGACAGATCACCTTTGGAAGTTCAAATACGAACACAGGTGCCAAAGTTTTTCCAACTTTAAATGCTGACAGACTCAATTGGACCATTCCACTTGGCTACAATTAATAATTGTTGTTTTATATTTTAGAGAATGCACGAGTATGCTGAATATGGACTTGCAGCACACTGGCTTTACAAAGAAACTGGAAACAAGCTGTCAAGCAGTAGTAGTACTGATTAATCGAATAAAGATGCAACATCCTTACTCTCAAAAACTATGGACGACCAAAATCCTACAGAAGATAATTTCATTCAGAAGTATAGTATGTTGAAAGTTGGACATCCAGTTCTTAGAGTGGATGGAAGTCATCTTCTTGCTTCTGTTGTCATCAGGTATTTGACCTTCTAATGTGTAGTTTATAAGCTTCTTCGGGGGATTGCCAACAATAATATATGTATAATTTCGCAACTGCAGAGTGGACAAGGATGGAAGAGAATTGCTTGTTGCCGTGAGGTTTGGACTAGAAGCTTCTGAAGCAGTCGCTGATAGAAAGTCGTCTTCTCAAAAAGAACGGTGGGAAGTGTATGCAAAGTTATATAAGAAGGTCGAGTCTCATTACTTTAAATATTCCTCATTTTGGTTAATCAGAAATTTTACTTATGGAAAGATGTTTAACACTGTCACTTACAGTGCAGTGTTTGTCCTATCCATTCTTTAATCTGTGGAATTCTAATTTTTTTTATTTTGCTCATGTTCCTTCAACTGTAGTATCATCAGGAGAGTACTCTGACTATAAGATTAACCCTTATTTGATGAATTTGACATTCCAGGTTTCTGATGAGTGGTGTGAACCAGGACACGGGGATTGGTGCACTTGCCTCGAGAAATATACACTTTGTCGAGATGGTATGTACCACAAGGTATGTTAACACGTGTATCCTGGGATGTAGGCAATGTGGAATATCTCAGTGATCTGTGGAGTTAAGAAGAAATTAATGCAGGGGTATTGAAACACCCCTATTGTATTTAGTATTCATAGTGAACTGAAAACGATAACATACAAAGGGATCCATAACTGAGTGATAACTGGTTACTCCGTGCACATAAGGACGCATTGGGTGGATGTAATTTTATGTTCTCTTGTGCAGGAAGATCAGTTTGGGAGATTACTTCCGACGTTCATTCAGGTAATTGATTTGACGGATCAAGAAGAATCTGAATATTGGGATGTTGTTTCTGCCATCTTTGAGGGAAGACAGCTTGATTACATTACTTCTACACCAAGGCTCAACAACGTTACATCCACTTCCATGGAAGCCAGCATCAATAACAAGGTTTGCTCATGATCTCATTCATTATGCTTGCAATTGCTTCATGTTTGCGCCTAGCATCATTGCTACGATGTCTTCCTTTGTTATGATTCATAACAATGACTTAGCATATACCAAATTCCCGGTGCATTTGCTAAGGACAATGCTGCGATGGGAAGAGCAATTACGATTTGAAGCAGGTTTTGGAAATGGACAAACCAGTTATCGACGGGGTACTGTTATCCTTGGGGAAGTGGTTATTATATGTTGGCCTGATGGTCAAATAATGAGGTTGACTACAGGCAGCACTGCCGCAGATGCGGCCAGAAGAGTAGGACTGGTCGGAAAACTGGTCTTGGTTAATGGTCAGCTGGTGCTACCGAATACAAAGCTCCCAGATGGTGATGTGGTAGAAGTTAGAGCGTAACAAATATGGCAAGTTACGTCTCCATACCGAAATTGGGAAAGAGAATTATATAAATATCAATCACACCTGATGGTCGAGTCTGTTAGATCAAAGTGTAGCAGAAAATAGGAGGAGAAGATACAAGAAAAGTGTTCAAGAGGGGGCAATACCCAAGTACCTCCATTTAAGAAGTACCTGTACTTTAAACTGTATATTGATTTACTTTAACGTAGAGACATTGTATTAGATCCTAGTGTCGCTGAGAATTGAAGGAGAGGGGGCTACCATGCACCATTTTGGAAGTGGTCAGTACTCTCTACAGTGTATATTGATTTACTTTAATGTAGACAACTAGGTGGTTGTCCGCCCCGTTGGGGTGGTGTTATCACTACTGTTTCATCGAGTAGTAGTACCTGAACATTGCTTCGGCAAGTAGTACTATTTGACTATTGTTTTGGTGAGTAGTAGTACCTGAATACAAACAATAGTTGAGATGAAAGAAGGCAGGAGAGATTTGTGGATATATGAAAAGCAATGTTCTATTAGTAATAGATTAGTACTTTCTTTATAGGCCAGTTGATTTACCTGTCAAGATTGTTTGTTTATCAATTTGATCAGGTAGCTTTTCAAGTTTCAAGATGCGGAAAACGTGTTATGGAAATTGAGTAGTAGTACCTGAATACAAACAATAGTTGAGATGAAAGAAGGCAGGAGAGATTTATGGATATATGAAAAGCAATGTTCTATTAGTAATAGATTAGTACTTTCTTTATAGGCCAGTTGATTTACCTGCCAAGATTGTCTGTTTATTAATTTGATCAGGTAGCTTTTCAAGTTTCAAGATGCGGAAAACGTGTTATGGAAATTGAGGAAGGTGTTCCTCTACTCTCTCAAATAAGGTTTTCTCCGTGAAAGAAAGTGTTGTCTTGTGCATGGGAACTCTGTGGTTTGCATAATCCTGCTTGCATGCAAAGAATCTGATATCGTATATTCTCCAACTTCCATTATCTTTGGCATGTAAGGATAGTAGATTTCATCGATGACGACATGGATGCTTCCTCTCTGTATTTTTATGGTGTCCTCAGTATCAAACAAATTAGTACATAATTATTGACAGATTGATGATGTTTTACTCACTTGGTCACCTATTAGAAGGTAGTGTAAGCCGGCATACTCATCACTTTCGAATTTATTTGGTCTCCATTTTCTTGATGCTCCTGATTCTAATATTGATCATATAAGATCGGACGTCTCTGATGTTTGTGATGTTATTTCTAACAATTCTGAAGTTGATGTAAAGTGGAGGAAAGCAATTTTATCTAAATAGTAGGGGATGAGATGATTACCAAGACGTATGCATTGTGAAATATCCATGTTGATCTTGTGTTTTTTCAACTCTTGTACAGATCTAAAAATAAGATTCCATTTGGCCATTGAAACTATAGTTAGATATCAATTTATTTGACTATGACTTAAGATGGAGAGCTGACAAATAGTAGCGATCTTTGTGACAACAATAACCCAAGCTCACTGAGCAAAAGCTCGATAGCGTAAGCAGAGTAAGGAAAGATGACAAACTTAAACCTAAACTCATTGAAGGATGGCCAGTTCACAACATGAATTTAATTTAGTATAGTTATCAACACTACCTATTCGTATGTAAACTAAATTCAAATAAGCAGACAAAAGAAGTACACATTCTAAACAGGCTTCATTCAAAAGCAAATGTGTGAGATCCTTGGAGACCAATTCTATTTCTGAAGGGTGTAGAGGTGAGGACATCTTTCATAGCTTAAGCAGTGCATATTTACTTTTTATAGAAACGACATACAACTCAAATTCAAGAAAATTGATAGAAGAAAACGACAAATAACTCAAATTCGAGCAAATTTGATGTTTACCCAAAACAGAAATGTACAAACAGTATTCGGATTTACCTTGATTTGAATCGATTGCACCGTTGGATCATCATGAAATTTGAGTATGGCATAGAATACATAGTTCTGAGAAACTTTCATGACGACACCAAGTACAATTACAAACTCTATCACTCAGATTTTTGCCATGGAATGAAGATGATAGAAATGATAGTTTGGAAAAATGTAAACAGTAACTATGAACAGTAACTGTGAACAGTATGCTTCATGGTTGTTATATAGTAAATTTGACATTTTTTGTGTGTATATATTTACAAGTGTGATTAGTTTTTGTATGAAAACTCGTGACAGATGACCAAAAAGTGGAGAAGTATAACCAGTCACTCACTCGTGACACGAATTAATGGGCCGCCTCATAATCCAAGGGCCCATCAGCTATATATGTATGGGCTTCAAACCAGTTGAGTGGACTATAGTCTCTATACTCTAATAGTCTCTCTCTGTCTCGAACCAGTTCCAGCGATTCTGTTTGATTCTTCTTCCTCAGGCTCCGATCAGATCCAAACGCCGGTAACTTCTCGTCTCGTTATCTCTGGTATAACTGAAGCTCTTATTTACTGTTACGTATTCATGAGTATGAGAATCTACTACTAGCTTTATAGTTTCTCTGTCAGTGAGGAACGAACTGAATTCGCATCTCTCCTTCTGTTTAAATCTTCGTAAGATTTCATTTGACTATTTTCTCTGTAAATTGAGTGAGTGAGAACACGAATTTCAAATTTTATTTACTATAGAGTAAATTTGAGCTGGTTAGTAATAGAAGCTCCTAGAATTTGAATCTGTGTGGCTTTGAGAACTCAGTTGTTGTCAATTTTCAGTCTCAGTGTAGGTTGAATATTTGTGCTTTTCTTAATGTAATTTGGTGTAGTAATGGAGGTACAGTCGAATGAGATTACGGAGACGTCAGTAGTGAATTCACAGTCGAATGAAGTTGTTGCGGAGCCGTCGGTGAATCCACAGTCAAATGAAGTTCCCGAGCGGTCCGTGAATCCGATGTCGAGTGAAATTCCGGAGGCGTCGGTGATTTCGACAAGTGATGCTGCTGATCAACAACGGCGTGGTGATGATGCTGTGGTTCCTGATGCTATAGAACACAGGTATTATGCTGCTTAACCTATGTAAACTTAATGTGTCCTAAGAATTATATCATCGCAGTTGTCAAACTAGCAGCATAGACAGAAATAGATTGCGGGAACCGAGGGACATTTTAAGAATTGAACAACTTTCACATGTACTCAGTGTGGAATTAGGCTATTGTCAATACCTATTCTTCCTTTAACTGGATTATGACATGACAGTGTTTGATATGTTTTCAATTCTGATACATATACTATTCTGTTGTTTATTATTTTCTATGTTTAATACATGTCTTTTGCACATGAGAGTTTAGAGGGAAGGAGTCCAAGCCTGGGGTTGCCGAAGGTGAAGTTAGAAGCATACTAGAAGCCATTGCATCTACTGGGAGATTTTGGTAAGTTGTTATCGCAATGTGAAATTTCACTCATTTCTGTTTATGATTCCAAATGCATTATTCGGGGTGCATGCTTAAGTCTTTGATTGTGTTATCTCTACCTAAGATGCATGGATAAGAAACATTTTAGGTCCCTTTCATTTCGCTCGGTTGTTAATCTTGAATTGTTGTGTACACCTTCCAGGCTTGACTGGGAAAAGTTAAAGAGCATGCTAGCCTTTCAGCTGAAGCAGGTAATATGGATTTGCAAAATTTGAATGGCTGTTGCACAATTACACACACACACACATCTGCACAATGTACATGATTCTGTTTGTCGTGTCGAGCTCCCAGATTATGATTTTTCTTCCTTTTATATGAAGGTTCTGTCAGAGTATCCTGATGCAGAAAAGACAACTGAGCAGCAAAATGCATCTTTTGGAGAAACCTACCTAGAGCTGGTAAACAGGTTGAATGAAGGTATTGTCATTCAGCTAATCATACGTGAACACCACCTTATCTCTCTTTCTAAGTGTTGCTTCAAATTGCGTGCCCATAGGAAGGTGTGCGATCATTTTTGACCAACACTTTGTCATGTACTGACATTCTAGGGTATTCTGGGTTTGTATGAGGAATGACTTGGATGGTATACATAGAGTAGCAAATGGCAAGTCAAGGTCTAGATTTATGGGGTGGCTAATAAAGTCTAGACTTTTTTTTAACACTATTAGGGTCACTATTCACTATCGAAAATGTGAATCTGCACTTTTCTTTTAATTGAACTTATATTCGTTTTTCTTTTATATACGATGTTGCTAGGGGGTTTATAGTATTTTCTTTATATACAATGTTGGTTTTATATATGATGTTGGTTTTCAATTACTTTTATTGTCACGGGAATTGTACTTAGTAGGTTTCTTCATTGCAGCTCTTCTTGGTTTTACTGAAGGCCCACCATTCACCCTTCAGAGGCTTTGTGAGGTGATCCATTCAACTTTATTATATGTATTTATGTGGTTAGTGATCAGTAGGTATTTCCATAATCTTGCTTTGTACTTTCTGAGTTGTTCATAGACTATTATATGGACTGCTTGTGTTTGCTCTTTTGATTTAAATAGTTAATTTTGTAGTGAAATTTGTGTTGAGCAGATCCTGTTGGATGCACGAAGTATCTATCCAAATCTCTCAAAGCTTGCTCTAGCTCTAGAAAAGGTACATTGGTCCAAAATCCAACACTTCCCCATTATTGTCTGTTTCTTTTTTGGTCTGACTTTTGAATTTATTGCATATATACACTTACTCTATGTTCATTTAATGTTTTTCCTCGGCTAAAATGATTTAGGGATCATTTCAAATTTAGGTTGAGGAGAGATTAAGCAGTCCCCTGAAACTATCAAGGCTTTGGCTTTTCTACTGTGCACCTAGACAATATATTTACCACTTGATCTTTCCTTGTTTGTAGAACCTATCGGTGACATCTATGCTGAGTATCTCAAGGGATCCGTGTCCACAATCAGCGATGCAAAAACTTGACGAACCAGGAAAACCAGGTGAAGAACCTAACCTCCATTCTGACTCGGTGCAAAATGGGGTGGACTTTATGGTAGGTGATGGGGATGAAGTAATGGTAGAGGTTGAGCAGGCTGATATTGATGATGACATGGCCATTGCTATGGAAGCGTATGAAGATATAGTTGGATCATCAGAAACACATTCAGTGCAAAGTTGTAATTGAGTGAACAGATTCACTCAAATTTAGTAGGCATATTGTTTTGTTCTTCTCTTTGAAATGCATGCTACTCTTGCTTTACGTAGAATCAGAGCCAAAATCAGTATTAGGATTTTGGAAATTCGAATGAGTAAATCAGAAATTCGAATGAGTTTTGCTAGGCCTGGCTTGTTAGACCCGAGACTCAAGAACCCAAATTAAATTACTCGAAAATTGCGGGTCTGGGTCAGGTCCTTAAACTCGGATCGAACTCAAAGTTTTCAGGTATTGTTTTGTAAAATAGTTAGATCCGAATAAAATTTTAGTAATAAACATGTGGCATTTTTATTAGCTACTACAACCCTTTTTTACCTTTTTTAGAGGGTTGATCAAAATTTACTAGGAAGAAAGTGATAGGTATACAAAACTTCATCGGATTAGCCGACTCGACAAAAAAAAAAATCCTAAAGTATGCACACGCTAGATAACAAGGGGAAGCACATAAACCCTAGAATAACAAACCAGAGTAGTACGAGTAACTATCAAAAACTCAATTGTACCATTCCTAAGATAGCTAGGCACCATTCCTATAGAGTTGCTTTAGATCACAGCTCCCCTTTCTTCAACCGTCCCGTGGTCGATGATGCCTCACTCCTAAGCACATCAAGGAAGATTCAAATTGGCAAAGATGCGCTACCTCATTGGTTTCACCTCCTTCCAAGGTCTCGGCCTCACTGCCTTCGTGACTATTTTTCTCTTCTTCTGCATTCCATCCAAGTTCTCTTTCGGTCCACCAACCATTACACCCACTAGAATGTCGTTATCCAATCTATTCGCAACCTCCTCCCTTCGATTTCCCGCTCCCTCACCAACGCCAATCTAAATGAACTCCTCCTCCTCATTCTTCTCTCCCTCAGCTGCAAGCCAAGCTGCCAGCTTTACACACTAGATGGAATAGCCTTCCATCAAATGATGATAACTACCACAACCCATGAAATAACCTTTTAATGTCAAGTACTCAATGTCACACTTCACCCATGTTATAGAGCACAAACTCACTCGTGAGCGGTCAGATCGTACCTTAAGTCCACGTGCACAAACAGACGAACCTCCTCATTCTCCTTTAGTTGATCCTTATCGTAGTCAAGATACTTCCCTATCTAATTGCCCAGTATCTCCTACCATCTAGTGGTCGACCGCTCACCACCTAAATCATCATCAATAACTTCAACTTTTTCCTAGATCTTGGCCTTAGCCGCCATAACCGATTCAACCAGTGTAATGTCATCGAACTGTTCCACCATAACAATACATCTTCAAAAATCCAAGGACCAAGTTCTACCGCCCTCTTCAACGTCGCCTCATCCTTGAAGTGCCCCACAAACCAATCCTGAGTGCTCCTCCATATAGTAATTGCACTCGGTCCCTTGAGTCTCCTTCAAAGATGAATCATCTAGTGCTTTAGAGATTCCGCTCTCACATTCGAAACGATTGTTGGTGAAAAAAATCAAATGATTGCAAAGCCAAAGTCATCGGCTTCCGCCTTTGCCCCATCCGAGATATAAAACTCTAGCCTCAGACTTCCTAATTGTCTTGGTTCTACACAACCGAACGTAAAAAATCGCACAAAACTTCCAAAAAAATGTTATGAGAGAAAGGGAAAAAAAGATAGCAAACTAAGTATATAATCAGAGTTGGAATCGGAGTAGAAATCCTTGAGATCTAAGGAAGTCTAGGTGAAGGAGGAGAGATGGCTAATGTTAGAGAGAGAGAGAGAGAGAGAGAGAGAGAGAGATTATCGATCGCTTGTTATTATAACAACTTTTATTTCACTTTATTTTAGTATATCTTAGTAATAAGTACGCCCACCTATTTAATGCAGCCGTAACAATAATAA
The DNA here is from genome assembly GCA_946800695.1 of Geum urbanum. NCBI lineage: Eukaryota > Viridiplantae > Streptophyta > Magnoliopsida > Rosales > Rosaceae > Geum > Geum urbanum. The sequence goes on along the minus strand of OX327017.1, from coordinate 41,535,234 downwards.
ACTTGATTTTATATAGACTTGATTGACTGTACTTGAATTGCTAACTGAAGTTCTCCGTTTTAGATTTATGTATTTTCACTATTTTGTGGCTACTCTAATTCTCTAACTCTTATTATTATATTTATGCACTGTTGTAATAAATTATAAAGATCTAATGGACTTATCTTTCTAGTATGAACTTGTGGGATTATGCTGTATGTATTATGTTAGTATCGCCTAGGGTTCAACCCCTAATTAAGCCACACTTAACACTTTATGTAACAAAATTAGAGAAAACACGGAGAATGTATCAAAAAAGAATATTCTGCAAATCACTTGTCACTTGGTGACTCATCACTATGAGTAAATGACCAAGCTGCCCTCAACTATGTTAAGAGTGCATACACTCCCACATTGCTAAAAGAAAGAAGATGTCACATTCCCAAGTGTAATAATTTTACTTGTTACTCTACATGCTTACTGACTTAGGCATCAGAGTGTTGAAGGAGGGTCAATCCCATTTTCACCTCTAACACTATTTGCATGTTGTTGTAACAAGTACTCATGTCTCTATTGAAGACCTCAACGGAATTCAGTAGAAACATATTATGAACTATGTACTTTGAGGTTTGTGTATCTTCATTTTTTTCTCGATCTATGATTTTGTTAGAACCTGAAACTACGACAAATCCGACCCCAAATTATTCGGGTGGGGTTGAGTTTGGATTTTCTTAAAAAATTACTCAACCCTAAGCCGTATTCCAAAATTTCGGTTCGGGTTCGAGTCATATTATTTTATATACGAATCTGAACCAGACCCTAATTAAATCACTAAATATTAATTTTATCATACACTCTTACGAATGAGTTTTTGGTTCAAATCTTTATCATGCAAATTTCATGGGACATAATTCCCTTTTTGTGTCACATGACCAAAAGCAAAGTGGCTCATACCTAGTTGGCTAATAGTGATTAAATCTTAGATCATTCGGTTGCTATTGCATTATTGTGTTTTTTTCTTAAATTAACTTCATTATCTTCATCTTCCAAATCATATCACAACTTCAAGTTAATATAAAATATAAGGAAAAACTAATATTTTACTGAATTTTATGTTGTTAATACTTTAACCGCATGAAATCATTATATTTGTCTTTTTATCTGAACATTAAATTTAAAGGGTCACATATTTTAGAGTTGAGTGAATTAATTAGAAAATACTCCCTGCACATTTTTTTTTATTTCACCACCTTGCAAACCTCAGATTCCTACTTTTCCCTTGAATCAAACAACTATAAGACCACAATTAATAAACGAATAGAAATTGAAAAAAAAAATATAAGAGTTCATAACTCACATGAGACTAAGACGAAAATAAACAAAAGAAAAAACAACGTCATCAAACAAAACAAGGCTCAATTGATCAGCTGCTGCTAAACGAGTGTCCTACACACCATGTTTGGGTGCAGGAATGGTTGGAATCCTGATTTCAAACAAAAAATAACGATTAGACGATAACATTAATCTAGAGAGAGAAAACATAGTCCAATACATTTTTCATCATAATTTTCATGCCCATTGTGAGTTTCCAATTCCTTTTTGCGCTTGACTTAGTGAGTGAGTGTGACGATCATGGTCTCCCACTATATATTTATTGGGTTCTTTATTGTTCTTTCTTTTATAGTTCTTCAATGACAAGTTTGTATTTTAATGGTTTTCTTGGTGAAAGTGGTGTATCGGATCCTGAAAGAACCCAACCCCGATTCAGTTGCCTAAACCGGAATTAGATCTTAACAACACGACAACATTTTAAAGATTTTTGCCTGAGTTTACTTAATAAAATGAGTAAACCAAAAACCTGCAATGAAAATACATTTCCTAATAGTCCACAAAAGCCAAACCGTGTAACGCCAATTCTCATCCGGATTTCTCAAATTCACAAACTACTGGATAACAGTAAAAATATTTCTTTACACTTATTATTCAAAATCCAATAAGTACTCGAAAAGCATTACAAAGGAAAATAAATTAACATAGTACTCAGAGCGACTTCTAATTTACAAATATATAAAGCTAGTTGGTTAAACCAAGAACCTACTAGAAAAGAACTTGAACTCTAGGCCTCCGACGACGACGCACAACCACAGGATAGAAACTGTAAACTGGACAAGAAGGAAACCGAAAAACATATAAATAATAAAACCGTTAGAGTGAGTGGACGAAAATAATAATATAGCACATAAATAGGAAATATAAATCCAACATACTTTTCACAATAAATGCACATCAAAATCATGTGAGTTAAAACAATCAAACCCAGGTCAGGTGTTTGTCCTAACCCTCCTAGGCGTTGTGTAACGTGTGGAGGCAATAACTTGAGTACGTTTCCCTCAAGTTACAAACATGCCCAGGTCAGGTGCTTGTCCTAACCCTCCTGGGTGCTGTGTAATCACGGGTCAGGTGTTGGTCATAACCCTCTCGGAGCATCTCGGGGATCAGCCGAGAGACCATAGCATCGATGCATCCATAATAACCATACTCTGTGTAAAATCATATGTGCCTCCGAATCAATGTATGCTCATAAAATACGTAATCATAAATGCATACCCATAAATGCATAATCGTAAAAGCATAATCATATACTCACAAATCAACTGTGAAAATTAAAGTGTCCACTCACAGTAAACAGCTAGCTCTGAGGTCCGGCGGAAGCTCCCTCGCCAAAATCTCTCTCGCGGTTTCCTGAATAAATAACAATTCATTTAATTTCAGAATTCAATAAAATGCGCAAAAAACAACTCAGAAACCATCCCAAAAACCCCCATAGGAAAAATATGATTTTTGACTCGCCGGAGATCCGTCGCAGGCGGCGGCGCGTGGCCGTCACGCGCCACCACCGGCAATGGTGCGTGAACCACACGCATCTCCGATCTAAACTACTCCGATGGGAGCGTTTAACCACTCGTTGGAAAGATCCCAACGAGCCCAACATCTTTTCTAACTGGGCCGAGACCTAATTCCACGGCGATTGGCCAGAATTGAGTCCAAAACAAATGGTGGCCAAAATTGCCAGAAATTTTCTCTGGTCGATTCCGTCACCGGTGAGGCACCTTGGTCCCCCAAACCAAGGGGGTTTTGATCCTTGGACCATACCCAATCGAACCCACCCAAAACCCACGCCGAAAAATGACCGGAACGCCGCTACCGAATCCACCCGGATTCCGACGGGTTCCCGCCCATTTTCGGCCACAAAACATCAATAAATCTCACAAACAATTACATGAATGGAAAGAAGAGATGAAGAGCTTCAAATCTATACAAGAATGCCGACAACCGTGACGTTTTCCGGTGGGTCGCAATCGGAAATCCAAACAGGCCAAAATTGTATACGGGTCGCGAACGTACACAATTCGTATTTTTCTGATTTTCTCTATATTTCCACCATATTTTCACTATAAATACCAAAAATTTCTGATAAGATCAATGGCTGAGCTTTGATTTGATCAAGATCCAACGGTCCAAAGTAAACCGCCAAGAAAAATATTTTAAAATACATATTTTCACATACGAACTTCCAAAAAATTGAAAGAAATAGCTCGATAACCCGAAAAATTCTCTGAAAATTCCTACGAGCTTGAAAATAAAAACTCTACGACTTTCGCGAAAAAAGTCGGATCAAATTCTCGCCTGAAGAAAAAGTCGTTAACAAAATTTCACGAGGTGCATAATTCGCGGAAAACCTAAATCATAAAAGTTAGCGTAACTTTTGGTTTGGACCGTTACAATTCCTCCCCCCCCCCCCCCGCAAAGAAATTTTTCCCTCGAAATTAACACACCTCCTAGTTAAAAAGATATGGGTACTGCTCCCGCATGTGCTGCTCGGTTTCTCAGGTGGCTTCCTCAACTGCATGATTTCTCCACAAGACTTTCACAAGAGGAATGAATTTGTGACGAAGTTCCTGAACCCTCCAATCAAGAATCTAAACTGGCTCTTCCACATAAGTCAAATCATCCCGAATAGGAAGCTGACAAGGTGCTAAAACATGAGTTGGATCATAAATATACTTCTGCAGCATAGATACATGGAACACACTGGCCATCTCGGAAGGTAGTGCCAACCCGTACGCCACAGCACCCACTTGCTCAGTAATCTCATACGGACCAACATAAAGCTGGCGAAGTTTACCACGTTTCCCAAACCGTACAACATCTTTCCAAGGAGATAATTTCAAAAACACTCAGTCACCAACTTCGAATTCCAGATTTTTTCTCCTCACATCAGCATAGCTCTTTTGTCGATCTTGTGCAGCTTTCAATCTGTCCCGAATAATCTAAATGTCTTCAGCAGTATTTTTCACTAGATCAGGACCAAGAAGTCATCTTTCCCCTACTTCACTCCAACACAACGAAGTTCGACACTGCCTACCATACAGAGCTTCATATGGAGCCATACCGACACTGGCTTGGTAACTGTTGTTGTACACAAACTCAATCAAATGTAGCTGTTGATCCCAATTTCCCTTGAACTGCAACACACACGATCGCAACATATCTTTGAGAGTTTGAATTGTCCTTTCTGATTGGCCATCAGACTGAGGGTGGAAAGCTGTACTAAATCACAGTTTAGTCCCCAATTCTTTCTGTAATGCCCGCCAAAACTTGGAAGTAAACTGAGTATCTCGATCTGATACAATTGACACAGGCACACAATCTCAGCCATATACAACTTCGCCAATTTACTCACAGATAGTTTCCCGGGAAGTGCAAGAAAATGAGCTGACTTCGTAAGATGATCAACAATTACCAAAATTCCAGTATTTTCACTAGATGTACGAGGCAAATGATATACAAAATCCATGGTGATATGCTCACATTTCCACACCGGAATTTCTAATGGTTTCAGTTTTCCCGCAGGTTTCTGTCGCTCTGCCTTCACCTGTTGACAAATAAGGCACTTGCTTACATAGGTTGCTATTTCCCTCTTCATATTGCGTCACCAGTAATAAGCTTTAAGCGTCCGGAATATTTTTGTACCACCTGGATGCATAGCATAAGCAAAACAATGAGCTTCATCAAGTATATTTTTCTTTAATTCTGCATCACCTGGTACACATAATCTCCCTCTGAACATTAAAGTGTCATCCGTCTTCAATTGAAACTCTGTTGGTTCACCATTTTGAATCATGTTCTTCGTACTTCGTAGATAAGAGTCTACATCCTGAGCTTCACGAATCTGATTCAACAATACTAGTCAAACCTGGAAACTGGCCAACAATGCTCAATCATCATCCCATTCCAATTCCGCTCATGTAGCTCGCAACTCAGCCAATAGTGATACTCTTGCTACATGTTAATAGGGAAGCTCCGGATTTTCGTCTAAGGGTATCAGCAACAACATTAGCTTTTCCCGGATGATACGGAAACGTACAATCATATTCATTAATCAGCTCCATCCACCTTCGATGTCTCATGTTCAAATCTGGTTAAATACCCAAATAAGTAAAACTCTTGTGATCAGTAAAAATCTTGCATTGTGCTCCATATAGGTAGTGTCTCCAGCTCTTCAAGGCTAACACAATGGCAGCTAGCTCAAGATCATACGTGGGGTAATTAACTTCATGAGGCTTCAATTGTCTGAAACCGTATGCCACCACCTTGCCATGCTGTATCAAAACATAACCAAGACCCAACTTCGAAGCGTCACTGTAAATGACATATTCCCCATTGTCGTCTGGTAGTGTCAACACCGGTGCAGTGGTCAACCTCTCTTTCAATGTCAGATAGCTTTCTTCATAGGCACCGGACCACTCAAATTTAACTCATTTCTTCGTTAATCAAGTAAGTGGAGTTGCAATATGTGAAAAGTCCTGTACAAAACGGCGATAGTATCCAGCTAAGCCCAAAAAACTTCTTATCTCGGATACGCTGGTAGGTCTGCTCCAATTCAACACTGCCTCAATTTTGTCAGGATCAACGCTAACTCCGTCAACCGAAATCACATGACCCAAAAATTTTACCTGATCCAGCCAAAATTCACACTTGCTAAACTTCGCGTATATCTATGTATCCCGCAAAGTTTACAAGACGGCCCGCAGATGCTTCATATGTTGCTTCACACTTCGGAAATAAATCAAGATTTTATCGATGAACACAATCACGAACTTATCCAGATAACGCCTAAAGACTCGATTCATGAGATCCATAAAAGCAGTTGGGGCATTTGTTAAACCGAAAGGCATAACAAGAAACTCTTAATGTCTATACCGTGATCGAAAAGCTGTTTTGGGAACATCAAATTCCTAAATCCGTAGCTGATGGTATCCAGACCTCAAATCAGTCTTCGAGAATAATGTAGCTCATTTAAGTTAATCAAACAAATCATCAATCTGTGGCAAAGGATACTTGTTCTTTACTGTGACTTGATTCAATTTTCGATAATCAATACATAATCTCATAGAACCATCCTTTTTTTCCTTACGAACAACACTGGAGCACCCCATGGTGAAACACTAAGCCGAATGAAGCCTTTATCAATCATCTCATACAACTGAGTCAGCAACTCTTTCAACTCTGCTGGAGCCATTCTATAAGGTGTTTGTGAGATCGGACCAGTACCCAAAAGTAACTCAATGGTGAAGTCAATCTCTCTCATCTGCTGGAGACATTCTATAAGGTGTTTGTGAGATCGGACCAGTACCCGGAAGCAACTCAATGGTGAAGTCAATCTCTCTCATCGGAGGAAGACTAGGTAAATCTTCAGGAAACACATCTGGGTACTCACAAACTACTGAGATATTCCCAATATTCGGCACGCAAACATCAGTATCAATCACATGAGCCAAATACGCCTCACATCCTTTCTTTAACATCTTCTCAGCCTTTACTGCCGAAATCAAACAAAGTGGAGAGACATTTCTTTCCCCGCGAAATAAAATTTCTGGCATGCCTGGACTTCTAAAAACTACCTCATTTCTATGACAATCGAAGACTGCCCAGTGAGTCTCCAAGAAATCCATCCTCAAAATCACATCAAAGTCCACAATATCCAGCAACATCAAATCCGCGGGTAACCCACAGCCTCCTATAAAAATCTCACAGTCCCGATACACCCACCCGACACACACTACCTCGTCGGATAGATACAACGCTCGCCACATACTAGGGAGTGGAGAAGCAGGTATAGTGGCTAATGATGCTAATCTATATGACATGAAGTAATGTGTAGCCCCCGGATCTAACAAAGTAAGAACTGGAATACCGAAAATATATAACGTATTGATGATGACTTCAGGAGAATCTATGCCCTCTGTCAAGTTCATGGCATACACACGAGCTTGTCCAGCTAGTCGTCCATGCTGACTACGATTCTGCTGGTCTGCTTGCCCAGAAGACTGTGTTGCTCGATCTCCAGAAGTGGTACCCTGACCATTACTGCTACCCTGAGCTGCAACATCCCCAAAAGTACCACCTTGCAAACATTCCCTTGCAAAGTGACCCACCTGGCCACAACAATAACAACTGGTGATGCCTCGAAAACACGAACCGTAATGCCACATATTACAAATGTTGCACAATGGATAATCTCTTGGTACAGCTAGTGTATCATATGTGCATCAAGGGTAATTCAATCCACTGGAACTCGTACTTGCTTGCGACCTCTGGGGTCAATCCCTCCTCCATCTCCGACTTCCTCTTTGACCAGATGAGCCAGTAAAAAACCTGTAAGATCCACCACTCGAAGAGGATGCTGATCCAGAAGTACCAAAACTCAGCCTTTTTGAAGGACCCTGACTAGATCCACCTTCCTCGAAACGGCGAGACTGAAACCGCCTCTGTCTCTCTCTCTCTCAATATCTTCACCTCTGAGTGCAGCACTGACAAAGTCATCAAAGTTGTCCCGAGACATAGTTGTCAAAGTTCTCTTGATATTCAGATTCAGACCCAACTCAAACCTTCTGCATTTTGCTTCCTCAGATGCAACCATATCACGCGTAAATCGAGATAAACGGGTGAACTTATCTTGATATTTGAGCACTGACATACCTCATTGCCTCAAGTTGGTAAACTCTTCATACTTCCTTTGCTGGGTAGCTTGATTGAAATATTGGCGCATAAATAAATCCCTGAATGTAGGCCATGAAGTATCAATAGGAACCCTCTCAGTGCTAACCTACAAGAAATAAGCATCTGAGTTCAATAACCCAACAACAACAACAGTCATCTGCTTAGGAGTAAAGTGTAGGCGCTCACAAACACACTCCACCTGGACTAACCAAGCCTCACATACTTCAGGATCAGTAGAGCCAGAAAAAAGTAGTCGCTTCAGCTGTCCTAGCGTTTACTACAGGGTCAAAATGATCTTCTAAACAAAAAACTAGCATAAGCAAGTCGTGCGTTCGCTGATGCTCAACAGGATCCCAGCCCGATCAACATGGGCTCCACGTCGGGGAGGCATCCTAAGAAAACCAAACATTAATCACCAAAACCAACATGATGCAATAATGATACCTCAAACATTTGAAAGCATACAACACCTAGAGCATTGATGATTATCCGTCGGCCGGTCAGGTCATCGCTCCGGAAATGCTATACATTCTCAAAGGTCTTTAGTAACATAACTGCAAAAGACTACAGAACCTAAAACTTAATGCTCTGATACCAACTGAAAGAACTCAACCCCAATTCAGTTGCCTAAACCAAAATTAGATCCTAACAACACGACAACCTTTTAAAGATTTTTGCCTGAGTTTACTTAATAAAATGAGTAAAACAAAAACCTGCAATGAAAATACACTTCCAAATAGTCCAGAAAAGCCAAACCGTGGGACGCCAATTCCCATCCGAATTTCTCAAATTCACAAACTACTGAATAACAGTAAAAGTATTTTTTTACACTTATTATTCAAAATCCAGTAAGTACTCGAAAAGCATTACAAAGAAAAATAAACTAACATAGTACTCAGAGCAACTTCTAATTTATAAATATATAAAGCTAGTAGGTTAAACCAAGAACCTACTAGAAAAGAACTTGAACTCTAAGCCGCTGACGACGACGCGTAACCACAGGATAGAAACTGCAAACTGGGCAAGAAGGAAACCGAAAAGCCCAGAGAAAAGCATATAAATAATAAAACCGTTAAAATGAGTGGACGAAAATAATAATATAGCACATAAATAGGAAATATAAATCCAACATACTTTTCACAATAAATGCACATCAAAATCATGCGAGTTAAAACAATCAAGCTCAGGTCAGATATTTGTCCTAACCCTCCTGGGTGTTGTGTAACGTGTGGATGCAATAACTTGAGTACGTTTCCCTCAAGTTACAAACATGCCCAGGTCAGGTGCTTGTCCTAACCCTCCTGGGTGCTGTGTAATCACGGGTCAGGTGTTGGTCATAACCCTCTCGGAGCATCTCGGGGATCAGCCGAGAGGCCATAGCATCGATGCATCCATAATAACCATACTCTGTGTAAAAACAAATCATATGTGCCTCCGAACCAATGTATGCTCATAAAATACGTAATCATAAATGCATACCCATAAATGCATAATCGTAAAAGCATAATCATATACTCACAAATCAACTGTGAAAATTAAAGTGTCCACTCACAGTAAACAGCTAGCCCTGAGGCCCGGCGGAAGCTCCCTCGCCAAAATCTCTCTCGCGGTTTCCTGAATAAATAAAAATTCATTTAATTTCAGAATTCAATAAAACGGGCGAAAACAACTCAGAAACCATCCCAGAAACCCCACGGGAAAAATAGGATTTTTGACTCGCCGGAGCTCCGCCGCGGGCAGTGGTGCTTGAACCACACGTGCCTCCGGTCCGAACTACTCTGATGGGAACGTTTGACCACTCGTTGGAAATATCTCTACGATCTCAACATCTTTTCCAACTGGGTCGAGACCCAATTCCACGATGATTGGCCGGAATTGAGCCTGAAACTCACGGTGGCCGAAATTGCCAGAAATTTTCTCCGGTTGATTCCGTCATCGGTGATGCACCTCGGTCCCCAAAACCAAGGGAGTTTTGATCCTTGGACCATATCCAGTCGAACCCACCCACAACCCACGCCGGAAAACGATCGGAACACCGCCACTGAATCCACCCAGATTCTGACGAATTCCCGGCCATTTTTCGGCCACAAAACATCAATAAATCTCACAAACAATTACATGAATCGAAAGAGGGGATGAAGAGCTTCAAATTCACACCAAGAACGCCAACAACCGTGGCGTTTTCCGGTGGGTCGAAATCGGAAATCCAAACGGACCAAAATTGTATACGGGTCGCGTACATACACAATTCGTATTTTTCTGATTTTCTCTATATTTCCACCGTATTTCTACTATAAATACCAAAAAATTTTGATAAGATCAACGGCTGAAGTTTGATTTGATCAAGATCCAATGGTCCAAAGTAAACTGCCAAGAAAAATATTTTAAAATACATATTTTCACATACGAACTTCCAAAAAATCGAAAGAAATAGCTCGATAACCTAAAAAATTCCCAGAAAATTCCTACGAGCATGAAATTAAAAACTCCACGACTTTGGCAAAAAAAAATCGGATCAAATTCTCGCCCGAAGAAAAAGTCGTTAACAAAATTTCACGAAGTACATAATTCGCGGAAAACCTAAATCGTAAAAGTTTGCGTAACTTTAGTTTGGATCGTTACAGATCCACTGTTTTATTTTTATTTGTATTTTTATAAATATTTTTTTTTTGTCTTATCCGAATCAAAGACTAGCAGGATTTTGATACGTAATATTTTTAGGCATAAATATTGGAATATGATTGTGTTGATGGAATTTTAAAGATAATAATTGCTCAGTATTTTTATTTTATTTTTTGAAAAACAACAAAGAACAAAGCTTCAGTAAGATCCAAATGTAGAAAAAAAAGAAGAAGATCATAATGTAGTATCATAATAAACCACCGTGTGATACTAGGTTGCTTTTAATTTCTATTACACCAATGTTACAACCAACTCTTTAAGCTTGATGCTTCACTTCCCAGAACTAGTTGCACAGTATTTGGTTGTGATATTCTCATTTCAGGTTCCACATGTGTTCATTGCGTGTGAGTGAAAATGTTGCCAAGGAGGCATTTCAACACATGAAGGATTCAACGTTGGCGCAAAGAGCACTGCACATCGCAGCTCCTTCCGAGAACACCATTACAACCTCCACCAGAAAATACATACAGTTGTTGAGAGACATGCGTAAAACTAGGAATGCTGTGAATTGCCTTGTTGTTGTTTTACCTGCTTTGAGAATTTATAAGTTGGTTGCGCACAAGATCAAAAAAGATTATAGTGGGAAAACTCATTTGTTTCAGCCATGGCTCGATATGTACGGTTCTGAGATATTTTGAAGGCTTTATCCTACAAACTGAAAATCTCATAGATTGCTTGATTGGTCCAAGTTAAGCGATTGGTCTGTGACTTTGAAGTATGGACAAGACTGACGTCTTGTAGTAGACATGTTTTTTGATGTACCTATGATCATGAAGTTGTGCCCATTAAACAAAGAATACCTGAAGTTTCAGTTGATCTACGGATTTGAACCACCTTGCTGCAAGAACCAGTTCCCTTGTGAGTCAAGTATCCTACGTAGTCTATTCCTCGGAGGAGAAATAGAGCCTACAATAATAGAGAAAAATTTTACTGACCTCTGTGTGAATTTTCAAGCTCGTGTGAAGAAAGTTTTTTTTTTATGAGCTCGTGTGAAGAAAGTTACTCCACTATTTGAACAGGAGGATTTTCCCCCTATCTACGAGACAGGTTGGAGGAATTGTTCTCAATGGAGAGGAAGGCATCAGAACTTATTATGGATTCAAAAGTTCTTGCAGGAATTGATCAAAATTCCTTTGATCAATTTTGTTCAGCATTCTATTTTGACTGTCTGCAAGTAGGCCTTTGAACGATTTGGTTCCGACCCTAATTTTCAGGAACTGGAACCGAATCGTTTGATATATATACAATTCAGTTTCTTACATTTAAAAGGCAGAACCGTTTGGAACAGAAATAAAATTTGTGATTATTGTTTGATTTGTTTATACTCTATATAAGTCTATTCTCATCATAACACATTTATTAATTAACAGTAACATACAAATATATTTTCTAGTTCTAGTGTTGAGTGATATAAATAAATAAAATATCATACTTCATAAAATATGGTTGACTCATGATCATCAACTTGGTGATTTGAGTGACAAACAAAATAAAAAATCTTTCATATATAATGATATAATGACATATAATTTTAATATATTTAGTGAAAATATGGACTATATACAGTTTTCGACGGTTCCTTGTAAAATGAAAACCATAAACCGGAACCGAATCGAACCGTCTGAATATGGTTCGGTTCCAGACAAATTATGTATTCTAAAATTTTAGAATCAAACCGAATTACACGATTCCGATTTGATTTAAATCAGTTTTGCAGTTCCCGGTTCTAAAGTCCCAAACCTACCTGCAAGGAATCTTTTGGGAGGAGGGCAACAGGGGTTTCTCATTCTGGTGTAGTGGTAACATCCTACAATCAGCTTTCACAACAGATGAGGACAATGGACTAGAGGAGGTTAAAATGGAAGGAAGCCTATTGTCTTTTGATGACCAAGGTAAATGTACTGGATGGAGCAGAAAAGTGTCATGTCACTGAGTGAAGATAAAAAATTTAGAAGCACGCAGACATGGGGGAGGATTGACAGTGTATATCAGCAACTCACCAACTCTACATTAGAAAGCCTAATGTACTTGATCGGTTGTACGAGGCCTGAAGGCCAAATTTATCTAATGCTTTGAACAAGCCAAGCAAGTATACGAGTAATCCTAAAAGAATGCATTGGAAAACAATCCTGAAAGAATGCATTGGAAATCAATTGCAAGAGTACTCAAGTACTCTTACTCTTAAAGTCTTGAGATTAGGAAACTGAGTTAGAGGGTAACGAGAAAAAATAACTGAAATGCTACTGCCGGAAGGCAAATTGGCCTTCCATGGTGGAGGTACAAATTCTGAACGGAAAGCAATATACAGATTCATATCCCTACAACTTCATTAGGCAAACTAAGGAACAAGAAAAGAACGATATACATAGAATACAGAACCATAGCCAAAGGCAATGGCTCAGCAGAAAAAATGGGATAGTTGAAATACTAGCTAAAAATATGCAGAGCATACATAACATCCGTCTCTGGTCTATTACTCGTCTCAAAAGTAACTCAACTACACACCATTTTCATCACCTAGACGGAAGTTCTGATGCTTGACCGCTAGGAGAAGGATTCGATGAATTTGAAGGCCCGTTATCTTGAGAAGGCGTGTTGCCCCACTTCAGCTCTGCATCAGATGGTTCAACTACATGCACTGACCCGTCAGTCATGCCGACTGAAATCTGGTTAGGCTCAGATGGATGAGATGCTATGACTAGAGGATATGAGGGATTGCCACCGCTGCAGTGTACAAAAGAGGCAACAAGATTCAGTACAGTAACAGAAGATGAGAGATAAGAGGAGGAACAAAGGTTTCTATTCAACAAACTGTACCTCATAGAAAAAGATGGTATATACGCAGAAGGAGCTATTCGACATCTGAGTCTTAAGCTATCAGCATCAAAGACTCCCACAGCACCATCGCAAAATGAAGCATAAACCAACAGACCATCGCATGAATATATTGCACATGAGATGGGAGAAGCAAGTGCATCTTTTGGAGACCACTGCCAATTTACAAAAAAAAAGATTATTAAGTCAAATTACAATAGAAATAATGAATAATATTAACGCAAGGACAGTCTGCTGAAGAACTTACAGAGCGTAAACAATCAAGCTTGGAGTCGTACACGGCAATTTGGCTTTCATGGGCAACCAATAGATGCGTGTGATCATTATGAAACTGAACTTTCGTCTCTCCAACCAACGGGGATTGCCGACCAGGTGGTGCTTGTATGAACCTGGATTTTTTCTTCTCCCATCCATCAATGCTCCACACACATAACTACAAGCAACTCAATTAGATTAAATGACAATATATCGAGCAATTATCCAATGCTTTATAAGAAAAAGAAAGATTCCCATGACAAGTTGCTGGCCTCTAACCTGGGCATCAGCTCCTGATGAAACTAGTATGTTAAGACTTTGGGAAAACGCAAGGCCTGTTATCCGATTCTGGTGCCCATTCAGTTTGGTTTTGACCTGTCAATCCCATCAAACATATAGTTTTTCAAGTAACTCGGTAACATAGCTCAAGATAACAAACAAATACAACCATGGAAGAAGCTTACTTCATCAACCCTAACATTATATATTAAAATAGAGGAGTCCTCCATGCCAATAGCAATTATATTATTATCCTGAGGATGAAATGCCAGAAAAGTAGCTGCAGGAGGAGGAGGTACAAATGTTGTCATGACCTGTAAAAACAAAAGGTTTATTCAGTCAACAAGTGAATCAAAAGCAATCGAATATGTGACCGAATATAAATGAAAAGCAAAAAAATAGGATAGATATTCGCACTTAAGGGAAGCAGCAGTTATAGCATACCTTAAAAGTCATCATGTTGAATAATGAGACCTTCCCGCCAGATGCAGACATTACATACGAGTCATTTTTAGATAAAGCAATGCATGCGGTAGATTCCTCAGCTGGTTTATTGTCATTAACATCATTAGCCATAAGAATTCCATTTGGTGGCTGCCACAACTGTGGTACAACATATGCACTAGCCTGGAAGAAAATAGCACAAGGTAGGAAATAATAAGAAACACAAACTAATTAACAGATAATTACTCATTAGACATTATAGGAAGGACAGAAGCCAGACCTTCCCTGTTGGATTATTCCTGTCATTGCGTGGCCATTTCCAAAGCTTGTGAACAGCATTTGAAGCAAGGGCTAACAAAGCCAAACCATTGTTGGTGTACATTAGTCTCACAATCTGCAACTACCAAAATTCATTGTCAAGTCACGGTATTATGGAATCCATAAGATCTACGCGACCTTGTTCAGTATGAATACATCAGATTGTACAAATTGAAATGTAAGATTAGCAAAAGTGTGTCGTTTGACTGGAATAAATTAAAACAGGCTGCTCTTCTTTGTCTGAAACCCAACAAAATAAAAAATTAAACATAGTGTAGATTCCATCTCATATATTATAGTGAAAGGCTTCATGAGGAAAACTTGCTGACAGATGATTTTCATATATAAACCAAGGTTTTGTTTGTCCACACCTTTCCAGCTGTTGTAGAGTCGGGCAATCTCAAAGCTTTCATTAGAGAAGGATCCGCAATATCAGAAATTTTCCAGCTTTTACTCTTGTCTACATCATCAGATATCCGTGGCTTAACATCAACAAGCCTGTTGCTCTCCATGTTACCCTGCAGTCAAACCAATATTAATTCTCGAACATATAAAACATTAAAATTTGCATGCTGTTTTAACTTACCAGATTAGTCATAGAAACAGCAGGTTGGATTCTATCTGCACGCTCCAGGGATGGTGCAACATGGTTGGAGACATTCCCAATAGGGCCCAATGCATTAACAAGTAGAGGCTGCTAGAAATAAAGATACGGAGCAACTAAGACAACATAGTATATACGTGGCAAGAATCATAGTGATACTGATTAATAAAAAGTAAAAAGTTAGAACTAGAGTACCTTAGTGTTGATGGGCTCAGAAGTGCCTCGGCTTTTTTCCATAGCTCTACCCTCCAACATCCTAATCAAGCGTAGACCATCATTATTTGCTAAAATCTTAATACCGCTGTCAGTCGTTGTTACTGCCATCAGGGATCCTTCTTTATTGAATCTGAGTCTAGGACTAGCCTGCAAAATGAGGCAAAAACAAATTATGTGACTTATGCACTCTCCAGTTGAATGGTTTCAACATAGTGTAAACGAGAGAATTACTCACCGGCAACCCACCATCTGCATCAACAGCTGTCAGCACATTGGTATTGTCCATATCCCAGAACTTTATTTGAAATTCATCACCAGCGGCTAGGAACCGATTCCTTGTTGTGTCGAACTGGACAACATCCAAAGAGCGTTTCCTAAACCCAGAATATGTCCGCTTGATAGCCCCTTCACTCTCATTCCACTCCACCAGATGAGATTCACCTTCCTTACTCGTTCCACATGAGAAGAGTCTACAAATAGCGATACTCATTTACTTAGGAAGTGATGATAGTTGAGCAATGAATTTAATATACAATAATGGCTTCCAAAAATTTAAAAGGTAACAATAAAAAGTAAACTCCACAGTACACTCCATGTGGTAGATCTGCGTCATTAGAAATGAAAAGGCTCACTGACCAAAAGAAAATACTACGGAAAAGCCTTCATGGGATGATTAAGTATTCAAAAGGTTTCAATGGCCAACATAGTTTGCAGTCCATCATTGAATACACAGCAAATGACATTATAGATAACATCCAGCAGTTTAGTAGGAATTCACTTTCATCTGTACAAGCATTACCTGGTTCCATCTGCACTATATGCCATCATTGTACACCATAGTCCAGGAGCATCATAGTCTACTCTTGACCCCAAACAATCGTATAGCCAAGCTTTAATCTTCCCATCAATCGCAGTTGAAAAAATGAACTGACAGAAAGCCATGTGCATTAGCTATACAAGTATGCTGATGATTTTCAAGGCTTCAATTGTTATGTGAATGAACTCAAACTGCACTCTACAAATTAACATATTGAAAGCCTACACTTTAAAGGCCAATGATGAGCTTTTAAAGGTGACATACTTGTATATTTTCTTTGTAATGAGGGCACACTGAATATACAGGAGCTTCATGGCCTTCAAATGTATATTGTTTGCGTCCGGCTATGGCATCCCATACCTGTATCATAAATATTTACAATCATGAAGCCCAAGTCTCTTTTATGTACAAACCACATCAACTCTTAAAGTTTCTACCTTGATCACTTTATCATCTCCGCAGGTAACAATACACAATTGCTTGTTGGGATGAGCAAATGCAATGTCATTAACACCACCAACGTGAGCATCAATCTAAAGGAAAAGATAGATCGTCAGTGACCAGCACATTTTTAGTTCGTGCGAGAAACCTATCAGAACTACAAGCCTACCTCCAAATGGTGTCTCAGTTCTCCAGTTGGATTGTAAGTATATATTTGAATGATGTGCTTCGAAAATGCAACACCTATACATGTTGAAAGGTAACAATGTTATTTACCATAACAGATAGTAATCATTTGTCTCGATTATCAGGAGTATGCATACCGAGCATAAGTCCATCTGGTCCCCAAACACAACGAGTTACTGATATTGCAGCATCATTCACCAAAGCATTCTGGTAATAAAAAAAATTATGGGTTTGGAGTATAACAAGTCGCTCTCCCAGGGTCAGAATATATGGTACCAGAGGTTAACGTAAAGATGTCACTATTGGTTATTGGATAAAGCCACATAAGACTAAATCCTCCTATAAATTGGACTCAATTACCAGTTTATGATAGGACTACAAGACCACTGACTAGCAAGAGGATAACCACAATTGTGTAGTCAAACATATTATACCTGCAGAGGCATTGACACAGCTTGTATATCCCAGACCTTGAAAGCTTTATGTACCAACCTTTCCCGGGACCCCAACTCCCAGAGACTGATGTCCCCAACATTTGTCCCGACTACAAACAAAAAGTTTGGAAATAAAAATGCATATCAAAAATCAACAAA
The DNA here is from genome assembly GCA_946800695.1 of Geum urbanum. NCBI lineage: Eukaryota > Viridiplantae > Streptophyta > Magnoliopsida > Rosales > Rosaceae > Geum > Geum urbanum. Next base: position 41,517,521 of record OX327017.1, on the reverse strand, counting down.
TAAACAAGAACAAAAGAACATATGACGATCAAGTAATACTTCCAAGTACAAACCTAGAAGAATAGTTTGGTGCTGAGGATGAAAGTCCATGCTCATCACATTAGAACCTTGACTAAGGGTCCGAACAACAGTCTTAGGAAGGTCATCTTGTGAATACGCATTGGAATTATGCATCACGCCAGAAAAGGACACCTGCAAGAACATGGTGAGCATAGGATTTCATCCTTCTTGAACAAACATAATAAATTGAGTTTAAAAGATAAATTCTTCCTTTTCATACCTCTTCAGCTGGGCCAGTACGACAACGCTTCATCATGTGTTCCGAATCAGCTGACTGATAATCCATCCCTGTAACACCTGTTGGTGTCCTTGGGTGCTTCAAGAAAGCAGCTGTACAAAGCAAGCATTATGTTAAGAAAAGCAAAAATCATAGCCATGACATTAGAAGCCTGCACAGAGCAAAAATTAAATATGAACAAACTCACCAGCACTAGAAGGCTGCATAAGACCAGGAGGAGCTGCTGCAACAGCAGGGTGAGGCATAGAAGGATTAGGACTTGACATCCACCCAGCCATAGCCCCCGGAGAAGGAGAGACAACAGGCTGGAAAGGCTGCATAGACATGAAGGGCTGATGTGAGTAATATTAAAAATGGCAGCACTTCAATCTCATGCAGGTCAGTAGATGCACTTACACCATGGGCACCAATAGGAGGAAATGCCCCAGCCTTTGGAATCGGTCCAACAAGGGAATTGTTTGTGGGAGGCGGACGAGATCCATTAGCATTTGGAGCACAAGAATGATCCATAAACAGTGTTTTAATATCAGGATTTGGACGGGGATTCTTGCAAAGCTGGTGCTGCCAATTGAGACTGAAATTTCAAAAAGAAATATGAACTTGGAACGAACAGCTCTCATAAGAGGAAAATCCAATGAGAAAGAATTAAACATTTCAGGAAGTCAACCAAATACCAAAGAAATAATGAGATTTTTCCATAATGGTGTACCAATGCATCATTCCTCTTAATGATAAAAAGCAAAATCAGTTACAGAATTATCAGCTTCTCATATGATATGTAAAAGCTAAAGGGTTGACAACAAGCTTGCACAAAATAAGTTAAAGAGGAGATGCGAGAGTAACCTCTGGTTTATCAATGTCCTTAAACGGGAACTCTTGAAGCTCGGGAATGCAAGTTTATCACGAAATAATGGGTTCGCTTCAATGAGCTTTTTAAGTTCTATAAGCATGATATTACGAGCCGATTTTGTATCTCCATACTTGGAAAGCTGCTCATTTTGCCTGATGATGTGATACAATAGAACTGTGTGAGGACCAAATATAAAGCATGCTGCCATATTGACAAAGAACCAACATCTGAAAACAAGCAATACCTGAAGTTGTCAAGAGTGAGCAATTGAGTGATCTCCTTGAAAAGTTCCTCATTAAAAGATGCAAAAACCTTAAGGTCCTTCACGAGAATCTCAACAGCCTTTGACCTGTCCTGCCTGATAGCAGGAAATATAGAAAACCATACAGACTTATCAAACAGCTGCAGAACTCCATATCAAACCCTCTTTTACAACGCTACAACAAAACTTAAAGCGTCTACCAACTAATACAGCACCATTACCATTTTGGTACACAGTCAATAGAAGGGAATACAGCCTACTTTCAAGAATTCAACATATATCAAAAACATTAGGATTGAAATGTCACCTATCAAGAGCTTCCAAATACTTTTGCTTCCTGATTTCAAAAAAGATCTTCATGGAATATCGATTGTCCTCGACTTTAGTGAAGCCGCCCAAATAGCGCTCCACTTCATCCCACTCTCCAGCCTGGACTTGATCCTCGAAATGCTTCATATTGAAGAAAAAGCCAGACTCTTGCTCTAGCCTGAAAGTGGACAAAGCGCACATTATACACAAGGGCACATACATATGTTTTAACTGGGAATGCAGTAAGTTAATGAAATATTCAAACATCTATAGTTGCTCCCGAATGTGATTTTTGTTTCGTAAGCTTCCCATAAAGACTACAATGCTTACATTCTTCTCTTCCATCAAATTTACAGTAAAGCAAACACATAAAAGCTGAACAAAACATTAACATCCTCGAAAGACAGAAACTTACTTATGAACTGTTTCCTTGAACTTCTCCTCGTCCAAGAACTGTAAAATCAAGAACACCAGTTCCCTACTCAAGGAAGACATTGCCCCAGGTAATCCTAACCGCTCCAGTGCAAATAATTGGTACTGAAATCAACTGCTAATATATTTCGGGCTTTACCCGAATTCCTTTACGGATCCGAACAGGTCACCAACAAAAAAAAAATGGAGCACACAGAACCTCCGATTTCTCTGTTAAGCTTTCCTATACTTGTACTAATTTTCGCATCAAGCAACTTTCAAATTCACAGAGAACCCACAATCATCTAACCTCCAGCTCAGTACAAGTAAATGCCTCTCATCACCAAGATAAGATTTCTAGAGAAAAACCCCACAAAGACAAAAAAGCACAAATACCCAATACGAAAACACAACCTCTTAGATCAAAGTAAAACCTTACTTCACTTAAACCTCAAAACAAAGCCTCCAATTTCAGCTTCAACACTAAAGATCCAAGCTTTACTGCAACTGAAGACAGAGCCCACCCAAAATTTTGAGCTTTGAACTCAAAAAACACAAGTTGGGCTTCCTTCACATGACATGTAAATCTAGATTGAGGCCAGAAGAAGCACAAAGCTTTAAACTTTTTTTCTTCTTCTTCTAGGGTTAGGGTTTTTCTCTCCTCTCAGAACAAAGAAAAAACTCTGCGCTCTCTCTCTCTCTCTCTCTCTCTCTCTCTTGTGTTTGAAGCTGAACTCTGCAACCGCCTCACCTTACTTTCTCTCTCAAAATGTCTACTTTGTATCTGTCTCTTTCTTCTTGTGGATCTCTCTTTATATACTATTTTTCTCTCTCTAGGACAGAGACAAAGCTTGTGCTGTTTTGTGCTTTTGCTCTGGGCGCTCTCTCTCTCTCTCTCTCTCTCTCTCTCAAGACTTTCAATTTCAAGGCTTTTACTAATTTAATTTTCCATTTCCATTTTTGTAATGCTTAAATATATACACCGCACGTAATCCCTTCTTTTTCTCCCTACCTGACTTTCCTTCCTTACTTTGGATTGGACTTTAGTGACTACTATATTCACATATCACAGTCTACCACTAGCCACAGAGAAAACCCTAGACCAGTGGAAAATGATTCCCTACATGACTCTCTTTTGTGGTATCATGGGTTCGGTCTTGTTTCGTGACATGTGGGAAGGGAATGATGGAGTTTACTTTGTTTTGGTTCCAAAAGCAAAGCATAACTGATTGAGATGAGAGATGAGAGATGAGAGATAGAGAGAGAGACTCGTGTGCCTCAAAAACAGTCCCATTTTGAGTCGGCAATCGTCCTTTCCCTTCTAACTCTTTCACTCACTTTCAACAACTACATTTGTCAATATTATTACGAAAGTAAACCAATAACTTACTACATTATGACGTTATAGCCGGTGAGGCAATCCGTTGGTCAATGTCTCTAATTAGAATTTTATTTTCACTGTCATATCATAAATATAACGAATTACGAGAGTTGAACATGAGTTGTCAAAACGAAACTCATAATTCTTCATATAAATGAGTTCGTTTTTAATATCTTATACCATTTAATATGTCCTTACCTGTTAATCCAGCCTAATATAGCATCCTACACCATTTAATATATCCTTACCTATTAAGAGTACTTTAAAATGAGTAAATTCGTGGCGATAAATGAGTAAGTTCGCAGCGAGAGAACAGTATTAGTGTGTTACATATTTTAGTTATTTATTTATTTTAATAAGGAGTTGTGACTACCTTTAAATCTCAATTAATGAAATTAAAAAATACAAGAAGAGGACATAAAACTTAAACCCCATAAGAAGAGTAATACGTGAAACTAATACATCGTATCCTAAACTACATCATTTAGCAAAAAGTGCATCATTGGCTACTTTATTTGTTTTACAATTACGGCGACGCAGTACCGGAAAGATAACGCGACTAAGACGACGCAGTAATTTACTTTGAACCGCTTTCCTACTATTTAGCCGACAGGGATCACCATCGACACTACATCTCATCCTGCCACTAGACGGAAGCACCAAATTCACAAACCATAGAAATGTTCCTACCTAAACCAAACAAGGCACCAAAGGTGCACAGTCCGAGACAAAACTCACATCTGTCAACCTCATATGAATATTGATTTATTTGCGACAAAAATAAAAATATCATAAAATAAACATAAATAGACTTTAGAGATTGAAAAGACCAAAATAAAAGACATAGGATCAAAAAAATACAGGCACAACACCGGAGCCCAACAAGCAAATAGGGAGAAGCCCATCACACCTTCACACCGGGACTTGCCTCCAACGCACCAACTCCTTCCTTCAATCCCCCACCGTTCTTGCCTCCCGCCCCTGCCATAGCAACACCAGCCAAACCAGAGTAAGATCACATCGCCTTCTGATCCGCCACCATCCTTCGGTCCCCAAACTTTTTTAAACCGCTATGTAACCACCGTCGAGTGGTCAAGACCCACTGTCGACTCACTCGAGGCCGTGACTACATATTCGTCGGCGATGCTTGACCAAGATACCAAGATAGGCGATCTGCTTCGACTGGGGGTAGCTCGACCCTTCATTCGCGCCCCAAACTAGCTACCCATCCTTCCTATTGTCGTTGTAAATCCCTTGCGAACACGAGATCCGCCACTTCCCGTTGCAAGTTAGACTCCATTCTCCACCGAAACCCAACATCAGGGAACAGGACCCGTCCTGCTGCACCCCACGACACCGACAAGGATATAGGTCGACGCCGACAAGGCCAGGGGCCACTGAACGAGCAAAAGGCACAAAGAGATTACTGTTATCCCTTGTGGCGTTTTCACGTCTCTGCTAGTTACATACTTTATTATAGGACATGAGTATGATCATAAGAATAATGAAAAAATGCCTAACTAAAACATTTATCCAATAATTTTCAAGACCAAGCTATGGATTTTAAGTTATGTCATTTTCTCTCTATATGCAAAACTCGTGACATATTTTCGGTAGGAAAAATGGTTAGGAAGGTCACTTAAGTATGACAAGTTTTAAACTTTGCCCACTCATGTATGGCAAATATCACTTTGCTCACTATCGAATGAGCAAAATATCATTTTGCTCACTATCGAATATCACTTTGCTCACTATCGAATGACACTTTTACTCACTTTGATCACTCTGAATCGGAGAAATTGGCCATACAAGAGTGGGCAAAATGATATTTGAATAATTAAAGTGAATAAGTTGTCATTCGATAGTAAATAAAGTGATATTTGTCATACTTAAGTGAGCAAAATTTGGAACGTGCCATACTCGAGTGACATTCATAGTCATTTTTCCTTTTCGGTATTGCACATTTATATACAGTTACACACCACATTAGAAAGTTTCAGGTTGAAATTAGTCGCACCAACACAGCTCAGGCTTCTTTTGAATAACTAGGTGGGCAGTGTATGGCCGAGTCAATGTGACGCTTCAATCCCTTTGTGGTGATTGATTGAAGAGGAGGATGAAGGTGACCTTCGAAAGATGTTATGGTCTTTTTTAGAAGCATGACCGTAGATGGATGCCGTGTCATTTTGTGATTTCCCAACCCATCCAATCACATAGGTAAAAAAAGAGAACCACTTAGCATGACCACACCATGTGATATATGTGAAGATTGTAAATCACTCTATTTGGTGTTCCGTTCTCTATTGGCTTCGCCATCCATAGTGGCGACCCGAACACAAATTCTCAATGAGTAAGCATACCCCAAAGATAGAAAAGCAACACATCATGCTTCCATCAATTAGAAATAAATAAAGAATATATATATAACAGAAAATAGCTATTTCCTCAAATATCGAACAAAAACTATGTTATGTTGCCATTTTGAAGTGGTTGTCGCCTCAATCAATTGTATGGGAGAAAGAACATTGGAGGCTATGTTATGTTTGTTTACATTTTCATTCACGAAAACACATTATGATGTATCTAGTCAGTGTTTGTTCAAGATGTAGAATTGACAAGTTATAAGTGTCGTCTATCAAACAAAAGATGTTATCAAATCAAAATCAAACTAGTTATTATCATATAAAAGGACAAAAATAAACTGGTCAAAACGAGTTACTTTCTCAAATCTGAACAATATAACTTAAGATATATTTGGACGATTGTGATTGTGCCACGTAACTACGTAACCTTCCTACCACCTCCCTCTCACTTATTTACCAAACATCTCCCCCAATTTTGAATTTTCTCTTGGTCCCACTACGAGAGGTATTATATTGATGAGACTTTCACTATTAAGAATCTAATGACTTTATTATCCTGACCCAATCAATCAGACCTGTCGTCGTCGTCGTGCCTAGTGCGGAGTAGCTGTCTCGTATACGCACTCTCTGATAAGCAACGCTGCTTATCATATTCGTGCACCCACTTTTCTGACAAACATATATATAACTACTTCTCTTTTCTTAATTTCCCAGATCCAGGAGCAAAAATTCTAGCATGTACATACTCACACCATAAATTCCCTACTCTCCACAATCTCTAAATAATTTCAAAACAAACTGAAAAGGACTTGGGAACGGACCACAACGTTACGCCAAAAAGGGGCTCAGAAAGACAGACAATGCCTCGTACACAGCATAAAACGCCAAAGCGGCGTCGTTTTCCTGACTAGATTGGGTAAACTATTAAATTGTGAAGGGTGTGTGACCTTTAATCAATGCCCACCGCCCCATTGTACGGAACCACACGTGGACGGCGGACCTACTCATTGATCGAAATCTCCAACGCCCAGAGTAAGGCCCGGCCCACTCAGAAGCAATACTAAAACCAATACCAAACTGGGGCGTAAAGCCAAGCGGATGATCATTTATAGTCTGGAAAAACTAAAAGAGATGATAACCGAAAATGAACTAAAAAGAAAACGATACAGTTGATTCATATACATGACTACTATAGCAGCAAGCATTGTGCTTACCCCAGAATCTGCAGACGTTTTGGTGATCGATTTAGTGGCAATGAGGCTTAACAAGAGTCCGTATTTGACAGTCCTTCATACAAAACTTGATGGAGGGTGAACGATCAGGAGTTGACAACTTTGGTTAGGATCGCAGAAGCGTAATTAGCTATTGTTGATTCAGGGGATTGCCGAAGCCGTCCAATCACGGGGAACAACTCTGATGAACGGAGGAAGTCTCTGCAGGGCCGATGCGAGCACATCTTTGCCAAAGAAAACAGAGCTATTTTGAGAGGTGACTCATTGGCTGCATCTTTCCTCGTTGGATTCAGAGCTACGACTGAACACTCTGCCACCAACTTCAGTAAAGACTGCAATGTTCACCAGTTAAGTTCTTAGTCATGTTCATGGTAACATATATATACGTTGTAGAAAGAGATGGTAATGCACAAGAAAGCTGTATAAGATTATTTCAGACAGGCTAACAAAAGCAATTCATACTGACCTGCATGGCTCCTTTAGATACAATGTCTTCACAAAGTTTGTTCGAGTTACGGATAAGATTGCTTAGTGCACCAGCTGCATTTGCTTTAGTCTTGTCTTCCTCCGATGAAAGCAACAGTTTGGCAAGCTGGGGGATAGATCTCCTTAGCTCTTCATACAACAGGTCGTTATGGTAAGCGGCATTCCCTATCTGCACGGAGAAGAGAGGAAAAACTTCATTCACAAAGCTTCAGCATTCACATTAGTAAAACACTTTATTATCACGAATTATATATACATCTATTCCCCTGGACAGTTAAAATGGAACATAGCACTGGCAACAGAACTTACAGCAAAACAAGCAAATTTCCGTGTACGTTTGTCTGGATCAGAGCACCGATCAATAAGGAGACCAATGATTTGATTCTTTGCCTGGACCATCATCATATACAGTAATAAGATAAAATGGAAGTAGATCGGTATGTGTCTACGTGTGTGTGCTTGTAGATATGTTGAATACGATAACTTCAGTAATCCAGAAAGTTGGGACATTTGAGTTTCCTTGGAACTTTAAAGCAGTAAATTGCTCTCCAAATAAATCCAACAGATAACTAAGGAGGCTTGGTTTACTTACAAGGGAATCATAAAAGTAGGAGCTGTGCCGGCACATATTGCCTAGAGCACTGCAAGCCTTCGAACGCACACTAGGATCTTCATGGGTAAGAGATCCCTTGAAGAACTCCAGCAGAGAAGCTCGGTTAATGTATTCGTAGAATTCCTAGTATGAACAGCGATAAACAACATTATAACAAACATAATCTATCTTCTTCTTCTGATAAGTTAAATGCAGCATCAACAGTCAACCAAATCTGACCTTGTTCATGCGGGCCAAATCAGAAACAATCATCAGAACATCCAGTGTGACTTCTCTAGGGCATGAACGATCGCACAATCTTCTCATTTTAGTAGGATCCAGCAAGCCTTTATTAACAAGTTGCATTGCCAGTGGTCGGTGACCAATCATTTTAGCCAGAAAGGCCACAGGTCTTCCCAAATCTTTTAACTCCAAATGTTCAAGACACCAAAGAATGGTACTTGGAACTCCTACCTGAAAAATTCAGAAACAATAGAATGAGAAATGCATAAGTCCTTGAGTACTAGGATGTCACCAGATTCAGCATGTTAACTCATTATGCATATCTCATATAATCTGCGGATGAAACAGAAACCATTCTCTGGCCCCATGTATAGGAAAAATAAGGGAAACGGATCAAACCTCCAAAAGCATTTTAGTATACTTTCCCAGGTCTTCTTCAATCACTTTCACCATGTCTCTGTCTTCCATGCCAACTTTCACGCCTGGTGAACCCATATTCAGGAGAATCCCGCTGTTTACAGAGGCAGTTGCGGATGGCAATCCTGGAGCATTCTGAACAGCCACAAAAGGAAATGCCAAGAGATCAATTACTGCATTTGTTATATCTCTCACACCATCCATTCCTCCACCAGGACCAACCCAGGACTTTACAAGTTTGAGATGCATGTCAGATATCAAATCAGAGAGGAGTTTGATATGATCACTTCTAAGCAGAGTCTGACGAAAGGTTAATGCTCCACCGGAAAGGCACTGACAAATTGATGATACTGTCCACACAACTCCTATAGGGGAAAGCCCAACTTGATCACTTGTGCTGGCAACTTCTTGAGTAGAAGCGTTTTGTTGGTTTTTGGCCAGCAAACTGATTAGTAGCAGAGGGACATTACTTGCACACAGTTGTTGAACAGCTAAAGGTCCACCCCACCTTAGTCTGGCATCCAACAAGCCAATACATCCATCCCTAACTCCATGCCAGTTTGAAAGAGCACCCTTGTTGGCATAAGGAGCTGATACAATCACATTGCTTGATGAAAGATTCAGGTATTCACAAAGTGTGACAGTTTGAGGAATCAGAGGCACTGCTACCTCAAACACGGAGGACACAACAGAAGATCCAGATTCAAGTGCCAAAATAGATGCCAAAGCCAACATGGCTGATGCACTGTGAGCTTGACAGGAATTGTTTGTGCTCTCACCATTAGTAAAATGATAAGCAAGAGCAGAAAGTTGAGAAAGCTGCTTCTTTGAGGATGTAGTAAGCATAAATAATGCAGAATTTCTTCCAGTTGCCTTTAAACATTGTGCAACAGTTGCAAGAATGAGGCAGGAGTGAAGGACCAGTGTAGTGGGGTTGGTTAATTTGCTCTTCATGTTGGTTGTCTCAATTGCTTGTGGATCTTTATTTTGAGATGAAATGCAAAAAGACAACAAAGAGAATATTTCCGACAAAATGGTATTATCACCTCCACCACTGACAACAGTGGTTACCGGTAGAGAATTAGGCAGGCCACAGAGAATGCCAGGAACAATACCACTGTGCAAGCAGCACCTCAACAATATCTGAAAGATGAAGGGAATCGAAGTATCAGTCATGAATTTCGAGCAAGCTAGACAGAAACCCAAATATAATAAGAAACATCTGGTATATTTTAATGAAACAAAACACTTTCTGATTCATTTATAACTTTAAATACCATTGTTTACATGTGGATAATGAGGATTAGAGAAACACCTGAATACCAGCATAGATTGAAGCCTCAAGTCGCTGATGAAGACAATAATGGATGGCAACCTGCACTGGTTTAGATCTAACAAATGCTCTAGTAACTACAGCTACTAGTTTTGCTGATTCTGTTCCAATCAAAGAACCTCCTTGATCCCTACTGTCAAGTTGGAGTAGAGGACTGCACATGGAGTTTAGAGGAAAGAAACTGGCATTCCCTTTCATAGAAATAACCTCTGATGCATCTATCAGCAACCAAATAGCCCTGCATGCTTCACATGCTGAACGCAGCATATTTGAAGAACCTGAAAGAAGACTTGCTCCTGCATTAGCTAAGCAGAGACAAAGTTGATCCACTAAACCCGATGTTTTGGCATGATCCAAAATCTTTTTCACTGCTTCATTAGGATCCGAAACTGCATCTGAGGTTGGAGACGAGAATAATGCTTTAAGACCATGATTAACTCTTGTTAGCATGACAGTAACGCAAGCTATGGACTCAAACAAAACTCTTCCAGATGTGTCTTCACTGCAACCAACAACCTACACACTCAACATAATGAAATTTAGAAGCAGGGCCTTAAATTGTTGCAGTCGAATAATATGTGTCATAGAAAGAATCAAACCTGTGCGAAAATATCAGTTAAAGCAACCCAGTGCCTGAAATGTATGCCTCCAATGCCATTGCCAGCATTGTCCATCAATAGTTTAATTACTGAAAAACTCTGCAAAAGAAACAAAGGTTAATTGATCATCAAACAACAAGAGAGGCTAGATGTATATCTGATTCTGAATCTTTTCATCAATTGACATGATTGAGTCAAGCTCAAAAGTCCAAAGTAGTAATGTCCGTCAACTTCAGACACACTGACCCAAAGTAATAAAAAAGAGTGAATAAAACATTTATACCTTTGCTCTTAACTCAATCAGTTCAGAAGATTTTACGCCCACAATGAAGGTAGTGTAAGCAAGAATTTCATGTATAATCTCATCGAGCAGCCCACTGGAAGTGATGGCCCTCGCTGCAACTAAGTTCAAAAGGATCCTCAATGATTGGTTTGAATTAAGAATATCTTGATCCCTGTATGTGTTCAACGAACAATGGAATCATAAGAACCAAAACAAGAGAGTAAAACAGAAATAGTTATATTGAGCAGATTCATGCAAATCAGCTTCACCTGCTAGAGTTTTGGGATCCTTGCGAGCATCTCTTTAGTGGTAGCAAAACATGAGCTAATGCTTCATTATCTTCACCAATGATTTGTGCACCTTTAACTGTACGAGAATTAGTTTCCAATCTGTCAAGAATTTGGCAGCCTGAAAACAAAACATTATATAAATCACCTCGGGGTCTGATCTACCTGAACTCAACAAAATAATCAAATTTCAGCTTGTTGTGTAAACTTCTTATACCTGACTGTTTACCTTCATCAGGATTTTCAAACCCTGGAAACTCCTCATTTGGAGAAGAATTGACTGCAGTAGAGTCTGACATATTTGATTGAGCATCATTTTGAAAACTTATTCCACTGTTGTTCTCTGAAGAAGCTGGAGATGCGCATTTAGATATAACAGGGTAAGTAAGGACAGCTAAAGGATTACTCCAAGGAAAAGAAGAAAAGGGACAGCTAAAACCAGAGGAAAAGAAACATATTTACAGAATAACAAATTACCGGGACTAGAAACAGCCAAGCCGCCTGGTGTTTGGATTTTGTTTCCTTCGCCCCTCCATGCTGCAACACACCCTCTTTCTGCAGTGGTTGCAAAACGCACTTCCTGGAATAGGGTCCATAATTGCATTAGTTCGGTGATGTGACACCTATTCATGTGACAAGGCTATCTCTACAATACATGACAAAACTAAAATCTTAACTTGATAATATATTGAGCTCATTGTTAAACAAGCTTCAGTACTACTTGTCATTCTACAATTAAATACCTCACAAGTTACATGATTATATTTCTCATTGCTTTTCTAAGAAATGTAAAACAACCAAGATATTATTACCCTAGCCTCCAGTTCTTCAGCAGTCTCTTTAACAAATGGGTGTTCCAAAAGATCTGGCCAAGTCAATCGATTTTGAGGCGCCTGCTCCCCACAGCAAAAGACCAGTAGCTTTAATAATTGGGAGAAATATACATTGAAACTATCTAGCTCAAATAATCTTATACTGCAAACATAGAACAACCTTATTGAGTAAGCCCCTCAGGAAGTTTTTAAAGTTGGAACTCATGTTGTCAGGGTATTTGACTGGATCCTGCAAATTTTCAGACATGTTAGAGTACGCTTTATGCTGGACTTCCCCACCATTATACATAGGAAAGTTGAGTACATTTACCCTGATAATGTGCTTGATGAGTGCATATACAGAATTTGTATAAAACGGAGGCTGGCCAACAAATAATTCATACCTGTTGTGCACACACCAAAACATAAGTGAGTCTCACGAAGTAAGCAGAACAGCTTATCTAAAAGTCCTCTTCACCAAAACATGCAATTAAAAGAATCTAAAACATGCAACTTTAAACTTAGGTGAAGCATCAACATGTAGACCAGTTGAATAGAAGCTCAACGAAATAAAGTTTAAAAGTAAACATGCAACTTACAATATAACTCCAAGAGACCATAAATCTGCAGTGTGGTTATATGGTTGTTCCCGTACTAATTCAGGAGCCATATACAAGGGGGTACCTAAGAAACATTAATGCAAACTTCTCTGCATCAGCACAAACAAATACTCTCGTATCTATTATCTATTTGCTAATCCAGATTCATTCTGACCTTTTATGGATCGCAAAACAACAGTATTTGTGGACATTGCACGCGCAAATCCAAAGTCACAAAGCTGAAACAGTTAAGATTTACAAGTAAATATTACCAGTAAAGTGAGTAAACATACAACCAGACTAAAACAAGTACTAATGTACACATATCAACCTTAACAATAGAACCAGCACCAATAAGAATGTTCTGTGGTTTCATGTCGCGATGGATGATGCGGTTTGAGTGGAGATAATGTAATGCTCGCACCTGCAATATTTGCAACAACAACAACAAAATCATCAAATCCTGACCAGAGAGACCAAATACCCAGCTAAAATATGTAATTGAAATGAACGCAAAATAGGTAATGATTTAAGGTACCAATTGCTTTGCAATTGCTTGAACTTGTTCTTCTGGAAGGCACTTATCATCCTCAAGAATTTCAAATAGTTCGCCCTGCAGATCATAGAAAAGTTCTTAATATTTACATATTCATTGCATCTGCTTGAGTATCCTACTTTCCATATTAACACACTAGTCTACAATAAATATGTACAGTGAAAAATAAATCTTTCAGATAAGGAAAAAATCAGTACTTGTGCAAACTCTGTGACAACACAGAACTCTTGTGGGCTTTCAAAGGAATCAAGCATTTCAATGATATTTTCATGTTTCAGCTTCCTTAAAATCTGCACATTTAGCAACAAAAAGACAATCACACAACAGACAACAGCAACAACACCATAAGAGCATTAGCCATTCATCGAAGTTCTACATACCTCTATTTCTTGTCTCAAATTATGTATATCCTTGTCGCTTTTCCCATGCTTCATAATGAACTTCATCGCAACAGTCTGAAATAAACTTATGTATTTCTTGTCTCAAATTTTATCGCATAAGCAAAACACAAAACTATCACGACAGTACCGACAAATGCAGATTGTCATTACCTGCCCTGTGAACTTGCGTCTTCCCTTGTATACCTTCCCAAAGGAACCTTCACCTATAAGCTCAGTTACATGGTAATCCTCAACACCCATTCCTACAACTTGTTACTCCTGTAAATTATACCAAAGCCAGATATTCAATTGCAACTCCAATTAAACTTTCACAAACCATTCATTACTCATAAATTAAAACTCCGAAACTACATCACTGAAAGCTATGATAGTAATGCAAACTCACAGTTGTGTTTAAATTCCACCCAAAACTAACCATATATAGCGATTTGCTTATCAATTGAAACTCGTTCTATTAGGAAATCTAATTAAAGCTTCGCGATCCTAATTTCAACAAAATCTAAACCCTAATATTCAAACCCGTCGCCGCTTGAATCCTATCCCCAAACGAAGAATTGATATCAATGATCTAAGCGATTAATAAGAACAGTGAATTGAAATTAAGGAGGCGTAGACTAAAATTAATAGAGATTAGAAACGAACTGAACGCAGATTAGGGAAGTAATTAAAAGAAGCCATAGCCATACGTACCTTGAGCTTCGATCTGAGCATAAAAGGAATCGCTATCAATTTTTAGAGAGATAAAGGTTGAAGACTCGAAGTAAAACTGGAACTAAATTTAGAGAGATTTGAAATGTGGTTTACATAAGATGAGAGAAAATGAGAGAGAGGGTTTTGGTTTTGTGGATTTCTCCCGCTATTTTCATTTTTCAAAATTAGTTGTTTTATCATCGAAAAATAAATTATTTCTAGTTTCATATAAATGGCGTCCAATTATGCATTTTAAGGTCAATCTATACGTTGTGAAGTTTATGATTCGGAGTTTCAAATTTGAAACTGACCCCGCAATCCCTGCATATGCAGTGGTGTTGGCATAAGTCCTAGGAAGTGGCCAATGATTGACTACAAAGTATTACCAAGATGAGGCACATAGAAAAATGGTGATTGGTATTAAGTGTTACATAACTGTGCCACCCGGATAATCACATAACATTTTACAAAAATTATGTAATCACACATGTACCAATTAGCAGAGAAAGCTGTACAGACTATTCTATCTGTTTTACAACTGTGGCGACACACTGGAGAGGACATACTATTACTTTCCCCGTAAAATCATTCCATCAATACCCATTTTCGAATAACTTCCCTAGTATGTTGCCGAACGACAATGTGATCATCGACACTATGTTTCATCCTACCATTAGGAGGATGTGACCATCTCACCATGACACACACCCGAGGCACAAAAAGTACACACCCTAGCAAATCGCCTTGATTGCTCGACTTGCCCCATTGAATATAGATAGGGCTTTATTATTGACTTAAACAAATAAACGCACTTAAATAAAAAGAAAAAAGTGCACCAATAGTGTATGCACTGTTGTGTGCCCATCAAGTTAGTACCTGCACTCTAAAAGTGATCAATGTAGTACATAAACTTCATTTTCGTTATATTCGTAGTACCTCCATCAATTTTTTGTCGTCGAAACGTAAAGTTGATGACGTGGCATGACCAAAAATGAGTTTTTGTGTTAAATGACAATTATATCCTCGCCCGACCCGGAGACTTCGAACCCAGTTCGGATTTCTCTCTCTCCCCGAGCAAAAATCGTTGTGTGGGTTTGCTGTCGGAAAGCCACCTTTGGTCGCCGACCTACTCATTTTCGGAAGCCCTCGACCTCCTTCTTCCATTTTTGAGTTCCTTGTTGCCCTTGTTGTAGAGTAGAGAGAGAATCGAGACAATGGAAGCTTAAGGTTTCGGGTTGGATTTGCAACCGCTCGCCAGACCTTGGGGGTTCGAATGCCCTCATTCTGGACTTTCGAACATTGGTAGCAGCGAGGCCTAGGTCAGCCGTTTTCCGTTCATCGATCGGTAACCGATTTCGGCTTTGCAATCACTCGCGGCGGTGCTCTAGGCCACGATGTGCCGCCAAACCTTGAGAGTTTGAATGCCCTCAATCTAGGCTCTCAAACGATGGTAGCGGTGAGGTCTAGGTCGGTCATTTTCCGTTCACCAATCGGTAACCAATTCAAGCAAGATTCCAACGAGAGGTCAACGGAACTTGCAGTGGCAAGTCTTGTAGATAGTTTAACATATAAGGGGTAATTGTGTCATTTCATGTCAGAAATTTATTTTTTGTCAAGCCACGTCATCAATTTAACAGTTTATTGACGGAAAACGAACAGGGGTACTACGAATATAGTGAAAACGAAGTTTAGGTGCTACATTGATCATTTTTAAAGTGCAGGTACAAAGTTGGCAGGCACACAACAGTGCAGACATTGTTGGTGCAATTTTCTCAAATTAAAAAATAAAATAAAACGTAATAAAACTTAAATATTTTGGGCCAAAGCATAGAAGCCTGACCCAACTACCACAAATGTCAAATGATGAGCCACAAATCCAGCCCACAATTGAAAGAGAGTATGTCGTCACCCTTGCTACCTCACCTCCCCATATCTACTCGCCACCACCAGCTATCGTTAGAGCCATCAAATCCCATAATTGATTTGCGTCATATCGCACGGCCTCGCCACAACCAAGACTGATGGTTGGATGGAGAACCCCGCACCATCCCCACAACCAACAGACTCGATCTCAATGCTCTCCCAATCGATGACAAAACCTCCAACAACGACAAACCAAGTCGAAGCCATCCCAACTTGATATTGTAGCACATCCTTGCCCATAAACAAGCACCAAATCTCATCCGGCCGCACCCTTAAGGTGCCGACGAGGCCAGAGGCCCCTACCAACCCACAGGCCGCAGGACAAAATTGAGAGAGAAACTGATAGAGTTTTATCGCAAGCGCGTGAGGCGCGTTCTCTGTTTTATACCATATATTTTCTTGTTAATTGGCATGCATTCATATATATAGATAAATAGATAGATAGATAGTAGTAAATTTGATAATAATCATAAAATGATCAATAAGCAGAATTGACACCTTGCTCACGAGCACACACTATGAGTGAGCTTGCTACATTATTTACTCAAGTAGCTTGCTCTATCATAATGACCCAAAACTGAAAAATGTCAAAATACTCGATGAAACTAAGCAGGGCAACCCAACGTTTGAACCCACCCAACACCTTGATGCCCACCCCTTTGCTCTCTCTAACCAACTATAGCCATTTGGTTCTCAGATACTTCCTTCAAAGCAACTCTTGGCTCCTCACTGTCCACAATACTGAGTTTATTCTTCAGAATTTTCTTAAGCTGCCTAAGACTCTTGGCCTTAAATTTTGCCGCAGCCTCATCCTTCTTCATCTCAGCTCCTTCAAGGTCCATCTCCTTGTTCATTGCATTGCTAGTATCAAAGCTTTCTTCATTGTACATTGCAATCTTGGATTGCTTTTTTCCTGAGGATTTTGCCGAAGATGGACGAGGAAACTGAGTTGCAATGTTTAGCAAGGGTGGTGATGTTTGAGTCACCACAGCAACCTGAGCACATTGCATTTCTGACTTGTCAGCAGGAACATCCTCATCCTCGTCCTCACTAGACTCTCCCTCAGTGATGTCATCATCAGACTCTTCCTCTCCAGTGACTTCTTCATCAGACTCATCATCCTCTTCACTAGATTCTCCTCCTTCAGTGCTGTCATCATCAGACTCTTGTTCCTCTTCACTTGCTTCCTCCATGGGAGCATCCATTTTCTGTTGAAGCTCAGATGAAGGTTCATTCACAGCTTCTTCTCCAGCGCTCTCATCCTCAGATTCTTCTTCAAAGTCGAACTTTCCACTGTAATCTGCCAAGGCTTCAGCCTTGGGAGCTTCTACATTCATATCCAAACTTTTGCTGGCCGGGCTCTTTGTAGAAGTGGCACTCAGAGTCACCTTAATCGGCTCAACAGTTTTCACATCAGTAACATCCTCAGATTCTTTGACAACAACCAAATCTTGTGCTCCTGCGAGATCCAAAGAAGTTCAAAAATTGAAGCAAGAAAAGTTAAATGAATAAACCTTGGTCACTATTAAATAACCTCCGGCTCAACTTACCCTTATCATCGGCAGTTTCGTCTGCTTCAACTGAGCTCTCTTCAATAGATTCATCCATAGCCTCTGAAATCACATTGACAGCCAAATCTAATTTTGATGCAGACAATTCTGATTTTGGCATTGGATCATCAACAACTTGTCCAACTGATTTGAGCTCCGAAGAAACTTCACAAGCATCAGTCCCCTTTGAACTCATATCCATATCTGACAATGTCTGCATATCAGAGCCTGTTTCACACCATGTAACCCATGTTAGTATAAGCTAGTCTATACAACTTGACATTCATAACTAGCAACACATCAAATGAAGGGCTGAGACTTACCCTTAACAACTGAGCTCTCAGATTGCTCAGAGCAATTGATGGTGTCTGATGAAAGCTCCTCAATGCTAGATGTAACAGAGTCACTCTCCTTATCCAAGCTCATCTTAGACATAGTCTTCCCCAACAGCCTCACCGACCGCCTTGTACTATAAGGGCGCTGCACGGAAGTCAACGTCTCCGTTGGGACCTCGGACTTCTGGTGAGCTGAGCCAGCCGGAGCAGCCCTCCTCCTCGTGCTCACAGCAGCAGGAGTCTTAGGCGGCAACTCAGTCATCTCCTCGTCCGCCTCCTCATTAACATCTGTGGCCTTCTTCGGCACTGCAGCAGCATGCCGAGCAGTAGTTCGAGCCATTGGCTGTGAGCTCTCCGGTTCAGCTTTTCTCCGAATAGTGGTTTTCGCCGCAGTTCGAAGAACACTCATGGATTTCTCCGGCGATTGGCTCAACAACTCTTGAAGCCCCTCAACCTAAAAATTCATTGACATTTAACAATGTAAGATTTCAATACACAAATCATCACCAAACAAACAAAAACAAAAATCTGTAAATCTACAAATCACATCTTCGGAACCGGAACTTCCTAATTCACCAAAATCAGCTCAATCATGTCATACATAAGCTTGAGCTCAAATTCAAACCAAACTCTTCCACTAGTTTTGAATCTGTAAATCATCATATCTTCGAATCTTCCTAATTCATCAAATCCGCTATTCAATATCTATTACCCACACAAAAATTGAGCTCAAAATTCAAACCAAATCGAGCTAATCTATTCGCGATCATATCTAAATCCTCATCAACCAAACACAGATTCGGAAGCTCAAAGAGCTCGTAATCAACACATAAAAGCTCAAAACTCAAATCTAACTTCACTACAAGTCTACAACACAAATCAGGATCTAGATCTGAACAAATGCAGCAGATTGCGGATTATAACTAAACGAAAAAACAGAGTCCGAAACCGAAACAGGAGTAGAGAGTATTAAGTATTATTACGAGTTGAAGAGCCGCGAGAGAATCGGCCATGGCGACATTGGTGATGTTAGCTGGGATTCCATTCTGCTTGCAGAGAGCCTGAAGAGCCTTTCTGGTGAAGTTGTGGAACTCCATTGGGAGCAAAACAAGCTGTTTTGAGAGGCGGCTAATTTGAGTGAAGTGAGTGAGAAATGAGAGAGCGATTGTGGGGTTTATATACTATTGAACCCTAGATGGGTTCAGACCGTTGTGGAGCCGCGATTTGAAATTTGAATTTGCTCGTCATTATTTTAATTAGTGTTTCCTTTTTCTCTCCTGTGTTCTACTTGGTGATTCACTGTTTACGGAAAATTGGGCTTGCTGGTCATTACTCATTAATACTTGCACGCATCTGTGGATTGGGCTCCTCCAATATTTGTCTTTAGGCCCAACTAAATTATATGCCGGGTTCGCGTTGATCCATACGAGTCGGAAGGTATTTGGTACGGGCTCATTGAGCTACCCAAGGTCCAATTCGAAATTGTTTTTTTTTTAAAGATTTTTTTACGCAAAAACACTTAGATTAGTTTTAGGGAGGTTCTAGTTACACCTCTAAATCTACTTAATACACCTCCTATGCTAAGTACATCTCCACTTCACTTTTTGACATGCTTATACTTCTAAGTTCACCTCTTCATTCTTTACCAAAATACCCTTTTACTAATTTTTGATAATCGATTGCCTACGATCCAAGTGCCAGTTACACCACCCTCTGGCGTCTTCCTCTTTGTTGTAGAATTCATTTATCGAACCTGCCATTGTGTGTTCTAAATGTCCTGTTTATGCGTTTCTTATTCTGCTGGTTTCTTACATGAATGAACCTTTACCTTTTGATCATCAGGACGCCCGACCATGTGCAGTTATTAGTTTGTGGAAAGTCAATCTGGAGGAACCAAAATCACATCAGTCGGATCCTTCTGTTATTATTCATGATCTCGCAGCAAGTAAGTCTTGGATCTGAATAACTTTCTTAGGAGTGATTCAAACTTAATTGTCTTGGGTTGTAAAAATGGGATTTGATGTTGCATCCTATCCCTAGCTACTTTTTAATTCAATTCTATGTCTATGCATAGTCCCAAGAGGCAGGAGGCGGAGACACAGGCGTCAAACACTTAGGCGTAAGTATTGTTCACCAATTCATCTCGATCCGTATAACTAATTAAGGGATTGAAGATGCACTTCAATAAATTGAAAAGTTTCCTGAGAGTGCTGTGGTGATGTTGTGATGCCACTCTCCAGCCTCCTTTACTCCTAACTATATTAGGCACTCCACATGCTGTCTGGCTAGCTAGGAAGAATTTGAAGTTATACTGTTGAAGGTTTCAGATTAGTTCTGTTTATCTCATTAGCAATGTCATTTAAACTGGACCATGCTTTTTTACAGAAACACGCATTAGACTTGCATCTGGAAATGAAAATGACAAGCAACAACTTCAGTGGTTTAGCAATGCATGCAAAGGAATTCCACAGGTAAAATCATCTGCAGAGTTTATTCTTATGAGGTTTATGTGCATAGACCAATGTATACAGAGCTTTTAAGATTAGCCACAAATCAATCTATGGCATGAGTTTTGGGAGCATACTCTAAAGTGAACGCCTGGGTTCATTTTTCAGGCACAGCCTGCATTTTTGCCCCCAGTAACTCCAGCAACTGCACCACCAGATGCCGAAGATATGGAGTTGGCCATGGCTATCAGTGCCTCTATCCAGTCTGCTTCACATGATGCTACAAGTGCTGCAAGTAGCTCAAGTACCTCTTCGAATACTACCAACTTTAATGGTTGGAGTACCTCCTCGAACACTGGAGGCTACAAGGGTTGGGATGCACCAACTGCAGCTGCTTCCTCAAAACTAAGTAGCAGTGACTGGTCAGGGGTTCAAACTGTCCCAGTTGGCTCCTCAACTGGAGGCACAGAGATTCAGGACATTCCTCCTACCCAAACTCAGTCGGCTCCAGTCCCATCGGCACCAGTTTTAGATGAAAGTTTAGATGACACTCCTATCCAATATCCATCAATTGATTTCAGCCCTATTGATCTACCGAATCCAAGTGCTGAAAGTACACCTCCTCCAGTCGATGAAATGAAGGGTGAAGGAGTTTCTTCTTCATGTGTGATATGTTTAGATGCGCCAGTTGAAGGAGCTTGCATCCCATGTGGTCATATGGCTGGATGCATGTCTTGCTTGACTGAGATCAAGGGTAAGAATTGGGGTTGTCCCGTCTGTCGGGCCAAGATTGACCAGGTTGTAAGGGTCTATGCTGTATGAGTCGTCACCAGGTGAACCATATACTCTTACTGCAACTTGAACACCTTGAAGAACTTGTTTGTCTCCGCTGATAGATGAAGTTCTACTTCAGAATCCCCTCAAGATTTTGATGTACAGATTTGAGTCCTTTCACCGTGGGTTTTGAAGTATCAGGTTACATACCAACTTTGTCTTTATTTATTTTATTCAAGAATTGTAAACTAGTAATTTCTGTTATGTAAAACAATTGAATCTCCAGAGATCTATGTTGATATATCTACATTTGTACACTTCTCTTGCATAATTTATACATTAAAACTTCTATATAGTAATCATTGAGACGGACAAAATCATTCTGTTAAAAATTAAGTCACAGATAAGAAGTAGATGAGTTGTAGTACAGAGCTTGAAGCAAAAGATCATGAGTGAGAGACTTTTCCTTGAAGTGGTTCTTGAGAAAGGTGACGTGGGGAAGAGTAAGGTAAATCGCAAGATGTAATCTTGGGTGCACGAGTTGACTAAAAATGCCCGATAATTGTAGTTAATATAGATACACAAGAATTAGTGGTATTTAAGTTTGTAAGTTAATATAGTTGTACTTTTATGTCTTTTTATATCAGTTGACAAAGTCAACAAAATTAGAAAAAAAAATGGAGGTGTATTAAGTAGATTTGGAGGTGTAACTAGAACCTCCTTTAGTTTTATTCGAGTTATTAGGATTCATGAATCTCCGAGGGGAATAAGGGAAGTGAACTCTCATTTATAAAACCTTGAAACATAGTCTTTCATTATTTGTTGTCATAGTTTTAAAACATTGAAGAAACTCTGGAGCATTGAAGAGCCATTTCGAACTACTACAGGACTCATGAGCATTATTAGCTAGCTTACGAATGACTCTGTTATAGCTTATAGAAGCATAACTCAATCTAAAGCGAGAATTAGACCTTAACTTGAATGTAATGTCTTCAATAACATAATTAAGAGAGGAGAGATCCTCCACTTTACGCTGGCACCATTACACACCTGATAGATAGACAATTATAACACTTTATCTGATCGGTCACCAATAGTATATTAGAATTTAATGCATTAAAGCGAGGGTATAACTTTAACTGAAAAATCTAACGCCTAAAATTTTTACAAATTCGATCACATATAATTTTTCTTATTCCCTATAAGTGTCTTGATATTTTTTTTGAATAATTATATTTTTTGTTGAATAAAGTGTCATGTTATTTTACAAGGTAAGAATTTGATTCAAAAGCAAATTGACGCACTAAATTTTCCGGCAGGTGTCACTATTAAGCAATGAACACATGATTGTGTCTTGGTCCCTCCCCTCTTGAGAAGTCCAGACAACCTTCAAACAATTCACAATCTACACCCCGCCCACGCACCCACGCACGCACGCACAGTTCTAAATACATTAATTTTCACAGATCGAAAAAACAACATAAAATAAAATAGAGCATACAAATTGAATAAAAAATAATCCCCAATTCTTGAATGGAAACCTAAAAGCCCTAACCCGAATTCCTCCAATTGGATCCTCCGATTTCGTCTCTTATTCGGATCGCGCTCCACTGTTCATCATCCCTGCAGAATGAGTCTCACTCCGAACCGCCTCAACTGAGAGATCACACAAATATACACAGAGAGAGAGAGAGAGAGAGAGTGACGGAGATTATGGAGATGACTACAGAGTCCGGCGAAGATTTCAGCGTCGGATCGATCGTGTGGGTACGGCGGAGGAACGGCTCGTGGTGGCCGGGGAAGATAGTGGGACCCGAAGAGCTCTCCACTTCGAATCTGACGTCGCCTCGCTCCGGTACACCGGTCAAGCTTCTCGGTAGAGAAGACGCCAGCGTGTACGTTCACTCTCTCTCTCTCTCTCTCTCTCGTTTTGCTCTTTTCATTTATTTTTTGGTTTAAATTTCTTAAATTTTTTGCTTCTGGAATCGTACATGAGCTGTGATCGGATAGTTGTGTGCTCAGATTAGTTTGGTTCAGTTTTTGTTGCGTTTAAATTAGTCAAAGTGACAACCTTGGTGTTACACATTGTAGATGAGCTAGAGATTTTACTTCATTACAGTGGTACATTTCGAAATCTCGTTACGTGTTTCGGTGATCCTTCGTTATGTGATTGATTTGAATTTGTGTTTCAGTAAAGAGTAGTTCTTTTTGTTTTGTGAGCTGATGGTTTGTAGCTAGTGCTTTGATTCTATACCGGTTTCGTTTTTTGGCTATATGATGAGGATGTTTTGTATGGTTATTTTTGTCTCAGGGATTGGTACAATTTGGAGAAATCTAAGCGTGTGAAGGCGTTTCGATGTGGTGATTTTGATGATTGTATTCAGAAGGCCGAATCAGCACAAGGTATGCCACCGAAGAAACGGGAGAAATATGCACGTCGAGAAGATGCTATTCTTCACGCTCTTGAACTCGAGAAGCAGCTGTTGAGGAAACAAGGGAAGGTGGTTATGAGTTCTGAATTTGTGAACAATAAATCATATGGCGGTGTGAAGGAGGTATACTCAGAAAATATGGGAAAAGACCATACAAAACTAGGGAATTCCAAATCGCTTCAGATGTACAAGCAAAAAGATTCGTCTTATAGGAATGATATTGTAGGTGGTCCTATGTCTTTACAAAGATTCAACGAGGGGAATCAACTGAGTGGTGAAGATGATCATTCTGAAATGACACCTCGAATGAGAGGCTTGCAGGACTTTGGTCTCAAAATTGCCCCTTTAAAGCGAAAATTTTCATCTACCTATGCTTCAAACGGTTTTTGGAAACCCACAGTTGATGGTTCTGCTCGAGCATTTGCTCATGGTGGTCCCCTGGGAGGAACAAGTCACTTGAACGGTAATCATTTTTTGTGTGTGTAAAGGAATATATTGTGTAAAGAACTGAGTGATAAATATTTGGTTAAGAGGCCTGCCATTGTAATCTTGTCCAAGTATTGCAGGACAGTACAAAATTAGAGGTCCCACAATTCTTGCAACCTGACAATGCTAGTCTTTTACTCTGTTTCAGGTGTGGAGCAGACGGGGGCTATTTACAAAGCAAAGAGGAGTAAATGCGTATATATGCCAGCTGACTTCGGTGACTCCTTGGAGTATGAAGCAGCCCCTTTAGGCCATATGGAGAGATCAATTTCCCCCATTGGCACTCGTTTTCATAACGAGTCCCTGATTGATGACAACAATTCTGGGTTTACAGAAGAGGAGTCCGATTCTTTTGAAGCTGGTGGCTCTGACTCTGGATCTGATTCCTCCGAGACTGAACCAGATATGGATGAAGAGATGCCTTCACATTCAGGTTCCATAGCTTTGTAATGCATATTCTGCTAAGGTTATGGTCGAGTTGCCTGATTCATCTAGTGTGATATATTCAGAATGCTCTTTTAATTTTATGTTAAAAGAATATGCTCCGAACTTGCAATACATTCGAACTTGAATATTTTCCAGTATTGCGACCAAGTGTTTCTGAGCTCCGGCTTCAAGTGCTAATAATGGCTTTGGTCATTCTTATCCATCACTATCTGAGGTTTGTTTGTATGTGTATCTTCAGGTCCAGAAGTAGGAAGATATGGAACACAAGATCATAGAAGCTTGGTCGATGAGGAGCCAGATGAATCAGTTCATTCTGGTGACATGCCTCATCTCTATACTCGGGATCCTTATTTTGCAAGTGAGTCGGTGTCGAAATGGCAGTTGAAAGGGAAAAGGAATACCCGCAGTTTTAGTAAAAGATCAATGGATACCGATGGAAGAGGTTATTCTTATGGACCATATTCTGAAGAAAAGGTATGTGCTTTGAGCCGGGGGTTGTAAGAGAACAATTTTCTGTTAAGAGTAGTTATTTTAATGATTACTAATGAGGCTAATGGTTTTCAGGCTGAGATGAATGGACTAAACAATGGTTACCCCTTGCTATCTAGAGCTGCTTCTAGAAGTCGAAACAGAGTTGGTTTGAATATGATTGATTGGGAGGATGGGACCTGGGAGGATAGGTCAGCCTGGGATGAATGCTGGGACATCAAAAGAGATCGATATGATGAGGTATATGATGATCGTTATAATCATCGCAGGAGGCCAAGGTACTTAATAGATGTGGACCTGAAGGTCCATGCAAGTTACCCAAAAGCGCCTGTCCCTATTGTTTCTCTGATGAGTAAGTTAAACAGGAAGGCAATTATAGGTCACCCGATCCAGGTTCAAGCCTTAGAAGATGGTTCCACGGACATGCTTTTTTCGATAAATGATGATTCAGGCGATGAATTAATTGACAATGAGGCGGTCACAACTCTTCCACACGCATGGAGAACTGCAAGGAGGACAGCCAATGTTCGAGTCCCACGTCATCTTTTATATTCCTCTTTGGATGGTGATGAGGCTGCTGATGACCTTCCCTTTTATGATGAAGGTAGACCACTATTCAAGAAATTAAATGTCGGGAGTTCCAGTCACAAGACGAGCCAGGTCAAGAGGAACCCTCCTCATAACTCTCGGCTTCCCACTGATAGAAAGTTCTCGAAAAAGGTGTCTAAGAAAGTAAGCTTATCGTCCAGCCTGAAGACGAAAACAAGGACATTATCATCTTTAGCCATTGAACAGAATAGGGGTAACAAGGCAATGATACAACAGGATGGCCAAAGGGATAGGTCGTTGAAACCACCAGAGTCTGGACCTGTGCCGACAACAGTAGCTTGCATACCTGTGAAATTAGTCTTCGGTAGGTTACTTGAGAAAATCAATAGGCCGCCATCAAAGTTAGTAGCAGCAGCAACTGCAGGCACCATTAATAATGCGGTTATATTGAACAGGAATGTGGAGGGAAGTTCATGATAGATTACTTGTACATTGTTATATAAGTAAGATAGCAGCACAGGATTTATTGCGACTCTTCTGTTTTCGGACAAGCAATACTCCGTATAAGTCAGCATGTTTCTGCTGTCTTTCCGAATAATCAGATGCAGATGAAGATGAAGAAGCTAAATGAGGAAGCAGCCATGTACAGCAAAGAGAGAAGGTTGTTAACTGCATATTTGCTGGAAGTGGATTTCTTCATGTACAAGGCTCATATGAGGCAGGAATTGTAGTAAGAAGAAAGCATAGATAGAATTCATAGGGGAATGTACATTTATTTTCGTACAAGGCAGAGGCTTTTGTATCTTGGTCCGCTCTTTTCTATGAATCAATAAAATATAGAAAGAAAAAAAGTCTGAAAATCTTTTGTCTATAACTTATAAGATCAATGACTATCAGTAATGTGATTTGTTTGTAAATTACTAAAATTAAAGCTTAACATTTTGATGAGCAATTACAGAAGATTATAAGGCAGAGAACTTCCGAGCCTAAGCTGATGCATATTGTGAATCTTGCTGTCAAAGAAGTTGATGACTCTTCTGGTGTCAATGTGCATCAATTGTGAGCTCCAAGTAGGTTCCTCCATCCGAGACTTATCTACCAAAACACATTCAGGCTCTAATGTCCCACATCCAAGTGCCACTGTCTCCACATCAGACAGAAGGAGACTCTTAATGCAGAGTAACCCATGTCCCAAAGCAGCTAGGCCATTTCTTCCCAAGTGCACATCGAAGTTGAAGAGACTGATGTACCCAAGGTTCTAAAAGGCGCTAGGCGGAATTAGGCGGTGGAGCTACTGCCTAGCGCCTAGGCATTTAGGCGGAGTTTAATCGGTAATTAAGCGGTAATTAGGCGGATCATTTTTTATATATATTTAATTAATTATATATTTATATGGTATATTGTGATTTGAAACATAAAGTAAGAATTATAAAGAAATATCATAAAAATTCTAAACTAAGTTTATAAATAAATCCAATTAACCATCCATCTCAATTTTTTGAAATACATGCGCATAAACTGGAATCCCAGAAATATGAAATCATCTATTTCGAAGCCGATAATTCATTAACACCACTATAACCACCCATTTTCAAACTCGCCGACACTATGCTCTTACCCACATTTAATCATATCAAATTATCAATATATAACAAACAAGAATGAATCTTGTTTCCCAACTTAGGTCTGCCTCGAAACGTACCAATTGATGTTTAAGAAAGGATTCAGAGGGAGAGGGGATTATAAGAGAGAGAAGTGAGAAGAGAAAATCCTCGAAGGTGGACGGCGAGCGGGCACAGCGGCTGTGGACGACAAGTGACGGCGACGGCGGTGTTCGGCGAGCGGTGTCCAAGTCGCGGCATTTTCAGAGGGAGAGATACGATGTTTCACAAAAGAAATTGGATTAGATTTCCTATTTAGAATTTCTTCATTTGCGCTGTACCTCTTAATTTAAAAAAAAAAAAAAAAAAAACCCGCCTAGGCGGCGCCTAATTGCCGATTAGTCGTTAGTCGCCCGCCTAATTGCCGATTAATCGGTTCCCGCCTAATTACCCCGCCCAGGACCAAAATTAGGCCATAACATGGTTTTTTCCGATTAGTCGGAGCCTAAGCGGCCGTTTTTTAGAACACTGGATGTACCCTAGGTTTTTACATGTTTCGGCTATGGTTTTCAAATCGCCGTTTGAGACCTCACGCATTGTCAAATGGGTTAAGTTTGGGAACCTTAGTGCAAGCTCGGACAAACACAACAAGGGTCGTCTGTAGTTGTGGGATTGTGCATCAAAGCAAAGCGATCTGCGGCTTTCACCTTCCACATTGTACCATTTCTTGCATACCTCAGAGAACGATTTCCTGTCTCCACTTTCGGCGATCTTGCTCAGAATTACGACGAATAGATCGTCACTCAGCGATGAAAATGGCCATTTTTGTGGTGATTTCTTTCTGCGAGGAGCCATTGTGCCCTAGTTTACTTCTTTCTATTTTTCTTCAAGTTGTTGTGGCTGCTGAGATGTACCCAGAGAGGGGACTGATGAAGATGTATGTAAAAGAGTGACACGTTGCCAACAAATGCCAATATTTAGGCTATTGCACCTCAAAATTTAAAATTATCAGTTAAGTACCTCAAAGAACCCTTATAGAAAAATTTCCTCTATTTTCTTTTGTAGAGGATACAGTTGGATTTCAAATCGTACACATTAGGCAGTCACGCTCCACTATATTATGGAGCGCCACCTCTGGGAACCATGAGGACAGACACAAGAGGAGAAATATAGACTGCCCGAGGCTGGAGATCAAGTGCAGAATGAGGAACGTCGAGAACTCTCGAAGCATGAATCTCCAACAAAAATGGTCGCCATAAACAAGGTAGCATTGACTAGGGCTAAAGCAGGGGAGCGACAACTCTCTGTAATGTAGCTTAGGGTACATAGTTAGATACAGTGTGAGATCTTGAATTTTGTTCCATCTCCTACGTCTCTTAGATACTTGTATGAATTGTTTTAGTGTAGTTTACTCTAAAGAATTCGTTTCTATCAAGCAGGAAGTCAGGAACACATGTGGATTCATTATATTCTACCACTCTTATCAATGGACTATCGTTTACTTCAAAAATAAAATAAAATAAAATAAAATAAATTAGGGGCTCAGAAAAGAGGCACCCTTGAATGCTTTTTAGGTTTGGTACCGATTAGCACAAAATATTATATAAATTTACACCCTCTCATTTGGTCACTAACAGTAGAGTGAACTTCTCAGATTACTGAGATCAGTGTCAACGAGGTTTAATAAACAAACTGGGCCAGCCCAACTTACAAGGAGTATGTTGAACAATGGACAGAGTATGAACATTGAAGCCCAATCTTGGCTGTTTGAGAAAGACAGCAGTCCCGTCTCTTCCACACTTTCGCAGTTTCACGAAACACAACACGGACGACGGCACTTCCAAGTTCTGAGAGCTTATCGGAGAAAAGAACCAGCTGAACTGAACTGAGATGAAATGAACCGAACCGAACCGAACCGAACCGAACCGAACTGGTGAGTTCCAACTAATTTCTGTTTTCGGATTACTTCCCTATCGAAAATAAAACTGGTTAAATTTCGGTTCTTGAATCATGAAAAAGACTACATCTTTGAAAGCTTAGATTGTTATGTAATTTTTTAAAGTTTGGACTTTCTAGATTGATCAAGTGAAGAACACATTTCTAATTTATGACAGTCTGGGAGGAATTATTATTATAATTAAAGAATTATAGATGAATTGGAAGAGTAATTTGAGTAGCCTCGCCAAGCTTTACAAAGCTGCGGCAGCAGATTCGAAATGTGGGTCATCATCCTTGTGGTCAAGACTAGCATTGTCTCGGCAATTAGGAGACAAGGCTGCTAAACCTCCTGAGTTAAAGTTGAATAGGGAATTTTTCATCCAGTTATGGATGGCGGATAAGGAGAAGGAACGTGCAGATAGCAAGATAGAACGTCTTCAAAGAAATTCGAGAGTGAAGGCTACTACTAATAAGGTAGAGGATGATAGGCTGGTTCAGAAGCAACCACCTGTGAGCCAATCCATTTCAGGATATCTGAAGCCAGAAACTCCGGAAGAGGTCGGTTTTTATTCGAGTTTATTTGATCTGAATTGTTCCTTGTATGTTTGGTTTGAGTGGTGATTGGAAGTTGTTGATTGTGCATTGTGTTTTTTTAGGTGAAGGTGATGCCTCTTCTCGCTAGATCAAATATGCTCATCACTAGGGATATAGAGTGGGCAAATCTTGTACTTGGCTTTGAGCAGGTGACTCTTTTTCCTTACGAGTCTGTTATGTCTCCCTCCACTAAGTTGTCAAATGTTTCATTTGTGTAAAAAGATTTTAAGATGTCGAGTATATATAGTTTTGAACGAGATGCATAACTATGTTTATAATTCATCAACTCTATATAAGTCTCTAGGATTATAATATATTTTTGGCATTTGCTCTTTCAGTTTAATTTCAATTTGTTCTTTGGCCATTCATACTAATATTAGTTGACATGATTCCAGGAAAATCGGTATGGCATAGTAGATGTATGCTATCCACAGGCGGTAAGTAACCATTCTAATTTATTTCATCCTATTGGGGTTTCTTTACAAGAAAATTTTGGTTTTGGACCGATGATTCGTCATGTTTGTTATCAATGTTGTTTTGTAGCCCGTAGGTTTCATTCGTGAAGAGAGTCATATTCTCACTAGACAGGTACCTTCTGATTCAATCTCTATATTGTTTTCTTGTACTGTAAATTGTCTGGAGCATGAAATTACTA
Organism: Geum urbanum; assembly: GCA_946800695.1. Lineage (NCBI taxonomy): Eukaryota > Viridiplantae > Streptophyta > Magnoliopsida > Rosales > Rosaceae > Geum > Geum urbanum. The sequence continues at coordinate 41,486,897 of OX327017.1, read as the reverse complement.
TAATAGCTCACTTGTCAAAGACATGCTGGACTTATAGATTCACCCCTTTTGACAGCTACTGTGCTTAATGCTATCTAATGGAGGTTTCTTATGACTGTACTTATTCATTTGTTTTGTAGCTACTTCGTCAGCGGCGTCCTTTTGTTGCTCGTATAACTGATGGCATGTTGAATGAGCTCTTTAGGGTGAGAATATATGACATTTTCTTTTCTGCTATAGATATTATTGACATTAAATTGATGTTTTAGGCTGATCCCGCATTTTAACTTCTGCAGGTCAGGAGGCCTTTTTGGTGGATAAATAGCTCAATTTATGCAGAGATCAATGGTAAGGTAAGATTATTGACCATATAACCTGTTGTGGTTGCCGCAGTAGTAGAGATGTTGTGGATTCCAAATAGCAATTGATTGTTGATGGCGTTGAATTTTTGTAACTCTCTAGGAAATTGGTGTGGTTCACAGACGATGGCATTTGTGGAGAAGGATATATGATTTGTACCTAGGGTAATTTCTTACTGCTTTATTTCTCCTGTGGTCATAATTTAAGATGATAGAGAGGGACTACTCATACAGGAGTCCTCGATTTGCATTGTTGATGAAGCTTTGGGTTCTTCTTTGGTGTACTGCTTCGCTTACACTCTGTTGCGTCTAAGCATCTAACTCTGAAATGAAATGATGCTTTGTAGGGATGAACAATTTGCAGTCGTTGAAAATCCTGGATTCTGGAATTGGACATTTACTTTGAAGGACATCAATGGGGGAGTTTTGGCTCAGATTGATCGTGATTGGAGGGGATTTGGCTTCGAGGTTGTTTCATTGTCTATATCTAGATTGTTACTTTCTTGTTTATCTCTCATTCCCTCCCCTTCCCTTTGAAAATTATTTTTGATAGCGTATCATAGTTTTTCAGTCAAAGGATTTTGTTCATTGAGGTAAGTATATGTCTGTCAAGGTATACATTTCCATCTAGTAAAGAAAGTAATCATGTTCTGGAAAAGTACCTCCGGCTACCTAAATCTCTTGTTCTTTAGCATTGTACAGTAATTTGATCTTTTATGATTAACTTTCTAGTCTGTGCACAGCTCAGCTCATTCTGCAGACATAACCGCTAATACTTTCATATCATGCAGCTTTTTACTGATGCGGGGCAATATGTGATCCGCTTTGGGAGCTCCGATCCCAGCTCCAAGACAGGCCTTGCTAGCCAGGTAGAGTACCTACCCAATATCATCAACGTAAAGGTTCTCAAACTGTACACTCCACTCAATCTTCTTGCTTCACTTTTGGTGTCAGATTGAAGAGTTGGAAGTTGCTCGTCCATTGACTCTTTCGGAGAGAGCTGTAACTCTTGCTCTTGCTATATCGTTGGATAACGACTATTTCTCAAGACATGGTGGATGGTAAGTAAATGACTGCTTGTTCTATAAGATTTAGGATACCATTTGCATACTTAGGAATGTCTATTTCTCAAGACTGTTTGAGTACTCGAACTAAATCCTTTTGCATGATGTGTTCCTTGTTCTTCCCAGGGGCATGCCTTACTATATAGACGGTGAATAGGTCTTGCTGGCTCCGTGGTGTGCAGACCGAACATCTTAGTAATTTACGTGTTCATTAGTAATATGCGAAGGCTTGCTTTGCTTGCCTGCTTGGTAAAAATTTCCTCAAATGTGCTCTAAGAGAACATTCACTCATTTAAGGTTCATTAAGACACACCCGGAACATGGTAGATTATAGTCTTAAATTACGGATGTAAACCCTGATGGGGCAACTGGAATCATTCACATCATTGTTCCAGTTTGTACGTGACTCAGTTATCTGGTTACGACTTCTTGAATTCCAACAATGCTTTTTTTTGATGGGATTAAGATGAGTTCGAGTTCGAGTTCGATTTGTAAAACAAATAAGCCTCTTCTGAATGAATAAAAGAAGGATACATTTGAGCAACCAGTAGTTTTATCTAGACTTTTTTATCTCCTAACACGTAAAACTATAAATTACTAATGCACGTCAGCACGTGTGCAAAAGTCATCAACAGTCAACCTTCCTATCTGTCTTAAATGGATGGATCGGTTGCAATCATTTCCATAGTTGGCAGCAAACTCCAAAAGCACGATGATGATCGAGAACTAGTTCTTTACAGCTCAATTTTTATCAAGTTCCTTTGTTTTGATTGGTGCGACGATTATGGCTTCGACTGTTGAACAAGGTATTGCATAAGTTCTTTGAGTTGCTTCAAATATATAGATATTGATGTTGAGGATCTGTCCTTGTTTTTTGTTTTCAACAGGGATGGTGATTGTGATCATGGGCGTCAGTGGTGCTGGGAAATCGTAATCACACCTTTGATTTCAGCTTTTACAAACCTATGTTTATTTCTTGTAAATATATATGTTTGATGCATGAACCAGTTCACAACCTTATCACTTTTGATCTTTGTTTTTGTTTCTGATGCATATGAGTTTATGTTGGACAGCACAATAGGTGAGATGTTGGCCAAAGAGACAAGCTTTAGCTTCATTGATGCTGATGATTTCCACTCAAAATCAAACAAAGGCAACACTTTAGCTACCTTATGTACGTTAAATCTTGAGAACATTACAGAATCCTATTGAAAATTCAATCTTTGATGAAAACAGAAAAGATGAGCAAAGGGATCCCTCTTTCGGAGGAGGATCGAATCCCATGGCTCGAAACACTTTGCAATGCTTTACGAGAGAGCTTGGTTAATGGGAGCAGTGTGATTCTTGGCTGTTCAGCGCTGCAGAAGCGATACCGAGAAGTTTTGAGATCTGCAGACCCCAGCCATGAACCTGGAAGTTATGCCTGTGTAGTGAAGTTTGTCTTGTTGGATGCTGAGGCACATGTTCTGGCTGCTCGGTTGGCCAAAAGAGTTGCAGAAGGGAAGCATTTCATGCCACCTGAGCTTTTGCAGTCCCAGTTGGACTTGCTTCAGATTGATGATTCTGAAGGGATACTTAAAGTTGATGCTAATCTGATGCCTCAAGACATAGTGACAATCATTCATGGAATGTGTTTATGCTCAAGTGTTGCCTAAAATGCAAGTATGTAACCTTCTTCAAGCATGGCTTATTATGTTGGAACATCTCTGTTTAGTTTTCTGTTGCTTGAATGGACATGCTCAAATGCTTATAATAGAACAGCAAAAGTATAAAAGTAAAGACAGAAATAGTAGAACAGCAAAAGTATAAAAGTAAAGACAGAAATAGTAGAACAAGAGCAATTTAGGATCAAATGATTAACAAGTTCTTACTGATATGGGGGACTAGGGGGGACTATCTAAGGGTACTGTATTGTTTGCTCAGCGGATTGTGAGTTGTGACTATCTAAGGGTACTGTATTGTTTAGGATTGTTTGTACAAAGAATGAGGACCGAGACTGTCTCGGGTTGGGTTATACTGTACTGCCTCAGAGTTTAGACAATGTTAAGGCTCCTCCACCTTATGCAGCTCCATATTTACTTGACCACTGAGCAAACTGAAAGGTCTTCTATGACTGATCTTGATCAGCAAATGCGATTCAAATGAGCAAAAGGCTTGGAATGAGCTTTAGGAGGTGGCTTAGCAACCTCAGGAACACCAAAGACATTCCAGAATTGCAGTGTCTCATCACCAGCTGCCGATGCCACCGGGCTCTGAGCCATGTAGAGAACCCTGGAAGTGTGACCAGTGAGCTCTGCCATTTTGACCATGGATGGGTACTTCCATAGAGTAAGCTGGTTCTGAGTAAACCCATGTGAGCTAAGCAACTCCCTTTCATTCTTGTTCCGCAGCAGAGAGCACACCTGAGACCCAGTGTCAACTGAGTTCAAGCATGCACCGGTGTGAGTGTTCTAGAACTTGATGCACCGGTCACCCCCACCTCCGCCAGAAGCAAGCAAATTGTTCTGGAAGGGACACCAAGCAAGGGCTTTCACGGCTGCGGTGTGATTCTCAAGCCTGTGAAGCCATTGTGTTGATGACTGTGAAGATGCGACTGATCTATCCCATATGTCCAATAGGTTGTCATTTCCTCCACTTGCCAATTGCTGCCCTGAGGCCGACCATTTCAGGCTGCAAACCTCTTGCTCATGACCTCTGTATGTCTCAACAATGTGGGATCTGACTCTCACATCATTGTTGACAATACAACCATCCATTCCTCCGGTAGTAAGAATGTTGTTGTTCCAAGCCAATGAGCCGACTCTTGAACTGTGGCAACCTCTGAGAGTCCTCAGCTGAACCAAAAACACCACAAAATCAAAAAACTCGAGTACAAAACACAATGGAGGAATATGATTCAACTCATTTAAGTTGTACAACGGGCTAGAGAAAACTACTACAGACCTGCTTGGCTGCAGTTGAGTCCCAAAGTTGTACTTCGGAATTGTTAAGTAATATAGCGATGTGGCGACCATCAGGAGCCCAGCTGACACTGGTAACGGGGCCAGTCTCATCATCAAAAGTCTCCAAATCCGAAGTAGAGCCAGTGCTGGCATCCCACAAGTAAACAGTGTTCGCCAAAGCGATTGCGAGCACATTAGCACTTCCCCAATCCAACAAATTGAGGTAGTAGTCATCTACAAGGTCAGGAGCATCCAGTGTCCTCTCTGAAGTCTGCACAAAACCATGAATATCACCATTAAACTCAGACCTTAATAACCAAACCAACATTGACAATTTCAATTTACATCAAACAATTTGCTCAATATACAAGTACTCACTTGAGGAATGTGGTCATGATATATGGTCATGAGTGGCCCAAGCCCATACAAAGAATTGTGAGGATTAAGCCCATATGAAACGTTATAAAAATGTATAGACATAAACCAGTCAAAGCCCAATATAACAATGTTTTTGGATAGAGCTAATCATGGGCTTGGCTGGACCAGCCTCGACCATTAATTTAAGGCTTATTACTGGATTTAGTCAAGGTCAAACATAAAGAGGCCGGGCCAGACCTGAGGTCACAATTTAAAAGCCCTAACCCGCCCATTAAAGCTAGGCCAATGAGGCTAAAAAAGTCGGACCAGGCTGGCCTCTATGGACCGGGTCGAGATTGACCTTAAATTGAAAAAATTCAATATAAAAATGTTTAATGTATTGTTATTATTGATATATAATATTTATTTTGAATATATAGTTTTGTATGAGAACACATTGAGGAGAATAAGAAGGAAAAAATGAAAGAAATAATTAAAAAAACATGATAATGACCATAAATTACATAACTTTTTCTAATAAAAATAGTCAAAATGGGACGGACTAGGTTTGACTTCTAGAGTTTTAAAGTGATAAAAATATATTTATATTTTATTTATTTATTTTATTTGAAAATAGGTCAGACTACATGAGACTTATGAGGCCGAGGCTGGACTAGGTCAAAGAGGCTCAAATGAATTGGACCAAGAGGTTAGACTGGGATTCAAATGTATAGCCCAGACTTTACCCTAATTCAAAATATGTGAAATCCGCTCACCCAAAATTGAGGCTAGGCTGAATTTCGGCCTTAAAAGTTGGGTGGGCCAAAATGAAACTCGAGGCCGAAGATGAGACCTACTTTTGGAGAGCAAGGACCGAAAGATTTCTAAACGTACACAAATCGTTTGAGTGATGGATCCTAGAGCACTTTTTCTTACAACAATACATAGGTCTATTCAGATTGTGCTATACACAAACCAGAAGGAACTCCATTAGCAAAGCCAAGACACTAATTTACCTAGCTATATCTCCAACAGGTGCAGACTCCGGCGAGAGAATTTCACACTTCCTAGAATCCTATTGTTGTCCACAACAATGTTCAAACACTGATCACAGTCTTCATGGATCAAAGACTAAACAGGAATTGCTCACCCACATTATATCCACAAATCATGTGAACTGCCGCCTCATGTAAGTGTCTTCATGGACGAAAACAGGGTCTTGAGCAACAACATTCTGCTGTGGAAACTGGGGTTTCCCCATAGCTATTGCCGGGCCATGAGCAGAATTGCCACAGGGATTGTTGTTACTGCTCTTTGCTGAGTTTAACGTGATATAGTAGAAAATTCCTAGGGCCACACATGTGAGGGATAAGATGGCACCTGCAGCAAACACTCCAGGCTTCACAACATAACAGTAGTAGCTGCCAAAGTACATGCTTTCTACACCATGTCGATCATTGAGTGCAGAACCAGTGAGCAGCAGAAGAAATGCTAGGACAAACAAGAACCTGCGACAGTGAGGAGAGTGGAGTAATGGCATGCATTGTTAATCCCTTTCAGACTAATAGACAATGTTGCAAAACCAAGTAATATCGAGCAGCAACAAAACAATATGAAACTTGCATAATAACAATGCATTGCTTCACCATCTCCGCCCAAGTCATTTCCTGATATAATTATATATTCGTAAAGGATAGCAACAAAGGTATCAACGATTAGGAATTACCAGGAAACAACAAAGCAGACAAGGGCTATCGTCCATCTAGAAGTGGAAGGTTGTGGGATTCTCTTGCAACAAACGCACCCTGAAAACACATTTATAATTATCTGAGCTACCATGAGAACCAGTGCGGCCGTAAATCCAAGACCAAGAGCTGCAGTCCGAGGATATTCACATTGAGTAGCAGAGACAAACTGAACCTGAGAACCCTGTAATTACAGCAAAAAAAGAGACCAATCTCAGAATCCTTTACACCATGCAAGTTGAGTTAGCGTTACCAATCAATAATTTGAGACCACATCTGAAAAGTTTAAGTCGAGCCTCCATTCCAGATCACCTAACGGCTCTTTAGACATTTATGATTAGCTTAACTTAAGCTATCATCAGTCTGTTCCAGAAAACAAAGACTAAGATGAAAGGAGCCGATCTACAAGACAACTACTTCAACAAAATATTCGTAAGTTTACATTTTCGAACTGCATTTTAGCTTAGTATACATCAGTCCAATCTTTCCTCCCTCACCCAGACGGCCAGACACCCACATCAACAAGTTCAAGCAATCAAGTGACGTATCTGGAAACCAATATAAGAACACTCCACAGATCTCATCACTCCCAAAACCAAAAAGGAGGACCATTTCTAACTAAGCTATCAATTCTAACAAGTCTAAACCAACATCAGTCAGTCTCAGCTAATCTGGAACTTCATAACAGCAAAGATAAATAACAACTCAAAGTCTCAGACTTGGAAACTTCCACCCATATAAAGCTCACTAGACTAATTTTGCAAACCACTACAAGGATTCTAACTAACATAATCTCACATAGCACAAAATTCCACTCCCAATTTCATAACTTTCCCAAGCAATCAAACAAAAGACTTGTACATAGATCATAAAGTAACAATCTTTAACACAACCCATATGAGAAAAAAAGCATAAATGAACTAAACAAACTAAACCCAGTAACTAATTTGAGCTGATAACCTTGATTCTTGTTGCCTCAGCAGCAAAGCCTGTAGCAGCTGATAGTAAACCCAACAGTCCCACCACACAACAAACCAGAAGCTCCTTTCTCTCCATCTCAATCTATCTCACTCTCTCTGTTTAACTCTGTCTTTGGTTATTTGTCTGAAGAGGAAGAGAGATAAGGTGTAAAAGTGGCGAAGTACTGCAGAGAGTTGCGTGAATGATGATGATATAGAAGATGTCGTCGAGCACAAAAAAGATGATGTCAGATTATTATCTTTCGGTCTCAATAGAGAGAGTCACAGAGTACAGATTAAAAAAGGGAAACATGTCACCCACGCTGCTTTTCTACTTGTGTGGTTTACGTCTGACACGATTTTTTTTCCTCTCCACTTCAGTTAATTTTGATGACGTCACAAGTAAAAAATTTAAATTTAAAAAATAAAAATGTAATTTATATATGAATTATTTATAATTATTTATTTTTATTAATATACTTCCCTTATTTTACTTTCGTTAATAATTATTTATCTTTATTAATATACTAGCCTTCCTGCACGCGCATATGCGCATGCGAAATGCATCGTGCTCGCGCGTGCGATTTATCGGTGACATACTTAAAAGTGTGCAATTATAACATCTTCACTTAATTGTCGAAGTCCATTGCTCATGACAGATACTATCGTGCACTTTCAGGCCTATCTCTATTATTCGAATACTGATTTAATTGAGATCTCTATTATTCGAACACAGATCTAATTGAGATGTGAGAAGAATTACCAGTGATTGGTGATAAAATTCCTAAAATAATATTAGCCTACTTCATATTAAGTCAACACTATGTAAAAAATAATCAATCACTGATAATAAATGCAGTGTCAGTGCATATGAAAATAGAACAAAAAACACATGAATAGAAACTATTTAAAAAAATAGTAAAAGTTTTAACTATGTTGACGTCGATATGTCCAACGAAGTCCAACCATAGTAATCATCATGTAGAACGACTTGTCACTCCAACTACAAATAAAATATAGGAGAGTTAAAACAAATGAATAAATGGTCACATACATGTATATGTTGAACACGAATGTGTTACGTAGTTACCTGATCAATTTGTCCCAAATTTTTATGTTTTTTGTAGAACTGTAAAAGATATAAATTAAATTTTAGTAATTTTCAAATAAATCTATGTTGATCATCAATACTTATACTTGCGTAATTTTCAAATCAACAGATTCAACCACATGTCGTTTTCCTCGAGCATGGTCTCGTCGTCGGGTCAAATAATTTTGATATTGTTCTGGAGTCAATGTCTCTAGCCATTGTCGACTCGTTCGAGTACGGAAACTATTTGCTTGATCCATAAGATGTTCGATATATGACCTAAAAATAGAAATCATTTTTAGTTTTGGTGAATTTGTTGATGATATATAATCACCAATGTTCTTTTGTGATTTTGTTGGATGGTGTGTGAGACTAAAGAGGCACATATTACTATTTTGTGGGTTCAAATTATATGACGCAGAAGGGGAAAATTAGGAATATCAAAAGTTATGCCATGATAGATGTCGTAGTGGATCAAATTTCGTTAATTAATAGAGATTTTATGTTAAACTCATACATTGAAATTCAAGTATATAACCCAAAAGATACATCTAATGGGCGAATTTTTTTCTACCTCTAACAATCAGGCTCTACTTTGGTTTATAAGTGGAGCTGCACCAAGGGAAGGAAAGTTGAGTATCGCAATTAGATGAGCTTAACAATGAACCCCCTGCAAACTGCATTGTAATTAGGTTTGATAAGTCATCATAAAAGAACACAACAATTACAGTATTCATGTAGAGATCTCTATTAATTAATTGAAAACTAAATAAAGGCTAGTATAACAGAAACTTGAAGAAAAAAAAATGAATGATTTGCTAATTCATTGTAAACAAAACACAGTATCTTGAAACTCATATGGACATCGTACAAACAGTAAGAAATAACATACGTAAACACATTGGATTGAACATCGTACGGGACAGTAAGAAAGACGATACTTGAACACATTGGATTGAATGCATATCTTCAATTGAAAAATTGAAACAGGGACATATTGCCACTAACGCATCTATCTATATATTAATGTAAAACAGCAAGTACCTTGACAGCATGTGTGTTGAAAAAAATCAAGTATTCAGTCTATTCAACATGTTAAAATGAAAGAATGATTGGATATGTTGTTCTCAATCACACAGCTGTCTCAAAGAGCACCTTGACAGCATGTATGAGATCGATCTACTACACCTTCAAAGACTATTATTACTATAACTACCATGTGAGAGATTGGATTTATCATTTGATCTCTCTTATTCTTGAAGTACTTAGACGCAACTTTCAACACCTTATTCCATCCATACTTGAACCAAATCCATAAAATTTAAAGTATGATAATCACCCACAAAAGAATCTATGCCCTGCTAACTTATAAGAGAAACCCAAAATTGATACTAACATAAGCTACTAAATTTTTTTACTTTCAATTCGTTTCTTAAGATTTATTCATCATTCTTCAGAAAAGAAAACTCACAAACTTCAAAATCCGAGTCCCAATGACATTCAAATGTGAATCTGCAACAAACATAATCGGCTGACCAGTCTTAATATTCACAACGGTGAATGCAACCAGAAAAGATATCATACGTCTATTACAACCTTACTCTATGCACAATTACACACCTGATTGGGCAATCAATTGAATCGTAGTCCTACTAACAAAATTAATTAAAAGTATTAGACAGAGCAAGCTAAAAACAGCTTCAAGGCCTCTCGTCTATGGAAGACCAATTAACCGAATTCATTTGGGCATTGTATCAAACACCTTCCGTGCATAAATAACAAACCCAGTAACTAAATTCCACTAATAAAACATCGAAAATAAAGACTGCTACAGGAAGAGATAATAATATGATTCAGTCGAAAGTAAAACAACAAACTTAAGCTCTGATCAAATGCCTCTCAACAGTCTCAAGAAAGTGAATCAAGTGTCAGATTAAAAGCATTGAAACAACATGGTTTTGTCGAGTATCAAAAAATTACAAAGCAAAAGGTTCACATAAGAGAAATCCACATCAAAATACAACTATGTAATCCAGAAGAATAAACAACAAAAAAAAAAAGTAAAATTCACCAAAAACTGAAGCCGGAAACACATTCACAAACTGAATGCTTCTAAAAATTGAAGACAAACACAAACCATATGTGTATGCAATTCTAGGACAATATCTCCATCTATGGACCCAATGACATCGAAAACAATATCATAGAACACAAACAACAAACCATAGAAATGCATAGGCAATTCAAGGCAGTAGCCTTAACCAAACAACAACCATTGAACGATCAGGTATATAAAGAAGTAGCTTATTGAGAAAAGAAAAAAAAAACCTTATTGAAGCCGATCAAAGAGAAATTGAATGAAGAAGAAGAAATCCAAGTATCTACTTGCTCTGTTGTGTGAGCGATGATACCAGACCAGGTGAATGGAAATCAAAACTGATTGGAGATGTGGTGTTACCCTTTAAAACTTACGACGGGGCAACTGCTCTTAGTTGTAAGCCGTAAAACCCTCTGGAGAAACTACCGTCAGTTTACATCTCTACCCTGGTGTTCTACCGTTAACTGTTCCCTCAACTGTTCCTCTTCCTTACTACAATTCCACACGAAGATGACAAAGAAGCTAAAAGACCTAGTGCAGTCAAGAGTTGGTATGTGCCACAATTCAATATCTGCAGCTGTTAACTCCCTGATTGGCAATACTAAAGCCAACCAACTCGGCCAGCTGCAATGAACTCTGATAAAGATGACTGAAAAAATCTATATCTCCATATACTCAGACATAATGAACCTGTAGTTTATACATACCATATGTGGACATCACTGCTTAATCTTACAAACATACATAGTAGACCTGTAATTGAACAAATATAGCAAATCTGGAAGATATATAATTGAGTTGCAGTCTCCAAGATACAGAAATGAATTATTATAATCCAGGAGCAGTTCACACATGATGCAATTTGATATATCAATTGCCAGAGGACTATGAAATGATATCATAGTGTTGACATACAGCAATAAAGTCTTTGATAATTACCTACCACTACCAGAAATTGAGACATTACCGGCGACCTCCTGTCGCCGGCCTTGTCTTTTTTTTTCGCCGGAATTGTCATTCCCGGCGACAAGTCGCCGGCAATGACGTCGCCGGAAATCCCCCACCGGTGTTAACATTGCCGGCGACGGGAAACGGAGTCGCCGGTAATGTCGGAGACATCACCGGCGACTTGTGTCGCCGGCAATGTCAAGACATTCCCGGCGACTCAAGTCGCCGGCAATGTCTTGGACATTACCGGCGACTCCGTCGCCGGCAATGGTAGCGCCGCCGTGGCCGGAATTTGTGACATTGCCGGCGACTGAGGTCCATGTCGCCGGCAATGTGTGAAAAAATTTTGAAAAAAAAACGCGGTTCTGGATTGGGCCCAATTCCAGAACCTGCATTGAAAGACATAAACCGTACAATCATACAAGTTCAACAGTACACATAAATGTCCAACGTACAGTACAAATAGCAACGACGATACGAAAATTAACTACAACTACAGGTCAGGGTCCAGGAACTTGCGGGTCAGGGTCGAAGTAATCCATGTACTTATTTGAATTCCGGTGGCTTCCTTGGTCTTGCTCTGGCGTTGACTGGTGCGGTGGTGGTGGTGGATAGCTAGGGAACGGAGGGACCGGGACCGGGGGAGGTGTGGGGAAGGGTTGTCCGGTAGTCTGAGCCTCGTACATCGTCCGCATCCATGTGTACATCTGAGCCTGCACCTGTGTCTGCTGCATTTGGTACTCGGCCATCTGCCTCTTTTGCTCCTCCAACTCCCTCTGCGTCCTATGAAGCTCCGCCGCGAGGTTACGACTAGAAGTTGAACTTCTTGACCCGGTAGAGTATTCTGAAGTGTTCTTCAATAGTCCTTCGCCCGCCGTGCCCATTCCCCTACAGTAGTAGGTATTCTTTCCAGTCCCGCACGCTTTTGCCATGATCCGAGCCGCTATCGGAGGATCAAGCGAATTGATGTGAGAGGCATACTGGGTGACTTCTTCCTCGGAGCAGTCAGGATGGTTAGTCCGAGCTATACTCATGGTCACTTCTGCGGTCGCCTCCTCCACTCTCGACTAATTGAAAAGGGAAAATGAACAACGTATTAGCTAACAAAATCTATTTCCATCTTGAAAAATAGTTTTATTAACACATGGAGAGGCGAAAGACTTACCGCTTCTTCAGGGCACTGCGGGTAGAACTTCTGATGAATATACACCAACGGGTTCAGCTCTTGTTGTTGCTGCACCTTAGTCGACCAACCCATGTAGTTGAGTGAACCTGCATGATGGGCCCTGGTGTTTTTCAATCTATTCGCCCGGTTCGTCTTCGAAATCGCCTTGTTTGATAAACATATGAAAAAAAATTAGTAACCAACTATTTCAATCTGATACGATACATTATGCTTGAAAGATATATTAAGGATGCATACCCGAGCTTTGGGGTGCTCGAAGTGGGCTATCAGCCACAGCCACTCGTACTCCCTAAACCGGAATTCGCTAGGGGTGGAACCTCGGCCTAGCTCCTTGTATACAGTGTAATGGGAAGAAAGCTCGTTCTTCCACTCTTTATACCTATATTAAAACAAGGAAAAAAAGTTAGAGATATTAAAACACTTGATAAACAAAAATCTAACTCGATATATATTCAAATAAGTCGAAGCACATCACCTCATATGTAGTTGACGCTCTACCCACGTGTGAATAAGAACTTTATCCACGTCAAACCACACCTGCAATATGAATATATAAAAGGTAAAATTATATATTTATTCGGACTTAATTAATAAATGTAAAATTTACGTAATGAAAATACGATTTTACTCACACTGAGTGCATTATGCACTTGCATCTTCACGTAGATAGGCACAGATTCCCAATCTGGCCAAAGCATTGGGACCTTGTCCCGCACGATCGCACCGGCCATGCTGACATATTTGCGCGTGGTGTCGAATGCCTCGATCACCTCGCCATCCTCATTGGCCCTTATGGGCGTTTTCCTTCCGCCGGTGGCCTGCTCAAGTCTCTTCTCGGTGCAGGTGCCTCTAGCCCCTTTCCGTTTTCCAGTCCCATTAACGAAATTGCCTAATAATACAATGTCAACAAATTGATATCATTAATTGAACCTATCGCAAGTCTTAAGTAATAATTAAGTAATCAATTTGATGTTAAATAAAATTTACCTGCATCGTCCGTTTGTTGGTTGGTGCACCTCACACTCCAAAGATACACGGGGTCGAACGGGAGGAAGTTATACGCTTCCTCCACGCTCAGGAACTCCGGCCGTCCTTCAATATAAACAGGCATCCCCCTATCATCGAATTCAGGGATGACAGGAATCTCGTCGGGTAGGAAGAGACCGGACGGCGGAGATAGACGAGGCCTGGACGATGAGGCGCCAGCACCACCATGTGTCTCAGATGATTCCCGTGAAATGGGAGTAGGCACCATCCGAATATGGGGCATTCGGATTGAGGGAGTTTCTGATGCCCCCGTTGACTGTCGCTCGTCTGAGGCTCTGCCACCAGAGGGACGTCTGCTGATTGAGTGTCTAGAGACTGAGGCTCGAGGCTCAACTTCCGGTTGCACGGCTCTTGATCGTGCAGCTTCCTCCTCAGCTCACGCCTCTAGCAAGGCTCTCGTGCGAGCACTCATCATTGGCCCACTGGGCGTGTTGCTAACTGCGGGCGAGGAGGAAGCTTGACTACTGTTCCCTCCACTATTTCGGGAACCTCTCCGAAGCCAATTAGCCGCAAAACCTCCTGGACATCGTAATAGTCATGGATTCGGTAATTAACCGAAACGGTTTGGAACCGGAACCGTTTGAAACCGGAACTGTTTGGAACCGGAACCGTTTGTAACATAACGGTTCCAGTTACAAACAGTTCCGGTTCCAAACCGTTCCGGTTCCAAACCGTTTCGGTTCTATAACAAATCGGAACCGGAACGGTTTGGAACCGGAACCGTTTGAAACCGGAACTGTTTGGAACCGGAACCGTTTGTAACATAACGGTTTCAGTTACAAACAGTTCCGGTTCCAAACCGTTTCGGTTCTATAACAAATCGGAACCGGAACGGTTTGGAACCGGAACCGTTTGAAACCGGAACTGTTTGGAACCGGAACCGTTTGTAACATAACGGTTCCAGTTACAAACAGTTCCGGTTCCAAACCGTTCCGGTTCCAAACCGTTTCGGTTCTATACCAAATCGGAACTGGAACGGTTTGGAACCGGAACCGTTAGAAACCGGAACTGTTTATAACCGGAAACATTTGTAACATAACGGTTCCGGTTACAAACAGTTCCGGTTTCAAACGGTTCCGGTTCCAAACCGTTCCGGTTTAAAACCGTTTTGGTTCTAAACCGTTCCGATCCCGATTTCCACCTTCATTTATACGATTAATTAACAACTATATCACCTAAATTAAGAACTATACATATTCGATGTGTATATATATATACATCATGCATCTTAATTAAATTTATCCATCACATATTCATCCAAATCACAAACCCTAATTAATTTTCCACATGTATCACACATATATATATCATGCATCTTAATTAGGTTTAATTTCCACATATATATACATCACACATTCATCCAAACCACATTTATACATAATTTTCACACATATATATATATATACATCACTTCATTTTCACATACCTAAATATATATATACATCACATATATATACATTGCATATAAATTTAGAACTTATCACCCTAATTTCCAACTTAGCACCCTAATTAATTTACACATACACATACACATACACATACACATACACATACACATACACATACACATGCACATGCAAAAAAATAATTAAAAATTGAGAGAGAGAGAGAGAGAGAGAGGGAGAGAGAGAGAGGATCAGACCTGCCATGGATTTCCACCTACAATGCTTTGCCGATCGACTACAATGGTGAGGGGAGGAGAGGAGGGGAGGAGGGGAGGAGGAGATTTTCGGAGGAGGAGAGGAGAGGGGATCGGTGGAGAGGAGGAGAGGGAGAGGAGGAGTAGAGGATAAGGAGGAGGAGTGGGAGAGGAGGAGGAGGAGGTGAACTCACCGGACCGATTTGGGAGGAGGAGAGGGAGAGGAGGAGGAGAGGGAGAGGAGGAGAAATGAAAGGCTCGGGCTATCATGCATCTATCCAGAAAACATTGCCGGCGAGTTTCTTATAACTCGTTGGTAATGTCATTACCAACGACTTCAACTCGTTGGTAATGACATTACCAACGACGAGTTAACTCGTGGGTAATGTCATTACCAACGAGTTGCTTATAACTCGTTGGTAATGTCATTATTTCCCGAAGAATATCCGACAACATTTTCCGTCTACGATTTCCGGCTACATTTTCCGACTACAATTTCGATTATCGATTTCTGTATACGTACGATTAACGACTACATTTTCCGTCTACGATTTCCGGCTACATTTTCCGACTACAATTTTGATTATCAATTTCCGTATACGTACGATTAACGACTACATTTTCCGACTACAATTTAGATTAATGATTTCCGTATACGTACGATTAACGACTACGATTTATGTATACGTACGATTAACGACTACATTTTCCGTCTACGATTTCTGTATACGTACAATTTCCGGCTACATTTTCCGACTACAATTTCGATTATCAATTTCCGTCTACGTACGATTAACGACTACAATTTCCGTCTACAATTTCGACTACATTTTCCGACTACATCATATTTCCGACAACAATTTCTGACTACATCATTAACGTACTAAGGAGGATAATCGTAATCATCATCATCACTTGAGTCTGACTCGGTTTCATAGGTAACCTCTGGCAATATGTGCCTCTCCTCGTCATCTGAATCAGCGTCAACTTCATATGGATTAACATCGAGAAGTTCTGCTCCAGTAATTCGAACCACACTCCCAGGTCTCACATTATTAAGGCGAATCGTAGATGATTCCGGAATGTCAAAAGCGTTCGGCTCTTAGTATGCAGTAACTTCCTCATCATCTGCGGTATCACCAAGTGTGGCAGCACTGTATATGTTTCTATGAGCAACATGGTTAACCACCTTCCACGGGACTTTGTTAAGAAGATCGTCCAGGTAAAACACTTGTTTTACTGATGAGGCAAGAACGAAAGGGTCATCTTCATACCAGGTAGTAGCAGTATTCACCGAAAATGTTCCGTACTGATCGGTCCTTGTGTTCTCCGGGCTAGTATCAAACCATCTACACTTGAACAAGTGCACTTTCATGCGGTTCCCATAAATTAGTTCAACAACTGAATGAAGGACACCGTAATAGTCAACGCCATCCTGCCCACCATGGACCATCACCCCACAATTCTGTGTTTTCAGTCGGTCGTCTCGATTTTCACATATAAATTTCACGCCATTGACCTGACACATCGAGTAAACTTTTGAAGCAATCGGTTTCATCGCCAGGACCCTCAATTCGTTTGACCACTCTGGGCAACCATCATCTGCTACATGGTTCATCTGAAAACGTCCATATATTAATACGTACAGAAGAAATTATGTCATCTTGAAACCACAAAACCACGTACATACATACATGCTATATAAGGATATATATAAAAATAGACATATACACATATACTTACCCATTGACCAAAGTAGTTTGCAAACGTCTTGTTGTGGTAATCAACATTTCCGGCAATAGCAGGGCAGTGAAGATGATAGTTTTTCCAATATTGTACTTCTTGACAGTTAATCAGTACCGACCAGTGGGCAATGGCTACCTCATTTCCATCCAACTTGTACGACTTTGGCAAGCTTCCATGTACTACCACGTCACTGGAGATGATAGAAAGGTTGAACTGGGGTTCATCTATCGGCATATGTTGTTGGGGGTCCTCTACATTTTCCAGGTACACTTTGGTGTATGTTACACACTTGTGCACAAGATATGCTTCAGCGATACACCCTTCAGGTGCATATTTATTCTTCACATAGTCCTTGTAGGCTCCCAATTGTCTACAAGTTAACAAGTACATGTTAACTTACTTAACCACAAGTCATTACATATAAAAACATAGGCAAACCAAATTTATGAATCATTTGTACCTTTCCATGGGATACATCCAAGTGTAGTGTACGGGACCGGTAAGCAACAATTGTTCGGGAAGATGGATCATCAGGTGCGGCATTATGTCGAAAAAATTTGGGGGAAATATCCTCTCAAGCTTGCACATGATAAAAATGATGTCATCTTGCATCTCCCTGAGGTCTGCTTTTTTAACTTCCCTGGTGCATAACTTCTGAAAGAATCTTGACAAGGCCACCAACGGCTCCACCACCTCTTTGGGCATGTACCCTCGAATGAAAATAGGGAAAAGGCGTTGAAGCAGTACATGATAGTCATGACTCTTTAATCCGTACATCTTATTGTCCCGGAAGTTAACACACCTGCTTATATTTCCTGCATAGCCATAAGGATACCTGCATATATATAGATAAAGCCATATATATGGACCAATTATATTTCTCGCATATAACCATATATACTCCGCTAAAAATTTAAGGACAAATTCCTACATAGCCATAAGAATATATACCTGACATTACTCAGCCACCGAAAAATTTCATGCTTATGCTTCGGCTTTACGGTGTACGGAGCTTGCGGCATTTTTCTCTTACCATCTCTTAACCACAAATGTTTCCGCACACCCATTGCTTTAAGATCAATGCGTGCCTTAGGGATGTCTTTTGTTTTCCCCTCCAAGTTAAGAACTGTGCCCACCACACTTTCACACACATTCTTCTCTATGTGCATGACATCTAGGTAATGTCTGATAGGCAACCTGGGCCAGTAGGAGAGTTCCCAGAATATGCTCTTGTGTGTCCAAAACTTATACCTTTCGGGCTTGTCTGGAATTGACGCCACTATGTCAGGATGATTGCTCAGCTGGCCAAAATCGTATTCATTCAACACTTCCAAAATTTCTTCCCCTGTCCATCGCCTGGGTGCCACACCTGTTTCAACAGTCCCATCAAACGCGTCTGGATCCTGCCTAAATGGGTGATCATATGGAAGCCAACAACGGTGACGCATCGAGACAATTTTACTGCAATGAGGACTGCAACAATCAACCGTCATGCACTCTGAACAAGCCCTGTAACCCCTGGTAACGTTGCCCGACAACATACCGCGGGCAGGAAAATCACTGATGGTGCCAACAAGCATGGCATGCATCTGGAACATCTCCTTTTTTAACCTATCGTAAGTGGGGTGGCCACACTCACTCAGGTACTTAAGCTCCTCAATCAAAGGCCTCAAATACACATCGAGACACTTTCCTGGATAACCCGGGCCCGGAATTAACAGAGTGAGCATATTGTATTCCTTCTTCATGCACATCCATGGTGGAAGGTTGTACGGTACCAAAATAACTGGCCATATACTGTATTGAAGACTCATGTTGCCAAAAGGGTTGAATCCGTCAGATGAGAGCCCTAGCCAAACATTTCGGACCTCTGCTGCAAAATGATCAAACTCCCTGACCATGTGCTTCCAAGCCTCTCCGTCGGAAGGGTGTATAAGGGTGTCATCGTCAGGCAAGTTCCTCTCAGCCCACCATCTCATTGCCTCGGCCGTGAAAGCACACATGAACAACCGCTCCAGCCTATCAATAAACGGGAAATATCGAAGTATCTTCACAGCTTTCTTGTTGCCTGCAGGAGTCAACTTATACCTTTCTGTAAAACATACCGGGCAGGCTTCAAGGTCTTCGAGATCTTTTCCCCAGAAGAGAATACAATCATATCTGCATGCATGAATTTTGATGTAGGAAAGCCCAAGATCTTTCAGGATATGTCGCACCTTATGATGAGTGGTAGGAAGACGATGACCGGGTGGCAGTAGCGAAGCAGTCCACTTCAACCAAGAATCAACAGCTTTGACAGACATTTTGTTCTCCATTTTTAGCTGCATCACTCCCATCACACTTTCAAGAACAGTCTTACTACAACCGTCGTACAACAGAGTCTGTTGCAATGCAATCAGGTTGTTGTACTTGTCCATACCGCTTGTGTTTACATGACCTCCAGGTAATGGTTCGACTGGCTCGATATGGGGGAAACCCTCAACGACGGGAGGGACATTCGGTGCTTCATCAGCAAATACACCGCTCTCATGAGGAAACATATCATTGATTAACATCGATGTTGGATCATAGGATGAACTGCCCCTCTCAGCAAAATGTCCATGATCATAGCGTGGACTGGCCCTCTCACCAAATTGTCCATGATCATGCGGACCCGCTACCGATGTTTCACCGTCATAAATCCAACAAGTGTACTTTTTCCAAAACCCGTATTTACTCAGGTGCCTCTGGACTTGATCAATGGGAAATCGAAATCGATCGCTGAAACACTTACATTCTTTACACGGGCAATAATGAAGTGTAGTGTCTCCACAATTAGCCTTTACAAAATCCACAAAACTCCTAATTCCCTGGTGATATCTGACATCCCATCTTTCGAGGCTCATCCAACTCTTGTCCATCCTGAAAATTCTAACAATTTTACGTATTAATTATATATATATACACACATTCACTACTAATAATCGACGTGATCTCTCAATTCAACTCTAATTAAATCAACACATGCATGCATATGTATATATATATATCGATCTAATCTCTGAATTCGATTCAGTACTCGATGATAATATTCTCCTTTTTTCAATTCAAAACGTATTTGACTGGGTAGGAGGAGGCTCTGTTAAGCCTGGCTCCGATAACAATACGATAATACCAGTCATTGATTCAGACACAAGATTAACTACAAGCTGTTTTCTCGTTTCGGTGACCGTACATCAACAACATTTCATATATATATATATCTCACGAATTGGATTTGATCAACACACAGACATATATATATATACCACATATACGTATATATACACCTACGTACCTATATATATAGCTTCCCGAGTGATCGAGTTTTCGACGCGCGCCTTAATTTTGACAATATACCGAATGATCGATTTCAGAGCGTACGTTTTCCTTCTTTCGATTTCTCTGGATTTTTTTCGCTCAAAATGATTGAATGATCGAGCTGCCCCATCCGGCATCTAATATAAGACACATTGCCGGCGACGGAGTAAGTCGCCGGAAATGAAGACATTATCGGCGACTTTACGCCGGAATCTCGCCGGTAATGTTGTAAAACATTACCGGCGAGATACATTACCGGCGACTCCAACCGTCGCCGGCAATGTCTAGGCAGACATTTCCGGCGAAATTCCGGCCGAAAAATCGCCGGAAATGTCTCCCTAGACATTGCCGGCGACGGTTGGAGTCGCCGGTAATGTTTTACAACATTACCGGCGAGATTCCGGCGACATTACCGGCGACGGGGTAAGTCGCCGGTAATGATGGACATTACCGGCGACTTTTCCGGTCGCCGGCCTTGTTGGCCGGAATCTCGCCGGTAATGACTCCTTTTCTTGTAGTGTACGACATCTAGCACTTGCTTCTGCTTTCGAATTGCACCTCATTACCACATACAAAGTATATTTCATAATTAAACGCAAAACTGATGGTAACACAATACTATCAAATTCAGCACACACCATCCAATAGAATGGACAAAAACAAAGAACTTCCCCAAATAAGAAACTGAAAGGAACAGAGATTTATATTTCATATTCGGTGACTCGTGTGGTGAAGTGTTTATGTTGCAGCCAGAAATGCATGGTGAAGTTGATCAAGCTGTATTAGCTGCTTTGCCTAGGTACATGCAAGCTGGTCTTTTTCACAGGTCCAGAAATACATATATCTTTTTTTATGATTGAAATAGTGTACTTCAAAGAACTGAATAAGGATTTTTTTACCATAAATACACACAGCAGAATGATGCTAACGGTAAGCAAAAATACAACTAAGCAAGAATATGATGCGGTATCAAGGAGAGTCGATCAAGAAGAGCTAGACGAAATGTAATGTATACATATTCAATGTGTTCTTTGACTATGTGATTGAATGAATCTAAAATTCAAATTTTCTAATTTAGGATAGCAGGATCAATTGCAGCAGAGACAGATGGTAGTGTAACTAATAATGCATCAACTTCAACTGCTTCTGTTCTAATTGAGGAGGATGTCAATACTGGTATGTTTTATAGAGGCCACTTTATTATTGTGGTTCTATAGTGGGATTCAGGGTCTAAGTATTAAATTTGATATGTATGTAAAGAATTGCATGTTCGCTTCATACCAACTCATCAAGTTTCCATCATGTGAGCTTTATCAACACCAAAATTACTCTTCCTTGGGTCTCTGGAAATCAAAACTTACGATATAGTACTCTACTAACGACATACAAAATCATAAAAGTATACTCCATAATCAAGAATCATACCCATATTCCAGAGCTCCAACCACCAAATCGAACACCGGCCAACCGTACTCCAAATTGCTGCAAACAGAGAACCTATAGATCAAACAGTAATAAACAAAATCTCTTCTCGGTTTTCAGAAGAATGGAACGCATACCAAATCGAAGAGCCCAAGCGACGTGAGAGCTTTGGTGGACTACAGAGGGAGAGGGCCGGACTTGAACTCCGGGAGGCACGGCTTGCCGGACTCGGATTTGGACACCGAAGTGTTTGACGGAGCAGAACTCGGATCGGGCGATGACGGTGTGGATGGCATGGACAGCGAGGACGATCCAGAGGGAGAGGACAGCGGGTCGAAGGAAATATGGGGGTCGAAGGAAATGGGGATTGGGAAGATGAAACTGATCAGTTTTCTTTGGGCAATCGTTCAATTTTTTTTTACGTGGTTGGTTGCACCTAATATGTTTAGTAAAGGGCAAATTCATGAATTACTAATGTTCTACTCTTTAAACTGCCCTAAGCACCTTTCCCTTACTTAATAGAGATGATGTGCTTTGTGTGTGTGGGAAGTTTTCAATGTGTGAATGAAATGTCTGAATTTCGTACCCGAAATGCAGGTTGAGGAGTTGGCTTCTCTTGTGAAGGACAATCTTTTGTGCAAGCATCTTATTCTCTCGGTCGAAGAGGCTTTGGTGGAATTTCTTCAGAGTGATACCAAGCATGTAAGACAATTGCAGCATCATGTGATTTGCGCTGTCTTACCGACTTAGCTAGTTGTTTAAACAGAAAAAGCTGTTTCAATTCGGTAGTTTGCTTCTGATGTGGAGTTTAAACTTGGTAAAAACGTTGTCTGTGCTAAGAGTATTGATAGATAAAATTGTTCAAGTGGGGTCTTGCAGTTGGAACCAATGAACTCGTACAACCGTCTTCTCTTGCATCGGCTTGCAGACATTTTTGGGTATTTTCCTTTCTTCTTATATCTCATTTTCGGTTTCTCCTTTATGTTGTTTGGATAATAACGTATTGCTTTCCGCTAGATTTTCCCATGCATCTGTTGGTGAAGGTGAGGAGCGGCATTTGATTTTGGAGCCCTGTCCGGAGACATCAGTGTATGTCGAGACTCTTAATTGCCATAACTGAATATTACTGTTTGGGCCTAAATAAAATATTTATTTTTGGCCTGGATGGCCGAGGTCTAGCAAGCGGCCCATTGTGTTATTAATTCCTATCGAGGGAGTTAAGTTATAAAGTGTCTAGCGAGCTTCGCTAGAAGAAGACGTAGAGTTCTATTAGAACTGTGTCTTATCGAGCTGGTTTCACGCGGCTTAGTTTCTATCGTAACTGGTTGATTATTGCAGAACTCTATGAAGAGTTATGATAGAAGAAGAAGACCTTTGAGAGGTACGACATGTGTGCTGGTGATAGATTCAGACAAGATTACAAGAGCAGAAGGAATTAGAAACAGAATGAATGAATGATTAGTAAGCGAGTATATAAGGAAGGCAAGGATCTTATGAAAAGGACCCGAACAATCAATCAAATAGCCTTGCTATACGCAAACAAACCTAGACGGTTATCTCGTCCTCGAGATTTCTATCTTACCTTGCAACCAGAAGGTCTGAGTGCTTTTCACCTATCGAGTGAAGGTATTTACGACTCCAAGGAAGCAACTGCAACCTGAAAGTTGAAGAGCGGCTCACTTGTATGTTGAGAGCTTGAATACTCAAAGGAAGCTAGTGTTCTCCGCACTTCGTCAAGAGATTGCTCTGCTCTACACGAGAGAGGACGTGGGAGTATCGATTTCAAGATTTGGCAAAGAGATACACATATCAAAGTCCTAGGTTTCTAGGCGAAAAGGACCTATTCGAGCAGGGTTGGTGCTCTCCCTATTCTAATCGCTTACATAAGAAGTCAGGCGGCTGTGATCAGTCCATATTCCATTGAAGAACGGTGGCACGCCAGCACACGAAGCACAAGCAGGATAGACCGGCACACGCGGTTAAGACATCCGAGATAAAAGAGACTGCTTCGCGGGGAGGATCTCTCCCGGGGGATATTTCTGCATCGAACATTTTGGCACGCCCAGTGGGACCATATAATAGTATTTGCCAAGTTCGCGTGTCTCTAGACAAGATACGACAATTAGAGATCCTTATCGAAGGGTTTATCCTCAGTGTCGTAAACATCCACAACCGGGATACCGCAGACACACTTCTAGTCAGTGTCGTTCATTGAGTGATCGAGCGGTTGAAGTTATCTTCGCTAACGACTTTAACATTATGGAGTTCGAACCTTTAAGCGAAGCGGAAATAGCCGCACTAACATACGAACAATACTTGGCTTATGCGGTCAAGCGAGATAACCACCAGACTAGTTATTCTCGATTATTCGAGGACAGACTCGGGCAACAGGCAGATCATCTCGCTGCTCAGGCTAGCTCCATAAAGGAAATAGCGAGTAGCATCCGGTCTATACAGGGTGATTTGAATCAAGAACAAGAAGATAGAGAAGCCTTAAGTGCCCAGGTAACTAGTTTGGCAGAGGGTCAAGACAAACTACGGGTTGATGTCCATAGCCTACTAGAGAAATGATTGGGGGAATACCGCCGGTACGCGGCGGCTATCAACCAAAGAGTAGACAGAGAGCTGGCTTCTCTAACCAAAACCGTATCGGATTTGGCTAGGAAGACCAGGCAAGCAGAGGACTTCCCTCTCGCTTGGGAGGAGCGTATAAATAAGCTTTTGGATGATTGTAACATAAAATTTTCCAAAATGCATGAAGCTTACGAGACACCGTTTCCTCCAAGCAAAGATGACCCTAACGAGTGGCATTGGCCAAAGTTTTACAAACACCAAACCTTCCAGACATTCTCGGGTGATGATGATACAAACGCGGCAACACATTTGGCCTATTTCACGTTGCAGTTAGGCCAATTTGCCGAAGATGAGGGACTCAAATTGAGGGTCTTCGGATCATCACTGTCAGGATCATCTCTCGTGTGGTATACAAGGATTGAGAAGGGCTCGATCAGCGAATGGAAGGATATGGATGCCTTGTTCATAGACCACTTTGGAATGGCACAACCAGAGACTACCGTAGGGAAGTTGGCTTCTCTTAGCCAATCATTGACCGAGAGTCCAGTCACTTTTTTACATCGTTTCCGTTCGGAGTACAATTTATGTAAGACCCCTCTAAGCAAAGAAGAGGTGGTCGAGATGGCCAAGAATAGGCTGGAGGATACCTACCACCAGTTGTTCTTAAATAGCAAATATTTCTCTCTAAAAGAGCTCATCACGGCAGTAACTAAAGCTTATAACAATATGCAAGAGAGAGATAACAGGAGAAATTCGTCCAAAGGGACGTATAATAATAAGACCTACGATAGGTTAAAGCCAAAAACAGTGGCTTATGTTGAACAGATGGACGACCAGGAGTCTGATTCTGATGACGATCGGGTAGGAGCTGTTGATTTGACAGCAAATAAGGTGTTAAAACCCCGGAAGCTTCAGAAGAATAGAGGTCCCATCAAACTCTCAACGGTGGCTTTCACTAAGCCAGAGTTCGAGAAATATACTTATGATGCCAATATGGCTCATGAGATACTGGACGAACTATACGGTCTGCGTGTTGTCAAAGCAGACTTTGGACCGCTCCCCACAGCCGAGCAGTTGAAGGGTAAAAAGTACTGTAAGTTCCATGGAGCATGGAACCATCTTACCAAGGACTGCATCAAGCTGAAGGACCAGATCCAGAAGTGGATCAATGAGGGAAAACTGGAGCTAGAAGGTTCATCCAAAACCGCAGCATTAGTGGATTCTGAGCCGTTCCCGGCTCCACAGGTGAGCATGGTAGACGTGAGTTGGCCATCACCTAATAGAATCCTTGAAGGTAATGAGGCTTGGAATCATCCAGCCTACTTAACCTATTCATTCAGGTTAGACAAGACAAAAGAATACTTGGATAGGTTAAGAGACTTGGGGCTAATTTTCTTCTACCCAGTCTTTGAGTTAAGACACATTCGGTACGAGAAGCCAGCCCAACACTTTTGCAGGTTCCACAATCACTTTGGCCATCGAACAACAATGTGTTCAACCTTGAAAGATAAGATTCAGGGTTTAATCAATTGGCAGGTGATTATAATCAATGGTGAAGGAGAGATGGATTATCACCCAGACTATCATCACAGGACACCATCTCCTCCAGTTACAGATCCTCTCACCAGTGGCGTTTCTTCGGAGTCTTGTTCGATAGATAAACCGACCCAGGCGAAGAAGGAATCCAAGCGTAGGTCCAGGCGAAATATAGCATTTGTCCGACCAAAGCAAACTCGCATCACATATGCGTCCTGGCGAGAGGAGATATTTGAGAAGCTATGCCTTGAAGGGATAGCAGTGGTACCTGACAATTGGGGATCACCAGACCCACATCCTGATGATGTTAGGGGTTTGCCTTATTGTCAGTATCACCACAAATGGGGAAGTCATACTACGGCTGCATGTCGAGACTTGATGTATAGGATTCAGCAGTTGATTAACGAGGGAATAATAGCAATAGAACAAAACCCCTCGCTTAACTTAATGACCCCCATGCATACGATGGTTGGAATGGTAGACGTAACACATGACAAATCCAATAAGAGGAAACAGTCCAACAACCAACCAACTGCTAGCGAGAATCCACCCCATACACCGAAGAACAAGGGGAAAGAGAAGGTGGATCCTAAAGCAGAATCACCAGTGGCCCTTTGTGCACACTGTAAGCTAAGGAGTGGGCTGAAGATCTCCTTTGAAGAACTGGCTCAGGCAGCCAAGTCCTTCCCAGATCTATTCTCGACTAAAGATCAGCAGTACCCACAAGCAAACCAAAGGCACACTCCAGCTCCCAAGCGACCGCGAGCAACAAACCAAAACAGTGTGGCTAAAACACCTGAGTCTAAAGGTGTAGATATGCTCGCCAAGCCATATGTTCCCCCAGCATTGAGAAATATTACAAAGGAGGATGTGTGGTACATAAGGGAGAAAGGAAAGACCGTCGAGGTAACTCCAAGCAAGAGGAGAAACCTACAACGACGTTTAGACAGGGCCAAGAGAGCATTAGATGCTTATGAGGCCGGCCTTGTCAAAGAAGAAGACCTGGAGTTTCCTCCAGAGGTGCTGCAAAGAAAACTAAATACCCTTGCAGCAAACCCATTGGTGGTCTTTGGGAAGAAATCTCATGAACCAAAGATACGAGCCCAAAGACCAGGGGTTTTCGAGAGAAACCCAACACTTGGAAGTAAAGGTAAAGAACCCGAACCTCCTCAAGAGGTTCATCGTGTAGTCGTAGAAAGACAACCAGTAAGGAGACGCCTTATTTTTGGCGAAGACACGATGAAGCCAGTAGGGTTGAAGACACTTCCCAAGGGAACAGTGGATATATAGAAACAGAGTACTCCAAGTAAGCCACCAGTCTTGCAATGGAAACCAAGGCCTCTTGTTGTGGAAGAACAAGCGAAGGCCCAGAAATTAGTTCCCGTTCCCAAGGAAAAAACTCCACCACCACCACCAACAGCTATCGATCATACTCCTGAGGATTTAATACAGCAAGTTGCTCACCTTGAAGTAACTACAACATCCATCGAGGATGGACAGTTGTCGGCCGAAGGAGATAGTTACAAGGACGATGAAGAGTTGGTAGACTACGGCGAGGATGAGGATGAAGAGACACAAGAATGCATCGAGGAGAACACTGCAGCCATTAATATGGTGTATGTTCTATCCTCCAAATATGCTTTATCCTCACCAGCACCAAAAGGTGAATCCAAGAACATCAATAGCGTGGTGTTACCGAAAGAAGAACCAGAACTACCAGATAATCCAACACCGGTTGACACACCAGAACTGGAGTCATCAGTCACAACGGGGCAAATGATGTTCTCTAAGCCCACCATGGACATGGCCATGCACATGCGTCCATTATATGTCACAGGACAAGTCCAAGGAGTGCAACTAAATAAACTCTTAGTGGACTTAGGGGCAGCAGTGAATATCATCACCTTTAAGGCATTGGCCCTAATAGGTGTTCCCAAGTCAGCTATCCAAGAGACCTCGCTTAGTGTCAGAAACTTTCAGGGTAGCATAACCAAGACTTTGGGGATTGTTTTTCTACAGGTGCACATTGGGCTAGCTTCAGGCACTTATACATTCTTCGTGGTGGAATGTACATCTCCATATAGTGCAATCCTGGGGCGCGACTGGATACATCGCAGCTATTGTGTACCTTCTTCACTTCATCAGCAGATGCTGCTATGGAACATGGAGACAGGCGAAGCAGAGCTTGTCAATGCTGACCCTCGTCCATACTCCGTGTTTGCTAATGCACTAGAAGCCAGATATTACCACAGTGACCTTAGGCCACTGGAGGTATGTGGCGTCGACAGTAAGGGCCGCCCGGTAGGTGTTACGGCCTATGAACTAGCTCAGTGGGGGATTATTCAAGCAACTCAAGATAGCAAACGACCCTACACCATTGAGCTACCATCCAGACGATCTCCATGATTGGGTCTCTGTCAGAGATAGAGACCGAGGCTTGTCTTTCGTTACACGAACGCTTTCACAACTTTTTATTAGAAAGCCAAGCCTTTGAGAAGGTTCCAATGGTGGTAGCATTGGAATACGTGGATGAAGACGTTTTGCAAGACTTCGAGGAGGAGGACGAGATTCAATTAGCTCCTGCAGCTTTAGATGATATACCTCCTAAAGTCAAAGATCCCATCGAACACATTCAGATTGGGACACAGGAAAAGCCAATATCTGTGGCTATTAGTACTTTCTTGGAGCCTGAAGAGAGGCTCAAGTTGATCGAATTGCTAAAACAATACTCCGATTGTTTTGCAGAAAAATATGATGACATGCCTGGTCTCTCACCAGATTTGGTTTGTCATAACTTACCTATCATCGAAGGAAAGAAGCCTGTAAAACAAGATATGCGTCGCATGAATACAGAGACAGCAATTTTAGTCAAGGAAGAGGTTGAGAAAATGCTCAAGTCAGGGATTATACGAGTAGCCAAATATAATGAGTGGCTGTCTAATATAGTTCCAGTCAAGAAAAAGAACGGGAAGATGCGAGTCTGCGTCGACTACAGGGACTTGAACAATGCAACCCCTAAAGACGCCTATCCTATGCCAGTAGCTGATTTGTTGGTTGACTCAGTTGCCCGCCATGAAATGTTAACATTCATGGATGGCACTGCTGGATATCATCAAATCCCAGTGGCCGAAGAGGATAGACACAAGACAACGTTTCGATGCTCAGGCTTTGCCGGTGTTTTTGAGTATGTGGATATGCCATTTGGACTTAAAAATGCAGGGGCAACCTACCAACGAGCAATGAACTTGATCTTTCATGATCTTATTGGTAAGACCATGGAAGTATATATAGATGATGTGGTAGTCAAAACGAAACGCAGAAGTGACCATTTTGAGGACTTGAGACAAGTGTTTCTCAGAATGAGGCAACATCAACTAAAGATGAACCCAGCCAAATGTGTGTTTGGCGTCCAGACAGGTGACTTCCTGGGGTTTTTGGTTCATCAGCGTGGGATCGAAATACCGGATGACAAGAAGCAAGAGGTTATCAGTGCAACCCCACCAAAGAGTAAGAAGGAGCTACAACGCTTATTAGGAAAAATCAACTTTTTACGACGGTTTATTGCCAATGCTGCTGGGAAGACACAAACATTCTTCACTCTGCTTAAGCTTCAAAGTCAAAAGGACTTTGTATGGGAGCCTATACATCAAGAGGCATTCGATACCATCAAAGCATACTTAACGAACCCACCTGTCTTGGTTCCCCCAAGACCTGGGGTTCCTCTTAAGCTATACATATCAGCTACAGAGCTCTCCATTGGAAGTCTTCTGGCTCAGGACGACACAGCAGGAGTCGAACGTGCCATTTTCTATCTGAGCCGTACCTTGAACGATTGTGAGACAAGGTACTCTCCAATGGAAAGGTTATGCCTAGCCTTATACTTCTCAGGGTGTAAGTTGAGGCACTATATGCTATCCTTCACTACGTGTGTTATTGCACAAACAGATTTAGTGAAGTATATGTGATCTACACGTTTTCTACGTGATTCTTAATATGTTTTTCCCTTCATTTAGCTTCGTTAGGGCTCTAAGTATTTCATTTCTAACTTACTTTAACGTTTTAGGTACAAAATAAAGAGGAATCAATAAAGGAGGCAGAATTGAGCTTAAAATGCACTAAGCGGAGATTTTCCCAATTTGGTTAGGAAAATGATCTTTCCCTACCCGAATTAGGAATGAATGTCAGCCATGAAATTAACGTCTACATCATGAAAGGAAGCATTGAAGCTAAAACGAAGAAGAAACGAAGTTTCCTAATCTCACTAGGAATTTCCGGAAGAGCAGAAAAATGATGACGGGATCATGTGCGAAAGTTACTAATTTTGGGTTCCAAATGGTTTCTAAAAAGTGTGACCAAATGGTTTCCAGAATTAGTAACCCAAATGAAATGAAAAATGGTGTCATTTGTCCCGGTCAAACCAGGAAAAGAAGATGGTGCGCATGGAGTATATTCTGGCCGAATATTGCATATCTTGCTTGCCTAATTCATTGTCGAATCATGTGTATCTTCACTACCATATTTGAGACCGAAATATCCAAGATATTATGCCCAAATTCGGACTAGATATTCCTTGGGAATCAAGAAGAACAAAATCTGGCAAGATATCTCAAATCAGAAATCAGGAAAATAATCCGTCAACTTCTTCAGACGATTGCGAACAGCCCAGACCTCTGATTAATGCATATGATACCTCGTTGGAAATATCTTTGAATTATCTTTCCAACGACACCAAGATCGCAATTTTTGGAGATCTACAGCTCCCGGAATGTCCGTTTTACCAAAAAGGGTCAGATCTGTCCGGAAAGAGAAAGAAGAGATTTTCCTTGTGCACCAAGCTCATCCTTGTGCCTATAAATTGAAGACTTCGGCTCATTCATCATCATCTCTCATTCTAGTACTCAAAGCTCTGCCCAAAACACTACCTCTCCTCCCTTGCACCAAATCTGAAGAAGCCATCCCTCCAACGCCATAAACACCATCCTCCACCGAAATATTAGGGGAGTCCCGAAGTATTTCGCCATCTCCATTGAAGAGCAGCTTACACCAAGTAGTCTAGGGGAGTCCCGACAACAAAAAGTGTAACCATAACTCTTCTCTTATTTCTTTATATTTTTGGCATTCTTTGGAGTGAAGTTGTAAAGGATTTTGGTTATATAATTCTAGTTAATTTTCTGCCATCTTCTAGTTCTTACGTTTTTGCTATACATGTTTATTCTATGCTTAATACTTAATCTGAATGCAGGGGAGTCCCGGTTTAGATTATTGATGTGTTAAGGGAGTCCCGAAGCACTTAATCACGAAATTAACATGAGTTATATAGTTGAGGACGTAGGCACTTTTAGGTTGCATGAAATTGGTTAGGTTATAAAGAGTTAGAGAAAAAGATGAGATGATCACATGTATATATTAGATAGGTTTTATTTTCGGTTTAGTAAACATGTTTAGGTTCTTTGATTCTTGTTTGTTTTGCTTGTCTATGAGTATAAAGCATGATAGAGTCCTAGGATTTCTAAGTGTGTTTTACTTGCCATTTTTTTTGTCTTTAATTTCGTAGGTCATTAGAACACCAATTCAAACTCCCCCCATACTTTCTAACGTTTTCATGCAGGTGAACACCCTACAATCCCCGGTTAAGAACGATACCCTATTTACCAATGCTACATCTACACAAAAGGGTTTTAAATTGCATTTCGTCTAGATTGATTATTGAGTGTTAATTTAGTAGTCACTTTAGGCGTTATCAATATGTTATCCAGATCGATTCTACGTGGACACATTGGGAAGTGGATTCTGGTTTTGTCAGAATTTTCTTTGCAGTATGTTCCTCAGAAGGCGGTAAAAGGCCAAGCAGTGGCTGATTTTTTGGCTCATCATCCCATGGAAGACGTGATCGAAGGGCCAGAGCTGGATCTCGCTCGTATTGACTTGGCCCCCTGGTGTTTATATTTCAATGGGTCCAGTACGAGTACCATGGCTGGGGCAGGGGTAGCTTTGATCTCCCCACGCGGCCAAACTTATTCTTATTCTTTCCGGTTGGACTTCAAGTGCACGAATAATCAAGCAGAATACGAAGCTTTAATCATTGGATTAGAACTTCTGTTAGATATGGAGATCAGTGATGTGCATGTCCTTGGAGATTCCCAACTGGTGATCAGACAACTTGAGAAAAAATACAAGGCATGTCCAATACTAGAACCGTATGCGAGGAGGGCCTGTGACTTATTAAGGTTGTTTACAGAAGTGGAATTGAGCCATGTTCCTCGCGAGAAGAACTATGCAGCTAATGAGTTGGCTCAACTAGCAACGGGTGTAAGCTTGCAAGATGGAGTAAGGGAGAGAATATTAAAAGTTGAAAGAAGAACCCTTCCATCTTTCCTAGCACGACAAGAAGATAAAAACGAATGGTACGTTGCTACACTTGATCACATCGACAAAGATTGGAGACAGGAAATCATCTCTTATCTCCAGGATCCAAATAATCCGGTTGACAAGCGGATTCGATTCTTAGCTCCCAATTATGTACTCAAGGATACTGAGTTATATAGAAGGGGTGAGGAGGGCATACTGTTACGGTGTGTCTTTGGACGCGATGCTAAATGGTTAATGAGAGAAGTCCATCTTGGGATTGCAGGAGCACACTAGGCTGGTCCCAAGATGAGGTGGTTATTAAGAAGACATGGCTTTTATTGGCTAGGAATGCTCAGAGACTGCATCACGTTTGCCAAAGGTTGTGAAGAATGCCAGAGACATGGTCCAGTCAACCATATGCCCAGAATACCACTACAGCCAATCATCAAGCCTTGGCCAGCTCGAGGATGGGCTTTGGACTTAATAGGAATGATTCATCCTCATTCATCTGAAGGGCACAAGTTTATTATAGTGGCTACTGATTTCTTCACAAAATGGGTCGAAGCTCGACCCTTCAGGGTATCTTCAGCGAAGGCCATCCGCCAATTCTTGTTCGAAGATATTATTTGTCGGTTTGGAATCCCTGAGTGTTTTGTTTCAGACCGAGGAGCAGCCTTCATGTCTGGCGAAGTGGATACTTTAATGAAGGATTTTGGGATCCATTTTCTCCACTCTTCTCCATACTATGCCCAATCCAACGGTCAAGCTGAAGCGAGCAATAAAATCATTATTCATATCCTAAAACGGATGCTCGCCAGCAATGCCAGACTGTGGCATGAAGAACTTTTTAATACTTTGTGGGCTTACAGGACTAGTAAGAGAACACCCACAAGTACAACTCCTTATGCATTAATGTTTGGGCACGAGGCTGTTTTGCCATTAGAGATCAATGTTCAGTCTTTACGAGTAATGGAACAACATAACTTGATCGGTGAAGACTATGTCCAAGCGATGTGGCAAGAGCATGAAGACCTCGATGAGAGTCGTATACAAGCTTATGAAAGTCTACGTGCTGAAAAACACAAGGTGGCTCGTGCCTATGACCAACGTACGTACAAGGGGCATGAGTTTTGCCGAAGGAGAGCTTGTCTGGAGGGTGATTTTGCCTGTTGGCGAGAAGACTGAAGGACGAGGAAAATGGTCAGACAAATGGGAAGGACCATACATCATCGATCGACTGTTGGGCAAAGGAGCAGTTCGCTTGCGAGATCGAGATGGTACTATACACGCGAACCCAATAAATGGTCGTTACCTAAAGAAATTCATACAACCCGTTTGAGAGTATGATGATCCTCCAGATATTGCTTAATCTAGTTTATTCATGCTTTCGCATAAATAAACTACAGGGGCAACACATATACTCATCGAGGATCATAGACATCAAAAAATCTATTAATGGGGTTAAATAGTTAATGCCTATAGTCGAGGCCAAATTTTGTAATCAGAGTAGTTATTTATTCCAAGTCAAAAGTTCATGTTAGGCCAGTCTTTGTGGCTTAAATTTTTGAGCAAACTATATATGAGTTTATCAATATAAAGAACTTTTACATTTCAAATAAATATTACATTCAAATACTTGGAATAATACAAAGGCTTTGCGGCCTCAGGCTCTGATACCATATGGTGAAAATGAATCTGGACATTTGCAGAAAGAAAGAAACTCAAGAAATTAAAAGATCCATTCTTCACAAGATCCTCTGCGTTGCTCTCCATCTCCCAAGAAGTTAAATTTAAAACCTGCAGATCGGCCTCGGCGATTGGAGAGGAAGAAATCGACCTCGGTATTGGAGAGGGAGAGGAAGCTGAATCGTCAAGACAAGAGGAGGAGGACTACAATAAGAGTTGCACCTGCCTTGACGATTGTTACCTTCTTCCCAGGGTGACGCCCCCTTCTTTCCCCATGTATTGCAGGAGGCTTTGAAGAGTACTGCCTCCTCCAATGCATTTCGACACCGAGCAGGTGCGAGGCGGAAGTCGAAGAGGTTTGCCACCTCAGGATTGTGGTTTCTCCCTTTTTGACTCCTTCAATCAGGGAAAACCAAGGCAACGCCTGGGCATAGATATTGCTATCTAGTCCAGGTTTGGGCATGGATATTGCTATCAAAGGAATATAACTTTGAGGAATTTATCTGGAGGTTTCTTTGGATAGTAAGACCAGAACAAGTAAACTTGGGTTTGATTCATTCTCGCAAAGGACTTGGTTCATTTCACATAAAGAGAGGGAAGCCTTTTATAGGCCAGGAATCACAACGGTTTGGTTTCGCGAGAGTAATTACACCCAAAGGTAAATAATACGTGTCCAAATAACAGTGGACCATGGAAGCGGTTTATCTGCTCGCAAGGAATGCATGATAAATGAAAGATCTTTGGGGCAGGTAAAACGTATTTTCAAAGATTTTTTGATTGTTTGACGCGATACGGATTCCAAGCTTAGAATTCAATTTCATTTATTGCTAGACAGTCAAAAAAGTTAAAATTAATTACAGCCTAAAGCGGGGTTGGGAAAAGGGTTTATTGAAGAAGCCCAGTTTGGTGTTTAGACCCAATACAAACTTTGTTGTCAAAACAATGTGGATATATAAAAGATCTTTTTGTTTGGTGACAATTACAAAAGGCCTACACTAGAGGCCCAAAATTTACAACTGGAAGATAAAGCTCCTTATCGAGACTTTAGCATGCTCTGAGGCCACACAGGCTTATCGAGCAAGCTTCACTGGCTTTCATACGTGCCTCTTGTAAAAGTTGGGCTCGGATCTCGCCTTCATTCAGGAATTGCCTCATGGCATCCTGGTAAGGTGGAATGACAGTTTCCAAGGCGTTTACCTCTGCTCTAAGTGCAGCGAGATCAGCTTCAAGAGCCATTATCTTGGCACGTTTGATCGAGAGAGTTTCTTCCCTTGTTTCCTTCTGCTTCAGAAGCTTCTGAATCTCCTCTGTTTCCTGTTGAGTCGTTTGCTCCAGGGTTTTTACTGCTTTTTGCTCACGTTCTGCCTCGTGTGTCAAGTATTGAAAGACTTCGCTTTGGCGCTGGAATTCAAAAAAGGATTCTTCTAGCTCATCCAGGCGAGGATTGAAGTCTGCAGGGGCAGTACCACGCAAGTCCTTTACTTGTTGGAAAGTGGCCTGAACATCCTCTATGGAGTCTAGGGGCCTAGAAAGAATTTTTCGAAGCAGATGAGTAAAGTCAGTGGGCACAGGAGGAGTGCTTAGTGTACTCAACGTCCCTACAAGTTCATGAATCTTGATCGATTCTTGTACACTGAGGAGTTGGAGTTGGTTTCCTGATGATAAAGGAGGGATGCGAGCTTCCTCGCGAGAAACCACAGGTCCTTCATCATCAACATTGGAGGCGCTTTCAGGACGATCTTCAGCATTTATTATAGTTAGCTCGCCTGAGGTGCTTGCTTGTCCCCTTGGACTGTCAGGGAAGTTATCAGGACCCTCCAGTGCTTCAAGAACGTTTTTGGACTTCAACATCAGAATAACAGTTCGTGTTAGGATTATATGAAGAAATCATTACCCTAAAGAATGAGGTTACATTTTACTTACTTGTTGGGGAGACAATGTTTGTGTTTTTTCACAAGTTTGGATTTGTTGTTCGGGTGAGGAAGGTTTCGATGCCTCGACCTCTGGGCTGATTTCGACCAGGACTTGTGGTTGTTCAGTTATGAGCTTTGGTAAGGAGATGGTTGGCTCAGCATCTGGGATGACTTGTTCATCCTGGGCACTGGGATCCTCGCCAGAAGAGGAAGGAATGTAGCAACCTTGAATTTCGATTTGAAGACGACTGAACAGAGTCCCAAGGGCTACAGTTTGTTTCTTCTCCTCTTCCTCAAGCTCTGCTCGATGGACTCCAGCTAAGAATTGGACTATGAAATCCTTGCAACACTCTTTGTGGCTGTTAATTATAGCTTTGTCTGCAGTGTTGGATATGGTGCTGGACTCATCGAACTTCAGTATGAAGGCTTGGTGGTGTCCTTCTCGGAGCCTTTCTCCTAGTGAGTCAATTATATAGAAGGCTTCGTCTTCAGCCTTGAGGACGAAGAAGTGATCGTTCCAACTCACTATGTAGACCTGGGGCTTCCGGCTTTTCTGAATGTGTTCCCATAAATCATCAAAGGGGCAGAAGCCGTTCAAATTAGCAAACTTTTCAAGATCAAAGTATCCTATGAAGGAGTCATCAACCGAAAATTGGAGCGGCCTAATGTTTGCCTTCAAGATAGCGTCCAAATCAAAATGTTGGTCTGGATACTTCCTTGCAAGGGACTCGTCCTTACATAACTCTTGCCACTCCCTTGAACCTTGAATAAGGAGGTCATCGAACCGCAAGAGTGTAGGAGTGCTACCCGGATTTGCACAAAACCAGTGTGCAATGGTGAAGGCTATGGCCGAGCAAGCACTAGACCCTGAGGCTTTGCTGCTCCTTTGGTCAAACGAAGCAAGGAAGACTCGAGCGAATAGGCGTAGTTGGTTGTCTCTGCTCTTGATCCGTGAGTCCAACCAAACCCCACTCTCTGCCTCTTGGGTCCTTAGCCTGAGTTTCTTGGGTCTTGAGGACTGCAAGGAGTAAGGGTCGGTATCAGGATCAGTAATAAGAATCAGTTTGTTCTGGATAAGTAATAGTTCGAATACTTACAGGTGATCTAGAACGCTGGGTCATTTTCTTCTTGAAAGATTGAATAGCCATGGTTATATCCGGCTCAGGGTTGCACTGTGAAGGAAAGAAAAGGATTGGTCATTTGAGATCCTAGAATTACCAATACAAGTGGAGGTTTCTAAACTAAAAACATACCTGTGGCCATGGGGTTGAGCTCGAGTTGGGGTGAGGATCGATGAGTGCTTCTAAGTCTACCTTGAGTGAGAATTTCTCATCAAACCCATGAAAGATGGTAGCGAAGCACAGTTCTGGTCCCTGGTATCGCTTCTCAACCCAAAATTGGGAATACCAAGTGAGGTATGTTGGGGTGACCAACCTCGATGATGATAGTGGCTTGGTAATGTTAGGAACTATCACCATTGGAAAGCCAAATTGTTCATCGAGGGTTTCTGCTGCATTGGGCTTATTTTCTCCTCGCCAAAGAGTATACTTGTTGACGGAACAGGCGAGGGGCATATGGGCATCTTGGCTGAGCCCAAGTTGTCTGTAGAAGTGGTTGGGAGCGTAAAGCTCATACCCAGAGTCTGGGAGTTGTAGATCCTGGCAAGTGTTGAACTTAACAAACAAGCTCCTCGCTTGATCATCTTGTTCAGGAGATGGCATAAAACCGCTTGAGAGGAGGCCAGGGTGACGACGACTCAAAATTGTGTCGACTGCTGTGTGAGGAAAGTCCTCATGATAACAGAGATGTTTGAAGCAGTCGAGATAGGACCATTGCTTAGTCCTGGGTAACGTAGAGACCAGTGACCTGCCCAACAGCTTTTATTCTTCGAATACAGGGGTTGTTGAGGGACAGAAGAAAGGGAAATAGATCTGCAGCCAGAGGTCTACCATCCAAAGTGGCCCAGATTGGTTCAGGTCGAGCTTCGATAGAGATACTCGCCTGAGACCGTAGTAGATGGAAGCGAGGACAGGCTCAACCAAGCTCAGTGGTTCTTCGCTGTAGAGACGTTCAGCGAGGTTGGTCCACGTCTTGATAACCTTCGTTGAGGTTGTGCAGAATAAGTACTTCGATAGCCAATACTCTAGAAAGGCTATTCCTCCTTGAGGTGTGTTTTGCTCCTTTTGTGCAAAATGTTTTACCCAGGAGGAGTAGGATGGAGGCCGCATTACTGAGGCTTGGAAAGGAGTGTGGCTGGAATTTTGAAGAGCCTAACTGTTTTCAGTGGCAGGAACTCCATAAATGGTGTAGAGGTCGAGCATTGTGATACTCACATCTCCACAGGGGAGTCTGAAACAGTTCGCTGTGCAATCCCAGAAGCACATTACTATAGCAAAAGGGGCTTTGTTACCTCCAGACGGAAGAGAAAAGCATAAATCAATGAGTTCAGCAATTCCTGCTGCTTCCCATCGTTCTCTGTCTTGCCCACGACGTTGCTGGTACCAGTCGAGGTCGTCTGAGGATGCGTGTGGCCATTTCCCGATGGAACAAAGACTATCTTTTTGTGTCCATGTCTTTGGGTCTGCCGATGGATTTGCCTGAAGTAGGAGGGAAGAATTGCATATGGGTTTACGAAGGAAAGTGAAGAGCTCTGGATTTAGTGGAGAATCCAGAAATGGACCAAGCAGTCCTGTATTTTCTTCAGGGTTTACTGTGAGAGTGCAGACGGTGTCTGGGTTTGATCGAACAGCGACTTCCTTGAGCCGTTTGACAAATTGCTTGGCGTTGACGCTATCGAAAGGAATAAGAATGTCTTTACGAGGAGGCATTTTTCTGAATTAGGGTTTGACGGCGGTGAGAAAGAAAGGTTTAATCTTTTTGACTGAGAGAGTTAGAAAGTTGCAGGTTCTGAGCAATTGAAGGATTTCGTTGAAAGATGAAATTAGTAAGACTGGACGGGTGTTTTATGGGAAGGTCAGTCGAGCGTCATACTTTTTCGAAGGGATGGGTAAACGTGGCGTTCAAATGATGGTGTAGCGTTTTAAAGTCAATAAGCACGTCGTTCAAGGTGAATTCAAGTCTTTTCGCTTGTTCGGAAAGCTTCCAAGTTCAAGACCTGAGGGGCAATGTTTGGGCCTAAATAAAATATTTATTTTTGGCCTGGATGGCCGAGGTCTAGCGAGCGGCCCATTGTGTTATTAATTCCTATCGAGGGAGTTAAGTTATAAAGTGTCTAGCGAGCTTCGCTAGAAGAAGACGTAGAGTTCTATTAGAACTGTGTCTTATCGAGCTGGTTTCACGTGGCTTAGTTTCTATCGTAACTGGTTGATTATTGCAGAACTCTATGAAGAGTTATGATAGAAGAAGAAGACCTTTGAGAGGTATGACATGTGTGCTGGTGATAGATTCAAACAAGATTACAAGAGCAGAAGGAATTAGAAACAGAATGAATGACTGATTAGTAAGCGAGTATATAAGGAAGGCAAGGATCTTATGAAAAGGACCCGAACAATCAATCAAACAGCCTTGCTATACGCAAACAAACCTAGACGGTTATCTCGTCCTCGAGATTTCTATCTTACCTTGCAACCAGAAGGTCTGAGTGTTGTTCACCTATCGAGTGAAGGTATTTACGACTCTAAGGAAGCAACTGCAACCTGAAAGTTGAAGAGCGGCTCACTTGTATGTTGAGAGCTTGAATACTCAAAGGAAACTAGTGTTCTCCGCACTTCGTCAAGAGATTGCTCTTCTCTACACGAGAGAGGACGTGGGAGTATCGATTTCAAGATTTGGCAAAGAGATACACATATCAAAGTCCTAGGTTTCTAGGCGAAATGGACCTATTCGAGCAGGGTTGGTGCTCTCCTTGTTCTAATCGCTTACATAAGAAGTCAGGCGGCTGTGATCAGTCCATATTCCGTTGAAGAACGGTGGCACGCCAGCACACGAAGCACAAGCAGGATAGACCGGCACACGCGGTTAAGACATCCGAAATAAAAGAGACTGCTTCGCGGGGAGAATCTCTCCCGGGGGATATTTCTACATCGAACAATTACGTAACTCCAAAAAACGTTTACTTGCTATGTGGTGGTGATATATGATATTATTCCTCCATGATTACAGATGCTATAACAGAAATCTTGCATGTCGCATGCACTCAGATCGTGAAACTTCTTCAGTCTACCTATATTATTAGACATAAGTTCACCATTGCCGGTTATTTATTTTGATAATCTATGCATTTGGGTTGCAGACCATCCATCCTTGTCAGTGATATATTGTGGCAGTATGATGATCCTGAAACTCCAATGACTTCACACCTACTATTAAAGAGGTCAGAAGCTCCTCCAGGTAAAGAATCTCCACTCCACGGAACTTCTTAATTTCTTTTGTTATCAAATGTGTATTATGCAAAGGGATGCTATTTTGAGACAACCTTCTGTTATATTTTTAGTGATGAGGAAGAAATCTCCTCCTCATCAACATACACTTGAGGAGAGAGAAGCAGCATATTTAGCAGCTCGTGAGCGAATATTTTCGAGGGATTTGGGAGAAGTAAACGAATCTGTCACCCAGAGGCAGCGCAATGTCTCTGTGGTTGCCCGTCGGATGATTGCACATGCCCTAGGCAAAAGAATCAATCCATCCAGTCAGGATACCTCTCATGAGGATAGCAAAGCATCTCCTGAGTAGGGTGATGAATCGGATATCCAAGCCAAGATTGAAGTTGAGCACGATATGACCGTACAAGCTTCTCAGGATACTCTCCAAAACGTGAACTTGTGTAGTGAAGTGAAAATGAATAATCGGAGTTTGGGTGTATCGCCTCCAACTCATAGTGAAAGGAAGACATCCCAAAGAAAAGATGGCAAGATATCTGGCGGTGTCAGAAGCATCTCACAGAATGGAAGCAATGGACATGTTGCAGATGAGGAATACATCAAAAGGGAACATTTGGGCGCAGCAAAGAGGATGTTTGCTTCTGCTCTGGGAATGCGCTCAGGGAAGAGTGTTCTATCATCAGAAGGCAGTGAGGTAAAGCATGTTGACACGGAGTGAAGCTCTTAAAAAGGCATATCAGATTTCAGTTTCATTTCTCTTGTACTCGGCACACATCAACTGGAGTGTTGGATCTTAGTCATATCCAACGGATGTTAATGGGAATATTGCGATGGCTCGAGATGCATGGCAAAAGAAGTGATATCTTTGGTACATGTTGGCTGCTCGCTTATGTGAATTTACATGCACAATGATAATCTTCACAGCCACATGATATCAGCAGTGTTTCTACCGGATTACGCGGGGCGCAATCTAGCAGAAGCAAGTACGAGATTCTTCTTCTCGTCCGAACGTTCGGGCTGTTCGGATGGTCGGGCACTTCTTCTCCCTTCGGGTGTGCGGGTACGCGTGCTCGGGTATGGCTGTTAGAAGAATACAACGACAAACAGACAGTCAGGGGTCGAGACAGGGGTGGCCTGCCTTCAACGCTCCGATGCCTAAGTTAGAAGATGTATTGGATATAACAGTCAAGCGAACGTGCATAGAAGTAGGTTGGAGTGTTTTGTGAATTGAATACGTTGGATTGAATGCTCTTACCTGTAATAAATACCTTACATATATAAGTGGTTGAGTCTGGTGCTTACTTGTGCTCCTCGATGTGGGACTGGTTTGCACTTGCTATTATGTGATCCGCACACTCGGATGTGCGTCTGTCGGGCGCGTGCGTACTCGGATGGGGTTGGTCTTGTGAACAGAGTTGTAGCCTTCCTGGTGGTCTTTCAGGTGGTCGGGTAGGTGTTGTTCGCCTGCTTAAGCGGATAAGTATATTTAATCGGACAACTAATGATGTTATACTAATAAGTCCCACAAGTCCCCAAGTCAAAGAGAACTTTCTTGACTGGGGAGTTGAAAAAGGGTTCGTGCGTTTAAACAAGAATACTTATCCGATCGAGCAGTGATGTATGATCTTGTAACCCCTAAGTCCCCCAACTCTCCGGTCAAGGAAGGGCTCGCATGACGGAGTGGGTACCTGTGCGCCCGACCATGCGCATGTGCGCATGATCGTGTACCTGTGCGCCTAGCCTAATCGTCTGTGCCTGATCGTGTACCTGTGCGCCTGCACCTGATCGGGTACCTGACGAGTATTGTATATTATGCCTGACTTGCATGATCGTGCTATGCGAATGAGCGAATATGGCCTTGCGAATGATGCATGAATGGTTCCGAGCCGCTGACCCCGACTCCCAAACGAATCTTGCTGTTTGGAGCCGTTAAGCCTCGGAACGGTCTTGCGAATGATGCATGAATGGTTCCGAGCCACTAACCCCGACTCCCAAACGAATCTTGCTGTTTGGAGCCGTTAAGCCTCAGAACGGTCTTGTAAATGATGCATGAATGGTTCCGAGCCGCTGACCCCGACTCCCAAACGAATCTTGCTGTTTGGAGCCGTTAAGCCTCAGAACGGTCTTGTAAATGATGCATGAATGGTTCCGAGCCGCATGCAACAGGCTTCCGAACGGAACATCCTGTTCGGAGCCGCCAGGGATTCAGAACGGTCTTGCGGGTGGTGCATAACTACACTTCGAGCACAAGAGTGGTGTGAAACCAAGAATACTTATCTTTTGGAGTGACGGGTGCCAAGATGTTGCTCGGGATGATCGTGCATGATCGTGTCGATCGTGCGGGATCGGGTCGACTGTGCGGGATCGGGTCGGCCGTGCGGGATCGGGTCGGCCTTAGCAGCAACAGATGGAACACGAGTCTTTTAGGTGGTGGTGTTTATACGAGGTTTGCAATTTGTAAGATTCTCACAGACGGCGCCAACTGTTTCTACCGGATTACGCGGGGCGCAATCTAGCAAAAGCAAGTACGAGCTTCTTCTTCTCGTCTGAACGTTCGGGCTGTTCGGATGGTCGGGCGTTTTTTCTCCCTCCGGGTGTGCGGGTACGCGTGCTCGAGTATGGCTATTAGAAGAATACAACGACAAACAGACAGTCAGGGGTCGAGACAGGGGTGACCTGCCTTCAATGCTCTGATGCCTAAGTTAGAAGATGTATTGGATATAACAGTCAAGCGAACGTGCATAAAAGTAGGTTGGAGTGTTTTGTGAATTGAATACGTTGGATTAAATGCTCTTACCTATAATAAATACCTTACATATATAGGTGGTTGAGTCTGGTACTTACTTGTGCTCCTCGATATGGGACTGGTTTGCACTTGCTGTTATGTGATCCGCACACTCGGATGTGCGCCTGTCGGGCGCGTGCGTACTCAGATGGGGTTGGTCTTGTGAACAGAGTTGTAGCCTTCCTGGTGGTCTTTCGGGTGGTCGGGTAGGTGTTGTTCGCCTGCTTAAGCAGATAAGTATATTTAATCGGACAACTAATGATGTTATACTAACAAACAAACAGATACTCGAGCAGCTCTTCCATGTTAGAACCCAAGTCATAGATCCTACGTGTAGCTGATGCATTTCGGATAGGTCTGTCGACTGTACTTGGTGTGTTATATTCAGGAAAATAGAGGCATGGTTACAGCTTAGCAGGTGTCATTTCCTGTCTGGAAGTTTATTTGTTGTGATTGGTGTTGTCACTACGCTATATAATTTTGTATTTTAACTCATTAATTGATACATTTTGAGAAGGTAAACAAAGTGAGGTTCAATGCCATTTTCATTGGATATTCATTAATACTCAGATAGAGTTCTGTTACTGTTCAGTGTAACTACACTGTACAAACTATATATACAACAGGTAGATACAACTAGGGAGAGATTCTAATATGGAACCATAACGTATGGTTTCGCCAATATGCCAACCTCAGGCAACCACTGTGATTTGGATGGCGATACTGGCTTACTTGAACAACTAGAGACCTCACTCTCAGCTCTGGTTTTCGTCTGATGCTCCTTTAAGTCCATGCAACGCGGTACAGCGCATTTCGACACTCTACATTCTGTTGAATGCAAAATCGATCAACAAACGCCATGCCTTGCTACATAGTTCACAACCTCTAGCAACCCTAAGATCAGATTTCTTCACATGGAGCCTCTTCAGGGTATATGCACTAGATAGTTAGTCATTTACCTGGCATTGTATTGGTGCCAATGATTTTGGGGTAGTGAGATGTGAAGCTTTGATGGAGTACTGGTGCCTATTGAAGGTGGCAGAGCAAGAAGAAGATGAAGAACCTGCAAGCACTGCCGGTGACATGTCGTTTCTGTAACATTGAAGCTTAGACCAGGCAGAGCTGAGAGATTTGGAGCTGTGCTGTGCACACGATTCATATTCAAGAACAAGATAAACTTTGGTTGACAGAGCTAGAGCCGCACGAACCTATTCCACGCCTAGCCACAAATTAATCATGCATGGGAACCATGCATGTTTCTTTGGGCCTTCAAAAGTCTACACCACGTGTAATATGAGACCCCCATTTTCTCGACTGAAGGACTTGTCATTTTGTAAGGCCCAGCCCAAAAAAAGATGGAGGATAAGGGAGTGCACATGTTTGTTCGAAAAATAGAACTTGTTTA
The DNA here is from genome assembly GCA_946800695.1 of Geum urbanum. NCBI lineage: Eukaryota > Viridiplantae > Streptophyta > Magnoliopsida > Rosales > Rosaceae > Geum > Geum urbanum. The sequence goes on along the minus strand of OX327017.1, from coordinate 41,442,390 downwards.
ACCCACGTTATGATAATGTGACATAGTTTAGTCTCCAAACAATGTGCCATACAGCTCATACAAGTCACTCATCAACTACATGAATCTTGGAGCTACCTTCCAAACAAATCAAATATACAAGATATGACACCGAGACTAATAACAAGCATGCTTCATAGTGGTATAATACTTAAGCATGCTTCATAGTGGTATAATACTTAATTCAATATCAATTACTCTCTAAAATAATAGAATCTATACTCAAGGTCTAAACCATGCTTCTTTATTTCTCTGGATACATTGTCCAAAACCAATTTTTTATAAAGATTGTACGACTGAACCTAAACTAATGAGTTTTTCTATTTGGACCTAAAAATTTCTTCAATACACCTCTTACATATTTTAATTGTTAATGTACATATTTATTTTTATTTAAATTGACTATAATATCCACCTAATTTGATTATGTTCTTTGAAAAAAATATTCGATCTCATATCTGATTCTTATTTGATCAAACATAAAATCTTTTACTCCAATTTTTGTGTTGCCGATAATGTTTTCTTAGCAAATCAAATTAGTAACAATCGATTAGATATAAGATTGCATCTAACTATTGTCTTTGATTAAGAATGAAGCCTTTCTCTCTCGAGCTCTCACGTATGTGACGCATAGTTTCTTCTTCATCAAAGGAGATGGGGTCTACAACAAGGCCTCAACCTCTCTCGCCATACTCCCATAAATTCCATCACCCCGTGGTCGACTTCTTACTCATCGACGGTTTTCGTTCTCATAGGTGTCACAACAATCCCGTCGGTGGAAGTCTTAGATTTCTTTTGTGGCGAATCCTCGTCAGAGTTTCGATGAACTTTATATATTCTTGTCTTCGTTGCCGTCTTCACCTTACCGATACTCGGTTTCCCATCTCCGGTATGTACTTCTTCAACCACCACTGAGTAAAGCTTTTTTGGAGTCCTAATAAGCGTCAAAATCTCGCAATGAAGAAGACATCATAAAGAAAAAGAGTGTAGCCGTATTGAATGAAAATGAGATATATTGTGAGTAATTATTAGTGATATTTTAGATATTTGAGAGGGTGATACATTCAACAAATTTGTCTTATGTAAAATACAATGGAAGGTGAAAAAATAAGAGATGTCTATTGAGAAGAATTAGAGGTTATAATAGTATAGTCTAACATTGTGTATATCATGCTCTATTAGGTAGAAAGAGAGATGCAAATATAATCTCAGTTTAGAGATAAGAGAATTAAGAAACAAATGGCTCTTATTCTATTCAACATATTATAGTGGTAAACAAACTCAATCAAAATTCTTACTCAAATTCTCACTCTTAATATTTATGAAATTGAATAACCCAAACACTATAAAAGACTCCTCTCTACGTCCACACACGTTGCTATTCGTATGTGTTAAAAGTATTAGGGTGTATTGTATACTAAAACAAACGGTCAACAAACAACCGCTCCATCCATCACTGACCAAACCACGCCATCGAACAACGTCGTTAGGCATATTCCATCTCAATTTGTCAAAACACAATCTGTCAAAATTCATTTTGTCAAACCTAAAACGGTGCCGTTTTGTAATACAACGTACGGGTTAGGTAGGTGCGGTCTAGACAAACTGGGGTAGGTTAGTAAGGTAAAGAACCGAGATCATCTCCAACTTTGAGAGATTTTATACCTTAAAATAAGTTTTGATGAATAATTTTATCTTCAATAATATAAAATAGAGATTTTATACTTTATATGGGAGAGTCTATAGATCTCAAAATTAGATTATAATATTATGTATTATGAATTTTAAAGTATAAGGTATGAATTATGGTACGGTTAAAGATGAATAAAGTTTATATTATTTGGAGGTATAAGTTTTTTTATTTTGAAGTATAAAATGTAGATAATTAAAGATGATTTTTTTTAAAATAAATAGTAATTTTTCAGGAGATTTTAATATTTATTTTCATGATACGAGATTTTAATGATTAAAGATGTTCCGAGCGACTCTCCTCCCATCTCTCTCTCTTCTCCACTGCACTATAAATATCACCGAGTCACTTCGAAACCATTTCTATGTCTAAACAGAAAAACCAGACACAACTATAACTATCTCAAAGCTTCCTTCTTGTTCTATTTTTCTAAACTCTTAGCTCAGCCTAATTGTATGGCAGCCAATTCAGGCAGCCGATTGATCGCTAGCCTCGGGAAGCGAGTCGTCAACGAGATCCGAGTTCGTCCAGCTCGCGGTTCAACTCAGCTCTTAGCTGCTTCACTCACTCCGATCAGGTATATATGCAAATTAGTATCTGCTGAAATAATTAAACTGATCTGCATGGAAGTTTTCCCGATTAGTATCTGGGATTTTGAGATACTTGGGTTATTTTAGTTCATCAATCATCATGATCGATCTGGTCGTTAACTAAAAAAAGCTTTTTAGACTTTTAATTAAGTTAATTAATCAAGTTTTGCTCTTTAAGCCGATAAATCAAAGTTTCTTATCTCTGCATGTGTCTGTGTTACTGTGTAGATTTTTCTTTGCTTTCTTTTTACGGCAATTTTAGTGATTCTTGTTGTTGGCAATTGTACGAAGGTTGTTAGATTTTTTGTGAGCCTTTCCTTTTATTAGCCAGCTTTGTTTTCATCGAGTATATTGTCCTCTAATTTTAACTTTCTGATAAAAAAAAGAAAGAAGATGTTAATTGCTTGATTCTTATCTATACGAGTTTCGTAATGATCACCCTTTTTGCTGTACTTGTTTGTGGGTTGGGGTGTAGACAAGGACATACAACGGTTGGTATAATTCAATGGAAATAGAGAATTGAGAAATTAAAATGGTATAGTTTGGGTAGGTAGCGAGAAAATTAACACTTTAGGGAAGTGGTGGACTCCATGGACCAAAATTTTGCAAGATTTATTTCGTGACAATGACTCAACTTGCATATCTAAAATCTCTGCCAGCCATTTTGCTCCATTATTTTTGAACTGTTAAGTTTGTGATCACTAAATTAATACGATTGGTATTGTGAACTGTCAAAAGCAAATATGAACTAAATAAGTTGTTAAGATCCAAGCTTGTAGGTAGGAACTTCCTGAACTTGTAAATTTATTAGCTGAGATCTCATTTTCTTTAGAATACTGATATTGGGACATTACTGTTATCAATTTCTTTATTCTTTCTCTCCTCTCTGGTCAAATAAGAACTATATACCATTTCATTTTCCTCTCCTACTTGATAGGAAAAGCATACCTTGACATAAAGATAACTTTTTTGTATATCGTGTGCAGTGTACTAATTAATTGTGATATGTAAAGAGCACAAGTATACGCAATTATGCTTACCTATCTACTGATAAGGTCACAAAGGGTGAAATACATGCAGTAGAGTATATATGTGTGTTTGTTTTCTTGAAATGGAGGTAGTTGCGTCGGTCGGGAGTCATTATCTTATAATCACATGTTGGTCATGTGACCAGAATCCGCTTATGTTGGAAGGCATGAATATATCTGGTTGGGGGGTGAGACCTAACTCAGCTTAACCCACGTGCCTTCACAGTAGCACCTACCCAGGAGCTTAAAAAATTCCCAAGCTGGCTTAGGAAGTAGGGAATCTTGATTTAGATAGAATTGATGCTCGACTTGGGAAGTAGGCAAACAGTGAGTCCAAAGATGGTGGGGTACATAATTATCCTTTCAAAAGATGAGAATTGAAGTATGACTAGACCATTAGGGGAGATAGGACCATCTACTCATCTTTACTTATCTCTTTTAATTCAAGGGGGGAGATAGAACCATCTACTCATCTTTACTTATCTCTTTTAATTAAGAGGAAGGTATGCCACTATGGTAGGTCTGCATCTTTCAAACATGGTTGGCCCGACAACAATTTATTGGAGTTATCTCTGTACTTTGTATCTTCCTAATGCATATGAGCATTTCCCTAGAGTTTTCGTGCATCTTTGATTTATATCAGAAGGGTTTCTGTATTATCAATTTATTACATTTGATTGCCATCTAAGTGTTTTGCTTCTGTTTTTTTGTCTGATCTGTGTTATAGATATGCAAGTATGTACTCAAGTTCAGTCATTGACTTGAGATTTAAGCTAGCTTGATATCTATTACTTGATCTGTGAAATTAGCATACTGGATGGCTAATAATGTTTGCAACGTTTTGTTTGGTATGATATACACTACTACCACAATGATATTAATTCTGCATGTGTGTTGTATCCAGCAGGGCTGCTCACTCCTCAGTGTATGACAAGAACCCGGATGAGCATATTCGCCCCAGCTTTGCCCCAGATGATGTGATCCCGGAGCAACCGGAAAAGCACTGGGCTCCAAACCCTCGAACGGGGGTTTTTGGGCCTGAGGCTGGGCAGGCTTCCGCTCAAGGTGGGGAGACTATAGGTGTGAATGGTGGTGAGGCATCAGTGCTGGAGGAGAAGGTCTGGTACCGCCCTACCCACATTGAGGACTTGGAGAAGCCTCACGTGACTTGAGCCACATTCAGCCTTTTTCGTGGGACTTGAGCCGCATTCAGCCTTCCCTCGAATTTATAGATAAATAAATAATATATAGGCGTGGCTGCCTGTTGCCTATACAGGTGAGTAGTTTTTAGTACTAGTTAATCTGTAGTAGTGTAAAGTAAGTGTGTATCACTCTGCCATCCGAGCACTGGTTTGATGTTCATATTTAATAGCTAGCAAGGCTGGAGTTGACTGTATCTTAGATCTATGTACCTAGACATGGGCTGTTCTCTTCCCATGGATCTTTCTATAAAATGCTGGGATATGCTTGTGATCTTATTATAGTAGGTCTCTCTTTATCTCAGTCCTCCAGTCTAGTAAAATAGTGGATTAAGAGTCTTGTAAGAATTTGGTGTTTGATAAGGGGAGCAAGTATACACTTACGTAACAGCTGATCATATATTTTGTGAGAATATCATATATCTTGTTGAGAATATGGGACTATTTCCCCTCTCATTCTCAACACACCTTACTCTAGAGTACTAGACAATCTTATGTCTGCAGATGGCGGTTGCCTTCTAGCAGTTTTTGACAATCACACTAGGATATGTTTATTCTCACCATCTCCTATAAGAACAGCCTCCACATTGTAATCTTCTCCATCAATACAACTATCTGCCACGCCTTCTTCTTCTTCTATTTCTTTTTGCGCTACTCTTCTTTCCTAGCAGCCTCCACAATATAAGAGGTTGTCTTTGATCATATACAGAAATCTTTTACCAGCAGAAAGCTTCATCACCTTTAAATTTGATAAGAGCGTTTCAGAATCAAATCTGTACTCTTTGAGTCTAAGCCATGTGAAAAAAGTGAACATTAGAATATTAGCAAGAAAAACTCACCGTAGTAGTTGTGGATGTCAGACTCATGCTGTACTACATGAGCACATTGCATCACCACCGCTGGCTAAAAGCCTAAAACTGTTTCGAATGTCTTAACTCCTCTGTTGAAGGGCCAATGAAGCGACTTCTAACATCTGTCTAGCCTTCCTATCCGGTGTGCATCCAGCTTGTTCCATATCCATGTACATCTCAGGGACCATATCATACTTCTTTGCTCGAATAAACGCCTTCATAAGGGTAGTATAAGTAACCACATCCGGGCTTAAACCCTTCAAATTCAACAGAAACATCCCCATTAGAATCTTAGCCAACAATGAAAACTGAATTTGTTTACGAAATATTTGAAGATACTTACACTTTCTCTTATATGATGATAAATAGACAAAGCCTCCAAATGTCTACCAGCAATGCCAAATGCATTAATCAACACATTCAGCATTATCACATTCGGTTCGATTCCCTCAGCTTCCATGAGCTGAAGTACTTTCACTGTCTGATCACATAAGCCCTGCATTGATAAAGAATCCAAATTTATGCACAACTACAATGAAGTTACAAGGACCAAATGTTGGTGCATCAGTCAAAATCATAAAGAATTCAAATTCGGGGGAGAACCTGCTGAGCATAGGCATTTGCCAAGACACAAAACACACTAGCAGAAAGAACAAGACCTTCAGCCTTTAGTGCAGATACACACTCTTCAGCATCCTGAAACTTTCCGTATTGCCAATATATATCAACCAAAGCAGCATAAATAGTCCCACTTTTCTTATGCCCTCGGCTCCTCATATTCTCAAACGTCTTCTGTATCATATCCCACTTCCCTTGCTCCCCCAATCTGCTGATAATAGTAACAAACATTTTCGGATCAGGATACAACCCTTGCTCTTGCATCTCCGAAAACAACTCCAGCGCCTTCTTCAACAATCCACTCTTACAATGCCACCGTATCAACGAGTTAAAAGTCGAAATATCAGGCCTCACACCTTCTTGTTTCATCTTCTCAAACACTTCCAATGCCTCATCCAACTCACCGTACTTCCCAAACGTATCCACAATGCTATTGTAAATCTTCCTATCCAACACCATCCCCATCTCCCTTATCTCCTCCACAATGTCCGTCGCCTTCTTCCACATCCCATTGTCCCTATACAAACCAATAACCTTACTATACGCAAACGAGCTCAGCCGAAACCTCTTTCGCCTCATCTCATTAATCACTGACCAAGTATCCCCCAACCTCCCAGCATTAACATAATAATCAAGTAGAATCTCATAAGTTTCTTGATTCTTCTGAGTACCCATTTCCCCCATCACCCCCAAAACCCTGATCCCAAGTCCCAATAAACCTTTCTTCAAAAACCCTCTAAGCAAAACGTTGTAAAGCTTAGCTCTTGGCCTAAACCCCAAAAACAACATTTCTTGAAACAACACATCAGCCTCCAAAGTCCTACCAATACTCCCAAGTGCCTCAATCAAATTACAGTAAGAAACCGAGTTGGGTTTAAAGCCAAGAGCTTCCATTTGAGCTAGAATAGCCATGGCCTTATCCACATACCCGTTTTTACACAAGTCCTGCATCAAATTGTTATACAGCTCGAACGAAACTTCTTCAAAGCTTGTTGGGTCATTTGGGTAGTTAGTAAAAGTATGAAAGGTGAAGTCCTTTACGGAATTAGTGGGATTTGAGTGAGATAGAGAAGCTTGGAGGTTGTGTTTCTCTGAGTATTTGAGATGGGTTGGAGTGAATAAAGGGAGAGATGCGAAGAAGCTACCTGATGAAGATAGTGAAGATGAATTGAGACTCAAAATGGTCTGCTTCAACATCTTTCTCTGCTTCAGAGTGAGCTTTTGGTTCGTCTGAAAGCTTCAGACTTTCAGATGAGTCGATAAGTGAGAGTGTGAGACTGGACGGCTGACCCGACGAGGTTTTCGTGGGCTAAGCTCACTTGTACAAGCCCACACATAATAATTGAAATAACATTTTAAATTTAGAGACTAATCCTTCCAAAATGTTATAATCACTCTATTTTCAAACTCAAATAGGAGAGATTCGCATAGTAAATGTTACCAAATCGATCATATGTGATGATTATCCGACTATGTAACTCTTTGTTATCGTTATCTTTATCGGAGACATTAATGGTTAATCATATTAGTCAAACCACCTATAAAAAAGAAGAAGACGAAAAACAGTTTTCTAATGAAGTACCGATTTAAATCAAACTCACTCGCGTCATTGATTTATGTAAAACAGAATTTTAACTTTCGACGTGATTACCAGTATCAAAGTAATGTATATCGTATTTAAAATAACTAATTAGATTAGCATCTTAAAAATATTGAATATCTATTCACAAAAAGAAAAAAGTATAAAAAATAATCATAAATTTGTTTTGATTAACCAGAAGCATAATTGTCCTAGAGACTTCTCATTGTTAGTGTTTTTTCATAATAATATTGATTAATATTTAAAAAAATATATATACCATGACCAAACTGTGGGCTTATACACGAATTTGACCCATCTTTTTCTGTAAACAAAAGCAAGCCAAGGCCCAAATGCATCCCAACCCAAAGACACAATAAAAACCCTCACAATTATAAAAACCAGAAAACCCTAAAAACCACACACTCATTGCTGCAGCCGCTCAGAAACAGAGACTTCATCACCTCCGTCGTCGATCTCCGTCTCTCTCGTTTTCAGGTATACTCCTTCTCCTTCTCCTTCTCCTTCTCTCTCTCTCTCTACAACACGTAATTACTCGTCTACGTTCTGGTCTCTATATATCTCTCTTTCCTTCATCGAAAACCAAAATGAACGCTGTAGAGCTCATCTTCTTAGCTGAAAAAGCCTGTAGCTAATTTCTCATGCGTTTTCAGGATTCGCAGACTGAGGTGTTGTGTTGTTTGAACTAGATATAGCTTAGATCTGGAATATTTTAGTTTCAGAATTTTGTGGCGTTGAATTTGGTTATGTGTTCACCGATGATGATGTAATCTAGTTGTGAGGCTACATTTTCATAATGATATTGAGGAATTTGACTGTGGCTGTTTTGCTCTATGAAATCACTGTGTTGTTTTTGTGATGTATTTAAATGGATTAAAACAGAGAAATCATGTAGTGGTTAAGCTCAGTTTGTTGTATTCTCTGTGTTTATTAGGTGTATAATTTGAGTTGTGTACTGATTTGACGGTTTTATAGGTAAGCCATGGTTAAGCATAACAATCTTATCCCCGGGGAGCACTTCAGGAAGCATTGGCAAAACTATGTCAAGACTTGGTTTAACCAGCCGGCAAGGAAGACCAGGAGAAGAAATGGTGAGTAACGAGCATTTGTTATGTTGGAGATTTGTGTTTTTTACTAGGGGATTCGTTAATTTGTTGAATTTGATGTATGAAATTTGTGATGTTATTAGCTCGTCAGGCAAAAGCTGTAAAGATCTTCCCAAGGCCTACTGCTGGACCTCTTCGTCCAGTTGTCCGTGGACAGACCTTGAAGTATAACATGAAGGTCAGGGCTGGCCGTGGTTTCACTCTTGAAGAGTTGAAGGTTAGTTTCTGTGGCCTGTTTGTGAGCTATATGTGTTGCTGTTTTAGGAATGCTTTGACATGATTTGATGTGATCTCTATATTTTCTGAGTTGGTTTTAACTTGATCATTCTTTCAACAGTCTGCTGGGGTTCCAAGGAAACTTGCTCCTACAATTGGAATCTCAGTTGATCATCGCAGGAGGAATCGTTCTCTCGAGGGCTTCCAAACCAATGTGCTTCGTCTGAAGACATACTTGCAGAAATTGGTCGTCTTCCCAAGGCGTTCCGGCAAGTTTAAGGTAATAGAAAGTGTCCTTGAGTATTAGTTCAAGAATTCATTTGTAAAGTGCATGATATCTCAACCAATATTTACATGTTCTGTTACAGGCTGGTGATTCTGCAGCAGAGGAGCTTGCAAATGCTACCCAGCTTCAAGGTCCTCTCATGCCTATTGAACAGGCTAGACCTTGTACTGAGCTAGTTAAGGTCACTCCAGATATGACAAGTTTCAAGGCATTCAACAAGCTACGTGTGGAGCGTGTCAATGTCCGTCATGTTGGGGCCAGGGCCAAGAGGGCAGCCGAAGCTGAGAAGGAAGAGAAGAAGTAGAATGATTGTGCTTAAAGTTTCTCATGGATTGGCTTTGTACTTGCAAAATTTTGCGATTTAGCTTTGACAATTTTCCTGGAACAACTTTTCCTTCCAAAATATTAGATTCTGTATTGTCAGTTCAGTACTTGGAGGTTAAATATCTAAAGCTTTATTGTTATTTTGTTGAAGTTCTTACTGCTCATCAGCTGCACCCTTTTCTTGTTTGAGCCCAATACGATGAGAAAGCTTGCTTTCATTTTGCTGTGATTGGCTCTGTTTTAATAGACTTGCAAAGCAGACTATGATATAGGTTAGGTTTTGTACATAACTTGAGGAAGTCCATCCAATCGAGGCAGGATGTAAATTTAACTTGATAGTTGATACCATCCCACAGATGTCTTAGAAGGATTTTTTTTAGCACTTGGGCATGGTCAATAACACTAGTAGTCAAAATCTTCAGTCTATAGATCTATACAATCACCATCCTGCATGCACTGATTTGGACCCAAAAAAACGTCTACTATTAGGTCTCAAAATCTTTTGAGGAAAGAGCTGGACAGAAGGGGTAATGGTGTACACCTTGTCGAAAGGAACTCACATCAATGCTTCAGTGCCTGAAAAAAGATTGTATGTTAGATTTCTGAGAATAACTGCCGGCGCAAAGAACAGTCGGTAAAACACAACATTGAGCAAAGTCAGACATTGCACATGTCTAAGGTTGCTGCAGAATTGCTACAAAACTTTACAGTATAGGCTTTACTATTGATCTTTCACATCAAAACTAAATCCTACAAGATTCCATTCATTCTACATGTTGATATCACATTATTCACATAAAATCAGAAATGGGAATAATAATACTCCACTTGACCATCATGAAAAGAAAAAAAACTGACAGCTTTTCTTTCACCAGTATATCCTAAGAGCAACTCCAGCAGATTCCCTATAAGTCATTTCTAGCTAAAATATAAATATTTTCTCTTAAAACTCACTCCAGCAGCTCCCCTATCTTATTAGCCAATTTAGAGATTCCCTATATTTCATGTTTTCATCCCCTATTCTTATACCGAAAACATGAATTATAGGTAACGAAACATTCAATATTGTAATTAATTCTTTCCTTCTAGATTGCAAATGTAATTAATAATTATATTAATAAATAAATATGTTATTATCAACCAATCAAAACTAAGCATATGTTTAGGTCTAACTACATTTTAAGTAATATTGTTGGAGTAAATTTATACAAGTGATTAGCTAAAATAGGTTTTGGCTTTATTTTTGAACAAAATAAGCAAACTTTTCGTGACATTGTTAGAGTTGCACTAAAGGCCCCATAAAACATCATATTTGAACCCAAAAAAACAACCAACAAGAATGAGTATAGGAATAGAAGTTATACCTGAGAGGCCAAAACCCAAGTTTGATCCATCCATACTTGGCGAGGCCTCAAATCACAGTGTTCAAACATCTGTTTATCGTTAATTTCATCACAATAATAAACATACGCATTTACTTTTACCGAGCCTCAATTTTTACCTCGTCTTCTTCTTCCAGAAGCGGCGGAACCCAAGCCCCATCGACCCATTCTCTATGAATCCTGAGATCATCGGCCTCGAAATCGACCTTCTTCTTCACGCAATGAAAGAACACCTCGAATTTCGCGTCGTCTTTGACCTCGGTGACGACTCCTTCCCACCAACCTCCGGCGAAGAACGCATCGACGTTGTCGGCAAATTTGAACACGTGTCCCTTCTTCTCTAGCGGCGGCGGCGGACGGAGGAGCGCCACGTCGACGACCTCGGTGACCTCCGTGTGTCCGGTGACGTTCTGGTAGATGTTGGTCTTGACTCTGTTGTACTCGACGGTGAATTTGGCGCGGCAGTCGGTGGAGGTGGCGGAGAGGATCTTGGCGGGGAAGAGAGCGCCGCGCATGGAGGGGACGATGCTGGTGACTTCCACGTCGGCGCCGTCGTGGAATTGGGTTGATGATGAGTCGGCCATGGCGGTTAGGGCTTTGGCTCAGATCGATTTAGTGCGGTGTATTCGATCTGAATTTTAAATAATTTTTAAGGGTTTGTTTATAATTCGTAAATTGTTATAAATTGTTTTAAATTTACGTATTATTTTAATTTTATATGGATTTAAAATGATTCGTTTGTATTATTTTATAAAGATTCAGTTGAATTTCTAAGGATTGTTCAAATAATTAAAGTCTAATAAAAAACTCAAATATCAAAATACATTATCACATATTCAAAAATAAAACACATTATTCTTGATCTTTCTAACATTATGATTACACTTTTGAATCTTGAATTGGCACTGTTATCGTATTTCTAATTCACGTTCTCATTATCTTTATTATTTTTAATATTCATTGTTCCATAAGTAATATTGTCATTTTCGTAGGAAATGAAGTTCTTTATTGCTTGAAAACAAAAATTATAAACTCTTATATATAAGAAAATTTGTATGTACTATAATGGATAACTCAATATTTTAAATTAGAACAGACCAATAAATGACGAAAACATCTCATTGCTATAAAATAAGATTTTGAGAACCATTTTAATAATATTTATAAAGTCGTAGTAATTAGATCAAAGTTTATACCTTATATAAATTAATTATTGAAAATATAGTAGTTGAAGTCACTAACGAAATCAAACCATGAGGAAATAGTAATGAAAGCAAAGGTTAACGATGTTATATTTGTTATGACATCAAAGTAAACGCTTTAAAGACGAATGTAGAAAAAAAATTGAGGGAGGAATGACGCTTTAAAAACGTATGTAGAAAAAAATCGAGAGAGAGATGTTATATTTTGAAATCCATCAAAATCCATGAAAATCTCTTGGATGAGAGACAAGATTTCAAAATGTCATTTTGTGTGATGTTCTATTTTGAAATCCATCAAAATTCATGAAAATGTATGATTTCAAAATGACATTTTGTGTGTAAACAATCATTCAAAATTCGTAAATTTAATAAAATCCGTAAATCCGTAAATTGTTGAATACCACAGGATTTTTATGGATTGTTTAAAATACAGAATGAATACATCAAAAATTTTAAGGATTGCTTAAAATACAGATTGAATACATCAAGATTTTAAGGGATTTCTGAAATACAAAACAATCTTACCAAATCCGTGATTAAATACACCTCATTTAATGTGAGTGAGAGTCTTGTGTTGGAGAGAGATCTATTAAGACGCGTGGGTGTGATTTACTCTTTGACTAAAATACTCTCGCTCTCATTTTTGGTCTGTGTTCAAGATAATAAGAATTCACCACTGCTTATGCGGGGGGTGTATTGTATCGTGATTTTTATGGATTTTTATGGAGTTTTTTTAATCCATGGACTTTTAGAAAAGTCTACAGACTCTTTAAATAGTCCACAGACACTTCTAAATAGTCCACAGACTTCTAAGCATTTCTAAAATCATCGACAGACTTTCTTACGATTTATAAAAATCCACAGACTTTATATGAACGACTTATACAGATTTCAAAGGGAAATTTACGTTATATATTAAAATAATTGAAAGGTACATGGTCGAACATGAGAATGAAAAAACATTGATGAAAACTTTAACATGAAAAGCAGACGTCCTTAACAACAATGATATGATCATCCTTCTCCTTCCTGTTGATTACTTTCTGCATCGTTTACATTGTTGGCGTTTGCTTGAGCTTCTGCCCACATTTGATTAGCAATAATCATTCTCCATTGATTAGCGTTATCCCTTATAAGGAAATGGTGGTGCTGATTTAAAAATTGTGAACCGCGACTTAAATATACCAAATATTCTCTCAATTACGTTCCTCAGAGAAGCATGACGAAGATTAAATAACTCAACTGCATTGACCGGATGGTTTCCTTCACCGCCACAAAAATCTTTGAGATGATATCGAGTACCTCGAAATGACATTTAAACTGACAAAATGGTACATCTTCTACAAGGAACAAAAAACAATTGTTCAACATGCTCTAAGCTTCAATTCTGCTTGTGATATTGCAGCTTCTCCCCGGCCTTGGATTGTCTCTGCAATCATATTTCGTACATATATATTTTTTTTAATAAACAAAAATGAAACCACAATTTTAAGTAAATTACTAAGGAATGACTATTACCTGGAGCAATTGCTCATAGTTGCTTATAGTATTGTAGACACCCAAATTTTGCTGCTAGAAGATGGATATGAATCAATAATATATGTAAGAAGGTAAATATTCTTGGTGAGAATTATCAGTCGACAATACCTGGAGAAAATGAACTTGTGGTGTAAAAGGCAGTTGCTGAGGCTTGTTAGCTTGAAAAGTCATGCCTATACTATTGCCACTGAGAAGCACCTGTGAAAACTGGAATTGATGCAATACAGACATAAAGTAAAGATTAATCTAAAATTTAATCAAATCATTAAACTTGCACTAGTGTACTAAATATACAGACCAATGTAAATAAGTAATTGGTGATGAAAATATTGAATACCTGCTGTGAGAGTTTTGATGCTGCAGGTAATAAGCTCCCAACACTAATGACATCCATGGTTGACTGAGAATGCTAATGTATATACATTACATTGTGTCAATGATAAACGTATTTCAAAAGTTAACATCAACAAATATAAACAAATGTCAAAAGGACTTCTTACGAAAATACCATTCAATACCTGCATAAATGGGAACTGAGGCGATTATCTCTGTAAAATGGGCATATCCATTATTGAGTTACCACAATTAGGTTCCTAACATGTTAAAAAGGTAAATTATATAGATACGAAACATCAGATAATTATTGAAAGTAAAAGATAAATTCAAAGTCATGATGCATATAAATTGCAATAGCAGTACCGCTTGCAACTAGAGTGTTGATAGCGTAACAGGTTGTGTCAGAAGCAAGGTGAGTTGCACATTAGAAACCCATTTCATATGAAAAGGAAGAAGAGACTGTTTAGTAGAAACATGTTGTGTTGCTGGAACACTTCCTGTCGTTGTAGAAACACTTTGTGTTGAACCAAATTTGCATTCTCTAGTCATACTCGAACTGTTCTAAAACACTGTGGTAGCAAACCTACTTAACAGTACAAACTTTTGAGAAGAGACCAAATTTTGTTCAACAACAAAAACCAACATAACCCAGAATTCTGATACCACAAGAAATTAGGCAAATATAGAGAAGAATCAAGAAAACAAGATGATGGGAACCAACCTCTTTGCACGCTCAGAAGGATGAACTTTGATAGACTTTTCCCACGCTCAAAATCTTTGCCCTAGCAGCTGGCAAATTGTTGAAGTCTGCTATTTATACTAAACCCTACAAAGTCCACAAATTTCTTTGACATTCTAATTCCGTAAATATGAATGAAATTTTGAATACCCTAAAACTTCTATTCATTTTTTAAAATCCTAATCGAATACCGCTAGACTTTGGTGGACTTCATATGGATTTTTTAAAATCCTAATTGAATACACCTAGACTTTTATGGACTATTAAAAATCTGTTTTGAATACACTTGTTTCTCGTGCATCTCTGCTTGGAGCTCGCCCTCCAGTTTTTACCGTTTTTTTCCATGTCTCCAACTCTTTAGGTCAGATATTTTATCAAAATAAAGTAAACTTTATCAATTTTTTGAAGAATTTTTTTTTTCCTAATAAAAATTAGCACACTCAAAATTTAATTCTCAACTCTGTGCCGCCTACTGGTTGTAATATTCGTTGAAGATGGCAATTACTCTTGACAATATGTGATCGAGTTACTAGTATTAACCCGGAAACTGGCTAGTTAACAAAAGCCATTGTAAATCGCTAAGAACCATTGGTGTCTCTCAAGCATATTCAAAAGAGTACATGTATGTGCTATATATAAGAAACGTTGTTGTTGGCTGCATCAAGTCCAACATTTTTTATTTTTCTTCACTTTTCATGTTTAATACGAGTAGAGTTCTTGATGTATATATTCATGTTTTTGTGCATTAGGGCATCTCCAATCGTGAAG
Source organism: Geum urbanum (assembly GCA_946800695.1). NCBI lineage: Eukaryota > Viridiplantae > Streptophyta > Magnoliopsida > Rosales > Rosaceae > Geum > Geum urbanum. The sequence continues at coordinate 41,426,898 of OX327017.1, read as the reverse complement.
TTTTATAAAAAGATCTCATACCTATTTTGAGACCTCATTTAAACACTATTCATATAACATTCCAACCATCCCCAATAGTAGGAGTTTTAACTAAAAGTCTTAACTTTATATATTTGGTTTTTCTTTATTTTGTGTTGTAATTAATAATAATTTATATTTGTAAATTATTCTTCTTCATGATAAATAAATATAATATTTTTTTATATAAAAAAATTGAATTTTGGACCACGTATGTATTATTCACAACTCAGACATGATTTCGATTGACCTTTAATTTAAATAAGAACCGTCGATTAATTTAAAACTTTAATTTTGAACCGCCAGATAAAAATTCATTGAGGACATTATAAAAACAAAATATCTTTTGGTTTAATTGTGGCCATTGATTTCATTTGAAATTGAATAAAGGCCGTTGTGGTTGCTGAGAGAGCAACGGCTCTCTGATACGTTCACATGGTGCAGGCCCACATCGTTTTCTTCCCACTCAATTGCTTAGTTGCTTCGCGCGTGGCGTGCTTCCTCTTCTCTCCAATTTCATCTTTTTCCACGTCTTCTCTCCACTCTTGTCTTCTCCCTCCAATTTCTCTCCCCTCTGCCAAGTGTTCCCAACACTACAAGAAAACTGCACTTAGACCACGGACCATTTCCGTCGTCTAAGTACTTGGACGACGGAAACTCCGTCGTCCAAGGTCCGTGCTCCAAGTGCTGTCGTCCAAGCACCTGGACGACGGAGATTTAGTGATCCGTCGTCCAAGTGAACTTGGACCTCGGACATTATCCGTGGCCCATGTACACACTTGGACGACGGAAACACTACTTCTCCGTCGTCCAGGTGGAGACCTGGGCCACGGACAGACGAGCAATGTCCGTGGCCCAGGTGTTCACTTGGACGACGGAGACTTAGTGTTTCCGTCGTCCAAGTGTGTACATGGGCCACGGATAATGGTAGCTTATCCGTGGCCCAGGTGTTCACCTGGATGACGGAAACACTAAGTCTCCGTCGTCCAGGTGAACACCTGGGCCACGGAGAACGACAGGGTTTAGGGTTTAGGGGTTAGGGGTTAGGGGTTTAGGGTTCTGCACCTGGACGACGGAGAACATAATCTCCGTCGTCCAAGTGAATATTTAATTTTTTTTTAAAAATAAATTGAAATTAAAAATTATTAATTTAATTTATTATTATTTTAATTTAAATAATGAAAAATGCTAAAATTAAATAAATAAACTAAATTTTGAATATTAAAATTAATAACTTAATTATTAAATAATCAAAGTAAATTAATTTGTACATACGAAAAAACCCATAAATTAAATATTAATATATTGTTCGGAATGCGGAAAGAAACGAGATAATATACTACGTGCTAGCTAATACACTGGAGGAGCAGATGCGGGGCCGAGTCCTCCGCCTCCAGCCGGGTCGTTGTCGTCGGGGTGTGGGTTCGGAGGAGGTTGACATACTTCTCGATTTTGGTTCATGAGCGCGATGAGTTGGGCTATTTGTGCTTGTTGTTCGTCAAGTCTTTGCCGCATTGACTCATTCTGCTCTTGTGTCCGTCGATTCTCCTCTCGTGCCAGTCGAGCCTTTTGAATGGCTGCTTCGACGGCCGCTGCCTGACTCCTTCTCCGCTGCCCCGAACCTCCCGTAGATGATGAGCCGGAGGTCGTCGACAAATCTCGTACCACCCTAGGCCCAAAGTGCCTAACCTCCTTGCCAGCTCTACGACCGTAGACCTCATCCGCGATTGCAATTTGGCTCTCTAAGGATAGAGGAGGCAGGTCTTCCGGCGGCACATCTGGGAACGCAAGCTGAGTGTTGGCCAACTCTTCATGCGCACGCTCTATCGCCCTTGCCTACAAAATTATAATTAATTTATTATAATTTTGTAATCATATTTAAATAATAATTACTATAATTAAAAGCACATATATATATATATATCACTTACCCCGCATTGACTCGCTTCATTATCGAGCCCTGGTGTCACGTACGCGCTTACGCTTGCATCAATAAAAGGGTGTTTGGAACCCTTATCCTTGTGCTCCTTGGCAATTTGAATGAACTGCTTGGCGCCGGTAGTATGGTGTTTCTCCTTCTTCCCCCGGTTGGCTTTGTTGACACCGGAGAATTTCTGTTACACAAGATAATTAAATCATTAAAAAATGAATAACTACAATTTAAATAATTCAATTATTTTAATTGAAATAAAAAAATTAAATTAATACCTTAAATTGTTCATCGGCAAAGTGGTTACACAACCACTCCCACTCATCTTCTCTCTCCCCTTGCAGCTCTACCGGGGGAGGCACGGGACCGACATCTTTGAAGTACTTATGGAGCCTATACTTCCAATCTTTGTAGATGGAGTTGGCGGTTTGATTGATATGCCTCAACATAGCCGGTGTCGGATCCACGTCAAATTGTTCCTATGAAAAATAAATAGAAAATTATAATCGTATATATTATGAAATTTTAGGCCGAGATTAACAATATTATATAATAACTAAATTTAACGTATTACGTACCGAAAGATCTTTGAAGACTTTCGCCTTCTCATGATCCGGCGCCTCCTTCCAAGTAGGGGCAGTGATACGAACCCGGTTACGGATGATTGACCATATCCCATGCGCCGAGAGACTTGCTAGTTGAGCTGTGGGAGGGTCACCGGTGAATTCGTCGTACGGCAAGTCGATCTTTTTACCGGTCGCCTTGCAAATACGCTCCGCTTTCCCCCCTTTAACGAGACCCCGAGTCCTTTTCGGTTCCGGGTCAGTGGGGGCCCTCATTTGCCTACGGCGGGCGCTGTACATGATTGATTCGGCGGTGGAGGACGCCTGAGTACTTCCCGTTGAATGGGTACCGGGCGTCGGAGATTGGAAGGGGTCGACGTCATCACCGCTCGAGATGAATGGGGGAGCGGGAATTTCCCCAGAGGGCGCTACGGACGGACCAGATGATCCGTCCGGATTGAGAGCGTCGTTGCCCTCCTGTTGAACCCAACCGACTTGGGCCGCCAACATTCGGAGCATCTCATCTTCAGCCTCCAGTTGGGCTTTCTTCTTGCCGGATGTGGTCTTTGGCGGAGCCATTTAAACCTAAGAGTACGGTGTTAAAATACCTACTTACCATAATAATTACAACTTAAAAATTTACGCTAATTAATTAAGTACGTTTAAGATTTAAATAGAGTACACTAGCTTGGCATTTTCGGTCGTTCAATGGACGTGCGACCCGCGCGATAAAGTGTAAATTTTCAATTAATCAGCCTTGCTTAAATCGAAAAACATGGCCAGTTAGGGATAGAGATAACGCGAGAGGCAGGACTAATTTCGACAAAAGTCTTTCTTAGTCCAAATCCTGTCACCAGTCATAACCCGTTTCTAGACACCATGTCCGACATTCGGCCAATTTTTCGAAAATTTACACTCCCTCAAGTCCTTTGCAAACTCCGCCCTCAACCTCGTGTCCATAACTTCACTTAGGTTATGGTGTGCGGTGATGAAATCCACACATCACGAGGGGTTAAGGAGATAAGCAAGGAAAAGAGGCGCCATCTATTCCAAAGAGTGCGACTTAATAATTACCAAGCCTATGTACTAAATTTAAATCGAACACGTACTACTAATTAATTTACTAGAAAATAAACGTAAATATTAATTAATAATTCCTCTAATTAGATGCAATAATTTATATTTATTTATCATGCAACTAATAATAAATAATTTAATAGTCAATTAATTTAATCGATCATGCAACTAATAATATATAAATAATTACAATAATTACAATAATTATGATTTAATTAATTAATAACAATAATTAATCATTTATTAAATATTTAAACTAATTAATCAATTAAATTCTACTAATTAATTATATTTAGAATTAAATTAATTAATTAAATGAAAATTATTTTAATAAGGGAAAAATAGAAATTTACCGAATCGGAGTTTTCCGGAATTTCGCCGGAGTTGAGTCGTCGGAGAGGAGGAACCACGCCGGAAAAAATGTCGTCGGAGCGTCGCCGGAGGAGGATCGCCGGAGGAGAGGAGAGGAGAGGAGAGGGAGAGGAGGAGATGGAATGATGAGAAAATGAGGGGGGGTGCAACTCAATTTATAGAGTTGCACTTAGACGACGGAGCACTATTCTCCGTCGTCTAAGTTCACCTGGACGACGGAAACAGTGTTTTCCGTCGTCCAGGTGGCGGTTTAAAAATTTTCAATCGGCGCGTAATTAATCGGCGGGACGTTTTGAACCGCCATGGAATTGGACTTAGACGACGGAGAATGAATTCTCCGTCGTCTAAGTGAAAATTCAAGCGGTGCCGAAAACGGAAGCGGTAAATTGAACCGCCATAATTTTGGACTTGGACGACGGAGATGGTAAGTTTCCGTCGTCCAAGTGAAAATTACACGAAAAAATTAAACAAATAATTATTTGAACCGCCATGATTTTTGAACCTGGACGACGGAAAATGACCATCTCCGTCGTCCAGGTTGAAATTACGTAAAAAAAATTTAAAAAATAATTCGCTAGGAATTTCGCGATCTGTCATTCGAGTGAAATAGTCGTACAATATCGATGAACGCATCGTATATATGAACAGTTAAATTTGAACCGACGAATAATTTTACGTCTTGAAAGTTGTTAAGTATCGACTAATCTTTACGACTTAAGTGTTCATGAGTAGACGCTCATTTGCAGCAGAGTATTAACGAAATTGAATTTGGACAAAACAACCGTTGGATATGTTCGTCGTAACATAATATATAATTATCTTCAAAGGACCATAAAATAATAAGTTCGGGAAGGGTTTGATCGGCACAGTCAACCGCAAAACCGATAATTTCACAAACCGGAAACGTGGATACAAGGCATTTCGCAACTCCGATTTTCGAACCGTCGAAGCTCACACTCCAAGAATTGTTTACTCTAAAGTCTTGATGAAAAGAAAATGCATTGGAAGAAGGTCTAGAGGGTCGTTGTCTTAGAAAAAATTACGATATCTTCACCTGGACAACGGAGAACGTCGGTCTCCGTCGTCCAGGTAAGAACCTGGACGACGGAGAATGACGTTCTCCGTCGTCCAGGTGCATAGACCCTGAATTCAGGGTTTAGGGGCTTACTGTTTAGGGTTTAGGGTTTGTGAACTTGGACGACGGAGAATGACCATTCTCCGTCGTCCTAGTGTGTACCTGGACGACGGAGAATGACCAGTCTCCGTCGTCCAGGTGTATAGACCCCGATTTCAGGGGTTAGGGCCTTAGGGATTACGGTTTAGGTCGTCCCCGGTCATTTGTGTACGTACGTGTCCGTTTATTAATTTCTAATTCAAAAATATTATTAAAAAATTCAGATATATATATATATATAATTCAGATCGAAAATATTATTACGTTTTATATGAGATTGAGATTTGGCGCCAATATTTATTAATTTCTCCGTTGGCCAGGATATATAATTCAGATCGATTAATTTCTTACCGTAAACCGGCATCGATCATATATATATTACGTACAATAATTACAGTAATTAATTACCAATTAATCTCCCTCGTCGTATGACCGTACTCTTCGTCATAATCATCATCGTCCTCATCCCCGTTAGTCGACGGCTCATCCTCATCATCGTACTCAACATCGTCCGACGAATAACCTGAGTCCTCGTCCGCGTCCTCTTCCTGCTCGTCTTCTTCATCTACCTCATCGATAATCTCATCTTTAGTTAGATCTGTACAACCATCAGGCATGGGTAACCGTTCATCATCTTGAACCAGATCCATTATATCGGAGCGGACCATAGAAATATTAGGCTCTTGATAGGCAGGAATGTCTCTTTCTGGTTCAGCAGCATCTTCGGTCGTCGCCGGTGTCCCTTCAATTGTCTCTGTATTCCATATTCCTCGGTGAGAGATATGGTTCACTATTTTCCACCCTTCACCGGCTTTCGGATCGTCGAGATAGAACACCTGCCGAACTAAGGTGGCGAGAGCGAAAGGCTCATCCTCATACCAGTGCGAGTTTGTATCGACTGATAATAGTCCCAGGTCTTCCTTTGTACGTTTGAACCATCTGCACTTGAATAGGAAAACGTTGACATCATTCCCGTAACATAGCTGAACCACGTATACAATAGCCCCGTAATATAGATCATTGTCTTTCCCAACCGCTACCCCACTGTTTTGTGTTCTTCTTCCTTCGTCTCGGGCCAATGAATGGAACTTTACACCGTTCACAAAACATCCGGGATAAATATAGTGTTTAACCGGCTTCCCTGCTAGCAAGTGCTTTGGCCATGACCACCACCCTCCGTGGTTATCAGATTTTTGCAGATCAATCATCTGCGAAAAAGGCCAAATTAATATAATGGTTTACTTTCTACAAACATGAGCAATATGTATTTAAATAATTAATACCGAGTCGTACGTACGTACCCATTGGAAGAAATAATCAGGAAACTTCTTCTTAACCATTTTCTCAATCCACGCCGAACTCTTGTTTTGATTTAACGCCTGAACCCTCTCCCTGTATGACATCATGTACGGCTCAACTTCATCACAGTCTCGCAACACTACCCAATGTGCCTCAATAAGTTATTCCCATGTTAACGATTCCTTTAATACTCCTCTAAACGGTCGGACGACATTGGTGACGACAGAAAGATTGATGCGGGCACTGCGATCGGAGGCAGTGGGAGGGGGTGGATCTTTGAGGTACCTGTTGCAGTAAGTAACACACTCATGCATTAGGTATGTCTCTGCTATGGAGCCATCCGGGGCCGACCTGTTTTTGACGAATGACTTATACTGTCCAAGCTGTCTACAAAATCAAACGTACACATTACATAAGTACAGATAGCTAGCTGGCTAGTATATAGATAATCTCATGTGGAACAAATTAATTAATTAGTTGTACGTACCTTTCTTGAGGATACATCCAAGTGTACTGGACCGGACCAGAAATCAGCACCTGCTCGGGCAGGTGGATCATTAGGTGAATCATGATGTCAAAGAAAGCAGGGGGGAAAATCCTCTCTAGTTTGCAAATGATGTGCACAATTTGTTGTTGCAATTCCACCACATCTGACTTCTTTAATTCTCTGGCGCATAACCTCTGCCACCACCTGCACAATGCCACTATTGGTTCTACGACGTCCCGAGGCAAGTATGGTCGAATTACCACTGGAATCAGACGTTGCAGCATAACGTGATAGTCATGTGTCTTTAGACCAACAAACTTTTGTTGCACCTCGTCCACTGCTCCAGTTATAGTAGCTGCATACGTAGCCGGATAACGAACGCCCTTAAACCAGTGAAATACAGAACGTCTAAGCGTCGGCTTCACTGTGTAAGGTGCATCTGGCATCTTGTTGTACACACATTTCCTATCCCTCCTCAACCACAAGGGACGACGTAGATTCATTGATTCCAAATCTTTGCGCGCTTTGGGAGTATCTTTAGTCTTGAACTTAATACCGAGAATTGTTCCGACCACGCTGTCGCACACATTCTTTTCTATGTGCATCGCGTCCAAGTTGTTTCTCAGCTTCAACTTCGACCAGTAAGGGAGTTCAAAGAATATACTCTTGTGATCCCAATAGCTCAGATCATGTGGAGGAATTGGATTGCATTTCTTTACATCCGCGTCATTGCTCAACACACCAAAGTCGAAATAGCTCAACCTCTCTAAAATCTCTTCGCCCGACCAACTACGGGGTTTATGATTGTTCTCTACCGTACCGTCGAAATGAGCTTCATCCTGTCTCCACGGGTGGTCGTGAGGAAGCCATCTACGGTGACCCAAGTAACACACCTTCCCCGCGTGCCAACTAGAGTTCACGTCATCCAAACATATAGGACATCCATTATATCCTTTTGTCCTGCAGGCTGCCAACATCCCATAAGCTGGAAAATCGCTGATCGTCCACATTACGGCAGCCCTCATCGTGAACATCGTGTCAGTGAATTTGTCATAAGTTGAGACTCCATTTTCCCACAACAGTTTCAGCTAGTCGATCAAAGGTCTGAGGTAGACATCTAAGCACTTCGATGGAGATTTAGGACCTGGAATTAGTACGGTAAGGAAATTAAATTCCTTGTTCATGCACATCCACGGAGGCAAGTTGTACGGCATCAGAATAATTGGCCAAGTGCTGACGGCGGAGCTATTACTTCCCCAAGGATTGAATCCGTCTGTAGATAGGCCGAGTCTAACATTTCTAACCTCTGAAGCAAAGTCTCCAAATTCTCTGTCGAAATGTTTGAAACCCTCCCCATCCGCGGCGTGTCGCAGGACATCGTCATCAATTCGCTTTTCTGCGTACCATCTCATCGCCTCTGCTGTGTGTAGAGACATGTACAGGTGCTGCAATCTGGGAATCAAGGGAAAATATCGAACAACTTTCACAGGAATTCTCTTTTTCGAACTCTTCCTATTCAACTGGAATCTGCACTGGCCACATACGGGACAATAGTCCAACTCTTTATACTCTTTGTAAAATAGCACACAATCATTCGGACATGCTTCAATTATCCTGTACTTTAGGCCGAGGCTGCTGAGGATATTTCTAACCTTATAATGAGATTTAGGAAGATTGTGATCATCAGGAAGCAACTTACATATTTGCTCCTGAATTTCGTCAAAAGCACTCACTGACATTTTGTGCTTCACTTTTATCTTCATTTGCTCCATCACATATTGCAACACATTCTCTCGACATCCAGGGAACACCGGGGTCTGCGCTTCAAGTAGCATCCGGTTGTACTTTTCCATCTCACTGGTGTCAGTGGCCAAGCTAGCTGCGGGAAATGTGTCATCATGCTCATTGGTGGTACTGTAACCTCCGTCTTGGTGTTGGTGTCCACCATGACTACATCCCGGAAACGCATCATGGACCAAATCTGCAGTTGGGTTGCAAGCTGGGGGTCCGGCACCACTGCCGCTGGATGAGGCACCATGGTAACTGTACCCTGAGCTGAAGTCTGCTGCGCTGAACTCTACTGCTTCACCATGCTCGCTCCATGTAGTGTAACTCCACATCATACCATTTTCGTACAGGTGTTGCACCATAACATTAACCTCCGCATACTGACAATTATGACATTTCTGACACGGACACCTGAAACGTTTCTTTCCCTGACCATGTTCTATCGCAAAATTCACAAATTCGCTAATTCCATCCATATACCGGACATCACATCTATTCTTCAACTTCATCCAACTTTTGTCCATACTGCTACAAAATATTATAATTAATTAATTATATATTACATATATATTAGTCCATTAATTTACGCTTAATTATACGTACTCGATCTACATCGATCCATCAATTACGTACGTACGTAATTTAATCTGTATATATATAGCTAACATCCATGCATGTATGTACGTACGTTTTCACTAAATATATATATTAATTAAGCAAATTTTAACTGCGTACGTACCTGCTGGCCTTCTCGATATCTGTTAATTAAACTATAGCTAGCGGAGATCCCTTATCCTGATCCTTCTCGGCCTTCTTTCTTCTCCGATATATCCTATAGCCTTCTCCTTCTCCCTTCTCCTTCAATTCTTCTTCGAATGGAATGAAGAGATGGAATATATATATGAATCGAAGAGAGTTTGGCATCGGGCTTATATAATACTTCACTTAGACGACGGAGGTGTCGGTACGTCGTCTAAGTAGAAGTTAATTACTCGGACCACGACGTGTCGGTCCGTTGTCCAGGTGGCCACCTGGACGACGGAGGTGTTATTCTTCGTCGTCCAGGTGATAACCTGGACCTCGGAGTCTTATCCGTCCTCCAGGTTATCACCTGGACGACGGAGAAGTCTATTTCCGTCGTCCAGGTGATCACCTGGAGGACGGAGAAGACTCCGAGGTCCAAGTGATCACCTAGACGACGGAGAATACCGTCTCCGTCGTCTAGGTGATCACTTGGACCTCGGAGTCTTCTCCGTCCTCCAGGTGATCACCTGGACGACGGAAATAGACTTCTCCGTCGTACAGGTGTTACTTGGACGACGGGAAAGTTTCCGTCGTCCAAGTGGCACTTGGACCACGGAAAAATTACTTTTCCGTGGTCTAAGTGTAGTTTTCTTGTAGTGCAACCCAAACCCTCTGGGCAAAAGATTCGTTCCAAACCCAGAGGCTTTGATGTTTTTGGTCATTCTCTTTCCGATAAATGTATTTTCCACATATGAGATCCAGTGGTGATACTCCTTACCTTGGAGCTCAAAGATGTCGAATTTCGGTCTAACTGGCTCATTCAAAGTCATCTATAAAAACACATAGAGATGTTTTATTAGTAACGATTGAGAACTACGATTACAAAACTTTAAGTTTCAATGAATAAGAATGTGATCCATGATATATGGTCACAAAAAATTATAAGACCCGTCTCATATGGAGTCTCAAAATAAGACTCGGGATGAGACCAAGTCTTATAAATGTAGGGTTTAAGACTTCCCAAAAATATCATTGGAGACAAATTTTTTTTAGTACCCCAGAATTATAGAGTTTAGAACCTCCTATTGGAGATGCCCTTAGGGGGATATTCAAATGGTGACCATGTATTACCGTAGTATTGCTTACTACAAAGACCAACTTCACGCACTACAAGAAAAACGTACCTAGACCGCGGAGCGTTTCTGTCGTCTAGGTGTGTTTTTTCGTCGTCTAAGTACTTAGACGACGGAACCTTTGTGGTCTAGGTTCTGTACTCCAAGTACTGTCGTTTGGGTACTTAGATGACGAAGAATGAATTCTGCAGTCTAAGTGTTCACTTAGACCGCGCAAAAAACTCCGCGGTCTAAGTGATCACTTGGACCACGGAGAATTCATTCTCCATCGTCTAAGTGAAAACTTAGACCGCGGAAAACGTCTATCTCCGTGGTCTAAGTGATTATTTATTTATTTTAATTAAAATTTTAATTTAAAGTAAAATATTAATAATTTAATAAAAATGCTAAATTCTCATTTAAATATTAATAAATTAATTAAAATACTAAGGAGAGTGTCGTCGCCGGCGGGAGGGTCGCCGGATTTTTGAGAGAGAGTGAGAGTGAGAGAGAGGAGAGGAGGAATTAAAATACTAAGGAGAGTGAAGTCGCCAGAGGGAGGAAGTCGCCGGAGTGGGGGGAGTCGCCGGAGGGAGGGGATTGCCGAATTTTGGGTTGCCGTAAAATAATAATTTAATTTAAAATTGCGGGAGAGCGGAGTCGCCGGAGGGAGGAAGTTGCCGAATTTTGGGTTGCCGGAAAGTTGCCAGATTTTTTAGAGAGAGTGATAGAGATGAGAGGAGGAATTGAGAATGGGATGAGGAAAAATGATCGGATGTGTCCTTTATATAGAGTTTCACTTAGACCGCGAATGTGTTTTTTCCGACGTCTAAGTGCTCACTTAGACTGCGGAGGTGTTTTTGCTGTCATCTAAGTGCACTTAGACGATGGAAACACCCATTTCCGTCGTCTAAGTGAAAATTTTGAATTTTTGGAACCGGTGCCAAATTAATTTGGCGGGCGGGAATTAACCGCCTTAAATTCGGGGAGCATTTCAAATTTAACTTGGACGACGGAAACTCCATTTTTGTCGTCTAAGTGAAAAATTTGAATTTTTAGAACCGACGCCCAATTAATTTGGCGGTGAAAATCGAACCACTATCTTTTTTAACCTACACGACGGAAAAGACCATCTCCGTCGTCCAAGTGGTCACCTAGACGACGGAGATGGTCTTTTTCCATCGTCCAAGTGGTCACCTGGATGATGGAGATGTCCAACTCCGTGGTCCAGGTGAAATAGTCGTAAAATTAATTTTTAAAAATAATTCGCAAGAAAGTTTCTGATCTGTCATTCAAATGAAATAGTCGTAAAATATCGATTAACGAATCGTATATATAAACAATTGAATTTAAGACGACGAATAATCTTACGTCTTTAAACTTGTTAAGTATCTATTAATGTGTATAACTTAAGTGTTATTAAGTATAGGCTCATTGCATATCGATATTAACGAAATTGAATTTGGACAAAATAACCGTTGGATACATTCGCCATAAGATAATATATAAATAGAATAATTTTCGCAAAATAGTAAGTTCATTAAGTGTTTCATCGGCATAGTCATCCGCAAAACTGAAATTTTTACAAACCGAAAACGTGGATACACGAAAATCCGTAAGTCCTATTTTGAAACCGTCGATGCTCACACTCCAAGCATTGTTTACTCTATGGTTTCGACGAAAAGAATATGCATTGGGACATGGTCTAAATGGTCGTTGTCTTAAGTGAAATTACGAAATTTTCACTTAGACGACGCAAACGTGCATTTACGTCGTCCAAGTGAAAAGCAGAGTTTAAGGTTAAGGGTCTTAGGGTTTAGGGTTAAAGTACTTAGACGACGGAGATTTCTTTTTTCGTCATCTAAGTGTCACCTAGACCGCGGAGACCTACTCCGCTGTCTAAGTGGCCGCTTAGACGACGGAAAAACACTTTCCGTTGTCCAAGTGTCACTTGAACCGCGGAGAAAATTTCTGCGGTTTAAGTGCATTTTTCTTGCAGTGACGGTAAGCTCTTCTTCTTGGTCTTCCTTTTAATCATCTATAGTGGGTGTTTGTTATATATGACGCAAAGAGTCTGCTATCTCTCTTCAGTCATGTCAGTCTAAGTCTGGTGGCGAAGAAGTTTGGTTAGAAATAATTTGTGCAATAATTGAAGAAGATGCTTGTTCATTTGAAAAAAAAAGTAGTACGACAAAGTTCACCGTCGGTTCTTGTCGCTGGCTGAATTATTTCTGCTTTTTTTCTGGTGTGACTTGTCAATGTCGTGATTCTTGATACAGAAGATTACCAATGCCCTCTGAAAATTGATCTGTCTTGGTTCAAATATTCTGACAACAGGTAATCGACTAGTTACATCGGTTACGGTCCACGGATACTGTAAGCCTTGCTTTAGAATTGGATTTATCAGTCTGTCATCTGTGAGATAGAGAAGGAAAAAAACTAGATTTTCTTTTGGTAAGAAGAAAAAATGGCTGAGGCGGTTGTTTCGTTTGGGATCTAAAGGCTTGGAGACTTTGCCATTCAGGAAGCCAGGTTCTTGTCTGGAGTCAGAGATCAAGTGAGGGCAGCTACATCAGAGCTACGGTTGATGAAGGGCTTTCTGAGAGACGCAGATGTCATACAAAGAGATGATAATATAGTGCGGATTTGGGTATCAGAAATAAGAGATGTTGCTTACGACTTGGAGGATGTCATTGAAGTACAGAGGAGGTTCTAGTACTGTGAAAAGATTAGCTTGCTTCCTCAAGAAACCAGTTGATCTCCACGAGATTGGTTCAAAGATCAATAGCATCACAACCGAAGTTACTAATATGAGGTTGAGCGTGAAAACTTATAACATAAGGGAGATAAGGGAATCTGGAGAAGCAACATCTTTGCAACAAAAGCTCAGGCAAACTTATTCTCATGTTATCGAACGTGATGTTGTTGGGCTAGAAATGATGTAAACCAAGTGGCTATGCATTTACTGAAAGATGGTTCAAATTCTCCCCAAGTTGTGTCGATATGGAGAATGGGCGGTTCGAGGAAGACCACTTTTGCTAAACAAGTTTATCATCATAGAGGTTGCAAGTCATTTTGATTGCGCTGCTTGCATGTATATTTCTCAACAAATTAATGTAAGAGGTTTGGGAAAGCATTCTTTTGAAGCTCCTTTCTCCAACAAATGTCAAAAGGGTGGAGATTGGAAGAAAGAACGATAATGAAATAGCTGAGGAGCTTTATCGTCTTCAACAAGATAGAAGATGTTTGGAGAGTTGAGACAGTATTGAAGAATGTTCACGCATTCATAAGCAAAGATAAAGTGTGACATCATGTTCCTAGCATTCTTTATTTACGATTTATTTAATGGTAATTAATTTTTTACCATCGATAATTATTGATGGTATTTATTAGAATTTTATCGATTACATTTTTCGAGGAAGTTCTTTGCGAAAAGTCCTAGAGTTTATTGAGACTAGTTCGTGGTCACCTTAAAAGTTTAAATCGGAGTTACGAATAAGAAGTTATAGTCAACGAAAGTTTTGTACGAGGTTACGATACATTTAGTAGCAAAATTTTGACTATAAATAGAAAGTTTTCGTAAAAAGGAAAGTCAACTCTTTCCATTTTTGGCAATTTTTTTTTCTTTTCTCTATCTTCCCTCCCATTCGACTCCCCCCCCCCCCTCCCCGACGGTGCCAGTGTCAAAAGAACTGCATCAACCTCCTCTACATGTTGGTGAGTGTCTTTACGGCGATGGGTGGCGGAGGAAGGAGAATTGACGCCTTGAAGGTCAAGGTTTCAAGGGGTAACCGGCATCGACTCCGGCAAGGTTTCCGGCCACTTTTCAGGTATAATTAGATTGAGTTTGATCCTAGATTGTCGTGGTATGTTTGTTTTGATGCGAGGTTGTGTAAATCGATGGGAATTGTAGGAATTCAATCGACTCTGGCGAGGGTGATTCGAATCGACGTTGTGGGCGGTGGTCGACGGTGAATTGGACGGCGGGTGATGGGGTTACTGCTTCCCTCGTCACCCTAAGTCGATTGGGGTATTCCTCGAGCCACGTGGTGGCTTGACAGCGGAGAAAGGTCGCCAAAAAGGGTTTTTTGGTCGGAGGATTTCAAGGGCGATTCTGGTCGATTGGGCCAGAATTGGAGGTTGGTCCTTTGATGAATATTGTTGTTGAATAGATTCTCTATAATTTTGACTTCGGTTTGCCTGGAAAAGTCGTCGCCGCCGCCGGCGGTGGTTTACGGCAAAGCTTCGCATGAGGGCGTTTTTGAAGAAAAAAATTATATCGTTATGTTCGTAATTACGTACCGAATCTAATGATGAAGTTATTGAATTGAATTGGACATTATTGGTTAAGACGTATGGTTAATCGGATGATAATTAAACATTTTTACGTTATTGAAAAACGGTTGCATTGATTATCGATTCGACTTCGAGTTCCTTAAAGTTTAAGGTTTATGTTGCGATTTTAAAAAGAATTCAAGAATTAGAATTTGGACTTTGGAATTAGATTAGAGCTCGGTATTATTTCGAGAAGCATAATTTTTGAGAATGCGATATTCTCGACGGTATTGTTCATTGGTAGCGAGCTTGATTATTCGATATGATTTTCGACAATTAGTTTTTACATATTAATCGTTATTTCATGATGACGTATTAGCAGCTAGTGGAAGATGTGATTGGCTGATTGGAGATCACGACACAGTATTGTGAGTGGACCATTTTTATTTTCACAGTCGTAGCGAGTTTAATTTTCAGTATTTAAATATTTCAATTCAATTTACAGTATATTTTAGAAAAGTTTAAATTTGGAAGTTTGTATGACTTTAGTTAGTTGCATCGATACACTAGTTTATTCGGCTGATCACCGGATAGTCCAGTCAGGTGAGATCAGGTTACCTCGTCTGGCCATCAGGGGAGATCAAGATACCTTGCCTGGACAATCACCTTTATTTATAATAGTTACTAGTCACGGGAGGTCAGGATACCTCATCTGGCTACCTCAATGCTTATTACAGTTTTATGACAGTAAAAGTCGCATTATTTTAGATAGAGTTGTGGAAATGCGTTATTTTTACACAGATTATCAGATTTTGTCCACTTACTCTAACTTTTTATGTTTTTATGTCTTTACCTTGCCCATTTGTTTTCAATTTTCCAGTTAAAGATTGCAAATTGAAGTCATGACCATCCAAAGTTTGAGACATGACAGTTCACAACTTCTGCTTTCTTAGTGTAGGATCGTAACAAGGATTTGGGTTGCTCGTGCTAAGATAGCTAATACCAACTAGTCGACACTAGAGACCTTAACACAGGTCCTGCAAGACTTATCTCTTTATTACTGGGGTAATCTGGAACGGGTCTTGTAATAAAGGTCATGAAATGGAATATGAAGGTGCAACACCAGTGTTGGAATTGAGCTATGACGACTTACCATATTACTTGAAATCGTGTTTTTTGTATCTTGGCCAATTTTTTGAAGATTTCGAGATAAGAGTATAGATGTTGGCTCAACTATGAATAGCTGAAGGTTTTATATCTATTGCAAATCAAAGATAAGGTTCAGCGGAGACGGTAGAGAATAACTACTCAAGGAAGTGGAGTTGCCAAGTGCAATTGGGAAGACGGTGCACTTGAGGTATATAAGTTTAGTGAATAACTGGATAAAAAGATTGCCATGTTCTCTTGCAAATTTTACATGTTTGAAAACTCTAAACCTTCATGGAATATGGTTTGAGGCAGGCCCAACAAATGTGGTAAGGAAGATGAAGCAATTGAGGCACTTGTACTTACCATGGTATCGCCACATTGGTAAACAACAAGTGTCTAATCGGCAATTTGCAGACTTTGGAGATTGATAGTAATGAATGAGCTGGCAGAGTTGATCGGTCTTAGAAAATTGACTCTACGTATATCAACCCCCTGGAAGAATATAGAGCACGTTTTGAAATTTGCAAACAGCACTCTTAACCGTCTTTGATCCCTTTCAGTGTATAATCACCTTCCAAATATCGACAGTGCGCATACGCAAATGTATTTAAGTTGTCGGCACATGTACAACCTCAAGTTGGAACGTTTATAAGTAGAATTTCCTCGAGACTCATATTATTTGTCTGGCTATAATCCGAAGGACGACCAAATAGCAGTATTGAAGAAGCTGTCAAACCTAACAAATGTTACTTTGAAAGAAGTGAGTTTTGAGAGTTGGGGGAATTCATTGGTTATCTCCGAAGGTGGCTTTCCACATCTTCAAGTTTTAACCCTTGAATTTATCGATGGTTTAGAGATTTGGAAGGTGCAGAAATGAGGCATGCCTAATCTTAGGAAACTGTCCATCAACTTTTACGAAAACTTGAGAAGACTTCCTGAGGGGCTGAGATACATTACTACCCTCCAGAAAATTAATATCAAGGGGATGCATATAACAGACTGCACTAGGCTTCAGGGAGGAGGAGAAGATTTCTATAAAGTCCAACATGTACCTTCCCTTGTATTTCAGAACATTGGAGACAATGAGGATATCTGGCACAGATAAGTATACAGGTATTTTCTTAATTCATATGCCTCTTTTTTTCAACTCACTCAAACACTTTCAAAATGACAATTTTAGCATCAATTTATATTTCCCCTAAGTTAAGAGTTTACTTTTACATTTGATGATACATCAGAAAAATAAGAACAGACATCCAAGTTAGATCAAAAAATTTCAATCAGGAACTCTTCATGAAAATGTGTTGTGAAGGATACATGTATTGTTGTGTGCTTCATTGCCCTTTTTTTATGTAGCTGAGATGTTTTTCGGTGCAATTTCATCCGAGATTCTAGGGTCCAAAATATCTACACAACAAGCACTACTTCTATTTCAGCAATTTTGGAGCTACTGCCATTGGACATGTAAAATGTGGTGCCAATAGATGAATTTTGCTTTTCTACCTTTAGATGCTCTTTCTCTATATACTCTCAATGGTCCGCTCACTCTGCTGTGTATGTGTCAAATATCATACTTTGTAGTTCGTTTTTGATAGTAGGGATTTTAAGAACAAATCTTATACATAGCGTATACCCTTATACATAACTTCTATGGTTTTACCTCCTTTGAAATATACTGATGCACAAAGGTTGGTGCAAAATACACATTACAAGGCATTGTAGGGAAATTGATTATGGGTCACTCGTATTTTGATATTACACCAAAGCCAAGTAATTTGAAGCAGAAAACTAACCACAACATCATCAAGTGATTTTTGAACTAACAGAAACTATGAAAAAACACAAATTCAACAAAACAATACACCACCAATTCCATTAGATTTCAGTCCACAACCCAAGCAACACTCTCCTACTTACATACTACCATACCAACACACCTAAACGGCTAAAACAAACTAAACAACACAATTCCATAAACCATCTTTTCTTTCTTGACCGCAAGACTTGTAAGACTCCACCATACCCCAAAACCCTAGCCACCAAACCCATACAGAGTCCTCCCCTGCCTCTTCAACGCATACACCACATCCATCGCCGTCACAGTCTTCCTCCTGGCGTGCTCCGTATACGTCACCGCGTCCCTGATCACATTCTCCAAAAAGATCTTCAGCACGCCACGTGTCTCCTCGTAGATCAGGCCGCTGATACGCTTCACTCCTCCTCTGCGAGCCAAACGGCGAATCGCCGGCTTGGTGATCCCTTGGATGTTGTCGCGGAGAACCTTACGGTGTCGTTTTGCTCCTCCCTTTCCGAGTCCCTTGCCTCCTTTGCCGCGCCCAGACATTGTCGGATCTGAAAGATCACAAACGAAAACGAATAAGGAACTACGGAGCTATCAAATTCATAGATTTATATATTTTTTTACAGAACTAAAATTTGCTAATGAACAACCTATAACACAGTTTTGAAGATGAAATTTGGTACTGAAAACACTAGATTACAGCTCGAATATAAAATTTGGTGCTCAAATCACTAGATAAAATTTGGTACTGAAAACCCTAGATTACAGATCGTAAAAGCTTCGAGATGCATCATCACAGTAATTGGGAGATTGAAGACGGAGATTTTGAATCGGAGAAGCTTCGAGAAGAAAGCCGAACCTGAATTGGAGATTGATGAAGTCAGGCACCGAGATTTGTGAGTAAAATTGGGAATCGAAAATGGGGATTGTGTGGAGTGGTGGTTGTGAGGGTGGAGGGTTTTATACTGTGGGAAGCTAGGAAGAAGAAGGCTTACTGACGATCCGTGGTTTCCAGGGTGTGATGGACGGCTGGGATTTGTTAGGTTCGACTACGGCGCGGATCGGTGACGTGGTGGGGGAATTTTGGCGCATTTGCGTACGAAAATGCGTCTTTTTTGGCGCTTTTACTGAAAAAATTTAATATTTTGGTTTCCCCCCGCGCTATACTTTCATCTGTTTTTCTAGCTATTCCCGCCATTTTTCAAATTTCGTGGAATTGGCTAATATAGCTAAATATGTTACAAATAGGACCGCAATCTTTTTATTTGGATTGGGCTTGGTTAATTTGATGAGCCCAATGACTGTGAATTGGAAGGTTGAGATTGTGTGATTGAGAGAGACGGGATGGATTTACGTGCATGAAGTTGTCGATTAGTATTTGACGCCCGATTTATTCATGGAGGCTCTTTCCATTAAGATATACTTATTTTTGATCATTTTTAGATATAGGGTATTACACTAATTTTTTGATTATATTTTAATATCTTCTCCGTTCAATTATTGGGTCTATATGAGCAGATCATTCTTGTAAATTTTTACCCAAAATGATGGTCGTTAAGGTATCGAACTATGTTAAATCAAAATACGGACCAAATCTGTCAAACTTAAACCGTTTATACATATAAGCTTTAATTGCTATTTTGAATACCTTAACGATCACCATTTTAGCTAAAAATTAACAAGTTTGATCTACACATTATGAAATAAGATCTGAATGGTGAAAATGGTAAAATATGTTTAAAAAATTGGTATAATGCCTCCGTTCAATTATTGGGTCTATATGAGTAGATCATTCTTGTAAATTTTTAGCCAAAATGATGGTCGTTAAGGTATCGAACTATGTTAAATCAAAAGACGGACCAAATCTGTCAAACTTAAACCGTTTATACATATAAGCTTCAATTGCAATTTTGAATACATTAACGATCACCATTTTAGCTAAAAATTAACAAGTTTGATCTACACATTATGACATAAGATCTGAATGGTGAAAATGGTAAAATATGTTTAAAAAATTGATATAATACCTTATACCTGAAAATAACTAAAAAAAGTACACCTTAGTAGAAAAGTGCTGCCAAATTATATATACATATTGTGTATTTTGTATTTTTCTCTTACCGCCGATTTCGATGATCTGTAATATTAATTAGAGGGAACTAACCAAATATATTACGAAATAATATTTAGACAATTGATTATTCCGATATTAAGGTGCACTTTGTTTTTTACAATATGGTATCATAATATGCAATGGTCGGAACTTGAGGTATTTTTTTTTTTGGAGGGGGGGGGGGGGGCGCATCCGCCCCTGATAATATGAATTTCTCAACTCATTGCATCCCGGTTTGTACCGATATATGAAATATTACAAATTGTTGAAGGAGAAAGTAATTGATACACTAAAAATTGTAGATCTTTAATTGATAGAATGTTATATATATTGGTTGATACAATATGTAATTATTATTGTCCCTATAAAACAAGGATTCTCTGTATCTCTATCTAATATAATTTATATCTAATTAGGACACGATACACACCGAGAATTATAAAGAATAAATCTCTTTAAACATTCCCCCCTGTGTCGTTGGCCTGAAGAATGATACATGACTTGTTGCTTCACTAAAACATCGTCAAGCAAACAAAAACTTCATGGGTAAAACAAAAAGCTTGATCGAAGAAAAAAAGAGTACAACGCATCGACTACAAAATGTACTACATCTGACGTAGACTTCCCCTTATTTCTATAGACATATAAATCCCATTTACAATAAACTCAGTCTTGGAGTTCAGATAACCTGCGCATACTGATGTGTCTCGCATGTTTCACAAATGTAAATTTAGGTGGTGACTTGGTAAACAAGTCTGCAACATTACCCATCAAGCCAACCTGGCTCAGATGGATGATCAACAACTGTTGTTGTTGCTGATTGAAGAAGAATTTCAGCGATATATGTTTTGTATTGTCACCCTTAATTTCGGCGCCACAGTGGTATATTGTCGGAATTGTGTTGCACTCATCTTGGAGACCGAACCAGGATAGAGAGGAGTTACCTATATCCCAACCATCTAAACTGATGGATATAGGTATTCCCACACGCTTCTTCACTCTGAAGAATGGATGACCAAGAGAATTTTTCAATATTTTGATCACCATGTCATGACCTGGGTGTCCAAGTTGAAAATGCCAAAGCTTATATGATTCTTAATCACACGAAGTTATGTGATTCACGACATTGGATTCAACGATCTGAACCGTATTAGATATAAACCACTACGAATAGCCGGAAACTTCTTTATAATGCCTTGCTACCACATTCAACAGAGTGATACCCAATAGTTCTTGTCCATTCTCATAATATGTTTCCAAGTGAAAATCGTTGGTACGAATATCCTTGAAACTTAGCAAGATTCGATTGGCCTTTGGCGCGTATAAGACATCAGTGATATATAATTTTATATCACGAGGCAGTATAAACTCTACTGAACTATGCCCTTGAATAACGGGTGATGCACCAATAATGGTAGTCATTGAGGATTTGTATGAAAAAATATTCACAAATAGTTGTCTATTCCTCAGAATGGTATGGGTAGTACCATTATCTGCAAGACACTCAATCTCGCCTTAAGACATTTACAAAATTAATGTAAAAAAGTTAAGTATTTGAAATAAAGACCAGGTGAACACTTTAAGTAAACACATAAAGATTTGAATAAGGGTGTGACCTTTGTTAAGTGCTGATATGGCATGACATAAAACCAATGTAAAACCACATTTGGTGCAGAAATCTAAGTTGGTCGATTTAGACCAACAATTCGAAGAAAAAAAATTCAACATTTTCCAATAAAATCGATCTAAAAATACCACAATCCGGGTAGAGCCTTCGATGGATCAAAGGGCAAACATTTCGATGGATCGAAAACTTTTGAAAAACCTACCCATGGGGTACCTTCAATGGATCGAAGGCAAGAACTTGATGGATCAAAAATCTCATAATCTAACCTGTGGTATACCTTCGATTGGCCGAAGAACAAGTCCTCGATGGATCGAAGAAACCCAAAATAAATTTTAATTTTTCGATACCGATTTTTGTTGGGTCGAAGAACTTGATCTGAGACATTGCTTTGATGGTCTGAGAAAATTTCTCTATTGATCGAAAAGAACCCGAGGATAATCTTTGATGGATCAAAGTGTACATTTTTGATGGATCAAAAAATTTAGAAACCGACCCGTGGCAGTGCTTCGATGGATCGAGGAACAATCCTTCAATGGATCGAAGGCTCCCCGAGTTCAAAATAACATATTTTCCTTTGTGTCTCGTTTTTACTGTATCTTTATGGCATTATGTCATATGTTAATGTAAACATCAAACCATATACTGAATGGGTATGAAAGTAACATTCTCAACATTTTCATATACCAAAAAATAGAGAAGTTTTCATTACTGCCAACAAATCACAATTACATCAAAGATGTTCTTATTCAAAAAATAAGACAAATTTTGGTTGAGGCCTTTGCCACGTTCACGCCCTCATTTACCCCCTCGTGGAACTTGTCCTCCACGCACATAAAGTTCTGAACAAGCAACATTCTTATCTTTTTGGATCTTTCCTCCAGTTTGGTAACTCTCAGGCTTTTTAGTACCAGTCGATCTTGAGTTATTATTGAGTATGATCTCATGATCCCTCTCTTTTTTAGCTAGGATATTAATGACATCACTGAAGGTAGTAATCCTCCCATATTCGTACTCGATCCAGTACTGATGAGCAAGGATGCTCATGGATGTATGGAAGGTATTCAATGATTTTTCAATCATGTCATTCTCGAACTTCTTCACCCCACAAAAACTCAACTCCGACTGCATATCCAACATCGTTTGATTGTAATCTTGGATATTTGGGAAATTCAGAAGTCTGAGAGTTTCTCATCTTGCAGCCAACTCAGGAAGCTGTGCATCATGCACATTATTGAAGCGTTGCTTATGAACGTCCCACAATTATAGGGGATCAGTCTTTTTAAATATTGCTTCTTGAGAGTTTGATGAATATGACACCTCAAAAATATGAGGGCATTAGCTTTTGATTCATCTGATGGTGGAAGAATATTATGTCTTGGCCTATAGGGTTTGATAGTGTTGGCAAGTCTCTTTTCGATGAATGTATTTTTCGTCCGTTCCTTGAAGATCAAGGATGTCGAATTCTGGCTTAACCGGTTCATTCGAACTCATCTACAAAAACACACAGAGATGCCGATTAGTATCGATCGATAACTAAGATCAAGTTTCAATTAATAAGAACGTGATCCATGATGTATGGTCACAAAAATCGATTATAAACGGTGATTCAAAAACCACACAGACTAACTGTGACTCCCCCAGAACCGTCACTTATACTTTATAGATAT
Organism: Geum urbanum; assembly: GCA_946800695.1. NCBI lineage: Eukaryota > Viridiplantae > Streptophyta > Magnoliopsida > Rosales > Rosaceae > Geum > Geum urbanum. The sequence goes on along the minus strand of OX327017.1, from coordinate 41,403,702 downwards.
ATGTCCGTAGGAACTAGGGTACAAATATGCAATTTTCACACATTAATATCACAATCCTAGTTCTAGGATTTTGCAAGAAGTAAGTTCAATCCTAAATCAATAGATTGACGGTTTAGAAAAATTTACCTCGATTGGTATTATATTCGGTATAACCAGTACAAATTTCTGATAATGTTGTGGAAGAGCTCGCCTGACACGGTTTGTGGGTAGTCGAGTAATCTTGTCGAAATAGAGAGATTCACAAGGAGGTCACCAAAAAGGCAGAGAAGGTTGACGGTGGAGATCGGCGGTGAGAAGGCTGTCGGTGATGGAGGTCTTGTGAGGTTAGGATTTTTTTTCTTTTTTGGTGGTGATGACTATCAACTTAGAGTTGTTGATAACGTGTTGAAAGAGAAAATAATTGATACACTAAAAACTGTAGATCTTTTTTTGATAAAATGTCATATATATATGCTGATACAATTTGTTATAATTATTGTCCCTATAAAATAGGGATTCTCTGTATCTCTATCGAATTTAATCCGTATTTAATTAGGACACGATACACACCAATAATTATGGAGAATAAATCTCCTTAAACACAAATAACTTAATGATAGAACACCAAGAATGTCTAAGGTAGCCATTATCTATAAGTTTATAATTAACAATTATCGGATGCATTATGAATGTTTAACCGAGTTCTATTATTAAGTACGAACTTTACTGTTCAACTTAAACCGAGGGTTCTGACTATAGCTAGCTAGCTAGCTCCAATGCTTCATATTGTAAAATTGCACCATCTCCCCCGTTTGATATTTCTCATATTAGAGTTTGAAGAAACTATCCAGAAGAAACATACTGTATCTGGTTTTGAATTTATTTTCTCAAGAGGATGCGAAGATCGATAATACATTGAGTGACATGCAATTTATGGTTTAGATTAAGCGGTAACTAGTCTAATCGATCTGTACATGCGCAAGCGCAACCGTGAAGGGGCAGAATCAAAGTGGTCTTCAAACCATTTCAACTTTGAAGTCTTCGATCTGCATGGAACAGTCTAATTGTTAATCAACTTATTCAAGATATCGATCGAAATGAACTGGCTCCGATCCTTTGGCTAGCTCATTGATTCAAAGTATACATTCTATGCAATTTGGTCGGATTGCTTGGTTAAAAAATTTGTAAATCTAATATGTCTTGAATCAGGTATGAACTGACACTCGGGGATCTTGTTGGTTTTGGGGGTGCAACGTGATCTCCCATGGGGGTTATGGGGCAACACTCCCGAAACTAAAAGAATATTTTATGATGGGCCGTGGTTTTTTGTTAGGCCAACTATTCGGGGATATATATATATATACACACACACACATACACACACCAAGGAGTAAAATTTCGGATATCGAGGATATATCGAAGTTCCAAAATTTGGATATATCGACAGAAATATCGATTCAGTGAAAATTCTGACGGAAATGACGGAAACTAATAAAAATACATGGAAATTTGTAATGAAACTTTTGGAGGTTGTTACATGATCAATTATCTACTTGATGTGAAAAGAAAATATTGATCAAACATCAACATATATAAATTTTCTATATTACTATATGAATTAGTACGTGTTAAGTGCTGATAATTATTAAAATATAATTTATTAGCTCTATTTTTATTTTTTGATGGCTAAAACTTATGGGCCATCCTTTGTACAATATATTATACATCACACATTACAAACTCAAATATATATATATATAAATACTTCAAAGCCACGTGGGGGACCTATGAGGTTCAAAAATTTACACGATTTTTTCCATCTCCCTGTGCATAATCGTGTGTGTATTGTGAAGAATACTCATTAAATAATTGTTTTCCCATGTAATTTTGCATGTATTGGGCATGTCACGTGAATGGTGGATTGGACATTTACCAAACTAAATGTTAAATGTGAAAAGTTTACGAAAATTTCGGGAAATATCGGGACATATTGGGAATATATCGGAAATATCGATAAAAATCGAGAAATTTAGGATATATTTGAAGATTTTTCAGATAACTCCAAAAAATTGAAATATCTGCGAAATATCGCCGATAATATCGATTTTACATACCTTGATACACACACACACATACGCATACACACACAAACATACTCTCTAGGTTATTAACCTAATTGGTATTTTGTAATCCGTTTTCCTCGATGATTAATAAAACTGTCTCTCCTCTGCCTGTGGACATAGCTAACATGTTGTTAGTGAACCACGTAAATCTGTGTATTTTTTCTTACATTCGTTACAACATGATGAGAGGTGTTACATATGCTTAACATTTTATATGTCAACGTCTGATATAAGTTTTCACACCTACATTACAAAACACATGCATATATAAATTTATATACATAAACATTATGTATTTCATATTTATCAATGTCAATTCGGGTGATCTAAGATTTTGGAGACAAGTAACAAAGTATATCACATAATCAGAATTTTAGTGAAAGGGGATGATTATTCCTAGGTCTATGCAAGTCTTTTAAGTCTCTCTCTATATATATAGACAAGGTCTTATTCTGGTGCACTACCACATTTGTCATCATTACCGGCGAGATTATCGGAGATAAGGCCGGCGACCGAAAAATTCGCCGATAATGTTCATCATTACCGGCGACTTACTCCGTCGCCGGTAATGTCGCCGGAAAATCGCCGTTAATGTTTCAAAACATTACCGGCGACTCCAACCTTCGCCGGCAATGTCAAGCCGAACATTTCCGGCAATTTTCCGGCGAGAATTTCGCCGGCAATGTTTGGCTTGACATTGCCGGCGACGGTTGGAGTCGCCGGTAATGTTTTGAAATATTACCGGCGATTTTTCGGCGTAAAGTCGCCGGTAATGTCTCCATTTCCGGCGATTTAATGAATCGCCGGCAATGCCTCTTATATTAGATGCAGATCGCAGGAGCTCATTCATTTTGATCGAAAAAAATCCGGTGAAATCGAAAGAAGGAAAACACTCTGAAATCGATAATTCGGTATTATCAAAATTAAGGCGCGCGTCGAAAACTCGATCACTCGGGAAGCTATATATATATAGGTACGTATATATATGTATATGTGTATATATGTATATATATATGTGTGTGTGTGTTGATCAAATCCAATTCGTGAGATATGAAATGTTGTTGATGTCACCGAAACGAGAAAACTGCTTGTAGTTAATCTTATCTTGTGTCTGAATCAACGATTGGTATTATCGTAGTGCTATCGGAGTCAGGCTTAAGAGGGCCTCCTACCTAGTCAAATACATTTTGAACTGAAAAAAGAAGAATACCATCATCGAGTACTGAATTGAATTCATAGATTAGATCGATATATATATATATATGCATGCATGTGTTGATTTAATTAGAGTTGAATTGAGATATCGCGTCGATTTTTAGTACGTAGTGAATGTGTGTATATATAATACGTAAAATTGTTAGAATTTTCAGGATGGACAAGAGTTGGATGAGCCTCGAAAGATGGGATGTCAGATATCACCAGGGAATTAGGAATTTTGTGAATTTTTTGAAGGCTAATTGTGGAGACACTACACTTCATTATTGCCCGTGTAAAGAATGTAAGTGTTTCAGCGATCGATTTCGTTTTCCCATTGATAAAGTCCAGAAGCACCTGAGTAAATACGGGTTTTGGGATAAGTACACTTGTTGGATTTATCACGGTGAAACATCGTTAGCGGGTCCGCATGATCATGGACAATTTGGTGAGAGAGCCAGTCCACGCTATGATCATGGAGATTTTGTTGAGAGGGACAGTTCATCCTATGATCCAACATCGATGTTAATCAATGATATGTTTCCTCATGAGAGCGGTGTATTTGCTGATGAAGCACCAAATGTCCCTCCCGTCGTTGAGGGTTTCCCCCATATTGAGCCAGTCGAGCCATTACCTGGAGCTCATGTCAACACAAGCGGTATGGACAAGTACAACAACCTGATTGCATTGCAACAGACTCTGTTGTACGACGGTTGTAGTAAGACTGTTCTTGAAAGTGTGATGAGAGTGATGCAGCTCAAAATGGAGAACAAAATGTCTGTCAAAGCCGTTGATTCTTGGTTGAAGTGAACTGCTTCGCTACTGCCACCCGGTCATCGTCTTCCTACCACTCATCATAAAGTGCGACATATCCTGAAAGATCTTGGGCTTTCCTACATCAAAATCCATGCATGCAGATATGATTGTATTCTCTTCTGGGGAAAAGATCTCGAAGACCTTGAAGCCTGCCTGGTATGTTTTACAGAAAGGTATAAGTTGACTCCTGCAGGCAACAAGAAAGCTGTGAAGATACTTCGATATTTCCCGCTTATTGATAGGCTAGAGCGGTTGTTCATGTGTGCTTTTACGACCGAGGCAATGAGATGGTGGGCTGAGAGGAATTTGCCTCACGATGACACCCTTATACACCCTTCCGACGGAGAGGCTTGGAAGCACATGGTCAGGGAGTTTGATCATTTTGCAGCAGAGGTCCGAAATGTTTGGCTAGGGCTCTCATCTGACGGATTCAACACTTTTGGCAACATGAGTCTTCAATACAGTATATGGCCAGTTATTTTGGTACCGTACAACCTTCTACCATGGATGTGCATGAAGAAGGAATACAATATGCTCACTCTGTTAATTCCGGGCCCGGGTTATCCAGGAAAGTGTCTCGATGTGTATTTGAGGCCTTTGATTGAGGAGCTTAAGTACCTGAGTGAGTGTGGCCACCCCACTTACGATAGGTTCAAAAATGAGATGTTCCAGATGCATGCCATGCTTGTTGGCACCATCAGTGATTTTCCTGCCCGCGGTATGTTGTCGGGCAACGTTACCAGGGGTTACAGGGCTTGTTCAGAGTGCATGACGGTTGATTGTTGCCGTCCTGATTGTAGTAAAAATTGTTCAGATGCGTCACCGTTGTTGGCTTCCATATGATCACCCATTTAGGCAGGATCCAGACGCGTTTGATGGGACTATGGAAACAGGTGTGGCACTCAGGCGATGGACAGGGAAAGAAATTTTGGAAGTGTTGAATGAATATGATTTTGGCCAGCTGAGCAATCATCCTGACATAGTGGTGTCAATTCCAGACAAGCCCGAAATGTATAAGTTTTGGACACAGAAGAGCATATTCTGGGAACTCCCCTACTGGCCCAGGTTGCGTATCAGACACTACCTAGATGTCATGCACATAGAGAAGAATGTGTGTGAAAGTGTGGTGGGCACAGTTCTTAACTTGGAGGGGAAAACAAAAGACATCCTTAAGGCACGTATTGATCTGAAAGCTATGGGACTGCAGAAATATTTGTGGTTAAGAGATGGTAAGAGAAAAATGCCGCAAGCTCCTTACACCGTCAAGCCGAAGCATAAGCATGAAATTTTTCGGTGGCTGAGTAATGGCAGGTATATATTCTTATATATGACTATGCAGTACGGAAATTGGTTTGCCTTAAATTTTTACCGGATTATGGTGATATGCGAGAAATATAATTGTTGCCTATGGCTATATATATATATATGCAGGTATCCTTATGGCTATGCAGGAAATATAAGCAGGTGTGTTAACTTCCGGGATAATAAGATGTACGGATTAAAGAGTCATGACTGTCATGTACTGCTTCAACGGCTTTTCCCTATTTTCATTCGAGGTACCTGCCCAAAGAGGTGGTGGAGCCGTTGGTGGCCTTGTCAAGATTTTTTCAGAAGTTATGCACCAGGGAAGTTAAGAAATCAGATCTCAGGGAGATGCAAGATGACATCATTTTTATCATGTGCAAGCTTGAGAGGATATTTCCGCCAAATTTTTTCGACATCATGCCTCACCTAATGATCCATCTTCCCGAACAATTGTTGCTTACCGGTCCCGTACACTACACTTGGATGTATCCCATGGAAAGGTACATTTGGTTTGCCTCTGTTTTTATATGTAAAGTCTTATTTTTACCTTAGTTAACATGCACTTGTTAACTTGTAGACAATTGGGAGCCTACAAGGACTATGTGAAGAATAAATATGCACCTGAAGGGTGTATCGCTGAAGCATATATTGCGCACGAGTGTGTAACGTACACCAAAGTGTATTTGGGAACGCTTGAGGACCCCCAACAACAGATGCCGATAGATGAACCTCAGTTCAACCTTTCTATCATCTCCAATGACATGGTAGTACAGGGAAGCTTGCCAAAGTCGTACAAGTTGGATGTAAATGAGGTAGTCATTGCCCACTGGTCGGTACTGATTAACTATGAAGAAGTACAATATTGGAAAAACTATCATCTTCACTGCCCTGCTATTGCCAGAAATGTTGAATACCACAACATGACGTTTGCAAACTACTTTGGTCAATGGGTAAGGGTATATGTGTATATGTCTTTTTTTTATTGCCATTTTCCTTATATAGCATGTGTGTACGTGGTTTTGTGGTTTCTATGTTCATAATTTCTTGTGTGGTTTCTTATCGTTTTCAGATGAACCATGTAGCACATGATGGTTGCCCAAAGTGGTCAAACGAATTGAGGGTCCTGGCGATGAAACCGATAGCTTCAAAAGTTTACTCGATGTGTCATGTCAATGGCGTTAAATTTATATGTGAAAATCGAGACGACCGACTGAAAACACAGAATTGTGGGGTGATGGTCCATGGTGGGCAGGATGGCGTTGACTATTATGGTGTCCTTCATTCAGTTGTTGAACTAATTTATGGGAACCGCATGAAAGTGCACTTGTTCAAGTGTAGATGGTTTGATACTAGCCCGGAGAACACAAGGACCGATCAGTACGGAACATTTTCGGTGAATACTGCTACTACCTGGTATGAAGATGACCCTTTCGTTCTTGCCTCATCAGTAAAACAAGTGTTTTACCTGGACGATCTTCTTAACAAAGTCCCGTGGAAGGTGGTTAACCATGTTGCTCATAGAAACATATACAGTGCTACCACACTTGGTGATACCGCAGATGATGAGGAAGTTACTGCATACCAAGAGCCGAACGCTTTTGACATTCCGGAATAATCTACGATTCGCCTTAATAATGTGAGATCTGGGAGTGTGGTTCGAATTACTGGAGCAGAACTTCTCGATGTTAATCCATATGAAGTTGACGCTGATTCAGATGACGAGGAGAGGCACATATTGCCAGAGGTTACATATGAAACCGAGTCAGACTCAAGTGATGACGATGATTACGATTATCATCCTTAGTACGTTAATGATGTAGTCGGAAATTGTAGTCGGAAATATGATGTAGTCGGAAATCGTAGACGGAAATTGTAGACGGAAATTGTAGTCGGAAATCGTAGACGGAAATTGATAATGGAAATTGTAGTCGGAAAATTGTTGTCGGAAATAGTAGACGGAAATTGTAGTCGAAAATCGTAGACGGAAATTGATAATGGAAATTGTAGTCGGAAAATATAGTCGGAAATCGTAGACGGAAATTGTAGACGGAAATTGTAGTCGGAAATTGTAGACGGAAATTGTAGTCGGAAATTGTAGTCGGAAAATGTAGACGGAAATCGTAGACGGAAATTGTAGACGGAAATTGTAGTCGGAAATTGTAGTCGGAAAATGTAGACGGAAATCGTAGACGGAAATTGTAGTCGGAAATTGTTGTCGGATATTTTTCGGGAAATGTCAACATTACCAACGAGTTATAAGCAACTCATTGGTAATGACATTACCAACGAGTTAACTCGAGTTAACTCGTTGGTAATGTCATTACCAACGAGTTGAAGTCGTTGGTAATGTCATTACCAATGAGTTATAAGCAACTCCCCGGCAATGTTGTCTGGATAGGAACTGGCCAGCTTGAGCCCGAGCTTCATTTCTCCTTATCCTCTCCTCCTCCGATCCTCTCCTCCTCTCCTCCTCCCAACTCGGTCCGGCGAAAAAACTGGCTCACCTCCTCCTCCGATCCTCTCCTCCTCTCCACCGATTCTCATCTCCTCTCCTCCCCTCACCTCCGTCGCCGGCAAAGCAGAACAGACTCCACCATGGCAGGTCTGATCCTCTCTCTCTCCCTCTCTCTCTCTCTCTCTCTCAATTTTTAATTATTTTTGTGTATGTGTATGTGTATCTGTAAATTAATTAGGGTGCTAAGTTGGAAATTAGGGTGATAAGTTGTAAATTTATATGCAATGTATATATATGTGATGTATATATATAGGTATGTGAAAATTAAGTGATGTATATATATGTGAAAATTATGTATATATGTGGTTTGTATATATATATATGAAAATTAAACCTAATTAAGATGCTTTATGTATATATATGTGTGAAAAATGTGGAAAATTAATTAGGGTGTGTGATTCGGATGAATATGTGAAAATTAAATTTAATTAAGATGCATGATGTATATATGTATACATCGAAAATGTATATATGTTAATTTAGGTGATATAGTTGTTAATTAATCGTATAAATTAATGTGGAAATTGGGATCGGAACGGTTTAGAACCAGAACGGTTTGGAACCGGAACCCTTTGGAACCAGAACTGTTTGTAACCGGAACCGTTTGAAACCGAACGGTTCCAGTTCCAAACGGTTCCAGGTTCAAACGGTTCCGGTTCCAAACCGTTCCGGTTCCGATTTGTCATAGAACCGAAATGGTTTGGAACCGGAACCGTTTGTAACATAACGGTTCTAGTTCCAAACGGTTCCAGGTTCAAACGGTTCCGGTTCCAAACCGTTCCGGTTCCGATTTGTTATAAAACCGAAACGGTTTGGAACCGGAACGGTTTGGAACCGGAACTGTTTGTAACCGGAACCGTTTGTTACATAACGGTTCCAGTTCCAAACGGTTCCAGGTTCAAACGGTTCCGGTTCCAAACCGTTCCGGTTCCGATTTGTTATATAACCGAATCCTTATGACTATTACGGTGTCTAGGAGGTTTTGCGGCAAATTGGCTTCGGAGAGGTACCCAAAATAGTGGAGGGAGCAGTAGTCAAGCTTCCTCCTCACCCGCAGTTAGCAACACGCCCAGTGGGCCAATGATGAGTGCTCGCACGAGAGCCTTGCTAGAGGCGCGAGCTGAGGAGGAAGCTGCACGATCAAGAGCCGTGCAACCAGAGGTCGAGCGTCGAGCCTCAGTCAGCAGACGCTCAGTCAGCAGACATCCCCCCGTCGGTGTACCCTCAGACGAGCGACAGTCAACGGGGGCATCAGAAACTCCCTCAATCTGAATGCCCCATATTCGCCCGGTGCCTACTCCCGTTTCACGGGAATCATCTGAGGCACATGGTGGTGCTGGCGCCTCATCGTCCAGGCCTCGTCTATCTCCGCCGTCTGGTCTCTTCCGACCCGACGAGATTCCTGTGATCCCTGAATTCGATGATAGGGGGATGCCTGTTTATGTTGAAGGACGGCCGGAGTTCCTGAGCGTGGAGGAAGCGTACAACTTCATCCCGTTCGACCCCGTGTACCTTTGGAGTGTGAGGTGCACCAACCAACAAACGGACGATGCAGGTAAACTTTATTTAACATCAGATTGATGACTTAATTATTACTTAAGATTTACGATAGGTTCAATTAATGATATCAATTTGTTGACATTGTATTATTAGGCAATTTCGTTAATGGGACTGGAAAACGGAAAGGGGCTAGAGGCACCTGCACCGGGAAGAGACTTGAGCAGGCCACCGGGGGAAGGAAAACGCCCATAAGGGCCAATGAGGATGGCGAGGTGATCGAGGCATTCGACACCACGCGCAAATATGTCAGCATGGCCGGTGCGATCGTGCGGGACATGGTCCCAATGCTTTGGCCAGATTGGGAATCTGTGCCTATCTACGTGAAGATGCAAGTGCATAATGCACCCAGTGTGAGTAAAATCGTATTTTCATTACGTAAATTTTACATTTATTAATTAATTCCGAATAAATATATAATTTTACCTTTTATATATTCATATTGCAGGTGTGGTTTGACGTGGATGAAGTTCTTATTCACACGTGGGTAGAGCGTCAACTACATATGAGGTGATGTGCTTCGACTTATTTGAATATATATCGAGTTAGATTTTTGTTTATCAAGTGTTTTAATATCTCTAACTTGTTTTCCTTGTTTTAATATAGGTATAAATAGTGGAAGAACGAGCTTTCTTCCCATTACACTGTATACAAGGAGCTAGGCCGAGGTTCTACCCCTAGCGAATTCCGGTTTAGGGAGTAAGAGTGGTTGTGGCTGATAGCCCACTTCGAGCACCCCAAAGCGAAGGTATGCATCCTGAATATATCTTACAAGCCTAATGTATCGTATCAGATTGAAATAGTTAGTTACTAATTTTTTTTCATATGTTTAATTATCAAACAAGGCGATTTCGAAGACGAACCGGGCGAATAGATTGAAAAACACCAGGGCCCATCATGCAGGTTCTCTCAACTACATGGGTTGGTCGACTAAGGTGCAGCAACAACAAGATGTGAACCCGTTGGTGTATATTCATCAGAAGTTCTATCCGCAGTGCCCTGAAGAAGTGGTAAGTCTTTCGCCTCTCCATGTGTTAATAAAACTATTTTTCGATATTAATAGATTTTGTTAGCTAATACGTTATTCATTTTCGCTTTTCAATTAGGCGAGAGTGGAGGACGCGACCGCAGAAGTGACCATGAGTATAGCTCGGTCTAACCATCCTGACTGCTCCGAGGAAGAAGTCACCCAGTATCACTACAACATTTTTACCCATTGCCGGCGACTTTTATGTCGCCGGCAATGTTTTTGACATTACCGGCGATTTTTGCCGGAAAAATCGCCGGTAATGTCTTTTTTTTTTTTTTTTTTTACATTACCGGCGATTTTTGTCGCCGGTAATGTCCGTCGCCGGCAATGCCTCGATGGTAATGTAAAAAAAAAAAAAAAAAAAAAGACATTACCGACGACATAATTAATGTCGCCGGTAATGTCTTTTTTTTTTTTTTTTTTTTACATTACCGGCAACATAAATGTATGTCGCCGGTAATGTCGTTTTTTTTTTTTTTTACATTACCATCGAGGCATTGCCGGCGACGGACATTACCGGCGATTTTTTGTCGCCGGTAATGTAAAAAAAAAAAAAGACATTACCGGCGATTTTTCCGGCAAAAATCGCCGGTAATGTCCAAAAACATTGCCGGCGACTTAAAAGTCGCCGGCAATGGGTAAAAATGTTGTAGTGTATGCCTCTCAGATCGATCCGCTTGATCGCCCGATAACGGCTCAGATCATGACAAAAGCGTGTGGGACTGGAAAGAATACCTACTACTGTAGGGGAATGGGCTCGGCGGGCGAAGGAGTATTGAAAAACACCTCAGAATACTCTACCGGGTCAAGAAGTTCAACTTCTAGTCGTAACGTCGTAGCGGAGCTTCAGAGGACGCGGAGGGAGTTGGAGGACCAAAAGAGGCAAGCAGCCGAGCAGCAGGCAATCAGAGATGCCGAGTACCAAAACTTGGTCCCGCAGCAGGCAATCAGAGATGCCGAGTACCAAAACCTGGTCCAGAGTCAGGCACAGATGTTCACATGGATGCAGACGATGTACGAGGCTCAGACTACCGGACAACCGTTAGCCACACCTCCACCACCACCACCACCACCACCGCACCAGTTCCCTGTGTTCCCTTGTTATCCACCACCACCACCGCACCAGTCAACGCCAGAGCAAGACCAGGGTAGCCACCGAAATTCAAATGAGTACATGGATTACTTCGACCCTGACCCGCAAGTTCCTCGACCCCTCGACCCTGACGTGTAGTTGTAGTTAATTTTCGTATCGTCGTTGCTATTTGTACTGTACGTTGGACATTTATGTGTACTGTTGAACTTGTATGATTGTACGGTTTATGTTTTTCAATGCAGGTTCTGGAATTGGGCCCAATCCAGAACCGTGTTTTTTTTTCAAAATTTTTCCAAGCATTGCCGGCGACATGGACCTAAGTCGCCGGCAATGTCTTCAAATTCCGGCCACGGCGGCGCTGACATTGCCGGCGACTTCGCCGATGATGTTTAGGACATTACCGGCGACGGCGTTTCCCGTCGCCGGCAATGCTATCTCCGGCGGGAAATTTCCGGCGACGGCATTGCCGGCGACTTGTCGCCGGTAATGTCAATTCCGGCGAAAAAAAACAAGGCCGGCGACTTTAAGTCGCCGGCAATGTCTCTTAATGTGGTAGTGGTGGTCAGTGTATTTTGTGGTCAATTGTGGTCAATTGTTGCTAGATCTGCATCAAACTGTAAGTAATAAAAAAACAGTTGAAAGACAATTTAATATCATATGTTGGATGCAAATCTGACGGTAATTGACTACGACTGACCATGATCTCATTAACCACAAGAACAAGATTGTATATACACAATGATTCATATTCATCTATCTTTGTTCTCCTTCGTATTGCTCTTATAATTAAAGTAACTTCACATTCCTTATTAGATACTACAATAAAACTTCTATAAATGTATAGCCATGAGACCGGAGAAAATTATTACTTTACCGAGATTATTATTTTATCATAAATGAATAATTTATTAATTTATCAAAATTTTATATATTTTCTAATTAATGAAAACGATCCAATGATGGAATCACTACTAATGAAGAGATAATTGAAAGATAAAGAGTCCACATGCTAAAATGGATAATGATCCAAATAACAATTCTTCTATACCGATAGTTTCTCCACGTACAAAAAAAAATCCGCATTTGAGACTATAATTACCTTAAATAACTGGTTACTACAAAATGAAAAGAACTTATCAAATATGGTGCACACATTGCAAAAGATCAAAGACGAAATTAATTTTTGTCTAGATGTGAAGATCGAGAAGGAATAAGCTACAATAGTCTTTTTTCTTTCTTCAAAAAATAACTTAACTGATGAAGAAAATAGAAATATTCTCAAATGAAATTTAATATTGATGTATTTTTATAAATTTTGATACGTTTTTATATGTGTTTTAATTAAATTATTAATTTATATATTCATATGGACCTAAAAAAATTAGAGAAAAATTATTATCTTATGTATTTAATGAGGTTGCTAATAATATGATCTTGTCCCGAGTCGAAACCAGACAAAAATATTATTTTATCGAAATATTAATTTATCAAAATTTTATTGTAACGTGATTTCTTTCAAACAATTGTATTCAAACCAGTACCAAGATATGATATTCACAAAAAATTGATACAACACGCACCAACCGACTAAGGCGTTATATGCATGAGTTCATAACAACGATCATAAGGATTATATAAATGTTTAAACAAGATCGATAATAGAACACGGATTTTAAGGTTCTTAAACTTATAGTACGTTTTTGATACTAGATTATGACTTTGACGTTACAGTATCTAGATAGCTTCATATACTGTAGATTATGCTTGCACATATATCTGCACCACTTTGATCTTTACATAGCTTAATTAACGGCATCTGCTTCGGTCGAGTTTTTGCCCGATTAAGATGGTGGAATTCGTTAGTGGAGATTTTGTTCAAGCAAGAGGTGGAACAAAATTTATCCCATAATTGCTCGATCAAGATGAAGAAATCCGAGGCTTTGCTCCAGCTCTCTTTCCTCCACTGCTGCATAACTAACTTTTGTTCGAGCAAAATTAGTCCGGTCCCACTAATTGTTCGAACAAAATATCTTATTTTGTTCACCAGTGCAGATATTCTAAGAAAATTATGTAGAAGAAAAAGATACAGTTTTGATTTGATATCGTCAAGCGCTGCGAAGATCGATCAATAAATTCATCGAGTGACATTGACTGACATGCAATTAACTGGTCTAATCGATCTCTTATCTCTACCTGTAGCCGTCAAGGGACAATTGTTAAGACTAAAGGACAAAAGTCTTCGACCTATTTCAATTCTACGATCTGCATGGATCAACAAGTACTAACCCATCGTTATTCAAGATGAACAATATGAACTGGCTTCCTTTGGCTCATTGATTCAACATAGAAATTGAATGCAATTCCGTCGGGTTGCTTCGGCGAAAGATTTCAACCGGATACAACAGAGAAAATTTACCTAACTTTTGTTATGTCAACATTTTATATAGGGAAGTTGTCACCTAAGTTACATAGATACTTTGGTTTAGTATACAAAAATTCGAGTGCCAAACACAACAAGACGTACAGTCGGACACTCGCATACATTTGGGGAATGATCGATAATGCTAACTAAATTTACCTCTCTCCCCTCGTATTCATTTATCAGTTAAGGAGTAAAATATCGAATATCGAAAATATATTAGTTGTTTAAAATATGAATATTTCAATTGAAATATCAATGAAATATCGATTCAATAAAAAATCGACAAAAATTAAGATAAATACATGAAAATTTGTATTTGAATTTAGTGAGATTCTTATATGGTCATTATATGTTTTGAAACTTATAAGTTGTGTTTTGGTGATTATTTGTAGAGATTATTTGATTGAGCTTTTGGGTTATTAGCGTGGAGGGTTTTGTGTTTTTGATTTAGTGCGATCAACATATATGTAAAATCAAAATCTCGGATAAATTCAAAAATATCGAGGATTTCAGCGATATACCGGAAAATATCGAATATTTCGGGAAATATCGGACAAAAGATATTGATATGTAGAATTAATATCGAAAAAAACAAAAAGTCCAAAAAACGAAAAATATTGCGAAAATATCGAGGATATTATCGATATTTCATTCCTTGCATATATGTAACTATTCATATATGTCAATATCGATCTATGGCAGCAATTATATCAGTAAGCTCTCTAATATGATGTATGCAAGGAGTAAAATATCGAAGATATATCGATTGTCCAAAATACAGATATTTCGACGAAAATATCGATTCAATAAAAAATCAACGAAAATTGAGATAAATATATAAAAATTTATATTTGAACTTTATGAGATTCGTATATGATCAATATGTGTTTTGAAACTTGTAAGTTGTGTTTCGTTGATTATTTATAGAGATTATTTGATTGAGTTTTTGAGTTATTAGCGTGAAAAATTTTGTGCATTTGATTTAGTGTAATCAACATATATGTAAAACCAAAATCTCGAATAAATTCAATAAATATCGAGGATTTTGGCGATATATAAAAAAATATCAAATATTTCAGGAAATATCGGACAAAAAATATTGATATGTATGATTAATATTAGAAAGTAAAAAAAAACGAAAATATCACGAAAATACTAAAAGTATTATCGATATTTCATATTTATGGGTCCAAAACAATAATTCGAGCTTCAATTCGTTGAGTTTATTCTACTTTGAAGCAAGTCACAGTCCACCTTTGGGATTTATGTAAACAACAATAACATCTTGCTCCCCACATGAATTGACCACTTCCAAACATTTACTATCTAACAAACGTGGGTTAACTATTCCTACTGTTCCTACTTTTGGATATTGTTCACACGCATGTCAAGCGTGCGGCTGAAATCAAACCAATCACTCATCCGTCCTTTTGCTCATTTTCCAGACCTACTCTCACTCTCACATCGCAGCATCCAACACTTCAGCTTTCACAACCTCTCGATCATTTGAGCAATCTCATGCCTCCCTTTTCATCGTTTTTCACTCAGCCTCTCTTTCTCTCCATCCTCTTCACGCTCTCGATCTCCCACTCTTAACACCTATCTCATGCCTCCCTTTACTGTTTTCTACTCATCGTCTCCAAAGAGGTGTTCTCCTTGCGACATAAACCTGACCGCGTTCCCAAGAGAGTAAGCAAATTAACCTCTCTCTCTATCGTTCCCATTTTCATACCCACTTTCCAATCCGTATCTCAACACCGCCCAAATTCTCACCTCCTCCTTTCAACACCGCCCAAATTCTCCGCAGCTTTGCCTCGCCTCAGTTTTCTCTCAGGTACTGCTCTCTTCGATTTTGTTTCTGGGTTCTTCGATTAAGTTCATATTCATTTTACTATATTGAAATTCCTTGGTGGGCTTCGTTCGTTGACTGTAAAGTTTTCAACTTTAGGGTTCTTATTTATTGGGTTTTGTTTGTGTTGCTCACTAGGGTATAGATTGAATGAAATTACTTTGTGGGTTTTGCTCCTTTGATTGAAAAGTTTTCAGCTTTGTGTTCTGATCGAGTTATCGGAGAAGCTTTAGTATTGAATGAAAGTAAATGATGTTCAGCTTAGCTGAGCTTTGGTGCAGAAGGTAGATTCTTTTTCTCTACAAATATATGGTTTCTATTGTTCTGGGTTTCGGGTTGAGATGGGGTTTTGGTATTGTAAAGCAAACGATTTTCAAAATGATTGTGATTATGGTATATGGGATTTAGCGTCTTCATACACTGTGATTACTATGCTTTTAAAAAGAAGGGTGAATGAAGTTGGCATCCCAAATGCAATAGCTAAAAAAATAACGTTCGAGGAGAAGATCAACCAACATAATACTGGACATGCCACTTTCAGCTTTATAATTGATATCAGGGTATGCACATGATGATATTATACATAATATACTGGTGGTTGTATAACAGATGCCATAAAAATCATAGGTATCAGCTGATACAAACTATCTCACCATGCATATGAGTATTAAATATACTCTTACTGGAATTATCAAACTTGATAGCTATCATGTAAGCAGAATAAAGGAAGCATTCCAGCATGCATGTTATACATCAATCTAACATAATATATAGAAAGAACACAGAGTCATGGTACACAACATTATACATATCATAAGATAGTTACAGTACAGATTAAGCAAAATAGCTAATTGGTAGATCAAGAATAGTTTCCTGATCCTACGCTTAGCTGAATTTAAGCCCTGAAATTACAGTTTGATACTGATCAGTACTTATTACAAATAAACACTATCATAAGCAGTACTAAGTGGGAAGTACAGATGGGTTTGGTATATGGGTTTAAATCAAAATGATTGTGATTATGTTCTATGGGTTTAAATAATTTACACTCATGTAGATTGTCAGGAAACATGTATATTTGTTTGATTGGAAAGGGTTGCAAGTGATAGATCCATGTTGCCGAGTTTCTTCACTTTGAATTCAATCTGGATCCATGTTGCATCAGTTATTTTACTTAATATTTCACGAACTAATTGTGTTTTTCATTGCAATCCAGTATCCAAGGAGGAGCCTCATAGTTGGTTAATAAAGTCAAAGGTTAGTTTTTTCGATTTCAGATTGCTGATTTTCCCTGTATTGTTGAGTTGATTTGCTGCAGTTTGGACCAAATGCATATATGCTAAATCGTATCCTATGTACAACATGTTCTTTTAGTTGCTTTGGTTCCTGAAAATTCTGTTAAATTCTCATATTCTCTGCATTGGTTCAAGCTTATGGCATTGTTGACAATGACATTAGTAGGATATTTAGGTTGGAATGTTACTGAGAGTAGAGAAAATTGGACCAAGTAAATTGTGAGTCCAAGGTAAGCGTTTCCCAGAGGCTTGAATAACTTAATGTGGTGGAAATCAGTTGTGTGCTTTAGCGGTTATGTTGGTTCATGTAGCAGAGCCAATATGGGTTTTTGACCCGTTTTCTACAGCTTTATCTTGCTTAATATTACGAAGTTGTGCTGTCCCTGCTGTGTAGAATAAATGAAATGAACTTTCTAAATAGGAGGGAGGGTTTCTAGACAGAATTATAATATGTGAGCAGAATCAAATCCTCGGCAGTAATGTAAGTTGTAAATTTGCTGCCAGTTACTGGGGAATATTACATTGACGGTTGTGAATATGGTTGTTATATTCTAAAAACAGATCCATTTCTCATGCTAGAACAGTTCTGCATTTTATGTTTGTGTATCAGCTTTCTCATGCTTCGCTATCAGCTTTCTCATGCTAGAGCAGTTCTGCATTTTATGTTTGTGTATCAGCTTTCTCATGCTAGAACAGTTCTGCATTTTATGTTTGTGTATCAGCTTTCTCATGCTTCGCTTCTGTCTTATTTCACGAACTTATTGCAAACTGATTTGGGAAACTGCTGGTATCATGTGTTAGTTTATACTGTTTGACACAGTTTTACAATTTGAAGGTTTATGAATTTTGGAGACTGCTTGATTTTGTGAATTTTGGCGAATAGCAGTTACTGTATTGTGTGTTACAAGGGATGTTGATGATATTTCAGGAAGGTGGAGTACTCTCTTCCGGGTTGAGTGATTGTGTGCAGCGGATATCAAGAAGGAGAAGTGGAGAACAGCCCAACTTAGTCTTTGCTGCATATTCGATTCGGGTTAGTGATTCCCTTCTTTTTCTTTCTTCTTCCGCTTTTGATTCCACTGTGTTCTTGAGAGAATGTGCACACAACCTGTTCGACTGTTTGCCAATACAGTAACACACAATACAGTAACTGAAAGAACAGTTCTGCATTTTGTATTATGAAATGAAAGAACAGTTCTTCATTTTGTTTTTGTGTATGTGTGTGCATCATCAGATTATGTTTGTGTGGTTGATTTATTGGATGATTTGGAACTTCGATCTTGAATCTACTGACATAGCAGAGCTATTCCATTTCAGGGTTTTTCGTTGAAGTTTGTTTGTTTCATACGAATTGTATGTTGATGCAGCATATCATATTGTATATTGTTTTTACTCATTGTTCTATGAATTCTATACTTAGTCTCATTTGGTGTTATTATTGATACAGTTGAAAACAAACAGTCTCCTTATCTTTTGTTAGTTACATACCTGTGATGGGTTTCTATTTGGTTAGTTGAAGTAGATTATGATTTATGACATCGATGGTTTGATTAAGAAGTGTGAGAAGCCTTTTGTACATTTTTTGTGAAAGAGTATATTCTATTGTCATGCCTGATTTGGAACGTTAAAACGAAATATTCTATTGTTCGTTTGGATTTATAATTAAAACGAAAACCATTGAATTTTCTGGGTTTTATTATTGAGAAGATCTGTGCTACAGCTGAAACTGTTTATGAAATGGGATGGGTATGCAGAAATATCACAACCCCAGTAGGTAGTCAGAGGCAGTTTTGATTTTTTTTCTTCTCCAAAATGCTCAAGTACTACGATTTTGGGTTTAGGTGGCTCAACAACTCTTACTACTAACACTGTCATTTGAAAGTACCTTTAGAGCTCTTACGTTGCACTGAAGTAGCTAGCTAGATTACTTTTGATTTATAAATGATTCAACTAAGGAAACAATATGATCTATCATTTGGTTTATTCTGGATTGATGTTTATTTTCCTTTTATTGTTGTTTCTATTCATGTTGTTGTTTCTGAGTTCATATGTTGGCTTCATATATCAGGTCTACCAATCAATAGATAGAGCCAAGCATTCAAGTCTTTATTTTTTTTTGCTGTCTCAACAAGGCATGTTCCATTTTATTCTTTTGGCTTGAGTATATAAGCCAGGTTTCTTCCCTTATCTCCCTCTCTCTCTCAAATTTGTGTTTTGTGTTTCGTGGCTTAGAAATTGTTAAAGATGATTAAATAGTTTATGAAGTATGAATATTTGCTTAATTTTAGTTTTTGGTTGTTCATAGGTTGAGGAATAGAATCATAATTGTATGGATATGTTATTAACAACACTTACCAAAATTACATTGTTTCAATCATACCTTTATGATTTTGGATTTGGTGATGGAATTGTTGAGATTTCTGTTGGATGAAGAAATTTGATGAGTATTGAGATATTGGACGAAGATATTGGCTAGGTGCTTGATTTGCAAATCTGGGTGATGAAGAAAATTGCTTTTTTGGGGTTAATTTGATTTGAGACTCAGAAATGTAATATTGTGTTTCATAGATCGATTGAATTTATGCATTATGATTTTCTTTCGAGCATTTGGATTGGTCTTTGTCTTTGAGCTTCTCATGTTCTGGGAATGGCAGAGTTTCTGTTGCAGTACGAATTGTAAAAGATGATTGAACAGTTATGAAGTATGAATATAAGTTCTAATTTGGAATTTGGTTAAGAATATTTGCTTGATTTTAGCGTTCGGTTGTTCATAGGTTGAGGAATGGAATCATAATTGTATGGATACGTTATTAACTTGATTGAAATTTGCTGTATAATTTTTTATTATTTTGGATTTAATGATGGAATTGTTGAGATTTATAGACAATTTATGTTCTAGGCAGTGCAGGATGTATATGGGCAGGCCATAAGAGCATATGCACCGGTGTGCTCCTCTCATTTGCCTTTTCTTTTTCTATTTTCAGAGGAGCAAACACTATTTATGGAATAGGAGGAGTAATACTACTTTTTCGTGCAGTGGTATATAAATAGGAGGAACAATACCAGTCAAACGTAGATAGTGAGATCTGGTTCGAAGAGAGAGGAACTGGGACAAGTGGTAGTGGCTCTCTTTTTCATTTCCTACCAGCTCTCCTTTCTTACTCCCTTTTGTCTTCGCTTTCCTACTGTGTTGGCCATTTTTCAGCCTGATTACATTTTCTCGACTTACTCCCTTTTGTCTTCGCTCTAGATCCAAATCTGGGCCAAATCGACTTTCAGAGAGAACCGACTTTGAGCGAGAGTCGCACACAGATCTGGGTCGGAGACCAACTCCAAGCTTCTGGGTTCGTCGCTGCATCTTCTTCTCTTTTTTTGTCAAGTTTCTTTTTCTCTTTGTTTTCATCGTTAACTAATCCATGTGGTCGACTTTCATAATTTCCTAGGATGAATCGGTTGTTGACCTTTATTTTCTAGATCGTGTTTTCGTTTTTGACTTCGTTGTGGGACAGATTTCTCTCCTCTGATTGATTTTAAAGGTATGGTATCGGATATAGGTTGGTTTGTTGTTTTTTGTTCAATCATTGGTGCTTGATTGCGACGAGCGTAGGTAGAGAAGTTTGGAGTTTAAAAGAGAGAACTGCTTTGGAGTTTGGACTCTGTGGAGGGATAATTTGCAAAGCGGATCTAACAGGTAACAGACACCAAAATATGCTTGGATTGGTTTTCCAGTGGTGTGGAGAAAGTTTGCAGAAAAACAGCGACAATTGAATTGTGAGTTATCAGCAGGTCATTGCGCGCTAGCTCCAATGCTCCCTTTAGTGTAAGCATGGTGTATGTCACAGTGAATTACATAAATATGCGACCCAGAAGATCCCTAATTTTGGGTGCAGATCGAGAGACTAGAGAGAGAATTCACCCTTCAAATTCTTGCTAGCTAGATATATATAAGGTCAAAGACGTGAAACCGTGGATGATATATTGATTACTAGATCCACAGAAAAAGTCATACGATTTGAAGATAAAGGGAAAAGATTAAATTATAGAATTATAGCATGCAAAACGAACTGTGATTGCAAAAAGGTTTTGGCACATTCGATGCTCTTTGCTTCATTTACTTTTTGATTGTGTGAGATTTCTTTTGTTTGTTTGTGTTGCTGTTGTTCATGTTGTCTGTGGTGTTTGATGTTTTGGGATTGCTTCTATGTATTGAGTGAGGTAATAGTGTTTGATCCATAATACTTTATTTGAGTTTCGATTATATGGAAGGATTTACTCAATTGTGCTCCTTTTTTTTGGGCCAAACACTGTTATTTTCGATGCTCTTTGCTTCGTTTACTTTTTGATTGTGTGAGATTTCTTTTGTTTGTTTGTGTTGCTGTTGTTCATGTTGTCTGTGGTGTTTGATATTTTAGGATTGCTTCTACGTATTGAGTGAGGTAATAGTGTTTGATCTATAATACTTTATTTCAGTTTCGATTATATGGGAGGATTTCCTCAACTGTGCTCCTTTTCTTTGGGTTTTTGTGAATTTCCAGTTTGTTATTAGCTTATTGTTGTTTGGCTGTATAGTTTTGAAGGTTTGTTATGCAATGGTAATGAGATTTATGGCATATGATGGAGCTTATAAAAGGTTATGTCTTTACAGTATTTTGAAGTTCATCAAAGTGGTTGTTTCGACTCCAATCGAGATAGTAGTGGTATTGCACTGAAACAAAGGTAAGATTGTGTTTTTCTTCTGTTTGATTTTAAAGGTATGGTTTCGGATGTGGGTAGGTTTGATGTTTTATGTTCAGTTATTGGTGCTTGATTTGGTGTTGTGATTTAATCATGTTGTTTGTTAACGTTTGTTTCTTTTTGTTAGTCTCTGTGCGAATTGCAGGGAAAATGATTCGTTTTTAAGCAATAAATAAATCTTTAAAGTACCATGATCAGACTCTGTGCCTTTTATTGGTAGAACTGCATAGTTTGAGTATAGTTTTTTTTGGCAGTTTTTTCGATCTCATCTATTTTTATTGTGATGTTTTTTATTTTGTTTTTTTATTGGTTATATCTTTGCTATCAGATACTGTTTTGTTTATCCATTTGATGTGTTTCGTGAATATGTGTGTGTAATTGATTAAATTAAACCCTATCAAATAATGCAATGTTTCTTTGTTTGATGAATTTTTATGGTTCGATTCAGTACCCTTTTGTACAATAAGAAATTTCCTGATTATGGAGCGGGACTAAACTGATGAATTTTATGTCATTTTTTTATGGTTTAATTGGTATTTGGCTTTAATAGGAATTGATGTTGTGTTTTTTTGTGTATTTTTGCAGGGTGTTGTGGACTGTTAAGGATCTATTAGATTAGGTATTTGTTTTTGCTATATTTTTAGATTCAGCTAAATGTTATTTTCCCTTATCTGTGATTTGTCATAACTTTGTTTTTTATTCTTTTTGTTATGTTGCAGATTATTGTCTGAGCAGTCTCTTCACATTTAGCATCAACAGGTGATCTATTTGAATTTCATTTGTTTGTACCTTTTTTCTTCTTTGTTTCATTGTGATTTATTAATTGGTTTCTTATTGTGGTTGGTTTTTTCTCTGCTGTGGATTTCTTTTGTTGTGTGAGCTTTCTTTTGTTTGTCCATGTTGCTGTTGTTCATGATGTCTTTGGTGTTTGATGTTTTGGGAGTTTTTCTATGTATTGAGTCAGGTAATTGTGTTTGATCCATGATGATTTATTTGAATTTTGATAATATGGAAAGATTTGAGACAGAGATTTTGCAGCTTTGAATCTTGCTGTTATGTATCTTGCTTAAGATTAGGTATTGAACAAGCTATGATATTTTTGTTTTCAGAAAAAGTTTTTTGCCACCTATAATTGTTAGTATGATGTTCATTCGTGCTATGATGAAGAAGTTTTCATATGTGCTTGAGCTAGCTATATAACATTTGTGGGTTTCCTGTTCATTGTTTCTGTTCATTTTTTTTGAGATTATTCAAGGCGTGCGAACCGTGTGGGTAACTGTTTTGGGTGAGATTTTCAGCTCCGGATTTCCTGCTCTCTCTTTCAACCTCTCTTGATTTTCTGCTCTCTTTTTGAGATTGGAAGACAGATTAGGTAGGCCAACTCACATTGCAACCATTGCAACACAGTTATTTCAACTTTTTGATTTCCTGCTCTCTCTTTCAATCTTTTGCTCTCTCTATTTAGTTAATTTTCTTTCTGTTGCAACCATCGTCAAACGCCAACCTCTCCCAATTTCGTGCTCTCTCTTTCAATCTCTTGCTATCTATATTTCGTTTTCTCTGCATCGTAACTATCGTGAAACGCAAACCTCTTTAATCATCTCCAAGGCAAACTGATATCCGCTGTCTATCCGTAAGTTTTCCTTGAAGTTATTTTTTATATTAGTTTTAGGTTCTATGATTGATCCATTTTTGATAAATTGGTATAGAGGAGGAATTGGTATAGAGGAAGGAATTGGTATTGATCCATTTTTGATTGCAGTTGTTTCTGGGTTTTGGGTCATGTTTCTTTTGATTGATTCAGAGTTGTTTAGGGTTGTCAAAGATATGTTAATGTGGGTGTGAGAAAGAGAAAAGACAGTGGCATGCTTTCATGTATGTTGTATGGAAAGGCTCATATGAGTAGGTGTGGAATGTATATGTGAACTTCGTCAATTTGATCATCCTAAAATGTATGGAATGGTTCATATGAATAGGTGGTTAAGATCCATTGAAGTCTTCCATTTTGTATACAGATATACAGATAATGCTCCATGCATGTTGTAAGGATATTCACATTTTATTAGTCTGCTGTTTTTACTTGATATGGAGAAATTTTGATGAAGATGATTTTGGGTGTCTGTGCTAGAATGTGAAAACAATAGGCTGTTTTTTGACCCTCTTTTTTATAAACGTTATTTTATTTAGTTTTGATACTGTTCACTTTTTCAATGATGTTTTATTAAATCTTGCTATATATAAACATATTTTATGGAAATTGTGTGAGCCTTGAATATATTATAAATAAGGATTTTTTATGGAGATATTTAAAAATATTTTATAGGTATGGGGCGGAGGAAGAAGTCAGTAGCACCCTTAGAGTCTGTTCCAGGAAGCTCGCAAGACAAGAGGTCTCTAACCAAAAGACGGTGTTTTTTTCAAGCTGCTTCTAGAGAATCATCAGGATGTCATGACATGGATACAACACCACACAACAGTGACAACGATGTAGATATGCACCAGCTTATCTCAGGTAGTATACATTATAAATTGTTATCTTTTATTTTCAATGGACCTAATAATAATAGTTAAAATAATGTTGGTATGATATTACTGAGTCGTTTTAATTGTTTTAATTATATGATGCCTAAAATTTCTATTATTTTGTAGTTTTGGAATTCAAAACTTTGTCTTCGTTTGATATTCGGCAAGTTATTTATGGTGGTATACACATATAGTAGCATTATATATTCATGATGTAACATACAATTGAACATTCTATTTTTGCGAAATAAACCAAACTTAACCAAAGGTAGAGAGTGCCTTTAGAGTTTAGAGATATCCGAATCAAATGTATACCTTCAAAGTTTAGAGTATGTTTAGAGTTTAGAGTCAATTTGATAGCATTTGGCTAAAACGATATTGTTGAATTGTTAGTAATTCACAATAATAGGCTGCTTTCTTACAATCTTTCTTCCTAACATTGTTATGTTATTCTGTTTATGTATTGTTGGGTGTTGACCAACACTTCATTAATTCTTCCTGTATATATATAAACATATCATGTGGAGATTGTGTGAGCCTTTAAAATATATTATATATAAATAGTTCTTATGGACATATTTGAATTTGTTTTATAGGTATGTGCTCCAAAAAAGAGTCAGTGGAACTATTAGGGCATGTTGCAACAACCTCTCGCGACAAAAGGTCTCGAAGCAAAAGACAACGCTTTTTCAGTGCTACTTCTGGACAATCTTTAGGATGCCATGAGGTGAAGACAACACCACACAATAGTAACAATGATGAAGATCTGCATCAACTTATCTCAGGTGCGATACATCATAGATATCCATCTCCTATTTTGAATGTAGCTGATATTAATGCCTAAAATAATGTTGATGTGGTATTTTTTTTTCTTTGTTTTAATTATTAGATGGCCAATATTAGCATTATTTTGTGGTTTTAGAAATTAAAACTTTGTTTTGCTATGATTTTTAGCGAGTTATTTATGGTGCTATACACATATAATAGCTTATTAAATAGTAGAAATTATTGTGCCATTATTTAGGTCAATCTTATAGTATTTCGGTAAAATGATATTGTTGAATTGTCGATTCTTTGTAGGAGATAGACTTCTTATTTTGTGCTTGAGAAAAAAAATTGTGAATTGATTTGTCTTCAAATGTGATGGAATTTGATTTGGTTGGGTTGACTCTATTTTGTTTAGGCAAATGAGTTTAGGCAACTATGTGGTTCTCAATCAAGTAATTGTGTCGATTAGAAATAAGATTTGTAACTGCAGTTTTAAAAGTTGAATTTGGGTTTAGGGTTTGTCATTATTGTGTAGCAATCTGTTGATGTTTGGAATTTGTTTTGGATGCTGAAATTGGTATTCTAGATATGTTACGAAAAAGAGATTATAGTTGTGTCAACAGCGGGATGGGGTTAGATCAGGCAAAACCTTCTTTCAATAAAAGACAATGCTTATTTAAAGCTGCTTCTCAAGAATGTCCACCGTCCCATGATTTAGAGACAGAGTCACTGGACAACACCGATCGTGAAGATGCTAATGAAGTTATACCAGGTATTGTAGGTGTGGCGGTTTATTACATGGCTTATTTGTTGCGGAATCTATTTGAATCAAACTGACAATGTTGCTTTTGCCTCCTAGGAAATGTAATCATGGATTCCAGTGACGTAGTAGAACCATCAATTGTAGCTGGGAGTGATGAAGATGTTGATGATGAAAATGAAAATGAAAATGTGTTAGGTAGTTATGCACATGTATAAATGCTTTACATATTACAATGGTTATGCAATAGTTTGTGTATAAGTAACGGTGCATTTTTGTCTTATAGGAAATGTGATTATGGATTCATCTATTTTTGGTCAATCATCCTACCAAAGAAAGCGCCAAGGTAAATGATGTTATTCATAATGTTTGCTTGATTAATGGAAATCTATCATTTTCTAAATATCTTTTTTGATGATCTGTCGCTTAGGTGTGGTCACTACGTACAATGACTCGGGCGATGATGACAACATGTGTAGTCAATGTAATGCTTTCTTTTGGTCAGATGAGGCATTGAAAAAAAAGGATAGAGGACAATTGGTTTACACCGCATGTTGTGCAAAAGGAGAGGTACGACTTCCATATTCTTTGCCGACACCTGAATTTTTAGAACAATTATTGAATCCAAATAATGGTCATCAAAGTAAAACATTTCGTGAAAATATTCGAGTTTACAATTCTATGTTTGCTTTTACTTCCATGGGTGCAAAAATTGATCACAATATCAACAATACCCCTGGTCCTTATGTGTTTAAAATTTCTGGACAAGTACATCATAGAATGGGATCTGTGCTGCCTTCTGAAAATGAATATCCTAGATATGCCCAATTATATGTGTATGATACGGGTAATGAAGTTTTAAATCGTATTAATGCGATCGATCCAAATAACGCCAATAAAAAACTTGATCCCATTATTGTTGAAAAATTGGCCAATATGCTTGATGAGGTAAATGAACTAGCGAAGAAATTTCGATCCGTTCGAGATGAATTTGAGAATGAATCATTGCCTAATCTTACTATGAATATCCTGGATCGTCAAGCAATCGATAGTAAACAATATGAAATGCCATCTGCTTCTGAAATTGGTGGTTTGATCGTTGGTGACATTGGAGAGTTTGATTCTAATAGAGATATTATTATTCGATCAAGATCTGGAAATTTTAAACGAATCTCAAAGATACATCCAAAATTGATGGCCTTACAATATCCCCTGCTTTTTCCATATGGAGAGAATGGGTTTGAAATAAATACACCACTGCGAGTTGTTGGATGGAAACAGAAAAAGAAAAAAACAAAGTTGACAATGGTAAAATTTGTTTGTTATCAAGTGCATGATAGAAAAGACGATTCAAGCACTTTATTATGCCAATTACTCGCGGGCGAAATTACTCGCGGGCGAATTATATTACCAGGTAAATGAATTTTTAGATTCAAGCACTTATTTACCTGGTAATATAATTCGCCCGCGAGTAATTGGCATTCCGATCTTCAAAATATTGGGCTCTATTGGTAGAATCGCGCATGTGCCGCCACTCGCGGGCGAATTATATTACTTACGTCTACCCTGCAGTACACATGAACTTATTTTGAAGATCGGAATGCCAATTATGTTATTAAGAAATTTGAATCAAATAAGAGGCTTATGCAATGGAACGCGCTTAATTGTAACGAAAATGTTTGAAAAATTGATTGAGGCAAAAATATTGACGGGAACTCATGTTGGAGAAAAGGTTTATATTCCTAGGATTGTTATGATTGCAAATGAAACAAAATGGCCGTTTACTTTTAAGAGACGTCAATTTCCTCTCAGAGCGTGCTATGCAATGACAATTAATAAAAGCCAAGGTCAATCATTAAATCAAGTCGGCATATATTTAACTGAGCCTGTTTTTAGCCATGGACAATTATATGTTGCACTATCAAGAGTCACATCAAAAAATGGTCTTAAGATTATTATAAACAATGGTGATGACATACCCTATAATTATACAAAGAATATAGTTTACAAAGATGTTTTACAAAATATATAATAGGAATTTAAAATACTTTGCATATATCTTTTTCTATACATAGCATCATTTTTTAAATCTATTTTTGCTATATATACATACAATGTATTTGACACTTTGTATATATGACTAATTTATAAGAAAATAAATTTGGCCATATCTAGGGATAGTTTGATGCACACTTTTCGTATTTAGATATTACAAAGCTTGAGACATATTCAGAGCTTTATTTTCACTATTTAGTCCACATTCTTCTCTGTCAGATCAACCACTACATTTGAATATATGAAAGAAAAAAATTGCCACGTTTTGGTTCTTATCCTTTTCAGAATACTCAGTTCATTCCAAATAACTCATTTCACAGTCCGGTTCAATCATGCACTCACACCTTCAGTTCGTTCTGAACCAAGCCATCCTAGATCAATCTGTTCTGTTTCCCATCAAATCAATTGTAATGATTCATCTAGATTTCGCAACTTGCGCTGCATCAAATTCCTTATTAAAAGATCCTGAAAAGCCTTGATCAACTGATCGTGGAGGCACTGTTCGCCCAATTCAAGGATGGATGATGTTACCTCCGATCATGTCACCTATGGTTTAAATAGAGGTGATGTGGCTGTGTATAAAAGGTAAGTTGCAAGAAAAAGAGTCGTTTCTAATGTGCAATCAAGGACAGAAAAGATGTTCCCAGTGAATGTCTCATATTTTTGCCTTTTTCCCTGTTCATGGAGTAGATGTATGTGAATGTTACTGATATGAAACTTCAAGCATATCTATTGTTGTGATGGGTTAAATGAGTTAATTTTCTGAGGTCAATATGTTGAATATTGATGCCCTTAGTTTGATAACATGAGATTGTTATGGTGATGCTCACCTAGAAGTGAATATACTTAGTTATTTGTCATTGATTTGCTTTTCATTTGATTTCAGGAGCTATTTTGTATAAGGAGGATTAAATTGCATAGGTTAGTTCGATTTGATCTTGCACGGAGAACTGTATCGCAGGTGATTTGATTTTATGTGGCTGTCTTTCACATCATCTTGGTTCAACCGCGCCTCTGGCGCGGGCGTCCACCTAGTATTGAACAAGTCTAAGCAGCAAGGGCATGCTCAAAAAATCAAACGTAAAACCACCCCCATAAAATAGGATTCAGCTTAGGCAGCTTAATTTCCATGCCATGAATCCATGATTATATGGTTTTCAGATGCATCATTCTAATATATTCTACCATGCATAACGGAAA
The DNA here is from genome assembly GCA_946800695.1 of Geum urbanum. NCBI lineage: Eukaryota > Viridiplantae > Streptophyta > Magnoliopsida > Rosales > Rosaceae > Geum > Geum urbanum. Next base: position 41,374,484 of record OX327017.1, on the reverse strand, counting down.
GTTTCGATCACTTTAAAGTTTCAACTAGTTCGAATTTGCAGAAAATGAAGACTCCACTTTCAAGTGCTTAATTTGATCTAGTCTTTGTGTCTATTTCTAGCAAGATAGCTGCAGGTAAGAAATTTCCTAAATTTTCACACACAAAACATAAAATAATAAAGTGGGTCTTCTTCAACCTTCATGCAAGTTGTATTACTTGTAAAGTTAGGAATTCCCATGCCATCATGGCATTCACATCCTAACATAATCCTCTCCATTAAAAGCTATAAATATATAATGTGGTGATCGAAGCCGTACTAGCTTTAATTTACAATGTCAAATGTGATATATATTTGCACATATAAGTTTCAAGTAAGTGGCACTATTACTTGCTCTCCAATACTGGCAAAAGAATATGAATACTCTCGTACCTACCATCCTCTCCTTCCTTCTCTTCTTCTCATCCTCATCCCTAGCAGCCACTGGTCTCCTTGGCTCAGGGACTTGCTCAACAGCCGTATGCCAAATCGGCGAGCCCGAAATCCGGTTCCCTTTTCAGATAACACGACAACCCGCGTCGTGTGGCTATCCCGGCTTCCGTCTCCGCTGCGACGCCGCCTCCACGCATACGCTGCTAAACATTCCTAGCTCGGGAGACTTCACCGTACATGGTATAGACTACGGTGAGCAAGAGATATGGCTCAACTCCCCAGACACCTGCCTCCCCAAACGCATCATGTCTCTCAACCTCACCGGCTCTCCCTTTCGCGCCGCTTATAGCGAAGACTTTACGTTCTTTAACTGCTCGACGTCGGATTACTTGGACTACAAGCTACCTCTAAACCCTATTGCTTGCATGAGTGGGCGTAACAACACCGTTTTCGCTACGAGTTCGAGGAGTGTGATGATGTACCTGTCGTCCTTGACGTGCAATACACTTGGAAGTTTCCCTGTTCCGGTTGAGTGGTCGTTTCATCAGGAGATTGTGTCGCTGGACCTCGCCGATGACATCCGGCTCAAGTGGGACCGGCCGGGCTGCGGCAACTGCGAGACTCGAGGAGGACAGTGTGGTTACAAGACCAATTCTACTAAAGTTGTTTGCTCAAACCTTCCACGACGAGGTAATAATTAATTAACCACTTCATTTCTAATTAGTTAAATTATTATTATTTAGGTAAAATTTACATCGAACTTAGCTTTAATCTCATCATCCAGATCGTATGACGGTCGAGAATTTTACCTACTTTTCAAAATTTAACCCTAATTCAAGTTGAACTCGGTTCATTCTACAACTTCCCCTAGTTTACACCACCACGAGACTTCGAATTCCACACGTCGTTGATCAAGTGATCGTGCATGTCTCAATCGTTTGTTAAGAAGCCCTTATCTAGCTATGGGGAGATGTCATTTCTTAGGAGACCTTATCTAGGGAGATAAACTATTTGAAACCATGAAAATTCTCAAAAACTTTGAATTTTGAAGGGTCTTGCACTCTTGCATTCGTTGAATGATAGAATAAGAATGATAATAAGAGTTGAAATATTGATGCAATGACACTGCTAGCTGCTTATATATTTTAGTTTTACTTGACTTTTAAGCCACTATATAGTATATACCAAAGCCTCTTGTAATTGGCAAATCCTTAGAGATAAGCAAGCGTAGAACAAAGGACCTGTGGTCTATTCTAAAGTTGGATTTTGGAGGCTCTCTATGTAGCTATGGCACTATCTGTTATAGTGTGCAATCATACCTAGCTTTCGGCTTTGTCGACCATTTACCTTAGCCCAACTTCGATCAACTACTCTACACACACAAAGCACACGCACTCCACAGTGGCAGATAGAGTATAAACTCAGCAACTGCAGCTATTTAAAAGTGTCTGTGATATATTGTCTAGCTACTTTCCAAGTATATGCACTTAATCAAACGTGGAATATGAAATTAAAGATCGATTGTGTTTACACTTTGATTCCTACTAACTACGCATTATAAATCCGAGTTTTGAGGACTTTCAAACTCAAACGCCAAGAATGAAAGAATGTTAGTTACATGACTCGTGGCGCACACACCGGGATCGATTGGGTCAGTCCACTGTTTTATTCGTTTACCAAGTCTGCTTTTAGGCCTTTTATTCTATGGTCAATGCTTACTTGGTCATAACTTGAATTATTTAGCTCCTATATCACTTTCTATGCCAACTCTGGATCGCCAAGCGTGCTACACCTGTGTCATTTTCTAATCTCAAAATTAATTTCATGCAGGAATTCCAAGGTTTGCGCGCTATGCTGTCACTGTAGGCGTTGGAGTGCCAGCAATCTTGTGCCTCCTAGGGATTTTGTGTTGTATCTGTGGCCGGCTCAAGGCTTTAACAATGAGACGCACATCTCTCCCGGAATTTAATTCGATCGTGTCTCCGCAACCCGCAATAGTTATGGGTCTCGACGTTAAAACACTCGATGCCTACCCGAAAATAGTCCTCGGCGAAAGCCGACGCTTACCGAAGCCGGACGACAATACGTGCTCGATATGCTTGTCCGAGTACCGACCAAAGGAGACGCTGAAGACTATACCGGAATGCCAACACTGCTTTCATGATGATTGCATAGATGAATGGCTTAAGATGAATGCTACTTGCCCTATTTGTAGAAAATCTCCACAGTGAGAAATGACTTTGGTAGGTTTTAGTTACTGTCACCTTTTTTTTCCCTCCCAAAAATTTGTGCGTACATCTTGGATTTGAATTTGTCGCTTTGATCGGGCCGATTGGGCTTACATTGGCTGTGAAATGTTTGATTAGCCCAAGCCCATACATATTACGAGAGTTCGTAATTTTTTTTCTGTCTTCTTTTAGTCCCAACCTGACAAGTGCTAAAGTGATTGATTCCACTCTTTCCACTCGATCAATGAATCAAAACATGGACAAAATTAATGAGGAAAATTGTCAAAGTAATCTAGCAGCAATTAGTCGCCTGAATCTTATTGGAGTGAGTTACACTCTTTTTATATTCAGGAAGTGAATAGAAGTAGTAATTGAATATGATTTTGTAATTGATTAGGTTTCATTCTAAAATTATAATTATGCTTGTATATATACCAAATTAAGGATCGATCAATATATCAGAAAATTTCTCAAACACTAGTGTTCTCTTTGACTTGGCATCAGAGATTAAGTTGATCCTGGTAATCTAACCTGACCTGAAATTTTGTTGCCTGACCTGAACCTGAACCCATGTTCGACCCGCAGAAATCTTTCCTCGACTGGTCGAAACCTGACGATCTGAACTTGTTTTCCCAGCAATTTTGTTATCTTATTTGACATCTAAACATGTTTTGCAATGGATCTTACACTCTTTGAACAACCTAGCGTTATTTGTGAACAATTGATGACTCTTCAGACTGGGAACACATTATGTGGAGTTCAACTGGATGGAACTAATTATCAGTTGTGGCGAAGATTGATGAAGATGTATCTTGGTGGTGGTGAAAAGTGGCCATATGTGGCGGGTACTCTACCGTGACCTGCAGAAGCTGGCAAATAACAAACTTTGTGGGATACTATCAATTCCAACACGATGATGACTCCCTGAAATCTATGACAAGACCGGTTATGATGTTGTTCTCTGGGTACTCGTCTCCAAAGGCCATTTGGGATGTTGCTGCAACCACATATTATGATGTGAATGATTTTTCCAGAGTACATGAGTTGACGTGCCGAGCCTTTGCAACCACCAAAAATGGTCAACCTCTTGCAGAATACTACATGGTAAGAACTGGATGAAAGGGACCTAAATCCTATAACAATACCGGTTATGATGTTGTTCTCTGGCTACTCATCTCCAAATGCCATTTGGGATACTGCTACAACCACATATTATGATGTGAATGATTTTGCCAGAGTACATGAGTTGACGTGCCAAGTCCTTGCAACCACCCAGAATGGTCAACCTCTTGCAAAATACTATGCGACAAGAACTGGATGAAAGGGACCCAAACCCTATGGTGTGTGATCATGATACTGCTACACATAACAGGACCACTGATAAGATGTGTGTTCACATCTTTTTGAAATGGCTGGGTTCGAAATTCTCTACTGCTAAAGGAGAGCTACTGTGACAAGTTACGCCACCAACTCATGAACAAGCATATGCCTATATTCGTAAAGATGAGTCCAATCAACTCAAGGAGGTTTACATTGAGGTATCAAGTCTTATAGTGTAATCGAAACCTCAACAAGGTTGGAAGCCCAAGAACCAAGATGATCAACTGCTGATTCAACCAACTCGTGGACCAGATCTAAGTAAGGTGTAGTGCTTTTATTGCAAGGATTTTGGACACTAAAAGAGCTCATGTCTTCAGAAAACAAGTCAATGTGCCACCTATAACAAGAATCGTAGTAGTAAGGTTGCAGTTCAACTGGTTCAAGAACATGATTTCTATGAAGTATAGGGGCAAGATCTCACTACAGGTATTTGCGCTCATAAGAGCAGAGGTAAAATTGGTATGCGTTAAAAGTCTCTAGCTTTACTAGTGTTGATACATGGATAATTGATTCTGGTGCGCCTGATCATATGACCTTTGATAAATTCTTATTTTTAAGTCTGTCTTCATCTCTCATATCTGAAGTGTCTAATGAAAATTGTGTGTCTTTCCCAGTTTTAGGTATAGGGTCAGTCCAAGTTACTCCAACTATTGTGTTACATAATACTCTCTATGTTCATTCTCTATCTCATTGCATATTATCTGTCTCTAAATTGAACTCATAATATAAATGCTTTATAACATTTTTTCCTATATATGTCATTTTTTAGGATCTGTCATCTAAGGTGGTAATAGGAAAGGGAGATTTGAAGGGGAGACTATTTCACTTGGATTGCATGTACAACGGGGAGACAAGAGTGTCATCACCAAATGCAGCCCTGACATTGAGTTCTGATCGAGTGAAGGAAATTAGACTATGGCATCATTAATTGGGTCATCCATATTTTGGGGTCATGAAGAAATATATGCCATCTTTATTTTTTGGAATAAAATATTCAAGTCTCCATTGTGAAACTTGTGTTTTTGCTAAGAGTCATCAGTCCAATTATTTTCCTAGTCTGTCTTCCAGTTCAACATTGTTTGAGTTGATTCATTCTGATATATGGAGCCCTTTAAAAAGTTCAACACTGTCAAGAATAAAATTATTTGCTTTGTTTATCGATGACTTTACAAGATTAACATGGATTGTGTTGCTGAAAAAGAAAGATGTTTTGTTTTATGCCTTCACTGCTTTTCATAGTCCTTCGAACTCAGTATGATTCTTGTGTGAAAATATTTCGATCTGACAATGGAGGAGAGTTTGTCAACCACTCTTTTAAAGATTATTTTCAGCAGCACGAAGTTGTTCATCAGACTACTTATCCTCAAACACCAGAGCAGAATGAAGTTTCAGAAAGGAAAAATCATCACCTCTTGGACATGGAACGGGCTCTCTTACTCAGTGTCAACATGCCCAAGTATCTATGGGGAGAAGCTGTGTTGTGTGTCTCTCATCTTATCAATTGTCTACCTTCTGCTGCTCTTCAGAATCGGGTTCCCTTTGAGGTAATGTCTAAATTTGTTGTCATCCCATCTCTTAACAAACTTCCTCCTCGTGTCTTTGGGTATGTGGCATATGTTCATCTTCATAAGAAACATAGGTCTAAGTTGGAGGCTCATGTTCTTAAATGTGTATTTGTTGGCTATGGTACTCACCGAAAAAGATACAAGTGTTATTATCCTCCATCTCAGAAGTTCTATGTCACCATGGATGTCACTTTTAGTGAAGACTTGTGTTATTTCTCTCATTCAGCAACTCTTCGTGAGAATGAGAATAATGTGTTTTATGAAGACCAATTTGGAGAACGAGAATATTGCATTTAAATTAAGTGTCCCAGCCGGAAGCAGTTTTTGACCCATCGAAAATGGTACCCCGGACTAGGCAGAAGGCAATATTCGACCCGTCGAGAAAATTTCTCGACCCGTCGAAAATGGTACATCGGACCAGGTAGAAGGCAGTCTTCGACTCATCGAGGAATTCCTCGACCCATCAAAACTTCCCAAACAAATGTGACTGTTCCTAGTTCTGAATGTGTTCAACATGTCGAACAATTGTCCGACACATCGAAATGAGTAGAATTAGTCAGTAAGCAGCCACCAGCAGTTGAAGGTGTACATGCAAGTCCAGTCTCTCCCTCTCCCTCTCCCTCTCCATCAACTATCTCTCCTGGTTTGTCATCACCCTAGGTATGTAGTAGTGTTCCTTTGTCTAGTTCTAGTGCTTATGAAAGAGTCTTAGCTGCTAGGTCAACTCGTGGTCAACCTTCAAAAAAATATGAACCTGTCTTATCAGCTAAAACCAAGTATCTTATAGCTAATTATGTGTCAACCCATAGATTGTCTAAACCATATGTAGCCTTTGTGAATCAATTATATGTTGTATCTCTTCCTAGTAAAGTGAAGGATGTAATCAAGGAGGATAAGTGGGCCAAAGCAATGGAAGTTGTGATAGATGCTCTCAACATGAATGGTACTTGGGACTTGGTACCATTACCACCTGGAAATAAGATTGTTGGGTGCAGATGAGTGTATGTTGTGAAACATAATGCTGATGAATCAGTTGACAAGTATAAGGCAGGGTTGGCTGCAAAAGGATACACCCAGAAGTATGGAGCGGATTATGATGAGACCTTTGCCCCATAAGCAAAGATCAATATTATTCGAGTTCTCATGTTTTTGGCAACTAATCTGGACTAGCTCTTACAATAGTTTGATGTGAAGAATGTCTTTCTTCATGGAAATTTGAATAAAGAAGTTTACATCGATTTCCCTCAAGAATATGGTACTTCTATACGTGAGAAAATGGTGTGCAGATTAAAGAAGTCATTATATGGATTGAAATAATCTCCAAGAGCTTGGTTTGGAAGGTTCACAACTTTCTTGAAGAAAATTGAGTATAGGCAGAGAAATTCACATTACACTTTGTTCCTGAAGCATAGACAATGAAAGTTGACAACTTTAATTATTTATGTGGATGACATGGTCATGACAGGTGATGACTTTGATGAGATCAAAAGACTACAAGCTCAGTTGTCTTCTGAATTTGAGATGAATGACCTTGAAAACTTGAAGTATTTCTTGGGTATTGAGGTAACTCGGAACAAGGATTGCATTATTTTGAGTCAAAGGAAATATAATCTAGATCTATTGGCAGACATTTGTATGCTTGACTGTAAACCAATTGATACACCAATTGAGCAGATTCATCGGCTTGCAAAATATCCTGATCAAATTCCTATAGACAAGTCCCGGTACCAAAGGTTAGTTGGAAGATTAATTTACTTATCACACACTATACGTGATCTTTCTTATGTTGTTAATGCAGTGAGCCAATATATGCATAATCCTAGTGAGGATCCTATGAATGTTATAATAAGAATCTTGAGGTACTTGAAGTCTGCTCCTGATAAAGGTCTTGTGTTTCGTAAGCATGGAGAATTAGAAACTAGTGGGTAAACTGATGCATACTGGGCATGCAACATTACTTATAGGCGTTCCACTTCTAGCTACTTTACATTTATTGGTGGAAACTTAGTTACTTAGTGGAGCAAGAAGCAGAATGTGGTAGCTCATTCTAGTACAGAGGCAAAATACAGAGGTATGGTTTAATGGGTTTGGGAGTTGTTATAATTGAAGTATTTGCTAATAGACTTCAGTTTCAAGTATAAACGACCTATGCCTCTTTATTGTGATAACACTGCTGCAGTTAAAATTGCACATAACCTTATTCAACATGATCGGACAAAACATGTAGAGATTGATAGACACTTCATTAAGGAGAAGCTAGATGCTCGTATTATCTCATTCTCATTTGTTCATTCAAATGAGCAATTACCTGACATCCATACCAAAGTTGTTTCGTCTTGGACTTTCAACGACTCACTTGATAACTTGGCAGGCCCGGCCCTGGGCTAAGGCAGACAAGGCCCACGCCTAGGGCCCCCAAAACCCAAAACTCTGAAATTACATTTTATTAAAAAAAATCAAATCAGGAAAAAGCCAAAAGTCTAAAACGTGACTATTTGAGATGTTGGTGAGAGACAAAACTGATGCATCACGTGAATGACGTGATTCATCAATGCCAATTTCCTTTTTAATTATACGCCTCAAGTCAGTCAAGTGGGTCCCCATGTCAATTTCCCAAACAGCTAAATTTGAAACGTCAACCTCAATCTCCAAAACTTAACCCAATAAATATATTAGAATATTACATAGAGAGAAAAATGAGAGACCTGCAGATCTGAAATAGTTGAAAAGAGAGTAGTCAGAGTACTTGCTTGGCTAGCTGACTGCTCACGATTGTACTCGTACAAGGGTTTTTTTAAAAAAAATTCTTCTTTCATCTTTCAATTAGTTTAATTGTTGTCTACTCTCTTTGATTCTATTTTTTTTTTGTTTATCTATGTATCTAATTTCTACTCTATTTTTTTTATTAGTGTATGAAAATAGGGTTTCTAATTTTTTGTTATTTTATTGCATCTTCTTATTAGGTATTAGATATTTTTGTTGATTTGATTGATATGTTGTATATATTTTTATTAGGGAATTTAGATCATTGGGTTACTTGTTATCATGGCTCCGATTAGAAAGTGCAAATTTGGAGGTAAAAAAAGAAAAGAGCAGCAAAGGAGACATGATTTTGCAAACCATACTAGTTACAGTTGCTTCTGAAGAAAGAAGTTTTTCAAAGTTGAAGTTGATCAAAACTTATCTTCAATCGACTATGTCACAAGAGAGATTGAACGGTTTGACTATATTATCAATTGAGAAAGATTTGGTAAAGAAACTTGATTATGCAAGTTTAATTGCCACGTTTGCATCTAAAAATGCACGACGAGTTGTATTTAAGTGATTTTGAGTTCACCAGACTACTAATGTGCAAAAAAATTATTATTGAAAAGGATTTTGATTGAGTTTTATTTGACGATCTATTCATTTTGATGTATTATTAATTTGAAATGCTAAAATAATAAGTCCCCCCTCCCCCCCCAAAAAAAATCAGCTTGGACCCCAAAATTCTCAAGGCCGGCCCTGTAACTTAGGCATTTAAAACTTGTATGCTCCAATTTGAGGAGGAGTGTTAGAGTGGGTCACACTCCTTATATATTGACACTACCAGAAGAAGTACTATATCCAACGAGATCCTCAAAGAACGACCGACGAGATCCCTTCTCGTCGGATATAGTAAACTATAACCGACGACATGATTGTCTCGTCGGTTATAGTTTTTTGACCGTCGAGATTTTCTTGACGTCGGTCATAGTCGCCGGAAACTCGTCGGTCATAGTTTTGGACAATGTCCGACGAGTTTTTTTGACTATTACCAACGAGTTTTTCATTTCGTCGGTTATAGTTTCTTATTTCAGATCTGGGCAGCAGCTCGATCTGTCATTCAAGAAACTTTCCATTTTTTCTGAAAATGCTCTGAAATCGATCTTTGGGTGATGTCGACAATGAGTTCGTGATGATTCATGCGCATTATATATATATAGGTACGTCGTGCTTAATTAATATATATATGTGTTGTGCATGATATGCATGTATGTATATATTAATGCTTAATTGGTTGAATATATAGATCGATCGAGTTAATTAATTGATTCTGGAGTTTGAGTAATTGATCGATGGTTGATTTTGAGTACGTACGCGTGATTGATCGTAAATATATATATATATATATTAATTGTTGTTAATTTTAATTTGATTATTGTGAATATATATATAGCAATAACTAGCTAGCTAGCTAGGGTGATTAATTTATTTAATTAATATATTGCATTATATATATATATAATTTTCAGGATGGACAAGAGTTGGATATGTCTTCCAAGATGGGATGTAAGATATCACCGTGGAATTAGAAGTTTTGTAGAATATGTGAAGGTTAATTGTGGAGGGATGACAATTCATTATTGTCCGTGTACGAAATGTCAGTGTCGTAGCGAGCGATATCGTTTTCACATCGATAAAGTATTGGAGCACTTGAAGAAAAACGGGTTTTGGGATAAATACACATGTTGGATTTATCACGGTGAGAGCTCAACAGTTGGTCAACATGATCACGGACAATTTTTTGAGAGTGGCAGTACATCCAATGATCCAACAACAAGGTTGATCAACGATATGTTTCCTCATGAGAGCGGTATATTTGCTCAAGCACCGGATATCGATATCCCTCCCGCCGTTGAAGACTTCCCTCATATTGAGCCGGTCCAGCAATTATCTACAGCTGTCAACACTGCTGGTATGGACAAGTACAACAACCTCATTGCCTTCCAACAGACCCCGTTGTACAACGGGTGTAATAAGACTGTTCTCGAAAGTGTTATGGGAGTAATGAAGCTCAAAGTGGAGAACAAAATGAGTGTGAAGGCTGTTGATGATTGGCTGAAGTGGTCTGGTTCGTTGTTGCCCCCCGGTCATCGTCTTCCTACCACTCATCGTAAGGTGCGACAGATCCTTAAACATCTTGGCCTTTCCTACATCAAAATCCATGCTTGTAGATATGATTGTGTTCTCTTCTGGGGTGAAGATGCTTATGGGAATGATCTTGAATCCCTTGATGAATGCCCGGTATGTGGTACAGATATGTATAAGTTGACTCCTGCCGGAAACAAGAAAGCTGTGAAGATACTTCGGTATTTTCCCCTGATAGATAGGCTAGAACGGTTGTTCATGTCTGCACACACGGCTGAAGCTATAAGATGGTGGGCCGAGAGGAATTTTCCCGACGGTGATACGCTTATACACCATGCTGACGGAGAGGCTTGGAAGCACATGGTGAATGAGTTTTCTTATTTTGCATCAGAGGTTCGAAATGTTTGGCTGGGGCTTTCATCTGACGGATTCAACCCTTTTGGCAACATGAGTCTTCAATACAGTATATGACCAGTTATTTTGGTACCGTACAACCTTCCTCCATGGATGTGCATGAAGAAAGAATACAATATGCTCACTATGATCATTCCAGGGCCGGGTTATCCAGGAAAGTGTCTCGATGTGTATCTGAGACCCTTGATTGAGGAGCTTAAGTACTTGAGTGAGCATGGTCATCCCACTTATGACAAGTTCAAAAATGAGATGTTCCAGATGCATGCCATGCTTGTTGGCACCATTAGCGATTTTCCTGCACGCGGGATGTTGTCGGGCAACGTTACCAGGGGATACAGGGCTTGTCCAGAGTGCATGATGGTTGAGTGTTGCAGACCTCATTGCAGGAAGATTGTACAGATGCGACATCGTTGTTGGCTTCCACATGATCACCCATTTCGGGAGGATATGGAGGCATTTGATGGGACTGTGGAAACAGGTGAGCAGCCGAGGAGATGGACGGGGGATGAAATCTTAGAAGTGCTAAATGAATACGATTTTGGGCAGCTAAGCAATCATCCTGAGATAGTGGCGTCAATACCTGACAAACCCGACAGGTATAAATTCTGGACACACAAAAGTATTTTTTGGGAACTTCCTTATTGGTCCTAGTTGCTGATCAGACACTACTTAGATGTCATGCACATAGAGAAAAATGTGTGCGAGAGTGTGGTCGGCACAGTGTTGAATTGGGAGGGAAAAACTAAAGACGGCCCAAAGGCACGCATTGATCTTAAAAGGATGGGACTGCGAAAACATTTGTGGTTGAGAGATGGAAAGAAAAAAATGCCACAGGCTCCTTATACCGTGAAGCCTGCCCAGAAGAGTGAAATCTTTGGTTGGATGGGTAATGTCAGGTATCCTTCAGGCTATGCCGGAAATATAAGTCGATGTGTTAACTTCAAAGACAACAAGATGTACGGACTAAAGAGTCATGACTGTCATATACTGCTCCAACGCCTCTTCCCTGTTTTCATTCGAGGGTACCTGCCCAAAGAGGTGGTGGAGCCGTTAGTGGCTTTGTCAAGATTCTTTCAGAAGTTATGCACGAGAGAAGTGAAGAAATCGGACTTGTTGGAAATGCAACAGGACATCATTTTTATCATGTGCAAATTCGAAAGGATATTTCCTCCAAACTTTTTCGACATCATGCCTCACCTGATGCTCCATCTTCCGGAACAATTGTTGCTTACTGGTCCAGTACACTACACATGGATGTATCCTATGGAAATGTACGTAATGCATCTCTGAATCTGGCTATATATATGTCGATCTTTAATATTATTTATTCACTTATATATTGTTGCAATAAGCATAACATGCTCGATCTGTAATTACCCATTTACAGACAATTGGGGGACTACAAAGACTATGTGATGAACAAATCTACACCCGAAGGGTGTATCGCTGAAGCATATATTGCGCATGAGTGCGAAACGTACACCAAGTTGTATTTGGGAGCGTTGGAGGACCCTCCACAACATATGCCCGTAGATGGAGGGCAGTTCAACCTTTCGATCATCTCCGATGATGTTGAAGTTTCTGGAAAGTTGCCCAACTCGTACAAGTTGGAATCTTATGAGCTAGTCATTGCCCATTGGTCGGTATTGATTAACTGTTCAGAAGTTCAATATTGGAAAAATTTGCACCTTTACTGCCCTGCTATTTCCGGTGATGTTGAGTACCACAACAAGATGTTCGCAAACTATTTTGGCAACTGGGTAAGTTGATACTTAAATTGACCTGTATATGATCGATGTTAAGTGCATGTCTCGCATCCTATTTATACGTACTTAATAAATGATTATTTTCAGATGAATCATGTACAAGATGATGGTATCCCTCAGTGGTCACACGAATTGAGGCTCTTGGCGCAGAAACCGGTAACTTCCAGAGTTTATCCTATGTGTAAGGTTAATGGCGTGCTATTTATTTGTGAACATAGAGATGTCAGACGAAAAACACATAATTCTGGGGTAATGGTGCATGGTGGGCAGAATGGAGTTGACTATTACGGTGTTCTCCATTCAGTTGTCGAATTAATATATGGGGAAGGCATGACCGTGCACTTGTTTAAGTGTAGATGGTTTGATACCGACCCTCAGAACACAAGGACCGATCAATACGGTATTTTTTCGGTGAATACTGCCACAAGCTGGTATGAAGATGATCCGTTTTTGTTGGCCACGGCGGTGAAACAATTATTCTATCTTGATGATCTTGTGCATAAAGGCGCGTGGAAAGTGATTAACCATGTTCTTCCATGAAACATATACAGTGCCTCCACCCTTGGTACTGTGACCTCGGATAATGAAGAAGTCAGTGCATACCAAGAGCCGAACGCAACTGGTATTCCTGAAACCTCAACAGTTCGCCTTAATAATGTGAGACAGGGCAGTGTGGTACGAATTCCTCAACCGAATCTTCTTGATGTTAATCAAAATGAAGACAATGAAGACTCAAGTGACGAGGACATACACATCTTACCTGAAAGTAACTCGGAAACAGAGTCAGACTCAAGCGATGATTCTGATTATGCGCCTTAATTAGTGTATATATATATGTATGTTATTTCGACTTAGAGCGTACAATGTAAAATGAATTTTATTCGATCATATTATCGATTGACTTTAAATTGTGTCGATCGATTGGGAAAAAAATACAACCGATCGATTAATAATTAATATCGATCGATCGTATTATTAAATAATTTTGCTTTACTAATTTCTTATTAACTATTAATAATTTTGTATTAATTAACTATTAATAAATATATATATTAAAACACTACACATTTAATTAGTTTACCGGCCGGCATAAATGAAAAATAAATAGAGGAACTATATCCGACGAGTTGCATATGAAATCTCGTCGGATATAGTTGAACCGAAACTATATCCGACGACATTCATATGAAATCTCGTCGGATATAGTTCCGGTTCAACTATATCCGACGAGATTACTTAACTCGTCGGATATAGTCTGTTTTATATCCCGATCTGGGTTTCGATTTGGGGCAGAAACGAAACTGCCCCAAACCGGAACAGTCGCCTCCTCTCCGTCTCCTCTCGATTTTCTACGCAATCTTCGTGTTGGAAGCATGCAATCGAAGGTAAAGTGCTATTCCATCGATCCTCAAGCCAAATTCCTCGTCGATTAGTGAAAAAACAGGTTTGAAATCCCTAATTTCAAATTTTCGAATTTTTTGAATTCGGTTGGATTTTACGTTGTGGAATGTGTTGATTGTCAATGTGGATGCATGTATTGATATAGTTGTGGAATTTGTGGATTTTATGCATGTATTGAGTTATATTAGAATAATTCTGATTTTTAGGTTAAATTTAGGTTAAATTTAGGTTATTTTAGGTTAATTAAATTTGCATGAATATTTGTAAATAATATGTTAAATTTAGGTTAAATTTGCATGAATATTTGTAAATAATATGTATGTTAAATTTAGGTTAAATTTCGATTTTTTTTTGAATTTTATGCATGTATTGATATATATTGGAATAGTATGAAATTTTAGGTTAAATTTGGATTATATATGGATTGGATTATATATGGATTGGAATTTTAGGTTAAATTTGCATGAATTTGGATTATTTGGATTATTGGAATTATTGATATATATATAGTTAAATTATTGGATTATATATGGCACCGGGATTAATTTTTATAATTTTATGGATAAATTAGGAATTATTTTTAATTTTTATAATTTTATAGCACCGATGCAATGGTTTAATTGCGGACCTTCCCGAGGGGCCGGGTCGCGATCGAGTACTTCGAGGGGGAGGTCCAGAGGGAGAGGGAGATCGGGACGTGGGGATGAGGGCTCGGGAGCTGGGGATCCTGATGGCACCGGAAGTCGGTCCACATCAGGATCCACCAGTGTCCCCAACACTTACAGTGTTCCGCTGTCCTCTCGACACCGTCGGCTGATGGGCGAGGGACAACCTCAGCAGCAGCAGCTCGAGCCGGCTCGATCCTCGGGCGCGAGGAGGGTTCAGCAGGTCAGTCGCACGCCGGAAACGGATAGTGCGACTCAATCCTCGGTCCGAATGCCGGACATTCATCGCGAGGAGGGTTCCCCCGTCATCCACCAGACAGCTCCTCATTCTTCCGAGGAGGCTGGTGGATCCACTCAGTCCTCGGCGAGGATGCGACTATTCCCGCCGCCTACATTATTCTTACCGTTGGAAATCCCGACGATACCTCACGTCGATTCCGACGGGATGCCTATTCCGGGACAGCTAGGGTTCATTACCCCGGAGCAGGCATATGCGTATATACCCTTCCCGGCACCTCTCTGGAGTGCAAGGATTCCGGGACAACGCACCGACGAAT
The DNA here is from genome assembly GCA_946800695.1 of Geum urbanum. Taxonomy (NCBI): domain Eukaryota; kingdom Viridiplantae; phylum Streptophyta; class Magnoliopsida; order Rosales; family Rosaceae; genus Geum; species Geum urbanum. The sequence continues at coordinate 41,359,208 of OX327017.1, read as the reverse complement.
CAGGTAAATATTAATTAGCTAGTGATAACTTTTTACTCCCTAATATTTAAATTCAATTAGGTGTTGATGTTTAAAAAATCGTCTACATATATATGTGATAGGCAAGATCGTGCCTGGTGCCAAACAGAAGAGAACCAGAGGCCCCGTCGTCGGCAAGTTACTGGACGAAGCCATTCAGGCTAGCGATGGTGGCCAACTTATAATTCCGACCGGGGATAGAGGGCAGGTGATCGAGGGAAAGGTCACTCGAAAGTACGCGAGGATGGCGGGCAGCCTCATACGGGATAGAGTCCCAATGTTGTGGCAAGATTGGAATTCAGTGCCACAAGCCGTCAAACATCAGCTGAATAATGCGTTGTCGGTGAGTTGAATTGTATATTCATTATGAAAATTTTCAATAATAAATTTTTAATATTATTGATATATATATATATAAATATATGCATTGCAGAAGTGGTTCCGCGTGGATGAAAACATTAGACCCACGTGGGCGGATGAAGTGCATGGGAGCAGGTTTGCAGACGACCATTTGTTTCAATTTTTTCGTTTCTTTTGATTATGTTCATATAATGTTGTTAGTTACTAACGCTTGATTTTATGGGTATATATAGGTATAAGGAGTGGAAGGCCGAGCTAAAGAAGCATTGGAAAAAGTACGGGGACGATCGTGAGGGTACCCCTAGCGAGTTTCGTTATAGGGAGTACGAGTGGCGATGGCTTGTGGTTCACTTCAACAACCCTCGATTGAAGGTACGCAACCTTCAATCGATTTAATTTTTGTTTTATCGTACTTCCCGTAAATTATTTGGCTAATGAGTGTTTTTTTTATGTTGACTTAATCGCGCAGGCTCTTTCTGAAGTCAACGCAAGGAACTGGGCCAAAAACACCACAAATCATCATGCTGGTACCAGATCATACTCGGGTTGGATCGAGGAGGCGGCCAATCACCCAGAAGATGATCCCCTTGTCTATACGATGCAGCATGCGTATCCGCAGAATCCCGAATATGCTGTAAGTGTCCTTATAACAAAATAAACTTATTTCTTATTTATTTAGATTGTTTTTTTAATTAATATTTTATTGTTCTTTGTCAATTAGGCAAGAATTCAGGAGGCGATTCCGGAGGTGTTGACTCAAGTGGCGAGAGAGCTCTATCCCAACACCCCCGATGCGGAACTCCCGATTGATCAGATTGATCGATCTGATCCGATCGTCAGGGCCAGGATTACGTCAACTGCGATCCGTCCAGGGAAGAACACATTCTACTGCAGGGGTTCCGGAAAATGGGGTCAAGGGCTGCTGAAGCAGACCCCTGAATTCTCTCGCGGATCGGGATCATCATCATCATCTTCGAGGACTAATGAGCTAAACGACCGGCTTCATAGGCAATCAATTGAGATGGAAGCTCAACGGCGTCGGATAGAGGAGATGGAGCAAGCGCAGGCTGCAGAGCAGAATCGGTTGGCCGAACAGCAGCTGCAAATGGGGACATGGATGCAGCAATGTTATGCACAGTTGCAAGCATCTGGAATCCAGATAGCTCCCCCCCCCCCGCCCATTTTCGGTGCGCCACAGCCACAGCCGCCTCAGCCTCAGCCAGACCAGGACCAACCAACTTTCTCTAATCCGTTTGACCACATAGACTTAGAACCAGGACCCCCTACATTTGAACAATTGTCGGTTTCATTTTTATTTTCATTATTTACTACGCATATATATACAGATTTTAACGATTTCGGTTTTAATTTATTAATTTATTTATTTACTACGTACTCAATCTAGTTTCAATGGTTATTGATTTTCAATTTGAACAATATATAGATAGCGTTATTTTTTGTGAATGCAGGTTTTGGGATAAAACCCAAAACCTGCCAAAAAAAATTTAAATTTTTTCCCTATATCCGACAACATGTGTCAATATCGTCGGATATAGTTTTCTCCACAGTCAACCATTTTGACCATGGAGAAAACTATATTCGACGATGACATCGTCGGATATAGTTTAAACTATGACCGACGATAAATTATCGTCGGTTTTAGTCTATCTATTTTCCAACGATAACCCTAAATTATCGTCGGATATAGTATTACCGACGGTGTATTACCGACGATACTATATCCGACGATATGTCGTCGGATATAGGTATGACCGACGATAAACGGAAACAGACCGACGACACCAAGTCGTCGGTCATAGTAATTCTTCCGGTAGTGTGAGGAAGTGTATATTATGTAATTAAATAAAATTCTGTAATTGATTAGATTTCTTTTTAAAACTGTAAGTATGTTTGTATATATACTCGATTCAAAATTGATTAATATTAAAAAAGCTCTCAAACACATTTCTTCTCTTTGACAGATCCAACAATAATGAGAGGATATTTCTTTGCTAAATTATTATTATGAAAGCAAATGAATAAATAATAGTACTAGCTAGGAGCTGTGTGTGATGTTTCAATTGGTCTGTTATTAGAAAGGGGCGCACATTTTCCGTGACTTGTAAACTTCAATCATAGCAATAGTGACTCTCCTCCGGTCATTTGCATTCTCCAGGTCTTCACTTTAATTCCTTGCTAACCAAACAAAGTATTTTCACCCAAGTGATTTTGTGGACTGGTGCAACCGTCAGTGGCGGAGTCACTGGGAGACCTGGGTGGGCACAGGTCCATTGAGATTTGATAAAATACGGCGTTTGTGCTTTAAAAGCATGTGTTTCCACTTGGCACAATGGTAAATGAAGAAGTGAGTGTGTTAGAGCATCTCCAACAGGTTTTCCATTTTATTGGTATTCTCACTTTTGGAGAATTTTGGGCTTTTTTTTTGTCCAACAGATTTCCCATTCCATTTCCTTAAATAGGGAAGGAGGAGAAAAAAAAGGGAGGCTTCCCCATATTTGCAGCATTCGGCAAATTTTTGGAGAAGCAAAAATAAATGCAAGATTCTTCAAAATGGGGAAGCTGTTGGAGTTGGAGCAAAAATAATTTGGAGAATATAGTTTTTGCTTCCCTATTTTGGAAAAAATTTTGGGGAAGCTGTTGGAGATGGTCTTAGGTCTTGAGGTCTAATTGCGTATTTTTTTCAAGGTTTTTTCTGTTCCCCTCCCCTCAAGTTATTTGTTCAAGTTTATGTATGTGTATATGTATTTTCTTTTCTTAAGTTATTTATTTGTTTTTCTGTCTCTCTTTTTTTCCCTCCTAAATGATTTATATATTCAATTAACTCTATGTGTTTATATATTTTCTTCCGTTAAAGACTGAAGCTATTTAATTACTTATTTTCCTTTTTTTTCTTTTCTTTCAAGTTATCTATTTCAGTTCATGTGTGTATATATTTATCTATGACAAAAGGCTCCCCTTGAGTGCCAACCCTGACAACAGTTAACTTTCAACTTCTTCTTTTCGTTATATGAGAACGAAGTTAAATAGATACATTAGCCAATTTACATGGATCAATATATTGTACATGCACCTTAATTATATGAATTTCAAGTATTACCCAAGCTCGATATATAGGATGGTCAAACAATATATATTACCAAAAGCATACTACTCAAAGATTAATGTACCATTTTCATGACATTAGGGTAACAAAAAGTAACAACACTCAGAGAGTCCCAATCTTTATTTTCTTAAGGAAAATAATATTTTCTAAAAAAAACTTATTAATTGTCAATTTTCTATTCTAGGAATCATCCTAGTGTCATTTTGCTACTCTATAAACTTTTGTTGCCAGTTTGTTACTCTACGATTTATAAACTTACCAATTTACTACCTTATTGTCTAATTACTTGAATTTTGTCAATTTATCAAATTATAAACATTTAAAAAAAATAGTACTCCAAATCCGCTATTCTATTGACTTGAACAAAAAATATATGAAAAACTATAAAAGAAAAAATGTAAACCAAGGGCAGTAAATTGGTTAAATATTTTACACAATTTGAATTGATGTACAAGTAACAAATTAACTAATTTTCAAAATCTAAGATACAAATTGACAAAAAAAAATTCAAGGTAACAAATTGACACAATGATAATTTTTATGATAACAAATCGGCAAATATGCCAAAATAGGCAATTATGCCAAAATAAAAAGTATGGAAAATAAATGACAATATGGAGGTGCCAAATACATTTAAGGACAAAACCCCTTATTTTAGGTAATGAAGGACAAAATATTACAAATAAGGACAAGTTACTTATAGACTGCCATGTGGTAGGTATAAATTTATTTTAATACCCTGCATTGCCTTTTTGTATATATTTATTTTTTATTTTTTATTTTTCAAAAAATTATATTTTATCCTAAATTAATTAAAATTATTTATTTCTTTTTTAAATTTATTTCTTTAAAAAATACATTTATCCAAAATCTACTTAATTTTAAAAAAATATTTTTTAGTCTTATTATTTCATTCAATTTTTTTTCTGTATTCAATTTTTTTTTACTTGAATTGATTATTCAATTTATTAACACTATCAATAAACATTCAATATTAATTCAATCACAAATGTAATTGTACACTACCACATTAAATACTATTGCTGGCGATATTTCAAAAAAAAAGGCCGGCGACCGGACAAGTCGCCGACAATGCTCATTATTGCCGGCAACTTGCTCCGTCGCCAGCAAAAAGTCCGGAATGTCACCGGCAATGCTAAAAATTATTGCCAGCGACCACTACAAGAAAAATGCACCTAGACCACGGACGATTTCCGTCGTCTAGGTGCAATTTTCCGTCGTCCAAGCTCCGTGCTCCAAGTGCTGTCGTCCAAGCACTTGGACGACGGAGATGGAGAATTCCGTCGTCTAAGTGAGACTTAGACCGCGGACATTCTCCGGGGTCTAAGTGAATTTTTAAATTTTTTTATCACAAAAAAAATTTATTTTAAAAAAAAATTAAAAAATTAAAAATTCACTTAGACGACGGAGATTGTCATCTCCCTCGACTAAGTGAATCCGAAATTTTTTTTTAAAAAAAATAATTTTATTTTTTTAAAAAAAATTAAAATTTAAAAATTCACTTGTACGACAGAGATGACAATCTCCATCGTCTAAGTGAATTTATAAATTTTTTTTAAAAAAAATAATTTTATGGGATTTTCACTTAGACGACGGAAATCGTCCATATCCGTCGTCTAAGTGGTGATTTTGTAAAAAAAAATTAAATGAAAAATTCATGAAATGCTTATTAATAATTTAATAATTAGCATTTAATGAATTTTTTATTTAATTTTTTGTATATCAATATTCATAATATTGCAAAATTTATTGAATATTAATTATTAATAATATATAATACGTACAAAATTCATAATGAATAAATAATTTAAATTATTATGGATTTAAATACAATGAATACAAAATTCATAATATAATAAAGTAAATTAATCTAGCCTAAATAAACAAAGTTAAGCTAAAACTAAACTAATTATAGGCGGCGGTGGTGGTGGCGGCGCCGGTGGTGTTGGCCGGAATGTGGAGGCCGGTGGTGGAGGTGACAATGTAGGCGGTAGCTAGTGGTGTGTGGTGGTGGTGGAGGCGACGTTGTAGGTGGTGGTGGTGTGTGGTGGTGGCAGCGACGGTGGTGATGCTGGTGAAAATTTGTCATCTCCGTCGTCTAGGTGAAAATTCAGTAAAATTATTTTTTTAAAATAATTCGTAATGAATTTTTGGACCTGTAACTTGAATGAAATTGTTGTAAAATATCGATTAAAGAATCGTATATATAAAAAGTGGGATTTAAGACGATGAATTAATTTATGTATTCAAACTTGTTAAGTATCTACTAATATGTATAACTTAAGTGCCAGTACGTATAGGCTCATTGCACATCGATATTAACGAAATTGAATTTGGAAAAAACGACCGTTGGATATACTCACCATAACACCATATATAAGTAGAATAATTTCCACTAAATACTGAGTTCGTTCAGGGTTTCATCGGCACAGTTAACCGCAAATCTAAAAATTTTACAAACCGGAAACCTGGATACACGAAAATCCGTAAGTCCTATTTTAAAACCGTCGACGCTCACACTCTAAGCATTGTTTACTCTATGGTCTCGACGAAAAGAATCTGCATTGGGACATGGTCTAGATAGTCGTTGTCTTAGGTGAAATTACGAAATTTTCACTTAAGACGACGGAAATGCACATTTCCGTCGTCTAAGTGAAAACATGGTTTAGGGGATAAGGCCTTAGGGTTTAGGGTTAAAGTACTTAGACGACAGAGATGTCATTTTCCGTCGTCTAAGTGAAAACTTAGACCGCGGAAACTTTCTCCGCGGTCTAAGTGAAATTTTTAAATTTTTGAAATTTCACTTAGGCGACGGAGATGTCTTTTTCCGTCGTCTAAGTGACACTTAGACCGCGGAAATTTTCTCCGCGGTCTAAATTTCACTTAGACGACGGAAAAAAACATCTCCGTCGTCTAAGTGTTCACTTAGACCGCGGAGAAGTTTTCGCGGTCTAAGTGCATTTTTCTTGTAGTGGACCTTCTCCGTCGCCGGCAATAATTTCTCAACCATTGCCGGCGAAATTCCGGCCGAAAAATCGCCGGCAATGGTGAAAAATTATTGCCGGCGACGGAGAAAGTCGCCGACAATAAGTTTCAAGCATTTCCGGCGACTCTTGGCCGGAATTTCGCCGACAATAACATTAAATCGCCGGCAATACCTCTTATATCAGATGCAGATCGCAGCAGCTCATTCATTTAAATAGAAAAAAATTCGGTGAAATCGAAAGAAGGAAAACGCTCTGAAATCCTTGAGTATTGTCAAAAGGGGTCGAAAACCCGCTCGGGAAGCTATATACGTAGCTATATATAGGAACGTATATACGTATGTATATATATGTGTGTTGATTTAATTACATCGATATATATATATATGCATGTGTTGATTTAGAGTTGAGATATCGATTGATACGCAAATAGAGTGGATATATTGTTGATTTCGAGTGATTGACTGTTGATTTTGAGTGGATGAAGATGATTATGATTATCATCCTTAGTACGTTAATTAATGATGTACGTATTTAATTTTAGAATATATAAACGTGCATGTATGTTTGTTATATAAACGTGCATGTACGTATTTATAGTCGTAAATTATATATAGTCGGAAATTCTAGTCGTAAATTATATATAGTCGGAAATTCTAGTCGTAAATTATAGTCGGAAATTATATATAGTCGTATTTATTCTAGTCGCGATCGATCGTACATTATAGTCGGAAATTATATATATATATAGTCGGAAATTCTAGTCGGAAATTATGGTCAGAAATTGGCCGGGAATCACTATCATTACCAACGAGTTGATAACTCGTTGGTAATAGTATTACCCACGAGTTATCTACTCGTTGGTAATAGTATTACTAACGAGTTGCTTATCAACTCGTGGGCAATGCTATTACCAACGAGTTAACTCGTTATTAACTCGTTGGTAATAACATTGCCCACAAGTTAACTCGTAACTCGCCGGCAATGCTATCGGTATTTCTCAGGAGGCAGCTCGAGCTGCTTCCTCATTTCTTCACCTCTCTCTCTTCCCTCTCAAACCCTAAAACCCCATTTCTTCATCTCTTCCTCACCTAGCTCGCCTCCCTCTCCTCAAACCTCTCTTCCTCTCCTCCCCTCCTCCCCTCTCCCTTCTCCCCTCTCCACACAAAAAAAACCCCAAATCTCAATTTCCTATCCTCCTCTCCTCCTCTACCTCTTCCCCTCACCTCCGTCGCCGAAATTCGAAGCCGAGCTCGACCATGACAGGTCCTAGCTCTCTCTCTCTCTCTCCCCTTCTCTCTCTCTCTCTCTCTCAATTTTTGTTTTTTTTATAATTATGTATATATATGCATTTTAATTATATTTTTATGCATTTTAATTAACTTGATTAATTAAGTTTTGGGTGATGTTTTAATTTTTGATAATTTAAGGTGATGTATATATGTGATGTATGTATGTGGAAGATATTTGGAAAATTTAATTAAGGTGATGTATATATGTGATGTATATAATTAAGTTTTGATTATTTTTTATAATTTAAGGTGATGTATATATGTGGAAAATATTTAGGTAATTTAAGGTGATTTGGGTGGATTAATTGATATATATAGTTCATAATTATATTGTATTTTTAAGGTGTTGCATATATGGGCAAATTAAGGTGATTTGGATTCATTGATATAGGTAATTTAAGGTAATTTAGGGTGTTGGGCAAACTAAGGTGATTTGGTTTAATTGATATGGTTGATAATTTAAGGTATATTTGTTAACTTAATTAATTGGTTAAATAAGCATTTGGGTAATAATTAATTGATATTTTGATAATTATATTCGTAATGATCGATATGATATGATGCAATTTAATTTAATGTTTAATGTTTAATTTAATGTACGATATCATAACCGCATTTAGAACCGTTTGGAATCGGAACCGTTTGGTTTGGAACCGATAACCGCTAGAACCGGAACCGGAACTGGAACCGAACGGTTCCAGTTCCAAACAATTCCGGTTACAAACGGTTCCGGTTCCAAACAGTTATTGGTTCCAATAATTAGTCCTGGATTCGGTTCTATGAAAAACTGGAACCGGAACCGTTTGAAACCGAACGGTTCCGGTTTCAAACGGTTCTGGGTTCAAACGGTTCCGGTTCCAAACGGTTCCGGTTCCGGTTTTTCATAGAACCGAATCTAGGACTCATTGTTGGAACCGATAACCGTTTGGAACCGGAACCGTTTGTAACCGGAACCGTTAGGAACTGGAACCGTTTAGAACCTATAACCGCTACAACCGGAACCCGAACCGAACGGTTCTGGTTGCAAACAGTTCCGGGTCCGAACGGTTCCGATTCCAAACGGTTCCATCCTTAATTTTCATAGAACCGAATCCAGGACTAATTGTTGGATGTGCAGGAGGTTTTGCGGCAAATTAGCTTGGAGGCATCAAACGGAGAGGGACTAGAAATAGTGGAGGGAGCAGCAGTCAAGGTTCCTCAGCCGCAGTCAGCAACACGCGCAGTGGGCCAATTATGAATGCTCGCACACAAATGTTGCTAGCTGCGTGAGGAGAAGAGGAAGCTGCACGATCCGGATCCGTGCAACCCCCAGTCCAGCCTCGAGCCTTAGTCAGCAGACGCTCAGTCAGCAGACCCACAGGCGAGCGACAGTAAATGGGGGCATCAGAAACTCCCTCCATCCGAATGCCCTCTATTGGCCCAGTTCCTACCCCCGTTGCACGGGAATCATCTGAGGCAGATGGTGTTGGAGCCTCATCGTCCAGGCCTCGTCTATCTCCGCCGTCCGGTCTCTTCCCGACGAGATTCCTGTGATCCCTGAATTCGATGATAGGGGGAGACCTATTTATATTGAAGGACGGCCGGAGTTCCTGAGCGTGGAGAAAGCGTATAACTTCATCCCGTTCGACCCCGTGTATCTTTGGAGTGCGAGGTGCACCAACCAGCAAATGGACGATGCATGTAAATTTTATTTAACAAAATTGATTACAACAATTATTACTTAAGCCTTACGATAGGTTTATTTAATGATATCAATTTGTTGACATTGTATTATTAGGCAATTTCGTTAATGGCACTGGAAAACAAAAGACTAGAGGCACCTGCACCGGGAAGAGACTTGAGCAGGCCACCGAGGGAAGGAAAACGCTCATTAGGGCCAATGAGCATGGTGAGGTGATCGAGACATTTGACACCACGTGAAGATGGTGTCAATGCTTTGGCCGGGGCCGTCGTGCGGGACAAGATCCCAATGCTTTGGCCAGATTGGGAATCTGTGCCTCTCTACGTGAAGATGCAAGTGCATAATGCACTGAGTGTGAGTTAAATCGTATTTTCATTACGTAAATTTTACATTTATTAATTAAGTCAGAATAAATATATAATTTTACCGTTTATATATTCATCTTGCAGGTGTGGTTTGACGTGGATGAATGCCTTATTCACACGTGGGTAGAGCGTCAACTACATATCAAGTGATGTGATTCAAGTTATTTGAGTATATATCGAGTTAGATTTTTGTTTATCAAGTGTTTTAATATCTCTAACTTTTTTTTTTCTAGTGTTAATATAGGTATAAAGAGTGGAAGAATGAGCTTTCAAAACATTACACACAGTACAAGGAGCTAGGCCGAGGTTCTACCCCTAGCGAATTCCGGTTTAGGGAGTACGAGTGGTTGTGGCTAGTAGCCCACTTCGAGCACCCCAAAGCGATGGTATGCATCCTGAATATATTTTACAACCCTAATGTATCGTATCACATTGAAATAGTTAGTTACTAATTTTTTTACATATGTTTATCAAACAAGGCGATTTCCAAGACGAACAGGGAGAACAGATTGAAAAACACCAAGGCCCATCATGTAGGTTCACTCAACTATTAGGGTTGGTCGAGTAAGGCGTAGCAACAACAAGAAGTCAACCCGTTGGTGTTTGTTCATCAGAAGTTCTATCCCCAGTGCCTGAAGAAGTGGTAAGTCTTTAGCCTCATTAGTTTGTAGTTCACATATGCATGTGTTAATAAAACTATTTTTCTCTATTAATTTAACTCGTTTAATAATACGTTATTCATATTCGCTTTTCAATTAGGCGAGAGTGGAGGAAGCGATCACAGAAGTCACCATGAATATAGCTCGAAACAACCATCCTGACTGCTCGGAGGAAGAAGTGACCCAGTATGCCTCTCAGATCGATCCGCTTGATCGCCCTATAGCGGCTCAGATTATGGCAAAAGCGTGCGGGACTGGAAAGAATACCTACTACTGCAGGGGAATGGGCTCGGCGGGCGAAGGAGTATTGAAGAACACTTCGGAAGACACTACCGGGTCAAGAACTTCAACTTCTAGGAACTCTAACCTAGCAGCGGAGCTTCAGAGGATGCAGAGGGAGTTGGAGGAGCAAATGAGGCAGATGGAGGAGATGCGACAATTGGCCGAGCAGCAGGCAGTTGGAGATGCCGAGTACCGGGTGATGGCCGAGCAACACCGAATGATGTTCCAGCACCAGACACAAATGTTCACATGGATGCAAACGATGTATGCGTGCCAGACTACCGGACAACCGGTCCCCACACCTCCCCCGGTCCCTGTGTTCCACAGCCATCCACCACCGCAGCAGTCACCGCCACAGCAAGACCAGGGTAGCCATCGGAGTTCAAATGATTACATGGATTTCTTCGACCCTGAAGCGGGAGTTCCTCGACCCTGACGTGTAGTTGTAGTTTATTTTCGTATTGTTGCTGTTTGTACTGTACGTTAGACAATTATGTGTGTACTGTTGAACTTGTATTTGTACTGTTTTTGTTTTTCAGTGCAGGTTATGGAATTGGGCCCAATCTATAACCGGCTTTTTTTTGGCAAATTTCTCCGGGTATTGCCGGCGACTTGGACCAAAGTCGCCGGCAATACCCCTCATTTTCTGGCCATGGCGGAGCAATCATTGCCGGCGACTTGAGCCGTCGGTAATGCCCTTCATCATTGCCGGCGACTTGAGTCGCCGGTGATTCCTTGAGTATTGCCGGCGACTCAAGTCGGCGGTGATGCCCTTAAGCATTGCCGGCGACTTGAAAAAGAAGTCGCCGGTAATACTTTCACCGGCGCCAAATTTCCGGCGAAAAAAAAAAAGAAAGGCCGGCGACTTTTGGTCACCGGCAATGCCCTATAATGTGGTAGTGGTAATTTTAATACAAATTTACTAGAGGTTACAAATTGAGTAACAATTTTGATACAAACTCAGTAGCAATTTTGATACACATTCCATAACATTTTCCAACTCGATAACATAGTGGCAGTCATCGAACCGAAAAATCAAAATAACACTTAACAATACTGCTACTGTTAAATATGACACCGCTACTGTAAAATATGACGCTGTTATTGAAAAAAATCAAAAGAACACTAAACAATAGTGCTACTGTTAAATATGACACTGGTACTGAAAAATTAAATAATACTGCTACTGTAAAAATGTCACTGTTACTGAAAAATCAAAATAATACCAAACAATACTGATACTGTAAAATATGACACTACTACTGAAAAAATGTTTTCAACTGTTAAATATGACATTACTACTGAAAAATCAAACAATAATGGTACTGTAAGATATGACACTACTACTAAAAAAAATAAAATGTCTGCTACTATAAAATATGACTGCTACTAAAAAATCAAATAACACCAAACAATACTGTTACTGTTAAATATGACACTGCTACTGAAAAAATAAAATGTCTTCTACTGTAAAATATGACACTGCTACTTTAAAAATATGTAGTAACACCTTCATAATTTGTAGTAACACATTCAAGAATACGTACTGCTACTTCAAATTTGTGAAGAAAAAAAAGAAGCTATAGTAGTAACGGTGCTGGTAAATACAAAAACGTACTTCATCTTCATCGTTTTAAATAATTTCAAATCAACACAAATCACAAGAGTAGATCACTAACACAATTAGCTGAAAAATCACACAACCATAAAAAAAACAAAAACAAAAACAGAAAAATATAAGATAGTACCAGTAGTCATGAAAAGTATTTCAAATTGTGCAAACTGCAACGAGCCGAGAATAAAGCGGTGGAGGCCGCTAGGGTTAGTCGGCAGGCTAGGCGCGAGTTTGTAAGGCCGTGCAAGGTGATGTGACGGCGTGACGGAAGCAATGGCGAGTTAGAGGCCCGCGACGCAACAGAAGCGAAGAGCTCGTGGATGAGCTTCGGCGTTGACGGACGGAGCATAGGTGCGGCGGTGAAGGACAAGAGATGCTGAAGCTGTGAGCGACACACAGTGACTGGAGGGAGGCGTTGAGGTCGAGGGTAACATCCTGACGGTGCGGCGAGTCCGATTTGAGATCGACGACATGTTGCAACTGCGCGGAGGCGAGATTAGTGGCTGAGCGGTCTTGGCGACGTTGTGGTGTGGCGCGAGCCAATGGTGAGTGGTGGTGGCTTACACGATGGGGATTGAGGCGTGTGGAGGAGAGACAGTTGCGGTGGACAATAGAGTTGATTGGAGGCGGAGCTAGCCAAGTAAAGAAGTCATGACTGCTACTGTGTGCGACGTGTTCGAACTGGTGGCAGTGTAGCTAGATCGAGTTGGTGGCAGACAACGGTAGAGGCCAGAGACAGAGCTAGCCGAGTAGAGATGTCGTGAGTTGCGACTACTACTACGTAATTGTTGTTTAGAGAGAGAGAGAAAGAGAGGTGTTTCTTATTTGAAGTAAGATTTTTAATATATGAAGAGGTATAATCAATTTTTTTGGTTATTTAATAAATTTAATATAACTGTTGCTACGTTTGAGTTTTAACCTCGATTCTTTATTGACTAAATCAGATTATAATTGAGTTATGAATAATATTTGTGCTTATTTTGTCTTCATTATTCTCTCAAATAAAAAGTATGGAAAATAAAAACCTAGCCCTAAAACCCGACATGATGACCCGATAACCACGTAGTACGAGTTCCAACTTCGACACGCGTCGCTTCACCTCATCACGAGTCAACATTCCAGTCAACATGACGATAGAACCCAAAAACAGTAAAAGACGTATACATCGAAGTTCCATCACGAGCCGCCACGTTCTTCCCTACCGACCCCACACCTGTCCCGCTGTCCTGCAACAAAATCTTCCCACCATACCCGAAATTTACGAGCTGGCACGTCCTTCCCCTACACGTGTCCCCTATCCCTATCACGGCCGTCCACGTCTCCCATCAAAAATCCCGAGTCACTGGTCCTTACTATCGACGCTGGCACCCATCCAACTGCGCCCGGTTAAAATCAACGGCTCATATTCGACACAGTTGTACTCTTCTAGGGCTTTGGTCGGTTCGGTCGCTCCGCCACTTCATATATATGTGTTGTATAATTGTCTGCATTGTGACATTAATCTGATCTCAGAAAAATGACGTGTGATTCCGGCGAGATGAGACGAAACTTCGTTATCGAAACCAAGAATGGTCGGAGCCGGCGAAGACTGAGAGTCCGGCGACTAAAGTACACGTGTCAGCTAGACCTTACTGGCGGCGATGAGGATCACGGCTCATCCGGAGATCATCATCATCAAGCAGAGAAGGTATTATCGGTTTCGTTCTCGTCGACGCTAGAGAACGACGTCAGTGGCAGCAGCTTAGAGAGTTCCGGGAGCAAGAGGCGGAGGAGCTACGGCGTCGTTTCGATTGTGGGGAAAAGGAGAGAGATGGAAGATGAGGTGAGAGCCGAGGTAGGGTTTGCGGTCAACGGGAAGTACGACTTTTTCGGGGTGTACGACGGACATGGTGGGGCCGATGTAGCAAGGGCTTGCCGGGATAGGTTACACGCGGTGGTGGCGGAGGTGGTGGAGAATAATAGTAAGGAGGAGGGGGAGTTTGAATGGGAGAGGGTGATGGAGGGGTGTTACGGTAAAATGGATGAGGAGGTGAGTGGGATTGTGGAGGCCAGGATGGTTGGGTCTACGGCGGTGACCGCGGTTGTGACGGAGGAGCATGTTGTTGTGGCGAATTGTGGTGATTGTAGGGCTGTACTGTCGAGATCAGGTGGCACTATTGCTTTGCCCTTGTCGAGTGATCATAAGGTAACAATCTAAGCTAATACGTACTCAATATCTACGTATATATAGCTTGATTTGTTACATGTAGCATGTTTAGTCGTATTGCTAGATTTTGAATCGGTAAAGACATATGTACATTTACCTCAACGTGTAAGCTTCTAGCTTGCTAGTTGATTGGTTAATTATTTTAATCTGTAATGCAATAGTGTGTTATATATTGCACTAATAACTAGGCCAACATGTGAGTATAACATTCGGAAGAAACCGTTACAGATAGTCTCATTGACATAAGTCACATAGCATATCAAATATATAGTCACGGAAAATTGGGTAGTGTACAACTATATGCCTGTAACCATGGCGGAGCTACGAAGGGGCAGGGTAGGCCCAGGTCCCCAGTTTCAATAAATACCTTTTAATTTCATATATCTACAAGACTTCTAAGCTGAAACTATCTGTGAGTTCGATTCTCAGTTATGTGAAATTCTTTTTTTTTTCCAGTTTTTTTCTTCAATATTTTCCAGTTCTCATACTTATCTGTCTAGTACAGTTCTTGCCCACCCCCCCCCCCCCCCCCCCCCCCCCCCCGCCCCCCGGAAAAAAAACGGCTCCGCCCCTGATAACTATAGATCGAAGGGCATGCGTGCATGTTGCAAATATATATGTTAATCAGATTCTGTAGACCTAACAGATGAATATATTATGTACAAGTGTACAACACCTCATTACTTACCTTATCGAATGAATCTATGAATCAGCCTGATAGAGCAGATGAATTGGAGAGAATTGAAGCTGCGGGTGGCAGGGTGATTAATTGGAACGGAAGCCGTGTTCTTGGGGTGCTTGCCACTTCCAGATCCATAGGTATGTATCTGTATTAATTATATATATGCACGTATCAAATATACTTGTAGCGTTATACTTGTATGTAGACTAACATACTGATCATAATTAAGTAATGTTAATCACGAATTTGCGTGGGTACTTGTATGTAGGTGATCAATACTTGAAACCCTATGTGATATCGAAACCGGAGGTGACGGTGACGAAGCGAAACGAAGAGGATGACTTCTTGATCCTAGCCAGTGATGGTTTGTGGGATGTTATATCCAACGAGGTTGCATGTCGAGTTGTGAACAAGGTCCTCCATGGTAGAATCATGATGAGGAATGTCGATATTGATCATGATCGCGATCAAACGGTCCTGAAGTATGAAATGCCACCCGACAGTGGGAGAAGCAGTAGATTATGCGAGGCATCGGCAATGTTGGCTGAGCTAGCCATGGCTAAGGGAAGCAGAGATAACATTAGTGTCATAGTAGTCGACCTCGCCAAGGAGTCGCCTACCCAACTGCACAGCTTGCATGCATGCAGCTAATTTTATCGATATGCATGTATGCAGCTAGTACGTTGATTCTTTGTTCGACTCCTTGTATAGAACATTTGAGTTCGTCTTAATTCGAAAGAAATATTCAACGATATTGGTTCCTAACTATTTTGACAATGTTGTCAAGGTGGTATTATGAGTTCCGTTTGATCAAATTCGAAGATATCTCACAGACCCACACAGAATTACAGAAATGGGAAGATCGAGTTTAAGGTGTCTTTGTTTAAGGTTCCCCTTCGTTCCCGGCCTTTTTCTAGAACACATCGCAATCAATATTAGTATGTAAATACATTATATATGTGCAAATGAGCAATTTTACACCACAAGCTAGCTAGAAGATAAGAAGACTGTATGGACGTGCAAATACCCCGACATGAAGATATGGTGTGGATATAACGTCGACGTTAATTTGCCATGTTTTTCCCATTTGTCGGGGAAGACTGTGACAAGCACGAGCCCTCGCTCAGAGTCACTAGTATTCTTGGCATACATAACCTGATACATTCTCGAAAAAAAGGATCCATAGATATACTTACGTACATCATTTTCTCGTGTGCGAAACTACAAACTCACTTTTGTGTAATGTACCAAACAAAGAAAGAAAAGGAAGCCCTACTAATTTAAGAAGGCCCAATTAAGATCGAGGATGCATGATCGTACGTTATCGATCAACCACGATATCCAATTATGCTTTGCAAGGTGTTAAGTTATTATCTTCATTTCAACTCGTGAACAACGTGTGGCCAAGGATTGATCGAGTTAGTGTAACATTTAATCATACATTGAAGTCAAAATTGTATCAAAACTTTGAAGAAGAAAAATACGTATTACCGGCCAGTTGCCACTAATTAAACCAAGCCAAACGATATGAACAAAGAGGGCTCACTAAATCAATTAGTTGGATACTTAATTACTATAAATATTACTAGCTAAACTACCAACATGATTTTGATAATTAACTTTTAACATGTTTTCTACGTTCGAATTCTATATTAAAATGTACTTTATCTTTGCCAAGTACATAGGTAGCCTTTTTAAACTATGTCCATGGAAATAATCGTTTATATATGTCTCATATTCTCATCTTTGATTACTACTCAACATATTGTGATACGTCATACGTACGCGTGGGACTGTGGGAGTTCATGACCTCTAAATATTTACACGAAACTTTCTTAATAATGACATTGCCACTAGCCAAAAGCCTAATTAAGCAAGTATTCGATTGGCACGGATTAGCTTTACAGTATTACTGATTCCATTACGGCTTAGATTGGAACACTTTCCACTCAAATGAGCTAAAACGTACGTGATTCGATTATTCTCTCCTTTAAGCATATTTTCCTTTTTTGCCAATTACAGCTGGTTATTCGATTATTCCCTAGCTAGCTCTTTGTTAATTCTACACAAAAATGGATGCTACTAATCAAACATGTTGTGATTTATGAGTAACGAAGATATAAAATGAACGAGATAAATTAAGTACGTACCTACAAAGACCGGACACACGTACATACGGTCTTCTTCTAATTTTCTTGTCGTGCAATGTGGAAGGTCTACACATTTCTTCGACGATGCTCTTCAGGACAGCTTTATCATTCATTCATTGCCTTTTTGAATATGATGCACGGGAACTTGAATGATTGATAACTTGATTCATATATGCATGTAAACTGAAGAAGAACTCATAATATTTTTCTTAGCAAAAAAAAAAACTCATAATATTTTGCTTGTCAAGAAAGTGTTTATATATGTAGGAGCAAAGTAGAAAATTTTGACGATAATAAGGGTAAGAAAGTAGATATACTGTTTATGGCTTTCCAATTCAAAAGAATGAAAAGTTCGAATACTACTGATCAAAGTAAAAGCAGCGTGCCCATGCATGTTAACCTAGCTAGCTAGCGTGCCTTTGTTTCTCTTCACAACACCAAAAGAAGATCAAGATGGATGTAGACTTGGATGTACGTTCTTCATTCCGACTATCAATTCTGGTCAAGGGAGGAACTAAAATTTTAAAATGATAGGGACTAATTTTTTTTTTTTATGAGAAAGCTTAATAAACGGGTATACAAATTAGGGGGACTAATTTTTTAAATTTAATTTGTTACATTAAATTCAGCTACAAAATAAAGATTTTCAAAATTTAAGGGATATTATAACCCACTATATAACCCGTGCAACTACATCTTTGATTCTCACATGTCATGGTTTCGATCCGCTGGATATCTTAAATGCATGTAAACCTGTAAAGATAGGTTCGAAAACTATTATTGGCCAAAACCATATATGCCCCATATTGATGGATGGCAAATAATTTGCATGAGGCTGGGGCCATGAAAATGATGAACAAATTCACAACAACAAAAGCATTTCAGATCAAAAGCTAGATGTTGTGGTTCCTATTCTTTTGAGATCCACCCCGGATAAAAGAAAATCGATAGTCGACATTGCTGAAAAAGCAAGAATCACGTTGTTCTATCTGTATTTGTTTGGTACTCTCTCACTCTCACATCTATATATTCATCAGAAGTAGCTAGTGATACATGTATATGTATACGGTGATTATCGAAAATCAGAAAAACATGGATACAATCAAAATAAATGGACACATGTACATTGTACATTTATACGATACAAATAGTATACAAGTCATTGAATAAATCGGATTGAGTTGTCAAAAGTGCAAATTGATCGATGACCAAATCATATAAGGAAATGTACCGAATAAATAAATAAAAATCATATGATGATCGATGGGAGAACGTATCCACGATGTAATTGGTTGATAAAATATTTGTGGGAATCCGATATAAATATTGTTTGGACCTAAAATAAATAGAATTATTTATAGTACATATTGGGTTAAGAATCAACGGGCCGACACTTGAACCCAAAAATATTGCGAATCTGAAAATTACATTTGCGTGCGAGATTCCTAAGCAAGGTTAGGAAAGATTCAAACTAGTGTCTTTGTTTCCTTGAGCGATACATAGAAGTAGAACATTAACCTCTATAAATAGACAAATTAGAGAAGATTTAAAGGACTCTACACACATACACAAATTTGCGCATAAACAAATTTTACTTTCTTAGCGAGTAAACAACCAACGACAACGAGCTTAGAAACTGGTTCACCCGACAGAGCATGGAGATACAAAGGTTCACTCTTGCTACAACCAACGACGACGACGATCAAAGGAGTCTAGTTCACCCGACAGGGCGTGGAGATTCCAACGGTTTACGAAGTCACCCTCAAGCGTTCTCAAAACTCGCCCTTAAGATTGCTCTGCTTTATACTCACACAGTGTGTAAAGTATTGATCATTTATGGCTCAGCGAAGAGACACAAAACCTACGTCTTGAAACAACTTAGACAAGTAGAACTTAACGAGCGATGTTGGAGTTCTCTTCACTCCAATCGCTTGTAAGGAAGCAGAGACGACGCGATGCAATACAAAACTACATTCTACCATCGACAATGGCATGTCAAGAACACACACCCAAGGCAGAGAAAAAAGACAATTTGTGATTTTCTAGTCTCGACAACCTGATTGGAGAAAATCAAGCCAAACATTTTGGCACGCCCAGTGAGACTCAGGTTTAGTGTCTCTTAAAGCAAAAATTGATAATATGTATAAGAAGTCGTATCCTAGCTGCCGCAAACATCCACCACCTAAGTTTTAGGAACATAACTCATCCAGTTGCCGGGGCTTAAGCAACGAGGAAGTCTTACGGAGATTTGGTTCTACAATGGTTTACAAACCAAAATCAGTAGCCGAGATCAAGGCTCTTGATTCAACGACTTACAGAGAATACATTGTGGGACGGGAACATCACGTCGACGGCCAGCTTAACAACATTCTGAAAATGGTTAATGAAAGCGAGGAGACTATGACAAGATTCGCAGCGAAAGTTGATGACGTGCGGTCCGCTATGGAAAATGACCGAAATCAATACAATTTAAAGTTTGATAACTTGACAAACACCCTTGCAGCCTTAAACTAGTCAATGACTGATAACTTCGCAGCCATACAAGCAAGGTTGGATGAGCTGGTCCAATCCTCCCATGATGAGGATGATTAGAAGGATGACGAATATGTTCCACATCAAAACCCTCATCCACCGCCGAATCTAGAGTAAGAGTTGGAGGCACAGAATGCCAGGATCATTATGCAAAGGTAACCTGTTGCGGGCAGGATTCCTACGAGCTATAGTGATCATTTTCCTCCTTCACCACTTAATTAGAGATGGCCCAAGGGATACAGACCCATCACCTTCACTCAATTTAGTGGAGATGGGATTGAGCCAGCTGCCATGCACATGGCAAGATTCAAGATTCAATGTGGCTTTTGGGGGAATCCAAGAGAGTTTAAACTTAGAGTCTTTGAATTATCTTTATCAGGATCCACACTGCATTGGTATACCAGCCTACCACGAGCTTGTGTTCTCAGTTGGGAGATGATGGAAAGGTTGTTTACTGAGCATTTTGGTGGAGCAGAGCTGCGGTGAAAGTTGGTAAACTCTGTCAGATGGCCCAAATTCCTAATGAGTCACCAGCCGCATATTTACACAGGTTCATAACAAAGTATACAAAGAGCAAGACTTTATGCACTATGGATGATCTTGTAGAAATCACAATTGGGGGTCTAAAGGCACGATTACATACGAAGTATGTGGATACAAAGTTTACTTCCTTGAACGTACTCATAGAAATAATGGCACACACTCAGGTAACATACTAGGACGCTGACAACAGACACAATGCATCCAGAGACACTATACCACACAGAGTGTCATAAGACAGTTGCAACAGCTTATCTCAAGGAGGAGTCTGAAGAATCCAAGCCTGAAGATGCAACAGTAGCTGGTGTAAAATTAATAGCAAAGAATCTGGTCAAATCAAAGAAAGTGACTCCTACTAAGGGATCAATGCGAGTATTGACAAGTGCGTTCACCAAGCTAGAGTTTGAAATATACCTATGACGTGAATGTGGCACATGAAATTCTCGATGATATTATTGACAAAAAGTTGACCAAAATAGACTTCGGTGCGTACTCAACTGCCAAGCAGCTACAAGGGAAAAAAGTATAGCAAGTTTCACAACATGTGGAACCACACAACTAAGGATTGTGTGGAATTGAAAGATCAGATCCAAAAGTGGATCAACGAAGGAAGAATCGCAATGGATGTAGCACCCCAGATTGTTTTACTAGACCATCAACCATTCGTAGAAAATGCAGTAGGCACTATAGACCTTTCAGCTTAGAACACTACAAACACTTTTCGCAGCGACAAAGTTGCAGAAATTCTGGATAAGCTAATCAAGGAAGGCATCGTAGTCGTACCCTTTGGCCCATAACCAGACATATGTGGAGCAAATACCAACTTATATTATAGGTTCCATCATGATTGGACACATGATACAAGTCACTGCGAATGCTTGCAAAAGCACATCCAACAATGAGTTGATGAAGGAGAAATTGTAGTACCAGACATCTGCGAGGAAGAAACAAATGAATACTCTTTCTTGGTTGGAACTCTTGAGGTGTCCTGGAGAGGAGAAGCTAAAAGAAAGCAAACTTTGGACCTCAAAGCCACTAGTGAAGCAACACCATCTAGTAGCAAGAAAGTGGACGATTATAGGGGAAATAAAAATAATTTATGCCCGAGGCAACCCATGTGGTTCTATGTACACGGTGTAAGGCTAAGTGTGGCTTGACGATGACTTATGATGAGTTCGTTGAAGCTGTGCGAGTAGCCCCACAAATCAAATCCTCTCCTGAAAACTACCAACCAACCAGTCTAAGGGACTCAAAGAAGGCGCTAAAGGAATCAAGCCTGTATAAGAGGATACATGCATCATAAAAGAAGCCCCAGCCGGTTAAAGACACATAACGAATAACAAAGAAGGCTGCCAAGCCTTACGTTCCCACAACAAGTCGATCCATTATCAAATAAGATGTTTGGTATATGAAGAAGGGGAAGAAAATTATGGAAATCACTCCTACCAGTAAGCGGAAGCTGCAACGACAGTTTGACTCGACAAAGAGAACTCTGGAAGCATTGGACAAAGGATTGATCAAGCCAAATCAGCTGGTAGAATCACTAGAGCAAATTTAGAGGAGACTGAACAGGCTTGCTGCTAATCTAGTAATTGCATATGACAAAAACTCTGACAAGCCTAAGATCAAGACATCTCGGCTAAGTGTGTTTTCCAGGATTAATGAAACAGAGCCAACATCTGATGTGCAGTGGGCAGCGAAGAGGCAGAGAAAAGTGATTAAGGTAGACGAGAAACCAGTGAGAAAATCAGCTTTGGAGCGAATCCAAAAGAAGGTGGAGCCAGTCACCGAGCCCAGCAAGAAGCCAGTACTTATATGGTGTCCAAAGCCCTTGGTAATTGAAGGAACAAAAAAAAACTTACTTCTTCTTCTAGCATTGAGATCAAGGAAGTGATATCAAGATATTCCTCACTCACCATTGTCATTGAAGTGCCAAAAGGACCTAAATCTGAGGTTCATATAGTTCAGCAAGACAGTATGCCTGCTGTGAAGGAAGAGCAAGGGATGGTAACAAATTCATCACCCACAAACTTAGTAATAGGAAATAATGAAGACAAACAGTTGGTGGACTACGGAGATGATGATGTTATAAAGGACATCTATACAGAAGACATGCACGTAGGCATTGTTTATCTCTTACCAGCCAGGTTCACTACGCCAGTTAAGGCCGAACAAGTGGCTTTAGTAAGCAAGGCCGTGAAATGAGTAATCCTCGCTGAACATAAAGAAGAGGAAGATCTTGTACCGATTGTTGATCCAGCTATACGAAAGTCATACATGATGTTCTCCAAACTCACTGCCACAATGGCGTCACACATATACTAATCTACATTACAACAGGCATGAGGGGCATCCAGTTAAGCACAATCATGGTGGACACAGAGGCAACAATGAACATTTTGACTACCCTAGCAATGAATTTGCTAGGGATCCTCAGATATTCCATTTAGACAATATCTATGACTATCAAGAACTTTGTAGACACTTGAATTGCTGTTCGTTAAGGTCAAAGTCGGTTCTGCCATTGGAACCCATACTTTCTTTGTCTTGGATTGTAACACATCTTATAGTGCCATCTTGGGAAGGTATTGAATTCATAGAAGTTACTGCGTACCATCATTACTCCATCAGCAACTCCTGATCTGGGACATGGAAACTGAGGAATCACACTTGATCAATGCAGATCCGAGACCATACTCTGTTTTAGCTAATGCTTTAGATGACAATTACTACAATGGAACTTTAAGGCCATTAGAGGTGTGTGGCATCGACAACAAAGGCCGACATGTTGGAGTAACGACCTCTGACCTAGCTTAATGGAGGATAATGCAAGCTAAAGATGACAAAGCATGACCATTCTACCTTGAGCTAGCCTCGACTAGCCATCAATGATATGACCTTCTGAGAAATTGGAAGCGGAGGCTTGCGCTTCTCTATGTGCAAGATTTTAAACCTATATGATAAAGAAACATGCCTATGATTATCTGCCTATGATAACATCGACAAAATGTATTAATATGGACGTGCAACAAGGAGTATTGGAAGAAGAAGATATCATTCAGTTAGCCCCAACAACATTGGATGATACTCCACATAAAGTAAAAGATTCTACTGAAAAGATCAACCTGGGAACAGCAAGTGAGCCAATAGAAGTGGCCATTAGCACCTTCTTAGCAATGCTTGTTAAGGAAGAAATAGAAAAGATGTTGAAATCATGAGTCATCTAAGTGGCTAAGTATACTGAATGGATATCCAATATTATTCCTGTGGGAAAGAAGAATGGTGAGTTGTTAGCACATCCCGGGGGGGGGGGGGGGGATTATGCAGCACATGAGTTGACCCAACTCGCTACATGTATCAAACTTGCTAATGGTGTACAAGAATACGAGAACGTATTTTGAAGGTCGAACACAGAATGATCCCTTCCTTTATGACTAAGAAAGAGAATAATGATGAATGGTATGTAGCAGCAGCCTTAGACTCAATTGATACAGATTGGAGGGGGTCAATTATTGCATACTTAAAGGACCCCAGTTTCTCGGTGGACAAACACACTAGGTATTTCACTCCAAATTATCTTCTGCGAAGTGATGACTTGCTTAGGCGGGGAGAATATGAAGTGGATTTACTCTGTGTTTATGGAAAAAAGGCCAAACGACTATTGCGAGAGGTCCATTTAGGAGTCTGTGGAGCTCATCAACGGCATGGTTACTATTGGCCTTCCATATTGAAAGATTTTATATCTTTTGCCAAAGGATGTGAAGATTGCCAAGCTCATGGAGCAATCAGTCACATTCCTAACATTCCTATGCAACCAATCATTAAGTCATGACCAGCAAGAGGATGGGCTTTGGATTTGATTGGGATGATCTATCTCTATTCATCCATACAGCACAAGTACATCATCGTGGCTACAGATTTCTTCACTAAGTGGGTTGAGGCAAAACCATTAAAGGTGGCTTCTACTGCTGTGATCAGACAATTCTTGTATGAAGACATCATATGTCGTTTTGGAATTCCATAATACTTTGTCGCAGATAGGGGGGGGGGCAGCATTTATATATGAATAAGTGGAGGAGCTAATAACAGATTTCGAGATCCAGTTTTTTCATTGTTCACCTTATTATGCACAATCCAATGATCAAGCTGAAGCAAGCAACAAACTGATCATCCACATTCTTAAACAAATGCTCGTCGACAACCCTTATTTATGTCATGAAGAGTTATTCAGCACACTTTGGGCTTACATGACTTCAAAACATGCTCCTACAGAATTTACTCCTTATACATTAATGTTTGGTCATGATGCAGTCTTGCCTTTGGAAATTAATGTTCATTCTTTGCGCGTCATAGATCACCATCAATTAGTGGGTGAAGATTACGTTCAAGTAATGTGACAGGAACTTGAAGACTTAGACGAAAAATGCATTGATACTTTGAACAATTTGCTCATTGAGAAGAAGAAGGTAGCTCACATCTATGATCTTCGCACCAAAGGTTTAAGCTCTACAGTAGGAAGATCAGTAATTGTGGCCAAATCCAGCAATGTAATTCCCATGTTTTCAAAAGGGAACAAAAAAAAAGGTGTTGCTGCTTGTTTCCCAAAAACACAAAGCAACAGTGACTGAAGCACGATTACCTCCTTGAGGAAGGTTGAAACTTAAATCCAAGGCATGGGCAATACCAGCCTCTGCCCAGAACTCATCATCCAAGGACTTTCGATCCTTATACCACTGAATTTTGTCCTCCTTAGTGCTCAGCCACTTGCCTAATTTTACTTCAGCATCCTTGCCATCCCATTGAGTGGGTGCAACGGCTTCAACATGATCAACAATTAGGGACCGTTTCACACCTCATCCAAGGGCAGAAGATGCCTTAGAAGTGCTTGTGGTTGTACCGAATATGACTTCATCACCTTTACTTATTTGAAACCTTTCATATGGAATATCTTGGTCACGATGAAGGTGTTGGTGCATATGATCGCAAAACTTGATGACATCCTCTCCATAAGCCTCTGGACAAAACTTTTGATAGGGCGCCATTGTTGCAGGATGTATAAAGAAGAAGAAAGAAATGGACAGAAATGGCAGTAAGGTTTAGGATGAATAAGTTTAGAAAAGAAGTTTTGTGAGTAAGAGAGAGAGAGTGTGAGGCCAAATAAATATAAAAGTTTAAAGATTAGGCGCGACTTTTCGAGGAGATACACTTGAGTAGCCTAAGCAAGGTTAGTGAACCGTTGAGAAGAGCGACACGTCGCATCGACATTAAAAGACCTTTTCGATTACCTGAGATTTAATCTCGAGGTCTGTGGGGCAATGTTTGGGCCCAAAATAAATATAACTATTTATTGTACATGTTGGGTTAAGAATCAACGAGTTGGCACATGCGGCCCAAGAATGTTGCAAATCTGGACATCACATTTGCTTGCATGATTCCTAAGCAAGATCGAGAAAGATTCAAACTAGTATCTTTGTTTCCTAATTAATAATGTTTCCTTGAGCAATACAGAGAAGTAGAACATCAACCTCTTAAAATAGACAAATTAGAGAAGATTTAAAGGACTCTACACGCATACACACATTTGCGCACAAGCAAATTTTATTCTTTCGGCGAGTAAACAACCAGCGACAACGAACTTAGAATCTGGTTCACCCGACAGAGTGTGGAGATTCAAAGGTTCACTCTTGGTACAACCAACAAAAACGGCGATCAAAGAAGTCTGGTTCACCCGACAGAGCGTGAAGATTCTGACGGTTTACGAAGTCACCTTCAAGTGTTCTCAACACTCACCCTTAAGATTGCTTTGCTTTATACGCACACAGTGTGTAAAGTATCGATCCTTTGTGGCTCAGCTAAGAGACACAAAACCTAAGCCTTGAAATAACTTAGGCAAGTAGAACTCAACGAGTGAGGTTGGTGCTCTCCTCGCTCCGATCGCTTGCAAGGAAGCAGAGATAATGCGGTGCAGTACACTACATTCTGCCCTCGACAGTGACACACCAAATACGCACACCTAAACCAGAGAAAAGAGATAGTTTGTGATTTTCTAGTCACGGCAACCTTGTTAGAGAAAATCAAACCAACCAAATATGAAGTTGATAACAAAGTCCACGAGGAAGACTTTAAAAATAACGTGCAATGTCATATATTGTAGATGAAACTCTGTTTACTCAAACTCAAGGGATGATTCAGATCAGAAAAATAAAAGTAAATAAAGGGATGTTTAAATACAATTTATAGGAACAACTCCACGATATATCTCCAGAGTCTGCCAAAAATCTTGAGCAAGAGAATGTTAGTTAGTAAAACATGTTTAGCTCATATTTACATTTCCTTTTTATTTACGAAATGACGTTAACTCAATGCGATTGTATTCCACTAACGCAATATCTCTCTTTTTACGCTCTTTGAAGAATGTATAGTGCGGATTTTGTACTTGTGGTCAGTGAATTTGGTGGTCAGTCGTGGTAAATTGTCGTTAGATCTATATCCAACGATAAATAATTAAAAAATATTCGGAAGACAATCTAATATTATATGTTGGATACAAATCTAATGACAATTGACCACAAACTCACTGACCACCAAAACATGACTACGTATGATGCTTCGTTCCACTACTTTCGATAATATCAATGAAGCTATAAAAACTCTTAACATTATTCATTTAGAAAAAGAACATAGACAAAAGGCTTAACACAGCATGTGCTATAGTTGAACGAGTCTCGTTCTATTGGTCAGTGAATTATGTGATCAGTTGTGATCAACTACTGTTAGATCTGCATTCAACAGTAGATAATTAAAAAATAGTTAAAAGATAATTTAATATTATATATTAGATGCAGATATAATAATAATTGACAACGATTGACCACGAATTTATTGACCATTAATATAAGGGAGTAGTAACTAGAATCATGTCAAATAATTATCGTACTTTCAATTAGTAGGCTCTAAAATACGGTTGTGGATACCAAATTATGACACTAATTATTTTGAGTGGCCTCAACTTCTATGACTCTTGAGTATCGACACCTCCAACTTTTAACATGATATAAAGTTGCATCATTTTTTTTAACATGACGTGTGTAGTGTAGTTGTTCAACACATTAATCTCATAGTAATAGTAGTGCGAGCTTTATAACCAAAACGTTGTCGGTTAGAACGGACAATTCTTGGGTTAAATCAAATGCAATGCACATATGAACTCTGTGCAATGCTTCGTCCACTAATTTCAATAGCTTCTATGAAATTTAACAACTGTGTCGTATTTTTTTTCTAAAAAACATCAGACGGGTGAAAGTTATTTCCGTTTATTATTTAGATTAATCATAATATTTTGTGATGGAGGGGATAATAAATTTTTATTCAGTGTTACATAATTTTTATTACAAAATTTTTTCAAGAGAACATTCTGAATAATCACAGATGTATTTTTTCTCTAAAATTTATCTAACTTATAACAATCATGTCGTATTAGTCTCTTCAAATTTTCCAACGAAAACAAATTTCATTATTGTGGTAAAATATATGTTGAATAACAATAAATTGGATAATTTAAAATTACTTGGAGATCACACATGAACCAGAAACAAAGGTATTAATAAAGAGCACACACAAATTCAATATAAATTATAAAGTGTTGTCGATATATTGGACTTTTTTCTATAAATAATTGCCTGGTTCGCCATTCTCGTGCAAAACGAAGCAGGCAGAAGCCTGAAGACAGCAGATATCCAGAAGCCCGGAACTAGTTTATACACACATAAGAAAGAGAGTGAGAGAATCTCAGAGACTGTCACTTCTGACTATCAACACGGACTAGATTCTTCCATAGTCACTCTAATTAATTAATTTTTATTATTAATTTCTTCCACGCTCTATCGAAGCTTCACCAATTCCGCAGCCGCAAAAAGACCAATCTTTCGACCAGGCAAGACCACTTTCCCTGTTCATCTTTCTCCGCTTTCTCATCTTTGTTGTTCTTGCTGTTCTTTTCACTTCACATATGTACTGTCCGTCTTTCTTATCATTCTGATTTTGTAAAATATGTTGTGAATGTAAATGCGGGTATTTTCTCCTTTCTTCTGTGCTGTTTATGTTCAATTTGATCTCCCCAACTTGTCGAAAACAGAGGAATCGTCTCAGTTATAATCCTATGCAGCTTCTGTGGTTTCCTGTGAAATTTATAGGACACAAAGATGAACGATAAATTTGTGTTGTAGGAGGAACTAGAATTCGAGACTTATAATACGAGAATCTTCTGTTTTTTTTTTAATAATCGGGTTAATGCTTTTAGCAGTTGTCGGTGTTCTGATGTTGTCTGTTTCTGGGGAGAAGGCTTGTGTTTTGTTACTTTAGTTTAGTTGCTGAGGTAATGCAGGAAAATAGTTAGCAACTTAGGTTTGAAGTATTTTACTTTCTCAGCTAGTATTATTTGGGGCCCAGTAAATGGATTATATAAAAGTTCAGATGATTCTTGGAGTGGTATAATTTTTGGTGTGGTGTAGTTTTTGTTTTACTGCGTGAAGCCTTAAGAGGGATTTGTGTGATTTGGGTTGATTTTGTGTGATATGGTTGTAGAGAAAATCATGCTCATTATGATCCCTTTTCTCTAATGAAGCCTATTTTGACATAAAGAGTGAATCTTTCCATTTCAATCTTATTTTGGTTTATAAGTTGAAGCCTTTTGCTTGGAGTGGTTCATGAAATTGTTCGTCTGGTATGTTCATGAAGGAGTGAAACTTTTCCATTTGCTGCATTGTTTTTATTGTATAAGAAGATAAAGGGTTTACCTTGATGCAGTTTATGTGTGCGTTTCTGTTAGAAAGTTTGTCTAGTGTGATTACTGTGAAGACTGTTGTTTTTCTATACTTATTTCTTATGAGTACTTGTTGATTCCAGAGACTGGAGTCGGAGAAGACGAAAAAAGTTTATGGGGGACGACGCAGGAAGAGGTTTGGAATGCCAGAAGATTATGGATGGGAAGGCGAGTAATGGAAATGGCTCAGAGAAGGCCATCCCTTCTTGTTGCTTGAAGGCTAAGGCTTCTGACCCCGAGGCTGATGCAATATGCCATTCTACTGTTGTTTCTGGCTGGTTTTCAGAATCCCAGTCTCACACAGGTCATTATCTGTGATATCTTCGCTTATAATCCCACTCAACTTCTATCTTTCCCATCAGCTAAGCTATACATAGTCTTGTTGGATGTCCAAGCAGGTTGATAACATTGACCCCCTTTATTTTTTCTTTCTTTTATGCAGATAAGGCTAGTAAAAAGACTTACTTCAACAACCCGATGTGGCCTGGTAGGCAGTACTTGGATGCATCTGTAAATTCACTTCTGTTCATGTTTGCATCAGTAGTACCTTCATATAAATTGCAGCTCATAGATATATTTCAGTTGAACGTTCCCACTCTTACTGTAAATCACTAAATCGTGTTTATGTCTGGGAATATGCCTCTGATAACCCTTTTTATACTTTTCTTTTATTCTTAAAGGTGAAGCTCACTCACTGAAAGTAGAAAAAATTCTATTCAAGGGGAAATCAGAGTTTCAAGAGGTTTTGGTTTTTGAGGTTTGGCATTCTCATCTTGAAGTTTATGTCTGGCTGCTTATGTGCATTGTCTTCTTACTTTTTTGTAACAATTTTCTTTTGTATTATAAATGTGGATTCCTTCTTATGCAGTCTTCCACATATGGAAAAGTTCTTGTTCTTGATGGCATTATTCAGTTGAGTGAGAAGGATGAATGTGCATACCAGGAGATGATAACTCATCTGCCTCTTTGTTCAATTCCCTCCCCGAAAAATGTAATTTTCATCGTACATCCATCTTTAATTTGATTTTGTGGTGTGTTTGCTGCCATGTGCTTAAATATGGCTGTCCTGTCTGCCAATTGTACATGTATTGTTTCTGCTATTACATAGTGCCACTGGGTTTTGTGATGATATCCTTTTCATACCCTGTAAATGTTGCCACTTTACCCTGGACAAGTGTATCTGGGTTTAGGAGGCATTTTGAAAAGGGATTGGCCACTCTCTTATTGACCAGAAACGTCTTGCTTCATAGAATGGTGTTTGTGACTTGTTTTGGCTGCAACAACTCAGTAGCTGACTATTTGCAATTTGAAACGAGTCATATATGCTGTGCTCCTCTGTCTAGATAGTGTGTCTTCAAACTCATATTGGGTGTATTTGTACCTACAAACATTAGTTACCATCACAAGTTTTCTATTTTCTTGTCTAGTCGGGAATATGTTTTTGGTTTGATAACGAGAGTTTCTTAGATTCCTTCATAAATTTTACTGATAGTACAGTATTCTTCTTATGATGCTAAATGATATAAGATCCTCGACGCAGGTTCTGGTTGTTGGAGGTGGTGATGGTGGGGTTCTTAGGGAGATTTCACGCCATCCTTCTGTTGAGCATATTGATATTTGTGAGATAGATAAGATGGTTATAGATGTTCGTATTCGTTTCCTTTGTTATTTGGATCGTTGAGTATTTCTGTGGCAACTAGCTCATATTTTGTGGCTTGTTTTTCCTTCTAGGTGTCTAAGAAGTTTTTTCCAGATCTAGCTGTTGGATTTGAGGACCCTCGCGTCCATCTTCATGTTGGTGATGGTACGCTTATTGTTGATATTTTACCTCCATCTGTTTGATTAAAAGGTTTGATCAGATTGTTTTTTTCTGTCTGGCTTGCCATTCCAATCATACTCATTTCGTTACCTGACAGCTACTGAATTCTTAAGCAATGCACCTGAAGGGAAGTATGATGCTGTGATTGTTGATTCCTCAGATCCTGTAGGTAATTTATCTGTCCTTTTCATAATTTACCGAACACTTCCTGCTGAAGTGCTGATAATATATCTGTTGACATGTTTACTTTGGAAGATGTGTTTATGCTTATACTTATCATACTTTTATGGTTGTGGAACGTAATGTGTAAATATATGGCATCTTTTATGCAGGTCCTGCTCAAGAGCTTGTAGGGAAGCCATTCTTTGAAACAATAGCTAGAGCATTGAGGCCTGGTGGTGTTCTTTGTAACATGGCGGAGAGTATGTGGCTTCATACACATCTTATTGAAGATATGATCTCTGTGTGCTGTCAAACATTCCAGGGATCAGTCAATTATGCATGGGCGAGTGTTCCTACATATCCAAGGTACTACTTTCTCACATATGTTTTCAGTTGGCCGATTTTGGTATATACTAAAATCAAAATGTAGTCTGAGATAAAATGAACCTTTCCACTCTAATATCATTTTTATTCTGATTTTATGGTTATGCAGTGGTGTTATAGGTTTTGTGCTATGCTCAACTGAAGGCCCTCCTGTTGATTTCAAAAATCCAGTCAATCCTATTGAGAAATTGGAAGGAGCTGTCAAACAGAAAAGAGAACTTCGGTTTTATAACTCTGAGGTATGAGCTCCATTGGAATCAGCATTTGTATCTATTAATATTACTTGCAATTTCATTTATTCACCGCAATTATGTTTGTTTTTCCGACAGATGCACTTGGCTGCCTTCGCCTTGCCTCCTTTTGTGAGGAGGGAGGTGAGCTCACTCCGTGATTCTTCAGATCCAGCAAAACAAAACCGCTTGTCGTGAAGTTTATAAGAAGCAGCAACTGGTCAGTCTGTTTCCTGCTTATTAATATGATTTTCATAAGCAAGAATAGAAACCAGGTAATCATGGTTGATGAGCGCTCTGGAGGCATTTCGGTTTAACTAGTACTGTATGTTTAGTGCTGTGACATTATTGTATATTATGAGAGATGTTCTCAGATTATCTAATAATTATGATTCTAAAATAAATATTATAGTTCATAATCTATTCTACCCATCTTCGTATCTTCTGAGAATGACACCATTCATACTTTGATCTACTTATCGAAGACAATTGGTGCCTGTGTATACACCCTAATCAGCTTCATAAGAACGCTCTTACAAATAAAATGGTAAATGTATGCTTTGCAACAAGACCAAAACTTTACACAGAGATCAGTGTAAAAAACATGTAGCCATAACGCCAAGACTACCTAGGGCGTGTTGGTGGCACTATCTCCTCTGCAGGTACTCAATTTTATGTCTTGGCGAATTTGCAGCTCCGGCGCCGCCACCGCCTGCTGCTGGCGGCCTATTTGGTGCAGGTCCTACACCGCCGGCAGGTGCCGGCCTAAATGGCGCAGGTCCGACACTGCCTGCAGGTGCCGGACGAGCTCCACGGCCAGCAGCTGCCGGACGAAGTGTTGCTGATCCTATAGCAGCTTCCTCATCGTATTTCCAATACAATTTGCACTTGGTGGCTACTGTTTTCAAGTCCTTGGCCGTGATAGCAAACCCTTCCACTCTCGTGTGACACTTGACATTTTCTCTCGAAATCGGAA
Organism: Geum urbanum; assembly: GCA_946800695.1. NCBI lineage: Eukaryota > Viridiplantae > Streptophyta > Magnoliopsida > Rosales > Rosaceae > Geum > Geum urbanum. The sequence continues at coordinate 41,326,305 of OX327017.1, read as the reverse complement.
CGTTTGAATAGGATACATGCTGCATGTTCTCGGATACCCAACTCAGAAGTTGTTCGTCTCCGTAGATGCCACCGTTCTCTACAATCCTCCGGATCGAACTAGAGCTGGACGAGTAGACCCACATTGTTCCTTCTGTCACCAGCACCATTCGATCAACTGGTTCGTCCACTTTGGCAACGAAGCTATGCTCAGGGTATATCACAGGCTTCAGATAATCGCATATCATCTTCAAAACTTTGGGATTCATACCTTGAAGCATTGGCACCTACAAACACACACACACACACACACACATTAATTTCCAAGTTAAACCACCTAACCACTCATGTTTTGGTAGTTAGCGAGTTTGTGGTTAATTATCGTTAGATCTGTATCCAATATATGATATTAAATTGTCTTCCAACCGTTTTTTAATTACATATAATTGGATGCATATTTAACAACAATTGACCACAACTGACTATAGAATTCTTAATTAGTGAATTTGTGGTTAATTACAATTAGATTTGCATTCAACAGATGATATTAAATTGAATTCCAACTGTTTTTTAATTATATATCGTTGGATGCAGATTTAACAATAGTCAATCATAACTGACAACAGAATTCACTGACCACTCAATAAGACTCTAACTCTGGATTCAATCATAAGTCATAATCATTATGTAACTAAGAGTACGTAGTCTTACTGTTCTCAGTGTACTCATGCAGAGAACACGTTTTAGAGACTTCTTGGTAGCCCAAGGAAGAATGTTGAATAGATTCTCCACGTCTGCGTGCTTGTCTTGCTCTAATTTCTCTCTTATCTTGGTCATGATTTCTTTCCTCAGATTTTCAGGGACGCCATTTCTCTGCATCCACACCTTCATATCTTGCTCTTTTGATTTTATCTTCCTTCTTATCTCCTCTGATTTCTCAGTTTCCATAGACATAAATGTCTGTTCACCATGCAAAAATGCATTAGCATGATCAAGATTGCATTGATAGATCTTAAGGAAACTTAACATATAGAGATGTATAAAGAGATTCATAGCATGCCAACCTGCACATTTCCAATGAGGTACAAAAACAGTAACAAGCCAATGATAGAGATACCAATAGCGAAGAAGTTCTCCCACACATAGTTACTGGTTACAAGATTTGTCCCGAAATTACTGCAAGAAGTCAATCAAATGTTCATGATTAATAATTAATGTGACAATGGAAGGAAATTACTGTAAAATTTTACAACATACTTATCAAACTACTACGAACCTCAAATTTCGTAGACCCCACCAGAAAGAGAAGCACAATTTCTGTGTAAAATTGGTTGAAATTGTGTTATTAGACTTGAGGGAATCGAGAAATATTCCAAAGTCAAATGGTCCATTTCCATCATTTTGTATAGAGCATGATGCATTTAGAGATGCCACAAGCTCCGTCATGTCCGGTGATTCTTTGTAACCTTCGCAGTAAAAATTACTTATACATTCGTGACCGCAACTTCGGTGCCAACATGATGTCTCTCGTTGAATCGAAAAAAAATACCAAAAGGCTCCAAGCACCTGCAACACATATATTAGTAAGACAACGATTCTCAATGATTAATCAACTGATATATATATATATATATGTACTAATTTATACGGAAGTAGATGGAGAATGTGCTCCCATTTGCGGAAGTCTATGTTTAATTAGTCAGACAATGGCGGAATTAGAATTCGAGAATGGTGTTTAAGTAAGTTAATGTTTAATTTATAAATTAATGTATGTGAACACATAGTAGGACTTCCCTTATTTTCTTCTTCAAAATTCGGGGTGGGCTATAGAGAGATGGAGACAGAGTTGAATACCCAAGGGGAATAACTTTGCTCCATATATTCAATAAGTTCTGACTTTCTTTTGTCAACTTGTATTAAAGAAATTTATCATGGATCGGTAGAAAATAATTGATGGAAAAATAATTAAACTTACGTGGCTTGCAAAGATGTAGAGGAAAAAATTGAACACTCCTTTGATCCAAATTCCATGACCCTTTGTTAGTTTCTTGGAAGATAAATATACACGATAGATCCTTGCCAAATATTGAGCAAGAAGAAAAAAATTCAGAAGCTTTCTCTGGTCTAGATATCCAGGGCCTCTCATCTTGTAGAACACAACAAGTAGTAGCAACTGGACAGATTAAACAGCGCGTAATATCCATCAGTTCATAATACTTGAAAGTTTCCAAAGATCGATTTCATGCAAATTAAGTTTAATATTTCAATTACTTGTGGGATGGGAAGAACAGCAAGAACATCGGTTATGAGAGAGCTCCATGACAAATTCGAAGAAACTGCACCGACGTACTCAAAGAAATACGACGTTTCCGAATCCTCCGGATTAGGTTGATCGGTCGCTGCAGCTATAAAAGCTTCACGGATCTGATAGATAATATGGAGTATGAAAGTGAAATCCATAATGGTACGCAAAATGATAGTTACGGTCTTGAGATCATTGTCTGCTTGAAGACACTTTCGTTCCCTATCGATGATGGGAATGTAGAAGAACAATGGATCTAATGACACTGCAATAACACAAGCCGCTACGAAAATCGTATCCCACCATGTACTCCGATTCGAAATTCTAGTCCACCACGAGACGAGTCTCCGTTTTGGTTTTTCATCGTCCTGTGGTTTCCGGCGGAATCCACAGTGAGTGTTGTAACCTGGAGTGAGACTAAAAACAAGAACAGAGAAAGAAATCAGAAAATTATTGAAGAAGAAAAAACCTCATCAGTGTAGTACGTACGTATGAACTTTCAGAAAACTAAGTAGAATCGAAGAAACTAACCTTATTTCAGGGGCTTCATTATCCGCCGAGTTCAGCATTGTTTAGATTCAAAGAAATTAAAACTACTACTGTTCGAAGTTTTTATAGCAATTTGTAGTGCTGGATTGATTTTTATAGACCCACATGCAAGCACACTTGCAAGTTGTTAATTAACTAAATTTGTACGTAGTAGTTTGCCTTAACGAAGAACTAGTCAAATCCAGCTAATGTCTATATCTTCAAGCCCAGACGTATGAATTAATTCTAGCCATACAAAATTACGAATTAACCTACAACCATGAACATGCCGGTCCTCATTTGGAAATATTATGATTCTTTTTCGAAAATATAAAATTGGTAGTTGCTAATTAGTTGATTATATTATTTATATATATAACCTCAACAAATGGAGCTAGGGTTTCAATTCCTCAATGACAGAATCTTATGACTTATACATAGCATAACATTTGAGTTTTTGTGTTTGTTTTTGTATATAAATTACTATTGTGATCGAGAGGAGCCAGCAAACTTTAGGCAACTCTCGTATAAGGTGCTAATTGACTAGATCGTTTCAAGTCAACTCCATATTACGCGCACTATATATAACTATAAATTACACAAGTTGTAAACTTAGAATATATACTGTGGCATACCTAACACGTTAGCCTATTTTCTAGCATAAATCAACGTACCTATCGTTACATTCGTTCTTTTATATATTTTCCAGTGAGGATTTTTGAACTTAATTAAGATCTCCTCTATCGTGGTTGACATTGATTAAATCAACTAATTAAGCGTCTCTATAACATAATCCGAGAATAGAACTTGAAGAAGTGGTTTGGTCATGGAATTTTTTGGTGTATAACACGCACCTTATATATATATATATATATGGGAATATTCATAAAACTATTGGCTCAAAAGTCCATAGGCCACCAATTCAAGATATATAAGATCATAAACAATATGCAGTTGGTGCAAATTCATGAAAGGCCACGCTATATGAAAATGTCATATCCATTCTGATTTGGAAGTTATATATACGTAGATACATGACATAGCTGCTAGCTAGCAACCTTTAAGAGCACCAAGAGGAGAGGGGTAACTGATCCCGCATGACTTTACTGATGATCTTTTGCAGCTTCTCACTTGCACTATCACTCTGAATATCCAACCTATTTAGAGACCTAATACTATATATGTTTCTTTTTGCCTTGTCTGCGCCGACGAATCTCTTTCTCTATGGAAGACACTGCAAACTCCTCCAACATAGATTGGTTGCTGAATTCAGATATCTTCTTTTTCTTGGTGAAATTCCACCAGCATTTAATGGCCACACTTTTCAAGTCGTCTGCATTTAGTTCAAAGGCTTCAACTTTTGTGACAGGCTTAATCATTCTCGTCGAGATAGGTAACTCGTCGAAAGAGATGAACTTTGATGCCCAATCTAGAAGTTCATCTGCTCCATAGTAGTCCCCTTTCTCAATAAACTCGGAACCAATTTTACCACCTTTACCATTTGTCTTGTAAGTGTGTACTGTGCCATGTGCAGTGGCGAATCTAAAAAAAAATTCAGGTTGGGCAAGATTAAATATAATCAGAGTATTGTTTATAGTCGAATTTGGAGAATTGTTTATAATCAAATTTGGAGAAGAAACATTGGTGTTGGTTAGTATATTGGTTATCAACAAGTTATAGGAGTGTAAGACGTATAACTAATAGTCTACGAATTAATTCTTCAGACTTGAAACTGAGAAAAGTTAATTTCAAAACAAAATAAATATAACAAAAAAAAAAGAACAAATAAATATTCACTCACGTGAATATGAAAGATAGGAAGAGAAAAATGTGTAGCAAGGACGCAACTTAAGGAGGAGAGTCTTTATGACTTAAAGAAGAGTAAAAGTTGTATTAAAAGGAAAAGAGAAAGAAAAAAAAAAGTATAGTAGAAGTCCTCTATTTTAACGACAAAAGTTTAATTAATTTTGCTACTCAAACGACATTGCATCTTGTCTTATTTCTGCGAGAGTACCAGTACAGTATTGTACTGTTTATCATCTGTTCGTCTTCCTTCGTACATTTTTGGATTTTTGCCATTTTCATCTGAGTTTTTAGCCTTTTTCACTCCAAATTAACACTACATGCCTATAAAACTTAAACTAATCTTCAAATCTCAGGTTATGTAACTGCCCACCCTCGCCTATACATGGATCCACCAGTGGCCACGTGTGATGAAAACCCTCTTATCGAGTCGACTACCTTCTCCGATAATGCAACTCTCCTCTATACTCCATCAGATCCAGGCTCTCGGAGATTCCTTTCAACAATTTTATCCCCATAGTTTGAAGCATTGGAACCTAATAAACATTGTTATTAGATTTTAGAGGAATTATCACTAATGCTACCTCACAAATAAGTTATTCATCATTTTGGTGCTTCACTTTTGAAAACTATCACTTTGATACCCCACATTCAAATCCATAATTAAGATCAGTGTTTGCCGTTAGTAACACCGTCAATATATTGAAAAGTTATTGAAAAAAATACCAATTTTTAAGACTCAAATATGTGATTGCATGCAAGAAATTAAGAGAGGTAAAGAACAACGAAAAAAGATATAGAAAAGGAATAGGAAAACAAAAATAGAAAAAAGTGTTGGAAATATTTGTTTTTCTAATAAGTTAATGACGTTACTAATGACAGGGTTGATCTTAGTTTGAATTTGGATGTGAGGTGTCGAAGTGATGGACTTCAAAAGCGAGGTACTAAATTGATGGATAACTCATTTACAAGGTACTATTCATAATAAAAAATCTAAATTTTATCTCAAATCTTTCCACTATCAATTTCAGTTGACCAATCACAAAAAAAAAGACTTACTTTCTTCAAGGTAGCCAATTGAAGATAGCGCTTGATGTATTTACTATGTGCTGATGGAGGAACATCGATGATGTTTTCAACTACCTTGAAGATAGCGCTTGATGTATTTACTATGTGCTGATGGAGGAACATCGATGATGTTTTCAAATTGGACATCTTTGTTCTTTTCAAGTTTTTGTTGTATGAAATGCATGAGGACTGCCTTCAAATTGCTAGGCAGGACTTTTCTAGATAGCCACAACTCGACTTCTAAATTCACTACAAGAAAAATTCACCTAGACCGCGGACCGTTTCCGTCGTCTAGGTGAGCTTTTCCGTCTTCTAAGTACTTAGACGACGGAACCTCTGTGGAGTATGTTCCATACTCCAAGTGCTGTCGTCCAGGCACTTGGACGACGGAGACGGAGTATTCCACGGTCCAAGTGCGACTTAGACCGCAGACATTCTCCATGGTCCAAGAACGCACTTGGACCATGGAGAATTGATCTCCGTCGTCCAAGTTCGTTCTTGGACAGCGGAGAATGTACGCGGTCTAAGTCGCACTTGGACCAAGGAGATCAATTCACCGTCGTCCAAATTCGTTCTTGGACCGCGGAGTTTTTGGACTTTCTCTGCGGTCTAAGTGCTCATGTAGACCATAGAGAATTGATCTCCGTGGTCCAAGTGAGTACTTAAACCGCAGAATTTTTGGGCTTTTTCTACTGTCTAAGTCGTCACTTAGACCACAGAGAATTGATCTCCGTGGTCTAAGTGATTATTTAATTTTTTAAAAATTAAACTTTAATTTATAGTAAAATATTAGTAAGTTAATTAAAATACTCCATTCTCATTTAAATAATTAAATATGTTTAAATTAATTAAATATAATAAATTGTTACTTAAATAATAAAAATTAATTTGTACATACATGAAATTAAATCATTCGGAATCGGAAAAAAACGATATAATAAACTACACAAACTACTAAAATACTGGAGGAGCAAATGCGCCGCCGAGTCCTCCGCCTCCAGTCGGGTCGTCGTCGTCGAGGTATGGGTTCAGAGAAGGTTGACATTGTCGTTGAGCGTGATTTTCCATGAGGGCGTCGAGTTAGGCTATCTGCGCTTCTTGCTGATCAAGCTTTTGACGCATAGATTGATTTTTCTCCCGTGCGAGTCGAGCCTCTTCAAAGGCTGCTTGGACGGCCGCAGCCTAAGTACTTTTCCTTGCCGAACCTCCCGTAGATGAGTCGGAGGAAAAATCTCGCATCACCTTAGGTCCCATCCCCCTAACCTCCCTTCCAGCTCTAGGACCGTATACCTCATCGACGATTGCAGTTTGGCTCTCCATCGATAGAGGAGGCAGGTCTTCAGGCGGCAAATTCGGGTGTGCAAGCTGAGTGTTGACTAATTCCTCTTGTGCCCGTTCTACCAACCTCGCCTGAAAAAAATAATAAAATAAAATAATTATAAATTTGTACGAAAATTTAATAAATAATAATTAAATAATAACTACGCTAATTAAAAGCACATATATATCACTTACGCCGTATTGACTCGCTTCATTCTCGAGTCCAGACATTACGTACGCGCTGATGCTAGCATCGAGATAAAGGTGTTTGGAGTCTTTATCTCTGTGCTCCTTGGCTATTTGAATCACTTGCTTGGCGCTGGAGGTATGGTGTTTGTCCTTCTTCCCCTGGTTGGTTTTGTTAATTTCGGAGAATTTCTGTTGGACAACATAAATCATTAAAAAAATTAATGAGTAACTAAAATAAAAATAATTCAATTCTCTTAATTTAATTAAAAAAGTAAACACCTTATATTCATCATCTTGGAAGTGGTTACACAACCACTGCCACTCATCTTTCCTATCCCCACGCAGCTCTACGGGGGTAGGCACGAGACCGATATTTTCATAATACACATGAAGCTTATACTTCCAATCACGGTAGATGGAGTTGGCAGTTTGGTTGATATGCCTAAGCATCGCCGGTGTGGGATCCACCTCATATTGTTCATATCAGAAATAAATAGAAAGTTATAATCGTATATATTATGAAATTACGATTTTTATTGGTTATTAGAAAATAAATTTAAAATTGTACGTATTACGTACTGAAAGTTCTTTAAACAGTTTCGCCTCTCTTCATCTGGCAACTCATTCCAAGTAGGGGCAGTCATACGAACCCTGTTGCGAATGATTGACCATATACTGTGGGCTGACAGACTAGCTAACTGAGATGTGGGAGGGCCACCGGTGAATTCGTTGTACGGCAACTCGATTTTTTTCCCGTTCGCCTTGAAAATTTTCTCAGATTTTCCACCTTTGACGAGACCGTGAGTCCTTTTGGGTTCCGGGTCAGTCAGAGCCCTCCTGAGCTTGCGCCGGGAGTTATAAAGGATAGATTCAGAGGAGGCCGACGACGCCTGAGTGCTTTCCGCCGAACCGGGCGTCCGACCGGAATGGGCGTCGCCATCACTGGTCGGGATAACTGGGACAACAGGAATTTCCCCAGTGGGCGCTGTCGACAGACCAGCTGAAGGTTTCGGAGAAAGCGCGTCATTGCCCTGCTCTAAATCCCAACCAACTTGCTCCGCCAAGCGTCGGAGCATAGCATCTTCGGCCTCCTTTTGGGCCTTTTTCTTTCCTGACGGAGACATTTAAACCTACGAGTTGTTAAAACACCTGATTACCATAATAATTATATAAAATTTTTTACGATAATTACACCTTAGTATTGAGTGCGCCTAAGATTTAAATAGAGTACACTAGCTTGGTGTTTGGGTCGTTCAATGGACGTGTGACCCACGCGATAAAGTGTAAACTTTTAATAAATTTGCCTTGGTTCAATCGAAAAACATAGCCAGTTACGGATAGAAATAACGCGAAAGGCAGGACTAATTTTGACAAAACACTCTGAGGCTAACCAAATCAATGGTATATACTCTATTGGTTTTGTCTTTCTTAGATCCAAAACCTGTCACCAGTCATAACCCGTTTCTAGACACAATGTCCAGAACATTCAGCCAATCTTTCAAAATTTTACACTCCCTCAAGTCCTTTGCAAACTCCGCCCTTAACCTCATGTCCATAACTTCACTTAGGTTATGGTGTGCGGTGATGAAATCCACACATCACGAGGGTTTAAGGAGATAAGCTAGGAAATGAGGCGTCATCTATTCCAAAGAGTGCGACTTAATAAACCAAACTTAATTATGTACTAAATTTAAATCAAAGACTACCAATTTACTACAAAATTGCCATAATTACCAATTTATTATTTTTAATACTTCACTAATTCATTTATCATATTTACCACAAATTTACAATATTAATTAGAACAATATTTACAAATTAAAATTACATGCAATAATAATCACCAATTATACTATTAATTAAAAAATATTTAATTACAATAATTAATTATTATTTATCATGCATTTACAATAATAATTTTTCATTTACTAATATAATTAATTATTATTACCAATTATATATTACTAACATATTATTTTTACTAATTAATTTACCAATTTACAAATTTATTAATTAGTTAAATAATAATGATGTTAAAAAATATAATTATTACCAAAAAGATGAGTCGCCAGAGAAGTCGCCGGAGTGGAGAGTCGCCGGAGAGAGGGAAACGCCGAAATTTTGGTCGCCGAAGAGTCGTCGTCGGAGGGAGGCCGGAGCTTTTGAGAAAAAGTGAGAGGAGAGGAGAAGAGAATGATATGGGATGAGGAAAAGAGGATGAGCAGTGGCCTATATATAGAGTTTCACTTAGACGATGGAGATGGTAATCGCCGTCTGTCTAAGTCAACCGTTTTAAAATTTTGAAACGGTGCCCAATTAAATTGGCGGGTGTGTGTTAATCGCCTTAATTTTGGGCACCGTTTCAAATTTAACTTAGACGACGGAGATGGTAATCTCCGTCGTCTAAGTCAACATTCAACCGCCATGGTGTTTGAACCCGGACGACGGAAAAAGGCCATCTTGATCGTCCAAGTAGCCACCTGGACGACAGAGATGGTCAATCTCCGTGGTCCAAGTTAAATTTACGTAAAATTAATTTTTAAAATTAATTCGCAAGGAAGTTGTCGATTTGTTATTTGAATGAAATAGTCGTAAAATATCGATTAACGCATCGTATATATAAATAATTGAATTTGAGACGACGAATAATTTTACGTCTTTAAACTTGTTAAGTATCTACTAATCTTTATGACTTAAGTGTTATTAAGTATAGGCTCATTTGTATATCGATATTAACGAAATAGAATTTGGACAAAAAAAACGTTGGATACATTCGCCGTAAGATAATATATAATTAGAATAATTTTCAGAAAATAATAAGTTCGTGAAGGGTTTCATCGGCACAGTCAACCGCAAAACTGAGATTTTGACAAACCGGAAACGTGGATACAAGAAATTTCGTAACTCCTATTTTGGAACAGTCGAATCTCACACACCAAGAATTTTTTACTCTATAGACTTGACGAAAAGAATATGCATTGGGAGATGGTCTAGATGGTCGTTGTTTTAGATAAAATTACGAAATCTGAACTTGGACGACGCAAATTAGCGTCTCCGTCGTTCAAGTACTAACTTGGACGACGGCGAATGGCGTTTCTGTCGTCCAAGTACGCACTTGGATGACACAAACCTTCATCTCCGTCGTCCAAGTTAAAACCTCTGAATTTAGGGGTTAGGGCCTAACTGTTTAAGGTTTAGGGTTGGGCTTGACTTGGACGACGCAAAAATGGAGTCTCCGTCGTCCAAGTGTGTCCTTTCAATTCATCTGATTCAATTCGATCGAAAAAATGATCGATCGATCGATCCAATCCTCCTCCGATTCGAATCGATTAATTAATTAATTTTAATTTACGTACGTCGGTCGAACCGACCACGCGTTAATTAAGAACAAAATTAATAGTTGTACATACGTACATACTCCTCCTCATAATATTTATATTAATTATTGATCGATGATGCATCATATATTACAATAAATATAATAATTAATTACGAATTAACACCCCTTGTCACTATAAGATTGTACTTTTCATCATAATCGTCATCATCTTCATCCTCGTTATCCGGCTGCTCCTCCTTCTCATCATACTCAACATTGTCCGACGAATAACCTGAGTCCTCGTCCTCGTCCTCATCCTGCACGTCTCATTCATCTACCTCATTAATTACATCAATAATCTCATCTTCAGTTAGATCTGTACAACCATCAGGTATAGGTAAGCGTTCACCATCTTGAACCAAGTCCATTATATCGGAGTGGATGACAGAAATATTAGGCTCTTGATAGGCAAGAATGTCTCTTTCTGGTTCAGCAGCATCTTTAGTCGCCGGTGTCCCTTAAATTGTTGTAGTATTTCATATTCCTCGATGAGAGATATAGTTCACTATTTTCCACCATTCGCCAACTTTCGGATCGTCGAGATAGAACACCTGCCTAACTAAGGTGGCTAGAGCGAAAGGCTCATCCTCATACCAGCTTGAGTTTGTATCAACTGATAAAATTCTCAGGTCTTCCTTTGTACGTTTGAACCATCTGCACTTGAATAGGAAAACGTTGACATCATTCCCGTAACATAGCTGAACGACATATACAATAGCCTCGTAATATAGATCATTGTCTTTCCCAACCGCTACCCCACTGTTTTGTCTTCCTCTTCCTTCATCTTGGGCCAATGAATGGAACTTTACACCTTTCACAAAACATCCGGGATAAATATAGTGTTTAATCCGCTTCCCTGCTAGCAAGTGCTTTGGTCAGGACCACCACCCCCCGTGGTTTTCCGATTTTTGTAGATCAATCATCTGTAAAAATGGGAAAATTTAAGGGTTTACTTTCTACAAATATGATCGATATGTATATAAATTACTAAATACCGAGACTTATGTACGTACGTATCCATTGGAAGAAATAATCAGGGAACTTCTTCTTAACCATTTTCTCAAACTACGCCGAACTCTTGTCTGGATTTAACGCCTGAAGCCTCTCCCTGTATGACATCATGTACGGCTCAACTTCGTCACAGTCTCACAACATTACCCAATGTGCCTCAATAAGTTCTTCCCGTATTAACGATTCCTTTAATATTCCTCTAAACGGTCATACGAAATTTGTGACGACAGAAAGATTGATGCGGGCACTGGGATCGGAGGCAGTGGGAGGTGATGGATCTTTTAGGTATATGTTGCAATAAGTAACACTCTCATGCATTAGGTATGTCTCGGCTATGGAGCCATCCGGGGTCGACCTGTTTTTGACGAATCATTTATACTGTCCAAGCTGTCTACAAAATCAAACGTACAATTAATACATTGTACAATAAGAGTAAGTACATATAGCTAGTAATCTGTAGTTGAAAAAATTATGAAACGAAAAACCTGTATAATTATGAAATTGTACGTACCTTTCTTGAGAATACATTCAAGTGTACTAGACCGAACCAGAAATGAGCACCTACTCGGGCAGGTGGATCATTAGGTGAATCATGATGTCAAAGAAAGCAGGGGGAAAATCCTCTTTAGTTTGCAAATGATGTGCACAATTTGTTGTTGCAGTTCCACAAAATCTGACTTCTTTAATTCTCTGGCACATAACCTCTGCCACCATCTGCACAATACCATTATTGGTTCTACGACGTCACGAAGCAAGTATGGTCGAATTACCATTGGAATCAGACGTTGCAGCATAACGTGATAGTCATGTGTCTTCAGACCAACAAACTTGTGTTGCACCTCGTCCACTGCTCCAATTATAGTAGCTGCATACGTGGTCGGATAACGAACGCCTTTAAACCAGTGAAATACAGAACGTCTAAGTGTCGGCTTCACTGTGTAAGGTGCAGCTAGCATCTTGTTGTACACTCCTCTCCCATCCCTCCTTAACCACAAAGGACGACATAGATTCATTGATTCCAGATCTTTGCGCGCTTTGGGAGTATTTTTAGTCTTGAACTTAATACCGAGAATTATTCCCACCATGCTGTAGCACACATTCTTTTCTATGTGCATCGCGTCCAAGTTATTCCTCATCTTTAAATTCGACCAGTAAGGGAGTTCAAAGAATATACTCTTGTGATGCCAATAGCTAAGATCATGTGGAGGAATTGGATTTCATTTCTTTACATCCGCGTCATTGGTCAACACACCAAAGTCAAAATAGCTTGACCTCTCTAAAATCTCTTCGCCCGACAAACTACGGGGTTTAGGATTGTTCTCTACCGTCCAGTCGAAATGAGCTTCATCCTGTTGCCACGGGTGGTCATGAGGAAGCCATCTACGGTGATCCAAGTAACACACCTTTCCCGCATGCCAACTAGAGTTCACGTCGTCCAAACATATAGAACATTCATTATATCCTTTCGTCCTGCAGGCTACCAACATCCCATACGCTGGAAAATCGTTGATCGTCCACATTATGGCAGCCCTCATCATGAACATCGTGTCAGTGAATTTGTCCTAAGTTGGGACTCCATTTTGCCACAACAGTTTCAGCTCGTCGATCAAAGGTTTGAGGTAGACATCTAAGCACTTCCTTGGAGATTTAGGACCTGAAATTAGTAGAGTAAGGAAATTAAATTCCTTGTTCATGCACATCCATTGAGGCAATTTATACGGCATCAGAATAACTGGTCAAGTGCTAACGGAAGTGCTGACGGCGGAGCTATTACTACCCCAAGGATTGAATCCGTCTGTAGATAGTCCGAGTCTAACATTTCTAACCTCTGCAGCAAAGTCTCCAAATTCTCTGTCGAAATGTTTGAAACCCTCCCCATCCGCGGCGTGTCGCAGGACATCGTCATCTATTCGCTTTTCTGTGTACCATTGCATCGCCTTTGCTGTGTGTAGAGACATGTACAGGCGCTGCAATCTGGAAATCAAGGGAAAATATCGAACAACTTTCACAGGAATTTTCTTTTTCGAACTCTTCTTATTCAGTTCATATCTGCATTGGCCACATACGGGACAATAGTCCAAATTTTATACTCTTTGTAAAACAGCACACAATCATTCGGACATGCGTCAATTATCCTATACTTTAGGCCGAGATTGCTCAAGATATTTCTAACCTTATAATGAGATTTAGGAAGATTCTGATCATCATGAAGTAACTTACATATTTGCTCTTGAATTTTGTCAAAAGCATTGACTGACATTTTGTGCTTCACTTTTATCTTCATTTCCTCCATCACATATTGCAACACATTCTCTCGACATCCGGGGAACACCGGGGTCTACGTTTCAAGTAGCATCCTGTTGTACTTATCCATCTCACTAGTGTCAGTGGCCAAGCTAGCAGTGAAAAATATGTCATCATGCTCATGAGTGGTACTGTAACCTCCCTCTTGGTGTTAGTGTCCACCATGACTAAATCCTGGAAATGCATCATTAACCAAATATGCAGTTGGGTTGCAAGCAGGGGGACGGCACCACTGCCGCTGGATGACGTACCCTGGTAACTGTACTCTGAGCTGAAGTCTGCTGAGCTGAAGTCTAGTGCTTCATCATGCTCGCTCCATGTAGTGTAACTCCATATTATACCATTTTCGTACAGGTGTTGCACCATAACATTAAACTCTACATACTGACAATTAAGACATTTTTAACACGGACATCTGAAACGCTTCTTTTCCTGACCATGTTCTATCGTAAAATTCACAAATTCACAAATTCCATCCATATACCGGACATCACATTTATTCCGCAACTTCATCCAACTCTTGTCAATACTTCTACAAAATTTTATAATTAATTAATTATTACATATTAGTCAATTAACTATTAATTCTATATATATACAAATTTTCGAGTAATTATTAATTAAACTATTATATATATACACAAATTTTCAACTACCTTAATTAAAAGAAATTATTAATTCAATATCTTCAATATATAATTACATTCAACTACCTTTATTAATTATAGTTGTACATACGTAAGTACGTATTCTACATCAATTACTTTAATATGTCTAGCTAACATGCATGTACGTACGTTTTAACTAAATATTAACCAAATTTTAAAACATCCATACATATATACGTACTACAGGTCTATAATTAACTAATATATATATATATATATGTATCATCAATTTTCTAACTTAATATATTATATATAAATATATATTAGACGTACTAATTAATTATTAACAATGCAATCAATCAAACGTACAATTAATTATATATAAACCTACGTTAATGGTGTTGAAAAATTAACTACATACGTACCTAGCCTCCGATATAGTGCTATCTAGCTAGGTAGCTAGATAAGACGTCGTTTGAATTGCATGCACACGTGAGGCGCTGATCAAGATAGGAAGATATCATGATCAGTTGAGAGACGAGTGAGCGGAGAGGAAGAGAGTTCGGCATGAGCCTTATATAATGCTTCACTTAGACGACGGAGGTGTCGGTCTATTATTTTTCATAAATTAATTTTTTTTAATTTTTTTATTCATTTTCAACCAATCCATAAACGATACGTGTCGTTGTCATATGCATAATTGAATAAGATTTTGGGTAAGATTTCCTACGAATGGCGGGTTGACACGTGTCATGCCAACAGAAGGTTATCGGGTAAATAATTGTACAAAATTTCTGATAAGATTTTCAACTAATCACGAGGCAACACGTCTCATGTCCACGTATCGTTATCGGCTCTAATAATTGTATAAGATTCCCGGAGAGATTTCCGACCAATTGAAAGCTGACACGTGTCATCATCATATCTAATCAGAATATCTACACTCGGCTATATATTTGTTGATCGGTGCTCATCGTTCAGTCACACATTTCCAACCATATATTCTACATTCCGATAAGATGAATCCTTTTAGTTTTCAGAATTTTTTTCGGAGGAGGCGACAACAACGTCGACGAAATGCCGAAATTGCTAATACTTTCATCACCGAAGCTGTCGTGGTCGATGCAATGTTCGATGATGATCCACCTCGTTGCCGACTAAATGAAGAAAGAATGAGGGAGTCAAGGGGACATAATCTGATGGAGGATTACTCCATCGAACGCCCTGTCTTCAACGAACAAGCCTTTCGTCTAAGGTACCGAATGAGTACGAATTTATTCAACCGTATAATGATGGATCTCTGCAACCATGATCAATTTTGGCACCAAAGAGCTGACGCCACCGGATTGGTTGGACTTCTTCCACAACAAAAGATGACTGGCGCTCTTCGTATGTTAGCGTACGACGCAGCTGCAGATTAGTGTGCTGAAATAACAAGGATGGGTGAATCCACAACACTACAATGCATGAAGAAGTGGTGTATGCATATATATGAGCTTTACGGTGACCTCTATCTCCGCGCTCCAAATGCCACAGACGTAACCCGACTTCTAAAGAGAGCAAGGCATCGCGGATTTCCTAGTATGATCGGAAGCATTGACTGCATGCACTGAGAATGGAAGAATTGCCCCACAGCTTGGCAAAGGGCATTCTCGGGCCGGAAGAAGCGTCCAATTATTATTTTAGAGGCGGTGGCCTCATATGACACGTGGATATGGCACAGCTTCTTTGGGGTACCCGGATCACAAAATGACATCAACGTGCTCCACCAATCGGACATATTTGATTCGCTCATTGCCGGAAACAGTCTAAGTGCAACTTATAAAGTCAACGGTATGACTTAACACAATACTTACTATCTAGCTGACGGTATATATCCCAGGTACTCCTCGTTTGTGAAAACAATCTCCAATCCCCAAGAGCTTCCATAGAAACTGTTTGCCAAGAAACAAGAGGCATACCACAAACATGTAGAGAGGTGCTTTGGGATTTTGCAATCTCGTCGGGGAATTATTCGGCATGCAGCTAGGTGTCATCACCAATCGACATTGAAGATCATCATGTTGGCTTGCATTATAATACATAACATGATTGTCGAAGAAGAATTTGTGGAGGAGGAGTTCGAGGAGTTGGAAGAAGAAGATCTACAAAACCCATCAACTGCTTTCAATGTTTATGATGGACCAGTGGATGAACAAGGTAATCGTATTCCTTTTGAGCCTGTTGGAAGGGATGAACAAAATGAACAACGATTTGCCGACCGTGTTGTAGATCTCCAATCTGTGTACATCCATGGAGAGTTGCAAAAGGACTTAGTTAAGCACAACTGGTATCTAGAGACTGGCGAACAACTTTAAATGATGTGTGTGTAACATGTTTGCTTTATTTGTTTTTCCTTTTAGTTGTTTGAGTGATGTGTGTTTGATTTTAAGTCATTATGTTTTATTGTACTGTGCGTGAGCTTTGATGGAATAAAAAAAGTGCGTTCTTATTATTTGGAAATTTAAAGTAAATAATTTCAATCAAAGCGTAGAATTATTGGAAATTTAAAGTACATAATTTCATAATGGAAAACAGATACCAAACTATTGAAACAGTGGACGATAACAATTTGAAAATGCTTCATCGCTACCATCTCCTTCCTCTTCCTCCATTTTCTTTAGGATAATCTCTTTTTTCTTCGAAAAATACCTCTTTGATTTTGGGGTCATAGCATCCGTATCCATTGCCATTATCCTCGAATCTTCCGGTTCGGTCCTCAATTTGTAGTCTTTCTCCTTAATGGCGAGTTGTTTTTGGTATAAAGCTAGCTTGGTGACATCACTTTCTTTTTGCCCAGCGAGATACATTCTTTGATTTTCCATCATGGTTTTCAAAACCTCATCTCTGACCTCATTTGAAGATGAGCAGGCTCTTTTCCTCTTTCTTTTAGCTTTCTTGGCCGCCTTCACTCCGATTGGTCTAACCGGACTAGAGTACACTTCTTCTTAGTTGCTTTGTGGTGTTGCAATGACTTCATCATCCTCCACGTTGACGGGGGGAGACATTGAGGTAAAAGGAGGAGTAGTTGCGGAGTTGGAATATGAAGGAGGTGGTATACTAGGTTCGACGGCCCGAAAATTTGGGTGGTTCTTCATCACTTCCCAACAATCAAACTTGGTAAACTGTTTCTTTTTTTGTGTGCCACGTACCATGATTGAGCTTTTCTTATCTAAGGTGCAAAAAAATTATATGTCAAAATAATATCTAGGAAATGGAGATGTCAACATTGATTAAAATAAATGTAATAAATAATTTATGATAAAATTATTAACACTTACCTCATCTTGCAAATTTGAGCCGGATTGTGCATTCCTTCGTGCATATGCAAGAGCGGCACCCCAAGTTCTAAAACTCGGCTTCAACTTTGTAAAACGAGAAGAAACCGCGGTTTGGGTCCTAGGCTCCGGCCTGGATTCACCATGTGCAATCCCCCAATTTCCCTTATAATCGGCATAGACTTTTTCCCACAATTTGTCGGACTTTTGCATGTTGCCGGTAATAGGGCAAACGCTAATGCGACAATAAGAAATACAAAGTTGCAAATCTTTGGAATCAAGCCAATTGGACATTTTTTTGGAACTAAAATACAAAGGGATGAGAGGAGGATAAAGGAGAAGAGGAAGGAGAGGATAAATTTGTTGTGCACAAATTTGTGTAAGATGTGAATGAAATTGATGTAGTATTTATAGAAAAATTATATGATGTTATTTGCAATTTTTTGAAATTTTTTGGGATTTTTTAGGGTTTATTTTGCAAAATGGTAGAAAATTCAGAAATAGCCGTTTCGGTTGAATCTCAGCCGTCCGATCAGAATTTTTTATTTGAAACGGACGGTACAGATCAATCTGACCGTTATGAATTTTTAACCATCCGGCCTGACACGTGGCGCCTCCCCATTGACTGGTAAATTTTTTTAAAACTATTTTCTGATGCGTGTATTACACGCGCCAGGTAGAAATAAAAAACGAACCGACTAGCGTCACCCACGTGCGTGGGCTCCACCAGCACAGCTCGTTCAGGAGGTCAAGTAGGAGCTGCTCGTGCAGCTGCTCGTGGCACCGGTCAACGAGCGGTCATCGGAGCTCGAGATCGCCGCTACACGTCCATTCCGCAACTGCTCTTACTACCGGAGATGGGACCCGCCGTTTTGGAGCTGCTCGAGCTGCTCGACTCGGTGCCTGTGCAGCTGCTCTAAGAAAGAACGAAGTGCTCAAGTAGACAATTCAAGCAGACTCGACACTGGCTTAACTACTACTATATATGATGCAGTACATTCACATGCATTTTATATAAAGTCAATGTCGTCGGGTAATAGAGTGGGTCTCGTGCATAAATGAGAGTTATTGCAATTATTTTCTGAACTGAACAGAGCTAGGTTTGCTGGAACCGTGTCGTTTAGCTCGTTGCCATTAATTAGCTATATATATTGGTATTGTGTCTTTAGACAATTAAAAACTGATGATTGATGAATAATAGATGGCAGTAAAGATCGAAACTTGAGAATCGATACCGACTGCAGGCTCCCTCTCTCGTCCACGTTTTTCTATGTGGCAGCAAGCTAGGATGAACAATGGTGGGCAAATTTCATTCCCGTTATGTCGGACCATGCCTTGGTCTCGATCGCCATCTTGGAGTCTTGTCTTTCTTTTTACATTATACAGCGCCAGCGTCGCTTTCTTTTTTGTTGACTTGTACTGTCGAGAGTCAATCTATTAAAATATTAAAAAAAATATTCATGTAACAAAATTCGTACAAACAATATGATAAGTGTAATGCTTAGTAGAGCCTAATCATACAACCTAATCATACAAACACACCACATCGCTCGCGGACCCTAGTAATTTAGTAGAGCCTGACTTGGATTATGATAAGTGTAATGCTTAGTAGTTAGTACTGTAGAAATTGAGTGATGGAAAAACTGGTACTGGATTATGATAAGTGTAATGCTTAGTAGTATCACTATTCTCGTCTTAAAGAAAAACTAGCAACTGAATTAGTATTAGTGTAAGTAACTGAGTTTGATAATAGTGATACAACGTGCTTAGTATGTGTAAAGCACTGTGCTTTTCATCGATATCATCTTTAGGTAGTTAAACGCCTCACTATGTACAAGAGTTTATATGTCTAATGACTATGTAAAGCAACTAGCTTTTGTCATAGTTCGTTTACTGCAATATATATACTCATGCTCTTTCGAGAATACAAGCTCTACCATCATGCTCTTTCGAGAATACAAGCTTGCCTATATACCTACAGAGGCCAGGAGAGAAAGACTGTGTTCACTATATGCAGACTATAACCTATACACCACATCACTCAACATACAACATATACATCAACACATATCACTCTATTTTCATAACCAAACATATCAAACATACTCAACACACAAGCATCCACCAATTCACAATAGTCAAAACAATTTTGCCCCAAATTGTATAGTACTTTAGTGGAGTTAATTTTCGGACTGCCATCCAACCCATCAAAACAGTAAAGCATCACATGCATGAATACTTGCATAAGCATAAGGAAGATGGAGGTACACTCGTTGTACTACCTTGCAATTCAACGAAGAAGAAGAGGGATGGAGGTCTGCCGGAGTTGAAGTGAAGCCGCCAGAGTTCAGGCGAAGACCGTCGAAATTGATGAGGTAAAAAGCTTCGGTGCCGGAGACGGTTCTTCCACGGGGGAGAGTAGGAGATTAGGGGTTTCGGGAAGGGTTGGTTTAGGGTTTAGAGGAAGGGAATTAGGTTTGGGGGAGGTGATTTTTGGTTTAGGGATTAGTTGATTTGGGGGCGGGTGAGAACCGAAGAAGAAGAAATCGAGAGGACAGAAAGAAATGATTCCTGGCCCTGGAAATATAATCAACTTGAGGCGACGAAGATTGGTTTCTTCGTCGCTTCTTATAACTGAAGCGACAAATAAAGATACTTGGTCGCCTGAAATAACTGAAGCGATGAATATTTAATCTCGGTCGCCTAGAATAACTGAAGTGACGAACTTTGATATCTTGGTCGCCTCATCTACGTGTTATTTTTGAAAATTCAAAAAATAGAAATAATTTTTTCAACTTGAATGTTTTAAAACAAATACGAATTTAGTTTTGTAATTCATAATAATATTAGTTTAGTCTTCATCTTCGTCTTCATCCTCGTTCTCGTCTTCGTCTCCTTCTTCATCCAAAAGTAGTTGAAGATCTTGGTAAAATTGTATCACCGTGGGAGTGTACTCTTGGTAAGCCTCAAATATATGATCTCCTGTACGCGACATTTTTTCATCTATAGCAAGTACTTCAGCACTGTAAACATTGCGGTGCGACATTTCTTGTACTACCTTCCAAGTACCACCGGCCTTTGGATCGTCTATGTAGAATACTTGTTTTTCTTTGGTTGCAATAATGAAGGGTGAATCCTTATAGTAACTGTTGTTTGTATCCACTGATATTAGTCCATGATCTATTATAATGGTGTCAAGATCGTCCTCGTCGTCGGAGTTGTGCCATGTGCACTTAAACAACACCACTGGCATACGGCCTGCATATAATACTTCGACTACGTAGTTAACATAGTCGTAGAACTTGGATGAACCCATGTCTATCATGACACCGCTGTTTTGAGTCACGGTTCTTTGATCCATATCAAACGAGATGAACTTGACACCGTTCACATAACACGAGTTATAAACCTAGAATTACTGAGGTCGTTGGACTAATGACTTTATTCCTGCAACCAAGCTCTGGTCCAAGTTTTTATCCTTAAGAGACACCTGAGAGATAAGTGTTAGATAAGTGTTATAAACCATCAAAGAACCTTACAACAATTAATAGTTGGATGTACCCATGTTAAGAACCATCGAAGAAAACTCCTCATCTGACAAAGCTCGTCGAAATCTTTACCATTTTTAGACTTGAACCTTCTGAGATGTTCTTCTAGGTAAGGTTTAGCTTCGTCTATTTCCACCAAGACTTGTCAGTGAGCCTCAGCAGTCTCTGCCGCAGTCAACCTGAACAGGCAACGAGTCTCGATAATATTTGGCATTACTAAGAGTGAAACACAGCTGATATTCCACTTTGAGGATGTGTCGACAACACTGTGATCTTTCTGTCTGAGATAAGACTTACAATACGTCACCGACTCATGTACAAGGTACCGTTCAGCAATACTACATTCCGGGTAACGTGTATTCCTCATTGACTTTTTATATTTCCCTAATTGCCTGCAAAAACACATAGAGGGTTAGTACAATATTATCCTAATTGCCTACATATTACATAACTAACATAATATTAGCAATGAAAAACATTTTACCTTTCAATTGAATACATCCATGTATAGTGTACTGGGTCTCTAAGGAATACTTGTTCGGGCAGATGAACCATAGATGTAAAAAAATGTTGAGGAAAAATGAGCTCCAAATTGCATAGAATCATCACTATCTCAGTTTCCATGTCATGCACAACCTCCTTCTTAAGCTCCCTACTGCATAGTTTACGAAACTAATTTGATAGTGCTATCAATGGGTTCACAACGTTTTCTGGCAGGAACCCTCTGATAACCACTGGAAGAAGACGTTGAAGCAATACATGGCAATCATGCGTCTTCAATCCATAAAACTGACGGGGAACTCACTTTCACCATACTTCTCAAACTACCTGCATAACCCAGAGGATACTTAACATCCCTAAACCACTCGAATACATCTTCTAGAGCATCCTTTTTAACTAAAAAGGGTGCATGAGGAACCTTCGCCCTTCCCTCGTCACCCTCTTTTTGCCACTGGTTTTTTGGACCATCCTTAGACTTCTTATCAATCACAAAAATGGTTCTAAGGATGTTGTCACATATATTTTTTTCAATGTGCATGACATCTAAGCAATGTCTGATCTTCAATGAAGACCAATAAGGCAGCTTCCAAAATATGCTTTCGTGAGTCCAACACTGTCTGTTATTCAGATTGTATGGTACCTTCAAGTCGTCATGTTGGCTAAGAATGAGGTAAGCGTGTGACCTAACGTCCTCCAAAATTTCATCTCCACTTTTCTGAACGGGTCTTCAGCCAAACTCCACTTTCCCGTTAAATGCTTTACTCAATCGCCAAGGGTGGTCTTGGTGGAGCCATTTAAGATGGCCTTCATAAACTATCCTCCCACATATATACCCTGAAGTTAGCTCATCTAGACAAATTGGACATGTTTTGTACCCTTTCACCGTTGACCCCGCAAGCATCCCTAAACCAGGAAAGTCGATGATAGTCCAAATCACCGCTGCCTTCATCAAGAATACCTCATTGTCTACTCGATCAAAAGTAAGGACTCCAACGACCTATAAATGTATTAGCTCCTTGATCATTGGCTCCATGAGTACACTAAGGCACTTTCCGGGAGATTTAGGGCTCAGAATCAACATTGATAACATGTTATATTCCTTCTACATGCACATTGACAGTGGTAGATTGTACGGCATCACAACAACGGATCATGTACTATGCAATGTTCCCACTGTTCCGAATGGATTGAAACCGTCTGTTGCAACTCCAAGGCGCACATTTCTGCAGTCGTCCCGTGCGAAACCTGGAAAAGTTCTATCAAAATGTTGAAACGCTTCTCCATCAGCTGGGTGGCGGAGGTTACCAGCCACGCATATCCGCTCCCCGAGCCATCGCATATGCTTGACAGTGTATGGGAACATAAACAAACGCCCCCTAAACAACATACAATTGAACGCACATGCATCAATTCTTTCATAACCGAGTGAAAGATCACTCAAGATTTTTTTAATTCTCGAGTATGAACAGGGGAATGTGTGCCCTTTATGAAGAAGTTTATTAATGTAAATACATAAAGAGTCAACACTTGTGTCCGACCCTCCATTTTCATTTTTCATTTCCATTGCATCTAAGATGGCACTCAAAATAGTTTCCTCACTGCCTTCATATAATGGGGTATGTGACTCCTTCAATAATCTATCGTATTTTTCATAATCATCGTCTACCATGTCATTGAAGTTCATGGCATAATTATCTTCCACAAATTGTTGGGGTGCATCTGCATGGTATCCAGGATAATACGGATATGCATCATGTAGAATCTCCAACTGCGGGTTCACTGAAGGACCGACACCACTAGAAGGACCGGCCCTGTCTTGAAGCCACTGTCTTCGTTCACTGAGCATTGCCGGTTCACTTGAAGCTTCCCCGTGAAGGTGCCAGACAGTATAATCCGGACTCAAACCACTGTGTGATAAGTGATGATACATGGCATCCATAGTAACCTTGAACGAACCGTTCTTACAACGTTTGCACGGGCATAAGTGATAATCGGCTCCGTTACTATGTCACCGGGCAAAATTCATAAACTCGAATATGCATGTGATGTACCTTGGATCAGCATGAGGATATGTCATCCAAGTTTTGTCTGGGTGTCCTTCCATGTTTCCTGTCAACATAAACAATGTGTATGAACAAAGTTACCACGCCACAGTTACGATTCAACCAAAACCTGCCCCCACACTTCTTCGCCTTATGCCTCCGGGTTGGGTCCTATCCCCTTCAAGGGAACACGACATTTGTCAACCCTCTTGCACCCATGCGTTTTAGCTCCAGTTTAGGGAAATTTCGGCAGTATCTCCCTACAGTTCCTCGAGTGCACACATATCTAAACAACCTAAATTGCACTCGGGGAACATTGAAAGGAGACACTGTCGAAATCATGTCCCAAAACTGAAACTAAAACCACATGAATGGCAAAATGATCAACACAGTCATGTTCACCTAAAGTGTCCAAAAAGGGGACAATTCAAAAATCAACAACTCAACTCGATCAACTAGATGAGTTGCTGATTCTCAAACGGAAGTTCTAAGTTGATAAACACCACAATTATATTTAACCATACACTCAATTTCATGATTAACCCTAATAACACCAGTAATTGAGACTAATACTCCTAATCTACACTAATCATCAAAAATTTCACTAAATTTAACCAAAGTTCAAACATTATTCATGAACCCATAACATGATTTATCACAATTCAATGATTCAAACGCTAAAACTACAACATAAGACCAAATTCAATTCAACTTCAAAAATTTCACATAAACTTCATTTTCACTTCTAAATTAACATGTATTATGGTCATAAAGAGGGTTAAAGATATACAAATCAAACTAACCTTACTTAAGAATCAAATGAATGGCAAGGACAACCTTCTTTCTCAATTTCCTCAAATTTCTCCCAAAATCGCACAAGAACAACTCCATAACGCGAATGAACTATTTTTCTAAAATTTTAACTTTATGAAGGGTTTGACTTTAAGAAGGAGAGCATATTCAGTTTAAAAAAATTGGGGCGACAAAGATTGATCAATCTTCGTCGCCTCAGATCTCTTCGAGGTGACCGAGAAACTCTTCGTCGCTTCAGTTGTAAAAAAGTGGTCACCTAAGGGGATTGAGGCGACAAAGAGCAATCTTCGTCGCCTCAGTGAAGTTGAAGCGACGTAAGTCATTTCTGAGGCTACAATTTCATTTTTCGTCATCTCATTTAGATTGGAGCGACGAAGGAACTTACCTTCGTCGCTTGGAAGCTCTCCTCCAGTAGTGCTACCACTGACCAATAGCAATATGATTGATCGACCAATCAAAGTACGTTGCATACTTTCATCTTATCTTCAACCCTAACCGATCGACTCTTTCCTTTCAGAACTAGCTAGCCAAGGACGAGAGACCAACGAACACTTTTAAAGTTTGAATCCTTGGAGACCGAAATGGTATAGGTTTAGGCTATCTCTTATCCATCGAATTCATAAGCTATACAGAAAGTAGGAACGCATGTAGCCCAAAGTTGATAAAAGCGCAGGGTTTGTGACATATATGTCTTGGTTTTGTGACTTTTTCCAACAAAGTAGTTAAACGATCTAATTAGCTAGCCAGCAATCTCTAAGAGCACCAACAGGAGAGGGTAACTGATCCCGCATGATCTTACTGATGACCTTCTGCAGTTTTTGACTTGCACTACCATTCTGAATATCCGACCTATTTAGAGACCTAATACTGTGCTTCTTTTTGCCTTGCCTGCGCCGTTGGATTTCTTTCTCTATGGAAGATACTGCCAACTCCTCCAACATAGCTTGGTTGCTGAATTCACTTAGCTTCTTTTTCTTGGTGAAATTCCACCAGTACTTAATGGCCACACTCTTCAAGTCATTTGTGCTTAGTTCAAAGGCTTCAATTTTCGTGACAGGCTTAACCATTCTCGTCGAGATAGATAATTCTTTGAAAGAGATGAACTTTGATGCCCGATCTAGAAGTTCATCTGCTCTATAATAGTCCCCTTTCTCAAGAAACTCGGAACCAATCTTTCCACCTTTACCATTTGTCTCGTAGGTGTATACAGTGCCATGTGTGATGAAAACCATCTTATTAAGTGGACTATTCTCTTCAATAATGCAGCTTTCCTCCGTATACTCCACCAAAACCAGTCTCTTGGAGATTCCTCTCAACAGTTTTATCCTCATAGTTTGAAGCATCGGAACCTAGTAAGTTCAATTGTTGTTAGACGTGTAGTCCTTTTATCTTATATCTTTCCACTATTATCAGTTATTAACTTATTATCAGTTGATCAATCACAAAGCAAAGGCCAAAGGCTTACTTTGTTCAAGGTAGCCAATTGAAGATAGCGGTTGATGTATTTACTATGTGGTGATGGAAGAACATCGAGAATGTTATCAACGTGCACATCTTTGTTCTCTTCAAGTTTTTGTTGTATGAAACGCATGAGGACTTCCTTCAGATTGCTAGGCAAGCCTTTCCTAGATAGCCACAAATCGACCTCTAAATTTTTCGTTTTCATCTTCCGTCTAATCTTTTCTGATCTTGTTGTCGAAAACTCAAATATGTCTACAACATTTCCAAAACAAAAGTGGCTATGAGATAATGAGCATCATGCATGCATGGTACGTTGTTATAGATTAGACATAATCTATACCAACCTGCAAATTTCTGATGAGATATATAAACAGAAGCAAGCCTGTAATGGAATTGAACACGGCAAAGAAGTTTTCCCATGCATACGTACTTGTGTGGAGGTTTTGACCAAGAGAGAGAGCTGCACAAATTAACAAAATATGCATCAATACTATATAACAAGTTTTCATGCATGGAGGCTAGGGTATATATATGTACGTGCATGCTCATGTAAAATTTACTAATGTACGTAAGCGTAGCAAGGTGATAGTCCTTTAACTATAATTAATGGAATATGAAGACATAAACAATGTGTTCAACAACCCAATTATACAGGGTAGTTGAGAATTGTGAACTTAATTTACTAATTACTCTTAACACACGTTTGGGGTTCATGTTTGATCAGAAAACTCACCACGAAGTGAATTAATCACCAGAACCTACGGCCGGAAAAACACTATTCCGGCAAACAAAAACATAGAGTTAAAGCTACATTACCTTAGATTTCTCAGCCCCCACCAGAAACAATTCAAGAACTTTTGGGGGAAGTCAGTCGACTGCACTATGTCAGAGTCGAGGGCATCAGCAAATATACCAAAATCAAAGGGAGCTCTCTGCGCTGGATTTGG
Source organism: Geum urbanum (assembly GCA_946800695.1). Taxonomy (NCBI): domain Eukaryota; kingdom Viridiplantae; phylum Streptophyta; class Magnoliopsida; order Rosales; family Rosaceae; genus Geum; species Geum urbanum. Next base: position 41,299,186 of record OX327017.1, on the reverse strand, counting down.
TAGCTTTATTGGGCACTTAGTGTTCAACAATGTGATATCACTCTTTCTTAACATCGGACTGCGTCCGCTACAACTAAATGTACGAGGTTCACATCCTTCACGACCTCAGCAAACATGATGCCAGCAATCCACCTCTCGTTGAATCGCGAAAAAGTACCAAAGCGCTCCGAGTACCTAAACATCGATCGATCCTCAAGTTTAGTTATGTCTAGGACGATTAATTTTCTGTTAAACTTCGTACGTACTGTAATACCTAGCTAGGATAAGTAAAAAGAACTTGGCAACAACTTACATGACTTGCAAGGATGTATAGAAACACTACTGGAGGAGAAATTCGAGGCGACGAAGAAAGGTGGTCGTCTCGTCTAGATTTCTCGTCGCCTCGATTTGTTGTAACCAAATCTTCGTCGCCTCGATTCGTCGCTTGAGATTGATCCCTTCACCATTGGGGCGACAAAGAACCAAATCTTCGTCGCCTAGATTATTTCACGCGATGTAAACAAATTTACGTCGCTTCAATTTTTCGCTCACTGAAGCGATGTAGATTGGTCAATCTACGTCGCTTCATTTTATTTATTTTTTCTTTTTCGCTCAATAAAGCGACGTAGATCGATCGTCGCTTCATTGTATTTAATTTTTATATTTCTTTCTTTTTGAATAAATAAAGCGACGTAGATTGATCAATCTACGTCGCTTCATTGTATTTAATATTTTTTTTTCTTTTTGAATAAATGAGGCGACGTAGATTGATCAATCTACGTCGCTTAATTGTATTTAATTTTTATATTTCTTTCTTTTTGAATAAATAAAGCGACGTAGATTGATCAATATACGTCGCTTCATTGTATTTAATATTTATTTTTTTTTCTTTTTGAATAAATGATGCGACGTAGATTGCTCAATCTACGTCGCCTAAATGTATTTAATTTTGATTTTTTTTTTCTTTTTGAATAAATGAGGCGACGTAGATTGCGCAATCTACGTCGCTTAATTGTATTTAATATTTATTTTTTTTATTTTTGAATATATGAGGCGACGTAGATTGAGCAATATACGTCGCCTCAATGTATTTAATTTTTATTTTTTTTCTTTATTTACACAATGAGGCGACGTAGATTGATCAATCTGCGTCGCCTCATTTATTCAAAAAGAAAAAAATAAAAATTAAATATTATTGTACCAAGTCACGACCTATCGCAATTTACAAACACAAAAACCCATTCAACCACAAAAACGCATTCAACCACAAATCAAGTTATATAGAAAAAATTGGCACAAATCAAAACGTTAACAGTTTATACAAAGCCTAGATACTATTGTTCGATTCGCATATTAGACTCATGCTGGGGGACGGCAATGCAGCTCGATTACGAGCCAGGAGGTGGTGGAGGAGCTTGAGTTTGTTGACTCCCAGCCTGGAATGATCGCATTAGGGCCTCCATTTGTTGCATTCTTTGGGCGAGCGCACTGTAATCCTCTATGGCCTTCTGCGCCACCTCGCTCGATCTGCGCGCCTCCTCTTTGGCTTCAGCGATCTCCCTTTGCAGGGCTTGGGTTTCCTGTACCCGGGCTCCTCCTCTCGGTTTGGGGTCGTGTGTGAGAGCGCGCACCACCCCTGTAACGTCGAACAAGAACAAATATTAGTAATGGAATAGTAAACCAAAATAAAGCAAAACGTAAATCGAGATGAACGACGGTGGTTTGGGAGATTTATTACCTCTTATAGAGGTCCCGGGCCTTGAACCCACCTCTTCCTCTATGATATTTATTTGTGTATCAAGAGGAAGAGGATGGGCTTGGGAAACCGCATCGCCGTCTGTGTCACCCACAACACTATCTTGTTGCGACAAGACTTCATCTAGTCTTCGCTTCACTGCCGCCTGCTCAATTAAAATATATTAAATAAATAATATTACAATATGGCATTATCAAAATAATTGAAATAACGTAACATGAACCTATTTGAGTTTACCACTTTCTCAGCCGCATTCTTGTCCGGCTGGTATACGTTAATCCACGTCTGGACGGCGGGCGCTCTATGACCCTCCTTCTCCAACACCTCGCTTCGTGATACGACGGAAATATGTATCAAATATTAACACAAAGTAGACACTCAACACATAATTCAACCATATGCAATTTAAAACCCTATAGATGTAGTATTTTGAGCAAGTAGGGATCGTTCTAACCGGGGATTGAAGGGTGCATGCAATTTTTGTGGTGTTAAAAAGGGGGGTATAAAAGAGTTGATTTTAATTTCCTAAATTTTCTATCTAATTACTAACTAAAAACGTCAATCACATAGCAAGTATTCCTAGGACTCTATCATGCATCAACTCATAGACAAGCAAACACATAAGAAAATCCCAAAAACCCTTACCATATTTTCGACAAAAACCTAATTAATTATTTACATGTGATCATCCCATCCTACCCACATGCATATTATACGGCTCTAATTCTCCCATCATCTTCGAAATTTACAAACCTTAATTCCAATTACATGTTATGGTTTTCTTTATCTTTTAATCAAAGTGCAATGAACAGCATATAAACACCTTAACTAAATCATCGATTTGATAAAAGTAGGGACTAACATATTCCGTGAACAGCACTGCAAACATCCTAGTGATCCTAACCTCTACCCACCGAAGCCTTATGCCCAACACATAACACATAAAAGAAACTAAGATTCATAAACACATGGAACACGTATGGAATTCATAAAGTGTATAAAACCAAAATAAACATTCATTCACCGAGTTTTTACACAAATAAATACAAAGACAAAGGAGACTACGGAGTAAAGAGTTCATGTTACACTTTTAGTTCCGTGAACAACACTGCAAACTTCAAGAGCAAGACGACCCTTTGATGGAGTTGGTGTCGGTTTTTAGGAGGTGGTGATGGTGTAGTCGACCTTGGCTCTGGAGATCTTTGTGGTGGAGAATGTTTGAGGACTTTGGCAGCGTGAGAGCGTAAGATAGGTGATGATTTACTTTGAGGCCGAGCTCCCCAATTTATAGAAGAAGGTTAGGTCTTTTCCTACCAAAACAAGACTTTCCTTGTGTACCCGGGCAAATCTGACAGTCTGTAAATATTTGCACTTTCCCAGAGTTGTACATATCCGAATTGCGTGATTCTTGCGGCATTGGAAAGATCATTCGGAGAGCTATAAAATATCTTCATTAATCACCTCAATCGGAGTTGATATGCAATTTCTACAGCTTGTCGAAGTTGGCCCATCTGCACAGGCAGATTCTGCTTTCCTTATTCTTCATGATTTCCTTCTTCTTTTGACTTTGGGAATCCTTTTCCTACCAAATCTTGATCTCCACGAAATTGGCTGATTGGATCTTCATATTTGGGCTATCTAAATGGTCTTCTAATTAATTGGACCCATTCTCATTTGTTCTTCTTCAAGATCCTTCCGGAAGCTTTCAAATCCTAGTCAACATAGGAAAGGTTTTCCTAGTCAACCAAAGATTTCTTTTTCTCCTCAATTTTTCTCCTTTCTTCCTTGGAATTTCGAACCAATTTCTTTTCTCCATTATTTTATTGCGTTTTGCATGCTTGTCTCTTTTGGTCAACACCTGAAATTAACAAAATAAGTTAAAACTAATAAAACTAAGCAATTATCAAAGTAAAAATGTAGAGAAAACACATTAATTAATACGCCTAAAATGCGTAGATCACTTCGGTACGAGAGGGCGAGAGATCCCGAATGGTGGTTGAGCTGCTGCTCCTTGTTCTTGTTTCGGTTTCCTCGATTCCGTTCGCACAATCGCTGCCACACACACAAAAAAATCATTTTAAGATAAGAATAGATAAACATGTATATTTTTATATTGTTGGCTACCAAAACTGTGCGGATAGTTTATGAAACTCACCAAGTAAGCAGGGTCTTCGAAGTGGGCTTTTAACCACGCCCATTGGTCATCCCTCCCGAGAAACTCGGCCGGAGTCTCCTGGCTGACGTGGAGATAATGTTGATGGCAATCGTACTTCCAATCCTTGTAGATTGTTTGCGCCGTTGCATCAATGAAGTTCCACATCTCCACGTCAGTCGCCGGGATGTCGTAGTTCGTCTAGCACAAGACATTTAAATTCCGTTATATAAAAGTTATATTTACATAAACCGTAAAGTAACGAAGTAAGCTAAGGGCAGTAAGTATACCTCAATATTTGTATTGACGATATCGCGATGCAAATCGCTAAGTCCCAAAAAGCTAGGTGCAAGCATTGGAACTTTTCCGCGGATGATGCTTCCGATGTCTCTGGACATCAAACTCCTGAATTCCCTCGTCGCAGGCCCCCGATGCCTCGTAGAGTAAGCGACTTGTAGTCGCCTATTGTTGTTCATCCGGACGAGGTACTCAGTCTTCGTCCCGACAACGACTCCGCGCTGTTGCGTCGTCGGATCTCCGGTTGCCATGTCCACCAAGTCGGGGAGTTTGGTCTTCTTGCACCGGATGCTGAGGGCGGGAGGGTGCTGTGACGCCGTAGTGTCGTCGCTGTCATCCACTTGAGGAATCGCATCCTCAAGGTTTGGGGCGGGCGTTAAACCCTCTAGTGCTGGAATCGTCGGGGTCCGAGATTGTCCCGTAGGGCAGCCCGACCCGGAAGCCCCCTCTCGGCTGAATGGTCGCCACGCCGCCTCCGCAGCCGCCGTCGCTTCACGACGCTGGATCGCCGCTTTCTTCCGTTGGTGACTTGTATTTCCGGGAGCCATTCTGTTAAAACATTAAAATCAAACCTATTCTTAAACCATACTCTGCTCATAAACAAGCACTTTGGCAACCCTATTCTAAACCAATAACTTAATCATAACCTTTACACACTCATCACAACTACCACGTGAAGTTAACATATGAATCGATTTCTAAAACATGCTTTACCGACCAAGATTTTTACCAAAACAAACCTACACATGCTTTACATACCAGAGTAGCAGAACTCATACTAAACAGTTGTCATTCCAAGACATCTAAACAATTGCATAACTCATACCAACGTACATCAGAATTCTACAAAATACCACATGAATCACAACTTATGCCAATACCCTAGCTAGATATACAACTCTAACACACACATACAATGAACACATACACTGTCTCATACATTTGTATTCAGATGTTTAAATAACAACAATAAACAGATATCACAATCATGCATGTCAAATTGAACATATCCCACATCACCATATTCAACACCGCAATAGTATACAGGAACAAGGAGTTGCATGTGTAAGTTCAAATAAGTTCAATTTGGGCTGCGAACTCATAAGCAGAATTTAACCAAATAACACAAAACATCCAAATAACACCAAATAACATCCAAATAACACCAAATAACACATACACTGATACAGTAGCTAGATATACAGTACCTAACTGCCACGCATACACATACACAACTCTAACACTAACACTAACACATACACATACACAACTCTAACACTAACTCTAACACATACACAACTCTAACACTAACTCTAACACATACACATACAGTAGCTAGATATACAACTCTAACACTAACACATACACATACACTAATACAGTAGCTAGATATACAGTACCTAGACACTAACTGTCTCATACACATTACACATACACTGTCTCATACACTAACCCATACACTAACTCCTAAATCAATTTCACATGGATCAAAATGAACACATACACTAACACATACACTAACACACACAAACTGTCTCATACAACAACTGAAGGTTACTACAACACTAACAATGCTACAATTCTAATCAAATGCACATTAACAGGAAAATTGTTCTACTGATCCCACAAACGAAAAATCACATTCGAACTAAAATCCAATCCAATCCAATCCGGATCTAACACACATAAACTGGACAGTTCATGATCACAAGTTCGGGTCTAGTCTAGCATATAAATCTAACAATGGTAAATCATTTTAAGGTAAATGGCAAATAACTATATACTGTAAACCGAATCGATTCGGGAAGATTGAGAGAGAGAGGCATACCTTGAGATTTACAGATTGGGGATGCAAACTGATTTGGGAATTTAGGGTTTTTATGGAGGGGAGGGAGGGAGTTTTGGGTAGAGGAGGAGGGGAGGGAGGGGGATTAAGGTTCAGGGTGGAAGGGATTTTGCGTTTTGGGGTTTTAATTAGGGTTTTGAGGAATTTTCAGAAGGAAGAACGAATGTGGGAGAAGAACTGGGTTTAGGAAGGAGGAAAGTGATCGAACCAGAATGAAGAAGAAAGAAACTGTGACAACAATTATACTTGTTTTGAGGCAACGAAGATTCAATCTTGGTCGCTTCAACACATTGAAGCGACGAAGAATTCAATATTAGTCGCTTACATGCATTGAAGCGACCAATATTGCATTCTTTGTCGCTCCAATGTGTTGACGCGACCAAGATTGAATCTTCGTCGCTTTAATGTGTTTAAGCGACTAAAATTGAATATTCTTCGCTTCAATGTGTTTAAGCGACTAAGATTGCTTTCTTTGTCGCTTCAATTTGTTGAAGCGACGAACTTTGACATCTTAGTCGCCTCATTTTTATTTTTTTTACAAATTCACAAATTTGAAAGTTTTCAAATACACAATGTATGATTTAATGAAAATACAATGTCTAGTTTTCAAATTCATAATAATATTAGATTAGTCCTCGTCCTCGTCCTCGTCCTCGTCCTCGTCCTCGTCCTCGTCCTCTTCTCCTTCTTCATCCAAAAGTAGTTGGAAATCTTGGTAAAATTGTATCACCGTGGGAGTGTCCTCTTGGTAAGGCTCGAATATATTATCTCCTGTACGCGATATGTTTTCATCAATGGCAAGTACGTAAGCGTTGTAGACATTGCGGTGCGACATTTCTTGTACTACCTTCCAAGTACCACCAGCCTTTGGATCGTCTATGTAGAATACATGTTTTGCTTTGGTTGCAATTATGAAGGGTGAATCCTCATAGTAACTGTTGTTTATATTCACTGATATCAGTCCATGATCTTTTATAACGGTGTCAAGATCTTCAGGGTCGTCGGAGTTGTGCCATGTGCACTTAAACAACACCACTGGCATACGACCTGCATATAATACTTCGACCACGTAGTTAACATGGCCGTAGAACTTGGATGAACCCATGTCTATCATGACACCGCTGTTTTGAGTCACGGTTCTTTGATCTCTATCAAACGATGTGAACTTGACACCGTTCACATAACACAACTTATAAACCCAACATTGCTGAGGTCCTTGAGCTAATGACTTTATTCCTGCAACCAAGCTCGGGTCCAAGTTTTTTTCTTTAAGGGATACCTGAGAGATAAGTGTTAAGAGAAGTTAAAGATAAGTGTTATAAACCCTCAAAGAACCTTACAAGAATTAATAGGCATATGTACCCATGTTAAGAACCATCGAAGAAAACTCCTCCTTCGACGAAGCTCGTCGAAATCTTCACCATTTTTAGCCTCGAACCTTCTGAGATGTTCTTCTAGGTAAGATTTGACTTCGTCTGTTTCCACCAAGACTTGCCAGTGAGCCTCAGCAGTCTCTGCCTCAGTCAACCTGAACTGGCAACGAGTCTCGATAATATCTGGTCTTACTAAGAGTGAAACACAGCTGATATTCCACCCAGCTATGGAAGTGTCGATATCTTCGTTGTCCATCCGTCTGAGATAAGACTTACAATACGTCACCGACTCATGTACGAGATACTGTTCAGCAATACTACCTTCCGGGTAACGTGTATTCCTCATTGACTTTTTATATTTTCCTAATTGCCTGCAAAAACACATAGAGGGTTAGTACAATATTTTCCTAATTGCCTACATATTACATAACTAACATAATATTAGCAATGAAAAATATTTTACCTTTCGATTGGATACATCCATGTATAGTGTACTGGACCTGTAAGGAATACTTGTTCGGGCAGATGAACCATGAGATGAACCATAGATGTAAAAAAATGTGGAGGAAATATGAGCTCCAAATTGCAGAGAATCATCACTATCTCAGTTTCCATGTCACGCACAACCTCCTTGTTAAGCTCCCTACAGCATAGTTGACGAAACCAATTTGACAGTGCTATCAATGGCTTCACAACGTTTTCAGGCAGGAACCCTCTGATAACCACAGGAAGAAGACGTTGAAGCAACACATGGCAATCATGCGTCTTCAATCCATAAAACTGTGACGGGGAACTTACTTTCACCTTACTTCTCAAACTACTTGCATAACCAAGAGGATACTTAACATCCCTGAACCACTGGAACACATCTTCTAGATCATCCTTTTTAACTAAAAAGGGTGCATGAGGAACTTTCGCCCTCCCCTCGTCACCCGCTCTTTGCCACTGGTTTTTTCGCACATTCCTCTTCTTCAAAGTAGCGCGAGCTTTTGGACCATCCTTAGACTTCTTATCAATTGCAAAAATGGTTCCAAGGATGTTGTCACACACATTTTTTCCAATGTGCATGACATCTAAGCAATGTCTGATCTTCAATGATGACCAATAGGGCAGCTTCCAAAATATGCTTTCGTGAGTCCAACACTGTCTGTTATTCGGATTGTACGGCACCTTCAAGTCGTCATGTTGGCTAAGAATAGGGTAAACGTGTGACCTAACGTCCTCCAAAATTTCATCTCCACTCTTCTGATAGGGTCTTCCGCCAAACTCCACCTTCCCGTTAAATGCCTTGCTCAATCGCCAAGGGTGATCTTGGTGGAGCCATTTTCGATGACCTTCATAAACTATCCTCCCACATATATGCTCTGAAGTTAGCTCATCTAGACAGATTGGACATGCCTTGTACCCTTTCACAGTTGACCCCGCAAGCATCCCTAAACCTGGAAAGTCGCTAATAGTCCACATTACCGCTGCCTTCATCAAGAATACCTCATTGTCTACTCGATCAAAAGTATGGACTCCAACGACCCATAAATGTATTAGCTCCTCGATCATCGGCTCAATGAGTACAGTAAGGCACTTTCTGGGAGATTTAGGGCCTGGAATCAACACTAATAACATGTTATATTCCTTCTTAATGCACATTGATGGTGGTAGATTGTACGGCATCACAACAACGGGCCATGTATTATGCAAAGTTCCCATTGTTCCGAATGGATTGAAACCGTCTGTTGCAACTCCAAGGCGCACATTCCTGCAGTCCCGTGCGAAGCCCGGAAAAGTTCTGTCAAAATGTTGAAACGCTTCTCCATCAGCTGGGTGGCTGAGGCTACCAGCCATGCATATCCGCTCCCCCAGCCATCGCATATACTTGGCAGTGTGTGGGGACATAAACAAACGCTTCAACCTTGGTGTTAGAGGGAAGTTACGAATTATTTTTTTGGGAATATCATTCATATGTGGTTTATATCTTTCAGAATAACACACTGGACAAATCCTCTCGTTTACAAGCGCCCCCCTGAACAACACACAGTTAAACTCACACACATCAATTCTTTCGTAACCCAGTGAAAGATCACTCAAGATTTTATTTATTCTCGAGTATGAACAGGGGAATGTGTGCCCTTTAGGAAGAAGTTTATTAATGTAAATACATAAAGAGTCAACACTTGTGTCCGACCATCCATTTTCTTTTTTTCATTTCCATTGCATCTAATATGGCACTCAAAACAGTTTCCTCACTGCCTTCATATAATGGGGTCTGTGACTCCTTCAATAATCTATCATACTTTTCATAATCATCGTCTACCATGTCATTGAAGTTCATGCCCGAATTATCTTCCACTAATTGTTGGGGTGCATCTGCATGGTATCCAGGATAATAGGGATATGCATCATGTAGAATCTCCAACAGCGGTTTCACTGAAGGACCGGCACCACTAGAAAGACCGACTCTGGATTGAAGCCACTGTCTTCGTTGACTGAGCATTGTCGGTTCAGCAGAAACTTCCCCATGAAGGTGCCAGACAGTATAATCCGGACTCAAACCACTGTGTGATAAGTGATGATACATGACATCCATAGTAACCTTGAACGGACCGTTCTTACAACGGTTGCACGGGCAGAAGTGATAATCAGCTCCGTTACTATGTCGCCGGGCAAAATTCATGAACTCGAATATGCCTGTGATGTACCTTGGATCAGCATGATGATATGTCATCCAAGTTTTGTCTGGGTGTCCGTCCATGTTTCCTGTCAACATAAACAATCAATATGAACAAAGTTACCACGCCACAGTTGCGATTCAACCAAAACCCCACACTTCTTCGCCTTATGCCTCCGGGTTGGGTCCTATCCCCTTCAGGGGAACACAACATTTGTCAACGCTTTTGCACCCATGCATTTCAGCTCCAGTTTAGGGAAATTTCGGCAGCATCTCCCTACAGTTTCCCGAGTGCACACATATCTAAACAACCTAATTTGCACTCGGGGAATATTGAAAGGAGACACTGTCGAAACCATATCCCAAAACTGAAACTGAAATCACACGAATAGCAAAAGGATCAATAAAGTTATGTTCACCTAAAGTGTCCAAAAATGGGACAATTCGAGAATCAACAACTCAACTCGATCAACTAGATGAGTTGTTGATTCTCAAACGGGAGTTCTAAGTTGATAAACACCACAATTATATATAACCATACGCTCGATTTCATGATTAACACTAATAACACTACTAATTAAGGCTCGAATACACCTAATCTACACTAATCATCAATTAATTTCACTAAATTTAACCAAATTTCAAACATTAATCATGAACCCATAACATGATTTATCATAATTCAATGATTCAAACACTAAAACTACAACATAAGACCAAATTCAATTCAATTTCAAAATTTCACATCACCTTCATTTTCACTTCTAATCATCAATAAATTTCACTAAACTTAACCAAATTTCAAACATTATTCATGAACCTATAACATGATTTACCACAATTCAATGATTCAAACACTAAAACTACAACATAACACCAAATTCAATTCAACTTCAAACATTTCACCAAAACTTCAATTTCACTTCTAATTTAACATATTATGGTCATAAAGAGGGTTAAAGATATACAAATCAAACTAACCTTACTCAAGAATCAAATCAATGGCAAAAACAACCTTCTTTCTCAATTTCCTCAAATTTCTCCCAAAATCGCACAAGAACAGCTCCAGAACGCGAATGAACTGTTTTTCTAAAATTCTAACTTTATAAACGGTTTGACTTTAAGAAGAGGAGTAGATCCAGATTTTAAAAAAACGAGGCGATGTAGATTGAGCAATCTACGTCGCCTCAATTTTCTTCGAAGCGACCAAACTAATCTTCGTCGCTTCGAATAAAATCGAGGCGACATATATTGCTCAATCTACGTCGCCTAGATTTTATTCGAAGCGACGAAGATTAATTTGGTCGCTTCGAATGAAAAAGTAGTCGCCTTATTTTATTGAAGCGACTAAGATCAATCTGCGTCGCCTCAGTTTGTTTAAGCGACATACTTTTTATCAAAGGCAATATACGTCGTCTCATTGAAAATCGGAGCGACGTAGAAATGTAACTACGTCGCCCCGATTCTCTCCTCCAGTAGTGAAAGAAATTGAAAACACCTTTAGTCCACATGCTTGCTTTATTCAAAGTCTTTTTACGTTCTTTGCACAATAAGTAAATGGGAAGAACTCGTGGGACAAATTGCAACAAAACAAGAGTGTCCAAAAGCTTCCTTGATTTCAAACATCTAGGCCCCTTCATTTTCGAAAAGAAAACAAAGATTCCCACCTGCAAAAGTGACACACACATGTCTAATTAAGTTAATTACGTCTAATTAGCAAGACTGCAAGAGAGAGCTCGAAATTAAATTAATTAAGCAAATGAGTACATAATTAGGCTTCTATTGGCTACCTGGGGTATAGGAAGAACAGCAAAAATGTCGATGAGGATGTAAGTTCTATTAGTTTTCGCCCTTGCCCCTTTGGCTAGTTCCAATACATACTCGACGAACATTTTCCCTTTCGATTTAGGAGCTTCTTGTGTCTTCTTCCTCTCAGAATCCGCAGATAACTTTGATGATTTACATATGCTACTCAAAAATCGTATCACAATGTCATCAATGTAGAACTGATCCGTGAGAAGACGTAGGACGAGAGCTATTGCTTGCTTTCAACGAGACCTCGTGTCGAAATATACACACTTCTTTAGCTCGTCAACTACGGGGATGTAGAAGAAGAGAGGATCAAAAGAGACGGCAAACACACACGTTACTACAAATATGTGATTCCACATAGGAAGGAACTTCCCTTTCGGATTACAAATCGCGCTAAATGATGGCCGCCTTGTTTGCTTTGTTTTTGTATCTCCTCCATCACTGCGAGCAGTCTTCGGCGGCGTCTGAGTAGCCTCTGCTAACTCTCTACGTTCATCAACAGCCGAGCTGGAACATGCAACGTAGAATTAGTCACACTCGATCAACACAAGGAATCAAATTAAGCATAAGGAATTAGACGTACACAGTCGAATGAGTACGTCGATGTTGAAGTTCATTAAGGAGGTGATCGACTAATTACCTCTGTGTTTTCTCTGCTTGCAGGTGATTCACATCTAGAGCTACTTCAGAATCGGTCATAACTTAACTTAAGTATGAACTATGAAGCGTGCTAACTGTTTCTACCGAATTACGCGCGGGGGCGTAACGGGGCAGAAGCAACACGAATACACTTCTCCTCCTTCTGGTGCGTCCGAACGGTGGGGCTGTTCGGATGGACAGGCGCCCTCTTCTCCTTCGTGCGTGCGGGCTTCTTCTTGTCGGGCGTTTCCTCTCTTCTGTCGGGTGGTCGGATGGGCGCGTTCGGGTGCAGCTGTTAGAAGAATACAACGAAACAGGCGGTCAGGGGTCGAGACGGGGTGGCCCGCCTTCAACGCTCCGATGCCTAAGTCAGATGATGTATTGGATATAACAGTCAAGCGAACGAGCGAGTAGAGTGATATGAATCGAGTGAGTCAGCTGGCTCTCGATGGGATGATCTTACCTGTAGTTAATGCCTTACCTATATAGGTGGTTGAGCTTGGTGCTTGGTGATGTTCTTCGATGTGGGACTGATGTACTTACTGGTGCATGATCCGCACATTCGGGCGTGCGCATGTCGGGCGCGTGTGCGCTCGAGTGGGGTGGGTCTGGTGAGTGAAGTTGGAGCCTCCTTGGTGGTCTTGCGTGTGGTGCGGTAGGTGTTGCTAATCTGCTCAAGTGGATAAGTGTGTTAATCGTACAACCAATGATGCAATACTAACAAGTCCCCCAAGTCCCCAAGTCAAAGAGAACTTTCTTGACTGGGGAGTTGAAAAAAGGGTTCGTGCGATTAACAAGAATACTTATCCGATTGAGCAGCGGTGTGTGATCCTGTGACCCCCAAGTCCCCCAACTCTCCGGTCAAGAAAGGGCTCGTATGACGGAGTGGGACCTGGGCGTCCGAGTATGTACCTGTTCGTTCAATCGTGTACCTGTTCCTGTATTCTGGGCTGGGCGTCCAAACTGATCTTGCTAGTTTGGACCCACGTGCCCGTGGGGTGTTGCCTGTTCGTGCGTTCGTGTACCTACGGGCCCGGCCTCCAGAACAAGACTTGCTATTCTGGAGCCGTGCGCCCAGATGGGATCGGTATTGCAAACATACACAAGTACAACAGATATGTAGGTATATAAGTATGTAAGTATGAATGTATGGTTATGATGTATGAATGTATGTTATGATGCATGAATGTATGGTATGATGTGTGTGTATGCAAATGTTTTTCGTGACACCGGCGTTGGGATGGCGCGGTGCACCGCATACATCAACGGGGATGCCGTTCCGTACGGTATAGCGTCAACGAAGGGATCAAGACCGCGACCTATAAGTAACGCGCTACGGAGGGGACGGAACACATGCCCGTGCCGTTCTTCGGCTTAGCACCCTCAGAGAGGGGGCGAACCCCATGCCTCCGATATGACAGCCGGCTTGCTTTCGCGACCGGGGAGGGCGTACCTTTGCCCGCGCTCATCAATCCCGGAACGCGCAAGGAGGGGTCAGACCGCACGCCCTTGGCGCTCCGAGTCGGGGCCGAATGTTAACGTTGCGCTCACATGGAGGGGAAACACCCCACGCCCGTGCCTCCCATCGACTTAGCACGCCCAGAGAGGAGTTGGCCCCATGCCTCTGTCATGACAGCCGGCTTGCTCCTCGATCATGTAACGGTGCGCTCACGGAGGGGACGGACCACATGCCCGTGCCGCCCATCGGGCTCAGCGCGCGCTCAGAGAGGGGGCGGACCCCATGCCTCTGCCGCCTGATCCGGCTTGCTAATGCGTGCGCGTACGTAGAGGAAGAACCCCATCCCGTACGGCGCAGCTCTTCACTCGGGGCACATCCAAAAGGGAATTCAGGCGTTAGCCCTCTTTCGGGGCGCCCGAGTGGTACATGTACTAACCTGATGGTGTTTCTCGAGCGCCCGGTCGTGTGGGTGGTGTACGCGCCAGTAGGAATGGTTGATATCGTGGTGTGTTGTCCTTGCCTTGGATTTGGTGGTGCTCTGATGAGACGTTTGGAGGTGACATTCCTTTTGACTTCTCTTTGGGAATCGGTGTAATAAATGCTAGCCGTCGCATTTAATGCTAGCGTGCCCTTGCATTAAATGCTGATGTTGTGATGATTGCTCGGAGGGCCGACGTCACGCGCGTGGGAGATTGGGAGTGGGGCATGGGCTCCACATGTCGAACTGTTGGAGACCGAGCTAGGGTTCGAAATCGAGGCGGGAAGTGGAAGAGTTGGCGCGGTTACTGAGGAGGGCAAGTAAACCGCCCGGGCCATGCGTCACGATCCGACGGTGGACACGCGAAAAACGGACGACTGGCGTTCGTTCGCGTATCCCGTTCGAGCAGTATAAATAGGGCTTCCCTTGCCTCCGTCTTCTTCATCGCTTTCATAACATACCGAAATTCTGCCGGAATTACCTTGCGACCTGCATCCGTTTTAAGCTTCTTCTCTGTGTTCGTGTCCTCGGTTACCGGAATACTTGTTCAACGTGAAAGACTTAGTCCACAAAATAAATCTGGTGAGGCTCTCGTCCCTGGTTCTGTTTTTTTTTTTTTTGTGGTCTGCGTTTTTCTGGGTTTTTGAACTAAAGGATAGGGTGTGTTCTTGGGTGGGGTGTGTTTGATCTGTTTGTGGGGGATTCTTTGTGGGTTTTGGTGTTTCTGTGTGGGGAAGGATTTTTTGCTAAAGTGTTGGTTGTGTGCGTGCGTTTGTCTTTAGGATGGAGCCAATAGAGATACCGAGCGATCAGTCACGTGAGCGGATCTACATTTCGGGGTTGGGGTGGATTAGTTGTGGGTCGGGCGGGTCGAGTACGTCGAGTACGTCGTCGTACGATTTTGTTTTGAGTGTCCCGCCCCTGCAATGTATTTTGCCTGATACCTCTCCCGTGCAGTCAATGGAAGCTAGGCAAGCGTGCGTTAGTGTGGGATTGGAGAGCTCGTCTGGATCGTCGGGCGGGCACTCGGGTGGTTCGAATCCCTGGGGTGAGGAGAGGGCGGAGGGAGGAGATTCGCTTCCTCGACTTGTGGGAGGTGGGCCCGTCCACTGGGTGTTTCCTGATGGGACGCCCGTCCAGAAGCCTGAGCGTGCGCCATCCGTCTCGGAGATGGCCAGGTGGGCGAGGGAGTACCACATCCATGACTCTGTGGAACTGCGGATGCCTGGCGGGGGCGACACTTTTACCCGCCCGCCGCCCGGCCATGTCTGCCTGAGCGAGTTCCATCTCAAGGCAGGGATCAAGTTGCCACTGCACCGGTTCTTTCAGTATATGCTGGCGCTGCTGAAGATCTCGCTTGGTCAATGCGGGTCCACGCTCACCCGCACGCTCGTGGCCATGTTCAACATCTTTCGGGTGAGCGGCCTGGACCAGCCCACGCGGGCGGAGTTCCTTCACTTCTTTGGTCTTCGTTACTCTACGCGCAAGGGGGACTGGGGGACCATCACCGTGGAGCCCCGCGTGAAGTGGTGGTTGACGGATCAGCCGAGTTCTTCCACCTCCTGGCGTAAGATCAACTGCCTGGTAGGTGGTGATTGGGAGTTGGGTTCCTTCTCGGAAGAGTATGCTACCAACGCCCACCTGATTGATCGAGTCCCCCAAGCCTTCCATCCCCTTGATACGAATGAGTACCCGATGACGCCTGCTGAAGAGGCCCGGGTCAACCGTCTGAGGTTTGTTTTTGACCCAGCGCCCGAGGCAAGATCGTTCTTCGCCGCCTGCCATTGAGATCTCATCGAGCAGACGCACCTTGCTGAGTTGCCGCGTACGTGGGCCTTGTAGTTCTTTGTCTAGGAGTAGGAGTAGATTTGACCAGCTGTTCGTCTGTCGCTAACCTTCCGTTTGTTGTTTTTGTAGTTAAGAAGAAGATGTCTGGTAAGAATGTTGCTGCGGATGATGTGGCCAAGCGCCGCTTGATCGCCCTTCGAGAGACTGCTGGCAAGGTTCAAAAGGTGGTTGATGATGGACGAGGTGGTCTGGTGTTGGGGTAGACCATGCAGTCCAAGATCCCCATTCCTGATGTGGCTGACTTCGCTCCAGCCATCCCGGCGGGTGGCCCTCGCCCGCCGCCAAGCCATGCTGGTGGTTCGAGGGCGCAGGCCAAGGCTGATCGTGCTGAACTGCACCGGGAGAAGCGCCAGGAGAGCTGTGACCAGCGCCGGCAGGACCGGGACGATCAGCGGGACAGGCGGGAGACATCTCGCACGCCCCACACAGTTGCTCATTTTTCTACTACGCCCCAATCGTCTGCTCGTGCCCCCCCCCCCCCCCCCCCGACGCCCCAAGCGTCCGTCTGTCCGTCCGTCCAGCCCCCCACGGGTATCGGAGTAGGGAGGAGCCAGTGGTCCTTCTTTGAAGCGTCCCCGGACGGATAATCCGGCCGTCAATCCGTCCGCTGAGCCGTCTGATCCGTTCGCCTTCTACACGCCGTTGATGCGGTCCATTGACCTGAGCGTGAAGGCTGTTGATGCGATGGCGCCGGAGGTGGCGCAGGGTAATAGGGATGATATGGATAAGGCCTTCAATCTCTGCATGGTGCTGCAACGCAAGATGTACCTGGCGCGCGAGCGCTTCGCCAACATGCGCTGTGCAGAGGAGGCGCAGGTGGAGATTAGCAAGCTCGTCGATGCCTGTAAAAGGTATGAGTATGAGCTGGGCAAGTATGAGCAGCTGGCGGGTCGCCTGCGTCAAGAAGCCCGGGCGGCGACGGAAAAAGGCCAGGAGGCGAGTGAACGGGAGGCGCTGCTCAAGGCCGAACGTGATACAGCCTTTGCTGCCCTGGAAGAGGGAAAAGCCTTGGCGGACAACCGGGTGGCGGAGGTGGAGTCCCGCCTGATGGCTGAGGCGCAAGCCCAAGTTGAGAGGGCGCGGGCGGAGGCGGTTGCTGACTTCAAGAATTCTTTGGAGTTTAAGGAGTTGGTGGATGCTGAGGCCGATGTTCAAGTCGCCCAGTTCCAGGAGATGGTAGCGCCTTTTCTGAAGATGGAGGAGTATGATGCTTTCCTGGCGGAGCAGGCGGGGCTGACGGGCGGGGCTGGTGGGGCGGGTGCGGAGTAGAGTAGCTTTTTCTTTTCCTTCTTTTTTGCAATAGAGCAGGTCTTTTGTAATCGGGCCTTCGTGCCTTTGATTGTCGCTGGGCGTTTTTTTTTTTGTAACCTGGCGAATGAATGAAATTCTTTTTTCTGTCCGTTTGTGTGCCTTGTCCCCTTTTTTGTGGAATTTTTGTTTGGCATCCTTTGAGTAACTTGTGCGGGCGCGCGCTTTCCTTTTACATCTTTGCGAGTGGCCTATCCCCAGTCCCCCGAGTATGTGGGCGGGCGGGGTAAGGACAAACAAACGCAACAGTGGTCATACTGAACGAAAGTACAAAGTAAGACCTAATGAAAGTACTTCCTCAAGTGCTGGATGTTCCATGGGTGGCGTAGTCGTTGACCCTGCATGTCCCTTAGGTAGAAAGTGCTGTCACTTATCACCTGGTCAACGAAGTACGGGCCTTCCCATAACGGGCGGAGTGCCTTCACCTTCTGTTGGATCACCTTCATCACCCAGTCCCCCAGTTGGATTGGGCGAGCCCGTATGCGCTGATTGTATAACCGGGTGATCCTCTATTTATTCGCGGCGTTGTGCAGGTGCGCCATGTCTCTTCGTTCCTCCAGCAGATCATTGTTGAGCCTCAGCCCTTCATTGTTCGTGCGTGGATCATACCCCTCGATCCGTGGGCTCTGATGGGTAATTTCCAGGGGTAGCACGACCTCCGTTCCGAACGTTAGACTGAACGGGCTCTCGCCTGTAGCTGCATTGGCCGTCGTTCGGATGGACCACAGAATTTCTGGGATGACCTCGGGCCAGCGCCCGTAACCCGCATACCCAGGTTCGATATCTTCAATTTTTCTCTTGATCCCAGACTTGATGATTTTGTTCGCTGCTTCCACTTGTCCGTTCGTCTGGGGGTGTGCTGGCGATGCGAATATGAGGTATGTTCTCTGACGTTTGCAGAAGGCTATTAGTCTGGGGTTGTTGAATTGTGGCCCGTTGTCTGTGATGATGCTGATCGGCGTCCCATAGCGACAGAAAAGGAAGCGCCAGAGGAAGCGTTCTACCTTCTCCGTGGTGATCTTTGCCATGGGTTGGGCTTCGATGAACTTTGTGTGGTAATCGATGATGACGATCAGATATTTGTACTACCCCTTTGACTTTGGAAGCTCTCCGATCAGGTCCAGTCCCCACTGCGCGAATGGAATGGGTGACAGGAGGATGGACAGTGGGACGGCGGGTGCGTGGTGGTGATGTGCGTGCAGCTGACACTGGTGACACTTGTTCGTCAGTGTCGTGGCGTCTGCATGGATGGTGGGCCACCAGAAGCCATGCCGAAGGGCCTTGTGCGTGATTGACCTGGCGCCCGCATGATGGCTGCATGTGCCCGAGTGGATCTCCTTTAGGATCGAGCTGCCCTTCGTCGGAGTGACGCACTTGAGGCTGACCCAAGTCCTTCCTTGTCGATAAAGTGCCCCATCCCGTACGCTGAAGTTGGCCGCCCATGCGACGATGGTCTTGGCTTCTCGCTTATCCCCTGGCAGCTCTCCCCTGGTTTTATAGGCAATGCGCACGTCCATGTAACTATGCTCGTGTGGTTCGATTGCCAGGACCTGCTCCGTTCCTGAGATGCTTGGTCGTCGCAGTACTTCGACGATGCGCTGCCCTGGCCCCGTGTGTACGGGCGCTGTGGCCAGTCGGGCCAATTTGTCTGCCTTCGCGTTGAATCCTCGGCGAATATGGTTGATGTTGACGTACTGGAACCCCTTGATCAGCGCCTGCACATGTTTTAGATAGGCGATCATGGATTCCTCCTTTGCCTGGAATTCTCCTCTGACCTGGCTCACCACCAACTGTGAGTCGCTGAATATGTTGAGGTCGGGCGCCTCTGAATTTTTGGCCAATTGTAGGCCTGCGATGAGTGCTTCGTACTCGGCCTCGTTGTTGGTCGCCTTGAATTCGAACTTGAGGGCGTACTCCACGTTTACCCCTCCTGGCCCGGTCAAGATTATGCCGGCGCCGCTCACCTTCTTCGTGTAGGAGCCGTCGACGTAGATGTTCCACTCTGACACTGGTCGCTCCTTGACCTTCGGTTTGTCGGTCGTTTCTACCGTCGGACCATCGGGCGCTTGGGCCGGTGCCCCCTCTGCCTCCGTGTATTCGGCGATGAAGTCCGCAATGGCTTGCCCCTTGATTGCCGTGCGGGGTTTGTACTCGAGGTCGAATTCACTAAGTTCGATGGCCCACTTCGCTAGGCGGCGACTATGATCGGGTGATTGGAGTATCTGGCGCAAGGGTATGTTGGTGAGGATGTGGATGTTGTGCGCCTGGAAGTATGGCCTCAACCGTCGGGCAGCGGTTACGAGTGCGAGCGCCATCTTCTCAATTGTCGGATATCGTGTCTCAACGCCTGTCATGCCCTTCCCTGAGAAGAAGACGGGCAACTCCGTGCAGTCCTCCCTGCGGACGAGGGCAGAACTGACGGCGGTGAGGGAAGCAGCCAAGTAGAGGTACAGGACTTCCCCTCGGACGGGCCTGGAGAGGAGCGGAACAGATGCCAAGTATTCCTTGATCTGAAGGAAAGATTCCTCACACTCGAGCGTCCACACAACCTCGCGTTTGTTCGTGGTTCTTAGGACTTTGAAGAACGGGGCACACCTGTCCGAGTAACGTGAGATGAAACGGTTAAGGGAAGCGAGCTTGTCAGTGAGGCTCTGCAGGTCCACCCTCCTAACGGGCGGCTTCATGTCGATGATTGCCTTGACTTTGGCCGGCGCGGCTTCGATTCCCCGCTGACTGACAATATACCCCAGAAACTTGCTATTGGTGACTCCGAAGGTGCACTTAGCGGGGTTTAGCCTCATGCCGTTCTTGATGAGGACGTCGAGCACAGTCCCCAAGTTCTGGATGTGGTCGACCGCCTGGACGCTCTTCACCAATATGTCGTCTACGTACACGTCTACGATATTGCCGATCAGGCCGTGAAACATCGTGTTCATGAGCCTCTGGTACGTGGAGCCGGCGTTCTTCAGCCCGAAAGGCATGACAACGTAGCAATAAAGGCCCTTGTCCGTGACAAACGTTGTTGCCTCCTGGTCCGCGGGGTCCATGAAGATTTGGTTGTAGCCCGAGTAGGCGTCCATCATTGATAGGAGTTCGTGCCCTGCCGTTGCGTCCACCAGCTGATCGATCCTTGGTATCGGGAAGATGTCCTTTGGGCATGCCTTGTTGAGATCACTGTAATCGATGCACATTCTCCATTTCTTGTTGCTCTTTTGTACCATCACAGCGTTGGAAATCCACTTGGGATAGTCCACCTTCCGGATGAACCCGATGCCCAGTAATCGGTCCACCTCCTCGTGCATGGCCGCGTAATGCTCCACCTTGTACGCTCGTCTCTTCTGCTTCACTACCCGGGCGCTGGTGCTGACGCTCAGTTGATGGGATATGATATTCGTGCTGATCCCGGGCATGTCTTTATACGACCAAGCGAACACCTCCTGCTTCTCCTTTAGTAGCGCGATCAGTCGCTCTGCTATCGCTGGAGCCAGCGATGCTCAGATCTGGACCGTTCTTTCCGGTTGTTCGGGGGATAGCTAAATCATCCTCAGCTCTTCGCGCTCGGGGACGGGTGATACGGCCATCAGCCCGCCGCGTGGATCGTCGGGTACTTCTGATCCTGGCGCGGGTTCCAGGGCGAGGACCTCATGTTTGTCTCGGGGTTTCGTTGTCTCTTCGCCGGCGTATCCTTGGACATGTCCGACTCCGTGCTCGGTTGGGAATCGTCCCGAGAGCATGTACCCTGCGATGATCATCCTTAACCTGCAGATCCCTGGCCTCCCGAGTATGGCGTTGTAGGGGGAGGGGGTGTCCATGATGATGAAGTCCGTTCGGATCTCGCCGTGCGGGGAGTCGGGCGCGCCAATCTCGACCCGCAGGTTGTCGCTCCCGATCGGGTACGATGTCTCGCCCGTGAAGCTGGCCACGCACTCATGGTCCTGTGTCATTTTGCTGGCGGGCCTTCCGAGCGCCTTGTATGCGTCGAAATAGATTACGTTGACAGACACCCCATTGTCAACCAGCACCCTCTTCACAAGGAATTGGTCGATGATCGCGTCGATCACGAACGGTAGGGTGCTATCCTTCGGGTTCTTCTCCTCGTCCCTCGCCGTGAAGCTAATGGTGGGCGCCCCCCTCCTTCCTTCCTTGGGCGTTCTTCCCACCCCGATCGCCAGCACTTCCCTACTCGTGCGATCGGGCGGCGATGTTCTCTCCTTGCGCTTGCCTCCAGATATCGTATTGATGGTCCCACGGGTCCTGGCGCCCGTCTGGCGTTGTCGTCCTTCCGCCCTGGGAGTGGTCTGGTCGCTCTTCCTCATATTCTCGAGGGCCCTCATCAGCATGGGACAGTCGTTGGTGTGGTGGGCGGCGGCGTTGTGGTATTCGCACCAAATGCTCAGGATCCGGCCAACCGGGGCCATTGCTGCTGTTACGCCGCTTGGTGGTGGGAGCCGGCGTCGATGTAGGTGGAGAAGCTGTTCGGGTGACTGCCCGTTGATCGTGAAGACCTCCCGTCCCGCTAGTTGTTGGTGTGAAGCTGGCAGCAGATGGGTGTCCTGCTGCGCCGGTCCCCTCGGCCAGTTGTAGTGGTTGCCCCGGTGGTTGCGGACAAAGGGCTTCTGATTGTTCTGCCCCGGCGCATCCCGGTACCTCTTGTATCCTTGGATTGGTGTCCCTCCGCCGTCCGAGGGTCGCCGAGGCTGAGCGTTCTCCTCCGGTCTGTTGGTGCTAGATTCGGAGGTGGACCCGTACACTCGCGTCTCTACTAACGCCTTCTGCACGATCAGGTCCATGATCTCGTCGTAGTCGAGAAGCTCATTCCTTACTAGTTTCTCTACGAATGGAGTGGCGAGCAGGTTGTCCATCAGGGCTACCTTGACCACTCGCTTATCAAGGTCCCTACATGTGCTTGCGAGCGTCCTCCATCAGTTGATGTAGCTCGACAGGCTCTCGTCCATCCCCTGGCGGACCTTGAGGAGGATGCCCGTGGTGTTGTATTTCCCCTGGAGCCGATAGCGCTTCTGAAAGCTCTCCGCCAGCTCGAGGAACGAGTGGATGGATCCCGGCGGGATCTCGTAAAACCAGCTCCGTGCTTCCTCCGCCAGTGTTTCCTGGAATAGGAAACACAAGGTTGGGTCCGAGTATCGGGTTCCGTCCGTGGTGGACCGAAACTCGTCCATGTGCGCGCGTGGATCTCTGCTCCCGTCGAACTGAGCGATCTTCGTTATCTTGGCCTGGGGGTCCCTTCCCCTCTCCAGTATGTGTGCCGAGAACGGACTGACCCGGGGGGCGAACGTCCCGCCCTGACCAGCCAGCTTGTCCTTGCGCAGGCGCGAGACCTCTTCCGCTAGTGCCTCCATCCTCTGAAGGATCAGAGCGTTGTTCGTCGGGGGCGCCGACTCTTCCACGGGCGAGGGCGCTCGGGCCGCCTGGGCGTTGGTCCTGCCAAACGGGCGCTGCTCCTCGCTGGTGGTCTCCCGGGTCTCTTCGTGCTGCTCCATTTGCTGGCTGATGAGTGTGTCCAGTCGTTCCTCCAATCTCTGGCGGATTTGGCGCTTCTCTGCTCTCTCGAGCGCCGCCTCCCGTAGCTCCTGGACCAGGCTGTTGATGCGCCCCTCGTCGTCGTTCCTGTCGGTCGCCAGTGCATTCCGTCCCTGCGAGTCTGGCGGTGTCTCCCCATCGGGCGTGTTGCTGCCGTTAGTCACCGGGTTGAGCATGTGGACCTTTGATTTTTGTGGTGTTTATACGAGGTTTGCAATTTGTAAGCTTCCCAAAGACGGCGCCAGATGTTTCTACCGAATTACGCGCGGGGGCGTAACGGGGCAGAAGCAACACGAATACACTTCTCCTCCTCCTGGTGCGTCCGAACGGTGGGGCTGTTCGGATGGACGGGCGCCCTCTTCTCCTTCGTGCGTGCGGGCTTCTTCTTGTCGGGCGTTTCCTCTCTTTTTTCGGGTGGTCGGATGGGCGCGTTCGGGTGCAGCTGTTAGAAGAATACAACAACGAAACAGGCGGTCAGAGGTCGAGACGGGATTGCCCGCCTTCAACGCTCTGATGCCTAAGTCAGATGATGTATTGGATATAACAGTCAAGCGAACGAGCGAGTAGAGTGATATGAATCAAGTGAGTCAGCTGGCTCTCGATGGGATGATCTTACCTGTAGTTAATGCCTTACCTATATAGGTGGTTGAGCTTGGTGCTTGGTGATGTTCTTCGATGTGAGACCGGTGTACTTGCTGGTGCATGATCCGCACATTCGGGCGTGCGCATGTCGGGCGCGTGTGCGCTCGGGTGGGGTGAGTCTGGTGAGTGAAGTTGGAGCCTCCTTGGTGGTCTTGCGTGTGGTGCGGTAGGTGTTGCTAATCTGCTCAAGTGGATAAGTGTGTTAATCGTGCAACCAATGATGCAATACTTACACTAACAAGTGAGGATGATAAGTACTCGATCGAGTTTTGAGCAACTAAAATCCGTAAGTGTATCGACGATTTGACATGCACTAGTTTGATGTGAACTTCATGTTTCTTCGCTTGGTAAAGTTGTCTTATTGATATATATATTTCAATAATTCCTTTTATTTTGTTTTATGTGACGGAACCATATAATTTGATAGAGTGCGTAAAGTATTATCAATTATTATAGGAAATTAAAGACTGCTCAGTGATTCGTCTTATTGTCGGACAATCCGACCATGCATGGGTCTTGGTCTTTCTGTTTAATTATCTGTTGCTACTTGTTACCACTCAGGCACGTTGCTTTGATACAAGAACTTCTTTTGCTTATGGGAATAAGATCTGTAGGAAATTACCTTTTGAAAACTTTCGGGTGATTCCTTCTTTTGGTCAGAGCGATGGTTTATTTATTTTTTTGGAAGAACTCTAATGTTAATGTAGATGTTATCCTGTGCTATGATTGTTTTGTGCATTCTCTCATTACTAGTGATAATACAAATACTGAATTAATATGTTCTTTCGTTTATGTTTACTCTAAAAAAGAAAAACAACATGAGCTGTGGAACTTAATTGCTAAACTTAAACCTGATAATGATGAGAATTGGTACATTGTTGGTCACTTTAACATGATAACCTCTATGCATGAAAAGATGGGTGGAAATGCTATCTTTACAATATATATGATGAACTTCAATGATTTTTGGAATGATTGTGGTGTTGTTTCAGTCCTAAGTAAGGGAGTTCCTTTCACTTGGACTAATAACCATAAGGATCATACCCTTATGTTCGAAAGACTTGACAGATTCTGTATGAACACTGCAGGTCTTAGAAATTTTCCTCAGCTGGAAGCCACAAATCTACCAATAAATGGCTCAGATCACAACCTCATTTCTCTCTCTGGAGAACAGGAAATCAAAAGTGAACAAATGGTTTAAGTTTGAAGCTATGTAGCAATCCCACCATAACTTCAAAAGAAAAGTTGAGGAAATTTGGAGTCAAAAAATTGACCAAAACCCTGTGAAAAACTTAGTTGTTGTGACTAATGCTTTCATTCATAATATGACAAGATGGAATAAACATGTCTTTGGTAATATTTTTGACAGGTTGAAGAGGCTTCAAGAAGATAGTGCTATTTATTCAAGAACAACTAATGGCAACACCAGACTCTAATTACCTCCAGGAAAGGAGAAAACAAATTGAAGAAGAGATAATCTCATGCCACAAAGATGAAGAAATTTTTTGGACTCAAAAGACTAAGGTTGAGTGGCTGGAAGTTGGGGGGGGGGGGGGGGGGGAATACCAAGTTCTTCCACACTCAAGCCACTGTGAGATCCAAGAAAAACAAAATAGAAAAACTTAAAGATACTCAGGGAAATTGGATCAATGAGCTTAAAGATATTATACAACATATTCTTTCTGACTTTACACTAAGATTCAATGCTTGTAGGGAACCAAACCAGACAGGCATGAACAATTTCATTGATATCATCCAACTTTGCATAACTAATGATGACTACTGAGCTTTGATTCAACCTGTGTTGGATGCAGAAGCTTTTGATGATGTCTGCTCAATTAGATCTTTTAAGGCTCCTGGACCTGATGGCATCCACTCCTTCTACCAAAAGAACTCACCTGAGGTAAGTAACAAAGTTGTTAAAATGGTTAATCGGGTTATTGAACATGGAGAATCAATTCAACTCTTGAATTAGACCTATAATGCTCTCATCCCTAAGTTTCAGGAGCCTGACTCTGTGAATCACTTAAGGCCTATTAGACTTTGCAGTGTGTCTTACACAATTTTGACAAAAATTCTTGTGAAGAGACTGAAGCCTCTCCTTGATAAATGTATATCTAAGAACTAAGGAGCTTTTGCCCCAGGAAGATCCATTCAGGACAATATTCTTATTGCTCATGAAATATTTGATGATTTCAGAAGGAAAAAAGGCGGGAATGGGGCAATGGCTTTAAAAATTGATCTTGAAAAAGCTTATGACTTTTTAAGTTGGAAGTACATTCGAGGCTGTCTTAAAAAATCTGGCTTCTGTGATATTTGGATTAACATTGTTTTAGACTGTATCTCTACAGTGTCTTTTTCTATCACTGTTAACGGTAAGCCAGAGGGATACTTTAACCTCCCCCCCCCAGGCGAATCAGGCAAGGTGACTCAATTTATCCTTACATTTTCATTCTATGTATGGAGTCCGCACTTAAATCTTTGTGCATGCTTTAACAAGGCTACCATGGCAAAACTTGGATGGAAGATTCTAACCAAATCTGAGAACTGGTGGGTTTAGTTGATCAGGAATAAATACTTGAGAAAGGCCGAGTCTTTTTACTGCTAAGAAGAAAGCCTCTTTTTCGGCTGCCTGGAAAGGAATTCTGGATAGTAGGGATATTATTAGACAAGGGATGAGATTGATTGTTGGTAATGGTGAAAATGTAAATTTCTGGCAGAATAATTGGGTTCTGCTTCATAGTCTTGCTTTGGAAGTGAAACAACATGCAGCAAATTACATGATTTGGACTGATAAAGACTCTGATTTTTTGCAGGGTAACAACTGAAATAAGTAGAAGTTGGAATTTTTCTTTGAAAATGATATTGTAGACTTAACCAGTGGAGTGCCTCTGCCTGTGGTGAACTCTGAAGATAGTTTTGTTTGGGCACCTAATCCAAAAGGAAACTTTTCAATTAAATCAGCTACTTGGTTACAGCATTATGATATGCAGAAAACAAAAAATCATGATCTTATAAATGCGCTTTGGAGTATGACTATCCCTTCTAAAGCAAAAATCTTTGGTTGGACTCTTCTCCATGAAAGATTGAAGACAAGGCAGAGACTCAAAAAATTAAAAGTGTTAAACAACAACATTTGTCCTTTGTGCAGCTCCTCTGAGGAATCTATGACACATCTGTTCTGCGATTGTAGTTTTGCTAGAAATGTCTAGAGAGCAAGTGGTCTTTTCTCCCCTGCTGCTGATCCTTGACTAACCAGATGCGAGCTCTCCTTAGAGTTGATCCTAATAATAAACTTCTGATGGAAAAGATAATTATAACTTGCTGGATGTTATGGAAAACTAGAAATGATGTAATTTTCAAGAATTCAGTAGGATCCCCAAATCAAGTGATAGTTGTTGCTGCAAAATCCTGGAAGAAGTACAAATAAGTTAATGGAAAAGAAGCCTCTAAGAAGTCTTACCCTGCTTCTATCAAATGGCTCTCTCTCCCTACTTTCCACTTTAAACTTAACTTTGACGGTTCAGTAGTTCGAGTTGGAGATAGTATGGTAGCCTGTGGTTTTATCATCATAAACTCTGAAGGCAACCCCATTGTGGCAGGAGCAAGAGCAATTGGGAGAACAAACATCTCAGTTGCTGAAGCTGTAACTCTCAAAGAAGGGCTCCTTCAAGCTAGAAGACTAGGCATATCCAATCTACTTGTTGAAGGAGACTCTAACCTGATCATTCAGTACATCACGGAGAAGTTTCTTACCCCTTGGAGACTGAACACCATTATTAAAGAGATAAACCTTATTTCCAACCACTTTAATCACATTGAGTTTGACCATATCTGGAGACAAATTTTACGGCAGATAAACTTGCTAGCCTTGGTCATTCTTGTAACAATCTGCATGTTTGGAAAATATATGTTCCCTCGTGTGTTTCTCTAGCTATCCAGCATGATGTTTTAGGAAATGTATCATGTAGAGGATCGTCTTTGTAATTTCATTTTTCCAATTAAAAAAAAACAGATTCCAATAATTACAAGTAGGAAAATGTGAACTGATCTCAGTAACAATTACACGTTACACGAGTTGTGTATTTGACTATTGTTATGGAGAACTGTAGTTGCATGAGATTAACTCCCAAGTACGTTACACGAGTAAATGTGTATCAGTGTATGAGACTATTGCTATGGAGAACTGGTTGCTATGTGTATTTGACTATTGCTATGGAGAACTGTTATATACACACAGTCAATGTTGTCGGGCTAGAGCCATATATATATAAGTCGGTATAGAAAATTGGTGCAGATGCAAATCGTACGGGGATGATGAGTGTACCTATAGTGTACGGCATACGGCATACGAGTGTGCGGGATATTTGTCACAATCTCAATCGCGTTGAGTTTACATGAACAATACACGAAAAAAACTAAACCGTAGATTATTCATTTACAAATTTGTATTGTGCATATTATAAAATTACTTGAAAAATTAAGTACAGATATAAATCGGTATAGATAATTGTTGATCACGCCCACGCACACCAAGGAAAGAGCAATGATATGGACTAGGAAAGTCCCAATGAACACTGAATGCTGGGAGATGGTATAGGTTTGGGCTCCTCGTCTATGGAATATCATAAACTATAACACTTCTGTAGTAGGAATGCATAAAGCCCAAAGTTGATAAAACCGCACTCATCAGTAGGCTAGGCCCAAATTAAGAAAGTGGGATGCTATCAATTTCGTCGTGGGACTCTTAAACTCTAGGGCAATGCATGTAAGTGATCACGAAAGTATATTTGATAACACTTACACATCAATATTTGGAAGAGCTGGCTATTTATTGAGGGTGTGAGGGGAGAAGAGTCTGACGTTAGGATAAATGGTATTATTTGTAGACTTATGTGCCAATGTAAAATTTCTTTTTCACATTTTCGACATCTATAAAATGCAAAAAAATATCATTTACTTTAAAAGTGACTCTACACTTATTAAAAGAAATCCGATTGGTGGTACGATGTATTACCGACAGTGTTGTCTTCGGCAATGTATGAACACTAACAACTAGTAGCATTGGCAATTTGGTAGGCATAACATGGGTACGTTGACTGTATTCATATTCCTAATAGCACACTTTTTGGCCATCAATCATGCCGCTTATCCCAACTACTTGAAAAGCACCTACAATCACGGAGCTTCTAAAAGCTAAAACTGCAAGTCTACAATCCGGTCAATCCCCCCAAGCCAACTTTTTGAAAGAGAAAAGAGGACATAAATGTAGGATCCACACTCACACCCTCAAAACCCAATAGATCGTTTTCTTCGATTATATGTCACAATTGAAGGTTGTTATGACATGAGGGATGCTTTGGCAAGTTAGTTTAGTTTAATGTTTGGATTGCACGCTGAGAATGCAATGAGTGCCTCCAAGGTCACGTCCCTGCCCTGCTTGCCGGTGCCGGGGAATTTTTATGACTTGTGCACACTACCATCGATCTGCCATTACCAAAATCCTACATGATTGAGGCGTGGTCTCACACTCTCACCAGCCAATCCACGTTTACCCCCTGTACTCTTAATTCTAAACTATTTCCTTCTCAATTGCCATACGAATATCAACCATACTATCGCTTTAACTAACGATGAGGGTTATGTATTCTAGTCCAATTGAGGCATTCATAGCAGACATAAACACAAGTTTGATAATTCAAGAAATGCTTGTGACGAGGTAGCTGACTAGCTATTGATGTAGAGGTTTTAGACCGTTCACACCATTTTGAGGAATGTGGAAACCTTAGCATTCACCTATATACCACAAATAGTTAATACTTGGAGATTAGAAGTGAGGACTCGCCGATCTGATCGTTAAGAAAGTAATTCCCAAACAGATAGAATGCAATATATCATACAAAGAGACCATTTCGCCAAACATTTATGCTGTATTAAACAGAGATGAGAAACGAGCTCTCATATACAATCGGTCTCGCTTATGACTTTATACCGAAATTAAAATTTTAACCACCGTGCTTCACTATTTTCAGTTTGAATTAGGTGGGACCTACGTAAGATATGAGGAAAAGGTAGGGCCCACAAAATGGCTAATGATGAGAGAGGAAGTAGAAGAGAACACAGGCGTGTTGTGAAACTAAACAGATAATATTACATTTTGCTACCAAAGAAAAGAAAAGAAAAGGCGAGACTTTTGCCTTTCATTGCTTACAAAATCAAATAGGGAAGCCTCTCATCAGATTCCCTGAGGTCCTTCATGGATGTCCCTCCATGTCTTCCCTTTCTCTCTCTTTTGTTTCTCACAGGGTTGTCGTTTTCTTTGCTTTAGTCAAAATCTCATACCAAACCAATATTGGTCATTCTCAACTCTCAACTCTCAACCTATTTATGCTTCTTCTTCCGCTTCATCATCACTTAGCTTTCAGTTAAATCCCAAGTTTCCAACTTTGAGTTTGAAACTTTGAAATTGGGTTTACTGGGTTCTGGCCCTTTTGAGTTTTGAACTTCTGGGTTGTGCTTTTCACCTGCAGAAGAACATTCACTGAAGAAAACACCAGGTTAGTGATGATACCCAATTGTCATTTATTCGATGCACATTGTAAAGATAGAAACTTTGCACTAAGAAGTTTGTTTATGATATATTGGGCATTCTCTATTAGTTAATTTTGTTGTGTTTGTCTTTTCCTTTTCAGAAATTTACTTACTTTGAACAGAAAAAAGAAAAGGAATACTCATAATTATCTCAACCATAAAAGTAAAGGGTACTCAAATTTTACAACTTTTGTAATGATAGTGAAATTCAAAAAGAGCTTTGAATATTTCCTAATGTTTTAGAATATTGCTAATGTTGATTTTGCGGTCTTAGATAGTTGCTTAAATGTGGCAAAGCACTAACTTTATGTTGTTGTTCATTTTCTCATTCCTATATATTTGTTTATCTCTGAAAGTGGGTTGTTGTTTAATTAAGATAGTAGATTCAGGTATTTTATTAGTTGTTATAGAAGAGCCTTCTGTCTTGCTCACATAACACACTTGCTGCTTTGTTTAACTAATTTCAATTTGAAGTCTTTAGAATTTATGTTGGGGGGCATTTCTCTCTCTATTCCTCTCTCACACTGTCACATACACATTTAGCTTAAACCTTTTGGGACATTCTAGGGGTTTTAGATGCTAAATTCTACGTTTTGATTTAGGAATTTGAGTTTGATGCCAAGTATTTTGGGACTTACAAGCAATTTTGGAGGTGGTGATTCGTATTGAGTACTGTGTCTGATGTGTTATCCCAGACATTGGGATTTGACATTGTTGTTGGGATTGTTTGCAGCATAAGGTAATCCAAGTTTACTTTCTAAAGTTTTGGGCTTCATGGGAACGATGACTACCCCCATCCCTCGAGTGGCATCTAATTTCGATGAAGGTTCTATGCATCAGAGCTTGCTCTTCTCTGATAGTCTCAAGGTAATTCTCTTTACATTTTCAATCAGTTTGGTTGAGTCTTTCTCTACATCATTGGTCCTTTGTCTTGCAAGTTATATAGGTATTGTAATCTTCCTGAATAATCAGCTCTTTGAATACCCCAGTCATAAGTATAATGTTTCAAGTGCATTTTTGTGATCTGATAGATAGCTTGTTTTCTAACCAGTGTTGGCCAATCTTTCAACTTTTAACTGTTAGTCAGGCCTATGAAAGTGAAGTTTAGGGATTTACTTTGTGCACTACATTACTTTTCAGGATTTGAAGAATTTGAGATCACAATTATATTCGGCAGCGGAGTACTTTGAACTATCTTACACAAATGATGACCAGAAACATATGTGAGTTACTCTGATTCTTGTCAGCTTGAAGTTTCCAGCATTATTTCCTTTCAAACCTTGTCTAGTAAAAAGAGACGATCAAAAATCATCTTGTTGCGCAGAGTGGTAGAGACATTGAAAGATTATGCCATTAAAGCCCTTGTTAATACGGTGGACCATTTGGGTTCTGTTACATATAAGGTTAATGATCTCTTGGATGAAAAAGTGGATGAAGTTTCTGGTGCTGAATTCCGTGTTTCTTGCATTGAACAGGTGCGTTGAACTGTTAACAATATTTTATTGAGTTAGACATTGCTGATCTAATCAAATATCTAGTACAAGTTTGTATGATCTGTGAGAGATCAGTGAAAAATGGTTTTCTGGACTGTTGACTTCCGTAATGACAATTGTACTTGCTTCACTTTCTGACCTCATAAACAAGACCTCTGCTATGGGTTCAAAGCTCTTTTCATTAGAATTTGTATACTAAGCATCTGAAATCATCAGAAGCCCATATCACAATTGACTAAGTATTTGGCGGGAATCGTCTACCTGGTTCTCTTGACATGATTGGTGTTTCAAAATTGCAACATCTCAAATCACATTGATTACTTGCTATCTGTTTCATTTTTTAGACACCAATACATTTTGGAGGTGTGCCATTGCTCTTTTATTCTCTTCTATTTGGTATCCTAGAGGCTAAGGACGTGTCAAGAATATATAGATCACGAGGGCCTTTCCCAACAGTCATCGGTGATAGATACTCCAAAATACCACAAGCGCTACGTCTTGCCAGGCAAATACTTCAACTCTCATCTGATGATATTAACACACCATTTTGTAAATCTTGTCCATCCTCTGGAAGTGTTGATAAAGATAAATAAATTTTCTTACGAGTTGAATTCTTGTTCAGTTGGTGAGACCATTCGTGGAGCCAACAAAGCTAAATCAAAATTCCAAGGGTGTAACCTTGATGATGAAGATGAATGGCATCAATTTCGAAATGGTAGCATTCTTTATGCTGTACTCCTTCGTTGAAGGTCATATTATTGAGCTAAGGCTTAAAGATAGTTTCCTTTTATTAATCTGATTGGTTTTTGTGAAGCTGTTCTTGCTACAATCAGAGAACCCCCAACAACTACGACCAGGTAAATATTCATTCAAAATTTAGCTTTGATACAAGTTGTAGGGGCGTCATTATCATCTTTAAACATGTTATGTGCAATAGAGGCCGGTCTCCATCTCCTTCTCCACAGCCTCCTCAACCACCTGCAGTTTTCTCATTTACATCTACCATGCCTAAGAAAGAAATAGGTGAGTTTACATCCTTAACATTATGGCCTTTGCCACCTTCGTAGTGATTTTCCTATTTGACAATCCGAATATGATGATGTTTACTACAGATAAGCGAACTGTTTCACCTCATCGGTTTCCACTTATACGTTCTGGATCTCTTGCAAGTAGGCCGACAACTCCAAGTAAAAGCCAATCGACTACCCCAAACTCAAGTCGGCCGACTACTCCAAATCCTTCTAATGCAAGACGGCGGGTGAGTGTAGGATTGTTTTCACCTGATAATTGCAACCAAGTGTCCATTTCTACCTATTTAATTTAATTTAACTACCCTCATCCTCTTATGACAAAACTTATAAACTGAATATCTTCTATATGTACCAGTACCCTTCAGAGCCTCGGAAATCAACCTCATTGCGGTTACCTGCAGAAAGAGATAATAATGGCAGAGAGGTTGAGCTATTCCCCAGCAAAAGTAAGCGCCTCCTCAAAGCCTTGCTTAGCCGGCGCAAGTCGAAGAAAGATGACATGCTATACACTTATCTGGACGAATACTGAACTAATGGATGGTCAATTGAAGCAGAAAATTACTGCATCCTTTTGCTTTCAACTTTTCTTTAGCTTGGTACAGATGTATTGCTTCTGCTTTCCAAAAGCTTCCCTCTTTCTATAAAGAAATGTGTGTCCCTATCTTTTTGTAAACAACATATTATCAATTGTTATATAGTTACCCGTTGCTGCATTTGGTATTCACTTTGTGAATACATTCGGCTGCAACAAGTAGGAAGGCAAAGCATTATGGTGTCAAGTCATTAATGACTAGCAGTTATCTGATGGAGCATAATAAACTCTTTTAACATATATGTTAAATGTAACTATCCACCATTGGATTTAGATTTAAGACAGGATGGAGAAGTCGTGTTGCAAACCCTCTGTAATGAAGACCGTGCTATGAAGTGCTTCTCCCATCTGAAACGTCTGGTGAGTGAATAATAGACATTTAAATACACAACTCCGATCAAATAATTTAGTGTAACAAGCTTAATACATTGGTTTTGAAATAAGTACAGTACGTGCTGACCAAACTAGGCAATGAACTATGGACATGCAAGATGAGCACGTAGTAAGTAGTTAGACTGAAGAGCTCATCGGACATTGAACTCGCATTGTCATAGCTGGCAGCACGACTTTACTATATATGAAGAAAATTTGCGTAAACAAAGTAGATTGATGACCAACTACGTGCAATTCACAAGCTTCGGTTTCACATCATTTACTGGGGAAATCCTCGGCTAGTCTTGAGAAGCATTGGCCTCGCATCAGTGGGATGTAGAATTATTAATAGACAGTGTCTTGTGCAAGTCCGTGGACATGAGAACAAATGCCTCTACATTAGTGCGACATCTGACATATGAGGGCGAGAGAAGAATTTTCGAGGAACCAGATGATGTTGCAGATTCCAGAAGCTCACGCCCATAATAATAATTACCTCTCTCTAGCAACTGGGTGTCCATGGACGCAGTTGAACTATCGGTACCAGTCGTGTACGTAATGACTGTCCCATCTGTAATGAAGACCATGCGATCAAGTGGCTCTCCAGTTCGAAAAACAAAGGTATCCTCTGCGTAGTGCACTGGCATCAGATGGTCGCAGATTTCATCCAAGACTCTTTTATCCATTACGCCAAACATTGGTACCTATAGTTATATATCATTTCCGTAATTAGCTTAAAACAGGAATAGAGAAATCTATACACAGTGTATATGTTGATGGTGATTAGTTGATGAGGAAAGTACTTCTTTTAAGATACTCATGCAGAGAAGGCGATTTAGACGTTTGCGGATATCAGAGGGAAGAATAGAGAAGAGATTCAGAACTGAAAAATTAAATTCTGCATCATCTTCCAGTTTTTCCTTTAAAATTTTCATAATTTCCTCCTTTCATAGCATCATCCAGGTTATTATTATCCATCCACATCTGTAGATGCATCTTCAACGATTTGATCTTGTCATCGATCAGTTTCTTTTCCTCCGCGTACTGCATACATTGCTGTTTCACCATAACTAAAGAAGCTCAGAACATAGAAGTGCGTGGACATTACAACCAGTCTGTTAATATAGAGTAAAAAATTTCCATACCAAGGAATAGTGGTAGTTTTACCAACCTGCATATTACCAATAAGATATGAAAACAATATCAACCCGATGACCGTTATAAGAATCGCAAAGAAATTTTCCCACACGCAAGTACTTGTTTCCAAACTGGTGCCAAAATTACTGCATCAAGTTAAAGGTACTGTCAAGAAAAATATAAAACAGACGCTTGTTTGATTTGTCAATTAGCCAAGTTAGTCAACAAATCATAACACACTTGACAAGACACTTATTTTATTGATTGATGATTAAATTGAACCAACAAGATATCAGTAAAATGAAAGCACACACCTTAGGTTCCGAAGACCCCACCATACTGAGCAAAGTAGTTTTACTGAGAAATTTACTGGTCCTGCGTTACCAGATTGAAGGCCATCAGCAAACATTCCGAAATCAAATTTTGTCTTTATCTTGTGGACTTATGGGACATGATCCATTTATCAATGGGATTTCAATTAAAGCCGTGTTATCACAGTAATAAGTTGTTTCACATCCTTGAGTAGTTTTGCAGTAGTTCTGATGCCAACATACTATTACTCGTTGAATGGACATAAAGTACCAAAACGCTCCAAGTATCTAAAAAATAACAAATAGCTCATAAAAATTAAGAAGTTAATAAGACAGGATAATTGCTATGTCTGATCCAATATGCAAAACTGTGAAAGTACTTTCAATTAAAGTACTTATATATTGAATTCGAAGTGCCTTATTATGGTGAAACAATTAAAGTAAGTAAACTTTAGAATTAAGGGATGACTTACATGACTGGCGATTATGTCCCTTTTCAGCCAAACAGCATTCTTTCTAAGCTTTTTGGACGACACATAAATTCGATACATTCTTGGAAGATATTGGGCAAGAAGAAAGAAACACACAGCCTTCCTACCCTCCATATGATTAGGCCCTCTTATCTTGAAAAATACAGCTGCTACTAGCACCTGAAGAAATTAATAGATATAACGAGTGAGAAGTCTCCATTCAGAACGTACAGTTGGTTCAACCCTGCTAGATAAGTTGCTTATATATATATTCACACTAAAAGTAAATGTATTGGTTAATTTTACACGTAGCTTACTTGTGGAATTGGGAGAACAGCAATAATATCGATTAGTAGAGATCCCCATGACAACTTAAGAATAGCAGTTATTGTAATTATCCAATCCCAGTCCCGGTCTGGATTCCACTTGGAGTCCGAAGATTCTTTAGCTGTACGTATTTGATGGATAATATGCACTATGAAAGTGATATCTGTGAGTGATCGCGAAATAAGAGCTGCATTCCTCATCCCTTTGTCTTCTCCTAGGCACTTCTTATTGTCATCAATGTAGGGAATGTAAAAGAAGAGTGGATCCAGTGAGACAGCTATCATACAAGCAATAACAGATATCGTACTCCACCATGGTTCCAAAATTTTAAGAACTAATTTAAGAGTGGTTGGCATTGTCCAGTTGTTACTTGCTGGTGGTGGTGTGCGACTTTGCATCGGAGCATCTAGAGATTTGTAATTGTTTTCTATTTGCGATTCAAGGCTAATAAAAAAGCCACCAAAAAATATGTCGTAATCGTCAAGGTCCTCAAGGAAGTCTGGAATACTATTGCAATTGCAAACGTACATAATGACACAGAAGTGAAAATACAACAATACTCACCTTAGCTTCACGCTATCATCATCCATTTGGATGGCCGAATCGGACATCATTCGAGTCCTTTTAGAATCAATCACCTTTAAACTTTAGTTGAATAAATTTCTGGAGTACGTACTGGTTATTGATCTGAACGAAGGTTCTAAAAATGAAAACTATATATGAGTATAAGCTGTTTACAGATAAACAAAAGTTTGTAGGCAAGCTTTTGAGAATATGAAGTGGGATATATAGAGAAGGGGATAGATGCACTTCTGCCAGTCTGCAACTGCTCAATAGGGAATGAAACACCGTAGTTCCAATTGGAATTAAACAATTCAAACTTCAACAATGTAGCGCGCGAGTCAAATTAGTTGGAATAATGGAATTAAGACGTGGTGGGTTTAGTCGAGTTAAAATAGGCTGCACAAGTTAGAGATGAGATTTCAATCCAAAAATTGTTGGTGATGAGATCTACAGACCCGGCTCAAGCCTCAAGGTATATGGTGTTCTATTTTTGTTTAGGGCATGTCTTTGTTTGTTTTTGGATACATGTTTAGGACATGTTCAATCTACTAGCTAGGGGTGGGACTTCCGAACCGAAAACCGAAAAAAAAACGAGCCGAACCGGAACCGAAACCGAAAAAATCCGAACCGAAAAAACCGAAAAACCGAAAAAATTCGGTTCGGTTTCAGTTTCGGATTTTGAAAACCCGAACCGAACCGAAAAAACCGAAAAAAACCGAACATATATAAAACGGTGTCGTTTTGATTTAAAAACTGAAGCAATTGAGGAAGGTAAACAATCTTTCTTATACTTCTAATATTATGTTTTTAATCACTTGAAATGTATATAGTTGAAACACTATTAACTTGATTGTTGTTTGTTGTAAGAAATATTCAAAACGCTACATTCGACTTCGGGAAGGACAAAGGAATAGCCAAATGTGATTTATGTCCATGCTCGAAAACATTTAGTATGTTGGTAACTTGGTATTACATTATATTTGTGAAGTTTATTGGAGTTGTTGTGTTAAGAGTATTAACATTGATTTTTTTGGACTGTTTTCTGGACTGTGTAGTTGTTGGACTTGCTGCAAAGTGTAAACTGCCTTATGCTGAGATCAGCTGCTGGAATTTTCATCAAATAGTGCTGGAAATTGAAGCAAAATGCTACTAGAACTTTGTTGAGATTTTGCATGAATTTGCTATTTTTTTGCTATTTTCTTAAGTTCTGGACTGTTTGCTTTATGGACTGTTGGAAAACTTGAAACTGAACTACAAATATTATTTGCAGAATGTTTTCTTTGATGTTAGAAACTTGGAATTGATGGTGTAACTTGAAAATTTGAATTTGATGTTTGGATTGCTATGCTATTGTTATTTGTTAATGTCTTACAAGCTGAAAGTAATTGATTTTCTCCTATTTATTAGGGTTTTTTTGTGTGAAGTTTGTTCATAATTTGAAGAAAAAAAAACCGAAAAAACCCGAAAAAAACCGAAAATTTTAACCAAACCAAACCGAACCGAATGGCTTGGTTTTTATTGTCGAAAATTGAAAAACCGAACCGAACCGAACCAAAGAAATTCTTATGGTTTGGTTTTGGTTTTTATCAAAAACCGAACCAAACCGCCCGAATTCCACCCCTACAATCTACATAGGTTAGACCTTGCACGTTTATACAGTGGAGTTCATGCTCAAAGAAGTTCAAAATAGTTGACTAAGTTGGATTACATAGCGTTTTAAACGGTCCAGAAGTGCTACAGCCGTTCGCCAATTGAAAGAACAAGTTGTTAACGAGTTGACAAAAGTCTTTAGTTGCAGAAACCCTATTTCAGGGAAAAGGAGGTTTCAAGTTTCAAAGACTTGGCAAAAATTTGATGTGATGTCCGATTTTTTTTCGAGAAGACCATCAAGATATCATAAATATAATTGTTACATTAATATAGAACTCATTACTCGGCCCCGACAAAGAGAAGTCATAAAGTATCACTGCGTTAAAAAACATAGGGACGCATAAAAATCTCAGACTAACAAACTAGAATAACACGAATAACCTATCGAAAACCAAATGTATCACTCCTTAATTAGCTAGGCGCCTTCTCTATTGAGTTGCAGGAGAGCATGTCTGTGTCCCGGATCCCGACCCGAGATATCCTCTGCTTGTGCCGCTAACTGTAGTAGTCCCTTCATCGGCTCTGAAACAACCGTTGTTGACCCCACAAGTTTTGCGATCGTCAGAGTTGGCTTGCAAGATGAATTTTGGATGTCAGGTGTAGAAGCACAAATGCCTGTGGAGCCCATGTTAGCGTCCACAAGCTGCATGATTGAAGAAACTGGTGCATCCGACGCGGCCACTTGTGGCTCCGCCTCCACCACCATCAGACCCTCTGGTTCTGAGAAAGGTTGCTGACCCTCTTGGTCAACCTGCAAAACAACAAATGTGTTAGCGGGGCACCCCTCAAAGAGAGGGTTATCCTGCATGTGGGCCACCTGCCCTATAGTAGTTTACCGACACATTGTCATCGACGTGATCGACCTCTGCGGGTGCTCCATCACCGCACTCATGGAATGTTGAACCAGAAAAGCATTTGAGTGAGGTCGATGCATAGCCTCCAGCAAATTCGTCATACGGCATTTGCCAGCCTTTGGATTACTCTCAAATGCTGGACCGGCTTGCCATAGTAGGCCGAGCCAAATCCAATGTGTTCCTGTAGGCATACAATGCACAAAAGAACCGCAATCTCCACAGAATCGTATGATTTTCTCATAGAAAACCACATCTGTAGATAATACTCCAGCAACGTTAAAAGTGGTTCTTACCACCAAAAGACGCCAAAAATCTAATTCAACTTGGAGTTTGATCTCCGAGTTGTGAAGGAGGTTGTGACGCTCATACTCGAAGAAGCTGCCAAGGGCAGTTCCTATCTGCTTGCACCATTTGACTTGTAACACTCCTACTGCCCATGGACCTTCCACCGGACCCCCCACAACCCAAGTCCGCCCTTTGGTTGCGGGAACCGCAAACGGATCGGACATATCATTGAAGGCTTCAACGAAAACAATAGAAGAGAGGTAGTAGGAGTGATGGCCCTTCGACGGTCGGACACCGATCAAAACTTACATACAAAGTGATCGGCCGAAATCTGATCAAAACCAATGATCCCAGAGCCCGAAGCATCACGCCACAGGGAGATCATCTGAAGATTAAGGGGAGCTTCATGTGATGTCGACAAAATAATAAGAAATCCAAGTTTCAAAGACTGAACAACTTTGGGCCAGTAACAATGTTTTGTTGGAGTCGCAAACAGCTAATAATGAATGAAACGATTCACACATATTCTCAATTTAACAAATGAATAGTCCTGAAAAAGGGAGAGTCAACACTGAAAAATGCATGTAGTTCTGCTTTGAAAGTTCGTCCAACACTAAAGATAACTTGTGTTGCAGCTCGGTTAATAAAACTAGCATAAATGAGAACTCGACAAAGAATATAGGTCTTACAATTCCATTCCTTTTCCAAATTCTTCAATTGTTTTTGTAGCTAGTGTCAAAACATCTACAAAAGCACTATAAGATGCTCGGAGAAATCTTGCCTCAACAGCCTCAAAGTGCCTGTGCCAACACAGTCGGATAGTTAGCCGGAAAAAAAAACTTGCCAAAAACACTGAAATATAGGCATAAAAGTTCCTCAGGATTAAGTGCTTACACTGAAAGCTTTCCATTAGAAACTGACATCTGCCTTTTCACTTTGTCTGGTTGCAACTAAAAAATCACAAATGGAATCAAATAATCAGCTCAATGAACCAATATGAACTGAGAATTGACACAGTTTGACAATATGAAGCATTACCTCTTTATCAACAGCTAGTGTTGTATAGACAATAGAAGCAATTTTTTCAGACTCATAATCTACCTCCAAGTCACTGCAGAATATAACTGTGTTAATAACAGCAAATGAACCTCTGCAGGTTAAGCAAATCTCAAAGACTCAAACTCAGATGGAATGTACAATGGGGTTGGACATATGACGTCAAGCTGACGGAGAAACATAATCCTCAATCTGGACTTAAAAAAAATGCTATAAGACAAGGCTACAACATGACTCTGTAATACTTCACATTCAAATTTTCCCCACCTTGCTGGCTTATTCAAAACAAA
Source organism: Geum urbanum (assembly GCA_946800695.1). Taxonomy (NCBI): domain Eukaryota; kingdom Viridiplantae; phylum Streptophyta; class Magnoliopsida; order Rosales; family Rosaceae; genus Geum; species Geum urbanum. The sequence goes on along the minus strand of OX327017.1, from coordinate 41,258,374 downwards.
CACTAGCAAATTACTTCAATGGACCAAATTCACCTGAACACTTAAAGTAGATTTACCAACAGCACTGCAAAGTGCAAACCCCATCAGTTCATACTAGTAAAAAACAGCATGCATACGGTTCAGTTCACTCGGGAGTATATACTAAAGGGAAACTTTGACTCCAAGTACTCGCAGTTCCTACGAATGCAATCCAAACACACATATATAAACCCAACAGTATAAACAAAAATTAGCCCAAAACTACCAACAAAAACACAAAATAGCACAAACAAAATGATGAAATCCACGCATAACAGAGACTACATAACTTTCAATCTGCAACAATATATCATTTTTGTCAGGGCTTAGTTTTGTCAAGTAAATCTTCTTACTTTATACCCTATTTCAATATTCACTAAAGAAATCTATAAGCTTTGGTCCAAATCAAAACCTTAAACCCAGTGAACTATACACATTTAGAGCAGAATCATAACCAAAAAAAATACATACTTGAATTCAAAGAGACAAAGTAGAGAGTATTTTACCAGCTGAATTCCCACTGGGTCTGACCATCTTCCTTCTCAAGAGCTATAGCAGCCATTTTTCTGGAGCCAACTTTAATTGAAAAATCTGATGAGCGAATTGGGGTTAAGACAGCTTAATAGAATTTAGGGTTTTGTCAGGACAGAATAAACGACGTCGTAGAGTAATTGATAGCTGAAAAGACAAAAGTAACCCCAAGAGTTGAAGTAAACTACAGAGTTTTGGTATAATGGCATATTCCAGAGGCATATCTTGCCATGCTATATAACAAGTTAACTAGTCTAAAATGCTTGAGAGATGGCATCTTGTTCAGCACAGCTGAGAATCTTGTTATCTTTGTACATCACTCTCTTCTTCTCATCTGCAAGTTGGTATGTAGCATCCTTTTCTTCTTCAAGGTCTCTCGATCAATTCTTCTCTCGGAAACTTTATCGTGCATGCACGTTGTTCACGAAAGTTTTATAGTGTTCCGGAGTATTGAAGGCCTCAGATGTTCCAAGTTGTTTACCTGACAGGTATGTGCAGTTATGTTTATGAGTATCTGTTAATTCTGTGTTAGAAGCATATCATACTCATCCTGCTAATTCAGTTGTATGATGTAAAAACTTGTCAACTTAATAGATAGAGTTGTAAGAATATATGATAGCTGAGAATCAAAACTTCTACTCAATTTATAACTTCACTCAGTCTCAGAGTCATCAATTACAGTGTTTTTTCTACTGCTGAGTAATACTGTTAAAGGAATTGACACCATTTGGTAAAATGGTAAATTACATGATGAACAATATATAGATACAAGTAGAGATGGCCTACAGTTCCTCTCATTCTTCTGGAGGAACTGTGAAGGTGTGAATCTGCAAGTATTTGTTGCAAGTGAATGAGGATCAAGAACTGCCGAAATGTTGGCTGCTGCGATCGACTTCACTTCTTACCTCTGACTGCGGTAAGTCTTTATTGTGTATGAAAAACCTCAATAAGTTCGATGAACTCTGGTATAAATATATCTGGGACTCCGGAATCTTCACAGCTGTTACTTGATGGTGCAATTTTCATTGGCCAATAGAATGAAAAACCGATGAGCCCCTGTTGACAAAAACTCCAATGTCAAGCTCAACATATGCTCTTTCTTGATTGACACTGAATCTTGGTGAGGGAAAAGTGTTCTTACCAGTGAAGTATTTGGGGTTCGATTGCCCAACTGGTTATGAGACGGAATGTGCAACTCTAGCTGGTTTTATACTTCTGAAAGTCATCATTCCCTTCTCAAATGCTAGTGTGATGAGACCAAAGAGGTACAAGAGGAACATATGTAGCTTATGTAACAAATTGGATGCCGAAGATGCACGACTACCCTCACCATTACTTTTTCTAATAAACGACATCTTGGTAACTACCCACCCTGCCAAAGAACAGCACAGATCAGCACTCATACACAAAAGAGGTCTCCATCAACATGGCATGATGTCGATCCGTACTATCATATAAAAGGTGAGGACCTTGAATTTAATGTTGCTTACCTGAACTTTTCTCAGGCATATTGGTCCAATGATGTGGTTCTGTCTTAGTTTCTGAAGCCTTGATCAATTCAATAAGAGCTTTATTGACCTGATAAATGCACAAGAAAAAATCCAAGTTCAAGTCCACTGTCATGTATGATTTACATATAGTTCAATGCCAGGTGATGTGAACCAAACATAAGGTATACCTCTTCTGTCCTCTCATGACTGACGAGATGCCCTCCAGGAAGATCAACCATTCTAGCTGCAGGATGTAGCTTCTGTGCCAATCTCTTTGCATAATATATTTGAGCAATCACATCATGCCTGTACAGTTACTAGGATGTTAAGTTGGTTTTCACAAGACATACCACACCGCAATGGGATTGGTTTTTAGAGAGGTTTGGTTATATTCGATGCAGAAATGAACAGGTGCAATTTTGGTAATTCCTGTTCAACTAGGAGACATGAAACAAATCATCTGATATGCTCTGAATAAGTACTGAAGTCTGAAGACAATACTCAAGGGGACAGAACGGGTGGGATTCTATGACCGCACCTTCCATGAATGACTGAAACTAGAAATCCAGCAGAGCGGATCATTTCAATTTCAGTTGGTGTCATTTTGTGTGTCCAGCATGCATTGAGCTGACCTTCGAAACCATAGTTAGACTGCATCCCAGTTGCCGATATACCCTTTACATATTCCTGGAGAGAGATTTCTGATTAGGTCATAGATTTCTTACAATAAAACTATACCAAAGCCTCAATCAATTGCTGGCACTTGTAAGATAGGCAATTACAAGTCTCCACTATACAACATTTGTAATTCTGATGATGCTACATTTCTCAAAGTTTAAGGAGTACTAGCTTATCAGGTTTCATCTGTGAAGGGGAAAAGTTCTTACTTGGTACAAAATTGCTCTTCTTGTGTTGGATCCCACAGATTCCTCAAGATACCCCTGTACAACAATAGAGCCGATCTGTGAGAGGATTGCATTTCTTACTTGTTCATCAGTTATTAGTAATAATCCTTCTCTATCCGGTTGACAATTCATATCGAGCAACAGACATAAACATGACAAAATGAAGAGCTTTTGGACCTTCGAATAGTGAGTGTCCAAGTCAACAGCTGCTCTTTGCTCAGGAGTCTTTGCCTTTAAAAAACGAACAGCAATAGATAATGTTTGGCGGTCGAGCTGCAAAACATTTACTCTAACAATGAGGAAGAAACTCAATCATAAACAATTTAAGATCCACTTTCTGCAAAGTTCGATAAACAATAATCCAAGACAAGCGAACTACACACACCCTCGGTAAACACTCAAAACCTCCTCCAGTCACATTAAGTAGAGCCAATGACAAAATCCTGTCAGGCACCATTGCTGCTAACTTACAAGCTATCATAGCTCCTGTAACTCACAAATAAACAACAATTAAACTCCAAATGATCTATCAAACTCCACGAAACTCCATTCAGCTCACTGTAGTCACTATAACCAAGTAGTAAACTTTAACAAGGACAACAACTCAGAATCTAAGACTCACTCACCCATTGAATGCCCAAATACATGAGCTTGTTTCCATCCCAAATGATCCATCACCGCAATCGCATCCTTCGCCATTATCCTTGTTCTGCATCAACACAACTATCAATTCAACTGCAGCCATTTTTCACCAAACAGGCAATTTAAAACTTCAAATAACAGTAAAGATTAAATTTTTATTATCCTTAGAGTAAAATTTCGTTAAAGTCTTAAGCTTGAAACTAATTGAAATATCAATGAACACCAAACTCACGTATATTCGGACTTTTTGGTGGGCACGGAGCTCCGACCCATGCCACGATTATCAAAGGCGCAAACTTCGATACCTCCCCCGCTAAAACCAGCCTCATTGTCATCCGCCGGCCTATCATCGCCGTCGTTCGGCGTAACGGAACCCGTCAGCCCCCGTATCTGTGGGCCCCACGAGTCGTGAGTTCCCGCCAATCCTGCCAAATAAAAATCCGATCTTCAAAAATTTTCCGGCCAAAAAAAACCCGATTTTGTTGTAAAGATGAACACTTCAAATGGGAAAAGGAGCATTGGGATTCGAACCTATGATCAGGAGGACCTTGGTGGGTCCCCGGCCGTAAGTTCGGTAGTAGATTTTGGTTCCGGCGTCGTCGGCATTTTGCGGCGACCGGACCTCGCAAAACGGCATCGTTTTTGATGATGATGATAAGAATGATGTGGAGTTTTCGAGAGAAGGAGAAGCTTTTTTGTTGCTGAGATTTCGGAAGAAAATAAAAAGAATTAGAACGGTAGGGGATTTTTGGGCTTTAACGGGAGAGATTAGGCGGGAACACGTGGCGCGTAGTCAGCGGTTGTAGCTATCTTAGCAAAGAGATTTGGTCAAAAGTCAACTCACTCAAGCTCAATGAGGAAGACACTGGGAAGCGTGTTGAAGTCCAGTTACTCTAGTTTAGTTTAGACCAGAGAGATCGCCCGCGCACCAGATGATATAAAAAAGAGACTAAAATTTTATGTCCAGGTTTATGTTGAGAAATGCAGAAAGATCATCATGGTTATAAAATGACAGTGTTAAAAAATGTAGAAAGATTATGAATATGCATCAAACAAAAAATGATCAACTTAAAAATCTGGTCTCCTTTACCATGTTTCAGGAATTCCTTAGCAATCAAATTCAGTAAAGGCATTATTTGGGCACAAAAAATTCAGTGGCATATCAAGCTTTCAATAATATGCATGAACAAAAATATAAAGATATATGACTAAAACTATCCAGATATCTAATCCTAACTCTAAACTTATTGATGACTAAACACAGCCCCGGGAAAACTCATAAATTAGTTAAGAGATCTCTCATTCTTCTTCTCATTCCCTTTTGTCTTCACTGTAAAAGAAACTTTGTTAACCACCACTTCCATCAAAATGACCCCTGCACAAGTGTACAATCATGAATGAATAAAATTGCTGCATATTATCCAATTATCACGTTGCCTTGGTCATCAATCAGTGACCAAAACTTTCATGCTTTAATTCATTTCAATCTCAGGTTTAGTGACTATGAAACAAAGATTAAAACAATTGCTAATAATCCCATGATCACAATAGAAAATTCAAAACCGAACAACACCGATTCTGTAAATTCACAGATAGCATGGTGATTATGAAAACCAAACAACACAGTGATTATATAATAGCAGTATGCATAAAGCAAAAAATTCTCTAATATTAAAACTAATATCAAATCCTACATTTGAATAACAAAAAAAAAATTCATACTACTCTAACCCGATTGACACTACCCACTAAACCAATTCAATTAAACTACGAAAACAACGATTAAAAAAAAACAAATTGGCAAACCAAAAAGGGACACAAAATGAGAAACTGAACTCAATAACTCCAATTGAATTACACGGAACACCTACGTCAGAATGCATGGTCCAGCATGGACAACCACAACGACAATATCACCTTGAATGTCGCAAATGATGATCAAAAGTGATGCAATCGGGAATAGTTATGGCGTGTCAATTAGGAGAGAGCGGAGGAGAAATTAACCCCATCTAATTAGCAAAATAGAGAGAAGGTGATTTTGGGCTAGAAATTTTGGCTCGAGTGGACAAAATCTTCCATAGTCAATTTGGATTAGAGTTGGAGATACTGATTCGGCAGAAGAACAGAAGAAGAGGAAGAGAGTCTCTAATGAATTGAGTGAAGCCAAAAGAGTGAAAAACGAAATAGTGATAAAAGGAAGCAAAATTAACGAAAATGCCATGAAATGAACAGTAATCGAGAATTGTTATATAGTAAATTAATCTTAGGGTTGGTATAAAATTGTGTCCACTCTCCAATGGCATGGCTCATATGGTGATTTGAACCTATTTCTATAACTAATTTTATAGTCAACTGTTATTTTATAAACAATGACGAAAATTTTATATCAGAAAATTCTAATCACCCTGACGATACGTTTTTATGATATATCGAAACATAATTGAGCAAATTCGACCTATAAGTGTAACTAAAAACATTATTGGCACATTTTCAAGAAGTGTTGACTCCTCTATTCCAACCATATCGTTGTAGTATTAATCTCGCTGTGTTATGCCTAAATTCGAAAGTATGTGTCTTGGTGATGTACTAGTTTTCCGACCATAATATGAAATGCGTGACCGAGTCCAGCTTGCTACTTCTGTATGATTTTGACGTATGGTAAGTAAGACAGACTAGATGCCAAGATTTGGGAGCATATGAATAGTATTTAGCTCGTGTTTTTATTTTGGAATAATTGATGTGTGGTTGGATGGAATATCGTGGCAGATGAGATTCATAAGAATAATTGATGCAATTGGACCTATCCAATAATGGATTCGGTAACTGAATCCAACTAGACGAGAAGTATGAATGACATTATTGCATAACATATTACTTTAAAAAAAATCTGAAGATTCTGAGCTGCACCAAGTAGAGTTAAAAAGAGGCATATATTCACAATCAACATGAAGAAAATGGAAAGACAGATTGGCGACAGATGCATATAATATAATGCTAGTTACATCTGTTTTACAGAAATGAAAATAGTAACCCGTTTCCATATATACACAATCAACAAATCTAAATAAGTGAAATAATTACTTAGAGGTGGTGAAAGAAGTAACTATAATGATATTGAACTCCTAGCTAGGAATAGCAATTTACTACTACCGCGATACTAAACAAGGTGATGATGAAGATATTGAAGAGTTTCCTAGGCAGCCGGAAACAACCATCCCATAGTCCATCCGAGGAGCAAACCTGCACCAGCAAGACCTAATCCAAGGGCAAAAGCAACAATGCCCTTACTGAACTCATAACTCGGCCTACTGTCTCTCTTTCCCGCCCTGCGTTGACCCTTCTTCTTCACGGGTCTACCTTTGTATGGTGACCATGGCAAGCCATCTTTGTTGTTGAGCTGCAGGCAGAAGTTCTCTATTTGCAGCAATTGGAGCCACTGCTTGTAGGCAAAGAGCTGCGATGCTTGTTTGAAAAACATACTGATGATGTGCTCCTTCTCTGTATAGGCCTGTTGTGCTGCCTTTTCAGCTTTCCTGGCTCGTGTTTGGGAATGACACAAAGCTTCCAGCAGCTGAGCTTTACTTTGCTCATCTTGGTTGGTTGCAACAAGATCATTGTTGTGGCTGAAAACAAACGCATACCATCTGATCAAAATTGTGCTGAATGATAAACTTTATTTTTTACCATTTGAACAATGCAAAGAATTTGCAACGATAGATCACAGAATTATGCCACTGTCAGTATACAACCGCACAGCATCATAGATGTTACATTTAGAGTATTTACTCATAAGCATTAACCAATAAAAAGCATCCCATCAAAATAGTTATTCAAAGATTCAGCATGGGCAATACTTCCATAAATATCCAGACATTACAACGTCCTTCATTGACATATGAAAACAAAATCATGGCATATCACTTCATATCAATGGCAGTCATTAACATGTAAACGCAACGCAACAACCAATCTACACAGAAGATGGTGGTCCAGGTAACAATGTAAAAGAAAGTTCAAGACACAAAAGGTACCTTAATGGACTGTCTGACTCATATGTTGAGTGACCTGAAGTTAAACTTCCCCGAGTGTAAGTTTCGATATTGGAGAAGCTCGAATCAGCCATCTGTCCTAATGACAGATTAGGATCAAGAAACTTTGTGGAAGCAGGACCCATCCTTCGAGGCTTAATCTGGGGCTTTGGAAGATCACAGTTCTCAACATTCTCGAGTGACTTTTGAGCAACCAAGGAAGCCAACTCGTCTTTACCAGCGAAGCGCCACCAAGATTCAGATTTCTCACTTACCACCCATTGGGAATCCAGATCGGAAGACAGCTTCATGTCTTGTTCAGAACTGGTGAAAGAATCCAAGTTCATGAAATCATCATCAGAGTACCAAAATTCCCCTGCATCCCTTTTCTTATGCAACTGTGGAACATCACCAGCTCCAACCTTGAGTTCTTGCATTTTCTTAGTCTGGTCATTTTTGGTGCACGGGACAGAAACGTTGCACGGTTGCTCCACAGAAGAGTTATAATTCTTTTCATGATCACTTTGAGTACTAAACACCTCCTTACATTGGTAATAATCACTTATGATGGCAGTTTTATTCACATATCCAGATGTCAAATCTTCAAGTTCAGCTTCCAGGCCTTTACACTGTTCATAACTCTGAGACCCAAAGTTCGGTTCCAGGTTCAACCACCACCTACTACTGCGCGTTAGTTCAGGATTTGAGTTATAAGGCATGCAATCCGGGATGAGGTGATCAATCCCATTCGAACCATTCTCATTTCCACAATCTGATTCTTTTGAGAAAGATGATGACGGGCGACGTGAAAATCTTTGAGCGCTCCTCACATCTCCGTGGACAAAACAATAATTAGATCTGTGCTGCCATCCAGTCCGCGCTTCTCCTGCTGCCATTACCTTATCTATACACAGCAGATTTTAAAATGACAAAGTAACAATCAGTCATCAGTCATCGATGGACGGATCATGTAATTATGCATATAAGTTTAATGTTTTTGAAAGCCTTTAACAAAAAACTTTAGCAGCTCTATTAATTTGTCCGGGAAAAAGAACTCTATCATATCAGAAATGTTTGATATTGAAGATCCAAAGTCGGATGATCTAAGTTGAAAACCATGGTCACCAACCTATCAATAATTTTCAGTTCAACACACAACTACCTTAACTTCAACCTAGTAATAATACCTGTAGTTCAACCCAATGCATACTTTCAATTCAACCCATCAGTGCCTATAACAAAAGGAATACAACCTCATTCAGCTAACCCTATAAAACTAAATGGGTAACAGAAACAAATCTAAAGTCTCCCTTACTCATTGTATAGGAGGATCTAGAGTCTATCCAAATTCTCCAAGTTTCACATATATAAACTCTCCAAAAGCAGACCCGCATCACAGCAATCATATACATCCCAATAATCTCATACAAACTTAACAATCACAACAGTAACCGCCTCAAAATCATTCCATGAAACTCAAACATCAAACAGGAAAGAAGTTCACACAGTTCAACAGACTCAAGCCTTGATCCAACAATTCACACATCACATGCCAAAGATGAAAAAGATGCATGCTTTCATCAGAATCAGTACAAATTTCAGACAAACAAAACTGAAAAAACAGAGAGAAAAAACTACCTTGTAATAAAAAAGATGGGTTGTTCCTCTGAATTTTGCATACGAGTTTCTTAGATCCAGAGAAGAAGACAGACACAGACACAGACAGAGACAGAGAGAATGACCTCTTTGCTTGGTTCTTACATCACCGTTTTGCTATAATAATGCATATCCATTTTCCGAGTGTGTAAAAAAGAAAATATCCAAAAGAAAAAGGAAAGTTTAGTAAAACTATACGACAACGATTTAGTAACTTCTATTACAATTGGTTGTGCTTATCCAGTGTGTTATGTTCTGTTTCACAAATGAAACATGGGTCCGATTTTGGTGGGGGAAATCCGAAACTGGTCCTGTAAAACTCAACTGGTTTGTGTCTCTCACTATTGGCACGCCCATGAAAGAAGTTAGAACTTAGAAGTTAGCAAATTGGCAGACCACAGATGTGACCATATAGAGGTTTCTATTTCACAAATGAACATGGTGGCCTCACCATTTCAATGGTCAGGCTCAACCAATAAAAGAGGCCGTGAATGTCACTTTTGGAATTGCATTACCCACTAATAAGGGCAGTATTGGTTTCAAATTTTGGATCTTTGAATTCTCATTTGCTGGCCTTATAACCTGTCATGTCATTTTCCCCACTTAAGCACTGTTCCTCAGAACATGGCCTAAATATCTTACATCATTCTCTCTTTCCATATGTCCTTCTTAGACCCCAGTTCTTGTTTAAACGACGCGTCGTAGTCCCTACAATGTTGCGTGACGCAAATGAAGAACCTTGATTATTGGCATGACTTCATGATGAAGTGATTAATACTAAAATAAAAATATATCACATTTTCATTATTGTTGTTGAATTCGTTGCTTGAATTTCTGTCTAAGAGCAGAGAGTCTCTTCTGCAAGAGAAGCTTGTCATTTTTCCTCCCTAGTTTGTCTAGGTAGAATACAACTTTCTTTAAGGTTGTCAAGACCTCCTCGCTCTCGTTGCCGAACTCTTTCTCTTGGATGCTCAGCACCCTCTTCAGCTGCTCGAGTAATGCTTCGTCGTCTCTTGCTAATCGTGTTTGAATCGACACCAAACAGTCGAGGGCCTCCGCTGCAATAGTACATCATACGATGTGTGAGACAGAACACATAATTGACAATAAAGAAAAATAAAACTTTCCAACAGGAAGGGAGTCTTTTCCAAATGCTTTCTCGCGAATGTGTAAAGACCGGAGGGCGAGTTGCTCAGCTTCTTCGTCCCGTTTTAAATTGTACAGAGTGATGGCGAGGTGCAACATTGGGAACGAGATGGATTGGTCATCGAGCACCACTTTTTTTTCCATAACCTGCAAACTCATCATGAGCAAGCGCTCCGCCTCTACATAGTTCTTTGAGCGTGAATAGGAAGTTGCAAGGTTGACTAGGTGTGTCACTGAGCTAGGGTCCTCTTTTCCCTTATGTGTCTCGGTGATCAGCAAGCATTCCTCCAGTAGCTCTCGGCCTTCCTTTCCCCTGGAAACAACCAAATTTGAATGAGAAAGGCAAAGTTTGAAATTGCAAATTGTCTAGCAGTCTAGGCTTGTGGGTTTTAAACTTGACAGAAAACTATATGGTGACTGATACTGAAAGGTACAAACTCTACCAAGTGTGCCTACCAACATTTTCCATTGGCAAGATATGCAGTCATTGTCATAGTCATAGGGTACCACTAAACCAAATCACCACCACAATCATATAATAACAAAACAGTATACAAGTCATGCACCAAACGATAGCTTAATTGCATTTACAAATCTAGTACCTATGACACTTTGCATTGAATTTGACTTTTTACCTCCCAACAGCATGAAGTAATTCTGCCAAATCTATCCGCATCTTCTCCACTATGCTGTCATCTGAAGCCATATAATTGGAATCCTTGATGACCTTTAGAGCCTTTTTATATAAATTGATTGCTTCCTTTGCTTTTCCTGTAAAAAATTACCACATAAGTTCATGCATGCTAATATATGTGTATATTGTAGGGTTAGAGAGAAATAGAGCGAAAGAGAGAGATTGCAATATTACCCATTGCACACTTCACATGGGCCAGGGAACTCATAGCCATGCCAACTCTTCCGTCTTCTTCTCCATATAATCTTTTATATATGTTCAGAATTCTAAAAAAGAAGGACAAGAAGAACAAGTTATCAAACTAAACCTGCCAGTCAATGCACATAATAGCAAAGTAAAGCTATTCTACAAGAGGCAGATAGAAGTTAAACCTTAGAAAAGGAGTTTCTGCCTCTTTAGGTTTCCCTTGTTTGAGTAAAAGGCTGGCAAGACCAAACAAAGGTATGACCAAATCCTCACTTTCAGCGCCTCTGCTAGATTCAAGAAGACTTATTGCAGGATGGTAGAAATCTACTGCTTTTGTGGTTCTTCCAATTGAACTAAGAACTTTTGCCATGCCCAATATTGGTGTGATAAGGAAAACATTATCTTTCCCTGAAGAAAATGCAACGGCAACCTCTTAGTATCATAGAAAAACTCCAGGCAACAGCAACCTCTTAGTATCATTGTTTATCAACCTTGTAGTTCTCTCAGATATTACTGTAAGTGAAACATCCTTTAATCAATTCTACGATGCTCATAATAATATACATGTTTATAAACCAGGCATCAGGAAACAGCCACCTCAACTATCAAGTAATGGGAAAGCCTGAACAACAAAAGTACTCACCATATATCCTCTCCATGTTATCAAATGCCCTCCTATATCCAAGCATTGATTTCTCAATCTTGCCCAAAGTTGAATACATGCTTCCCATATGCACGAGAACTGAATCCAGAAATGGTTCGTCATTCTTCAGACCATAAACAATCTCATTCAACTGTGCACCCATTATAATGTATCAACGATAAGAAGTGGAATAGCTAGGTCGCACACAAAAAACTACGTATTGCCTTTCGATAAAACCATGGCTCTCTTAGAGATGTCAAAGGTTGTAACAAAAAAACAGACATGGATCAATGTCACAACCACAATAGCTTCACATCTAATAACACACGGAATATATTTCTAATGACTGATAATTTATGATGTTTTATTATCTTAAACTGATTAAGCTGCAGACATACATAACACCAGAGCGCACCAACACAACTACAAAAAAGGAAAGAAATTTACCAAATCCAGCAACGACTCAACAAACTTAAAGCCGCAGATAGCCATGAATCCCAAAGCTACAATGTCAACGGTAGCAGCTTCCTCAATGCCTCTAACACCCACATCAATCCTCTCCTTCACAGCCTCATAATTAGCCTGAAGTAAGTCCACTGCATCATCTTTACTCCCATTCATACCCAACATTTTCACCTCATTAAACAACTCCTGCAACTCCCTCTCGAAATCACTCGTCCCTCCATCGGATTCTTTACCCGAGTGCTCAAATCCATCTCCGATTCTACTAGTAAACATCAAACAGCCAATAAGCAAAAGCACTTGCATGAAAATGTACCCAACAAAAAACAAAAGCACTTTCAGAAAAAGCACCCGTGAATGTTATTTGGAGCTGAAACGTGATTCTCCAAAGACCCAACTGAGGCTAAAGTTCTAAAGGCCGGTCCTTTAACAGAGAAGCAAGTGATGCCTTTGTGTGAATATGAATTTGCTGACTCCATGCGATGAAAAACCCAACATTTCTTTCTACTGTTATCAAACCTCTGTTGAGAAAGTTAAGCACTTTGATTATGAACTTAGCTAAAGAAAAAGTCTTTACAGTGAGCTTAGATATTTGGTATGTGAAAAACAAAGAAACACCCATTTCGATTAAGCATGTGGAAAATATATACATAGAAGAAGGAGAGAGAGATTACTTGTAGATGTTGAAGAAGTGAGAAGGGAGAACCAGAGAAGCTGCCATTAGAGGACGAGGAGTTTGGAGGAGTGAAAGCCGAAGCGAGCTAGACGGCGCCAAACAGAGATAACTAATCACAATTGGGCGGGTCGGGTGGAACCAAACCAAAAGTCCAAAACCATATTATACTAGTGTAATAGTGTTGTTGTGGTCAATATAATCTGTGGTCAACTACTTTTGGAGGTGAATCTAGTGATAAATAAATATTTACGTAACAATTTATTGCTACTAAACACGAAGCTAATGGTAACCGAGCAGAACTGATCGCAGACTAATTAACTGAAAGACAGACATGATTGAGTAAAATTTAAACGGTTTGTATGTGACATTTTTGTTATTTTTGTTACGAGAAACAATGTAGTTGGAGAGGTACATAAGTTTGATACGTCAAATAGACTCAATTCAATCAATGGTCCCTGTGTCAAAGGAGCTTTCGAAAGCCGATTACGGTAAAGCTCAAATATTTGTTCTCTTGCACTGTTTATCTAGGCTCAAAACAGCCATTGTACACGAGTTTTGTTTGATTAGAAATGCTGCCGTGTTTTCTTAGAAAATGCATCCGTGTTTTGGACCTATGATACAAGAACTGCAAAACTAATGTTGCCAGAACCCATCATATCGATCAGCTCACTTGTACCAGATTCGCACAATCAGAATTTATGCCTTAGTAACTTGAAAATGGTACACCAAGAACATATATGTCGGAGAACCATTTTATTAAAAGTCATTTTGGCATTAACTAATAATAACACCAACAGAAACTAATTCTTGAAGCAAAGGAGTTACTACTATGGGAATGTCTTTGATTCAAAAAGTACATCAGCCACTACAACAATTCTCAAATTACAAAAATCCAAACAGTGAGCAAGATGACATTCAGAGAGAATCAAGTTGAGAAGGAACGGATGCTTATGCACACCGGACTTTGACATCAAGCGTCCAACGAACCTTCCCTGCCGGCAAAGGGATGGACCTCGGAAGGCGCAGTGGTACCTCATACTCTCCCACAGCCAACAGTGGAGTCGGTAAATGCACGTTTTCAGGTTCTAAGCCTACTGAAAGCTGCCTTGCCACCTAAAATCGACAGAGAATGGTATATCAGTGCAAAAATAAAGGAATTAGCATACGTCAAGGAATAGAGTCTGAAGACAACAAAAGAACAAATCCATACCTCAGCAATAATATCCTCTTTCGTCACAGCTGATTGCAATTCTATGGCATCCTCTTTCGTTGCGCGTGTCTAGAACTTTTTAAGATCAATGGACCTCCGCAGTACCTATAGAATTTATAAACTTTAGATACTCCATCCAATGTAAACCGAAGCATGACAGTTCTAGCAAGCATCAGAGAAATCCAACAATAGAGAAGTTGACAATTTTCTCCACCAAGAGCGTAAGTTATCAGTTCATATATGACCGACCAAGGATCCAGCCATAATATCAAAGCACAAATCAACGAGTTCAGATTGTAACATGAAACTTTAACCGACTACCCTATTAACGTATCAACAGTAACACATTTGCAAACACAAAAGAAACACATAAGACATAAGATATGTTACAAACCAGACGAGTATTATCAAGACGTTTTGCAGTCTTCTCATATTCTTTCATCTTAACTTCCTCGGACACAAAAGCCACTTTAACCTCCACCTTCTCCTTTACTTCTTCTTCCTCCGGCGCATTCTAAACAACAACATTCACTACAACCATTACACAAACCGACCCAACAAAACAATAAAACATTAAATCAACATCACTAATAGGAGTACATCACATTCGATCTACAAGTACATCACCTTTCGCTGCTCTCTGATAAGATAAGCATACTTATCAATGTTGGGCACAGCAAGCAATTTCGGCATCAAATGATTACAAAAATGCCCCGGCGCAACCTTCACAGTCTCACCAGCCTTCCCTAGCTTATCCACATTCTGTGAAATTGTTGCACTCAACTCAATAAAAATCCAACATTTACACAACCCAACACTAATTACTGAGTTACTCACCAAACCCTTATATCAAAAACACCGAATTAACCGAGTTCGAGATAGAAATTTACGCACCGTAGTTAAAATCACTTCCAACTTTCTGTGCCTAACTCCTTGGCAAGCGAAGATCAGAGGGTTCATCATACGTTCCGATTCGGATAAGTCCCTCATGATTCGGCGGAGGGAATTTCCGCCATTCCGTAAATAAGCCATGATGCCCTCTTTAAGCTTCGATCATCGAAAACACAGAAAACGAAATCAGCAATGGGAAAACCCAAAACCAATCGGGAAATGTTTCGTATTTTGAAATCTGGGTAGTTCTAATTTGTGGGTGAGAGTTGAAATTAAGATACGGGAAAATCTGTGAGAACAAAACGTACCGGCGGCGATGAGGAAGCTAAGGATTCCAGTAGCTGTTACTGGTGGCGCGAACAAAGAGAGAAAAAAGGTTTTGGGTTTTACAGTGAGCCGAGAGAGAGAGGAAGGTTTTGGAGTTTAGAAGGTTTAAGGCAAATGTCCAAACTAACCCTGTTCTTAGACCCTTGCCCATTTTTCATTTTCATTTTTTTTTTCAAACTCGAGCATAAATCAGTTTTATGGCTTAAACGTTGAAAGCTTTGTATTAAACAATAAAAATACAATAGACAGATGTCGAGCTCATTAAATCTGAAGAGTGTACTTATTTCATTAGATGTCTGATGTTCAAATTACTTTATACTTGTATTTTCTGATTATGTATGTTTTCTCTAGGTACTACTTCGTCCTACATTTTCGTAATGAAAAGTTTATTCCTCTCTCAAAAAATGATAAAAAATAAATTTTTACATTAAAAAATGCAATATTTTTCTTTGATGCCTTTGCCGCCGGGATGTACATTGGTTCCGATAATGCTCCGGTGGACCTCCGGTGGTTGCTGATCAGCTTCACGCATTGCTTTGGCTGTGGAGGAAGTGGAGATCATATATGTGATGATTAGGCTTGTTTTACTTCCACATCTATAGCATCAATCTTGTAGAACAGATAGAGCATTGATCATTGGTCGACGATACAAGGCGTGATACATGAAGATAACCACCGTCACTGGGGTGTTTCGATTCTCCCAGTACATACAGGAAAACTCAAACATGGCCGACATACTACAGCTAAAACTTTTTGTTCAGATGTTACATATACAGTGGAACACGAAGAAGAAAAAAAGCCTCTAATTTGCCTGGAATGGAGCAATAAAACTTGCTTGCCTTGCAGGAGAATCCGTCTTGAAACGATCTGGGCAGCAGCAATGTCCCAGCAGGCCTAGCTCAAAACTTTGGTACAGATGTTACTCCTGTGCGTTCAAGGGTCGTCGTCTTGTGCTGTTGAATGACAGATGAGATCCAAGAGTCAAATTATAGGGGGATGATCGCACGAGATAAGTACAACGTTATACCAATAGGCAGAGATAATATGCATTTGGAGAGAGAGAGAGAGAGAGAGAGAGAGAGAAAGAGAGAGAGAGAGAGAGGACTTACTGCTTAAGATAAATCCCTGGAGCAAGCTCTGAGCTCTCTCTGTCTGCTCTGGAGTACCTGAAATTTGAATGATCTTTTGTGCTACCTCTGGACTATCCTCTACCAGGGTCACCTTGGCTCCTGATAACTGTTCCACTCAAAAGACAAGTTAAGAGACCAATCAGCACAGATAATAATGGAATATATGGAAAGCAACCATCAAACTTCAATAGTTCATTAGGCTGACCTCGCTGATCTGAGCAAGCATGTTTTTTGATTTTGTTATGAGCTTGGAAACAGCCTTCGCAGGTATCACAACTTCAAGTATACTCCGAGTGACGAGCGTCACAGGTATTCTAATGAATAACGTAAAGAAACCATCAATAAGTTACACTCATATACAGTATAGCAAAACCATTATGAAAGGTGAAGAGCATATTAGGTGAACTCATGAGTTTTCATACCTATTCAACCCACTTGGAATATCTTCACGTCGTTCAATTTCATTCTGCTTTACTGCTTCACTGACAAACCCTACGGACTCCTACAATACGAGGACTACAATCTTAAAACACAAATTGGAGACATGGAACACTTTGAAAACAACAACTAGGCATCTAGACAACCTTCAAATCCATTCTCAAGGAAAATTCCTTCTGAATCTATTTTCTCCTCTTTGGACTCAATAATTCTCTTTTCTGGGATTTAAACATATACACTGGAGTGGCTGGACGTAGACATGGTTTCAAAAATGCATAGAGAAGACTAATGGTAGACAGCATACAGCCATATAATTCTTTATGAAGAGAAGTAGAGAACAAAATAATCAAAAGGAAAGCAAGAGAACTGCAAAATTGGCAGAAATTTGAGTTTTTCTTAATCCAACCTTTGATGGCTGTGCAGTTTGCACATTTTGATAGGTAGCTGTTGAAGGACCATTTCCCATTCGACCTTCACGAACAGGATTTACATAACCTAGAGCACTGCTTGCAGGGCCAGGTGCAGCAAGGGGTATGGTATCTTTCTGAAACATCTCCCTATATAAGTGATTCCTTAGTCTTGATGTCACCTCAACAACAGCTTCTCGAGCTGCTTTTATTTCCCCTACTATCTGCAGCTGACATAAAGAGAAATCAAGAACCGCTTAAACTGTAACAGACGAGTTCACCAGGAAGCCCAATCACTTATTAGTCTCGAGATTATACTATTGGATCCCTTATCATTTGTAGCAACACCATTTAACTGATAAGTAACAGTGGAAGTGTGGAACATATAGATGCCATATTCAAATACCAACACAAAGCACGGAAGCATTCACAAGATATTCGAGTGACTAGCAGTTAGAATATGAGCTGACATTTTGACTCTTCCACCACTCATGTTCACTTTGAACAGTCCAGGATCAACTCATAAGTAAGAAACAAGCTACACTTTATAAATCAAGCTCAATCTCCACTTTACAAATCAAGTTCAAACTCCACATTATATATCAAGATCAATCGGGTTAAGTAAAACAAAAAAGAAAAATCAAGGTTCAGCATAGATCACCCCATCAGTCTTTCCAGGTAACGTAACGGGTGGGTAGCATATCTGGAAAATTGACGAAATTAGAAGGCGCAATGACAAACCTGTAAAAGCATATCATTCCCTGATACACATAGAGGAAGTTCTTCTCTGGGCAGAATTTGTATATTTGCACCAGTAAGTCGCCTCATATCTGATAATGATCCATCTCTTCCCTCTAAGCATCCAATCTCACTTGACGAGACAAGTAACCTAGTAGTTATAATGTTGTCTCTGTCGGGTATAAGATCTAGAATGCGAGTTTGGATATGCAATAAAGCTTCCTGAGCTGGAAACAGCTCATCATCAGGACCCTATTCACAAGCAAGAAACTAACAGTCAGGCCATGTGTTTCCAGGAAAAAAAGAGGAGGAGTTCTGAGAAAAGTAGATCATTACAACTAATTCAGATACATCTCTTAACAATTACAAGTGTTATCCCAACACTCGGGCAGTATCATCACTTCATATTCACTCAACAGCCAGAAGAAAAATGCATCTTAGTTTGAAATAATGTATTTGTATAACAAACAGAAAATACCTCCTCAGAAGAAATGATGATTATCTGTTCATCTGCGCCAGCCACGGGGGCAGTAGCCCTGACATCCACACCAATTTCATTCTGAAGCAATTCTACGATTCCATCTGACTGTCCAACAACGAGTTCAACTTTGTCAATTGGGCAAAGTATTCGAAACACAAGGTCTTCCCCATAAAACGGCTGCACATTACCATCCATTGGAGTAGACCCTTGTTCCATCATATAACCAGATGAACGGGAGCCATAGTTGTGGTTCCTCGCATGGGGACCCCTCGGTCCATAACCAGCCCCTCCATCCATAGACCCCTTCTGTGCATTGTTCATATGAGGAACATAATCATCATCAGCACGAAAGAACTGTTCTGGTGAATGCGCTCGTCCTTGGAAATTACCACGGTCACGATGCTGACTCTCCCTCAACCGTGACGAAATTATCTCCACAGCCGACTTCACATTATTCGGATCCCCTACTACCTGCACCACAAAATCCAACATCATACAACTGAACCAAAAACTTTCACGTAACTCTTTTAGCTATTATGTCCAGAAACCTAGACATACTCAATGCACATCAAAACTACTTTCGAGCTTTCAGACTATGTTCAACTGCCACACATTGCTCTATAGTGTTTAGTGAGTAAGTGTAAAGGTTTAGTTTCAGTCCATAGTTTCCGAAATCAATGCAACTATAACATGCAAAGTGATTTTAAGTTTTGTTGAAGAGAAGAGAACCTGAACAATCTCTTCGGACATGGAAACGCAGCGAGGGAGGTTATGATCTCTAGGCAAAACCCTAATCTGAGTCTTAGTCTCCATCCTCATTTGCTCTATAATCTTCCCTCCTTTCCCCAGCAAGCTCCCCACATGCATTCTCGACACCACCAGCCTCGTCGCGACACGTTTCCCTCCCCTCCCTCCTCCTCCGCCACCACCGTAATCTTCCTCCTCCTCGCCGCCGCCGGCGAGCTCGGTATCTAGAATCCGGTCGTGGATCAGAAACAGAGCCTCCTGCGCCGGCGAGAACGACGGCATTCTTCCCTCCGGGTCGCGGCGGCGCGTGTCGGAAATCTCGATGATCCTCTCCTCGTCTCCCGGGACCACCTCGTGCACGTTGATCCACGCGCCGGTGTGCTGCCGGATTGACTTGATGATCGAGCCTGACTTCCCGATCACCCCGCCGGCCTTCATGTCGTGGCACAGAATCCGGTAACTCGTCGTCACCGTCGCCGCCGCCGACACCGTTCCTCCCTCATTCTGCAGCGGCGGCGCAGCCTTCGCAACTCTATTACCACCGCCGCCGTTACTGCCACGGTGGCGGTGGCTGTTGTTGTTGTTATTGTAGTGGTGGTTGTACCGAGGTCTGGTTCTACCGACTGTCTCGGTATCGTAGTCCTGATTGTTGTTGTTGGTGTTGTTGTTGTTGTGGTCGTCGTCGTAGTAGTACGACCTCTTAGATCTAGACCTCTCCATGTTCATCAGTCCATTTGCAGAAGATTTAGGGTTTCCGATTGATAGATATAGCTGGGGAAAAAGGTTCTAAGGACGTCCTTGGTCTCTTAACGACTACTCTACAACTACTAAATCAGTCCTCTGAGTCCTTCGTCCTTCGTCCTTCTTCTTCTTCAGCTCGTTTTTTGGTTTCGAAATTCAAATTTCTCGAGTCCTCTGCAGTTATCAAAATTCCAAAAGAACCAGAAAAATCTGTGATGAGCAGTGTGTGGTCTATATGGAGATTGCTGCCAGATTTAGCCAAATCAGTCTCTCTGGTTTACTTTACTCTCTCCAACGCACATATATCTTCTCTCCCTCTTTCTTATATTGTTTTTATTTTTATTTTCAAATACAGTGTTCTGATAAATGGGGAACGAGACGACGTCGCATTGTCTACCTAAGAGAAGCTGCACCGCGAGCAGGAGGAGCAGCTCGAGCAGCAGGATTTTGGCGGGCCCCGGCACCGGCAGCACGAGCAAGGAGGAAATCGACGTGCACCGGGGACGAGCAGCTGCGGCGACCGAGGGTTAACGGAGGGGACGAGCAGCTGCTGCTCGTTCTCGTGCTCGAGCAGGTGCTGACGTCATCCACGCGCGTGGGTGACGTCAGCCAGGGTTTTTTTTTTTACTGTGGCGCGTGTAATGCACGCGCCAGTAAAAGTTAAAAAAAAAATTTACCGGCCCAATGGGACGCTGACACGTGGCAGCCCGAAAAAAAAAGTAACGGTCAGATTGATCTGGACCGTCCATTTCAAATCAAAAATCTGATCGGACGGTCCAGATTCAACCGAAACGGTAACCTGGTTTTTTTTCTGATTTTTCTGATTTTTTCTGCCATTTTGCAAAATAACCCCTAAAAAATTGCAAAAAAATCCCTAAAAATTCTAAAAAATTGCAAATAACACCCTAGTATTTCTCTATAAATACTACATCAATTTCATTCACATCTCACACAAATTCATCCTCTCCTTCCTCTTCTCCTTCATCCTCCTCACAAAATGTCCAATTGGCTTGCTTCCGAAGATTTGCAACTTTGTATTTCTTATTGTCGCATTAGCGTTTGCCCAATTACCGGCAACTCGCAAAAGTGCGACAAATTGTGGGAAAAAGTCTATGCCGATTATAAGGAAAATTGGTCGCTTGCGCATGGTGAATCAAGGCCGGAGCCTAGGACCCAAACCGCGGTTTCTTCTCGTTTTACAAAGTTGAAGCCGAGTTTTCGAACTTGGGGTGCCGCTCTTGCATATGCACGAAGGAATGTACAATCCGGGGAAAATTTGCAAGATGAGGTAAGTGTTAATAATTTTGTCGTAAAGCTCATCTATTACATTTATTTTAATCAATGTTGACATCTCCATTTCCTAGATATTATTTTGACATACAAATTTTTGGCACCTTAGATAAGAAAAGCTCAATCATGGTACGTGGCACAAAAAAAGAAACAGTTTACCAAGTTTGATTGTTGGGAAGTGATGAAAAACCATCCAAATTTTCGGGCCGTCGAACCTACTATACCACCTCCTTCATATTCCAACTCCGCAACTACTCCTCCTTTTACCTCAATGCCTCCCCCCGTCGACGTGGAGGATGATGAAGTCATTCCAACACCACAAAGCAATGAAGAAGAAGTGTACTCTAGTCCGGTTAGACCAATGGGAGTGAAGGCGGCCAAGGAAGCCAAAAGAAAGGGGAAAAGAGCATGCTCATCTTCAAATGAGGTAAGAGATGAGGTTTTGAAAAGCATGATGGAAAATCAAAGAATGCATCTCGCCGGGCAAAAAGAAACTGATGTCACTGAACTAGCTTTGTACCAAAAACAACTCGCCCTTAAGGAGAAGGACTACAAATTGAGGGCTGAAGCGGAGGATTCAAGGATAATGGCAATGGATACGGATGCTATGACCCCAAAATCGAAGAGGTATTTTTCGAAGAAAAAAGAGAGTATCCTAAAGAGAATGGATGAAGAGGAAGGAGATGGTAGCGATGAAACATTTTCAAATTGTTATCGGCCACTGTTTCAGTAGTTTGGTATTTGTTTTTCCATTATGAAATTATGTACTTTAAATTTCCAATAATTCTAGGGTTTGATTGAAATTAGGTACTTTAAATTTCCAAGTAATAAAAACGCACTTTTCTTACTCCATCAAAACAGAAGCACAGTACAACAACACATAATGACTTAAAATAAAACACACAAAGCTCAAACAACTAAAAGGAAAAACAAATAAAGCAAACATGTTGCAAACCAGGTTAATTAAAATTACACACCCACATCATTTAAAGTCGTTCGCCGGTCTCTAAATACCAGTTGTGCTTAACTAAGTCCTTTTGCAACTCTCCATGGATGTACGCAGATTGGAGATCTACAACACGGTCGGCAAATCGTTGTTCATTTTGTGCATCCCTTCCAACAGGCTCAAAAGGAATACGATTACCTTGTTCATCTACTGGCCCATCATAAACATTGAAAGCAGTTGATGGGTTTTGAAGATCTTCTTCTTCCAACTCCTCGAACTCCTCCTCCACAAATTCTTCTTCGACAATCATGTTATGCATTATAATGCAAGCCAACATGATGCTCTTCAATATCGATTGGTGATGACACCTAGCTGCATGCCGAATAATTCCCCAACGAGATTGCAAAATTCCAAAGCACCTCTCTACATCTTTGCGGTATGCCTCTTGTTTCTTGGCAAAGAGTTTCTGTGGAAGCTCTTGGGGATTAGAGATTGTTTTCACAAACGAGGAGTACTTGGGATATATACCGTCAGCTAGATAGTAAGTATTGTGGTAAGTCATACCGTTGACTTTATAGGTCGCACTCGGACTGTTTCCGGCAAGGAGCGAATCAAATATGTCCGATTGGTGGAGCACGTTGATGTCATTTTGTGATCCGGGTACCCCAAAGAAGTTGTGCCATATCCACGTGTCATATGAGGCCACCGCCTCTAAAATAATAGTCGGACGCTTCTTTCGGCCCGAGAATGCTCATTGCCAAGCTGTGGGGCAGTTCTTCCACTCCCAGTGCATGCAGTCAATGCTTCCGATCATACCAGGAAATCCGCGATGCCTTGCTCTCTTTAGAAGTCGGGATAAGTCTGTGGCATTTGGAGCGCGGAGATAGAGGTCACCGTAAAGCTCGTAGATATGCATACACCACTTCTTCATGCATTGTAGTGTTGTGGATTCACCCATCCTTGTTATTTCAGCACACTGATCTGCGGCTGCGCCGTACGCCAACATACGAAGAGCGCCTGTCATCTTTTGTTGTGGAAGAAGTCCAACCAATCCGACGGCGTCAGCTCTTTGGTGCCAAAATTGGTCGTGGTTGCAGAGATCCGTCATTATACGGTTGAATAAATTGGTACTCATTCGATACCTTCGACGAAAGGCTTATTCGTTGAAGACGGGGCGTTCGATGAAGTAATCCTCCATCAGATTATGTCCCCTTGACTCCCTCATTCTTTCTTCATTTGGTCGGCGGCGAGGTGGTTCGTCATCGAACATTGCATCGACCACGACCACTTCAGTGATGAAATTGTTAGCAATTTCGGCATTTCGCCGACGTTGCTGTCGCCTCCTCCGGAAAAAATTCTCAAAACTAAAAGGATTCATCTTATCGGAATGTGGAATATATGGTTGGTTTTGGTGTGAATGAACGATGAGCACCGATCAACAAATATATAGCCGAGTGTAGATGACGTGATTAGATAAGCTGATGACACGTGTCGTTATTCAATTGGTCGGAAATCTCTCCGAGAATCTTATACAATTATTAGAGCCGATCATGAATAGTGGACATGACACGTGTTGCCTCGTGATAGGTTGAAAATCTTATCGGAAATTTTGTACAATTATTTACCCGATAACCTTCTCTCTTCCTTCTCTCTTGTCTAATCATATTTCAAATCAAACTGAGTTATGCGTGTCTGTCTATTCATACTCACATCTCAATAATACAACCAATAAGCGACAAAACTCATTTCAAAAAATGGGAATTTTCCCCCGAGACGTGAAAATGGAAATCAAATATCTGGGGAATGATTTTTGGGATAATAGAATTTCAGTCTTTACTTACACATTTGAAAATCGGAATGGAGGTGAGACTCACACCTCTTTACCAAAAAAAATTCAAATTTAATTTATGAACAGTAATAGCACGTGCTATTTTTTGACACCGCTGCGCGAAAAACAGCTTCTGCACCTCCTATTCGATGAACAGTGACTGCTCCACCTCAAACAGTGTCTGCTCCTCCTCAAATTGCTCCTCCTATTCAATTTTACCCATGCGGGTGCTCTAAACAGGATAATGTAGTGTACGAAAGATGTGAGGTAATGGGGATGTAGGATAAAAGGTTAGCTCAACGAGGCATACGGTCTTGAACTCTTGATTTGGTCCAATTTGGTGAAGTCATATTCACATATATGTAAATGTTTTGAATTTGGATCATATACCATATGAACATTTAGCAAAAAAGACTAAAGGAGATATTTAACTTTTGGAAATTAATTATGGAAATACTTTTTTGTTAGAGATTCCAAAAACCTTGCTTGCTACTTTTACATTAGGTTGGGAAAAGCTTTATCTTAGGATGTTCAAAAAGTAAGCTTCGTATAGATCACACATGCACATAATCTTATTCATGTTTCATTTTCTCATGAAGGAAAAATGAAAGATAAACACTAAATAATGAGTTTCTAAAATAGTATAAATGTATTACGTTAAACATGTGCAATGTGTAATATTAAAGACTTGATAAGGTAGGTCCAGGTGCTTAGATCTTCGAATATCAATTGTTACGTTTGTGCACCACCAGACTCGAGAAAATTTCGTGTTTGATTATGGAAATTCAATCTCTATAAGAGTCCAAAAAAATAGTGTCTGATAAAATTTGGACATGTGATTTTGATGATTATATTATGTAGTTTTTACGATTAGACTTCAACGATATTAATATCTCATCATTTATGAACATAAAATAAAAACTGGTCAATTTTACAAATTTGATTCATCTATGTTTAATTTTTTTTTGGTTAAAAATTTGATTCATCTATTGATTTTTATTTTGTTCAATTCATCAATATTCAATTTGGGTTGCTATTTTCATTTTGTAAGCTCCAAAGTCCAAATCACCTCACAACCCGGTCCAAGTGATACGGTTCGGGTCCTGCATCAAACGTAGTGGCATTATCGTAAAAATAAACGCCTGTAAGTCACTAAAGACCAACATAAACCCAGAAGATAACACAAGGAGCTGGTCAGCCATGGCCTCCTCCGCTCTATCCTTCTTCACTCTCTCATGTTCTTCCTACGTAAACTCACACAATTCTCTCCCTCTCTACTCTCTCTCTTTGATTCAAATCCAAATGGTATTCTAATTCCTTGCTTGTAATATCATTTCAATTGTTCTCTGCAGACGGCGGTACGAATGAGAGTGCAAAACATAACAATGGCTTCTTCCAACTGCTTTTTCAGAACACAGGTGATAAAATCTGATCTGGGTTTGTTCTCTTGTTCCTGTTTTTTACCTTCTGCTCTTCGAAAATGACTGATTATTGTTGTGTGGGGATTTCTTGAACATAAAATCTCGCAGGTAATTTCTGGAGTGCAAAAGGATGGTGGTGGCAACGGCGGCAGAGGTCGGAGCGTGTGGCGGCGAAGAAAACTGGTACTGAATTAAACCTTTATTGTGATGCTCTGTCTTTAAAGATTCGTGCTTTGATAGATTGATGGTAGAGAAACATAGATGTCACGAGTATTGAAGCATCTTAAGGTTATGTTTCATGAGTCTATAACTCTATGTTGTTAAGCTAGTGTTAAGTTCAATTGCAGTTAGACATGTAATCCGTTACAGTTTGAATTCTGTATAGGAACACTTTTAGTGCTAGAGAAGTAGAGACTGTCATTGTTGTGATCAATGTGGTGTAAACTTGTGGCCATGTTTGATAAAAAATAAAAATAAAACTTGTGACCATCTAAGTCAGAACCTTTTACATACTGTGTTGTTGAGCATTGACTAAATGTGTGCAAATTTCTGTAATTTACAGACGAAAAAGGACGACATGTTGCGATACAAACTGGAGAGAGTGCCTTTCCTTGAGGAACAAGTGCGGAAGGTGAAGGACGGAGGACAGCTCTTGGGAATGGATATCGAGAAACTACTACTATCAGAGGACAATCGGTTTGATTTTGTGAATGAAATTGCTGCCGAGGCTAGTGAGTATGTTGAGAACAATCGAGATGAGTATGGAGGTAAGAAGAAGGCCATTCTTCATGTGCTAAGCAACCGTGTGAATGATGCTGGGTTCTATAGACCTGAGGCTTATGAAGAATCAGACCCCTTCAAACCTGGGCCTTCATACTTGAAAGAGGAATTTACTTAATAGATTAGATGCACATATCCTACTGATTATGTTGTAACATGTTAAACTAGATTCTGTTTAATTAATAGTGTACCGTTTTTGTTCCAATCTTTTTGCGCATTGGCATTCTCTTTGCTTCTCCTTGTTATGGTTGAAGCAGGAGACCTGTAACACAGGCTGAATAGATATGAACCGTCTCTGAGAGATGGAAATAAAATCATTTAGTTTAACTTGAACACTCACTATACGGAACTGAAAGGCTACCAACTATTTATAAGAATTAGCTAATAGGAAATATATGAACCTTAAGGCACATTTCGAAGCATCAACTTGGATTGAAACTGCAAATAGAATTTATAGACCACTAGAGTACGTGACACCATATTCTTCTGTCATTATTTGACCCAAAATGAAAGAATTGTGTCTTAGGGTCAACCACATTGTGTTAATTAATGAAGATTGGGGAATCCTCAAATTATGTGGTTGACCGCTAAAACAGTGACAAATTTAGATGAAATATTTTGTGGGGTCTAATTTCTAAAATAGGTTGATGAATCTTGAGAAATGAGATTTTGTTTATATAAAATTAATCCACAATAAGAAGAAAACGAAAACTATAATGTATTTACTAGAAATCGGCACACACGTGTTGGGTGTTGGGTGTGTAAAATTTTTATGAAAATTGAGGGTAACTTTCAAAGGACATGAAGCAGACCTGCACCAATGCATATGGTACACTCCTTCTCCAACTTCTTGCTATCGATAGTAATAATATAGTGTTCACCGTAAAAGAATTAGTCAAGAAGAATGAAAGAAAAATACATAATGATAATTATAGATGTAGGATGCAGATAATAAAACTTTACTATCTCGATCTAATCTGCTAATCCAAGAACTCGATCTAATCTGCTAATCCAAGAAAAGATTCGATCCTGCAAAATCTTAAAAATCAAATTTTCTTGGTTTTAAACTCGATTGGATCAGTTTGGAATTGTCAAAGTACTTGCAATAAGAGGTGATTAAAAAAAACTAAATAGGGGCTCAAGTACCGTGCTTAACCACTTCACTATATAACAAAAATTGAATTACCTTCGTGCAGTGCCTCCTTCCACTAAAATCCCAACATTCCAACTTCCAAAGTTCTGAGGAGAAAAAAGAGAACAATTGTGCATGCGAAGAGAAGTTGAGTTGGTGAGAGAATGAAACTGTAAAGCGGTGTTCTTTTTTGGTACTATGACGTGATAAACTTTGACCGGGTTATCAGGTATTTGGGAAATTTCTTTCTTCCGTTTTTATCCTTTGTTCATTTAATTCTGTGCTTAATGAGCTTATGTAAAAAGGAGAGCAAATTAATGTAGGTATTATGAATGTTTGACATAACATAACCGTTAAAACCTCTTCTAGGTTAATAAATATTAATAGAGATTTATTTTTTAAATATCATGCCTATATATATATATATATATCCAGGATCCACAATGCACTCCTTTGATGGAAGGAATTAATACATTCTGGATATTTGTCATCCATGTATGACTATTTGGAAATGTTTTGCTTAGAGTACTGATTCTAATGAATGATATACAGAGAAAGGATTCAGGATAAATGATTAAAAATGATATTAAACAAGGAAAATTAAGATCTAACATGCATCATCATGAGTCGATCGATGGCGTTTTAGTGAGGAGAAAGCCTAAGCAACTTTTCATGAGATCTTATGCACGGTTTGACAAAATGATGTAAACCCTAGCTCTTACAAGACTTGTTCCGCAAGTTTGTTACACTTCTGCTTCCTTGTAATAATTCTATTATAATTTCCTTAAGCTTTTGCAGTTTTTGCGTATGGGCCTATCCCAATCCGTCATTACGTAAACCAAATGAGTATATTGGGCTTATTAATATTGGGTTTAGTTGTTAATCAGATGACAAAATAGGGCCTAATTAAACACTATAGTCAAAGTCCTCTCTCTCTCTCTCTCATCCCTCTTCACTTTCCATCTCTACGGAGTTTCTTAAACCAATCAAACAATCCAGGTTTGCTTTCGTCAAACTATACTTTCTTTCTTCAACTTGGTTCAATGGTGTCCAAAAGTGGATCTGATCTCGCCGAGTGCACTAGTTCAAAAGATTATAGGTAATGAAAACCTTATACATGATGATCCTATATGTGTGTAAGAGAGAGAGAGCTAAAATATTTTTCCAAGCTTAATAGTCCAGCCAACAATCTAGAGCACCCGAGTATTGTTGCAGGTAATTGACACCTAACATATGCTACATGTATATACATGATGTATCCATCTTAATGCTCAAATTTTTTTATAATGCCCTGGAGGATTGATTTTCCTAGAAAGTTTGAGTTGCTAGATAAATTGTGGAGCTTACATTTTTGAAGTTATTTGTTTAATTTATAGGTCAATTTGACCTGATTAAATGTGCAGCATTATAATTGTTTTGTTGTGTTTGTTTGGGTATGAAACTGATCTTATCAAGGAGATATTTTGTGTAAGAAAGCGGTTCTTTTTGTTCCTGACAATGTGGATCCATTCAGAGCAACGAGAAAACTTGGTGGGCGAAAAGAGTTGCTTTGGTTTAAGTATAATCGTCATGACAACTAGAAATCGATGTGTTTTAATCAATCATGGTATCGAAAAACCATACATGGTGAGATTAAACTGAGATGAAGCAGATTGATTATGCAGAGCTCTCGAAGTGTTTCATTGAATATTCTAGAGGTCTTCCCTTAGCTCTTAAGACTGACTTTGAAGTTTTTCAAACTACGAACTACTCCCAAAGAAAACAGTTCTCAACTTGCTGGAATTTAGCTATGCAGGACTTGGAGTGAAGTCGTGAAGAAATGTGTTTTGGACATAGCATGTTTTGGTTGGCAATATAACATCATTGAGCTACTTTACCGTTCTAATGTTTGCACAACGACGTATTGCATGACCTGATACGAGATATGGGATGTGGAATTGTTGGAAGAGAATCACATATATGAAGAGCCTGGTGGACATAGACTAATACTCTGTTCAAACCAAAAATAACAAGGTATTCAAGATCAAACGATAAGTAAACTAAACTAATGCGATAAGTAAATAACACAAGTGTTTATAGTGGTTCACCAATTTGTTAATCCACTTTGCCTCGTTGGGCCTCAACTATGCTACTCAAATCCAATAGGAATTAGGCCCAAATGCTTTGTGTGTTAGATAATTATTGGATTGTAGAAGATGAGTTTTAGTGTGGAGAGAGGCTCTCTTTTATAAGTTAAGGGTGACATCTCCTCTTACATTTCTTCAATATGGGATAGGGAACTCTCAAAACACAAACTAACTAAGCTTGCTTGCTCCTTCGGTAATGAGTGAGGTGATGTGATCCGCTCGGCCGGCTCTTGCCATGCACGAGTGCTTGGTAGCATATGTCGTATGACATATGTGAACATACTCCAAAATGTAAAGTTTCTCATTTGTACACATATTTTTTATGTGTTGTTTGTCTTTGTACATATTTGACAAGTGAGAGGCTTCAATACTTATGTTTCTTATGACTTGTTCTTTGTTTAATCTATATTAATGTTTGTTCACCTTTTCTATATTACTTAATTATGCATTGAAGTTAATCGTTTAACCATTTCTCGTGTTTTCTACACTACTTGAACAAGTTGAAATGGATGATGGATCTCAGTTACCCTTTAAAGTTGACAAGGTCTCCACATTTCACAGGTACTTTCAAAATCTTGAGAAGTTTGTGAGTGAGAGACTCCATAATAGTCGGTCATTTTTGTGAGACTTCTTGGCTTCCTTAGCTTGACTTTATATAATAATATTATTATTTACATTTAATTTGAGAGACAAGAAACAGTAATAACTTTTTGTACAAAATCTCACCAAAAACAGTTTTCATCTCATTGTTACAGAGTTGAGCAGAGAGTAGAGAGTTGAGAAGAGAAGAAGAGAGACAGAGAGGGAGAGTAAAAGGGGGAGCTGGGTGATTGAGTGTAGGTACGTAGAAATTGGTACACAAATCATTGGACTGAATTTGGGTACCACAAAGTCTACTGTTGGTATTTGGGAGAAAGACCATGTCAAAATCATTGGGAAAATCCCACCATCAGTTTCATTCCAAGATTCATAACTAGAAGATATTTTGGCAGATGACCCAGTGAACTACACCACAATCTGTGGTAATTTCTCATTCCTTGTCTCTTTCCTACATTTGCATACAACATCTGTTAATAGTTATTGGTCATTCTATTAGGAATTTGTTGGTCTAACATTCTTCTGTAGCTTAGCTATAAACTAGATGTATGTAGTTTTCATATTCTATTTTACACTTCATCTCTTGTTGTGTGTGATCATGTAGTCATTTTAACAATTTGTGGGGCTGAATTCCATATCTGAGCTGCTGTCTGCTGTTTGATATTGTGTACAAATGTGAAAGGGTTGTTTGCAAGGGACATTTCACGGTGGAAAAGGAATAGGAAAGTAATGTCATGCCATGTAACAGGTGATTAAGTTGTATTTACACAGGGTGGGCAAGTGAAGCAAGTTTCGGCTGTGGAATTGGCATCGAGAAATTTGACAAGACTGAGAAACATGGTGGAGGAGTATACGGGACATAAAGTTGCTAAGCTAAGAGCAGTTATTACTATTCCTCCTTACTTCAGTGACCATCAAAGGCAATGTACCCTTGATGCAGGGAAGTGAGTAGGCCTCGATGTTCTGGGGATTCTCAACGACACTAGTGTTGTCACCCTTTCTTATGCTCATGAGCATCTGAATCAACTTGAAGAAAAACATGTCTTGTTCTATGATTTTGGAGGAGGCACATTTCATGTATCCTTGATTGAGATTGGAGATGACAATGTTGTAGTGAAGCAAACTAGGCTCCAAAGTGGGGGGTATTGATTTTGATAACACACTTGTGCTTCACTGTGCTAATGTCTTCTGTCAGAAGGTTGTTGCTCATGGTGTCACTCTCCAAGCTGCCATTTTGAGTGGCCAGGTAGATGAAAACGTGCAGAAGTTGAAGCTTACTGATCTCATTCCATGGTTAGCATCATTGGAAACCAATGTAGGAGATAAGTTGTTTTATAAAAAATGCCCTTGGGCATCAACAGGTCCGTATTGAATCTGTTTGTCAGTCCATGGTGATCAAAGTTCATCACCCTGCTTCAACATTCGCAGTGTTCAAAATTACTGGAATTCTGTTGTGTAAAAAGGGTGCTGAGATCTGCATGTATTATGATCTTGATTCCAATGGAATTATTCATGCTCGTGGTGAACTAAAGATACCATCAGATTCTAGTTTCAAGCTCCTAAAGATGTTGTCAAGTCAAGCTTGCTGGTCAGCTCAATCTAATGTCAAATAGCAGACATGTATTCTCAGATGTGAAAAAAGGGTTGGTGAAGGATGTGAACTTAAAAGATGACGTAAAATATGAATTTCTAGGAAGGTGTGTGGCTGACCTAAAAGAAATACTTGAAGATGAGCATGTAATAAAGATATTTGAAGTGAGAGAGATAGAATATGTTGAGAATGCACTTCAGCGACGAAGGTGGTCTTGTAAGGATGTTAGAAAGCGTGCTGCAAAAGTCCATGAGCTATTCAACCTCCTCTCACAGATGTGCCTGAGGAGTTATGCCATTAGAACCAAAAATCAAGTTGCTACACTTAATATTGTCGATGCAGATAAGGCACAACTCGTTGCTGCATTGGACACTGCCATCAAGTAGACTCTTTTACAACCAACTACAGATGCTGCTTGTTGGAAAATTTATGTTTGTGGGTATGACAAGAGAAGGAAAAATGTTTCAAAAGCACGTAAAAGTTTACGTTTTTCTTTAGACTTTATTTCCCCCCAATACTTAGTGTGCAAGAGGGAATAATCAAATAAGCCTTTAGGATACAATGAAGCCTAGTAAATTGCTATTTGTTGATCATCGGTTTGCACTAACGAAGATCAATCTAACACTCAATCGAATATTTTACAAGAGACTCAAGGTTACTAGAAACTATTTCTGCAGAATAATAGTTTCTAGATTTTCTATCTTAAAACTAGAGAATGATGAAGAACTTGAGAGAAGAGAATGAACTTTTGATTATGTTAATATGCAGAGAATCACTCCTATTTATAGAAATGATTATGCCTTTTCACCTTGAAAGATTGTATCGTTTTGGTTGTTTTCCAATGGACATATCTATTCACTAAGAGTTGTATTCATTTGAGTTTCCATTGGACATGTCTGTTGATTTCCAACAGACAAACTTCTTGCTCTCTTTGTTTTATATTGAAAATTATTCCAACAATCCTCCACCATTTTCAAAGTATAAAAATACTTTAAAACAAAATCTATTTTGAAAACGTCTAATAAATCCTTTAAAAATGTTTTGAAAAATCCTTGAGTAAATTCTCGAAAAACTTAGCACATAAACTAAGGTGTCTTGTGGACTTGAACCTTAGCTTAGTAAGAACACATCAAAGTTAAATCAAAATGGCTAAGTAGCTTTGCTTTGAACTTACGATCTTATTGTGATCTAACCGGACACTTTTCACACACTAGTTTTCTATTTCTTTCGAGTGTTCTAAAAGCTGATACGTGGATTGGCCTTGCATCTATATCATTTTCACGAGTGCTTTAGAGACTAGCCCAAGTCGCATAGAAGGCGACACCACCTTCTACACTTGTATAGGTAAGCATGTAGTACCCATGCAACTAAAGTATTTTCCATCATGCTTATTAAAGGTTTTAATTATACACAACATTCACCATTCATTACATGTACCCAAGCTCTTTAACCTTTGGATTGATACAAACATATAATAAAATTATATGTTTATTAATTTTACTTAAGTGTTTGCAATCACTACATATGATGTACCTTGCTCATTGAACTCAAGGACAAGATGTTTCAAGAGTTAAGTCGAGTTTCCATTATTGGTGATTAAAAGTTTGGACTTCCCCATCTCATTTGATGTATCACCCATCAAATCCTTGCAAATTTAAAATATGCAAGTTATTTTAGTTAATTGGTTATTAAAGTTAATTATCCATCACTTTAAAGTTCAACGGGTCACACTGTTCCTTTAAATAGTCTTACATAGTTATGTCTCAAACCGGTATATTCTTCTTACCTTTATATCTCTAGTAAGAAGCCCTTGATAGTTAAGACTATCAACGAACTAAATATCATATCTTTATCCTTAGGATCCGTCTATTTTCTATAACATGTGGATTAATTTCTTTTTGACATTAACTAGTATTCCGTCAAACTCGTCTCTTCTAGATGATATAAATACTCATTATATGCATATGAGTATTTCATAATCCACAAACTATAGACGTCATCAAACTTGATACTTTTTTATAATGAATATCCTGCAATTAAATTTTTACTAAGCTTGAATTCCGATATTCATAAAAACAACTAGCTAGTTGAAATATCTTAATGATTTTCCAACTTAAATATGCATTTAAAATTTTCAATTTAAAATGATGCATAAAGATTCAACGAAGTGCACATATATAAAATTATATCACTCATGTATATACATAAGTCGGATATACATATATGAACTTGATATGAGAATACACTTAACATAAATTATAATTAACATGCATTCTTTAAATTGAAACCGGAAACACACCAACGATCAAACCAAGCAAATTGAGCAAATAAAAATGTAAAATAAAAATATATGTCGCACTTAGTAAAAAATATATATCATTATATACATATCAAAGTATCATTCTTAGTCACCGAAACGTTTGTAAAGTTCATAAACGAACTCCAATTTTCTCCCGAAGTGCATTCACCACTTCCAATACTATTGCCACAATTTTCTCCTTGGAGTTAAAATCTCTTTGTTGGTTCTTGAGAAAAAGGCAATATTTCATGATGTGACCATATTTCTTGAAATATAAGTAATTTATTATCTTCTTGTGTGAAGTTTGACTTGAATGATCCTTATTCCATCGAATCTATTTTTTTTTCTATTCCCACGATTGTTTTTGAATCGATTAGATTCACCAACAATCAAATCATTATTAATAGAAAAAGAATCATCGATTTTCTCATCAGTGCATCCTCTTTTCTTATATGAAGAAAATAGTTCAATCTTTTGTAGGTAATTTTGTATTCCTCTTCCAACTGAAGATGAGGACCCAATTATTCTATGGTCAAGCCTTCCAACTTATTTATCATACTTCTTTTGAAGTGTTTCCATGAAGATGGAAACTTCTTCATAATAATAAGAAATACTTATGAGTGAATCCATATGCATATTATATTGAGTGGGCAAATGAAGTATATGAATGATTTTACGATATTGCTCAATGATAGATCTTGTATCTACCATTTCATATTTTAAAAAAATTAGATTGAAACTTCTTCATAATAATAAGAAATACTTATGAGTGAATCCATATTCATATTATGTTGAGTGAGCAAATGAAGTATATGAATGATTTCATGATATTGCTCAATGATAGATCTTGTATCTACCATTTCATATTTTTTAAAAATTAGAAATGAGAAAGACCTTACTTGCAGGATCCGTAGAAATATATTGCTCTTCTAATGCGCCCCATAATTCCTTTGACGTCTCCTTGTCTTTGAAGTGAGAAACTAATTCATCACTTAGAGAATTATATATGTAGTACTTACATTATTCGTCATCTTGATCTTACTTGTCTCGTACTTGTTTCATGAACAAGATCTTATCTTCAATTTCTTCGGGTCTTGGTTTTGTTAACACATAAACTATCTTTAGGCATATAAGTACGAGGTGAGTCTTCTTTCGCCATTTTCGGAAATATTCTCCATTAAATCGATCAAGTTTCATTATAGAAAATTCACTTTCATTTTCCTTCGATGTTGCCATTGCAAAAGTAAAGTCTAAAGATTGTTGGAAAATTTGTGTTTGTGGGTATGACAAGAGAAGGAAAAATGCTTCAAAGGCACGTAAATGTTTACGCTTTCCTTTAGACTTTATTTGCTCCACTACTTAGTGTGCAAGAGGGAATAATCAAATAAGCCTTTAGGATATAATAAAGCCTAACAACTTGCTATTTGTTGATCTTCAGCTTGCACTAACGAAGATCAACCCAACACTTAATTGAATATTTTACAAGAGACTCAAGGTTACTAGAAACTATTTATGCAGAATAATAGTTTCTAGATTTTCTATCTTAAAACTAGATAATGATGAAGAACTTGAGAGAAGAGAATGAACTTTTGATTATGTTAATCTGCAGAGAATGACTTCTATTTATAGAAGTGATTATACTTTTTCACTTCTTTCTGGTTATCTTCCAATGGACATGTCTCTTCATTAAGAGTTGTATCTATTTGGTTTATTTCCAATGGACATATCTCTTCACTAAGAGTTGTATACATTTGATTTTCCATTAGACATATATGAGGAGCAAAGTTGACAATGTTGGTGGTTATGATGATATACTACCACATATTGAAGCAGCAGAGTTGATGATCCAGACTGGTGGTACTCTTCCAACAGAATCATATGAGAATGTGCTGAACTAGATTTAAAACAGATTTTATGTGTCAGAATATGTCAACCAAATCCTTGAGAATGTGCCACAGCTGTGTATGCCTGTGCATGTGCAGAAGCTTTGCACAGGGTTAGAGCTCAGGATCCTATTCTTGGCCAGGAATTGTTGAGAGATCTTCAAGCAAATTTCAACCCTATCTTTGCAAGAAATGTTGTTTTGAGGTATGTTATGGAGAACATC
This sequence comes from Geum urbanum, assembly GCA_946800695.1. NCBI lineage: Eukaryota > Viridiplantae > Streptophyta > Magnoliopsida > Rosales > Rosaceae > Geum > Geum urbanum. The sequence continues at coordinate 41,222,070 of OX327017.1, read as the reverse complement.
CGCTATTGTCATGCAGTGTAACCTCTAGATTCTGATATGAATATGGTGGATGCAATTCGGAGTGCATCATTCAAGGAGATTGAGTGGTTGTATATTGTGTGTGGGCTTCACACTTGCTCTCATTCGCTTGCTCGCGTACTCTCGCTCGCTTACAGTTGATCGCGTGACCCATGTGATGTATACGTGAGGTGTATGAGTCATATGCTAGATGTTTGGTTGGTTTCATAGCATACGTAAGAAGCTTGGTGGTTTTTGGCGAGGAACAATGTTCTTGGCGAGTAAGTTAGGTGTTAGTGAGAGAGTTGTATAAAACAAAGTATTGGGAGCTTTTTATGTATCCTTCTTGTATGTGTGCAAAAGTGGGTAGTTTTAGGGCTTTGTTTGTAACCCTATACTCTCTGTTTGTAACCTCTATTGATAGTGAAGAATCTCCCGCTGCTCCGTGGACGTAGGCTATTGCCGAACCACATATATCTGTGTTCTTGTTTTTGTTTTCTCATCTTCTTTGTGTTATTTCGGTTGTTTGCTATTTCGATTCGATTCTCTTGGTATTGTGTTCATCTATCTATTTGGTGCACTCTAAGAATAATAAGTGGTATAAGAGCTTCGGCTTAGATCCAGTTGAGATAGATGGCAGATAATAGAGATGTAGATGTCAACCCATTTGTTGAAGCTGAGAGCTCGAAGGTTACGAAGACGACGGTTCAAAATGCAAGGTTCAAGATGAAGAAATTTGATGGTATAAACAACTTTGGAATGCGGCAATGTGAGGTGAGAGATATGTTGACACAACAAGAGTTGGATGTTGCTTTGGAAGATAAACCCCAGTAGATGTCGGACAATTGGAACAAGATAAACAAGATGGCTTGTTTGTCGATTCGTTTGTGTCTTGCAAAGCCCCAAAAGTTTGTTATGATGAGGGAGACGAAGGCTAAGGATTTGTGGCAGAAGCTTGAAGACAACTATATGTCGAAAAGTGCCGAAAATCGTCTGCATATAAAGAGGAGGTTATTCTACTTCAAGTACAAAGAAGGTATGAAGATGATACACCACCTTGATGCTTTTAATAAGCTAGTTACAGATCTGTTTAATTTGAATGAAAGATATCAAAGATGAAGATATGGCTTTGATTTTTTTGAATTCCTTGCCTGAGTCATATGAGCATTTGATTACCACGTTACTTCATGGGAAAGAAACTATCAAGTTTGAAGAAGTGTCTAGTGCCTTGATGAATCATGAGATTAGGCATACAGACAAGAGGAGTAGTGCTTCTACATCAGACACTTTGGTAGCTAAAGGTAGAGCAGTTGAAAAGAAGGGTTTCAACAACTTGAGGAAGTCTCACTCCCACACCAGAGGAAATTCCAAAGGCAGAAGGAGTTTGGGAAGAGATGAATATGCCTTTTGTCGTGAAAAGGGTCATGGAAGCATGAGTGCCCGAAGCTGCAAAATAAGAACAATGGACCTCATGCAAATGTGGCTTCTACTGGTGAGGAAGCTAATTATCTTCTCATTGTAGCTTCTAATTGTGTCGCATCAGTAGATGAACCTGATTCATGGCTATTGGATATTAATGGGTGCTCCCAACACATGTGTGCAAATTAGGATTGGTTTGCTACTTTGGATATAAGTGTCACCGGTAGTGTGTTTATAGGTGACAACTTTGCTCATGATAGGAAGGGAGTAGGAACAGTCAAGTTGAAACTCCATGATGGTGTAGTCAGGGAACTAACTGTGGTATGTTCCTATGCTTGGCAACAATCTGATCTCTTTGGGTGCCTTGGAAGCTAGTTGTTACAAGATCACTATGGAGAATGGTGTCACAAGGGTGACAAAATGAGCTTTGGTGGTGATGAAAGGGAAGAGAGATCGCAATCTGTATATACTGCAAGGTGAAATAGTGATTGGCAATGTTGCTGCAGTTAGAGATTGTACAAATGATGCTACTAGATTGTGGCATATGAAGCTTGGGTATGCTGGTGAAAACGCCCTGCAAGGTTTGGTGAAACAAGGGCTCTTGAAAGGAGCCAAAACTTGCAAGATTGAGTTCTGTGAGTTTTGTGTCTTGGGTAAACAACACTGAGTAAAGTTTGGTACCGCTGTGCATCAAACCAAGGGAATCCTTAACTATGTGCACTCTGATGTTTAGGGTCCTACAAGGAATGCTTCCATGGATAGAAAGCATTGGTTTATGACCTTTGTTGATGACTTCTCTAGCAGGTCTTGGGTTTACACAATGACACACAAGGATGAGGTGCTGAGCATCTTCCTTGATTGGAAGAAGATGGTAGAAAACAAAACTGGCAGGAAGGTAAAGGCCTTGAGGTCTGACAATGGTGGAGAGTATACATCTGATCCTTTTCATAGAGTTTGCAGAGATGCTGGGATATTGAGGTATTTTACTGTTCCAGGGACTCCTCAGTAAAATGGAGTGGCTGAGAGGCTCAATAGAACCTTGTTGGAGAAAGTGAGGTGTATGTTGCAACAATCTGGCTTGAGTAAAGGTTTTTGGGCAGAAGCAGTTACCTACGCATGTCACATTGTCAATCGTTTGCCATCCTCTGCTATAAATGGTAAAACACCTATTGAGGTGTGGTTTAGAAAACCTGTAGATGATTATGATCATTTGCATATCTTTGGTAGTCCTGTTTATTTTCATGTGACTGACACTAAACTAGATGCAAGGGCTAAGAAGGCTATATTTGTTGATTTCAGGAGTGGTGTGAAAGGCTACAGGTTATGGTGTCCAGAGTTGAAGAAGCTTGTGATCAGCATGGATGTTACCTTTGATGAAGCTAGCATGCTTCATCCTAATGTCAAGGGTACTGTTGAAGAAGGAAAGAATGATAGAAATGTTCAACAGGTGGAGCTGGACAGAGTTGTCACCAAGGATGTTTCTCCTCGCCAGAATGTAGTTGGTAACTCTGGAAGTGAAGAAGAGATTGGAGTCCAGAATAACGAAGATGTGCATGACCAAGATGATATTGAGGCACATGTTAGAAGGCAGAGACAAGATCATGTATCTGATCCTGAATACATTGCAGCAAGAAGACAAAGGAGAGAAGTCAGGAAACTTACAAGGTTTAGCAACTGTGTTTCTTATGCTTTTCTCATTATTTGTACTGAGATCCCATCAAATTTCAAAGAAGTTGTTGCGTGTCCTGAAAGCAGTGATTGAGATGAAGCAAGGAAAGAGGAGATGAGATCCCTTGAGAAGAACAAGACTTGGGATCTAGTTCAGTTGCCTACTGGGAAGAGAGCTATTGGCTGCAAATGGGTTTATGCTAAGAAGAATGTTGGTGGTGACAGTAATAACATAAGGTACAAGGCTAGATTGATCGCCAAATGGTACTCACAAGAGGAAGAGATAGACTACAATGAATTTTTCTCTCCAGTTGTGAAGCATAATACTATCCGTGTGTTACTAGCACTAGTAACACAATATGATCTTGAGTTGGTGCAACTTGATATGAAGACAACCTTCTTACATGGAGACTTGGAGGAGGAAATTTACATGTCTCAGCCTGATGGCTTCAAGGAAGATGGTAGGAAGAACTTGGTGTGCAAGTTGAATAAATCTTTCTATGGTTTGAAGCAATCACTGCGACAATGGTACCTCATATTTGATGAGTTTATGAAGAGGCAGAAGTACACTCGCAGTAGGGATAATCATTGTGTGTATTTTAAGAGGTTGTGTGATGGTTCATTCGCCTACTTGTCAATCTATGTGGATGATATGCTCATTGCTTCAAAGAATGTGATGGAGATTGAGAAGCTGAAAGAGCAAATGAAGAAGGAGTTTGAAATGAAGGATCTTGGCGAGGCCAAGAAGATCCTTGGGATGGAGATTACTCGCGACAGAGAAGATGGTCTGGTGTGGCTAACTCAGAAGCAATACATTGAGAAGCTATTGCAAAAGTTTGGAGTTTGTAGCTCTACTAAGCCCGTGAGTACTCCTTTGGCGAGTCATTTCAAACCTAGTGCTCTGATGTGTCCCAAATCTGATAAAGAAAAGCAGGAGATGAATAATATTCCATATGCTAATTTGATTGGTGGATTGATGTATGATATGGTCTATTCTAGACCTGATATTGCTCATGTCATTGGTGTTGTTAGTCGTTATATGCACAATCCAGGAAAGGAGCATTAGAATGCAGCTAAGTTGATACTTAGATATCTCCATGGGACTAGAGATGTTGGTTTGTGTTTTGAGAGGTGTTCTGCAGATAGTAATTCTTCTTGTTGGTTACACTGATTTTGATTATGCTGGTGATTTGGATAGAAGGAGGTCTACTACTGGGTATTTGTTTACCATGGAAAATGGACCAATCAGTTGGAGGTCTATTTTACAAGATACAGTGGCCCTGTCTACCACAGAGGCAGAGTATATGGCGCTCGTTGAAGTATTAAGGAAGCTCTGTGGTTATCTGGTCTCATCAATGAGTTAGGCATATATCAGAAGAAGGTGGAGGTTCATTGTGAAAGCCAGAGTGTCATTCACGTGGCTAAGTACCAGATGTATCACTAAAAGACCAAGCACATAGATGTGAGATTCCATTATGTGCGTGATATTATTGAGCAGAAGAAGATTGTGCTGAAGAAAGTTGGTACTGCAGACAATCCAGCTGATATGTTGACAAAGGTTGTTGGTGCTGCCAAGTTTGGGCATTGCTTGGACTTGGTACACATTCTTCATGCTTGAAGAATTGTTTGAGTAGTGGGAAGTTAGATTGTTAAGGAGGGAGGAGTCGTGTGAACCCCAAGGTGGAGATTATTGTGTGTGGGCTTCACACTTGCTCGCGTTCGCTTGCTTACGTACTCTCGCTCACTTACAGTTGCTCGCGTGACCCATATGATGTGCATGTGAGGTGCATGAGTCGTATGCTAAACGTTTGGTTGGTTTCGTAGCGTACGTAAAAAGCTTGGTGGTATTTGGGGAGGAACAGTGTTCTTGGCGAGTAAGTTAGGTGTTAGTGAGAGAGTTGTATAAAACAGAGTGTTGAGAGCTTTTTGTGTATCCTTCTTGTGTGTGTGCAAAAGTGGGTAGTTTTAGGGCTTTGTTTGTAACCCTATACTCTCTGTTTGTAACCTCTATTGATAGTGAAGAATCTCTCGCTGCTCCATGGACGTAGGCTATTGCCGAACCACGTATATCTTGTGTTCTTGTTCTTGTTTTCTCATCTTCTTTGTGTTGTTTGGGTTGTTTACTGTTTCGATTCAATTCTCTTGGTATTGTGTTCATCTATTTATTTGGTGCACTCTAAGCACAACACTGTACACTTCAGGTCGTGAAGCAACTGTACCATCAGTTTATGGACAAGCTGGGGGAGCTAGAAGCAAAATGTGAATCATATATGACTACCTTATTCTTGTTTCTAGACTATTATTAAGGAGTAGGAGGGTCAGACTGATAAACCAAATAATTCAACTGTAACTAATCCCTCTCTAGGAAAGACTAGGAACCGATGAGTCAGTCAAACCCCTAAGCTAGATTCTCTCCTATAGTTATGTAGATAGCTCATCTGTATTCTATATATCAATATTGTATAACAAACCCTTATCTGATAGGATTGTAATCTCTATATAATACATGACTTACAACCTCATAATTTAAGCTGGGCCATTCCAAAACCTTTCTTCTGTTTGTGTTTCTACATGGTATCAAGAGCCTGAAGTCATACGACATAATTTTTTTTTATCCTTTCTCATGGCTTCTTCCACCTCCAACCCAGAAAACAACTTTGTGATCTCTCACCCCTCCAACTCTCATTCTGAAACACACTCAGCCTCCATCTCCAACTTTCTCTCGATCAAACTTGATCAAAATAATTATCCTCTGTGGCTTGCTCAAATCACTCCACTACTGAAAAGTCGCCACCTTCTGCGATATGTCGATGGCACACACACCTGCCCTCCTTGCTTCCTAGCCGATACACAGGGAAACCTTACTACTGAGGTCAATCCAGCCCATGTTACATGGATGGCCAATGATCAGATGGTTCTTAGTTGGATCAACAATTCACTCACTCCTGCTGTGCTTGCAATGGTCACTCTTTCCACCTCTTCTTTTGCTAACTGGTCTTCCTTATCCCGATGGTTTGCCTCACGCTCTCAGAACCAGATTCTACAACTTCGCAGAGAACTTATGCAAACTATGAGATGCAATTTGAGGCATCTCTGATTATCTTGATAAGGTTAATTCTATTGTTGACAATCTGGCCTTTGCAGGAAGTCCAGTGATTGACACGGACTTAGTATCCATCATTATGAATAATGTTGGTTCTGCCTTTGAGAACACTGTCAGTTCTTCTCAGGCATGAGATACTCCAATTACATATGAATCTCTTGAATCTCTCATCATCTCTGCTAAAAGTCGCATGCGTGATCAACAAGCTGTTGCTGGTGATATTGGCTCTATTACTACAGCTCTCAATGCCACTCACATGAGTTCCCAGCATGGACGTGGACGAGGCCAATCCAATCACACATCAGTTTCATTCATGCCTCGCATCAACAATAATAATTTTCAGAACTCTGGTCGTGGTTCTTCCTCAAACCGTGGCCGTTGCGGTTCTATTCTTGGTGCGGCTCCGTCCTCCTTTCACAGTGGTGGCTCTTCTAGACCAACATGTCAGATTGGTAAATGTCAAGGCCACACTGCCCTTGATTGCTACCACCGCATGAACCATGCATATGAATGGCGCATACCCTCGAAGAAGCTCAGTGCCATGACAACCTCATCTTCTACTCCACCAAACAATTGGTTGCTGAACAGTGGAGCTAACTCTCATGTAACATCTGATTATGCAACTTTGCAGTATCCAGAGAAGTATTCAGGGTCTGACCAAGTTGATGGCATAGGTAACTCTCTTCCTATCACCCACGCTGACTCTAATATCATCACTACACCTTCTTCTCATACCTTTCACCTCAATAACATTCTGCTTTGTCCTTCTGCTACACATAATCTGCTCTCTATTTCACGTTTTACTCATGATAATAATTGCTATCTCATCATCTATCCTGACTTCTTTGTTATTAAGGAAATCCAGACGGGGAGGACACTCTATAAAGGTCTCAGTGTGAACGGTCTGTACCCTCTTCGACTGCTTCACTCACCTAGGGTCTCCAACTCCAAGTTTTTTGCTTTCTTAGGTGCCAAGGTTTCAGCTCAAGTGTGGCATGCTCGATTAGGTCACACATCGTCTAAGACGCTTTCTAAAATTCTTGCAAATAATACAGTGCCCTTAACCGGCAGTAGGTCATGTTCTTTCTGTCCTTCTTGTCAGCTTGGGAAAAGCACCAAACTTCCATTTGTATTGTCTGAGTCAATTTCTAATAAACCCTTGGCTTTAATTCATTCTGATGTGTGGTCATGTTCTACACTTTTTGTTCATGAATTCAAATATTATGTTGTGTTTGTTGAGTGATTACTCTCGCTATACTTGGCTCTATCCTATGAAATTCAAAAGTGAAACTCTTCAATATTTCATTCAATTTCGTCTGTATGTCGAAAAATAGTTTGGTACATCAATCCTATCTTTTCAATGTGATGAGGGAGGGAAATACACTTCTAAAGCCTTTAGGACTTATCTCACCACCAATGGGATACATCAGAGATTCTCTTGCCCTAAACATCCTGAACAGAATGGCCTCGCCGAACGTAAACACAGACACATACTTGACACCGCCCTCACCATGCTTGCCCACTCTCATACTCCACCTACATACTGGCCTAAGGCCTGGGCTACTGCTGTGTACATTATAAATCATCTTCCATCCCCTCTTTTCCATTATAACACACCCTACTTCACTCTATTTCAGCAATAACCCAACTATTGCGTACGTTTGGCTGTGCCTGCTACCGTATCTTCGACCTTACAACAAACACAAACTTCAACTTAGACCCACAGAATGTTTCTTTCTTGGTTATTCCTTAGATCACTCAAGATATAGATGTCTTGATCTCTCATCTCAAAGAATTTATCTTTCCCGTCATGTTGTGTTTGATGAAAACAGGTTCCCGTTCTCGAAGTCTGAGGCCTCTCCCTCCTTGTCTGGTGCTGCTCCGTCTCCACCATATTTTATCTCAATTACTTCACATCCAGGTATTTCTTCTCTTCTTTCTTCTCCACGTCATCCTCACACACCCACATCTTTATCTCCTGCACCTACATCATGTTATACTCACCCCCCAATACCTTCATCTCTTGCTCATATATCAACTACTTCTACATCTCCTCAAAATCACGTACCAAACATCTCATCTTCCACATCTCCATCTATTGTACCGCCTATAGCAACTAATATAGCCTCTGAAAATCCTTCACTTACATCACACACGTTAGCTTCCACCAACACAGAGTCTCTACCATGTAATACTTCTTTGGATGCAGTGAATAATGTGAATCAGGTATCTCTTACTCCCTCTACTCATACCATGCGAACACGTTTCAAGGATGGTATTATGACTATTATCAAACCTAATCCAAAGTATGCTTTGAGTGTTTCTATTCTTTCTGATGATACAGAACCAACCAGTTTTGTCAAAGCTTCTAAACATACACACTGGTGCCATGCCATGGAAGATGAACTTACTGCTCTGGAAAAGAATCAGACATGGGACTTAGTCCCTTATCATTCGGCCATGAATGTTTTGCCAAACAAGTGGATTTATAAAGTCAAGCGCCGAGCTGATGGTAGTGTTGAGCGTTACAAGGCCAGGCTTGTGGCCAATGGATTTCATCAACAGAAAGGAATTGATTTCTCTGAAACTTTCAGTCCCGTTGTCAAACACTCTACTACACGGCTTATCTTAGCTCTAGCTATTACAAATGGGTGGCATGTTTGACAACTTGATGTTCACAATGCCTTTCTGCATAGGAGTATTACTGAAGAAGTTTACATGAAGCAACCAACTGGCTTTGTTCATCCTCAGTATCCTCTTCACGTTTGTAAGCTCAAACGCTCTCTTTATGGCCTCAAGCAAGCTCCACGGGCATGGTTTCAACGCTTTGCTGATTTTCCTTAAAGCATCGGTTTTGTGGAGTCCCTTTCGGATTATTCTATGTTCACTTATGCCACTGGAGGTGTGTTTATTATTTTACTTATCTATGTTGATGACATTCTGCTTACTGGGAACAACACACCACACCTTCATCACCTTATTTCCAGACTTGGTTTCGAGTTTTCAATGAAGGATCTGGGTCATCTTCATTATTTCCTTGGCATGGAGGTAAGTTATAATGGTAGCACACTGTATCTCACACAAAATAAATACATCCCGGATCTTCTTCGCAAAACCAACATGCACGAGTCCAAACCGTGCATCACACCTGCTCCTTCTGGTCAAAAGATGAGTCTCCATTCTGGCATAAAACTTTCTGATCCCAGTGAATTTCGCAATGTTGTTGGTGCTCTCCAGTACCTTACTCTTACATGACCAGATATATCTTACTCTGTCAACCAGGTTTGCAAGTTTATGCATAGTCCCTCTACAACTCATTGGATTGCTGTCAAACGCATCTTACGTTATCTTAAATACACTATTGATCATAGTTTACAATATAAGCCTGGTTCATTACTGCTTAGTGCCTACTCCGACGCTGATTATGCTGGAGATCCAGACAATAGATTTTCCATTCGTGGATATTGTGTTTATCTTGGCAACAATCTAATCTCATGGAGTTCCAAAACTCATCGTATTGTTTCTCGCTCAAGTGCCGAAGTGGAGTACCGTCAACTTGCTTTCACAGCTACTGAACTTTCCTGGCTCCGTAGCATGTTTTGTGATCTTCGTATCTTCCTGGCTTGTCCCCGTATTTGGTGTGACAATCTCAGCGCCATCGCTATTGCTTCTAATCCTGTTTTTCATGCCCGGACTAAACACGTTGAAGTTGACTATTACCACGTACGCCAGAAGGTTGTCAACAAAGAATTTGATGTCCATTTCATCTCCACAATGAATCAGCTTGCTGACATCTTCACCAAAGGTCTGGATGCATCTCGGTTCCACTTTCTTGTGTCCAAACTTCCTGTGCTTCCTCGCCCTGTCAGTTTGCGGGGGAATGATAAACCAAACAATTCAACTATAACTAATCCCTCTCCGGGAAAGACTAGGAACCGATGAGTCAGTCAAACCCCTAAGCTAGATTCTCTCTTATAGTTATGTAGATAACTCCTCTGTATTCTATATATCAATCTTGTATAACAAACCCTTATCTGATAGGATTGTAATCTCTATATAATACATGACTTACGACCTCTGAATTTAAGCTGGGCCATTCCAAAACCTTTCTTCTGTTTGTGTTTCTACACAGACATGATTGAATGAGCTTTTTTTTGTAGAGATGTATACTTTATTTTTCTGATATGAAAATTAAGATGGAGCTGTTGTATACAGATTAGTCTGTGAGTCTAAGACTTTAAAAGGGTAGCCAGTTAACATTTTCCTCATCTGCATGTTCAGAGCAGAAAAGCCATGACTTCATTCTTATGAATTTTATGTGTATGTCTTTGATCATCTCACTTTTGAAATTCTGTTTCGATAATTGGAATTTAGTCATGTCACAAGGCAATAGGTGATCTGATTGATACATATAATACCTCAAGATTTTTCTGTGGCAAGTGCATGCATAAGATCTGGTATTCGATATTTAACTTGAGATTTCAGGACCTCAAAAGTCAATTTTACTTTTATAGTTCTTCCCCTTGTAGCTCAATGCCTCTGCCATTGTTGATAGATTTCTTCAATCACATACTATCATTGATCTTGTAAATTCTTCTTTACTATTACAGTTGAGTTCAGCTAAACCAAAAGTATATCAAGGTGCTGAGGCATGGACAATTAAGATTATACAAATGGAAGTGTGAAAACCTATGTTGATTTCCATTATATACATCATCCTCCGGAGTCAGGATGTCTTAGATTCACGAAGAAAGGAAGGATGTCGACATCCAAATCCCAAGCGAAACGATCCCAATAGTAGCAAAAGCTTGGCCAAACTCATATACCACATTTTGTTGTTGAAATGGCAAACATTGCCAATCTGTTCGCCTGTGAATGATTCATCGTACCGTAAGAGTAAAGACATAAGCATAAGAACGTGGCAAACAACGTTAGATAACTATACAAGCAGAAGATCATGTATGCTGATGTAGAAACAGATACATACCCTAAATCCGCAATTACAATGCTGATATTATCTTGTGACTTCTTATCCTGTAGAAAATGTGAATATCAGCCTTTGTAGAAAATGTATTCACTATGTTCAGGGTAAATCACAGTCTCCCATGTAATATTTGTTACCAGAGCAGCTTGAGCAAGTGCATCGCAAGCTAACTGAAATAAGAAACAGAAAGTTTACGTAGTTAGGGACTGGTCTAGAATCAATGTACTTCTTCAAATAGTCCTTTACAGATGTTCAGGCCATTATATACCTGGACATCTCCATGTTTCCTAAGCTGATTCCTTACAAAAGAAACCGCATCTGAGCTGAAATTGACAATATCAAAAGTTATAAGGTGACTCAAACAAATTGAAGAGAGAATTTGAGAGTTAGCTGAAATTAGCAACCAAAAGTGTCACAGTACCTGTTTATGTAATCCCACAAGCCATCAGAAGCTAACAGCAGAAATTCCGAGTCTTCCCCAAGACTTGCTTGGTAAATGTCTGGAGATGCAGTAACAAGATCTCCGCTGAATCGCACACTGACACAACACAAAAGGGATGAAGTATGAACTACCAATATTAGGTGACATACATTCTAAAGAGAAAGAGCAACCTAAATGACAATTTACACTATTAGTCCGTTACTCTAGTTTGAAGGCTTTGATTCAACTATGTGTTCATGATGAACATGATCCGATTAATGCAGGCTTAGTAGTGATCAAATCAAACTAAACTACAAGAGAAGCTGGGAAGAGACGAAGAGGCAAGCAGTACTCAAGCTAGTTTTACCTACCGAGAAACAAATTTCTCCGTCCATCTTCCTTCTTCAACTCCTTTCGTCAGCATCCTTTCCAATATTATCAAAATGCAACAAGCCTCAGTATAAAAGTCTAACAAATCCAATCCTAAGTTTTAAGAGAACGATCATAAAGTTGAGACTGAACTCATTTTTCTTTGTCTTGAACCACATGTCACCAAAAGCACGAGATACAGCAATATCTCCACAGATTCTTCCATTGACAATCTATATACACCATTCGTAAGTTGACACCATTCGTAACAGACTAATTAATCAATGTCTTTGAAGCAGTTTCTAGCTCAAAAAGAATAGAAATCAGAAATAAACAAAGAATAGAAAAACACACCCATCCACCTGCTTCTCTGATTCTTCTGATTTCTTGAAGGCAGACCTTGTTGCTTCCATACGGTCGATGAGGATTAGTCAACACCTCCGAGTTTCCAGAGGAAGATTTAACCTGATAAATGTAAAAAACTACATTTGACATTTGTAATCTATACACCAAGAACACACTAGAGTTCAAGCACACACCACAGATGAGTCCCCAACATGCGAAATGAACAGCATATCATTACCAACGAACATAAGGGTAGCTGTTGAGCCAGATTCATCTTCCTCCTCCTCCCCATTCCTTTCAAGCCTTTTACAAAATGAAACACCATCTAAACCTTCCACGCAATAATATTGAATACACAAAATCATACTATATACTTCACACGTATACATTACATTCATTTTGTTCTTCATCTAATAAAGCTCTAAACTTTATGTATACATGTAAGCTCTTACCAATTCAACAATTTCGCATCAACTTTCACGAAAGCTTCCTGTAACGCCTCACGACTGGCTTTGAAATCTTTGCCACTCAATAACAAACCACCTTGTAAAGCCACACAACACTCCTTGTACAGCTCATCTCTGTCATCAAATATTGAACTAGTACTAAAGTAACTAACTTTAACTAACTAAACTGAACTGGTAACTGACTAACTGACTAACTGAAATAACTGACTAAACTAAACTAAACCTGAGAAACTTGACAGAGGAGAAGCCAGCATGGCCATCGAAAACAGCCGCGAAAGAATAACCGTCGAGGCCATCGGAGCGTAAAACGACAGCGTCTTCCATCTCTTCTCTAGCGCCCTGCAAGGTGGTGGAGGCCCACCGGACTCCGGCGACATCGGAAGAGGAAGAAGAACCAGGGGCGGAGTCTATAGCGATCGCCAAGCAGAGAGGGGTGGCAGACTTGTTAGAGAAGCCGAAGCCAATATTGTTTCTGTTGGCTATGGTGGACGTCGTCGTGGTGGTCTTGAATGAGGAGGTACCTGTGCAATTGTGGAACCTCTGCAATTGTGGGCTTAACAGAGCCATTGTCAACTGAGTCCCGAGTTGAAGATGAGGTGAGTTTTTGGGACGAGTTGTGAGAGGGAGCTGAGAATTAATGGTGGGTGTGATGATAGAGGTACGAGAAGGATAAGAGATAAACAGAGGAGAATCGAAGAGTGAAACTGATTTGATTTAATGGATGGATATAAGCTCAGTCGTCAATGGCAATGGGCCGGGCCATACAATGTGTTCTTATATTGCTATCTTGTATCTATACTAATTGCCTAATTGGAAAAAATCTTGGCAGTTATTCAACAATTCAACAGTAAACGGTGTGATTTACTCTATTTTAAACGATGGTCTAGAAAGTAGTCTAGGTCCCGCTAGGCGTTAGAAGGTGAGCGACTTTGGAAGTTTAGAAGACGCCAAGAGCCTCCCAAATTCTGCCTAGATCCCACCTAGGCGCTTGAAAGTACTCTCACTGTATAGAACCGCATAATAGGGGTGGGATTCGGGCGGTTTGGTTCGATTTTTGCTAAAAACTATAACCAAACCGAAATATTTTTTTCGGTTCGGTTCGGTTCGGTTTTTCAATTTTTAAAAGAAAAATCATGATTATTCTGTTCGGTTTGGTTCGGTTTTTTCGTTCGGATTTTTTCGGTTTCTTTTGGTTTTTTACATAATGCATAAAAAACAACTTTTGAATAAATAACTAAAAAATTGTCTATAAAATTTCTTTTTTTGAGTTGTCTAACATTTTAGTTAGATTCTATGAGAGAAATTGAGAAGAATTGTGCATAAAGAAATTAAGATTTTAAGAGTTTAAGGTTTTTGTTTTGCATATATTTCTATAATATATTACAAAATTTCCAAAACGATATCTATTTATACATACTTCGGTTTTTCGGTTCGGTTCGATTTTTATAAATTAAAAACCATAACCGAACCAAATATTTCGATTTTTTTTGTTTCGGTTTTTTTCGGTTTAGTTTTTAGCGGGTACGATTTTTTTCGGTTGTAGCTCGATTTGGATCGATTTTTTTTTTAATTTTCGGTTCCAATGTCCCCCCTTACCGCATAATGTTTTTTAGAACTTTGGTGATTCGTTGAGAAAAGTCTTCATCATCAGCTTTTATCAGCACTAGAAAACACTTCATCAATCAAGATCAACATCTTCTCTTTATGCTGAAATTAAGAGATTCTGCATGCATGGTATATATGATGCGTTCTTGTGGAGATAATTAAGATGTAGCTAGTTGTTGTTGTACATGACAATGTGTCTCAACTATCAACAACGTATAAAATGTTGATTTAAAATAAATATTGTGTAAATTCTGTTGAGAGGTTGAGAGAGTCTCACCTATTGAGAAAAATAAATCTCGTATAAAATCGATCGACATCGACTAGCTCGATCTGCTTCTCTCCCTCTCTTCCCTTTTCCTCTCGGCTCCCCTTCCCTAAGCCATCTTCCCTCTCTAGTCCATGTTCCTCACTTCTCGTGCGTCATGGCCGAGGAAGTAGAAGATGTTTTGGATCGCTTGGCTGCCATAGCCTTCGATCTGGGGCTTGATGAAGTTGGAGTCGTTAACCTTGCTCCTGATGACGCTGAGGAGGGTGATAATTATTGTCGCTACGCCATAGTGTGACTCTTCAGGTTGATGGATTTACCGGAGATCCACGAGCAGTCGCTTAAGGCGGCGATGGTTAGAATTTGGCATGATCCTCTTGGCCCCGCAAGAATTTTTCTCCAGCGCTGAGGCCCCGACCGATTCTTCAAAAAAATTAAGGAGCTTCAGAAGTTACGCCGTGCGTTCTAGCATGGGTCGTGGTATCACTGTGATCTCACAGTAGTGGTGGAAGAGTTTGAGGATTTTTTTACCATTGATGGAGGCGTCTGCTACAAAGGTCACGGTGGAGGTGATGGTTCACAATGTCCCGGATGCGGCTACGGACAAGAAATGGGCTAAGAAGATCAAGAACGCCATTGGTACTTTCTTATTTCATGATGAGCCGCTTCTCCAAGCGGGTAAATAAGGTTGGTAGTGGATCTTGATCTCCGCTGCGGCGTGGTGGTAAGGAGGGCTTTTCAATTTTCTTCCAATTGTACTAAGTTAGTTAGCTTCGATTATCCGAATATTCGAGGCTATTGTGATTTGTGTGGACATTTTGCGCATGGTGTGGATGGATGTCATGTACTGCAGACCCTGAAGACAAAGCTGGCGGCTAGGGCACCGCCACCATTTTTGGGTGAGAGTTCCCTAACCGATCCTCCAACAAAACCTCCTGGATTTGACCCACTTCCCAATGCCACAATGATTCCGCCTGCACTGGCGGCCTTGGGGACGAATGGAGTGATAGAGAGTCAGAAGTCGGTAGTGAAAGTGGCGGAAGCAGTAGGGAGTGAGTGAATGATCATCGAGATGGTGCATGCTAGCCACGTGGAATCCATGCATGCGTTTTTGATGGAGTTTCACAGACAAGTGTCCTCTATGCAGGTTAACCCTCTTTATGGAGAGAATCCACTGACTTTATTTGAGTCTTTGTAGGTTACAGGTTCACCTAGAACTGATGTATCAAGACTAATAGGAGTGGCCTCTGCAGCCCATCTGTTTAAGGAGGATACCTCGAAGGCGTCTTATGTTAGATCGAACCATCGACGAGCTAGTCCTTCGGCCCAAGGGACAAGCTTCCCTCATGCAGATGAGACATTTTCGCTGAGGAAGAAAAAAATTCCTCGTGCAGATGGGGCATCGTCGATGAAAAGGAGTATTCGAGAAGAAACGCCACAATCAGAAGTGACTGGGGCAAATGGATGCGTCAAAGGGGAACACAAGCTCGAGTTGCCTCAGAAGAAGGTTGCTATAGATCTGGTGGCACTCGTGAAGCTTCAAGCTGAGGAGCCGGATGACTTTGATGTAGTTAAGGGTGCATAGCTAGATAGGGTGTGGGGCCTCTGAGTTTTTTAGTCCTTGTTATACACCTATAACGTTTAGCTATGATTGTTAGGTACGACATTGATCATATAATAGTGTAGGTCGCTTTTGAAGAGTTCTTTTTATCGTGCAAAATACTGTTGAACTCTCATGTAATTTACCAAGTCCTAATTCTGCTATTTCACCTCAACAAAAAACTAGCTGTTGTATACAGATATGAGTCTGCAGGGTCTCAGACATTGAAAGGGTAGCCAGTTAACATTATCCTCATCAGTTAGCTGCATGTTCAAAGCAGAAAGGCCGTGACTTCATTTATCTTTATGTCTTTAATCATATCACATTTGAAAATTCTGTTTTGAGAATTGAAATTTAGTCATGTCACAAGGCTATATAGGTGTTCTGATGCGTATAATATGCATGCACCTCAAGATTTCTATGTGGCAAGTGCATGCATATGAAAATAATGAAATTATGAACCATTCCATTCGAAATTAACTTGTGATTTCAGTACCTCAAAAGTCAGTTTTACTTGTATATAGTTCTGGCCCTTATAGCTCAATGATCACATCGTTAATAGATTTCTTCAATCACATTCTATCATTGATAAATTCTTAGACATGTCTACAGATACAACTTGGTTTACAATGTGGATCAAACAGTGTCCAGCTTTCTCAGTTAGTTTACTACAGAGTACTAACTCACCATGGATTAGGATGCACCCAAACGCATTGTTTGTCATCAAAGTTCTTAGGTTTGCTTCGAGGTTTGCCAAATAAATCCCAGAAATTCTTTACTGTAAACGCTGGTTTGTTGTTTCCGAATTTGAAACATTCCCAAAAGGTGTCATTTTCAAAACAAGCAAACACGATAGAGTTTCCTTCACATTGCAATTCTTCTACGAAACATGAATGAGAGAATGACAGTAGCTGATGACGAAACAAGAACAAAACTTGATCATCATCACCATGGAATTTGGAGAGATGGAAGAAGGTAAGAAGTACAAGCTTTCGCGACGGTTCTCCACGAATGACCAACGCTTTTAAAGCTACGGAAGTCCTTGAAGCCATGGATGTCGAATTTGGGAGGTATAATCTTTTGAATGATCAACTCTAGAATGTCAGGTGGAAGATCAGACCACAAGTCTTTGTCTTGCTTCATCATCTCAACCCATTGCTTAGTTCTCTCTATTTGCTTGTTTTTTCCTTTGACAATGAAAGCAACTCTTCTTGTGTGAAGTGAATAGCAACTACCCATGTTTTAGGGTACGTACTTTGAGCTGCTTCTCCATATTGGTGTCATTTATAGGCAATACAATGAGGCGTAACCCAATTTCCTATTAAGGATAGGATAATGTTAAAGGAAAGATCTTCTGATTTGCTGTGATTGTGATCGTAATCTGACTTAATTTTATGTTTTCCTAGTGTGGCAATATGCAGATACATTATACAGTAGTACCTTGAAGATCAATGCAAAATGAATAATACCTTGAAGTCTTATTCCATCGATACCAAAGCAAAGGCAGAAAGCTTTATTTAAACATAATTGCGACAGTATAACAGAGAAGCTATAGCCAAAGGACTTGCAGATGATATGAGGCATACACAGACAACTCGCTAGACTAATACACCAACATATCATATCCAACATTATTCCTTATCGAAACTCATATCATCAAGATGGCTTAACTAGCTCTATATATCAGGCGACGTACATCGTCTCCCTAGTGCATGATCGAAAATTCGAAATCATATAAGTTGCTCAGGTAGTAGTAGTATAGCACGTAGTCGATGATGAATCGATCAAGGGCCTCTGCCAGGTCTTCTTCTAGGGTCGTGTTTGGGGTTAGCTCCTGCATCGTCGTAGTCATGCATGGAAGCATCAGGCATCCAAACCAGCTTCCTTGAATGCACTTTGATACCCTAAAACTCAAACACAAACCATTTCCAGTTAGTTAATTAGCTAAGCCAGCTAAACCCTAATTAATTAATGAAGCTTGTGACAAAAGCTTTATAGAACAAGCTAGAGCTATATATATGTGTGTGTGTGTGTGTTTACCTTGTGAATTAGAATAGGATGAATGTGATGCAGATTGTTGTCTTCAAAGCCTTCAACAATGTTTCCTGCTAGATCGAGTTACATCACTTACAAGTAGTACGTACTCACTTGAGTTTAACATAGAAATGGCAGTAGATTAAGTCAGATAGTGGAGCTTACCAGAAGATAAGGATATGAGAAGCGCTGCGATGAAAAGGACTCGAAGAACGAAGAACTTGATTCTAAGCAGTGCCATATCTCGTATCAGCACTACAAGTTAGGTCTTTGGCTTTAGAGGGGGAGGTAAGGGAAGGAGAGGATGGCCTTTTATGCTTGCTCAAAAGTACTTGGTGGTAGGAAGCAAAGCATATGCGCTATGACTTATAATGTGTGAGAGAGCTAGCTGGTATAGTCATTCATTGTGTGTGCACTCAAAGCCAATAGCAACAGAGACATGATGATGATGGAGATGAAAGGCTTTACCCTACATTTCTTTTTAGCCCACAGCATGCACAAGTCAACTGCCAGTGGCGTAGTTAGCATTTTGGGTTAGCCGTGTCAATTTTTTTTTTTTATACATTGTCTAAATTAATTTTAGTTACTAATGACACCTAATATATAGTACTAAAAATCAATGAAAAGAAGAAGAACAGTTAAAAAAACCAAAAAAATATGATGTTAAAGATTAGAGATGTAGATATTCGTGGAGATGATTTTATCTATTTAAAAAAATTATGAAAATTTATTAATTAAATATTGATAAGGGATTGATCATTTAGCCCAAAAAAATTGATTAAGTACTTCTATCAATCCCATGGGAGTCTAAATCCAACAGGTAATTTTCTTATATGTAATAGAAATTATCCATATTTTTTCTTATTTTTCCTATTTTAAGAATTGAGGGGTGTCAAAATTCACATAAATATTCATTGTATAAAGAAAATATTTTAAATTTTTTAACCAACTATCTAAACTTTAGAAAGTAAACCGTGTCAATTACACTGCTCACATTAAGCTAGCTACGCCCTTGTCAACTGCTACAACCATTCCTTGCATGGCTTGGAAATACTTGGCCATATATTTTCTGCCTCCTTTCATTCGGGCTGTCCATCACCTTTTCTTTAATTTCTTTTAGTTGATTTGCTTTTATCCCATTGATCTTCCAACATTGTACATATCATCTGTCGACATTTCTCATGGCTAATTTATGCTCCCATTGTTTTCGATGGTGCACACAGTACCTTTCAACTAATTGTTTCAATGTCATTCTTGATCATTTGTGTGATGACTGATGATCAACGTCAACACAGTTTCTCTAAGAGTTGAACGGAGATAGTGCATTAGGCTGTTCGCAAGGGCCAATGTGATCTTCCCAGAGGATCCAAGATGAGGGAGCCCTAGGAGATATGCCTTGAATCTAAGTGTTTGAGTAGAAGATACAGTGCAAGTGCAATATTACCTTAATCTTATACTTGTATAGATTTCAGACCATGAATTGATGTATAATCTTAAAAATCTTAATCAACCATGTTTCATGTACAGTCAATTTTAGCCTTTTTCACAACTCCTAAAGATCACATTCCAACTTTTCATAGTACCAAACACAATTGATGATCTAAGTCTGCTTTAGGTCCTTTTATTTCGGCTTTCGTCGCTTTCTAATGAGTCAATGGACGAAAAACAAATATAGATCAGACAGAAGAGAGCTTATGATAGTATACAAGAGTTGAATTGAAAATCTTGTGAGTTCCACTAGTTGAGAGGAGGGAGCACTATCATGATACAGTCACAATAGGGGGGACAAGTCAACAATTTGAAGTACACTACCCTCTTATACTAATTCAATTAGGAGTTTAGAACAAAACATGTTTGCAACTAAAACCCCAAAAGGCCAAAACCCAAAATTAGGAATTGGTAATTTATGTTGGTAATGATGGGAGAGCTAGTCCATATTTGAAATACAAGCTATGCTTGGTACTTGGTCCTATATGACTTGTATGCAATTGCTAAATGCCATGGATGAGATAAGCCAGTGCTGTCTACAGCATCCGCAGTGTCACTAACATGGCCTTTCTCTAAAGTGGCGCTGCCTGTTCATTTTGGATGCATATCCAAATTCTCTGACACCTTTTCGTTTTCACAAGGTTAATGAAGAGTCCAAGGAAGAAGCTCACCTCACCACACATGGTGTGGCGGGGGATTTGCCAGAGAAAGAACTCAAAGAAAGACAGTACAATGAGAAAGAAAAGCAAAGCTCTACATCCATCCATTTCACTTGCACTATTGTTCTAGTGGGAATTATATTACATTACCTCACGGCACCTTCTCTGAACTGCCTTCAAAGTTCAACTCTACCATATCTCAACCCTCCAAAACTCAGATGACTACTCCACTGGACACAATAGCTGTATGCAAATCAGGGATCATAAACCTAAAGTCAATCAACTTCTTCATATACTACAGTCCATAAACTATGAAGCCTCCTTAAACGGGAAATCTCATATAAGGTCCAGCAGTTTGATACTGTTGAGCTGCTTTTGACTTAAACTGCTACTGGAGAAAAGTACGGAAAACAAATTTCAAAAATGGCTTTTCACCGACTTTTCAAAAAAAAAATCGGATAGCAGGCTCATAAGCAATGTCAAGCTCGGCAATGCAGAGATTTTGTTTTCTCCTGATAAATAATGAGCACATACAATGAATACCAACATAAGGCTAGATACAAGGTAAAGAAATAGAGCAAAATATGTCACAAAATTGACATTAACCATCTATTATTGTAGTATCACTTGAAAGAAAACATATGAGGCAATTTAACAAATACAATGCCCCTCCCATCATGTAATTCACATTCTATGCCATCACAATTAGTGATGTTCAATGATGGTGATAACAAAAGATAAATTTCTTACATGTTCCCAAGAAAATGTAAACCTGTTCTTCAAAAAGCCGCATTACAATGATTTTCATGAAATGCATGGTATATTGGACATATGAAACTGACTTTACCCTACTGACAATGTGAAAATGAAAAATGCACAATGCAATGCAGGATCTGTGTTTTCCAATAGTACGTCCCGACCCTCAACCCACAAGAGAAAGCAGTCTGGACTCTGGACTGCTGAGAGAGATATTCTGGAATACACATAACTATGACAAATGATATATGAATAGTATGTTTAGATGCAGACTCAAAAAATGATATGAGAGGACTAGATTGAGTAATCAAGCCCTGGTAAGGAGGATTTGACTGACATGGTCAAGGTGAAGATAAGGTGTCGGCACCTGAGCACCATTAAAGCTTTTATGCATTCTGGCCCCAAAGTCTTTGGAGGAGATCACCACGGGAGATGCCCAGATTAACAAGACCTTCATCGTTCAGAAACCAATTGACCTCAAATGTTAAGCTCATGAGTCATCATTTAATCTCCACTGAGGTGCCACATTCCTCTCGGACCAAAAGATATCTGATAATTAATCCAGTGATGCTCACTGCCCGCACTTCCTGTATGCAAGTACCAGGACCCAACCTTTGGTGCTGAAACTGCTGATGCAATTGTTAGTCACAATTTATTGGAGATGATGCAAGTTAGTGACAACTTGGAGACTAACACAGCTTCCGTTGTCTGAAAATGGCAAATGGTTGACACATGCAATCCTATGACCCAACTCAACAAACCCAAATGCATGAAGGGACTTCCGAGTACCAGGCAGCAGCCTCAGACAGATATGGCACGACTAATGGCCAACCTGGCCCATTCTGCAGATTCTTTAATCAAAAGATCTTCAGAAGACAAGCATTCCTTCAAAAACTCTTTGCTATACATAGATTGCTGTATCAGAGAGCCTGCAGGACTTCCTAATGTATCTGCTAGATCTCCCAAAACTCCGATGGCTGTTTTCATCACCACATCATCCCTGCAAACAAGTGGAGTTCCAAAGATCAGAAGAAACAAAAGAATTATTTTATATGCATACGTATTCATGTAAAAGATAAAAGTACTAAACACCAGATGAACTCACATGTCTTTCCCCATGTATATGCTATCCAAGAACTGCATGATATGAGGAGCATAAGGTATCAAGAGCTGTGTTTTGGGCGAGTTCTTGAAACCTTGAAAAATCCCAGAATATGCCTCCAAAATTCCATTTCTCAGAGAATTGGTATAGTCTATCAGTTCATCATCAGCACCTGCTGTGCGTGCAGACATCTCAGCAGCGCTCTGAAGCATTGGCATGGCATATATCAAGTACTTCTCAAAGTTCTCTCCTATCGCCAGAGCTATATCACCAAAGCAGGAGAATATAGGAGGCTTTACAGAGCGGTGCAACTGGTTGCTTGATAAATCCCTTAGTAGTTGGCTCATTATTCCATCACAAAAAGGCAGAATCTTATCTTCCAATGCCCTAGCAACATCCCCTACTACACCAACAGTGACAGCACAGATTTGGTACTCCTCAAAATTTTGAAGACCCATTTCCAGGTACTTGTAAAACTCTGGCATATACTTTACAAATTCATGGCCAGATGCATATGCGAGGGCCCCAATCGCAAGCATGGCTTCCTCATGGACAGTAGCACTTCTACAAGCGAACACTCTCAAGAAAAGTCCCATTATCTGATCTGCATACTGCAGAAAAACATACTTAGTTGGCTCTGATGAACCTAGCTTCTGAATAATGACTTGTAAGCATCCACAGAGAAGTCCCTGTAATTCACTCTGCCTCTCTCTCTCATCAGATGCTAATCCCTGGCCCTCAAGAGTCTTATGCAGTTCCATCATGATAACAGGTACAAGTTGCAATACCATGGAGGCAGTTTCTTCTGTTGAACATCTAACAACTTCATTCAGCGCTTCATATGCAGAAGTCCTCAATCGTGATTCCCCAGCATCAGATCGGTGAGTAACAGTGATTAGAGACTGTACAATTTCCTGAAAAAATGAAGCCAGGGGAGATGATGATCCCACATCCTCATAACCCTGGGCAAGAAAATAGAGAGCGCCACAGGCCTTCTCAGCAACATTTGGCACATCCTTCATGCTTTGAAGAAGAACTGTGATGATCTGTTGGCAGTTTGCTGGGGTGATAATCGGGGCATCCACAGTTGAACCGTGTAGGAATTCAAAAATCCTTCCCAAGGTCCAAGCAGTGGTGTCTTTCACTTGGTTGTTTGGGTCCTTTGTTAAAGCACTGAGCATGAATGTCAAAGCAACATTTACAATAGGTGTCAACTTGTCTGCCGATGGGCCCTCCAAGATAGAACCAAAAGCATAAGTCGCTGCTTCTCTTTGCCTCCACTCTGATTTTGTTATGTTCTCTTCAATGAATGGCATAACAAATGGAACAATATCATCACCTACTGTCCGAGCAACTAGACAAAGGCATGAACCCCCAGCCATAGCAATATTCCAAGCTCCTTCATCCAGATCCTGATCCTCTTCCTGCTTAAGGAGAGTCTCCAAAAGCATTGGGACAAGAGCGGGGAGTGCCTGCTTGATAAAGTAAAAGCAAGGAATATCAGAATCCCCAGATAAGTCACCCCCATATTCATCCAATATATCTATCTCCTCGTCACAAATAGAACTCCAGAATTCAATGGCTTGTAGAGCAACTGGTTCCTGATCTTCCCTAACTGCTTTTGCAGTGATGTTAAAGATGTCCTGAATGTAAGGAGCTATTTTGTCATAGTAGGTGGATGAAATTGCGACCAAACACTCATAAGCAGCCAGTCGTATCTTCAATTCTGGAGACAGAGTTACCTCACAGACTACTCTCATGATATAGTCGCGCTCCATTTCATTGCTAAAATTGGCCTGAGTAAAACCCAAAGCATTGTACAGTGCTCGGGTGGCAGCAAGTTTAACTTCATTGCTCGCTTCAGATGCATTCATACCCTGAACTACAGCCGTCAGTATTTTATTTACGTGATCTTGAGCTACAACTTCAGGAGAGACTTCCTCACACAAGTATCCAAGAGTCTCCAAAGTGGCTTGCTTTACATGAGGGGGTAACTGGTGAATATTCGACAACAATGATCCAATCAATTCAGGCCACTGTTTCTGAGGCAACTCGATGCCTGCAACCTTTGCAATGACTTGTGATGTAGTTGAGCGAGCATCTGCCACAAGGGAAGACAGTGTCTGTAGCAAGCACATTTTAATCTGGCTTTTCACATTAGGATCCAGTGCCAGCCACCTTTGAACAAGATCAGATTTCCTATGTAGTTCTTTAGCATCCAAAGCATTCTTAAGTATCAGACCAGCTAATTTTCGGCTCTCCACAGGTTTCTCTTCGTTTGCTAGCTCTCTAGACAGAGACAACAAAAACAAAGGAAGATCTTGCTCCTGAAACTGTTTCAAACTTTCTTCGGCCTGCTTCCGCACACCTCCATCTATCGCTTGAGCATTCAGAAGCACCTGCGTAACTTCCAACGCCATTGTATCTGAAGTATCAAAAAAACAAATGTTCAAAACAATAGATCAATCCAAGGTCACATCTTATGTTCTCAGACCACAATTTTCAACAATATACACGGATCGAATTCAAATAACAGCAATCACTACAATCACATAATCAAAAGCCTCAGCTTGCACTAAAGTCAATCCACAATACAACTCAACACAAATTCCACACAAAATGAAAACTAACAATCAAATTTGAACAACAGCAACAAAATCAAGGATCAGCTGAGAACATATACAATCGATTTCACCAAAACCTCAACAAATCAACCAAAAAAATAAAAACATCACCGATCAATTAGCTTCCTGCAGTATCAAACTTGAAGTGCTCGAGCTGAATCAAACGTCAACCGATCACAATAAGATCAAGATCAGACGCACAACACTATTAGCAAAACCCTACGTCACCAGTATTAAAACGAAAATCGATGATTCCATAACAGAGCAGCGATATGTTTACCTGAAAACGACGACGACCGTACGATTACGGATCGGGAGCGAAGAGCTTGCTTCTTCTTCCTGAGAGAGAGAGAGAGAGAGAGAGAGAGAGAGAGAGAGAGAGAGAGAGTTGCTCAGCTGGAGCTTGGAATTTGCAGAGAGAGCTGTGATGTTAAAATTTTGTTTGAATATTTGGTTCTGAAAAAAAATATATGATGACGTGGGGCCCGGTTTTTTAGTACGCGTTTCGCAGAAATACGGGTTCGGCGTATGAATGGATCGGGATCGTAATTTACGGGTCCATTAACAACTGTTTTTATTTAGATAAAAAAATTAACCTTTAGACTCTCACGTACATATAAGTTTAGTATTCCAACTCTTAAAATTATCAATATGGTATTTGAACTTTGAAAATATAATGAACATGATATTCCGTCCAAATTTTCATTTACAAGCCGTCTATTTGATGACGTGAATTTTTTGTGACCAAAAAAATTGAGAAATGACCTCTCTCTCTCTCTCTCTCTCGCAACCGTCATCTTCCTCCTCCTTGCTAAAGACCCTATCGTCTCCTCCCCTTTCCTATTCAACCCTCACCATCTCGCTTGGTGCCCTCTCCCTCCCATGCCTTGCAACCCCCACGTGTATGGCCTATGTAACTTCTCCGTCGTCACCATTGGGCCCCACCTCTACGTCATCAGCTATCGACACCCGCTCTTTCCCTATAGATCGCCCTACCCCTTCCTCCGTCGTCTTCCGATTCGACTTCGCCACCACCACATGGCACCACCTGTCTCTGATGCTCTGCCCTTGTGGGAGCTTCGTCTGCGCCGCCGCCCCATAGTTCGATCAGATATTCGTCGTCAGTGGGGAGTCCAAGCACACCGTGTTCAGCGCTGCTGGAAGCAGGATGAGCTCAGTGGAAAGCTATGACGTCGTGAAGGACGAGTGAGCCGCCATGGAGGGGCTGCCGAGCTTTCGGGCCGGGTGCGTGGGTTCGTCGTCGGTGACGTGGAGGAGAGGGAGTTATGGGTGATGGGAGGGTATGTCAGAGCAAGGACTACATCGGAGGTGGTGCCGGTGGACGAGTATTGCCGAAATGCCGTGCCGAAACCCATATTTTAATTTTTTTTAATTAAATAGATTGAAAATGACTAGTTTATCCTCGGTTTAGAATAAAAAATATATATATGTCATGTCATCGAGTAACTGTGAAACTAACTGAAAACTAGACGAAAGTATCATGTTCATCGTGTTTTCAAAGTTCAAGTATTATATTGATAGTTTTGAGAATTCGAGTACTAAATTTATATGCCCGCAAGAATTCAAGTACTTCGGGTGAATGTTTTCCTTTTATTTAACCGTTTGATTCTTTTTTTACTGCACCAAGTAAATAATGACCCTGAGGTAAAAAGCCTGTGAGAACATTGACATGTAATCATGTATAGCTTTTGAACGAAAACCGGAGCGTCAATATCATTTAAAAGATAAACAACATTACATTACAAGTAGCGAACTCGCCCCTAGGCACGTCTTAAAAAGTCACTATCCAGGTAACCAAAATCACTCACGATATGTAACACAAGTAAAAACAAAAGAGTAACCAGACGCAACTAGATTCATCGGGACAATATGTCAGTAGAAGTGTATAACATAGTTAATTATTCGAGTACATCTACAATACTAGCTACTTTCTTCTTCATTTGTATTATAATGAGGGAGATTGCAATTTGCTTATTATTATGATGCAGTTATTCAAGAGTGGCATTACCTGCCCATCTGGGTCCATTTAGGGCCGATAATGAACACAATGGTGGAAAGACAAAGCAACATTAGCTGGACTCTATGATTATGGTTATTATGTCACACAATTATTATTATTATTATTATTTTCTCATGAAAAAGAAAGAGGATGGCTTATTTTATGTATGGACAGATAAGAAAATAGACCCGTGCTCTTGTTGGTATTTGCTGGTGTCACTGACATCCATTTCCTTCTATATTTTCTGTTACAGGAAGCAGCCAAGCCAATAATCTCAAGGACAATCACATTATAGAGGGTTGTGTTGGAAGAAGTGATTTAGCTGGAAGCACTTGATCTATACTTCTATAGCTACACATGTTGAAGGAGCATTTGGATTTTAGTTTTACACAACTCTTTACATTGCTTCTAACAATGTGCTATGGAAGAAAAACTCTTTATACACATTGCAATACTACTCTCTAAGGAACCATCATCAGACTACAATGTGTCTATGTTATGTTTAATCTAGTTAGAGTCAATTTTGGTTTTGGTTCTATGTATGTCTCTTAAACTTGGAGTCTCGTTTTCGCAACATTGCGAAATTACTCTAGCTAGAATTCGTGGTGACCTTCATGATAATCGTCGAAATCGTCATGGATGTTCTCATAGACAGTGTTGTAGAAGGTATCTTCATGATGCAGCATTTCTCGCAGCGATAATTTTCCGTCTTTGTTGTCATCAGCCTGAAAACGAATAATGTCACACCATCACATACTTCAGTAAATATTTTCAAGTATAATATGCTTGTTCATTCATAATGAAAACAGTTCTTTCAGTTTCTGACCTCATAGATTAGGTAACTTGCGACATAAGTAGCATAAGTCAGTTCTCCTGGGTAAAGATAATGCAGTATAGGTCTCAATTCTTCAGCTTCCAAGAGTCAACATCGATCACAGTATCACCTAGCTCAGTAAATTATTATCATTTCTATCTTGGTAGCAAAGAAAAAAGAAATTAAACAAGCTAGTTTGATCAATGTATAGTGTATGCACTTGTTCTTGTTGACATCAAGCTCTGCAAACTTCTCTTCAGCTGTAGGTACCCTAGCTCCCCCTGTCTCGAACTCAATGTAATTCTTGAAGATATCGTACATTCTTTGAAAATTCCACATAGTTTAGCTTGCCATCGTTATCAAGGTCCATCCTTCTGTAGACATCGAAAATGTAATTACAAAAAAGTAATAGAGCATGGACATGGTTTATGAGTATGTAAATAAGAGAAGATGTTTGCAAGAATGTAGGTACTTCATTTTCTCTGTCAACAGCCATTGATGGATTCGGTTGTGTTTACTGTCTTCTGGGTGTAAAAAGCTACAAAAAAAAGGTAAATCAGTTAGCCCCAAATCCTGAGAAAAAATATAGACATGCATGTAGTGCTAGCATATGAAAAAAATGGGAGAATTATTTACGCATTCTTTGAATTCGTTGAAGGTAAGTAAAGCATTTCTATCAGCATCGCATTATCAAATTGCTGCTTCCATCATCCTGCTTCTCCATGCTCCATGTCATTTCTATCTGTTCCACAATCATTGACATTATCATTGGTTTCTAAACAACCTAACCTGAATGCATGTGTTTCTTTATTAAACGTGAGATCAATATATGTATACATACGATTATTACCAATATCCTCGACGGAGAATGTGGTAGATACTCCCTGAAAGAAATGGCTCCATCACCATTTCTATCATGTGCTGCCAATTATTTCTATGTCCTATAGTTCATTCTTTCCGAGGCTTGCTCTCTAATCCAGTGCTTCAGCTCATTGTAGCTAATGAGACCATCTTCTGGTGCTTGATCCAACAATGGGAATAGACTCACCGGCCTCAAGGTCAAATTCAGTTTTCCCTCGTCGCTCAAATATGCATGTGTTTCCTCAACCTGATTGGCAATAACCTTATCATTTTCCAAATGGAGAGGACGATCATGGTTTCCCAACCGCTTCTCCTCTGCGTACCTTTCCATCTTGACAACAAGAGGGTGGGAAATGGGGATGTGACCGGTGTAGCCTAGGCAGCGGCTGAGGCCATGGATGTCGTGGCGGTGTTGCTCGTGGGGAGAGAAGAACATAAGAACAACAAGGGAGGTGGCAAACAGAAGATAGACCACCCCCTTCGCCATGACTTGGCATTAAGGAAGAAGGGTGTACATAAATTGAAAGAAGCGAGGGCATTTAGGACAAGGTTATGAATCACGGAGGCCAATTAACTCGACTGGGGTACCTGGTAGAGGTAACAATTAATGACGGTTAAAAGTGTAAGGTAAAAATAGGACCTGCCTTGGTCAGAGGAAAGGACATCTATGATCAATGGGTAACGTCCATGTTCTACTAGATGATAAGAAGCCTGTATTAAACTCAAGTAATTGGTAAGGAAACACTTCGATAATCTTGTTCCTCTACTTAGTTTACTACATTCAAATTTCTAATATAAGAGAAGGAAGAAAGACTCACAAACAGAAATAATAACATAGCACAAGCCTTAACCATTTCTCAAAATCTCTCTTTAGAATCATAATCCTTGAGACTAATGCATCAAAATATGAACGAATTATATATGCCAAGCCGATCGCCAAACAAGTAGCAGCATTCAACTGATCAACTAAGAAATGTTATATGCTATAAGCCTGTAACAGTTAACCCGGTGATTTTAACATTTCCTTTCATCTCCACAATTGTAGAAACTCCTAAAGCCAAAAAAAGAAGGCGACACAAATGACAATGTGGAAATCTACATACACATCCTGCTCTACTTCAACGTTTTTCAGACACTAGATTTAGGGGAAGGGTTATACATCACCATATACAGCCACCCACAAGGAACTAATTGAAAAGTTACTTCAGTAAGAACACACGCACAGCCTTAGTCAGTAACTCTACTCTTTTGAACATTGCAGCCAAGACCAGTTGGACTCACAAAGATCAGATGGAGAGTTGCCATCATTGTCTTTTACATTTGTGTCTGCATTTTTCTTCACAAGATATTCAGCAATGCCTTCTCTCTCACATACAGCAGCATAATGCAATGCAGTTTGGCCCTCATTGTCCTTCCAAGACCCAAAAACAGAGAACTCTAAGCTAGTATAACACAATACTATTGGCAGGGAAGGAAAAGAATGTTATAAAGTTGGGACATAAGTAAGATGCTTATAAGTTAAATCTACCTTTGCATTAACATCAGCATTCCTGCTAACAAGTATCTCAGCCATGTTAAGGTGGCCCCGATCAACAGCCCAATGCAATGGGGTCCTTCCCTCACTGTCTGCATTAATTGCACCAAAACTATTTTAATATGCTGATATCAACAGCACATGCTTAGAATAGAAATTAGCAAGTACACAGATAACATTTGTGCATCAAACACTTCCCAATTGTTGAAAAACAGCAGTTGAACCTATAGAACTTTGGCCAGTTTCTGGTTCCTTTTAAACTTACTTTCAATGCAAATAATGCAAGACTTGACTATGAACACATGAAAGGAAATAGAAGGAAACACATTGCAGAAGACAGATGAAGAGAACGTGAGTGTCATACTGCATATGCAAGTAAAAAGGCCAGGTTGATTTATCAAAACTTCTACATCACACTCACTGTGAGGAAAGCACATGAACCACTGAGTCAGCATGTATCTGGAGGCTACATACATCTACGTACTGCAATGATTCACGACATTGACACATCTTATAGTTTCAAGTCTATCACTTATGTATGTTGACAACTGTTCAATGACCTCGGTTGCTCATAACTGTATAGGATCCTATCTAGTGCTAAAGCTATATTTTTAAGTAACTGGACACTAAGCTAGCTCTTAGCAAGAAAATGAGTTGCTAAACAGCTGTTCAAGAGCAGCCTTACTCTGCTCATGAAACAGTACTAATGACTTGTAGTCACAGCAAACATGGAATCCAGCAAGGTTAATGAGGAAAAAATTAGATGGAGATAAAGAAGAGATAGAAAGAAACAAACCCTTTGCATCTACTGAAACACCACTGTCAATGCATTTAAGCAAGTTATCCACTTCTCCTTCTCTGGCAAAGGCATGAATTGCATCCATCTTGCTGCAAATGAAACAACTTAGCCTTAGCATCGCTTTCTGAGTTTTTAATCTTTCTAAAGTTTATATGAATTCCATTTTTTTGTACGACTGAATTGTATTACTATGCCAACTTTTAAGTAACTCCTTATAATTAGACAAAACATAACCAACAACTAAGAGGAGATTCCTGGACTATACAATATGACATATAAACCGTCCTAAATCACTCCACACTGAAATGGCAAGATGACGCAGTGTATTGCAACTTCACATATATGTGCTGAACCGTACTAATCACTCCACAATGAATAAAAAACACTATGTGATCAATGAGCATGTATTAAACCTCCAACAGACTATGATACGGGAACCAGCAAGCTACTTCAAATCATGCATTAATCCACCAATGCTCAAGTAGTAGTAAGAAGCTTACGAGTCATTTTCAGATTCCTCTTCATAAACAAAGCTGCTGAAAACCGGTCCCATTGGTGTTTTGGAATCATTCCCAGATGAGCCACCATCTCCACCTCTGCTCTTCTACGGACAATAAGCACGAAAACAAAACCGTAAGTAAAAAAAACAGTACAGCTCTACCGATACAGAGACAGATTAACGAAGACTACTCACCACAACCAAACCATCAGCCCAAGTCGGATATAGCTCCGAAACAATATCAAGGTACTTTTCCATTGCATCTTCCGGAGGCATTGCACCCAACTTCTGCCATGCTTGCCTAAAATTGTATATGCATAACAAACGTAAAATCTCTATATTCACAACAAGTTAAACCCAATTGCGGTTAACCTAAACAGTAAAAAGTGTTAAGAGCTATATCTTTACCATTTGGCGCGAGCAGTCATTTTCAGAGCCGACGGTTGCGGAACGCTACAGGGACCCTCGGTGGCGATCTTGTAGAGCCCGTAGAGCTGCAGCTGAGCCTCGGTGGATACTTTCGACCGCTCCGCCGCGGCCGCCGCGACAAAAGCCGTCGCGGCGCTGAAGAGCTCGTCGAGCTCCGTACTCTCCACGCCTTCCCAGTCCTCGTCATCGTCGCTCGCGGCTTCCAAGCTTTCGTTCCTGACGCAGCCGTGCTCGGCGACGATCGAATCGGACTCGTGGAGGAGCAGGACCGATTCTGCTGCGGCGGCGAGGGGCCGGGTCGGGTCGTCGGGTGAGGGTTCAGGTTCGGTGGAGGTGGAGGTGGAGCGAGTGATGGTGAGGTTTTCGTCTTTGAAGGAGACGACGACGGAGATGAGCTTGGCGAGGAGGTAAGAGAAAATGAGGCCGAGGAAGATCGATTGGAGAAGCTGTTGCCAGTCGCCTCCCACCATTGTTGTAGTACTTAGTAGTAGCAGTGATTAAAATTTAGCTTAAAAACCCTAACCCTAACCGTAGGAGAAGAAAAGGTTAGAGAGAGAGAGAGAGAGAGAGAGACGCCGGTGGGCACCGTATGAGAGTGAGAGAGAGGTTAAACGTGGCGAGGGTGCGGTGTTTGGTGGTCGTTACTGGGAGAGATGGATCTGGTGCAGCGCGGACGAATCTAATGTCACGTGCTATGCACATGTGTATTGAAAAGGAAGGAGGGAGAGACAAGCAGGGAGGTTAAACTATTTTTTTTACCAAGAGGGCAAATTGTAATTTTACTGTCTAAATATCAAGTGAATTCTTAATTAAATCAACAATTTGTTACCAATTTCAGTAGTATAAGAAGATTCCAAAGTATGAAGAAGTATATTCATCAGAAAAAGTATGACGATCTATCGATGAATGGACTCTGTTGTGAATTTAATTTGGTTTAGATATAATCGTTATAACACGACTAGTTTTATGTAACTACATGAGAATGATGAAGCGAAATCACAAACAGCACAGTTGATACTATTTTGCGAACTGTTATCACTTATTAATGAAAATACTAAATAACAAAATGTTTTCGTATTACATACGAATTTAAAGCGCTATAATTGCTATATTCTTGCTCTAAATCTATGTTATAACTAAAAGCGAGAAAATGGGTGTAAACTTCGTTACAAACCACATACATTATAGATTATAGAGTAGTAGTGTCTTGGACAGTTGTACTGATGTAGCCAAAAGCAAAATGTTGATGGGTTCCTCCATTTATGTGTAATTGCTTTCTCTTCATCATGGATACTTGCACTTTCCATAGCCTGGCATCGAAAAAAATTCCAGTTAGAATACCTCTTGAGAGAAATTGTTTGCTTTAAAAGAGGAGGAGAAGAAAAAGAACTCACTTGGATCAACAGTAGTGGTAGCTCCTGTTTGCTCAAAATCACAATTATACCCATTTCTTCCCATTGCTTGGTAGTATATGTTCATGGCATAAGCTGCATGGGCTCTAACTGTGTTGGGCATAAAGCACGGCCCACCTTCTTTGATTGGGCTACAATCCAAACCTAGCCCACAAACATAATCAATATTCTTCTGCAAGGCCTCTGGGTCAGCCCCAGTCTTGGGTAAACAACGTGGTTTTCCTCCATGTTCTGGCACCGGGTTCTGTGGTGCAACCACTGGAGTTGGGCCTGACACTGGGCCTGGACTTGCGCTTGAATTTCCGGGTATTGACGAGCTAGCCTATTAGATTGAAGCCCACAAATCAATCCAGCACATACAAAATATACAAAAGAGGAAATGATTAGTATGGTCATAGGGTGCAATAGCTACCGTGTCTCGTAGGACTCCGACATTGTAGACCGGCGTCATGTCGGGTCGAAAAAGTCCAAAGTTCCTTTCAGTTGTTGGGCCGGGCTTTAAATTTTCGTTAAAAAGACCGAAGATGTAAGTCTCAAAAGTTCGGTTCGGCATCAATGGAGTGCCACTACCAGATGTCACATGACGAATGAGATTTTTATTGTAGTCTGCCGCACTTTGTGGGTCAACGCCAACTTGGCCCTCGTCACCCTGCGAAGGCCAGCCCGTTTCGGCTATAACAATTTCGAGTTCTCCAAAGCCCATTATCTTCAAAGCAGAATAAATAGCATCTAATTGTGCGTCCAACATGTTAGTGTATAAGAGTTTAGTATTTGGATCCACCACACCTGAATTTGGCCGGAAAAGTGCGTAACTGAGCGTGTCGGCCGAATATCCGAAATAGGGATAAAGATTTATCATAAAAGGAGACTTGGTGACCCTCAAGAAAGTAAGTATTGGTTTAAGAACATGTGTGTCATGGCCTGCCCTAAACTTACCTGTGGAAGGTGGGCTTGAGCTTGAGAGAATGCCTAGAGAATGTGGAGTAGAGACTTTAATTTGACGATCCAAGGAGGCATCTATAAGTGCCATGTGGAGGGTTTGCATAGCAGGAACTAGGCTCCCAATGAACAACTTGTTTGTTGTGGAGAGTACTTCATTGCCTATTAAGATGCGGACAATGTTGGTGGCTGGCGTGTAGGGTATCACATTGGTTTTAAGCCAATTTTGGACAAACCTTAGCTTGGTGAAATGTGGGATTTGGTCAGTAGGGACAGTAATGGTGAGTGGAATTCCGGAGTGAGCAAAGGCTTGGATTATTTGAGTGTTTGCATCGAAAAGCCTAACACGATTGATGATGGTGGATTGTAAAAGGAAATGTGCCACTTGCGACGGTCGAGGTAGGTCGTCCGCCACTGTGCCATAGTTGACTCCTATAGATCCTTGCACTCCTAGCACACATGACAGAAAAAAACAGCGTTCAATTAGCTAGCATGAATTCATGCATGTCAACATACCACTAATCTTCCAAAAACTTCTAGTGTGTTTTAATACTATATTTAGTACGATGGATATGATGCATACCTTTGACATTGAAGATCGAGACGAGTACGAGCAAAACTATAGAGGTAGGTCCTCCGTTTAAGACGAAATTCGGTGGAGAGTGTGCCATGAGTAGTAATGATCCGTTGGGGAAGTGAAGAAGATGAGTGGTAAATCAGGGAAGCTAAGGGTACCATGTTGGCAAAGAAGTACTTATTAAGCTGGAGATAGATGCTTTACTTTGGGATTGGGCGAGTATGATATAATCTGAGCTAGCTTGTTCCCAAGGGTTAAGTAATACTGTGTATGTCTCAGAGAACCCTCTCTACTACTTTGAATCTGTTCCATCAAATTTCTTTTCATAAATTAGAAGAAAAATTCCCTTAGAATGTCGTGTATTTACCAAACAAAGTGTGAACAATATTTCAGTTTGGATGGTTTTACTAGTTGTTGGTAGCTAGTGATCGAGTAAAGGGTACTTTGATTGGAGAGTAGGGAGAGAATTATATCTTTACTTGACATGATGGACAAGGAAAATGCGAAATGAAACTTGAAACAAAAGCAGACAAGCCACACCAACTATTCCAACATAATTAAATAGAAGTATATACGTACAGAACCTCCTCTTTCAACTTCGAATTCGATCAGCTAGGAGCTTAACTATAGCTAGTTCTTATGTATATAGATTGTTAGATACTTAGATATACATAAACTTAGCTAGCTAGTATAAATTGCACTGATCTTAAATTTGCAATCAGGTTCACCCAGAGCCAAATTTAACCGAGTAGAGCTGAAGAGATTATAATCCCTTATATCTGCAAATAGAAGAGGTCCGATAATTAGAATATTGGACTTGGGTTTATACGAATAGGATTCTAAGTATTAATCGATTAATCTAAAGATTTTTGGAAATGTGTAAAATGATGTAGAAGCCTCTGGAATGTTCGTAAGATGATGTGACGATCTCAATGTACGATCGGACCTCAAAGGACTGCACGATCGAACCTTAGGGGATTATATGATCGGACATTGAAGGATTATATGATCGGACCTCGAGGGATTGCACGATCAGACCTCGAGGAAAATGGTAAGATTTGAACGAATCCTAAGGGGATTACACCAAAGGGGTTGTGGTAATCTAGAAACATGATTAGCCTTGGATAAGGAGATATATTCCTTAATGGACTCCTCCTATCCTAAAGTATGTAGTCCTAATCTTATATGGATTATGATTAGACCTTGAACGATCATTATATATATGACGCCATAGCTTAGCAAAGGTAAGGAATTCAACCTTAATATTTGTTTATGCTTGGTTCTTTACTGACTTAAGCATTGGAGGGTCTAAATAATGTATCACTCATGCTTGGACTTGTTTTGCAGACTTTCAAGGAAGAATGTTTAGGGGAAGCAGTACGACGGAGTCTCACATCATCAACAAACCTCATAAGAAAAGTCTTCACCTTCAGCGATAATAGGCAGCCCCTATGATCTTGTGCCTTCATTAACCAAGGGAGCGGAGCTAGAGAGAGATCAAAATCTGCGCTTACAAATTGGTGCTTTTATTGAGAGGACTTTTGCTGTGATCATTCAATGATCCTTCCGTAAACGACCTCTCCAAGAATTCAGATCAATTGGGTTTTCAACAAAACCTAAAAAACCTAGAAAACTCGACAAGCAACAAAGTTCAAAGTTCCCAGAAAAATAGAACATATGCTCGTCAAAGCTACGGAAGTCTAGTTTCCAACGCAATAAGTTTTATCTCAATCAAAGTTCGGAGAAAAAAGTTATGGCCAAAATATCGGCCGGAGGTCGAGTCTGACTAAAGCAGCGCCGCTGCTTCTGGTCTGTTTTGCGGGCTATTTTCGGAGATCAATATTCGATACAAATGAGGGGTATGACTATGACTGGAAGGCTCTTGGAGTCTACTATCTAACTCCATATTAATCACATAAATTGAACATCTCTAGAGAGAGATATAACAAAAGTTTCACGGCGTGTCAGAAAGCAAAAACTACCCAGAAAACCTTTTATGAATGGGATACCATGGAAGATCGACAGTAACAAGGATGAGGAGGTCACCGGAGTGACCTGGACAGATTAGAGGGTGATTACAACACCCATGGACGATCTTACAACTCCATGAAGTCTAAAAAATCGAGGAACTCCAGAAAAATAAATATATAATTCTCTACAAAGGGAGAAGCTTTCAGCAATGACGAACGACTACCGACGAAGCAGTTAAGCAACCATCTTGATCAAGAAATAATGGCTTATGCATGGAAGCAAGAGTTTTCCATAAATAGAAGATAACCTTCTCCAAATCAGTTTTTTGAGAAGAGAATATGGATCTCCAAAGAGTACGGTTTCCAATAAGAACAACATCTTTTTCGGCGAAAGCAGTCGTCTTCAGCAATAATAATAACCTTCCATGACAGCTTGTCCTCCCAGTATAGGTATGTCATTGGAAAGCTGGGGGGTACACTCTCAAAGTATGAAAAACCCCAAGGAACATACGCTTGAAATCTGGGAAAACATGAAAGTCCAAAGACCTCAAGCTTTCCGTGAAGGGAAATCTTAGGGTAGTTTTGATAAAAATAAGGCAACGCTATCGGAAGATTGGGAGGAGAACCCTCAAGATTTTGAAGGGCTTACCAGCTCGGCTCTTGTGATTTTCAAACTTGGAATATCATATACGGGGAGGAAAGACGTAGTCACACTTGACATATGTACAAAGTCCACAAAATCGTAGCTAACCATGGGGGTCTGGTCTAACTCATGAGTACGATTGAGTTACGCAAAGAAATTTATGAATGAGGTTCTACAACACGACAACATGTTGAAGGTAGCGACAAGTCATATCAAACGATCTCTCAAGAGTAATCCAGCACTCAAAGAGATGAGCTCGTGAATGAACCAATCATCTTTATACAGCAACAATGGTGAAAACTTGAGGATCACAAAGCCAACATCAAGAAGCACTAAAAATTCAGAGATCCCCCAATTTCATGGTGTGGGGGTAGAAAGTTGTGCAACCAATGATTAATATTCTATCTAACCATGCACGAGTAATCCCCAGGACTAAATATCTAACAGGTGGAGGTTTGGAAGACATATCCGAGTACTGGGGGAGGTTGGGAATGAATATAAATAAGAGAAGAAAAAGAGAGGTCCCAAAATTCAAACGGGGAAATCCGCAATGCAGATCAGTCGACTTCAATGAAGAATTGGGAACATGTCAGAATGAACCAGGTTGCGATCTTTATATGCGTGGAAATCCATATGTGTCTAGTTTCCAGAACATCTTTTGGACTGCGATTACCATGTTTCACGAGTAAGTTATTGGCTAATTTAGTACGAAGAGGTCAGTCTACTCGAGAATCTAACTTTTCACCTCACCTTGAGGAAGAGCTTGAGGACAATATTTTGGGAGCAGTGTGACAAGGAGTGACGACCAAAGTCAGAAGAAGAGGATAAAAGATGGAGGGATGCTCTCGGTAGCAAGATCAAGGAGCTCGAGGAGGCCAACCAACGTCTCTATCTCAACAACACTTCACCATATCAAAGACGAGCCGCATTTGAAGAGACCTCTCCACCACCCAAACCAATCTGAGACCCCTTCACCATGAGGTGAGCGATCATGATATGATAAATTATGGAGCTATCAAATAACACTTCATCGAGCTGGTTGACCAGAGATATTACTGGGAGTACTTAACCGATGAATACATACGAAAACTCAAAGATTCAGTGAGGCTTCAAAGTAATGGCAAATGTCCCAAGAGTGATTGGACCTTGCCACCACTAGCTAAAGTCCAAGAGAAGAAGTACTTAGTGCTACATTGTATCATCGAAACTCTCAAATACTCTGGAATAATGATTTTTCTGAGCAACAATTATGTAATGGCAGAGGTAGTGGAGTTAGGGGTATCCTCTAACTCAGAGTGCTCGAGGTACGTTGAGTGGCAGAAGTCAGAGACCTGGGGGCATTCTCCAGCCCGGGATGCTCAAGGACGTGTCAAGAAAGCCTGAGGCATGTCGGTGCTTGAGGAAAGATGAGCAAAGATCAAGAAAGAAGGCGAGAATCACCAGACAAGGAGCCCATTCCCCGTCCTCTACCAATGGATGATTATGCCATGTTTTACATCATTCAACTAGTGCCAGAATCCTCAAGGGCTGAAGAATTTTTTGACCCACGATCAGAGAGCCCGATGTATGCTAAGGTCGACCAGCGACCTCAAGGGTAACAAGCCAGGAGAAGACCAAAGTGGAGGTCTCGGAAGAGACCTCGAGGAACACTAGTTTGGTGTAATAGACAGCAAAATAAGGCCAGAAACAAGGCGTATAAGGGAATCCCCTTGGCCGAGAGATTGACCCCCAAGGTTTCCATGAGAAGCACCTTCAGAGCTCATGGAGAGCTAGAGAAAAAAGGCTGAACACCATCTATGCTCTTACAAGTAGTGGGAGAAAACACATCCTCTTTACCTAGCCGAAATATGATCGTTATCAAGCTTAAGGAAAAAACTACAACCTCAAGCTTTACACCGAAGCTGGGGGTAGTTTCCTGAATAACTCAAGATCGGATCTAGAGCCATTGTTCCCCTTAGCTCGAAAATTACTAGGGGTAAGGATACCACACCTACACGCTCGAAGCATTTTGGAATTTGTCAGGAAGCTACTAAATTAAGGAGGAGACCACGAGGATGCACACCCGAAATCCCGAAAGCTCGAGGGATTTTGTACACTCAGAATCTAGGAAACGGTGGATCACTTCACTCTTTGAAACTTGTTGGCGGATCATCGAAGCTAGGGCCAAAAGCACAGGAGGTCATGCACATAGAGAATTCAAGCTAAGGGCATTGAGTATTCTCCAAGACTTAAATAGTCTGGAAAAATACTGGGGGCAAAGAGTATCTACCCAAATATCACTATTTTCAACGCAAAGTTCAAAGATAATGTACCTTGACAAGAACTTGCTGCAAAAGAATTTAACTTTCCGATTTTGGAGTCAGTTTCAACTTGTGGTTGACAAACGGTGTTAATCTGGAATACAACTTGTTCTTCAGAGGAGCAGAGGGTTTAACATTGGACCTTGTACACCTAATGGGTCCTCAAAGGACAAGGGCGCATGAGTAGGTCTAGTACTTAAAACTCCAGATGATATGATCATGGAACAAGTCTTAACCTTAGAGTAGAAGGCGACCAACAACGGAGCCAAGTACGAAGCCCTTACGACAAGACTGAGGTTAGCTCGAGAGATGAATGTGAAGAAGATCAATGTGTTTTCTGACTCCCAGCTGATTGCGAACCAGGTACTTAGAGAGTACGCGACTCATCACGCGTCTATAGAAGCATACCTTAGGATAACAAAGGAACTGGTCAAACAGTTTGAAGAGTTATCAACCATGCAGCTTTCCAGGTCAGAGAATACACATGCAGATGTGCTAGCCAACCTAGCCTCCACTATAGATTATCAACTGAGGCGAATGATCCTTGTGGAGCATTTACTTATGTCTAGCATGGACAAGTAGGAAGCAGTGACAGTGATGCCAATACAGTTGGGACCTTCATGGATGGACTGACTGATGGATTACATTAAGGTAAAAATTCTCCCTAAAGGACGTACAAAGGCCAAATAGGTTATTCGACAAGCAACACAATACAACATCAGAGACGGTAAGCTATACCGACGATCCTTAAGCAGGCCAGACCTGCTAGGGATACAACCCCCTAACCAGGATGATAATGGAACTGCATATGTAACAGGAACAATGGGGGAATAAACCTCCCTAGTGAAAGGGCAGCTGAGCTTAGGGTTATCTATTTCCTCCGAAATAACCAATGTTCGAAGAACAAGCTGGGGGTTGAGCATTAACCTGTGAACCGAGTTGGGGGTTGAGCATCAGCCCGTGGACCAAAGATCCACAAGGATGAGTGGACGATCAGAAACCTCGAGGGAAAGCGATAGATCAATTACTAACCTTGAGGATCATGAGCTTTTAAGCTAGAAAGCTTAAGGGATCAATCACAGACCTCGAGGGTCGAGAGTTTTATAATGGAAAGCTGAGGGGTCAATCAGCAAGCTTGAGTTATTGGTCAACAATATTGAAGGATGATCATCATGCTTAAGGGATCAATCAGTGACATTAAGGGTCGTGAGCTTTTGAGTGGAAAGCTCATGGGACGATTGTAACCTGAAGGGGATGATTTCTAACCTGGAGGGTTAGAGGCTTTTGAAGCTTGAGGGTCAAGCAGAAGACTCGAGGCTAGACATTGTCAGAGTTTGAGGAGCCGAGTAGAAGCATTAAGGCTTTCACAGCCCACTATGAAAAACCATGTCTAATACAGATTATGCCATCAAGCATGGCCAATGTTAGTATTTCCTTTGAATCTTGATTCATAATGTGGATCGTTAAAATACTCGGAGATCGATGGGGCATATTTGCTCATAACTGTAGCAAGAGCATGGTGTACGATAGTTTAGGTGA
Source organism: Geum urbanum (assembly GCA_946800695.1). NCBI lineage: Eukaryota > Viridiplantae > Streptophyta > Magnoliopsida > Rosales > Rosaceae > Geum > Geum urbanum. The sequence continues at coordinate 41,180,828 of OX327017.1, read as the reverse complement.
AGTACGATGGTTTTACCTGAGGAACGATGATGTGTGAGATACATTTAGGTGTACAATTTATATGAAGTCCCTGTGGTCGATCTTGACTACAAGAAATGGGAAAAAAACTTCATACGTAGCAACAATGTGGAAACCTCGAGGTTTTACAGAAACCTTAGGGGGTTTTCAAGAAAGTTTATCAATCTTCATCGCGAGCTCGAAGAAACCTAGGAAATCAAAGAAAATCTTGAGGGTTATGTTTTGCAAGCTCTCATGTCACATGGAGAAGATGATACTAGCTGAGGGGACGCATTCCCATGAATCAATATAAAGTCTTCGAGCATAGAACATGTTATTGCTTGAGACGATGATAGGCTTGGTCAACCTTGAAATCTAGAGTAATCTGAGTGAATCCATTGATGTGGGGATCCTAGCAATGTAATCCCTCAAGGTGTCCTCGATTTCATAATGTTCCCTCAAGGTCCCCCCACGACAGCTGGACATTCCCTTGAGGTTCATGACAGCAGGTCAGAATACCCCATGGGGGGAAGGAATCTCTTGGACAAGCTCTGTGAAATATTTCATAATTATACTTATCCCTCAAAGGGAGGGTAGTGTGATTTATTCAATGATTCATTATGTACGCTCAAGTACAATTAGCTTATATTTGCAAGAATGTTTTGCAAGTGTACGATCTGTTTGATGTGTTATTCGATCACGAGAAGCTTAACGCCCAAGAAAGGCACCGAGCTCGAGTGAGGCAAACGAAGTTGGTTCCCATGGGAAGGATCATCACCCTGCAAGCTAACTAACTCTCCCAAAGGTAAGATATCCTAAGGGAAGGAGATTAGGGCATCAAGGAGGATACCCATGGATATACCAAAATGCTCAGAGAAAAATCTCACGAGAGTTCAAAGTAATCTTGGGTTAGTAGGGCCTTGATATTAGATTTGATGAGGTTAGGTTCGATGAGGTTAGATTGGCAATGCCCCATGGGTAACTCAGCCATATCTTGGCACTTTGGGCATTTAAGTCCCTACGTATTCATTTGGTGACACCTTAGAGATAAGCCAGTTACGATTTATGTTTTATGGGAGTTCGTTGTCGCACCTGTTTTCTGGATAGGGAAGCCCACGAGACTCCACCAGGCGAAAAAACTTGCATTACAACAAAGCTTCAGAGTATGATAACCTTTGGTACAAGGTTAAGACCAAGCTAGTAGTCTTTTGAAGGAAACCGTCTCAAAATTGCGAGCATTCATCGGAGACCTCAATAAATTTCGGAGGCTCTTCATAAGCCTCATCCATGAGCACTTGTACAATCCATGGGGTCCAAGAGACATGTTGCGGCCATAGCTACTTAGAGGTGACCTTGGTTATGTTGAAAAAGTTGAACAATTTGCTTGAGTAAGATTTGGTTGATTGATCAAGAAAGCTGCATTTGATGAAAGTTTGAACTGTATTGTTCATAAACACCTCGGAAAGCTTGAGGGTGAAAAAATCTACTGCCCGAAAGCTCGAGGAAAGTAGATGGAATGCTTCGTAAGCTGAATACTTTCAAAAAAAGAAGTTATTTTCTAGAAAAGTTACAGTTTTCCATAAAGCCTCAAGCTTTCCATGAAAACTAGGGGTGATTGCTCGAAAGCTTGAGGAAAGCTGGAGAAAGGTTCCAGAAAGCTTGAGGAAAGTTTCGCAGAATTGGTGCAAATTGCCACCAAGCTTGTGAACTATCTATTCTAGAACGTGAGATTGAAAAATCGACAAAGAAAGAACTATTCGCTCATGCATGTTTGATCGAGCACGAGGAAAGATGTCAATATCGATTTGATAGGCAAGAGTACATGCCTAAGATGGTTTTACGAAGCAAGGTGGAAGATGATCATGTTCGAAGGAAAACATTTTTTTTCCCTAAGGTTTCTAAGTATGCAATATGTAGAAACCTTGAGGGTTTTTCAGACCTTGATGGTTTTTCAGAAACCAGGGGGGTTCTCCAGACCTTGAGGGTTTTTTAGAAACCTTGAGGAATTTTCTAAAATTTTAGCAATGACTTTTTGTTGAGCATTCTCTATGGAGACCAGGTTATAACAATTTGTTTGGTGTTCCAAGCTGAGGGAAGACTCTTAGGAAAGATATGAGTGGATTTTCAAGCATTCATGAGCTCATCATTGCGGAAAGCAAAAGGATTTGAGTTAAGTAGGTTGCTTAGCTTATTATCGTCATCTTCATGAACGATTCATCTACTGTAATGTTGGGGTATCACGTGGAAGACCTATGGAAACAAGAAAGCTCGTGTGAAGAATGAGAAATCTCTTAATAGAGTTTTGTTTCCATGAGTGGATCATGGCTAAGGTATGTGTTTCTTTTCAAGTTTGATTTAATGTGTTGATATTATTACTTTGAAGTCTTTGTAGGCCAAATTAGTTGGAGTGTGAAGCCACACCAATTGACGCAAGGTTTGCTTGGTGTGCCTCGAGGGTATTTGTGGGAGCCAAATTTGGCTACATAGAGCCGGAGGGATTCTGGTCCCCCAGGTCCGCAAGCAGAGTAGGTCTGATAATTGGAATATTGGGCTTGGGCCTGTACGATTAGGATTCCAAGTATGAATCGATTAATCTAGAAGTTTCTGGAAGTATCTAGAATGATGTAGAAACCTCTGGAATATTCGTCAGATGGTGTAACAATCTCAATGTATGATCGGACCTCAAGGGACTGCACGATCGGACCTTGAAGGATTGCATGATCAGACCTCCAGGGATTGACAAAATCAGACCTTGAGGAAAATGGTAAGATTTGTACGAATTCTAAGGGGATTACACCAAAGGGTTTGTGGTAATCTAGAAACTTGATTAGCCATGGATAAGGAGATCTATTCCTTAATGGACTCCTCTTATCCGAAAGTATGTAGTCCTATTCTTATATGGATTATGCTTAGACCCTGAACGATCATTATATATATGACGCCATAGCTTGACAAAGGTAAGGAATTCAACCATAATATTCGCTTATGCTTGGTTCTTTACTGACTTAAGCATCGGAGGATCTACGCGCGGTATCACCCGTGTTTGTACTTGTTTTGCAGGCTTTTAAGGAAGCATGCTCAAGGGAAATAGTACGACGGAGTCTCACATCATCAACAAACCTCATAAGAAAGGTCTTCACCTTTAACGATTAAAGGCAGCGCCAATGATATGGTGCTTTCATTAACCAAAAGAATGAAGCTAGAGGGAGATTCAAATCTGCGCTCACACCAAAGATGATGAACCTAATTACTACAAACACTGAAGCCAGAAACACCGTCAAGGTTAGCAGATTATAAGTGTGTGTATATATATAAACTAAGTAATAAATAGGAATAAATATATGCATGCTTAATTAGCCAGCAAGAATGAGAGAGTGTAAGAAGCTTCACTTATCTTTTCATTAATTAGTGCAGCAGCCAGCGAATTCGATACGCCCTACCTCGATCTGTTCAGAATTCAGATCGATATATGCCCTAATATATTCATAGATCAAAACTTCTTCTGCTTTTAACGTTGCTTGCTCAAATGAGTATCTCAGTCTGATCATCAGAAGCTACATATATACAGCTAGCTATTGTAACGCAGCTGACGCGTGACGGCTGGAATACTCATTTGAGCAAGAAATATTACAAAGAGGAGAGAAATATATGGATGAGAGTACTAGAGGAATATACTCTGGGGATTGAAGAACCCTAACACACAGGAGGCTCTGCTTTTATACATAGAACAGAAGCTTCAACTCAATTGATTGTTATGACGACTAAACTAACCATCCTATTCACTAAGCTTAGGTAAGCCACTAGTCGTGTGAGTAGATCTTGGAGCTAGCTAGCTTTGCTGGTATGAAAGCCCAGTAAGGGAGAGCTACCTCTCTTCTTCTTAGTCGTCGAGTTCATTTTTGTTTTTAGCTAGGTGTAGATACAAATTAAACACAGTTAGTTTGGTCGGTTCTTATATATTTTTGTCGGTTCTTATACACCATAGAATTTTAGGTGTTGATCTGGAATGGTGGTTACATGTAGAACTTCAGGGTCGAGCTATAGTCCTGTACGTATATATGTAACGTGAGCTACTCTCCAAGTGATGCGACCCCCAATTTTCACAAGTACAAACACTACTAATTGCAACACCATATATATAATAACACAAATGAACTGGTATATATTTACAGCTGAAGATGGAAATTAGGTAATTAATCATATATAATAGGGGCGGCTAGCTCCGGTACAACCAAACAAAACGGTACGTATGCATTTAGTCGCTTTCGTAGTTTTGTTTTTGGCGATGAGGCGAAGACTACTAAGCCAGAATCAAGAAGTGAGAGACGTCAAAAATTACTTTGTAAATTTGTTCAAGTGTTGCGCTCAACTAACTTGACCTGTCTATACTTGAAAATGGAGGGTCGCCTCTTTCGTAGTTCTTTCCAGCAGTCAGAAACAAGACCAAAACACTTGTTTAGTTGCTAACTAACTAAGTAATCTAGCGATTTTAGTCCTTCAATAATGAGGTAATGTGATTTTGACATGATAGTGCGGGTAGCAACTGGGGCAGTGGAGAACACTTTGATCGATAATGTAAGGAGCATGGGATACTACTAATAATTGACCAGAACAGTAGCCTTGATTAATGAAACTGCCCTCAGATTATCGTTCTCTAAAGTTGGTTGGCGTACATTGCATACAAGTATCCAACTACCTCTTCGTTTTTATTTTCTATTTAATTTGATGAAGGAAGACAAAGCTTAAGATTAACAGAAAGAACCGTAACTCTTGTTCATAATATGCAAAAATTCATGATACACATGCAGGTTTTCTATATAAGATATACACTTAAAATGCCAAAAAGTAAAACCTGAAGTACATGAAGCACCCTCTTCTTCACCAGATGACCTCGTATTAGAAAACAAGGGAAAATGGTCATCGGCACCCAAGAACAGCTCTTCCTTCTTCATTGATGGTTGTATTTCTACAAAGTTTCTGAAGATCAATGTAGCCTATAATGGTATCTTCAAACACCGCGCCATCAAGTTGCGCGTCATTGAAGGTGGAGCCTGATAATACAGTGTTCACGAATAAAGTTCCTCGCAGATCAGCTTTCTCAAAATTAACACGGTCTAGAACTGCATTCGAGAAGTTTGTACCTGCAAATATATAACACAATTGGTTGTTCAGACTCACACCATTGCTCTCATTCAAATCAAGCATACAGTGTTCACGTACATTTGACATTGTCATATTGATGAAAAGTGAAGTCCTATCTTACCCTTGAAGCTAGCTCCTGCAGCATAAGCCTTTGACATCACAACTTCAGTCATGTCTGCACCATCAAATTTTGCCTCGGACATGAGCGCTGCTGCAAGACTCTTCCCCTTAAGGTTGTCTTTTTCATTTGTAAAGTCACAGAAGCGGAGATCAATAACCTTATCATAAACTCCATTTGCTTGGCCTATTGTGTTACCAACAAATGCTAGTTCACATCGCTTTGGGTCAGTTGACAATGGAGGCAGCCTCTGATTGATACAAACACACAAGACTATTTGGTAACCTTTCATGATCATAGGCACATTTAGAAACTAATAGACTTTAGTTCATTGTTGTCATTATAACGAATGTGGATGATTACACATAATATACCAAATACCTCCTCACAGCTAGAGGGAGTAGCAGGTAAGCAAAATGTGTTAAAAACTTAGAATAGTCCAGAATTTCGAATTGTTTTAATGTCGATGCTACATGTGAGGCTGCTAAAATATATTGGTGTATATACTTATCTAAATTCTCTAAGCTATGTCAAAAGTTAAAACAGCGTTAATTTATTTCTTGGCTGCCTATTCGATCACAATAACCATTCAACAAAAGAACAAAATTACATAGGTCAATCTGTCTACAAAGGCAATACTCCACACATTCTTTGTCAAGAAGAGTTCACAAACTGCGGCATAAAAAGGAAACATCTTGGGGCTGTATATTCTTTGTTATCAAAAGATCGTGGCATACAATCAAATGATCGATACAACATACTACATATAACACATCCATAACAAAGGAATCAGATTCTTATTCAACTATATATAGTTAGAAGTACCTCGATCAACTATATATATGAGAGTGTGTTTGAAACCTGATTAGCAGCAATGACAGGTGAGGCAGTAGTTACAGCCCAAACAGCAAGAATTCCACAAGCTACATTCTTTAGCTGCTTAAAATTAGGCAAGCTTCCCTCTGATTCAATACCACCATCCCTAGAAACTATTTCCACCAATGTATAAGCCATTGCACACAATATTACAAGCTCGAAGTTTGCACATAAACAAAACTATAAAAAGCAACAGTTTACTTTGATCGATTTACCTGAGCAGCAAACACGCAGAGGTGTACGGAACTCTGCGGCGGCGGCGCCGAAACGGTGGCGTTTCGCGAGAGAGAAGCGAGCAGAGGAGGGAATTGAAAGCGAAGTATCCATTTATTTATTTTTGCACTGCTGATGATTCTCGTCAGTCTTCTGCACTCGTTGTATGTGTTCTTATCCGTTAAAGCTGTTAGGAAATATCAAGACGACGTGGCATATGCCCATCTGTGACTGCGTATGGCCACGATGAACTCGTCAATCTTACTGAAGATTTGTTGCAACAGCGACATGTCGTATGGGCATTAAATAATAAATTGGCACAATTTTAGCTAAAGAAAATTAATTTGCTTTAAGGATGGCCGAAAGAAAATGAGAAAATGAAATAGCTAGTCTCTAGTCTCCGGTCATCATTTAGTAAACCTTGAAATGCAGGTTGATAATTAATTACGATCTTACATATACCTAATTAATTAACACGATAAGAGTAAATACATGCAACATGTAAAAGACAAAGGAATTGATTTGTCGTGACAAATGAGTAAAGTGCATGCTCTGGGCCCCACAACTTTTCATTTGATCGACTTGGGCTAGCTTTCTTTCATTTTACGATGTATGGTAGGGTTTTATTACAAAAGCTTTCCAGCCTTGGGTCGAGCAAATGTAGCGCAAAAGCTACTGCGATGCATTTGCTCTAATAATAGCGATATAGATATTATCAAATCAAGTTTACAACAAACATGGATTCAAACTCTTGACCTTCATTTCAAATATGATTTATATCATGTGCTCATAAATGTAAATGGTTCGTCATTTAGTAATGACTAGCAGCTAAGCCCGCGCGTTGCGCCGGGAGATAAAATTGTGGTCATGTTGAATTTTTTTTTTTAGTGTGTTAGTGTGCAAAATTTACAGGCTCAAATCTAAATACGTGAAGAATAAATCATAGAACAACAATTTCCAGACGTACCAAAAATAAAAGGGAATAAAGTAGGAAAAAAATAGAGACAAAAGAGAAATGTACCCTCTTATTCTTCTATGAAGTGATCACTACTCTTTCACTAAATTAGGAATTTGTTAGTTAACCGTATATATTTATGAACACTGAAAACAGAAATCTACAAATACAAATTTGTCACCATCTTTCGCCCTCTATTGATGCAGCAGCGTAGTTGTTGCATTTCTGTGATTCCTTTTGGTAAGCCTCCATGGTTTCAACAACATACTTATTTCAAATTTTTTTCTCTTGCTCACTCAATTCCTATAGCTAACAACACAATCATTAGCTCTTAACATCATGAGGGAACAAAGGTTGTGTTTTTACTTTTTGGTTCAATTTTTATCCTTAGATACTGCCATATCCTACAACAACAACAACAACAACAACAATTGAATCCAATACCATCAACTTTACAAATTACATTCATTCATATTCACAATTTCATAATCAAATATCTTATGCATATTCCAAAACTACCTGCAAACACAAAATTAATAGAAACAACCTCATCACACCAAGAACTAAGATAGAGTAAGATCAGAAACTCACAATCCTCTCATTGCTTATGTTGCCATGAACATAAAAAGGTCTTCATTGATAAATAACAATTAGTAGAATGAGATTTTCGATATGTATAATATATGCAGCATATTGGTCTTGATTTTGTTAAAGATGGCACATGCTTAAGCTAGCTTCAAGCTAGTTCATTATATAATGGCCTTCAAATGTCATATATTAAAAGAAAATTGTATTGTAAATATATAAGATCACATAAATATCACATGGTACATGCACATTTCATACCAAAAGAGTCTAGTAAAATAACATCTTATGATAAAGAAATAAATCAAGCAAGTGGGGCCCACTCCATCTATACGTGATGGAGTAATTAGTAATAACAGTAGTTCTTCATCTGGAAATCATAGATGCCTACTCCACTTCAATTATTGCAGCATCAGAAAATCAATACATGAAGAAATACAGACAGAATAAAATCATAGTGAGAGAACAATCACCCAACAATAGATTCTTTTTTTCTTCGTTCTCTATTTGGTCGTCCATCTATTGTTTTAAACTTTTGAGCCAATCAAAACTTGATACTGTATATGCACCTTAATCATGCCAGATGAACTATTTGAAAGCAAATTAACCCCAGCTAAAAGATAAGCAAATAGGTTAAAATCAAAGCAATAGAAAACAAATAGAAATTTATGAAAAAGAAAGCCATCGAGCAATTAATAGAAATTTATGAAAACAAAAAATTCATAAAACTCAATGATGTTCAACTAATTCTATGCCTCTGCTTGAAATCATTGATTTCTGAAGGGTCTTGGTCTCCATATATAGTCTCTTCAGTATTGTTTCTTTTCTGTCTCCAACATCTTTTGCCTATTCTTCTTCTATTGGACACACAGGGAGCTTAAAGCTTCTGTATCTTCATACCAATCAAGATATATACAATGATAAAATGCATCTATAACATATATATCAGTAGAAGCATATAAATCAAGAACTCCCAATAGAACAAAACGGTACAATGAACACAAAAATCTACTCCTAGGAATTTTAAAGGGTTGCCTTAACGCCAATGCCAACATTGAATTGCACAGTCTCTCATGGTTGCAAAAAGATGGCACACGCCTTGTGTTACCACTAACCTGAACACCAAACAATCCAGAAATTAATTACACCCATTCACACAAATATAAAACTTTGGTCCACTGAATTCCACACAATCAAAATTTGATTCTCTAGACCCTCAAAATAGATGAACAAAAGAATAGATATTACTCAAAGAGAAAAATTACTGAAGCATCCAAAAACTCAAACTTTTTAAAAATAACCTATAACAATAAAATTATCACCCATAGAAAAACTCAAATACAAACTTCTCAGAAGAAAGAAAAAACTAAAATGGTAAATTTGCACTAATCCTCTATCCAAACACAGACATGCAAGCCTGCTGGAGACTGCTAGGTTCCCGATTAGATTGAGTAAAGTTGAATATATACTTGAGAGCATATTACAATTTTGGGGTGGGGTTGGAGATTTTGATCCGCCGATGAATTGAAAAGGGAGGATTGACTGTGAGCAGAACTATAGAAGAATGAGAAGACGAGTGAAAGCGAAAAGCATCGAAAATATTGGTAGGCAGTCAAGGACATATATCGTAAATAAATAAGAGTCGAGGGCAAAACAATATTTTCTTAGAAATTACTGTTCATTCATAATTCCTACTTCTAAGGTATAGATTATGTGAATGAGAATGAAATGTAAGCACACGGATTAGCATCGTGTATTTGGTCCAATGGTGAGAGGGTCTAAACTAAACGGCCGGCAAAGATTAAGCTTTAATATTAACGACAACATAAATAGAAAACGTGACAGTAATTAACGGACGACCTATTCTTCTTCCTTGACCATCGTATAACTCTCTACCCTACTCATCTTCCCCTTGAATACGTCTCATCCCGGAAAACCAAACCATTTTGTGAGTCGCGTGAAACATACTCGCCGCCGGCCGATCATGGAGAGCAGCCAGCAGAGCTCGTGCCTGAGCTGGCTGGGGACGCACGTGGCGTCGGCCTTCTTCGCTTCATTAGAGAGGTGCTCATGCATCAACCTCTCTACTCACGACGACAATGACTTTTACACCAACCCGGAGGAGGCTCACGACCGCCCTCTCATGATGTTCTCTCGCTCCGTCAACCTCAGCGACCACCGCCCCGGATCGTATCCAATTATTCCCTCCACGTCGACGGCGGCAGCCTCGTCGTCGAGCCAAAACGACGTCGTCAAGCTCCCCGTCTGATATGAGGAACACAAATTTCAAACATACAAACGTAACATAATATATGTCTACGTACCCTTCTCACATCCTCTAGGTTAATTTTATTTTTCTCTCTCTTTTTTTAACTCTTCTCGATCTGGTTTAGTTTTGTGGGTATAAAACCAGATTTGGTCTGTTGGTTTTTTTTGGAGTTGCAATGGATGAAGGCGATGTAAATAAAAATGGGCTTAAATTTGTATTCATCGCCATGGTGAATATTGTATTTGCTTGTGATGTAATGTCATGATTGTGATGTCCAATCTCTGTTGTGTATGATGATGGTTCAACTTTCATTGATCCGGTCAATTGATTTCATGATTTGTGTAATGGATTTTCTTTAGTTTTAATTTTATGATCACAATCGATGAAATGGAACAAGAATTGAATTTGTAATTATATATTCATCGTCTTGTACTCTCCGTCTTTAAATAACAGCCCAATCTGATATTCTGATGTGTGAATGAAAAAGTCATACATCTTATGCCTTTCATTCTTGCGTGAGAAAGCATAGTATTACAAACTTTTCCTAACCTAATTAGGAAATGATAGAAGTCTGCAAACACTGGCCTGCGCCCTGTGGGGCTGTAGTTATTTCTCACTTAGCATGCATAAGACTATAGCCCACTAGCCTTTGCAAGCTTAAAAGCCTTGGAGATTTTTAAATGCAACTTTTTTTGCGAAATTAGAGAGAAGGAGAGAAGAATAGAGATCTACTCAAAAAAAAGGATCCAATAATAATTGCTTCTTTGGGGTCCTTTCCCATCACCATAAATCATATAATATTGTCTCCTAAGAGTGGTATCCTTCCCTGCAATTTGTTCCATCGGTTTCATTTCTCCCATGAGCTGCCTGTTGAAGCATGTCACTTTACCACTTTTGGTATCGATACTTTACTTCACGGTCATGTCACCAAATTGAACTGTTGTATGCACCAAGCATACATCATAAATAAGGAAAAGGAATTCCACTAATTCGGATAGAATTATGAAAATGAATCCGAATCATTTTCCGGGAAAGCTATGAAGTGAACTACATTATTTCATTACAAAATCTAGCAGAAAATTGAATTTACAATATGAAAATCTCAACGTAAACTTCCTTCCTGTCGAGTTAACAGAAGCCCTAACTACACAATTCTAACCTGAGGAGGTGTCAGTAGACTACACTAAGAGTATAAATATACATTATATGTTACCCGAAATGGGGACTACGCTGAAGAATACAACTTCTGCAATGCTCAGCCGCCATGGATTCGAGCAAAGTAACAGTTCGAGCCAGAAAACACCTTCTCTAAGAGCACGCTTGGATGGTCTGATTGTCCAGCCCCTGGCTACTGAGAAAATGAGGCACTTCAGGGTAATTGACCCCCTGCACAATCCCACTGCGAACCACAGGTCACGGACCCCACCATGAGACCGGACCAGAAATGGCAGACAAAGAACTCAATAATTCTGTCCGGCCAGCATGAAAGCTTTGTGAAGTTCCCCACCATTTTTTTCAAGAAGCAAATTCCAGCCACCAGCTCTCGATTCCCCTATCTCATTTCAGAGAACAAATGAAGTTCTATAAGGCCCACAGAGCACCTACATTATACATGGAGAATATCTCCATATGGCCTCCTAGCAAATGGCTTCCACATCTCACTTGGTGAACCGGCAAACCAAAAACATCCCACGAAGCCTATCTGCGGGAGCTTGCTGGTTTCAGAATGGATTACGTTGCAACCATCAAACTACTGCCACTTGTCAGATTATAAATCAGTCATGATCACCTGTGACATCTGAGAAAGGTCCCTTTGGAGAAGCAAAATTCTAAAGTTGTATTATTGTGCACATGCCTGCTACAGTAGTCAACCTGGACCTTCTGTGGCTATTGATGCCGCCAAACATAAAGTAGTCGTTCATCAATCCATTTAATTTGTAGCCTGGAATCAGCCGAAGAGCATACTACAAGTTAATTGTCTGCAAATGGGATAGCAGCAATTCCTTGGAAACAAGCCAAAGCCACTTTACTATCAAACCGGTACTGGTAATCCATAATTGTGGAATGATTTGATCCTTCCATCCCAACCTGCGGTCACAATAACCAGACCCCATGCATGAGAACTGGATGTGCTCTGGCACGAAGTTTTGAAAAACTTGTACTCTGATTTGTGCATAGTTGATGACTTTGTCAAGGGACTTGAAGTTGGAAGCTTCTCCTCTGGCCAAGTCGCAGAGCCCTTGGGAATAGACTCGATGAGAGACTCTTGGCTTAGAGAAAAGCATGTCGGTAAAGAAAAAGGTAAAGAATCGGGTAGATTATTTTCCATGACACCAAATCTCCTTGCATTTTCTGACACCTCACATTTCAAACCACACCATGGTATTGCTATGGAAGCATCAGTGGTGAAGCGCTCACAAGATTTAATGTTTCTTGCCTGAGAGAAATAGGTTTTCTCCTGATCACTGTAGTTCCAAACATATACGTTTGCATCCTCACTTGCTGCGATTATATGTTTCCCATCTGAAGTAAATGTCGCAGATCTTAGGTTTCCTGCACTTCGTAATCCTAGAAATAAACAGAAGAGGAAAGTTAGCTAAAGGACATGTGATTTGAAATTCAATATGAGACATGTATGACAAAAATTTATGCTAGAGCAGAGTAAATTTCTATTTGCAGACTAACATCAGCATCAAGGGTGCTTTGAATGTGTACATACCCTTGTACTTGCAAACCACATCAAGCTCATGAAGAACTCTGACTTGAGAATCGGCACAAGTGACAATTACTTTGGTAGGATCTTGTGGGGAAAACTGTACAAGTAGAATACAATAAAAAGCGTTAAGAACCGAAATTCCAAAATGGATGTAAAAATTGACATGCACACAAAACAAAAAGTAGAATACAAAAAAGACAGAAAGAAATAACTACCTGGAAGCCTGTGATTTTTTTGCAAGGAGCCTTCTTTTTACTGTACAGGCATATTTCAGAATCCATTTGGAAATGATTGTCTGTTCCAAGAAAACCACAACCACTTCACGGTAAGATTATGTTCTAGAACTCAGCTTAAAGTTACCATTACATCAAGCGGGGGAATCTTAAGCGTCATAGCATACCTGATATCTTAAAAAAGCGGCATATTCTTGTCATGGAGCCAACAATACCACCCTGCAGAAAAAAACAATAGCATTTATTTAACATTCGTAAATGACAAGTATGTGTCATATTTCTAAGTGATGAAAGGGAAAGAAAATCACCAAACCTGCCCATCAGGGCGATAGCACACCGCAGAAACTATATCTCGCACGTCACTCCAGTCTACAACTTGACAGCAAGGAATTCCCCAGATTCGAACTTTTCCATCTATTGAACCACTGATGAAGTAATTATCATCCACGGGATTAAATTGAACACAGGTCACTGCAAAAGACCAGCACATAAAGAAAAATGTTAGGAGGTTAATTCAATGATATGAAACACAGGATCAGGATATTGCTGGTGTGCACTAGCTCCACAGTTAAACAGTAAAATGAAAACAAATTAGCCAAAAGCTCACCATAATTGCTATGCGCAAATACTTTAAGACAATCATTGCACCCCACTTGCCACAAACGAACAGTTTTGTCAACAGAACACGACAGAAGATACTGCATTACAGAAAAGAAAAAAAAGACGGTCAATTATATCTCATATACTCATGTCTTACTGAATGATATACAGGCTCATCAAAGTTATCTACAGTTAGAAAAGAATGACTTACATTATTTCTTGACCAAGAGAGATCCAATATCTCACCACCATGGCCGTGAAACTCATGCAGTGGTTTGTCCACTATCCGGAAGACTTTAGGTGGGAAAATTACACATGCTGAATCTGATGTTTTCTGCATGTTACGTGATTTGCTCACTTTATCTTTCTCCGAAAACAGTGGATTTAGTTCAGAGAGATTATTCACGGTGAAGTATATGCAAGATGGATCTATCTCCGGGATGTCAAGTTCATTACACCTCTGATTCTCAACCACTTGCCAGACTCGCACAAAGCCATCTTCACCAGCACTTGCTAGGTACTGTCCATCAGGACTAAATTTCATTGCCAATATTGAACCTTCATGGGCCTGGATATCCTGCCCCATGTAAAGAGCCGAGAGTTCCTTCAACTGCTTCCCGGAATGGCGAACCTTCACTCTATGAGTCCTAATTCCCATAATTGCATCATCGTCATCCTCTACCAATCTGTCAGCAGTCCCTTGCCTATCATGAAGACATGTCATGGACCGCAATCTACTCAACCACCTCTTCTTAACTCTCTTCAGTGTCCCCGCCTTACTTCTAATCTCTTCCCCAGCTAGCCTTTCACTCAATTGATGAGATAAGGAAGATGATGAGAACGAAGTGCGATCAGACTCTTCAGCAACTTCTCGACCATCCTGCTCCACTTCATCACCATCACACTCCATTCTCCCACTCAAATCCCCACCTCTCAACTCATTGGACCAGCACGACATTGAAGAGCGACTCGAAGAAAAATCATTCTCCTCCACAGATGAGGTCCTCAGCACAGCGCCACTACTTTCATTAACTCTATCCAATTCCCCCAACACATCATTCCTAGCTACTATTTTCTCCCTCACAATTCGACCTTCACTCAGCTCCATCCAATCCAGAAACTTACCCCGACGCTCCTTCACACTCCCCGGACTCCTAACCCACACATCATACGAAAAACTATCCCCAACCCAGCTCACGGAATCCCCCACCTCAACATTATCAGCATTCGCATCAGATATCGAGGCAATCTCCTCTCGGGCATCGAAAAACCCAAACTCTTCCTCACTTAAGCTCCCCATTTTGAGTAAGCAGCTCTCAACCCATGAGAGATTCCCAAATCAACAACAAACCAACATTATAAAGCACCCGACACACACAGCCTCCTCCCCCCTCAAATCCCTCACCACAAAAGCAACCGCAATTGAGTAACAGTAACTACAAAATTAAAAAAAAAACACAGAAACCAATATCAGTATTAACAGAAACCACTTGCTCAAAAAAAATTTAGATAATAATAATAACAATAAAACAAAAACCAAGAGATCCAACATGGATCCCAATCCACACCCATTGAACCTGGTCATTACAAAAACTCAACACCAATTTAAAATATAGAAAGAAAAAAAGTAAAGCACAAACATTATGAACAAACGAAACCCGGAAGAAAACACTCTTTTCGGAACACCCGGAGAATAAAATCAATTCACACATATTGCGGTGACAATATCAATAATGAGGGATGAGAGAAAAAAAAATACGTATATATATACATGTATGAGGAACAACAGAGGGAATTTGTACAAGAGAAGAAGAAAAGAGAGAGAGAGAGAGAGAGAGAGAGAGAGAAATTTATTACGTGGATTGGAGAAGGAAGGGTGTGTTTGTTGTTGTGTTGTGGTTTTATGAGAATTGTTTGGGAGTGAAAAGGAGGGCATAGATCGAAGCAGAAGCAGAAGCAGAAGCAGCCATGGACGGATTTGGAGCTTTCGGGGACTCGCTCGCTCGGTCGCTCGAGGAAGCAAAGAAGCACTGGGCAGAAATATGCGGAAAAAATTTAATAATAATAAGCGAAAATTTAGTAGTATTTATTTCAGAGATTTTCATTTTTCTTTTATATTTTTAAAAGGAGAATATGTGAAAGGGTAGAACAGGGAGAAAAAGGGCACACAGTATTTACCTTGGTCTTCGCGTATACATGGCCCGAAAAACGAGATTTTGAGAGCAGAAGATGTTTTGGGTATGGTTGGGGTGAAACTATTTCACCCAGTTTTATCTTTCATATTATATGGACGGTTGGAATTCTCATAACTTTTTAAAATTTTGTCTTCGTAAAATATACTAGCACAATGAATTATTGTTCTTATAGTTCCAGGATGGACTTATCTTTTGACTTGAGCCCGTTGCATTCGTTTAGTTTTTTTAACAGTGGTCGATCACGTTCATGTTGTTCGATTAATGGAACCAAAACATAAGGGATTAAAAGCTTTGAGACATTGAAAATAAAAAATTCAGAAAATCATTTGTATATATTGCTACTTTGGTTTGTTGATTAGCAAAATGGTAGATGAAACAAGATCAGTCTTTAACCAACATATCTTCACATTTTTGGCAAACTTATACCATATGCAATACTCATTTAAACTATGAGAATAAGAATGAATTGTTGACCCTAAAGGAAAAAGAATTAGGCATGAATGTAGATCACTTTCCACTTTGAAAAGGGTCCATGCCAATTTTGTTGACTCTGAACTGTGGAATCAATTGTGGAAAAAAAATGGAGAGGACATATGGTATGTGCCAAGAATGGTTAAATAGTCAAATAAGTATGATCCCCATGTAGATATATATTTTCTGCCTCTATGATAAAAAAATGATAATAAATAATATGTCAATACACACTACAATATTGTACAAGTTTTTTCGAGAGACGTAGTGGCGTAGCTATATCATATTCATGAGTGTCAAATGACATCCCTGAGTTGTGAGATATAGCCAACAAGTTCTAAGAAAATTTGACTTTTCAAACTTGAGTTATGAAACTTATAGCAAAGTGGCATGGCTGGAATCTCCAACATTGATTAGTTGATTTAGGACGATGAAAAAGAAACGTATCAAGGTTCCATAAACATATAAGATTCAATATTATTTGAAGATTCTTGCATATCTGCAACGATTATGAGTGCCAATGTCATTCATTATTTATTTCATAGCCAACTATAGTGTTTGATTTAGAATTTGTCGAATGAGAATGAGCTATAACATAATTAAAAAAATTATATTAATTTAAAATTTTAATTGTGACACTGCTGAATTACTTTCCTAGCTACGCTATTGGAGAGACGCACCAAAAAAACTTCAACGAATATTATATTCCATGCAATAGAATTCAGCCAAAATAAATAGTTTAAAATATAGCTGACATAAGCCAAGACCTAAAAATTACTCTTTACATGCACTAAACCCAACATGTGTCAAGCTTACTTGCGTCTTAAGAATATCACAAAAAACATAAGAAATGAGAAGGCATAACCCCAAGCACTTAATTATGGTAGGTATACCCAAACCAATTATTCACACAATCTAAAGAAAAAACGCAAATAAGTTGGTGGTACCAACAACACCAAATTAGGATCCTAAATATATGACATTATTGTAAATAGATAAACTATAAACCTAATGTGGACTTAGGGCAAACACCCCAGCCTAAATAAAAAACCAAAAGGAGCCAAAGTAGTGCAGAGCCCACGACACAAGCCCATAAACAGGCCTAGGAAGACCAAAGTCAACAGCAGCCAACATGTACCAAGTCGACCATGTCAATAACACTCTGCTTCCGCCACAAGTCGTCGTCAATTTTGCGTCGCCACGACACCACCGCTTTGAACACCCAAACACCTCTCACCGTCCAAAGAGCACTGTCGCCGCACAAAGAAAACCACGACATCTAACAAAAAATCCATTCACAAACGAATAGTCGATCTACTACCACGAACCAACGCTATTACTATATCGAGGAACCACGGAAGAAGACCTTTGGCATGTTGATGCAGCCACCCTAGCACCCCGCCACTTCGTTGAAATCACCACCAAGCCTACAAAACTTATGCCGATAAACAAACACCACAACCAGCAAAACTAATGGCTCTGTTTTCCCGTCTAGCAGCAAAAACCAGCGACCCAGGCATGGTCGTGGAGCCAACCCAGACTTGGAACGCCACAGAACGAGATGACTTGAAGAATGACGCACCGCTCTAGGGTTTCTCCCAAGGGAAAAAATATTCTATTTATATTAGAATATTCTAATTTGGAGCATGGAAGATACAATATTGTACAAAAAACTTTAAAAGCCTTCGAAATTGACAATAATCAATATTTTATACACTTGATCTATAGAACAGAATAATAAGGGGATAAATTTGTCACATACATGACCGTTTTATTAAAAAAAAATTATAAGAATTTTATTGAATACGTTTTTTGGATACAATATTATTGAATATGTCACTTCGGGTTACCTATATGGCCAATTGGTTTAGTTATTGACTTATTGTAGAGGATATAGAGCAGGGAATGGGCTTGGGTTCTGATGCTTCCAGTTAGACTTGAAATAGACTGACAGGTCAAACCTGAATTTTCCTGGATAATATTCTAGCGCATGGGTAATGCATGGGAAGCCATTCAAGGGTTTTAACTTTTACGTAAAGGGATCTCATGCAAATTAATTACTGTAATTGGTTTTTGACAAAATAATATATTTCGGCATTTTACGGAAATTGAACCACTGATCTCTCACAGAAAGTTCGGATGACCACCATCATCAAGTACCAATGTTTTAATCTTCACAATATTTAGTGTGCGCATCATATTGAATAGCCAGAAGCTCCGTGCAACCAAAGTCCAACGCAAAGTTACCTAAACTTACACTTTGATACCTCATCAGGCTCATCTCCAATACTCTTATGCAAGTATATGTCTATATAATAACAATTGTAAACAGTATGATGATGCCAAAGTAGCTTACATCTTTGATGGATGAATTAGAGATGATGCTACCCAATTTAGCCACACGACCCATAAGTCAAAATGTTATTTTATTAGGGAACTACTCTTAATGGTTTCAATTACACTCAAGATAATGTCCCTTTTTTTAGACAATAAAATATAAAATTTTACAAATAAGAACAAGTTGTTTGTAGGTTGTCATATATCAAAATTTTACTTTTATATTTTGTCTTATTTTTTTGTGTATTTAATTATTTTAATATTTATTTTATCCAAAAATACTTATAATTATTTTTTTCTTTTTAATATTTTTTATTTTGATTATTTGTTCATTCAAAAAAAAATTGTATTCAATTTTTTTTCCAACTTGAATTGATTATTCAATTTATTAGCACTACCAATCAAAATTCAATATCAATTCAATCACAAATTTAATAGTATTTTCGATACAAATTCACTAGAGGTTCCAATACAAATTGAGTAACAACTTCGTTACAAACTCAATAGTAATTTTGATACACATTTCATAACATTTTCTAATACAATTCATTCCTTGAAATAATAGTAACAATCCCCTATAACATAGTATCAATCCTCGAACCAAAAATACAATATTGGTCCTAAAAATACAGTAGCAATCCTCAAATCAAAAATGTAGTAGCAATCCTCAAACCAAAAATGCAGTAGCAGCTCCAGAAACACAATAGCAGTCCCCAAAAGCATTAAACACTGATATTGAAAATTTAAAAAATACGGCACTGTTACAAAAACATCAAAAATACTGCTACTGAAAAATAAAATAATAATGCTACTAAAGAATCAAATAACATTGCTACTGAAAAATATGACACTGCTACTAAAAATCAACAACCAAAAATATGAATATAGTTACTGAAAAATTCTAAAAAACATAACTCATATACTCAATCAAACAAAAACTACTCCTATTAGTACTATTGTTAGTCACAAAAATGTCACAAACAAACAAGATTGTCATCATCGATCCAAACAAATTTAAGTAAAAAATCATAGAATACAATGAAAACCTTTTTTTTCAGTTAACTACATAATAGTAATGCAAAAATAAAACTAATTGTATAGTAGCAATTGAGATAACCAAACAAATTGTATAGTAGCACTTTAGATAGAAGTTCTTAATTTTATATTTGCACATTAATAACCATTAATACATAATAGAAATCATGTATCTATGTTTAGATAGTGAATGTGTTACGAAACAAAAGAAAATAATATGCAGTAGCAGTGTCGAGTTATATAGTAGTAGTGAGTTTTAAATTATATAGTACCACAAGTCCTCCCTATCTATGAATCAATCAAACCCAAGCAACATGATTCGAAACAATTCTAACTCTAACTCTAAGCTTAATAAGCCAATGTTGATTCAAAATCGATTTGATTATGAAGTCTGGTTACTGTTACTAATGCATAAACATAGACAAATGCATAAACACGATTAATTCATACTCAGAAACATAAACAAATTCATTTCTGTTTCACAAATAAAATAACAAAAAAACACATTTTGATACCACCGACAATGATGCACAAAGGTGCAAAGTGTAATGTGCGGTGGCATGTTGCAGATTGCGACGAGTATTTATGGACATCGACGACGAAGTCAGAGGTGAGTCGATCAATACTCAGTGTTGCAAGGGGGACACACGCGATGATGAGGTTGGAAGGCGAGCTCATGGTGGATGAAGGTCGTGAGCGCGACGAGTATGGATGAATTTTGAGATCGTGTGGCCGATGCTGTGTTGGTGTGAGGTGGACATCAGAGTAGCTAACAATGGACGAGGAGGCCGATGCTAGGTAAGGCGCGGTGAGCACTACAACGCCTCTTGGCTGAGGATGGAGATCGACTACGCTTGGAGGTAGAGGTCACGACGGACGAAAAGTTGAGCCTAATTGTTCCTCGATCGTGCGAGAGGAAAGATGAAGGTTGCAGGGCCGTGAATCTACGGTGGTGAAGTGGAGGTCGTCGGGATCTAGCGGAGTTACAATGCTGCTACTAGAGAGAGGAGTTAGGTCGGCAAGAGGTTGACAACGTCGATGGAATTTCTGCAAGGTGTCTTCGGCGGAGATTTGTGCAGCGCAAAAGGCTGAGCTCTAGAAGACCAAGAAGCCACAAGGATGCATCGTTGCCGAAATTTGAGGTGGAGTTGCTACTGGGGAGAGGGAGAGGGAGAGGGAGGGAGAGAGAGAGAGAGAGAGAGAGAGAGAGAGAGAGAGAGAGAGAGAGAGAGAGAGAGAGAGAGAGAGAGAGAGAGAGAGAGAGTTGCTACTTTGCATACACGATTTCAGTTTAGGGTTTTTAATATATAAAAAGGGTAGAAATATAAATATGTGTGGTTTAACAGGTTGAGTTTATGCTACTGTGTTTTGGGCTTGTGGCCCATGTACGTCTTTTGTTGTCGAATGATTCTTTGCTGCCCAGGTCTGAGCAGCCACTCTTGCCCATTTTATTTGTTGTCCAATGATAACTTGACACATGTCTAGTTTAGTTGTTTCTCTCTTCTCAACTCTTCACTGTTTCGTTTCTCTCTACTTCCTTCACTCTCCACAAACTACTCATATCTCTCTCTTAATCTCACCGACGACATCTTCCATTAGCTCCATGATTGTTGTCACTTTGTTTGTATCATGATCACCATTCATCAGGACTCATCAAAATCATTAGTCTCTATGTCCAGCGATATATACCTTCAAACCTTCAGCGTTTATTAATAGCCCCTTATTAATATATGTTGTTGGGCAGATGGATGGCCAGAAAACAGAGTGAATGAGAATTTGAATGAGGAGTTGCTCCGTAATCAACTGATTTAGTATTGTTTAATTGACATTCAAAACAACCAACCAAACAGAGAAATGGCGTAAACGCCATGAGAAAGAGCTCAACCAAGAAAGGGATAGAGAGTGAATGGTTAAAAGCAACAATTATAATAACAGATGTCAAATTGTTATTGCCTTACAAATGAATTGGGTAGAGGGGCTGCCCACACATGGGTAGCCAAAAATCATCCTTTGTTGTCTAAATCACAACAACTATGTTGTGATTGAGTTTTTTGTAGTTAACAAACTTACATTGTCTTGTAAACCTTATTGTACATTACTTGTGTTATAATCCTTATTGTACATTGAGATAGTATTCTCATAGGTTAAGGTTTAGTGTCTTTATGGGAGACATAAACCTTAAGCACTATATATATAGGATTTGGTCCCTGCTCTAGCTATTGTCTAACACTGTATTCTGCCCCATAGAAGAATCGTTAATCAAGGATAGCTAGAGGAGAAGATCATCTAACCATGTCGGCTTCGTCAATCTCCAGAATGTGTATGTGTTTTAACTTCTTGATCTTAACTGATATACATGTTGTGTGTTCTTGTATTAGGATAGTCTTTATATTCATTAATTTAACATGTCCTTGAATGTTTTTTATTTTATTTTATTACCATGAGCGACTGAAATGGACAGATTAGTATACCAAGTTAGGTGGGTTTTGTCATTAGGTTTATCTTTGTCACCGTTAAAGCCCTACACAAACCTCAAAAGTCCCAAAGTAAAAGTCGGGTTGTTTCCATTAAACCGGGCAGTTTGTTTGCAATCTTAGTTTAATAGGGTTGCATTTTCCCCAATACTCGTTCCAAAGCAAATGTCAGCACATACGCAAGAGTCACAACTCACAAACTAGTATAGAAAATTGTTAATCGAAAATTGTGACTCTGCAATGTGTTTGGTTCGTTCGTAGCTAATACTTTCCCTATTACTGCGAGGAGATCAAATTGACAAAAGCCTAGCTAAACTTAGCTTTACGGCCAACTCCATCTCTTTTTACTGCATGATTTATACAGGTCATGCTCTAGCTAAGCTCACACAAAAAAAAGAGCATATTTGCGAGCGTATTCTTCTTTTGTGCATGATAAAGAGGAACATGTTACATGTAGCTTCCAAACCTTTAATCGATCTGTCCCAATTTCTCAACACCGCCTTTCCTCATTCATTTCTTTGCTCTCAACAGTACGTACCTTCGATCAATCATTCATGTCTGGTCTTGTTTCTTGATCGGTAATTACATGCGTTAAAAGAGAAGAGAAACATACGAAACAACTAACAAGAAGCTTTAAAATAAGAACATAGGTCAGGTTTTAATGCATATATAAATGTTCAATTTTGCTACCGACAATGATATTTTTTTTCACAAAAAAATAATTAGTCGAACCCTCGGTACGAAAAACTCGTACAACGGATTAGCAATCCACAAATGTATAACTCTCCAGGAATTGGGTTCAAGCTTTCCCTAGCCCCTTCTCATCAATGGATTCCTGACGTATACGAAGGAGTGCGGTTCGTTCGATAAATTCCTACCTCTCTATCTATCTCTGAGATGTTTGGATTTTTCAAAACTCCATGGACATGCGAAAGAGAAATGCTATCCCCACTCGGACCAAGACATAACCTTTACTTGTTCAAATAACAATTAAGGTAAAGCAGGGTCAGGAACAATGAATCTCTTTATCATTCTTAATTTTTCAATGTGCTCATTTAGTTCCAATAGAAAGAATATACGAATTGCGTTGAAAGATCAGGCGAAAGCAAACAACAATGATCGAGTATATGCATGCATTGTGCAAAAAAAAGAGAGTATATAAGCATATAAAGGTCGGACTCGGTGAAAATGGCAGAAACGGCAGAAAGAGGAAGAAGACGACGGAACATGCACTACTGAGTTTCTTCAATTATGACTCATCACAACGACGTCATTCTTTAAAGAACAAATAAGCTATGTAAAACAATATATAAAACAGGCTGTTAATTATTGCAAATACAATTGCTTCTCACGAAAAAAATGTAGTCTTTTCAGTCTACTTTTCTGTTGAAAAAAAGTTCGCCCCTTACGGAATTTTTTCTCTGTCTCCCCCACTGCTTGACGTTATCTATATAATCTTCACAATATATAACCAGGCACGGAGTGTGCTAAATTTCCTTTTGCTAGGAAGAATTTTTTTTTTTTTAAATACCTTATCTGCATATCAATTCATTCATGTTTACATCCTCAATAAGATCATACATAAAAATATAATCATCAAAATACATGTTCACTTAAATTGAGCAATAATAAATTGAAACAAGTCCAAGAAAAATTCAATTCAAATACAAACTAAACTATTTAAGTTGTGATATTCGATTACCTAAAACATAAAACTTATCGATAATAGCTAATGAGAATTAACTACGAAAGCCGAGAATGGAAGAATTGTTTGAGATGAAAGCTAAATGCAGAGTACCTAAATTGTTTTGCTGATTTCGTGTTTATACATTATTTTTGAGTTTATACATTTTTTTAGTATATATGTACTAATAATTTTTTGGTAGAAAATCTGGGGGCCGGGTGCTGCATGACCTTAAGTATTATTACACATATAATTAGTATCGATGGAAACATTCCTTGCATATATGCATATTTGCGTAGAGGAATTTTATGGTTCACGTTACAAATGTATGGAATCGACTAAGGCACTGTTCGATCTGTCCTTCACATGGATGCAAAGCCAAAAACACCCTACGCACGCCATGTGACATGCATATAACGAAGTTGGTGTACCAACGAATAACACCAGCAGCAAATTAGCCAGCTAGGGTTTACTGGTTATCCAACAACTGATGCTAAGTACTACTACAATCTCCCAAATAATGAGAGTACAATTGAAACTCTATAATTAGTTGGCCTGCTCATAATTAAGCTTCGAATGATTTTATATGTTAATACTCTCTCTCGCTCTCTCTGTAGATATATATATATATATATATATCTTCATTTGGAATTTCTTATGGTTTAATTTTTAATTAAGAAACATGTATAATGGTCCTTTTTCTCGATCGAGAAAGATCCCGAGAGCACCACCCAGGATTCATGGCTTGGTGGAAGACTAGAAGTCCATAGTATTGGTATTTGTAAGGTGGTTTCTTCTTGTAAAATGAGATTTACTTCTCTTGGCGGTTGACCCATACTGTCATATTTTATGCATGCCTTCAATTTTGGCCTATGATCAGATTTTAAAAGGAACATTGTGCTCGATCATGCACATACACAAAATTACAAGTAGGTTGTCGATCGATCTCTATCCTTGGGTGCGTGTGTGTGTACATATCATGTTTAATTAAAAAAGGGAGTTCTTGTTTGGCACATGGGGATGGTGCCCTATATTACTCCATAATTTGACAGCCGACATAGATTAGTATACATAAAAATATTTTGCTGGTACTAACTTTATAATGTAGTAGATAATTAGATTCAGAATCTAGATTCTAGAGTTGAGTTCAAGTTTCTTATATTCTAGAGTTGAGTACAAGTTTACATATTCAACTCGTGCTTAAGTGCGATATGTGTAATCTTTAGTGCTAATTGATCATTTGAAAGTTGAAACACATATAAGACCATATATATACACAGTTGTACGTTAAATGATTCAAGTCGATCATTGAAATGCAAGTTAAGCATTTTCCCAATACGTGCGTGTTCCATCTTTTTCTCAGTCATGCATGATGCATGTGTACTGAGTAAGTATGTAATCGATCGATTACAAACTTAGTTTGATTTACTATGCATCCATCATTTAAATATATGCACTCGCACTATATATAGCTAGGTAGATTCATGAATCCACTATATACATACATGATGACGATCGAAGTGTTTGCTTTCAATACCCGGCCAGCTCGATCGATCGAAGTTGACTTCTGATAAGAGTACAGGATCCAATATATATCCAACCAATATCTATTTCGAGACGAGAGTACGTAACTATATATTGGGCGGCCATTCGATCTGAGCCAAATGAAGAGTGCACGAACCAAACCAAATATTTCCGTGTGGAAGGCTAGCTTTCAAGAAATGAAAAGCAACGAACTGAAAACTACAAGACTTCCACCAAGTGGGATTATCATCATCACCATTATATTGATATTAATATTGATATGTGTACGTACGTGGTGATCATATGGTCCTCAGCAATATTATGATCTTAAAACGTACCACGGTTTGGATATAGACATAAATCCTCTAGGTGAAAACTAAGTGTAATGTATGCGTAATATAAATGGTTTTGAATTGTGATAACTAAGCTACAAAATCTGTTGTTACTAGATAGATTGATCATTGTGTTCTTGGGGACAAATTTCTACCAAACAGGCTGGTGTAGGGTATATGATTTGTTCCTTTTTATGAGAAATTATCATAAAATTTCAAGTTAGGATGATGGGTACGTCTCTACTACCATTTCTTTTTGGTATCAACAAATTTCAGTTTCCACCAATTTTATTCTGGCCCCAATAGATATTTTCCCTAGGTCAAGTCACAATTATATGTCGGTGGTCCAAAGCCAGCAAAAGTTGTACGTAGTTCGATCTATACGTACAGCATCTTCGACAATAAAGTTATCTATAGTTATTTTCAACTAAAAAATTAAAGAAAAAAATTCACGCATGGTGTGTAGTTTCTCAAAAACATTAAAGTGATGGCTAAACTTTAAAAACTATCAAAGTGATGTCTATTGTCTCAAAACACTATCAAAATTATGCCCGGAACATATTTCTGTCCAAACTCGGTTAAAAGTGCTGACGTGGCAGTTAGTGTTTTCAAATAGTTGGGGTATATTACTCATTTTTCCTTGTTAATTATATTATTTTTTTATTTATTTATTTTTTCGGAGACGACGATGATGTGGAGGCAAGCTCTGAGCTCCGATCTAGGGAGAGAGAGAGAGAGAGAGAGATAAATAAAAGAAATAAAAATTGTAAGGGCATTATAGTCATTTCACATGACTAACGGTGACATGTCGGCACTTTTAACCGAGTTTGGACTGAAATATGTTTCGGGCATTACTTTGATAGTGTTTTGAGACAATAGACATCATTTTGATAGTTTTTAAAGTTTACGCATTACTTTGATGTTTTCGGGAAGCTATAGGCACCATTGGTGAATTTTTCCAAAACTAAATGTAACTCATATGTTTTTTACTTCAATTTTGTAGCTAAAATTAAGTCATTTTAAATACTCGAAGCATTGAATCAATTGTTAGATAGTGAGACCATTTTTTGGATAATGAGAGATATAGCTTTTGAGCTATAACTAAAAGTCAAATGTACCTTAGTTTTAGCTACTTGGTTGGAGTAGTTAAAAATTATAATTTTAAAAATTATAACTTTTGACTGTTGGAGATGCCCTTAGAACTATCAGATGGATAATGGATTATTTATCTACAGAATAAATATCTATACTGTTTTTTGACCAAAAAATTGTTGATATAAGGCAACGTACATAAGTGTGCTAGTTTTTGCAAGCATTCTTAACGCATTTTCTTTTGGCGCTATATACGTATTAATGTATAATGTTTTTACATGTATACGTTCTTAATTATTGGCACTTTGGCATATAACCGATTTCAAATCTTCATCGATCTGTTAGCATGCATGTCTAGACAGCGATTGAACGTACTGGGATATATATATTGAAGAGTATATAGTTTCCTGATGGAAAATCTCTGATAGCGCAGATGTTTGGCTGGTCCTCCCGATCAAACAGCGAATCCAAAAAACACATGATGCTCGATAAGTTCATACAGTATATATTACTTCTGGAAACACAGATCTCTGGTAAAGGACCACAGTTCACTAATAATACTGCATATATAGTGAACCCTAATCAATCTCCAGCAGTACATTGCAGAACGTACACGAAGGGATCATAGAGCTGATCGATTAATTGGATTGTGGATGGGTGAGTGAGCTAGCTAGAGAACAGTGACCACAGCAAAGCTGTACGAAGTGAGGATGCATGCATGGGCATGGGCAAAGCTATATAGCGCGCGCCCACTTGTGATTTAGTTCTCTCCTCTCTCATGCGTTTTCCCCTCTAGCTTCGAGTACGTACTAATTGAATTGAACTTGAATGCTTTAGCATGCCAGCTACTGTGGCTGTTACTACAGTGTCTTGATCATCGACCTGTAGTTCTGGACCAGTCTAGTCGTTTATACATAAGAACCCTAGAGGGCAGAGTGTTGTATGTTTGTGAAAACTGAACAGAAACGAACATATATGCGTGCAGCATTATGAGGGTGGTCCTTAATTAAACTCGAATTCATGAAGAGTTGATGAGTAGGGCGGAGAGGAAAGTAGCAGTGACAGTGTGTTGCTGACTTGCTGTATATATGTTGTACCATGCACATCGTATACTGACAGTTCTCTTCTGCTAGCTAGCTTGTAGCTTGCCCATGAATTTCTTCAACACTCTCCAACCAACCACCTTAGTTTGCCTTGTGTAAAATGCACATGCATGCCGACGATCCATTCGAACTGTTCAACACATTGTCCAAACTTACTGTACGTACTATTGTTGTAGAGGAATGATAAAGGTTGAAACAGTCCACAGTAGTTCAAAAACACAGAAGATTAATATCAGAAGAAATAGTCCATAGTACATGTGAAAAAAAAAAATTATGTTAAAAAAATTGAACCTGACGTGAATCGAACACGCAACCTTCTGATCTGGAGTCAGACGCGCTACCATTGCGCCACAGATCCCTTGTTGATCACATCTGTCTGATCATATTTATAACAGAACATGATGGACCCCAAATGTAGTTGAACACAAATATTTCCAATAAACACACGATCCAAAAGAAACATCTTATATCCGGATTTGAAACTGTTTACGCACATCTAAGGTAGCGCACACACATTCGTAGCTAAGAGCACTCCTCTTATTGAACTAATCCACAAGCTTTAGACAACATCTTAACCCTTTATCCCTTTAACAAGGTGTCGGATGTGAAAAGCAAATTGCTCCGTAGAAAATTGAACGGAAATGTGCACATGATGCTTCTTAAAATGGAAATAGGATCTCCTCATCATGACCAAGATTATGTAAGGAAATTAACAAAAAAATTGTGAGCTAAGAAAAGCAACCAGTACGTATGGAGATATATTTAAATTACTGTGGGGATTCAGTTGCATTGTTACACCAGAGAAGAGCTACTACACAAAATGTTCAGTTGGGTATTCATTCTCATATGCATTGTAATCGTAATACAATCTCTCTCCCTTTGGTATATCCCTGTTTGCGATCAGTAACACCCGAGACTCGCCATTGACATCAAATCTTACACATTTTAGGTTCTGCCTCTTTCTCCCTTCCCTGTAACAAGTGACAGAAATATTAGTCATATTGCCACAGCAGCAACATGTCCATCAACGATTTGAAGACATTCAACCACCATATCAAAAAACAAATCCATATGCACCAATAGTCCTCCAAACTCATACATATATAAGAGGATGCAACTATCCGATCACAAATTTCAATTGGATATCAATTACATGGTTTTATACAATGTTATAAGGACACATATAAGGCAGAAAATTAGAAGCTGGAACGGAGGAAGAGCTTACCGTGTGTGATTGTTGATACCATTGATGAAGCGCGCAATGTTGCCATTCTTGTCAGGACAAATGACAAGGGTCTTTGAAGGATCAGCAGCTGAAAGCAATGTCATAATGCTATCCCCATCATCACTTTCACGGCTCCTCAAGTAATCAACATCTCCAGTATACTCGGTGATTATCGTCCAATCCTTTATAGGCTTACCAGCCTCAACCGTGAACCTATAAGAATGCAAAACAGCAATGAGGCAAGAGTCCAATTTTTTTTTTTTACGACAATATACATTTGTTCCCAAAACTCACCCTTCCTGAGGATCAAAAACAACCATGAGGGGTGGACATTCTCCTCTATCCATCATGCTTTTGCACAAATTCAAAGTTTCCAAATCTTCTTTAGACAAAACCTGAAACATATGAAACTCTTTAGGTCAATGTTTTGCTACCTGACATTCTATAACAAGCTGATAAACAAGTATTACTCATGATAAAGTAACAGATGATGTCACTAGTTCAAATTTACTACATTTCATACTAATTAGAACACTACCAAGAAGAAAATTCAGTTCATTAACTTAAGTATTAGAGCAACCACCATCTATTTGAATCTCCCAATATAAAACTTAGTTACAAACCACACCTACAAAATTACAATCTATATAAAAAAAACGATAAACAGTTTATATTGAGTCAAATAAATAACTGTTCTCTACCTGCATTCCTCCTTGTTCAAAAGCCGGATCATTAGCTGACCTCGGGGCCATCCCAAGCCTATAACTAAGCTCATTACGAAACTCAGTTCCAGTTGCTGTCAAAGCTGTTGCTAGTGATGCCATTTGTTTCAATCTCACTGCTGGATCCTCACTGGGACTATAAGGCAACATCCTCCTCCTCTTTTTGCTCATCACCAACCCACTCGCTCGCCTTCGCGTCCTTGGATTATCTATTAATTAACACCACAAAACAAACATACATTTCACATGAGTAACTGTATACCCAACACATTTTTCAATTTCCGACACCCAATTGTAATTACCTTGCTTTGTTTTCTCGGTTGATTCTGTATTCCTCTGAATCCGGAAGAAGTCAACGATTTTGGTCTGGATCAAAGGGAACGCTGTAAACACATACATGTAATTTAACATTAAATCAGTAAACCCACTATACAAAATGGAATCACACGATTGACAAAGATAACAAAAAAAAAGGTGGGTGAAAATTTGATGAAGACTCACACTTGGGTTGTTTCTGTTTGGAGCAACAAGGCCCAAACCAAGAGCCTTTAGGGACATTGACGAGAATGGGTCTGAGACAGAAGAGATGGTAACCTTTGTCGCAGCCGTCGCAGAGAAGAAGCTCCGCCGGCGAGTGGCCAGATCCACATTCCTCGCAGCAAACGTCGTCGTTTCCAGATTCGGATCCGGATTCGAAATCGAACCCACATTCGACTACCAATTTAGGTTTCTGGGCTCGAGTTCTCTTCCTCAGGGTCACCATTTTTTTGATCGGATTCTCTCTCTCTCTCTCGGCATTTAACAATGAAAAGGTTTCGCGCGCTATTTAGGATTTTACCGGGAAATGGTGTTTTTTGCGCCCTTTGTTTATTTTTGTTTGGCGCCCGCTGTTTTTGATGGGAATGGGCCGGGTCGGGTAGGGTGTAAGATCTCTTTTATGTGCTCGCCCAACTTTACATTATTTATATTAGCCCAACGACTACCATGAATAATGCAAAGTTGGGCCCGTTCTTCTAGAACATAAATGCAAAAAAAAAATCACCGACCCTCAGATTGAGCGAGTCGCCATTTTCAGCAGAGAAAGCATTTCGATTTCAGAAGCTGTGCTGGTGACCAAGCCCTATCTCCAGATTCAGACACTTTGAAGATGAGGGACGACGACGACTCAGGTCAAGGTCTTGGAGTTGTAAGTAGCTCAAAGCCTATAGTTGTTTTGGTGGAATTTCGTTATAGTTTGATTGGAATGGTTCGGTTTCGTTGTTACTATTTGGGGATGAAATTAGAGATTTTATAGTTGGAGAATTTTGATGTGTTTGTTTAAGGAAAAATATATTTCATATCTTCTCGGACGTGTCGTATTGATTTTAATGCTTGTATCTATTACTTAAGACCATCTATCAATGAAAAAGGATACAGTTTCAGATTATATTGTGTTTACGTTTATCCCGCAACTGTGTTGTAATTATTGTTTTTGATTTGGGGTGTTTGTAGCGAAAATGGAGGAAAATGGAGAGCAATCCGGTCAAGTCCCGGTTGAAATTCCCCAAGTATCCAAGCAGCGGGTGTGTGCTGCTAGCTCATCAGAAACTGCGGAAACCCCAAAGTGTATAACTGATAGCACTTTACCTGAAGAACTGTTTCACATTATCCTAGTCAGACTACCCATCAAATTCGTCGTCAGATTCACCTCTATCTGCAAGCATGGATGTCCATTATCAAAGACCCGAGCTTTATCAGAGCCCACCTCACCCGCAATCGTAAGAACTCCACTGACCAGAATGCCACCCACCTCATTTTGTTCCACACTTTCTGAGGTGAGGAAGATCTTTTCTCTCTGCACTATGATACCAATGATATTAGACCATATTGCAAGATTGAGCTCCCAATTGAGCTTAACGGAACTAGGGCAGAACTTCATGTCCGCGGTACTTGTAATGGGCTGGTTTTGCTTGATGATCACTACAGGGACAAGTTATTTCTATGGAACCTTAGTATAAGAAAGTACGTGACCCTCCCGGAGCCAAGTATTAGGTTGTCGAGCGACAGTGTATATCATTTTGTTAGTGCTCTCGGTTATGATGATGTCAGTAAGGACTATAAGGTTGTTACGCTCGCCGCAGTTTTTGAATCATGTGGTCCACCTGTCACTGTAGCTCAGGTTTACTCACTATCCAAAGGCTAATGGGGGCCGCCTCATTCCGAGCTTCCTAAATGTTGGATTCCTGCAGATATGGATCAGGCTACTGGCGCTACTTGCGTCAAAGGGGTGCTTCTATGGCTGGCTTGCAAGTGGATGAAGAGTCAAGATATTTTGTGGTGACATTTGATGTGGCGAGTGAGTCATTTAGGGAGATGAGGTTGCCCAAGTTCATTGAATCTGATCCTGATGAGATTGTGAGTGTGAGTGTGACACTGTCTTATTCTGGAGATGGGAAGTCTATTGCTCTGTTTGCAGCGCATAGGAGTGAGGAGGCTCTTGATATTTGGGTGATGAATGAATTTGGTGTGGAGAAGTCGTGGACAATAGTTATGGTTCTTGGTCCACAGGGTCCGAAGAGAATTTTGCCCAAGGCTTTATGTTTTACGAGGAATGGTGAAGTGTTGTTGGTGCTCAAGGATAACAGTGAGTTGGTTTCACTTGACATTGTGAGCAAACAATTGAGAAATCTTGGGGTTTATTGTGGCAATGCTCGTTCTGTTGACTTCTTTGAAGAGAGCCTTGTGTTGCTCGGTAGGGACAATGCAGTTTCTTACTGATGGAAAGTAGGTGAATTGATAACTTTACATTTTGATTACTTTTGCTCAAATGTATGTCCCTCTAATATTATAAGACCTATGTTTTGTTTGCCGATGGATTTACGGTTCTGAAGTTTATTTTCTTTCATCTGCAATGCATATTCATTATGTTATTAGCTCTCTGAATGCTATGCTGTCATGTTGCTGTCTTGTTTTTGCAGACGGTCATTTTGTTTCTAAATTTTCACACTGCAAAAAAGTTGTATCTTAAAGTTTTAGGGATGATATCTTGGTAACATTTATAGGTCAGAAAGAACTCTGCCTTAATTTGCATATTTGTCATGTTTGACAGACATTGCTCAAGTTCATCTGAAGCATATCTTTTAGTGACTTTCCTTGGTATCTATCTATTGATTTGTCCAGTAAGCCACAATGGCTATTGATGCCTATGACAAAGGCAAGTACATGAAAGTAGCCGTGTTCGTTCACAGTTGTTGTTCTTCGTTCATTCTGTATTTGCATATTCTTTTAAGCTTTCAATATAATTTGGCCAGGTTCGCGCGCTGACGTTCATCGGTACCTTAGAAAAATTGACCGACTTCAGTGAGTAGATCAATACTATCAACTAACATAGTATATCGCCATCACTAGATATTTGAAACATTTTTCTCAGTAGTAGCAACTTCGGGACAAGTTTGAAAACACAGGGTACGTTTCGTGTGGCGGACAATTTTGAGTCACTCAATTATTAATACTTGAGTGACTCTCCCTTGGGTGAACTTATACAACACTAGCGTGTCTCACGTTGGCGAGGTGAAATTGAGATAGAGTATGACTAGAGAACTTGGAGAACCCAGAAACCAATTTCTGGAATACAGACGATACAACATAAGCTCTTGAGAGAAAGAAAAGATACAACATATATAAACAAAGGAATTAAGAAGATGAAAAGGTCAACACGCATGCACTTGTGAAAGCAAGAACGAATCCATGCTAGAACCCAAAACCCATATAAGATTTATCAGTGATAAAAAAAGAGATTATGACCTTGAATCTATTTCAAAAACCCAATTGATAAACTGTTGTTGTCTTCTCATATAGACCAAAATCAACTAATAAACATACCCATACCCAGATCCAAGGCATGCAAGACAGATACCCATATCCAGAATTCAAGTTTTGATGAATTCGAAAGTGAAAATCATATAACCTAGATCAAAGGCATGCAATACCCAAACTTAAATTAACCGAAATCTGAAAAATTGATGTCGAGAGTGAGAAATTGGGAAGAAAGATGATTGTGATTTGCTGCAAAGAGAAGAGAAAATTATGTGGAAGAGTTGTGAAAGTCGAAGGAAACAGTGCCGAAATACCGTGTTATTCTGGGACAACAAGATGGAATACTCAGAATAACACCAATTCAGGAGCTTGAAATGAAAACACGGGGCAGGATAACGTCATTTAAAGTTTGTACTGGGTGCTGGCAAACGGAGGCCAACTCAAAAAGAACCCTCAATTTAGTGCTGTACCAGCTAGCACGGTGAAACAAACGTATCCTAAGGTAAACAATCTTTGCCACACCGGAGAGAACCCACCGTCGTCGTCATACAGAAGTTTTGTTAATTAATAAGAAAAAATGTTAGAATTGTCACTTATGTTTAAAAGAATGAAATTCACACTTATTTTGTTGAAATTGTCATTAATATTTAGACGAATCGATAATTTGATTATTTATTATGCCGAATTGATTATTGACGTTATCAATACTGTATCATTAGGCCACATCATTATATATATCAATTTGGTCATTTAGTTAAATTTTAACGTTAAATAAGTAACCTATAATTTTAGATCATGTACTCATTTTAGGGATTAGGTTGTTGTGCACTCAAGGTCTAAGAGCATATGCATTCATGGGAGGGTCTGCTCCTCCTATTTGAGGAGGAGCAGACACTATTCATTAAATAGGAGGTGCAGTTCCTATTTTTTGCGCATCGGTGCAAAAAAATAGCACTTTATTTTACTGTTCATAAATTAATTTTTATTTTTTAATTTTTTTAATTTTTTTTCAACCAATACATAGACAACACGTGGCGTTGTCTTATGAATAATTGAATAAGATTTCGGGTAAGATTTCCGACCAATGGCGAGT
The DNA here is from genome assembly GCA_946800695.1 of Geum urbanum. Taxonomy (NCBI): domain Eukaryota; kingdom Viridiplantae; phylum Streptophyta; class Magnoliopsida; order Rosales; family Rosaceae; genus Geum; species Geum urbanum. The sequence continues at coordinate 41,146,042 of OX327017.1, read as the reverse complement.
TGACACGTGTCACACCGACAAAACGTTATCTTACAAATAATTGTACAAAAATTTCGGTAAGATTCCTGATCAATCACTTGGTGACACGTGGCACTTTCATGTGTCATTATCGTGTGAATAATTGCCGAAATTTTTTGGTGAGATTTCCGACCAGTCAGGAGATGCCTGATCGATGTTTAACCACCTTCAAAGTTACCCTATAATGAACTCAATATGCTTGTCAATGTAGTACAATAGTATAGGGGTCAATCCACAGGGAAAAATGAGACTTAATATTCTAAACTACGAACAGACGTGAAAGTCAGAAATCTGACAGACTCGACCACTGGATAAAAACACAATTAACTAAAATACTTAGACTAAACCAAAAATCACGAAATTAATACAGGACACTATAGACACAGTGGTGGACTACCACTCAAATTTTCAATGTAATCGAAGTTGGTTTGGTTGTTGAAATAAATTCTACAAACTAGATTACGAAACTGAAACAGTAGCGAAATTTAAAGTAAAACGAGAATTCAATAATATAATGGGTTAAGGGAAGTGCTATCCACCACCGTCACTCCATCTAGACGACAAATGCTTAACTAAACAATGCAAATGTTATGAATGAAAGACTCCCAGGAAGGTCCCGAGCTGTAAACACAACCTATTACCCAATCCTTATGTTTACAATGTTGAAGGTTTGCTTATCAATATTGTTTATCCTTCAAGGAACTCGAAGTCACGGACTCGAATTTACCAAGAGCAAAGCATTATGATCTAGAAAGGGTTTGAGAATCTACAAGGCTTCATAAGTACACTACGGTCGTGTCTCACTAGACCTAGGGTTTCTTATACCAAGCATGTATGGGTTCTACAATTGAAACTTGAGGAAGGTAATGATCACCAACAGCCCTCAATTTTCTTAGAATTAGATTCCTAAACATGCATACTAAGCGTGCACTCAAAGCATACATAATCAAGAGTCATCGCGGTATAAATAACAAATAAACCTCATTCAAATAACAAAAGCAAAACTTAATTAACGTGCATAAACAATCTAGATATCATGAACGGGGCTTCAAAATAGCCCATTAACAATGGATTTTAGCTCCTCATAGAATCAGAAATTAAACTAAAATAATCCATGAAAGAAATTGATACAAACGAGATAATGAAAGATGGAAGAACTTGGCTGCCCCTCTTCATTTTCCTCCTTGCGTCTTCTCTTACTTCTCTCTCAATAACTCTCCTTTCAAACTGCCGAACTCCCATTTTCTTCCTCACGTGAAATCTGATTTTTTTTCCTTTGATTTAGTCTTTCTCTTCATTTAAACCAAAAGGCTGATTTGGTTTGGGTTATTTATTCCCAATGGGCTGAATCCACATTCCATAAGGCCTTAGTAATCCATCTTCATGTTGGACTTGGCCCATTCATCCCTTGACAACCCATTTCTTCTCCTCGTTGGACTAAGAAAGCTCAATTACACATCTTTTATTCATTTTTCTCCAATTTCCTACAAAACAAATAATAATATTAATTTACTTAAAAACGTAACAAAAGAACTAAATATAAGGTTCGGTTAAGCACATAATTATGCAGCTATCAATGCCATGTGTCATCATCATCAAATTTCAGATAACCTAAAATCGGCTATAAAAGGATCATCGTGCTTCATATATTCTCACACCATCTACGACTTTCTTGCTATTTCTTCAAACATTTCTTCACATTCCAGCATCAGTAAGATGGATCCTTTTAGTTTAAACACTTTTTTCACAAGGAGACGACAACAACGCTGGCAAAATGCAGAAATAGCTAACGCCTTCATTACTAAAGTGGTCGTGGTAGCTACAGCGTTCGATGATGAACCACCTCACCGCCGTCCAAACCAAGAAAGTAAAATCATTATCCTCACTTATTTTTTTGAGCGGTGGCCCAAATGGCTTGATTAGTCGCAATGGACTTCAAAACCTCATCTCGTAGCTCACTACTAGGAGCCATGGTTTTTTCCCCCTTTTTTCTTGCTTCTTTTGCCGCCTTCACTCCCGGTGGTCTAGGGGGACTCGAAGGACATTCGCAGTTACTCGTTGGTGTTGCAATCACCTCATCCTCATCCAAATTGACGGTGGGAGACATTTCGCTAACGGTAGGAGTAGTAGCTTCGTAGTTGTAAATATGTGGAGTAGTAGCCGTGGTTTCCCTAAAGAAAGGATGAGTCTTCACCACTTCCCAACATTCAAACTTCGAAAACTCTTTCTTTGTCTTCGACACAAACCACATTTGAGCTTTTCTTAACTATAAAAAATAACAAAATTTCTATGTCACAATTTATTTATGTTTAATGGAGATGACAACATTTAGTTCATAAAATCAAAATAATAGACATGAAAAAATTTCTAGGACTTACTTGATCTTGTGGAGAGGTGCCGGATGGTGGTGGATTCCTTCATGCATAACTAAGAGTTTCGCCCCAAAGATTGAAAACCGACTCCAACTTAGTAAAACGAGATGAAATTGCGGTTTGGGTCTGATCTTCCTTTGTTGATTCACCATGACCAATCACCCAATTTTTGATATAATTGGCATAGACTTTTTCTCACAATTTGTCAACTTTTTGCTTGTTTCTGGTGATAGGATCAATGCTAACATGCATATAAGAAATGCACAATTGCAAATCTTCCGAAGCAAGCCAATTCGACATTTTTTTGGAGAAAAAAAAACGCAAATGAATGAGAGAAGAGATGGAGGGAAATGATGAACTTGTTGTGCACAAATTGGTGTGGAAGGTTTGTAAAATTGATGTACTATTTATAAGAAAATTGTAGTGTGGTCTTTGTAAATTTTTGAATTTTTTTTGGAATTTTTTTGTGCCGAAATTCTGGTCCGCCCGTTAGTTTTGCAGGAAATCCCAAAATGACCGTTGCATTTGAATCTGAGTCGTCATATTCAATTTTGTAATTGAAATGGACGACTCAGAGCAATTGACCTTTGAGGGTGAAGGTGGATCTGATGTGCGCCACGTGTCGCGCTCGGATTGGCTCGTTCCTCACTGTAAAAAAAATATATATACTTTTACAGGCACGTATATTACACGCGCCGTAAAGAAAAAAAATAACCAGGCAACCTAGCGTCGCCAACGTGCGTGGACTCCGCCAGGTTGCTCGTCCTCTCCCACGAGCAACAACTGTTCTTCACCATCGTCAACGTCCGATCGCTGGAAGCAGACGACACCGCTGCACCACGTTTTCCTTCTTGCTCGTGTTATTGCAGCTGGCCTCCACGGATTTCGCCGGTTGCTCGAGCAAAACCGGAGCCCGGTGCACATACTCTAAGCATTCCAGGACTATTTTTCAAATAAAGATACGTGTCACGTTTACATTGATTATAATTGTCAACATTTTCTTATGAAGGCTCAACTTACTATAGGGTTATTGTGGTGGACTACACACACCACTAACATAGACATAATATTGGTCTCACCGCGTCTCCGTCATCGGTCGTCTTTATTGATTTCATCTCCGCGGCTGACCAACTATGAAAACCATGAGCACATTTCGCAAGCTCATAATCTTCAATTTTACTGCACACTTGAATAAAAGACGAAGCGGAGGAAAATAAAATACAATGTTCATTTCGGCGCCGGGGCCGGGGGGGGGGGGCATGTGGTGAATCAAAATCGGGGAGAGGCTTGTTCGGAAAAAACTGTGGTGGCGCATGCGGAGAGAAAGAAGGAGCAGTACAGTCCATATTTCCCGGCATCTGAGAAATATTTTATTTGGAATCAGATACGGTGACTTGTCATAAGCTTAATCAAATTTTTAAAAAAGTTGTCTTTTCAACCAATCAGAGACTGTGTTGACAATTTTAAAAATTAGTCCCATAATGTTTAGCCGTAGGTGCATGGCAGAATTTTCCTCATTTTAATTGGGTTCATATCGGTACTTTTTCTTCTGTAGACCACGTTTGTTACTTTTTCTTCTATAATTTTAGACAATGATTTAATGCACTCTTGCGTTACTTTTTCTTCTCCAGCTTCTTCCCACGGATCCCCAAACTCCCTTCAAAATCCACTTCGTCTCCACCATCGACTCGCCCAAGTTCACTCTCACCTCACCTCGTCTCTAACTCGCTCCAAAATCATCGCCCTCGAAGTCGAGTGGAAGCCCATCCGGGTCCCACCAGCTCAATCCCCCCACCGTTTCTCTCCTCCAGCTCGCGTGTCAACTCGGCCCAACCGAACTCGGCAGCGCCACGGACTCAGTGGTGGTGGTGTTCTTGCCCGACTTGGACTCCATTCTTCTACCTCCGATATGGGAAATGTTAAGGGACGTGCTTGTTTCGCATGAGATTTTGAAACTGGGTTTCAGGTTTAAGCAGGATTTGGTTTACTTGTCAACTTTCAGCTCTCAGGGTTGTGATTTTGGGTTCGATAGAGTAATTAAAGCTCTCAAAGTTTGATACTATAAGATTTACCCAGTTGGTTTTTTTTTTTTTACAAAGTTCAATGCTTTTTTACCTTGCTCTGTTTCGTAAATGATAATGTGATCAAGATAAATCAGCAGCTTGCTTATGGATACTTCGATATGTAATATGTTTCATAGGAGATGAACCATTGTTAGTAGAACAGTTTCATCATTGCAAAAAAATGTCACTTTTTGCTATGATATATTGATGTCTGGTATATATTCGAGTGTAACTACTAGATTTTGAGATGCTCTAGATTGAGATAAGTAGTTAACCCGAAAAGGGTTGTATTGTAGAGGGTATGTTGGTACGTTCTATAAGAGAGAGGTTTTTGGTTATAGGTGGTGCCGTTTTTGGATATTACGAGCATATACCAGCATCTACAACACAAGCAACCAGGAAAGAAGGCGCCGAAGGAAATCAAGAGTTTGGCAACTATGTGTAAAGAGCTCCTTGGCATTTCTCTTTCAAAGGTTTGATTTTTGAAATTTATGTTATTTGAGCTTTGATCAAGTTTGTAATTTACTCTACAGTATAAATATCTGGTCTTTAAGTACTGAGGCAGAGCGGTGAGATGTGCATATTAGTTAGTTTTGTATTTTTTAAAGATTCATACCAGATAAGGTCATAAGATGTATACTAGATAAGATCACTCTACAATTTTATCCCAAATAAGGTCACATGAAATTAAACCAAAAATAGATAGAACCTCAAAATTCAATCTAATTATATATATACCATTGTATATAAACATAATAATCATTCACAAAATCATCTACTCTTTCATTTGTTCAAACTCAAAACCTTAGCAGATCAATTCATCCTCTTCATTCGCAGCTCTCTCTCTCTCTCTCTCTCTCTGAATTGTCAAGCCATGGCCGCTCTGCAATACCTTGAATCGTCTCGCAAATCTGTACAAGAAGAAGCTATGGGCCTATGGCATCAGCTCACTCTTAAGCTCGAACAGTTCGTTGTCTTCGCCGGTGCCTTCGTCGTCTTTAAGCTCTCTCTCTCTCTCTCTCTCTCTCTCTCTCTCTCTCTCTCTCTCTGAGCGCCGGAGTATAATTTGTGGTAGTGTTTGTTTTGTTTTGTTTTGGTTTGGTTGTTATGCAAAAGTTGTGTTTTTGTTGTTACGTACATAGTTGTGTCTACAATAATCTATGGTAGTGTTTACGTTAGTTTGTAGTAGTGTGTACAGATTGGTGTGCTTTGATTTTTATGCAGGATTGGTGTGCTTTGATTTTTATGCAGTAGTGTCTACAATAATCTGTGATAGTGTTTATGTTACTCTGTGGTGTGCTCTGTAGTAGTTTGTACTATTGTCTGTGAGTAGTATACAGTGTGCTCTATAGTAGTTTGTAGTGTGCTCTGTAGTAGTATGTAAAATTGATGTAAGTAGTATATAGAATTTATGTGAGTAGTATTTAGTGTTTTGATAGTCTATTTTATTTTTTTGCAGAGATGATACAAATGGAGGACCCTGAGAAACCCAAAGTCCAAACAAAAACACACTATCCGAAGATAAGCACAAGTGTGTAGATGACAATGTACTACTTACATTGTGTTAAAAGTAGTACCATGAATATTTTTAAGTAGTACTTACTAGAGACAGCAGTAGTGTTAATATACTAAAATATTTTGAAGTAGTACTTTCTGTTATGAAATAGTAGTACATATCATATTTTGAAGTAGTACACTAAATATTATGGAGTAGTGCTTATTGGAGACAGCAGTAGTGTTAGTACACCAACTATTTTGAAGTAGTACTTTCTATTGCGAATTAGTAGTGCTTGCTATAGAAATAAATAGTATATTTTACATTGATATAATGAGATGAACCCATGTTTTTTAATAGTAGTGCTACTTTTGTTGTATGATGAGTGTACTATTATTGTTGTTGGTTTCAAACACAAAGCGTTGTCACATACAAAAACGCACAATTGACGAACACAAAATCACAAACCGAAGAATAACAAACTCGAATTAGTATGTTAAACAAATTGCACAAGGGAAAAGTACATTACATTAAAGTAGTTTGTATTATATAATGAAGAATCGCATTGTATGTTTGTTTATCGAAAAATATTTGATGAAAGAGATTCAGACCAAGTATACTACCAATGACTTGTATGGTTGTACCAACTATATCTTGTGACTAATATAGTATATGTAAAGGAAATGGACATGCCTCGGCAAAATTATCTGTCAAGGCAGAATGTACTACTGTAAACTAGTGAAAACACCACATGTGACTAATATAGACACTAGTTGGAAAAATTATATGTTCAAGCAGAGTGTACTACTGTAGACTGGTGAATACACTAACTATGAGTAATATAGACACTGGTTAGCTGTTGATGACTTTGGTATATGTCAATATATTGTGTCTTCCTTTTTCGCCACAACGACCACATCTGATTGGCCTCGTCGCCTTCCCACCTTCAGCGAAAGACTTCATGCGAGTATCCTTTCGACGACCAGATGAGATTCTTGTCAACGGAGGCTTCACAATGGGCAGTTCATTAAGAGCATCATGATAAAACTTCTCAATGTTTGGTATTGGTTGAATACCATGGCTACCAATATGAAAATCAAACAAAAAATGCTTACAGAACAAAAGTAGTATCCTTAATAGTCATCAGTAATGCATTCACTCAACACTAATAGTACTATCACATAACAGAAGTAGTACTATCAAGTCCAAACACACACAAAACAAACGGAACAGCTAACTAGTATATTCAATGGGATGCAGTAGTGTACTCACTAAACACTAATAGTACTATCAAGTCAAAACACACGCAAAACACACAGAACAGAAGTAGTATCCTTAATAGTTTTCAGTAGTGTATTCACTCAACACTAATAGTACTATCACATAACAGAAGTAGTATTATCAAGTCCAAACACACACAAAACACAAGGAACAACTAACTAGTATATTCAATGGGATGCAGCAATGTACTCACTAAACACTAATAATACTATCAAGTCAAAACACACACAGAATACACATAACAGATAACTAGTGTGTTCAATAAGATGCAGTAGTGTACTCACTCAACAGAGGTAGTACTATCAAGTCAAAACACACAAAAAACAGCTGACTAGTGTGTTCAATGGGATGCAGTAGTGTACTCACTCAAAAGAGGTAGTATTATCAAGTCAAAACACACACAGAACAGATAACTAGTGTGCTCAATGAGATGCAGTAGTGTACTCACTCAACAGAGGTAAGACTATCAAGTCAAAACACACACGGAACAGATAACTAGTGTGTTCAATGAGATGAAGTAGTGTATTCACTAAACAGAAGTAGTATTCACAGTCTGTAACATCCTATAATTTATACGAAATATCAAAAACAAATAAATCAGCCACATCAATCACACAAAAACACATAAATCAAAAGAGAAAACATACAATAATATCAATACAATGCGTCATACATAATTCAAAGTACCAAAATCAAATCGAAAAACTGAAATTCGAAATCGGTTTATCGCCGGAATCAAATCAAACAACACATCAATCAAACAAAACAAAGCATAAAAACATCTGCAGGTGAACAAAATGGAAGCCTTACCCAAGCTTTTATCACCGGAATCCTCTGATTCGCCGGAACTTCTTCCCAAAAAATTCGCCGGAATCCTCTCTCTCTCTCTCTCTCTCTCTCTCTCTAACACACAAACACAGAGATGATGGAGAGAATCGAACTTCGTTTTGGAGCTCTCTCTAGAACGATTGTGCTCTCCATTTCTCTTCGTTTCGGTTCAGCCGTTTGGTTTGAATTCAATTTGAATTCAAAATCAGTAGATAGTTTATATATTGAGGGGCAATTTTGGAAACTATTTTTTTAAAAGAATGTAATAACCTTATGTGTGTAAAACTTATACAATAAACTTATGTGTAATCTAAGGCCTCTAAGTGACCTTAAGTGTAATTTTCTATTTTTGGGTAAATTACGTATAACGTCAGTTACGTAAGATTAGTTACGTATAAGGTCACCTTACTTTTCTTTCATAATTAAGGCCATTTGATAAAACAAAAAACCTTGAAGTTTGATTAATTTACGCTGAATGCCATTTCTCTTTTCCCTCTTCTGCTTCACACCAAATCAGAACGAAAGCAAAATTCAAACCTTGCCCAAGCCCTAGCAGAGCTCCATTCCCCTCTTCACTATGATTCTGATCCCATTCCACATACTTCCTACTTCGAATTCCGTCACAGCAGCCCAGCCTCCATCTCCACTTCGATTGCCGTCGCCAGCCTGTGGTTTCCGATCACCAACGAGTCTGACGCCGTCCGACGCCACCCCTACAGTCAAACGCCACCATGTCCCTCCCTCAATTTCAGGTCTCTCTCTCTCTCTCTCTCTCTCTCAGGTTTGATTCTATGTCTCTTTCTCTAACACTAAGGTCCTCTCCCCCTCCCGGCAGCTTCAAGACAATGGCTCCTCCGGCTTCAAACCCTGGCCTTGGTAAAAAGTGCAGCCCGAAGCAACAAAGTGCAGCTCATGCAGGTGAGGGATTTAGTGTGGATCTGTTGTGTGTAGTGTGTAGTCCTGTGCTGAATAGTTTGTTGTTTGCTCTTAACTAGTTTGTACTCCTGTCTTGAGTAGTTTGTACTGCTGTCTGTTAGTAGTGTGTGGATCTGTTGTGTGTAGTGTGTAGTCCTGTGCTGAGTAGTTTGTTGTTTGCTCTTAACTAGTTTGTACTCCTGTCTTGAGTAGTTTGTACTGCTGTCTGTTAGTAGTGTGTGGATCTGTTGTGTGTAGTGTGTAGTCCTGTGCTGAGTAGTTTGTTGTTTGCTCTTAACTAGTTTGTACTACTGTCCTGAGTAGTTTGTACTGCTGTCTGTGAGTAGTGTGTAGAACTGTTGTGTGTAGTTTGTAGTCCTGTGATGAGTAGTTTGTTGTTTTCTCTGAACTAGTTTGTACTACTGTCCTGAGTAGTTTGTACTGTTGTCTGTGAGTAGTGTGTAGAACTGTTCTGTGTAGTTTGTAGAATTTATGTAAGTAGTATGTAGTGTTTTGATGGTCTGTCTTATTGTTTTGCAGAAAATGCATAAATCGAAGACCCTAAAAAACCCAAGGTCCAAATCAGATCGTCATTGAGAGGCTTCTGCAATATCATGGCTAAACTGCATACAAAATTGCCATAAAAAACAGTGAGAATCTTGCAAAAAACACCATTTGGCAGTTTCATATGGTTGTTTTCACAAGGCTTGATGACATCTGATGATTCCCACAAATCAATTGACGATATCACAAGAATCGCAAGATTTTGGGATGTTGAACAGAGAGCATTCTTGATTGGTGGGAAGAAACATCATCTCACAACAGATGATGTGGAAAAAATCTTTGGTCTTCCAGCTAAGGGTATGATTCTTCTACTTTAATGTGTTAGTACGTTTGACTTTTAAGTGATTCTTCTAGTTTAGTGTTATTTACATGTGTTTTGTTTCTGATCTTGATGCTCCAGGCATGATCCATGATATGGATTCCAAGACTGAGAGAAGACGCGATTCAAGCTTCCTCCAAAGATACAAGATTCAGGATTGTATGCCGATATCAAAACTTGATAAGGCTCTCGAGATGGCTGCCCTCGGAAAGAAGAATGACAACGACACTGCAATCTGGTTGGTTATTTATGTGTTGTCCACATTCTTCTTCGCTAACTCCTCTTCCATAGTCACGTGCAACATAATCAATGTGGCTCAAGCTTTAGATGGCCTTCATAATTACAATTGGGTGAAGATGGTTCTAAATTATCTGGAGAAAGGGCTAGACAAATCGAAAGAGAACCCGACTTCTCTTTCTGGTTGTTTCCCACTAATTATGGTATGCCCTTGTTCCCTGGTTGTGTATCTTAATGGAGAAATCTGTATTGATCTCTAATAGTGTATTTGTAGACATGAGTAGTATATTGTGTGGTCAACAGTAGTATATAGTGTGGTCAGCAGTAGTATGAAGCGTGGTCAGCAGTAGTATATATGTTAGAACAGTAGTGTGCTTGTGTGATGTGATGTGGTCTCTAATAGTGTATTTTTTCTGGAACAGTATTGGGTTGCTGAAAGGACAGCAATCTATGAAAGAGTCGCATCAAGGAACAGTAGTGTGCTTGTGTGGTCAACAGTAGTATATAGTGTGGTCAGCAGTAGTATGAAGCGTGGTCAGCAGTAGTATATATGTTAGAACAGTAGTGTGCTTGTGTGATGTGATGTGGTCTCTAATAGTGTATTTTTTCTGGAACAGTATTGGGTTGCTGAAAGGACAGCAATCTATGAAAGAGTCGCATCAAGGAAGGGTTATCCTCTCAGATTTGCGCACTGGAAGCTGATGAAGCTGCACACTCAGTTAAGCAAGCTCTCTGACGAGGAGCTAGGAGAAAAGATGCAGATCAAGAATGAGAAGGTACGGGTGAAGGACGACAACTTACACCTACTTGAAGAGAGCATGGATGCTCCATCATTCAATATGTGGGTGAGTATCAACGTTTTGAATTCAGTAGTATATACATTGAACACTAGTAGTATGTACTGTTGTCTAGAGTAGTGCTTCCTGTGTTCTGTTGTATGAATTTGTGCTTTGTGATTTAAAAGTGAAGGAGGAAATATCCAGGGAAGAGTTGATGGAGAGGGAGAAGAGAGCCCAGGAGAACCTTGTTGAAATCATCGCTTCTCTCCAAGATATGGCAGCATCACAGTCATCTCCAACACAGAAGGAGGTTGACGACACTCAAAACATGATCGCCAAACTTGAAGACCAAAAAGTGAAGATGGCAGAGCAAAATCAATTCTGGATGCAAATGGTCGACAAGTTCATACGCGAAAAGGATGAATGCGCCAAGAAAGTGGAGATTATGAAGTCGAAGATGAAAGGCAAGACATCCACCACCCAACAGAACTCCTTGAAGGAACGAGATGAAGCTTACAAGCTGCTCGGAGAGGCCTATACCAAGATTGCTTCGTTGGAGTCGAGGAACAAGGAGCTTCAGCGTGAGCTAGACCAAATTAAGCTTATGGATTCTCAAGTTCCTTTTTCGGAGGGAAACAACTCAGCAGAAGAGGAGGTCATTGACTCTATCTGATATAGTGTTTTTCTCTTATTTCAATTTCCAGAACGCTTAGTGTGTTGTTTCCAATCTGATTACAGAACGAGAAAGAAACTGAAGAAGAAGAAGAAACTGAAACAGCAGAAGGAGAAGAAGCAGACGAAGAAGAGACACAAGCTGAAGAAGAAGAGACACAAGCTGAAGAAGAAGAAGCAGTGGAAGAAGAAGCAGAAGAAGAAACAGAAGAAACAGCAGAAGAAGAAGCAGAAGATGAAGATGAAGAAAAAAATGATGAAGAAGAAGAAGCAGAAGAAGAAGAAGGTGAAGAACAAGCCGGAGATGAAGAAATCAACATGGTATGTTGTGTATTAGTGCATTTACTGATTTAATTTCAGAAATCTGCGAAAACATTACAACAGTTTATTGCATGTGCTACTGTAGTTTTCACATAGTACTACTCTAGGTGTTGGATAGTACTACTGTACTGGGACTTTGTGCATGCCTGTAATACTATAGTTTTCAGAATGTACTACTCGTTGATTTTTTTGTTTGTTTTGAATTTGATGATAAGCAGGGCAGCAGTGAAGATGCATATGAGATTAGATCAAAATTTAAAAATGATAGCATGGCCCTCGCGGCGACATGACAACTGAGGTCGCGGAGTGGGAAGGTTGAAACAAGCAAGCGGAAGTCACCTCCTTCGATGATAAAAGCTGCAAGACCAAGAAGAGGAAGACTACAACAAAGGACCCGCTTTATGATTACTGAGTTGCAAGAAGAAACACTAGAAGCAAAGCAAAGCCCAATTAGTTCTTTATGTTCTGTTAGGTTTCATGTAGTACATTCTTCTGTTATGGTCTGATGTACTGAATACTAGTAGTTGCGTTGTGTTTAAGTAGTACCCAGGATGTTTGTTAGTAGTACTTACTAGAAACTGCAGTAGTGTTAGTAATACACTACATTTTTGTGAAGTAGTACTTTCGGTTGTGAAACAGTAGTACTTACACACGTGTTGAAGTAGTACACTTAATGTTTTGGAGTAGTGCTTACAATGGACAATAGTCATGTTAGTACACTAAATTTTTGTGAAGTAGTACTTTCTAATCTGAAACAGTAGTGCTTACTCGATTAATCAGTAGTATGTGCTACATTTGTTGTATGATGACTGTACTACTATTATTGTTGGATAGTACTAATGTAGTTGGTTCCACACACAAATTGTTGCCGCATACAAAGAACAATTGACCAACACAAAATCACAAAAACCGAAGAACAACAAACTCGAATTAGTATGTTGAAACAAAAAATCGCACAAAAGAAAAATTACGTTAAGGTAGCATCTATTCTGTTCAGGCCGAGTGTACTACTGTAGACTGCTGAATACACTACATGTGAGTAACGTAGACACTAGTTAGCTGTTGATGATTTTGGTACACGTCAATCTGTTGTGTCTTCCTTTTTCGCCACAACGACCACATCTGATTGGCCTTGGCGCCTTCCCACCTTCAACGGAAGACTTCATGCGAGTATCCTTTGGACGACCGGATGGGATTCTTGTCAACGGAGGCTTCACAATGGCCGGTTCATTCAGAGCATCATAGTAAAACTTCTCAATGTTGGGTATTGGCTTAATACCAAACTCGTAGGCAGCCCTGTAACTTCCAACATCATAGAAATTCTCGATGTAAGAGTAAATGGACTCAATACCGGCATGTTGTATAGCAGCTAGTGCATGGGGACAGGGAAAAGAATCGATCTGCCAATGTCGGCAACTGCAACTGTATGCCCCGAGATCAACCGCCACAATCTTTAATGCCTGGACTTCATACAAAGTCTCACTAGACTTTCGAACTATCCAGTGCCTCCCCACATTCATCCTAGCCTTCAAAGTCTCCTCCATTTTAGGACACAACGTAGAGGTCCAAGTTTCTGATCTCATCTTCCTTTCAGCCATCATCACCATCAATTTCTGTCTCAAACCCTCCAACATCTCAAAAATAGGAAGCCGACGCAATTCACGTGTCCAATTATTGAAAGATTTAGCCACGTTGTTGGACATTTCCCCATATCTATTACCTTTGAAGAAGACGTTACACCACTTCTCCAAAATCAGTAACCTCAAGAAGTTCCTCATAAGATCTTGACCAGAAATCAACAACTTCCGAAGGTTGAATTCATAGCAAGCAACTGTTGGAGAGTATGCCACCGTCATGAAATCATGAATGATGGTTTCCACGTCATAAACACTCATTTTCTTCTCATAAAGCTTTTCCACATTCTTTTTCAAGTGATAGAAACAGTAGGAATGAGGAGAGTCGGGGAATGTCGTAGCCACAGCATCCAATAACCCTTCATGTCGATCCGTGAAGAAAGTAATGTTCCTTCCTTGTGGCGACAAAATAGTGTAGAGATGATCGAAAAACCACTTCCAATTGGATTTATTTTCAGAATCCACAACAGCAAATGCAAACGGGTAGAATTCTGCAAATTTTTAAGAGATGGAGTTAGAAAAAAAAACACTTGGATACTTATTTCTATCACATGGAAAGCACTACAACAGTTGGTTGAAAGTACTACTGTAGTTTTCAGAATGTACTACTCTAGTTGTTCGAAAGTACTACACTACTGGGACTTGATGCATGCCAACTAAAACTTTGATTGTACTACTGTAGTTTCCAGAATGTACTACTCTAGTAGATGGATAATACTACTCTACTGGGACTTGGTGCACGATAACTAAAACTTTGATGTCTGTAATACTGTAGTTTACAGAATGTACTACTCTAGTTTTTGGACAGTACTACTGTTACTAGTTTTAGACACTATCCCTGAAATTGAAAAACGAACCTTCGTTCCCGTTCTTTCCAGTGGCACAGAGCATGTAACCCTTGAACTTACCCTTGAGATGAGCAGCATCGACAAACAACATAGGCATGCATGACATGAACCCCTTAATACAGCCACCAAAACATAAAAAGAAGCGTTCAAAACGTCTAGTGAGCGGATTCACCTCCAAGATGCAATGAGAACCGGGGTTGGTAGCCAACACCTGCTCACGATACCACGACAACTGAGAGTAGGAGTCACCTTCGTTGCCCCGTACAGAACGTGCATCCAACTCTCTTGCATACCAAGCCTTGTGATAGGACACACATGCAATCCATAAGAAGTTTGCAATGTTGACATGATTTCTCTCGGCTTTACATAAGGATTGGACTTCAACTCAGAACAAACAATGGACTTGATGGCATGAGAACCAAGATGCTTACTCTTTTGGTCACGAATACCAGCGGTACATGTATGAATGTTATTGAGCTCTCGGATGACAAAAAAGTTATTTTCCCTACATCTTAGAGCACGAACTTTCTAGGGACAGCTGCCTTCATTCTGAGAACATTGTGCAACAATTCTATTCTTGTGATTTCTGAAGTACTTGAAGGTAAAACCAGACTCGAATGCATAACGATTCAGCTTTTCCCTAAACTCGACAACACCACCTTCAAACTTTTGATTGACATGGCTGATATAACTTGCCCATTCATTTGTCAAGTAAAGAATCAGAGCTTCTGGCCTAAAGCAAGACAAATAATCATTTGCATCAAGCAATTTATTTGAAGACGACGACGTGCAAGTCAGAGAAGAAGAAGCTTCATCAAAAGAGGATATGTCGGAATGCACAAGAGTACCCGAACTACTCTGCCCACAATCCCTAGCAACAATATCCACAGACGATACCTCAAGTTCGATCATGGTCTTCATCATTAATTTCAAATCCCTATCGCAAGATATCATGCAATTCGGATAGCGTGGCAATGAGAAACCAAGAGTGAAAGAGTACGGTCTCAAGCCAGGAAGACGCGATGACACTTCCATCACCATATCAATGAAAGTTTTAGTAGGCGTAAGATCAAACATGATTGTTTTGTCGATGTAGGTGCACTTCGCATACAAATCAAAATCCATAGATCCCAATCTGCAAATCAAAACAAAAAATACTTACAAAAAAGAAGTAGTATCCTTACTACACATCAGTAGTGTATTCACACAATCGGACACACAGAACACACAGAACAGCTGACTAGAGTGTTCAATGGGATAAAGTAGTGTATTCAATCAACAGAGGTAGTACAATCAAGTCAGAACACACACAGAACACACAGAACATGTAACTAGCGTGCTCAATGGGATGCAGTAGTGTTCTCACTCAACAGAGGTAGTACTATCAACTCAAAACACACACAGAACACACAGCACAGGTAACTAGTATGTTCAATGGGATGCACTAGTATAATCGCTCAACAGGTGTAGTACTAACAGTCTGTAACTTGTCATAATTTATACGAAATATCAAAACACACAAATTAGCCACATCAATCACACACGAACACTAAAAATAATATCACTGCAATTCGCCATACATAATCCAAAGTAGAAGAATCAAAATCGGAAAACCGAAAATCGAAATCGGTTTAATCGAATCAAACAATACATCAAATCAAACAAAACAAAGCACAAAATATCTACAGGTGAGCAGAATGGAAACCTTACCCAAGCTTTTATCACCGAAAACCTCCGATTCGCCGAAACTTCTCCTCCCAAACTTCGCCGGAACTTCTCCTCCTAAATTTGTCGGAACTTCTCCGCCTCCTCTCTCTCTCTCTCTCTCTCTCTCTCACTAACACAAACACCCAGAGCTGATTCGAATGGATGAACACAGAAGCTCTCTCTAGAACACAGAAGCTCTCCCTCTCTCTCCGTTTCGGTGGTGTTTTGAATTCAATTCAATTTGAATTCAGAAAATATCTATATATACGAGGGACAAAAGTGGAAACTGAATTTTTTAAATGATTGTATAATGACCTTATGTGTGTAAAACTTATACAATAACCTTATGTCTAAACTCTAAGTGACCTTAAGTGTAATTTCTTATTAAAGAATCAAATATATAGGGTAAAGAGTCTTCTCAAAGAATGAACAACTACTTGAGGTATGCTGCGTTCATCTTCTAAGGTCTTCAACTTCCATCGAATCTGATTGCGTTTACAATGAAACTACTCTACCATTCCACAATGGTCTATTAAAAAAATGCAAGCATAATAATGATCATTCAGGTTGACTTAATACAGAGCATGTAGCATCAGCATAGATTTCATACTCATGTAAAAGAATATTGATATCATCAAGTTGTGCTAATTGTTAATCAGTGTTGGGTGGGTTTTTGAGTCAAGACTTGAGATCACATACTAGTTCATTGTGAATTTAGCTTTGGAGTTTGAGTTATAAAAGTAAATAAAACAGGTGACTTAGGAACAGGTATCTTTTCAAGATGTGGTGGAACGTGGAAATCTAGCTTGGGTAGTATCCGTAAAGATGTTCCTAGATAACAATTTTAGATTCTTGAAGAATTGTTGTTACCAGCTGACTTTGAAGTATACTCGTAGCTGATCAAAACTTTCGAACTAAAAGTTAGTGAAGATCAGCTGATGTCAAGATGTACTAGATGCAACGGTAAGTTTAATCAGAAGCCGTTGACAACCGAAGAGGCTGTAGAAGCTGCAAAAGGTTTTCAAAGAATCCAGAACTGTTTGTTTGATAAGAATCTAGAGTTTTGGCAGTGCATGGACTGCAACCAGCTTTACTGGGAGGTATATATATCTTTGAACTCTCCACCCTCTCATCTGGACTCATATCCAGGAAATTAGATCACATTGTACATTACAATTTTTTATAATACATTTGTTCATATGGATATTGGAAAATGGCACTATATTGAGCACTTTAGAAGCACGCTTTTGATAGAATGTGGCTTTTACAGGGAACTCAGCACCACAATGCAGTCCTGAAGTTCATTGATGTTTGCAAGTTGAACGAGTAAGTTCAGCTTTGATATCATTGTGCACTAATGTGTTAGTGGCCTATTTGTGGCCGCTTACATTCTTTTACGTCTAAATTCAGATCTCTTTTGTAATATATTCATGTCGAATTGATCCAAGTAATCTAAATCGCCATCCACATATTGATGGTATTGCTTCATGTCCCACACTAGATACAAGTCAGCATTGATCTTGAAGTATAACTTGAAATCCAAGATTCTGTTCGATGTAGAAGTGAATGTTGGGGACAAATTCTCCCGAGTTAACGGGTTTAAAAGTTTGAATCATTTTCATATCCAAAGCAAGGAATGTTCAGATTGACTATTAGCTGAATGCTTGGCCTAACTTTTCAATCATCTTGCATCATTGTCTTTTAGAATAATATATGAAACATAGACTAGCAAACTTGTTAGATTTGCCATGTTAGTTGTTTAGGTCTTCAAGTTTCCTTTAAAAAAAATATTATGTAACTTTTGGTGTTGGATAACCAAGGCACCAAAAATTGTTGTAATTAGGGCAACTGCGTTTAAAATAGTTGATTGTAGAATTGTTGTTAGTTTAGTTAGATTCAGGTGAAGATATGGGGAACCTTACAAGAACTAAACTACTTATTTAGGTCATGACTCAACAGCAGGGATGGCCATGGTCGATTTTTGAATGTCCTCTGGGTCCATATGTTCATTTTCTTCTTCTGGGTGGAACTATCTTTGTTGGACCAGCCTGTATAGGTTTTCCTTTGTAAAGAGGAGGAAGCCATAAGTGGAATGCGCGCCCCTTTCCAATTCTTTGCCTTGATAAGGAATGCCTTCCTACTTGTCCATTTTAAAAAGCATCCAAGAAAACTTTCACCACATTCTTTTGTGGGGATCTTTCAAGTATTTACACAACCAGATTTAGTCTATAACTTGGGTCATTTTATATCATAAGTCAGTGAAGATTAGTTCGAGTAGGAGAGTTTTGAATTTGAAACCTCACACTAGCAACTTTTCCTGCATGAAACCGAAATTGCTAGTAATCTTGGTTAGCCACATGATCAGTCGATACGGCTGAAGTGCACACGCTCAAGATGAACAGCCTCACTTTTACACACAAATCCAGTGGGCGCACACCTATAAAAAAAATATGTCACACTTGTATGTGTAAAAGTGAAGCAGCTCACCTTGAACTTGTTCCCTAAGAACTTTCGAAAATGATTAGTGAATACTACAGTGAACATATTTACCGGTGGCCCCGGTCTTAACCCGAGCTAGCCATGCCAAAGATGCAAGACTCTCCCCGGATCAAACCCGGCCCTCACTCATTTTTCTCTCTGATGGATTGAGGAAAGTAGAAGAGAGAACTTAAAAAGACAATTGTCCTCACTCTCTTTCAAATGCGAACCATTATCATGCAGAAAGGAGCACCTAGATTCCAATATTAGCTTTCACCAAATTACTCGGTGTATAATAGACTGACACATAGTGATGGGCAACACTATCATAAAAATAGAGAATCACTCTCGCTGGCCTGTGCCATTTTATCTATAAAAAACTCAAATCATTGAGACAACCCTAAGCAACAAGCCAGGTTAACGACAAGTCGTAAAATGCCAAGCGGGATCTCTACATGTTAACAGGGGTAGAGCTTTGGCTTAAACCCTAATTGAACTCGGAAAAAATCTTATAGGTTGAGAAGTTCGGATAAACACCGCCACAAGCGCACGTTCTTTTTCTTCCTCAAATCACTGTTTATTTCATCACTGTTCTTACGATGGGATTGTACTTGAAGCATGGAACTCGCAGCCCTAAATATTCTCAGTTCTGCTCTTCTCTTCTCTCTCCTCAGCAAACTTCGCCGGGGACACGTTTCGAAACCTCATGAGCCAAGCTCACTCTCCAACCTATCACCTCCCGCCACGTCTCCGTTGCCGCTTCAGCAGTGACAACTCTGCTTCACATTGCCGCCGTCACTACGATGAGTTGTACTCTGTGATTTCTGTCTAGTACTCCACTGAGATTTTTCTTTCTTTCTCGTCGTCTTTTGCAGGTCATCATACTTTGGGCGCAAGCTTGGTCAGATTAGCAAAGACCTCGCTTTCTTTGCTTTGTAAGTTCTCGTATTAACCCTAACTATATTTAGCTAAAGCCTAATGCTAGAGTAGCTAGCTTAGATAAGGAGCTTGATTAGGAAGCTACAAGCATATATATATTTGGGGAGAAATTGGAGATTTAATGTGGTCATTCAGTCATTGTCTTCTTCTTTTCCTAGATAGGTGATTAGATTTGGAGTAGACATCTATGCAAAGTCCACAAATTAGGAGAGACATTTCTCATTGAAAGAATAATAATTGAAGAACAAATTAGTGTACTTTGGATTATAGCAAAATAGTAGGGCACTACTGGAATACTAATGATATCGATACATCTTCTTGGTTGAACGAAAAGAAAAAGAATATGCAAATAGTTGAAAAAGGGAAATAAGATTTATGGAGCATAAAAAATGAGCCTAGCAAAATTCAATTTTTCATTTTCTGGTCAGAAAGAAATCACTAAATTCTATAGAAGAATCATGACATTGACCATAAACTATATAACATTATCAAAATAAATATTATAGTCGATGACCAAAAATCGTCAGAATGTTCACTATTTTCGCTGACTATAAGTATAGTCATCGGCCATAACATTGTCGAAAAAATGTTGTCAGCCATACTATAGCCGATGACTATTTTTCATGTCGTCAGCTATAGTTGGACTATAATTGACGACTTTCGTCGGCCATAGTTTTCTGTCCGGCCAAAAATTTTGAACGGAGAAACTATAGCTGACGACATTCATATATGAATGTCATAAGCTATAGTTTCTCCGTTCAAAATATGATTAATGTCGTCGGCTATACCTCCAGTTCAAATTTATTAATGTCGTCGGCTATAGTCCCAAATTTGAAGAAAAAAAAACTGCAAATCTGGATTTCTATTCCCAGAAATCAAGATCTGCATTTCCTAATTCATCAAACCGGCCATATAATCACTTCACCATCCATAATCACTTCACCAAATTAAACATGCATAATTTCACCAAATTAAACAAAATTACAAAATTTATTTCACAAATTCTAATTATATCTCTCCCTTTTTTAGCGGAGAGAGGGAGGCAGCGGAGAGGCTAGGGTTTTTTTTTTGCGGAGAGAGAGAGAGAGAGAGAGAGAGAGAGAGAGAGATCAGAGAGAGAGAGGAGCGGCAATCTGGGAATATAAACCTGATTACTATAGCCTTAGACGATTTTTATACATTATGTCGTCAGCTATAGTATAATCGACGACATTATACATTGTCAGCTATAATCGACACTATAACTGACAAAAAAATCGATGACTTTTTTTTCTCTCATCGGTGTAAAAATTATAACCGACGATACAATGAATCATCGATTATAGTATAATATAATCGACGAAAATAAATTTTGTCGGCCTATTTTTTTTTAAATTCGTCATGTTTGTTCTCGTGGTGTAAAACTTTATGTGCATGCATTATTTTCAAATATTGTGTTTATAGAGGGATAAGAATGTGCGTATATATATAATGATGCTGTAAGCATTGAAAGACAAAACTACCCCACACACTGCACTCATTCTCTCTCTCTCTCTCTATCTCTTCTCATATAGTTGGCCAACACATGGAACCACACCACATATACCATCTTCGCTCGAGTAGTGCTTCCTTCATATATCTTTGCTTTTGAACCATCTGCTTACAAAAAGTGGTTGATTTTTTCTTCCTCTCTCTCTTTCTGAAAGACTTGGAAAGCTTTTCATCTCTTCCCTTTTCTCCTTCTTAATCCATGGACACAGCTCACTGGCCACAGGTAAAGGCAGCTTGCTTTCTTTTCTCACTTTTCCTTCATGAAATCATGATATTTTCTTCTAGGGTTGTGTTGTTTTCAAAGCTCAATGAACATACCTCTAGCTTTAGTTCGGATTCTGAAGATTTAACCCTCTTTCTTGATTGTTAGTTCTAAAGTTAGCTAGACACTTTTTCTCTCAACAGATGATATAGATGTTGTTGCCTAGTTGGTTTAGTTCATTCCCTCCACTAATACCAGAACTTATTTTGTTGTTGTCGTCGTTGTTATTGTTGTCTTGCTTAGTTCTTTCATTTTTGTCTTGGAAAGTTGAAAGTAGTACTACTGCACTTTAACCTTTCTTAGTTTTTTTTCTCTCTTTTCTTCCCATCATCTGATAAAATAACTAATTCTTTTGTATGTTGCTGTGGTGATCCTGAACCTCTCTTGACTCTTGTTTTCTTCCTTTTGCTTTCTTCCCCCGTAAATCTGTTTTAATTTCTTGGTTGACAAATACTTGTGTGTTTCAATGACTTCAATCACCACCAAAGCTATGGCCTTTTGCTGTCTTTGTGCTTATTTTTTGATTTACTTTTTCTATATTTTATTAGTTTCAGGGAAATAATACTGGAGTGGTTAAATCCATGGGAGCTGAAGGTTCTGATCCAAGGTCTATTTCAGAGAGAAGGGGAAGACCTCCAAAGGATCATGCTTTAAATTGTCCAAGGTGTAACTCTAGCACCACCAAGTTCTGTTACTACAACAATTACAGTCTCTCGCAGCCAAGATACTTCTGCAAGACTTGTAGAAGGTACTGGACTGAAGGTGGTTCCCTGAGGAATGTTCCGGTGGGTGGTGGCTCAAGGAAGAATAACAAAAGGTCTTCGACTTCATCACCATCATCACCATCATCATCTTCGAATCCAAATAAGAAGCTCGCTCATCATGATCTGGTGTTGACCCAAAAAAGTGGTGAAGAGTCTCGAAACCCTAAGAGTACTACTCACCAAGGCCAAGACCTCAACTTAGCGTACCCGCCAACATCTGATCAGGACTATGATCATCACCATAGCATCTTTAACCCCAGCTCCTCTGCGCCTCATAATCTCTCAGCTATGGAGCTTCTCAAGAGCACCGGGGTGAATGCATCTAGGGGTTTGATGAGTTCTTTTATGGCTCCCATGTCGAATACTATAACAATGTTCTCCACTGGCCTTCATGGCTTTCCAAACTTGCAAGAGTATAAGCCAAGTCTTAGTTTCTCTTTAGATGGGTATGAGGGTGGTTTTCTTCAAGGGGTTCAAGAACCTAGTCATCATCATCAGGCAAGGCTCCTATTTCCTAATGATCATCAGGACTTGAAGCAGATCCCAAGCACTACAGTTACTACTACTAGCAGCACTGAAGGAGATCATTCTGTTGGGTATTGGAGTGGAATGTTGGGTGGAGGATCATGGTAAAAAGATAAACACAATGATCAAGAAGATGGTGTTTTTGGTTTTACTTTTCCAATGGTGGGTGGGTTTGATTAGTTAAATAACAAGTTAATAGAGTATATGTGGGGTTGTAGTACGTAATTCTCTTAGGACTCTCTCTCTCTTTCTGGCAACCCTTTTTTATTTTCTTTTCATGAAGTAAGTGAATCTCTTTCTCTTTGAATTTGTTTTGCTTTGAGTACAAGCTAGCTAATGCCACTCCAATGACCAATGTGCACGTCTGAAGCTTAGATTTTCGGTTGGCTTCAAAAGGGTCCTGTGATCAAAGATTTAAGATTATGAGGAGTACCGTTTGTGAAGATCTAGAGAAGCAAGGAGTGATGAGTTAGTTAAATTTATGTAAGAATGACTCGTGTTATGTCTATCTTAGATTAACACAATGGAAGATTGTGTGGAGTTTGATTGTGTATTAGCTAGCATTTTGATAGTGGAGTGAGTTGGATGATAGTGGGTGTCAATCCTTTAGTAGAAAAAAAAAGCTTCTCCTTTTGTTTTCCCCTTCTTTCTTTTTGCTTGGCAACAGGTCAGAAATGTCAGGTCTTTTCAGAACCATTTGGGTCGGACTTTGAGAGATTCTTCCACCCAGTAAAGCTATCCTCCTTCATCATTAAGCCACGAGCTTAGTCGTAGTTGAGGAATGAGGATCATGAACAACTTGAACAAACATGTATGTATGTAATGCATGCATGTATGTATGTATGCATCAATCCATCATGACCTATCTCCCACACATGGATGTTGTAATCCGTATGTATATCGAATAGCAACGTACGTCTCCATTGCATGCAGAAAAGCAATTCGTGACTCTATTTGTGTGAAGCAATATTTGCATACAAATTTCTGTATTTATTTTATGTTTTTTACACACACTGGTATGCAATGCTTAAAATTCACACAGATTCTGAGCTGTATGCTGTAAGCTGTTTTTCTAGTCATATCCGTACATATCTCCATCATATTCAGAATCGAATAACGTACGTTCAATTTCAATTGCCGGAAAATTTATCACGTCCGGCGCCGGTCATCGTCTCTGTTTTCTTGAATTGGGATAATGTAGGAACTATGTGCTTTGTTTATAGGTTAACATCATAAATAGGAATGGTTGTCAATTAGTTAACTAACTTGGTTAATTAAGTAGTGAGGTCTAGCTAGCTGAGCATGCCAAGGGGAATAATCTTCTCCATTCTGCAAAATCTTCCTACATGTAGACCCTTGCTATTAATTTATTAGACCACCTCTTCTTTGATGGTCTGCTTGTGATTCTTAATTAGCATGCACTAGGATTCGTAAAGTAGGTGGATGAGGAGGTGCAGCAGCCCCAACTCGTCGTGTGTCGTCAAGTTTCCTTTTGCTTGTGCCAGTTTGCCCTAGCTATATATACATGCATCTAAGCTATACACCATCACAGAATTAGCTAGCTATATGATACATGCAATTGGTCCAAACTTGAATTGGGTGGAAATATTTTGACAGGGGTTGTGAACTATTTTTGTGCAAGAGGAACAGGAGTGAGCATCCACGGATAAAGAAGACGAGGAATCGATTTGCTTATAGTTGGATGTCGTGAACAGGAAGACACTCATATATCCGAGGAAGTCTCCCATTCCAACCAGGAAAGAGTAAAATTAGACTGCATTTCCTCGTCTCACTTTGGAAGATTATTAAGTCGAGAAAAAGATGCAAGTTTATTAGGGTGATGATCACATAATCTACTGGGGACGTTCGTGTCTATCAGATATCCAAAGGGTGCGGTGCTCCATAGATGACTATTTCCGATGTCACAAGCCTACTAGGCGAGACCGGTTTCTAGCATCCCATAAAGCTGCTTCCAAAGCTGGAGGAGCCTCTGAGCTACAGTGTTCTTTGTTTACCTTATCACCTCTGTTCTTATTGCTTGATACTTCACAAGTTTCAAAGCTATATATGGTTACTTAACAAGTTGATAAACTTGTAGATCCACTTGAGCATGGCAACGAGTGGATCAACATTAAATGTGTAAAGACAAAGTCCTCCAATCTGCATTGAACCTATCTGAAGTATGCAATCAGCAATCATTTGCGGTTGAAACACCTAGAAACAAAACAAGACTTGTAAACAGCCATTGATTTTCACACTTGAGAATAACACACCATAATTGAGTTGAGAAATGCCACAATTTTATTGACACATACATTTGACGATGAACGCATCTACAGCGTTGGACAATGGGAATGGCACGACTCAACAGCAAGAAACAATGAACAATTAACGGATGCCAAGTTTGATCTGTACAGCACAAATATATGGTATACTTATCTGCATCAATGCGAGTGAGAGGATGGACAGTTTGCTAGTCGCTACCAACCCTCCTTAACGATTTTTGACTTCTCGAGTATGAACTTCCCTTCCTTGTACTTCTGTGATGCCTCATAAGCTCGTTCATACTTCCACCCCAACACCTCATGGCAATCACCGCAAGAGACATCAGCGACAGTATGCAGACCAGTCGTCAGATGCCTATCTTCCTTTGCCCCAACAACTATATTCATCGCGTGGGAGAACAGAAAAGCTCGGCCATGTTTTCCCTAGACAGATTTGTGGAAAACAATGTTCAACTGAACTAAATTCTGTCCAAAACTTTCTGTCATAGTCTATAATAAGACGAAACAACACATTCATTTACTTCTCATAAGATTGGAGTCATAGATCAAGCTCAAACAAGCAAATATAAATTCTTATTCATCCTAATTCAGCATTGCTATATAAAGATTTATGTGGAATTGGTTTGCTACAAGTTTACAGAACATCACGCGCCGAACAGAGCAATCTTAGATTTAATTTCAATCCAATTCATCTTTCGTTATATGCTAGTTGAATCTACATCAGGATACAGAAATTGTTCTTACATTGATTTGGTTCTTTAGTTTCACTCTTACATTGATCAGATCAAACAACAGCTACACACATACCAATTGTAAAATTTCCGTACAAGATCATTTTACCTCCAAAAGTTTACCCTGTTTCTATTAAGAATTTGAGATTCCACCTTTTTCATCAATCAACAATCAGAAGTGAGATAACACATAACAACAACAAGAACATGAAACAAGTTAAGCTTTAAGGTAACTGTGGCTCTCACCTGAAAAGCCTTGGAAACTATATCATCATGAAGTGAAACATGGTTCCGGCAATTACAGCAGCTGTACAATCTAGGCCCTACCAAATCCACCATTGATCTAACCGATTCAGCTCTACACCCAAAACTGCTCACCGAAAAACCACAAAACCAAAACAAGCCCAAATTACAGTATTACACACAAGGATCAGAGAGATACAGAGAGATAAAGAATATGAAGGAAAATAACAAAACTTTGATTACTAGAACAAACCCAGAAGCCTGAAAACCAATAGAAAGATGAGAGCAACCGACTGTGTTAGCGTGCAAGATTAGATGACACAAGGCTAATCAAATATTCCAAAAAGTACTATATATATAAAAAATAAAATTCAGAGACTGTGAAAGGGACAGGATTTGCAATAAAGGATAAGCAACATGAACATTTTTCAGAAGATATAACTTTAATAAATGACTGTAAAAATCACAGAAAAATAGTCTTTGATGGAGAAGGTAAAAAACCCATTAGGTTATTTGAGTATTGTAATGGAGAAGGATGAGGATCTGAGCTGGAAACTCATGTTTTTGAGCTTGATCTGTTAATTTGGTCGAGTTAAAAATGGAGTACTTGAGCAGTAGGAGGACTTTCTGCCATGTTTTTTTGAGCTTGATGACTTCAACTGGTTTAGTCATCGGCAAGTGTGTTTTAGTTCTCTCACGCGCTTTTAGAACGAGAGTGTTGAACACGTGCGAGTTCATATTGTTTGTTGCCTTGTTGGTTTTGTCTAGCATCAATCATATATGGGTCACACTCTGGACTTAACTTTTACCTACTACATTACTAGAAGATGCAGACTAATCAGGCATGAAGTTAAAAGATGTAGAATGTAGACTGGTCAAGAGATTTAGTCAGCTGTTTATACCATATAAATAGCTATAGGAATCCCAAATCTTGTAGATGATTGGGGCCTTGCAATTTTTAGAATATAAATGGCTTTTCATGAGAAGTTTCTCTGTAATTATATATTGCTTTAACCATTTCAACATGGATAAGCACCAAATATACTACTGCTGAATGCCCCAATGGCAAGTTTCTCAACATGTAAGACTGGCTAGTCAGGCCAATAGGATCTCAAAGCTTGTTAAATGATGAACCTCAGCTTCACATATCTAGAGCATCAATTAAGGCTAGGCTGAACAGGAAGAGCTGTACTGGTTTGGTTTAGTATCTGTTTTGAACCAAAAGATCAGAGAGCAAAGAAATTGTTTCATTTGGTTACAAAAAACATATGAACTTATCAAAAAGTTCCACACCGGTACAAAATTTTACTTGAGCAAATGGTGAAATCTACCACAAAAATTTTGCTCAAGCAAAACTTTGTTCTTGCTCAATCAAGAGGAGTAAAATTTGCTTGAGCTCTTAATTAAGCAAGAGCAAAGTTTTGCTTAAACAAAACTTTTGTGATGGACTCCACCATTTGTTTGAGCAAAATTTTGTACCGGTGAGGATGCTCGAACATATTGCATACAACACATATCCGTTCTGCATTTCTATTGAACTAGCAGAACCAACAAGAACATATCATATATACAAGCAAAAACATAGACCTTCCAATTGATGGAGTTATTTATCAGTACAGAAGTATTTCCTTGAGATTCTTGATAAACTTATTAGTACTCTTTGACAATCTTTGCGCTCTCAATTATTAACTTGCCTTCCTTGAACATCTGTCTCTCATCGTAAGCTCGAATATATTTCCATCCCAATTCCTGACCAAAATTGCTGCAGTATATGTTAGCAATGGAGAAAACACCAGTAATCAAATTCCTGTCCTCCTTCTGTCCCACTTTGACGTTCATTGCATGAGAGAACATGTAGGCTATCCCAGATTTGGCCTAAACAACGAAACATCAGCAACAAAATCAACATAGTTACCAACTTTATTGCAATACTAAAGTACTAATAGGCAACAGCACTACTGCACTAGTCACCAGAAAACTCTTGGATAGAAGATCTTCGCGCTGAGCGAGAGGGTTCTTGCAGTTCTTGCAGCTGAAGAAAGGGTTGCCATCAAATTCTGCCATTTGAATCTGAGAGTTTAGTGCACAAATTAAACCAAGCCAATCACAGTCAGATCCTCAAAATAACATGAAAGTGACAATACATATCGTCACATGGGAGAAAACAGTCATTAAAAAAAAGCAAAGCCAAAGTTCATGAGACAAAACAAAGATTAAAATCTTCATACATGAGATGATAAAAGAGTTGACTAGATGATAAAGAGCTTAGCCCCCAGAACATAACTGATAAACAACACAAGGCCAGGAGGGACTAGTTTGAGTTAACTTTAGATGGATATATGATCAAAGAGTTGTTGACCACGAACAGGGTTAGGCGGTGAAAAGAAGAGGGAGAAATAACGAATATACAAACACAGTGGAGTGGAACTTAGTAAGGATAAGGAAAAATGTATGACCTTGATGAATCATGTCCCATAATAGTGATGGTCTTTGATGATGG
Source organism: Geum urbanum (assembly GCA_946800695.1). Classification (NCBI taxonomy): domain Eukaryota; kingdom Viridiplantae; phylum Streptophyta; class Magnoliopsida; order Rosales; family Rosaceae; genus Geum; species Geum urbanum. Next base: position 41,117,732 of record OX327017.1, on the reverse strand, counting down.
ATCCGTGTTGACTATATTCCCAAAGCAAAAAAAGTAACTAAACTGGAAATAATTTAGTCCTCAAAATTATATTTCATACATATTCAAGATATATAATAATTTTAATTTATCATTGTGATCATTAGAATTATCTTATAATCATTACTTATGTTATTTAGTCACAGATAATTATTTAATTTTAGTTCTCAATTATAATTTTTAAATAAATTATTTTTAAAATTATAAATTTGATTTAATTAATTATAAATATTATAAATAACCATAAAATATGTGATAATATTTGTTCTGAGGTAAAAATTTCAGAGAACGTAAGGGCATCTCCAATGGAGAAGTCTCATAATGGGGTCTTATACCTATTATGAGACCTCAAATGGACACTATTCATATAAGACTTGGTACAACTCCAATGGTAGGGGTTCTAACTTAAAGTCCTAAATTTATATATTCATTTTTTCTTTATTTTGTGTTGTTCTAAATAATATTTTAAATTTGTAAACTATTCTTATACATGATAAATAAATATAATATTAATTTAAAAAAAAAACAAAAAAATTGGACCCCGTATGCATTATCCACAATCGGACATGATTTCGATTGACATGTGTCGGTGTATAGGATTGTAAATTAAATTATACTTGACACGATAACTTATCAGAAATCGTCGTAGATTTTGGGCAACACGTGTCAATTTCTAATTGGTTGTCGAGATTTCGTTATCATCCACGTGTCAGTTTCTATCTTCGAAGATCATGTTGATCTTCTATAAAAACGGAGTCATTCACCCATTCATACTCACCAATTCACAAACACTCATCCTCCCACAACAGATTGTGGTTTCTACATTATTATTTCATACTTTGAGTTTTGTTTTCCATCATGAATAGGTTGTGGAAACTATTGAAGAAGGAGGAAGAAGAAGATGTACCGAGAAGGCAACAACAAGCCCTCTTGATGTCTGCGGCTGCCCACCAAGTGGAGATGATGGAAAGATGAACACTCACAATGGGGCGGTTCTTCGGAAGGGCGGAAGTACATACTAAGGGATCGGGAAATGATGGATCAGCGCTTGAAAGCTCTATATTTCACCGAACCGTGTAGGTTTGACGACGACACCTTTCGAAGGCGCTTTCGTATGCGTCCAAGTCTCTTTGATAAGATGATGCGTAGCGTGGCCAACCACGACCCGTACTTTGTACAGACTATGGATGCCACCGGCAGACTCGGTCTTTCCACCGAACAGAAGCTAACATGCGCTATGAGGATGCTCGCGTACGGTCTATCGGCTGATTTGACCGATGAGTTCCTTGATATTGCTGAATCCACTGCTCTTGAAGTTTTGGATCATTTTACAAGAGCTATATGGGCTGTGTACCGTAAAGACTATCTTCGCACACCAACAAAGGTAGATCTACAAAGGTTGTCAAACAAAGCTGCAGATCGGGGATTTTCAGGTATGTTGGGTAGTCTTGACTGTATGCATTGGCAGTGGAAAAATTGCCCCGCTGCGCATGCCGGGCAGTTTCAAGGTCACAAGGGAAAACCCACAATCATCTTAGAGGCGGTGGCTTCGTATGATACTTGGATTTGGCATGCATATTTCGGACTTCCAGGTTCTCTCAACGATCTCAATGTCCTGGGAAGGTCACCATTGTTCGATGAGGTATGCAGAGGTGAAGCTCCTCAAGTGAATTTCAAAGTGGGCAACAGTACGTATGATCAAGGTTATTATCTGGTGGACGACATCTACCCTAATTGGGCAACTCTTGTCAAAGCTATAAAAAATCCTACCACTCCGGCGACAAGACACTTTACAAGAATGCAAGAGGCGATTAGGAAAGACGTTGAGAGAGCATTTGGTATTCTCCAAGCGCGTTTTGCAATTGTGAGGGGTCCAGCTCGTTTGTGGAGTAGGGAGAGCCTACAATACATCATGATGACATGCATTATTTTGCACAACATGATAGTAGAAGATGAGCGTGACGAAGATGAGCAATATGAATTTGACTTGGACGACATCCCGACTCGTCCAAGAAAAGCTGACATATATGATAAACCAAGTTATGATCATGAGGTGGAACGTGATCCCCAACAAATGCATGCGTTTGTACGTGGTCGTTACAAGAAGATTCGATGTCCAGTGATATCTGCTTCACTAAGAGCAGATTTAGTGGAACACGGTTGGGCTTTGAAGAAGTAGAGAGAGCGCAACAATGGTTAAGTGGTGTCGCCTTGATGTGTCAATAATTGGCATTGTTTGCCATAATGTTGTTGGTTGCATTTAATTTTGTGTGTGGTTGTATGAATTTAATTTTGTGTGTGGTTGTATGAATTTAATTTTGTGTGTGGTTGTAAGCATTTAACTTTGTGTGTGGTTGTAAGCATTTAACTTTGTGTGTGGTTGTAAGCATTCAATTTTTTGTGTGCTTGTATGAATTTGATTTTGTGCTTGTATGGTTTTAAGCATTTAATTTATTTTGGTTGTTATATGAATTGAATTAGAAGACCTAAATAAAACAAATAAGGACTACATAATTATTTAAAATGAGAAAATAGACTACATTTTTAATTAAAAACAACAATTTAAATTAAGCCGCAAGCAACATCATAAAATGAGAAAATAGACTACATAATTAATTAAAAACAACAACTTAAATTAAGCCGCAAGCAACATCATAAATGAGATCGAACTTGTTCTCACGCTTGATTATTATTAGGATACCACTGCGTTTGATCGAGCGGAAGATAGGGGTATGAACTTGATCCGCCATGAGGAGGTGTAGATGCTTGAGGGGTACGGAATGGCCGAGAAGATGAATTTTGTGCCATTTCTAATTCCTCTCGCTCAAGTATCATTTTTTGCTTCCTCTCCCAATACCCTCTTTTACAAGGTGAAAATGTAGTAGGATCTACCATCATTGTCCGAGCATCTTCATCCCGTTGTTGAGCCGCCATAGCCTCTTGGTAGAGTTGTTCCCTTCGTGCATGATCCCTATCATTTTGATCGGCAAGCCTTTTCATTTGATCATGAATACTTATTGAAAGCTCTTGATTACCTTTTCTCTTTGCCGCCTTGGCCGCTTTTTGTCCCATTGGACGATCTTGCCTAGCTCTAGATGGCATGCTTGGAGTTGACATATTTCCGAGTGAATCGTTATCATCCAAGTTGATAGGCGTCTCAAAATTGGTGGTATCCTCTTCCATTGATGGGGGATTTGAAAATTTTGGTGTATCCTTCAAGATATCCCAGCAATGCAAAAATCTGAAATGCTCTCCATGAGATTCATCGAAATAATTTGACTTGGCATTCCTTATCTACAAACAATTGAAATAAACATAGTTGTGGTTATTTATTTTAACTATATTTTAAGCGACTAGGAATAATTAATTTTAACGATATCTTTATTATAATGAATAAAAATACTTACATCATCAAGATCATTTTCGCCACTCTTATGATTTGCGATGGCACGGTTTAATGCTATGCACCATCTCATGCATGCGGGATTGATCTTCTTCCATCGAGACTCAACACTTGAAGCGGTTCGCTTCGGAAGATTGGGTGGCTTGATACCTTCAAAAAACTCATATATACGATCCCACAAAGTTCCGCTCGATTGATTAGTACCGATGGCGACGTCTTCACCAATACTCACCACGGCAATGCACAAAGCCTTGTCTTCCTCCTCTTTCCAATTTTCCGAGCGTGGTGCCCGTGGTTGTTGTGCCCCTTTCTTTGGACCCATGGTGCTAGAAAAACAAATTTTGCTATATGAATAAAAATGATGGGGAGGAGGAAATGTTAGAGAGGATGTAAGAAATGGTGTGGAATGAATGAAATTTGGGTGTGGTATTTATAGAAGAAATCTAAATTTACTGTAGCAATGGGCAAAAAATTATTCAAAATTTTTAATTATTTTTTTTTACACTTTTCGTACTGATATATTAAAAATCAAAGTTAGTTTGAATAAGAACCGTCGATTAATTAAAATCGTATATCTTGAACCGTTGGATCAAAAACTAATTTAGATATAAAAAAATTAAATTATATCTGTTGATTAATAATGGCCGTTGGATTCAAAAGCATTCAATCCTGGCCGTCCAACATATAACCGTTGGATTCAAATTTCTGGCCGTTGCTCTGCTCTCCATCACGTGTCTCTGACCGATGACGGGGCCCAGCTGTCGGTCACTCTCTCCTTTCTGCAGCGCGTCGCGCGTCGCCCAGCATCTCTCCATTTTGTCTTCAAGCGAGCTGCTCCCTCACGTTCCCTCTCCCGCGCGTCTCTCTCTGCTACTCCCTCTCTCCTCTGTCCAGCTTGGCCCACATGTCTCATTTTGAGACTGGTCTCATACCGGGTCTCATTTTGAGACTTGGTTTAAGACTTCACCCTATATTTATAGGGTTTAAGACCTTCAATTTTTACCATTGGAGAGTGCAACTCACAATGTACCCTATATTTATAGGGTTTAGAACCCCTTATTGGAGATGCTCTAAGAAGATTAAGAATAAAAAATTAAAAAGAGTTAAGACGAGTTAAAAAGTTAAAAACAAAGGCGTAAAGGAGCAGAAGCAAAAGCGTAACCGAAGAGAGAACACATTTACGCAACTTCTTCTTCCTCTCAACACTTCGTCACTGGCATTTTTACTCTCTCGCGATCTCATTTCATCTCATCTCGTATCTCTCTGTAAACGATTTCATCATCATCTTTGAGCTCTCTGCTCGCAGCTAGCTCGATTATGGCCGACGCTTACTGGAGGTACAGCGACGGACGGCAGCCGCCGCGGCCGTCGGGGATGAATTCCGGCATCGGAAAGCGTCCTCGTCCAGATTACGGTACGTCGTGTATGAAATTTTTCGTAAATCTCGTAGAATTGTGAGGGGTTTAGGATTTGATTGATGAGATTAGGGTTGTTGGATTTAGGATTTTGAGTAGGATCTGTGATGTTTAGTGCTGAGAGAGTAACTAGAGTGTGATTAAAGTTCATGAAGAGCTCAGCTGAAGCCTTAGTGATCAAGTTAGGTTGTATTAGAGTGCATGTTTGTTTTCATTTTTGTGTTTGAATTGTGGATTTGGCTAGTGATTTGAGTGATGTCAGTGTTGAGTTCATTTCGATCTGTGCTGTATTGTGGTTCCATGGCTGTCGAATTGTGTGTAATTGAGCTCAATAAGGCATTGTATCGGCGTTTTGATTCATATCGATGGCCATCGTTTGAAAAGAAATTTGCATTTTTAAGTAGCTTGTTGTGATACATGGATGTATTCATGTATCATATAGGCGTAGTTATGTAATTATGTCTAGTATTGTATTTCGAGTGATTTTAGTGATTGGTGCTTAACAAGTTCTCTGCAATGTTAACATAGATTTCTCTTCCAGTATGTTCACACATGATTATTAAACTATGATTTTTGAGCAAGCGGTCCATGTTTTGTTACTAAAGTATATTTTTAATCTTTTAGAATCCCATAGTGGCCACGACATGCCTGGTTATTATCCCCACGAAGATGATAGAGGTTCACTCCGTGGGATGAGAGATACGGACTCTATTAATGCATCATATGATCGCTACCTGCGTTCTGCGGTACATTCGCTTCTTGGATCTCAGTTACATTTTTCATTGTGGTATATATATATTCAGTTTAGTTGGAGCTGAGTGTAACAAATAATCTTTCAGCAAATTTCATCTTATGGTGGGGGACAATCTGCTAGAAACATGAGTGGAGGACTACCTGGTCGTTCTGTTGATGACCCGCTAATGATGGGAATGGTTGACCCAGGCCCTGTAAAAGAGAGGGTCATGGGTGGACTGGGAAGTGGGAGGCCTGAGGTGCCCCTTCCTCCTGGAGCTACCAGTACACTTTTTGTGGAAGGATTGCCTGCCAACTGTACACGACGTGAAGTAGCTCGTATCCTTTTATTTATGGACTCTGTATGGTTATTTATTTATTTTCTTCCCCTTTTCTTTCTTCCCTTGAAATTCACCTTTTTTGGACTTTTCCCTTCACTTTGTATGAAGACATCTTTCGCCCATTTGTTGGCTACAAAGAAGTGAGACTTGTGAGCAAGGAATCAAGACATGTAAGTTTATCTTTCTTCCAGGGTACAATCAGTATCTGATGGTTGATAAATTCACTAACAACCTATTTGTGCAGCCTGGAGGCGAACCTTTGGTACTTTGTTTTGTCGATTTTATGAGCCCTGCCCATGCAGCCACTGCTATGGATGCCTTGCAAGGTGAGCCTGTAATTTCCTCTCTTTTTAGTGACCAAAGCCACATATGTGTGATGGCTAGTTCAGTTAATTGTTTGTTCGATGAATTTTCTTATAAAACTGGCAGTGGAGTTCAATTTCTTAAAGTTATTGTCATTTTCAAGGAGACGCTGCATTTCCAATGATTCAACATGCATCTTTTAAACTGAGGAAAAAAGAAAAAATATTGTGCTTGCTTGACTGTGCCATGAATTGACAATGAACCCAAAAGAATGAACCAAAAACTAATTAGTTTTGCAAGATAACAGTTTATGATATCTCTGAGTGAGGAAGGTGAACTATCTGTGAGGATCTTGAAACCTTCTCATTTCCCAAGTTCTGTAGCACGTATTTCCATTTAAAGAGAGAAATCATGTGACTTTCCTTAAGAAGAATGGTGTGTCTTTCGAGTCAGAATACATTGACGTAGAAGGAGGTGCACAAATATTGCTGCTGCCCATATATATCTTGTCACAGCTCTATTTGCAGATTGTAAGGAGCATTTGTTAGTGTGTTTGGTTAGGTGTTGGTTTCACCAGATATTTAGGTACCTAATTCTATTGTTTGCCGAGTCGCCCAATTTCCTGGGAAAATTCTTCTAAACAATAGGACTCATTAGTCAAATGGACTACAGAAACTCGTTAAAGTAGCTGGGTGATCATTTTCGGACAAATTTGTAAGCCCTGTCTAAAAGTATGCTGCCGATTGTCATCCCATGCCTCTTTTGGCAAGGCAAGCCGAAGTTTAGATTCTAACAGTGTTTCCCTAATCATTGTATACTTTATTCTGGGAGAGAATGCATGTGATCCATTTTAGGAAATGTGTGTGGAACCACATCTGCTAGTTAGGTGTATTGAAAATGGGCCTAATGTATTTTAGCTAATGATTTACGTGAAATATCATCTATCTGTTGATGCCCTAATTAGCCGTTGAAAACGTACGTAGTTACAGCGTAAATGGGCGACTCGATTTTGCAGGTTATACATTCGACGAGCATGACCGTGACTCGGTCAATTTAAGGTTGCAATTTGCTCGCTATCCTGGTGCGAGGTCAGGTGGTGGGCACCGAGGGAAGCGTTGAATTACGCATTTTCAGGTGATTAACGCAATTTCGATCCGCACGACCCTTTCCATTTATGGCCGTTAGGTGCCGAGTAAAAATTAACAAGAAAAAAATCTACGCTAAATCGTGGAACAACTCTTCTCTGTAGGCCTTGCATAAGTTGGGATGTTAATGAGTGGCGGTACAACAAACATGCAGTTTCAAGAATTTTAAAGGCGCATAGTTAGGACTCGAATCATGTGGTTCTCGGTAATGTGGGGCCATCGATAGAGCAAATTTCTGTTTGGTTTCGTCAGACTATTTTATATTTGTTTCAGAATGTTCCATATGCACTTTTATTATGAATACTTATGCGAGATGCGTTTCGTTAGATGCTGTAACTTATTATTAGTTGAACGCATTCAGATCTCTTTGCATTTGCAAATGCTCTGCGATCATGGTCCAGTGTTTGATATCTATCTAGTGATGAAGTGTGGTAACAAATGCAGTAGATTTCTTATGGATTAAAAATCTTGCACTTCGTATGTCGTTGCTCTCTGTCCTTTAGATTATAGACGTTCCTGGAAGAATCATATCTTAAATTGGATATAGGTCATTCTGATTTACTGTGTAGGATATGGAAGGTCAGGCATTTGGATGCTGTCCTGCATTGAGATATCCGTGTCCAGCATTTACACATTTCAGCTTTTGATTGCTTTTAGAAAGAAACTTAAGTTATTACCAAAAACAGTTTTTTCTCAAGATTTCAGCTGCACTTTGTTTTACATTTAATGAAAGCTAGTAAGAATAAGGTAGATAGTTTGGATCCAATTATGTACATGAAAAGTCTCTTTTTCATATAGAAGATACTAGTGTGGATAACAGGTAGTCTGCCACATACTATGGCTGTTTTTTAGAAATTAGTTTTACAAAATGTCATCCCAAGTGAGAATGAGAAAAGCAAACACTCATGCAAAGTACATGATTAGAGTTCAACCTTGTGGCTTCTTGCTTGCCTGTATCACTGCACACCTTGCTTTCTTCATGGATTTCCTTTTGTTTGAGAGATTATTTTAAAGAGAGCTATGGAGTTGAAGGGTTCAGTTACTATGGTAGTAAAGTACTGCTGGTGTTTCTGTTCAGCTATACTGGTAATGCAATTCTTGATCCAGGTACATATGCCCATAGATGTGTTGAATCATGCAGCCGCCAGTGCGAATTGGACGGAACATGTATGAGCTGATGTATAGTTGAAATGTGATCCTAAATTCTGCAAAAAGCGAAAGAAGGTGTAAGAAACAATTTGTGATTACATGATGATCGAAGCTGCTGCAGCTAGTCCCTTGGTAACTGAGTTAGTCTAGAATATGTCCTGCACCCTCATGCTGTTGCAATCAGCCCACAATAACTAAGTTGGCCTAGTTCCTCATGCAGAGAAGCACACAAGAGTGATATTGGTTCGGCTCATCTCAGGATTCACATTCCAGCTGAACTAGCTAGAATATGATAAACTCTGATTGGTCGATGAGCCGACTCAATATCACACCATGTCTGCTTCTGCAGATAGCGGGCATCCAAATGCTTGTAAGCTTGCAGCTGATACAAGATGGAGCGCTTAGAGGAGTTGGAGCTTCTACCCTTTATATAGTAGTAGATCGAAGGACTTGTAGGACAGGGAACATGTGACAACTTTTCTAGTATTGGCTCCTGCGAGGAAAGACTTGGTTATCAGGATAAGGCGAAGGTGGACATTGTTGTGGTCTTTTTCCTTTCTAAGTGTTTCAATAGCTAGAACTAGAATACTTGACCACAACAGATTCCCACAATCTATTATCTGTAGTTTACTTTTTAAAGGCTTTAACAATCAAATGAGATCGACATCAAGATCGATTTCAAGATCGATTTCAAGATTAAAAGATCGAATCTCACACTCCACTACCAATCCCCATGGTTGTAATCCATTCAGTGAAAGCTTAAACGCACATTTTGGTACTAGCTAGGTTATCACTCCCACGTGATAATTGAAACCATCGACTATCTATCATACAATTTTTATATTCCACCATTTTTCTGTTCAGGTCAAATATGCATGCCAGACATTTTTTTAAAATTCAATTTACCCCAAATTTGATGGAAAATTGAATCGCAGACTTCCCGGCCTATGAGAATGATATCAAGGGCGGCTAGCATAGACATTACCATAATACATCACAATTCTTCTTCAATTGAAGTATGCGTGAATAACGTGATAGCTAGACCGTCATGAATATTAATAAGTTCCAAACACACAAAGAGTTGAGGCTATTGAGAGGACAAGAGTACACATGAACCACGACCATTGGAATCATGGACCCAAAATAAATCTAAATATAAAATTAAACGGGCCGAGCCGAAAGAATGATCTAGCAGGCCAGAGGCCCAAACTCAGCAAGACTTGCAAGAGACCAAATCACAAAGCCCATCATAAACCGAAGGGCCCAGCTACCCCAGAGAAGTCTCGAAGACTCGAAGCAATCAAAACCGAAAAGAAAGAAGCGGAAGCAGTAGAAGTAAAAAAGAGAGTGAGAGAGAGAAACGTAAGCAGCGTCGTCGTCGAGCTCTCAAAACCACACCACCGCCGATCGCTCGCTCGCCCGCCGCCGACTTATTTATTACTGTAAGTACTGTATTCACTTTACTCTTGTAATCCTTATAATCACAAATCGTCAAATCGACCTCGTATTTTACTCTGTGTTTGCTACTTTCTTCGTATCGATATGTATACGAGAGCTAGCTGATCTTGCTGTATTTTTTGTATTATACACAGAAATTGAACTAAAATAATCGTAAACTGAAAATTAGAGTAGCGTATTATCAATGGTTTAAGGAATCGGTGGTTTAATAGTTAATTTCGGCTGTTGATTAGCTCAGAGTTGAGTTGTGAGCCTAGACATTTCACGCTTAAGGTATTATGTATCGAGCAATTGTGTTTATTTCAGATTTTAGGTATCAGTGGTTTTAGAGATCGGTGTTTAGTAATCAATTTCGGCTGTTAATTAACTTAGAATTGAGTTGTGAGCCAAGACATTTTACATTTAGGTATTATGTTTCAGGCGTTTGTGTTTATTTCAGATTTTAGGTATCAGTGATTTTAGGTATCGGTGGTTTTAGAAATCAATTTCGGCTTATGTTTCAGGCGTTTGTGTTTATTTCAGATTTTAGGTATCAGTGATTTTAGGTATCGGTGGTTTTAGAAATCAATTTCGGCTTATGTTTCAAGCGTTTGTGTTTATTTCAGATTTTAGGTATCAGTGGTTTAGTAATCAATTTCGGCTGTTAATTAACTTAGAATCGAGTTGTGAGCCAAGACATTTTACATTTAGGTATTATGTTTTAGGCGATTGTGTTTATTTCAGATTTTAGGTATCGGTCGTTTTAGAAATCAATTTCGGCTGTTAATTAACTTAGAATTGAGTTGTGAGCCAAGGCATTTTACATTTAGGTATTATGTTTCAGGCGGTTGTGTTTATTTCAGATTTTAGGTATCGGTGGTTTTAGAAATCGGTGGCTTAGTAGTCAATTTCGGCTGTTAATTAACTCTGAGCCGAGAAATTTAGGTATTATTATGTTTCAGGTGATTGTGTTTATTTTCAATTTTTTTCGATGACGTAAACTCTGATTCCGAGTTCGTTTGGTGATGTGTATATCAGTTTTGTTTCTATGGATGTGTTTGATAATGAAATTGCAATTCTGACAGGTTGATACGAACCACCAGCCTCTTGTGCATGCGGTGCTGGAGTTTTGAGGTCAGTATATTGGAGGTTTGTAATGAATTCTTGAGCTCTTTGTTTCGTCATGGTTGGTTCTCTAAATGAAAGATTTATTTGTATGGATGTTTGAGTGGATGACTGAGTCACGAAATTATTGCATTGGTAAGATAATTATTTTTGATATACTGCAGAGGGAAATGCTCTTGGTTTTAGCTGGACTCCTCGAGTATTTGAGACGATACTTCTTAGATATTTGAGGCTGAAAAAGGATCGTGGAATATTTTCCATGAGTGAAACAATAGACAGAGTGTTCTTCGAGACAAGACGGCACATTACTAGGCCGTATAATCCCAGTTACCCTCCTCAACAGGTTCTTAATTCTACGATTTTGATGAACTTCAAGCTAGTCAACTTCGTGTTGCTTGGTCGCTAAGTTTCACTATCTTGATATTGTATTCATTATGTTTTCATGTTTGGAGTTCAGAAAAATGATGGTGGTAAAGGGAACTTTCGATCACTGCTTTCCATTCGAGGAGGTACATTGCATGTTACCTTTATTGTTAATAGTTTTTATGTATTCTCATTCTTTGTAATGGAATAGTTGAAATGTGTTTGTGGTTTTCTTCTTTGATTAGTTATGTTATGTGTCAAATGGATCTTGATGGATATCCTAATTTGTCTTGCTTGTTTGTCCACTCAAGTTGACCTTTTCTTTATTGATTGTGATATTGTTCCTTGATTTGCTTCCTGAGTTGATTCCTATGCTAAAGAGAAAGAAACATAAGTCAACTGTAGTACATTCACTTCAATTAAAAGATCACTGATGCAGGATAGATTTTGTAGATTGAATATGCTGTACTAATAATGTTCTCCGAGACAAAGTCATGTTTCATGTTTATATGCTTTAACACCATACAGAGCCAACATTGTGTTCTTGATGTTTCTGCTGACGTGTGATTTGTTTAGAAGTTGGGTTATAACACCTACGTATGACCTTTCTTTCCTTGATCCTTGAAGGTATCAGTCAACTCAGAGAAAAATGGTATGAATACAAACAACCAAGAAAAATGAGAAGATTGACATCCTTGTTTATCTAATCAAGAGGTGAGTATGTAGCTGTGGTTTCTGGGAATCAGATAATGATTTTGAAGAAGGAGGATGACTACTCATAGCCATGTGGGACTTTTACAAGTAAGTTGTACTGGGTGATTTCATACATCGCGTCAGCAATCATCGATTATTATCATGGTGTTGCATTGCTGTGAAAATACTCTAAATGCCAAAAAGGTTGAATATTATCAGTGATACAATGCATTCAGTTTATCACTGTGACAACATGTTGGTCTTACCTTTCATAAAGAAAGTTGTGTTGTATTTCTTTAAGATAAATCACCAGGGCCTTATTACGGGGACATATAAAACAATAGAAATTTTAGCCATGTCCACCACATCTTATTTCTGTTGGGTTGGCAGTTTACATAGTTAGAGAAAAAATGTTTATGTAAGAAATTGATCTGGTAGGAAACTTTTGATGAGGGGAGTTAGTGAGACTATACACATCATACATGCCTATGTTTCAGGTTGGCGCAAAGTATGTTTGCTGCTTAATGCGTCACCTTTACAAACATGAAGCCAGTTATGTTTTCCATCAAGCTTGGTTTCTTATTTTGTGTTCAATGCATCAGGCAACAACACTGCTTCATTTACAACAGGAACTTGGTCAGAAACTCACAATATTCTTGGTGTCTTGGATGACATGGATACATTATATTTTATCAAAGAAAATGGTGCAGAGATAGTGAGGATTAGCAGGAGGCAATTGAAAGTATCTTTACCAGTGATAGGCTTGATTGTGCAGGATGACTCTGATGTACAGAAATCTTGTTTGTGAGTGTCCTTTCTTGGCCACTCTCTGTATAATTACACACGAAACACTTCATGAACAACAGCTTCTTGATGATTTGATCTTCAACTTGTTGTATGAGATTTTTATTTTTTTATATTTTATATTTTTACCAAGATTGCCAAGTTGTTCACTTGTGATTTTTGAAATGTTAGGTGTACCTTCATTATCGTGACATCCGATGGTTCCCTTCAGCATATTGAGATTAGTCAGGATCCAAGTTCTTCTGTTTATTCTGCACAGAGCTCACAAAATAGATTAACTGTAAAGGGACAGCCTACTCATGTTGTTTTGTGCATTGACTACCAGTCAGAGTTTTCTTTGCTTGCCGGTGTCACACTAACATCAGGTGGATACCCTGGTAGTCTCTACTTCTATCTTTCATTTCGCATGTTCATGCTGTATTTCCTTGCATATTTCTGTGCCAATTTTTGTTCAAATCTGAGTAAACTATATACACTTTTCTGTTTTCATTAACCCTCTGCATGTGTGTTGGTTGGAGATTTTGAAGAAACTCGTAATGCTCGCCCATTTTAGGGATGTCCTTCGACTGATTGTTCAGTCCTTGGTGAAATCTAGTGGGATATTGCTTGATGAAAATGGTGCAAAGAGCTTAAGCCAAATCCCTCTTGCAAAAGATTGCTTCACGGCTTTAAAGTTGGTGTTATTACTGCCTTTCAAACCACTGCAATTGCAATGTTTGGCAGCTGTTGAGGACAAGTTGAAGCAAGAAGGCATATCTGCCACGATTGGCAGAGACCTTGAGTTATTAATGCTATTACTTTTCTCTGGGGTCACGTCCTCTATTATCTCCGATTCTTCTTATGGAAACACTTTCTCTTATATCTGCTATTTGGTCGGAAACCTATCCCGCAGGTGTCAAACAGTTCAATTACAAAATCAGAGGCAGAACAGAGACGTTGCATGTGAAGACAATGAGGTAACCTTCTTGCGTTTCAGAAGCATACTCTTGCCCTGCTTTGCTTCAGAGCTTGTGAAGCAAGACTCGTTGTTACAAAATATATGCACACAAATGCATCTCTTAGTCTTGTAAATATTGCCGAGGCAAGTCTCGGAAGGTTCTTGGAGGTGCAGCTCAGTGCTTTACACGAGAAACTCCCTCTGGATGAGACGCACACGGGATGCGTTGCAGAATTCTATTTCCAGTTTGAGAGGTAAGATGGAAAATGTGGTCCGAGATGCATTGTCATTGCTTTCAACTAGTGTTAGATGAGCAAAAGCATTTACTTCTTTTTCTGTTCTTTTCTTTTCTCAATGAGATTGTAATGAGACCGAGGAGGCGTCATGTTTGTTACTGTGGGGGGGGGGGGGGGGGGGGGGGGGCGGGGCTTTAATGGGCCTGCAACCATAACTATCAATGCGCACAAGTGAAAAACCCTCTAGACCAAGCCCAAAATCAATCTTATTGGGTCGACCCAACCCAAAAACAGTTGCATTAGGCCGAACATCAATCTAATTGGGCCGAGGTGAGCCCATTATCAATTTCATTGGCCGAACAGCCGAAAATCAATCTAAGCGGGTCGGCGGAAGCCCATGGTCAATTCAATCTAAATGGGCCGACCAGAGCCCAAAATCAGTTAAATGAATAGCCCAAATTCAATCTCAATGGGTCGACCCAGGCCCACATTCAATCCAAATGGGCCGACCGAAGCTCATAATCAGTTCAAATAGGCCCATCCAGCCCAAGTTCAATCCAAATGGGCCAACCCAGCCCCAAATTCAGTCTAAATGGGCCGACCAAAGCTCAAATTAATTCTATTGGGCCGACTCAAGCCCATTATCAGTTTTATTAGACCAACTCAGGCCCAAATTCATTTAAATGGGCCAACACAAGCCCATGATCATTTATTGGGCCGATCATATCTCATATATTTAATTGGGCCGAATGTATGCCACTCAAGGCCCAATAATTTAGCTTAAATAGCGATGGTTTATCCAAGCCCATATTTACTGTAATGATGCGCAATCAAAACTCTCAAATGACCCAAAAAGATGGTCTATCTAGGCCTGACCTGATACATGTCTATAAAGGTTAACGGTCTAAAGCCTGTGTTAAGCCCAAATAGGGGTGGCCCATTCAGGATTCCAGACCCATTCACGTGCCTCTGAAGAATATAGGCTATAGATGCTGTGAAAGAATAATATTGGTATTACAAGAGCAGATTTCTTTATCGAAAAAATTGCAACTACTAATGCACTAACTAAATGATTGACATCCACAGCTGCAGAAGTTATCAAAGGTTTAATGGTTCTGCCTCGGTGTCCCTCTCTTTTGATCCTGCCCAGTCTTCAGTCTCTGCTCACAGAAAAAATAAAAATAAAAAAAATCCAACCATGAGCACCCACAAGAAATGTTGCTGGATGATCCTAAAACAAATTGCCAAAATAGAGGAGAAAGATTATGACGCGAAACTGGACTTACTGGGCTTCTCTGCAAGTGCCAAGAGGCGCCTCTGTAAGAAACATGCGACAAAGAGAAACATGGAGCACATCCCGAACATAACAGTCATGGGGAATGCATCGACCTTGGAAGACAAACAAAGACACAGTTAAGTAGATGCTATCCACATCGGCAGGTAAGGTTACAATGCAATTTGAAAGTAGAAACGGTGTTATAAGCAAGACTTGGTACATACATTGTATAGCACAATGCAGACGAAGATGTTGAGTGGAATACGGAAGAAGTTCATGATGGTGCTCCTGGCCTCCTCAGGTATGTATTGGGACCTCATCTTCATGACTGATGGCCAAAATAGTCCAACACAAGCCTCAAAGGCACAGAAGCCTAGAAGCTGGATACAGCCTGCAAAAGATATGCTCCCTCCTTTCACCTTGGAAGGTGCTACCAAGAACTGTTTCAGAAGTAGCAAAGGTAAGATAACAACACAAAATCATTAGCAATATAAGGAAACCATTCCCTGTAATGTGTAAACTAATAACATGACGTACGCTAGTCAAAATGGGGAGTAGAAGAGAGGTAGCTGAAATGGCGAAGACAATCTGCATATAGCTCTCTACTCTGGGCGATTGGCGAGCCATTAACCGAGATGCGAGAGAGCTTCCAAGCATTGACGCCAACATGAATGTTGCAAAGATAAATCCATGTGGAATGTCTTCATCATTTGGGCTTAGAGCAGGGGTCCAGAGAAACACAAATGTATACATAGATCCTTCAAACAGAGACTGTATAGCACCCAATAATGCAATTTTCTCATCTGAACCATACAAAAAATAATACTACATGAGCTGGAAGGCACAACTTCAAGACTCAAGATGGAAATGCAAGAAAAACAAAAGACTTAGACCCAAGAAATTAGTCTACACCATAATGTTGAGCACAAAGCAAGATATGGACAACCATGTAGACATAATTATCACTGCTTATCATTTAAAATATGCAGCTTACTAACAAAAAGTAGTAATGTAAGTCCATAGAATGTAGTTGATACTTTACCAGAAGCAATAGCCACAGCAGCTCCACGGAATTGGGTAAATAAGTCTTTGCTCTCTGAAGGATCACCATAATTCTCTGACCATGTGAACAAAATGACGAACATTCCTATTGTAAGAAAGCACGAGGCAGCGTCGAATGGTGCAACAGGCCCAAGAGCAAGTGAACCAACAAGCGTATTTCCAAGCAACCCAGCCAAGATAGCAACAACACCATTACCAAGAAATATTGCCTTTGAGAATGTTACTGACAACCATTGTTGTTCAAAACCCCTCTGCACAGTACAATAGAATATCAGATTTATGATTATTGATAAGAAGGTTCAACAAACAAAGACAAAATTAATCAAACACAGTATACAAACAAGGAAAGTACGGCCTTAAGGGCTATCACTATCAGAATCATTGCCTATTGAAATCAAATATCAATATGAATTATAGAGCAACGGAGATTGCACCTATTTCTTAAACTTCATAGTAATTAATCATATAATGACAAGATAAAAAGTGAGACCATCCGAGGAAAATATACATCTGCTATGAATGTAGGAGTGAAAATTTACAAATATTAGGGACCAGAAAAGGCAACAAACATTTACCTTGTTGTGTTCAGCAACAAGCCATGATTCAAATGCTGAAAAGAGAAGTGATGTGGCAATACCTCCCAAAATACGGCCCAACATCAAAACATTATAGTGAGGAGAATGTTTGGTGATGCAGCTCAGTATGTAAGTGATACAATACGTGATGCATGCCCTCTTTCGACCCCTAAATCAAAAACATCGTAAGCTGAGAAAACACTATCAATGTCTAAGGACTACGAAAGCTATACAACAACATTCAGAGCAAAAATCTCACTGTTTGTCTGCCAAAGATCCAACAATTGTTCCAAACAACATGGATGAGCCAAAGCCAGCAATGAATAGTTGCCCAATCTCTCCTTTTCCAAATCCATACGTAGTATATAGGTAGTACACATACGGACCCTGCAACCAGTCCCCAGCTATTACCACATAAACAAACAAGAAAACTTTGTCAGTTATATTACAACTAAATTGCCCTGCAAGTAACACGTTGCATAACAAAAATTCTGCTCTGAATGCAATAAATCTACGATGCACATATCAATCAATATGACACCAAACTTTCATTCATCAACTTCAAAACAATTCAGCTCCCACAGAACAGATAGAATACTCCACAGTCCACACTCAGACACATCAAATCATCACAAACTGTACGAATCCAGATCCAAACCTCTCAATCACCGATCCGACTCAACTCAAAAACCTAATCTACTACTCTTGCTCACAAGAGACCAATATGAATGCAATGCCACCACACACATGAACAATTTTCTCTAAACAAAAAATTACTCTGCTACACATTACGTAACAAAAACTCAACTCCGAATGCAATAAATCTACGATGCACAAATCATTCAACAGTTTAATACCACACCGAACTATCACTCATCAAGTTTAAAAGTATTCAGCTCTCACAAACAGATAGAGTACTCCACACTCCAATCATCAAATGATCACATCATCACAAACAGTACAAAGCCATATCCACAACCTCACAATCATCAATTCGATTCAACTCAAAACCACTACTCTAAGCTCATAAAACACTAAAACAAACTATCATTCATCAAGTTTACAAAGGATTCAGCTCTCACAAACAGATAGAGTACTCCACACTCAAAACATCAAACTATCAAATCATCAGATACAATACAAATCCAGATCCACAACCTCTCAATCACTGATTCGATTCAGCTCAAAAACCACTACTCTAGCTCATAAAACACCAAAACCAAAGCAATGTCACCACACACATACACACAAAATCGACCTAAGCAAAATAATCAACGGCGGATCTACTTCACGCTTCCACATAACTAAACCGACACCGTCAGATCAGATCTAAATTCCTACATACATTTTCAAATCACCTAAACACAAACAAAATCGAGAGATTAAGGGAGAGAGAGATCGAGTGTGGCTAGATCCATAGTGCAGTTGAGCTTACCCATCATGAGCGAGTAAATCACCAGGTAGTTGTTCTTGAAGGAGTTGAACGCCGACGATGTGTTGATTCGATCCTTGTTGCTTTTGCTGAATTCGGCTCCGGCGACCACCGCCGCCAGTACTCCGAACACTAAGTAGTAGAACGCCTCCATTATTGTGCTGACGTGGCGGTGGTTGTGGCTCACCGGAGAGCTAGGGTTCTTACGGTGAGAGAGAGAGAGAGATCGTAGTGAGGTTACGTGGTTCTGAAGTGAAATGCAGGATTTTGTATTTGTATTTATACAGTAAGTATAAAACTAGAGTGAGGAAAAAGAAGAAGGTGGAGGCTAGAATCATCTGTGACGCTTGTGTTTCCTAAGGGTTGCATATTTCATTTTGATTGGATGACTGTACATATGATCTTTGTGGTTCGGTGACTCTGAGAGGGGAAGAGTACGGGTGTAGGGGAGTGAGGCGTAGACGAGACCGCATGGAATTAGAGAAGCGAGGACGCGGTGTGATGGTTTATTGAATTTAGCGGCAATTCCGCTTGTGTGACACGTGCCGAGACCTGGTTCCATGATGGAATGCTGCCGCTGTCGGTGGTGTTTTGACAGTGGAACTAAAACAAGAGGTACAAAAACGGTGTCGTTTTGACTTGTTTTTTTTCTTTCTATATTTGTATCAAAATATCTTTAATTTTGAAGACTATTTATCCCAAAAAATAATGGTAGCAGAGGTCAAGGATAGCTGCACTCTAACACTATTTTAAATGCGGCACTTTTGCGCGTTAAGGCTCGAGATTTTAAAGATTTGCATCATATTACAGAAAAAAATGAGACTTAAAACGCGTAAGACGTGAAAAATGTGAAAGACGTGCACGTAAATTACGGATAATAGATAAAAACGTGACACATTTTATTTTCTGGTGATTTTTTTATTCTAAACAGTTTTTTTTATTTAAAAAATATTTAAGGACTTCACTCCAAAATGACATCATTTTCTCCATAAATATATAAGCAGCAAAAGACATGTTCCAAGAAAATTCATGATGAGTATAGTGAAGATGATGATTGTGAAATAACTAATCCATAATGATGATACTAATTCATTGCTAGTTGAGCATATATAGTAATGGAGGGCAATGATAGAGATGTATAAGATGATGGTGTTAGCTTATATGGTGATTTACTAGCTACTTGATGAAGATGATGAATTTGAACTATGAAGTTGATTTAATGTTTATGTTTATATTTGAGACTTTGAGATTTTGAATGTTTATATTTGAGGCTTTGAATGATTATATTTATTCATTTTATTGAATTCAAGCATTATTTTTAATTTTAAAAAGCTTACGCGTTTCGCATCGAGACTATCACTTATGTGAAACTCTCGAAAAACTGTATCGCGTCCGTGTTTATGTTTTAAAATATTGCTCTAACAGTTTGTTTAACAAGGTTTTGGGAACATGTTTAATACCATTATAATTAAACATTTAATGAACTTAATTTAAAGCTCTTGATGGGAAAAATGATAGTCCAAAACTGTTCTTTTAACTACTCTGACAAATATATTGAGCTACTTTGATATGTCTTCTTATATATTCTCATGTGCTCATTAATGCTCACCATATCACAACATCTGACTAGTACTGCTCTAGATTTAGACATGCTTCAATACAACCTCGATTTCAAACATGGCCTCCCATTGCTTCTTATGCAAAAGCTCACCCCTCCTAATTTGCTAGTATGAATTCTATCATATGGCATTTTTCGGAAGTTTCGTCAAAAAACGACTGGAAATACCAGAATCGAATGCGCTTAAACACTAAAGCTACAATGTACATGTATATTTTGTATATTTTAAACTACACCTTATTAGAAAGTGTCATTAGAGCAAAATATATGAAGGGTATATTGTTTTGGTTTATATGTATGGTCCTACTATACGACAAAATGGGTGAGGATGAAAGATATACAGAGAGCAATGTCTATGAATAATATCCACCACAGGCTCAGATTCTGGTACAGATAAACTTCTCTACAATATCCATGGCCCCAGTTAGCTTTTTTTCCAATCTAAGCACATAAAAAGATCTCAAAGCTAATCAAATTAAAAAACCAGACCAATCTATCAGAGCTAGCTAGACAGTGATAGGCTCCAGTTTTTTCTTGTACATCCTAATCTGCAGTAGAAGAATTTTTAATGAACATTTCTATAGCTTAGCTAGACAGATTGTTCAGTTTCTTTGTTTTGGAGGAGCCTTCATATATAAACTCATGGCTTCTCTTACTTACTCATCTTCTCCAATAGGGTTTGCTTCAAAACATGATCACAGTTCTACTTGGCTTACAGTGAGATCAGTAAGATCTACAAGGCAAGGTTGGTCATCGAAGACCGTCCCACGGGGACTGAAAATTCGTAGCGCAGCTACAAAACAAGCCAAGTCACCAGGTAACAAACTCTAATATGATCATTGACACAAGTGTTTGCATGTATCAGTTTAATCCTTTTATGTCTTTAACCAACTAACCCTCAACTTGTTTCTTGCTTCTTTTGTTAGCTGAAGAAGAATGGAAGATTAAGAGGGAGCTTTTGCTACAGAAAAAGGTGCATGCTTAATACTTTAGCCACATAAAAGTTAAGGTATATAATGTGTTTAAAATCACCGAAGGGCAGTGATCACTGATAAATGATGCCTTCATTGTTTGTATTTTGCAGGTAAGAAGTGTTGATGCAAAAGAAGCTCTAAGGCTTCAGAAGGAAAACAACTTTGTGATCCTTGACGTGCGGCCTGAAGCAGATTTTAAAGAGGTTGTTTACTGATGACCAAGACCAACTTGGACATGTAGTTTTCTTTCATATGATTCTGTTGTGGGATACTTAATCAGAAGATCAATGTTTTGTGGTGCATATCATGTAGGCTCATCCGCCAAATGCCATCAATGTGCAAATCTACAGGCTCATAAAGGAGTGGACAGCTTGGGATATCGCGAGGCGTGCTGCATTTGCGTTTTTCGGCATTTTTGCAGGCACAGAAGAGAACCCTGAGTTCATCCAAAGTATGCAAGCTTGTTTCATTTGTTTTTTTCTTTTTGATGCAATTACAAGAACTAATGTTTGAGATATTGTGCAGGTGTGGAATCAAAGATAGATAAGAATGCAAAGATAATAGTGGCCTGTGCAGCTGGGGGTACAATGAGACCAACTCAAAATCTCCCTGAAGGTCAACAATCAAGGTGACACTAAATTTCCTAACAGAGATGAACATCAAACTACATACGTGATTGAGTGCTAACTCTACTACTTGTCTTCTCACAGATCACTGATAGCAGCCTACTTGCTAGTTCTAAATGGCTACACCAATGTGTTCCACCTTGAAGGCGGACTGTATTCGTGGTTCAAAGCCGGATTGCCAGTAGAATCAGAAGAAGAACCAGAAGAGTGAAGATCCTAAAGCATTGGCATCTAAAGGAATCGATGCTTCTGTTTTGTCCCTAAATGAGGAAGTGCCACTGAGAATACTAACAGCACTTGTGAATTCTGATGCAAAATCTTGTAAATTAGAAATGTATGAGGTGTGGAAGTTGAAGTTGTTGTAATGACCAATACCAACAATAGTTCGGTATGATGTATAGAAATTTATCAAAACACAGATATCTCAATCCCTAATCTGATGTCAATAACGAGTAGAAAAACAGATACATAGTTCAAACATAAGACGGAAAAAATCTTTCTCAAACCAAATTGTGTTTTCTCTTCAATGGTAATTCACAAAAATATGGAGATACAGAAGGTTGTTCATCAGTAATCGTAACAGCAGCCACTGATCTTGTCTCTATCTGCCGTCCATGTACATGCACCAATACTGTATCAAAGATGGAACTCCGCAAGGACCAGCAGATTGCAGCACAACAAGTTCTGATAGTTTTAAGCTTTTTACAAGGTGCATTTCCCTACTAACCGGATCAATTGGGGATAACATAAGAAAAGAGTAATCATGAAGTCTCTTGGAGCCTGTATATAGTGATCTCTTGCTGCTTGAAATACCGTCTGTCCTCCTCATCAACCAAAACAAGATTCAAATAATACTTCACGCTGAATTTATTGTTGATGTTGTGATGTGTGGGTGTCAGTTCGTAAGGGCTGAGGAACAGTCTAATGGGAATAGATTCACCTGAAAAGGCAAGCATATACATGTAAGCTAATCATTCATGACCTATAACTAAGTAACTTAGAATTGGATCAACTATTTTCTAGCGACTTCAATCACACCACTTTTACCTCATAATCGCAATTAAGCATAAAATTCTGGTGACAAACTAAAGACACAAGCATTTTCATGTTGAAGCCCCCTGATGTAAATGTTAGCATACAAAAGGTAACCGAAGCTTGGTAAACATACCTCTGACTGGAGCACCATCCATCAATTCAAACTTAGCAAGTGTCTCTGTCTCAACATGAGTATTAGGCCCCGATCCTGTTGACTCTCGACGCCTGATCTCCAGATCCATATTCTTTATCTTGATTCTTACAAGAAGAAAATATATCTTGCCAATAATAACATCTTTCAGGTGGTACCTGTATATTAAATAGTCAATGCCCATATTCACCTGTTACTATCAAGCAATAGACATATAATCTGACTGATTATCCACCCCATACAAGTGAGCTCAGGCCATAGCTGTGAAGGGTTGACCTAGTTTGAGTCATCAAAGCCAGCCCGATGTAACTAAATATTTCCAAATTCCAACTCGTGCATGTAGACCACATTACAGCTACAATAAACATAAAAAGCCGTTGATGAAATAATTTGTTAACTTACTTGCTCTTGTTGTATTCGAATTCGATGTGCAGACAATCTTCAATTCCTACTTCCATCTGCAAAAGCAATAAGATTATAAGAAATATCCGAATGGAAGGATTAATAATGGCACTATGAAATGGATTTAACCTAATGGGTGACTGGAGACAAACACTTTGTTCACACCAAGTCCCTACTTGTTATAATCCCTCACAAGTACAAATGATGACCATACTTCCATGGTAATCACAGACTCAGGTTGAGATATTGACCACTCATTCATTAGAATGACGACCCTGTTATAATGGGAATAGCCTGCTTGAGATAATCACCACATAAACAATAGGAAGATGTACTCACCTTGATGCTATTGTTGATAGATGGAGGTGGGGTATAGTTGCGAACCTGAAGCAGAAAATTACATCAATATAAATTATGAGAATGAAATATGAGTAACAATTCTCAATCAGGAGGTTTCCAAAAAAAAAAGAAAACTTCAATATATATGAGTAGAAAGATATACTCATTAGATATATTGAGAGGTAAATCAAATTTAGAGGGAGAGAGAGAGAGATTACCACAAAATCTTGGTATTCCACTATGCTACCACCATACCCACGACTAACTGTGACTTTTAGAACATACCTAAAACAAGCAAATTTAGAACATGTTAGAGCATGAACTATCATATTCAAATGTTTACCATTCACAATTTTGATTGGAGTTGCAATGCAAGTATTCTAAAGTTGGCAATGGATACAGTTGCATCGATTACTTAAAACTTATTACAGAGCCTAATGGGCAGAGACATATAATAGGAGTCTGATGTTCTATCTAACCAATCAGTGATAATGCTCCATAGTTTGGATTTACCAAGTATCGACAGAAATGTTTAAGACTTACCTAAGCCTCACATTGACTCCATTGTAGGTCTCGTAGGGCATTTCAACTGTAGAGAACTCAAATGGATAGGTCTTCCTTTCATATATCTCCCCAGGAACGTCAAGTTCACGAACTATAAACAACAGAAAAAGAGACTTAGCACTTGCTAGAAAAAGGTTTCAGGGAGTACAACAACAATGTTACAGAACCATTCGGAAATGGAAATAACAGCTCTTTTATCTTTTGCGAAACACTGAATAGAAGAGGTGTGGTTGACATTAAGAAAGAGAGTCGGTGCGAAAGTGCCTCTATTTTTCTTTTTATTATGGAAAGAATGGATGAAAATTCAAACCATGTATCAAAGTCAGAATTATTAGAAAATGAGTACAACCAGTCCAAAGCTAATAGAACAAAGCCAAAGCACACTCACCAAGGGAAGTAAAGTCATAAAAGTTGCCTCTGTCGAAGTACATCTCTGCAACACAAAATTAAAATCTCTCAGTTCGTGCACAGTACCACATATTCATCCAAAAGATGACACTTGACCAGATTCCCTCTTTAATGGAACCATACTCTTTACTTTACATTGGATCTCCTATTGCAAAAGCACTGAAAATCAAACACATATATAGATTGCAAATAAAGATACCTATTTGACCGAGGAGCTCCACCTTAACTCCATTGTGTTCAACCTTTTTTCCTTGAATTGGTTCTATAGAAATCTGAATATGATATCAGAGAATGGAAATGTCACTAAATCAGTAGAAAGACAATCTTTGTAGTCAAAGCTATTACAACTCAATTCTAAGGAATTGAACTTGAACCATAATGCTGGACAATCAACCAACATACCTTCCCAGATATGTTTTCTTGACTGTGAAAAAGTGGGACTGATACAGCTTGACCAGATTCCCTCTTTAATGGAACCTACATAAATATTTTGAATGATGTTAAAAGCATCAACCCCGTAGTAAAACATCTAGCAGTAATTCTATATGAAACAAATGAGTGTATTCAACTATCACCACTGATTGTACTAACAGAATTCAGAAGAGAGCAACCACAATTTAAAATGTTGTCGGAAGTAAGGAATTCCTTTTCATATATGAGTTATTCTTTACCGGCCTTGGAACCAAAGGAAAGAAAAGCAGTTTCGTTTCATTCTTTATTAGTACATTACCTGCTTGCGAGTCTTTGCATCAGCAAATGTGATTGAAATGTTACAGGATGGTTTGAATGCTCCAATGATGTAATTCTGCAACAAATTGAAACCCTTCCAAATCAATCTCACGAAGCTTTCATCACAATACAATCATATAAAAACTACAAGAGAGCATCTGTACGCTGTTCCACGAAACCTTACCATACTGATTATGGACCAAAATCAATCTTCCTCCTAATATCTCCCAGCATACCTGCATATCACAATTACGACTACAATAATTCCATGGAAGCATGGGCTTAAGTTTCATCACAAACCCACAACTTCCAACCCGAAAAAATAAAACTGAACTACGAAACAGACAACATGCATTTGTTCTTAGTTCACAAATCATACAAAACCTACTTAAACCTCACACTTCACAATACATAAAAACCACAATAGCTACAATGCACTAACAGCCCAATATTCCAAAGCTCAAATCTTGCAAACCCAATTCAGCTACACAGTATCTAAACATAAAATTTACCAATTAGGGCACACAAATCATGAGATCAACCAAGAGAAAATCAGCTCAAATCAGAACAAAGCTGAAATCGTGATCGCTAAAAACACACAAAACGGAGCTAAAGACTGTGAAAATTAGTAGTACCTATATGATCAGAAACACAGAGATCGGCGAAGAGCTTTAAATTGGGATTTAGGGCTAATAAACAGAGAAGTTGATAGAGATGAAGAAACCAACTCTCATTGATCGACAGTTGGGTATTTGGAGCTTCTCCAAAGTCTCATGATTTTCTTGTTCAATCTCACACGTGCCAACGTCTCCACACGTGTTACATAAATGGACGGTGAGGATTGGTTTGGTATTTTGGGGATTCTTTTAATAGTTAATACAGAGAACCCAGAAAGATTGAAACTTTTGGGGGGCCTTCGGAGATGGCTTCTTCTTCATGTAGCAAGAGAGATCGAAGTGGAAAACGACATGCCGTTTCAGAGGAGTCTGTTGGGTTCTGCTTGAGGATTGTCACTCGTGAAGATCTGAAAGATGGGAAGAAGGTTGTGAACTAGCTTTGGCTTATTTGTTTTGTTAAAAGCTTTATGAGTTTGTAGTTGATGAACATTTTGATAGCTTAAAGTTGAAAACTTTACTAAGTTTATAGTATTTTATGATTGAATTGTTGGTTTGGTTTTGATATTTGAAGATCGTAGTTGGAATTAAAAATAAATAAACTGAACTCTAGTAGTGATTAGTGATTAGTGAAGTAGGAAAAGGGTTATATGGTTTGGGAATGTTGATTGTTTTGAGCTCACTTGAATTCAGTTTTTGGCTAGGCCTATTTGGATTATATGTGCTAATGAGTCTGGAGACTTGTTTTGACATAGCTGTTAAATTTGTGGCTAAGAGTTAGTGGAGTATACTTAAGAGTTGGAGGTTGAGGATTGATTTGGTAATTTAGTTTCCGACTTTCTGCTTTGATGTATAGGAACTTCCACCGCCGGCTGTGAGGAAGTATGGAGATGAGTTGGCAGATCATATATTCCTCAAGGTTCCAAATTGTGAAGAACCCTGGAAAATTGAACTGAGAACTTCACATCGTCGTGACCGAATGTGGTTAGAGAAGGGATGGGAAGAGTTTGCTAGATTTTACTTACTAGACCAAGGCGATTTGGCAACCTTCAGCTCTATAGAAGAACCTGCTCATTTTCTTGTACGCATTTTTAGTTGGGACGATATGGAAGTAGAATACCCTTTTCGTGGAGGAGGTATGTATGTGTGGTAATATTGGTGTCTTTCTATCGGTTCACGTTTAAAGCTTTTGCGGGAATTTTCTTTTAGAAATGTGTAATGGACAAGATTTTGTGTAATAACTCGTGGGAATGATACAGGAGCTATTGTCAGCAGACAGAAAAGAGGAGTTGAAGCTGAAGCTGGATCCGAACGTGAAGCTAGACCCACTTCCATTTCCCCTAGATCCTCCGCTGATGGTTACCGTTTATAGCTTATGTGGGATTATTATTTTGGATATGTGTAATGGATAACATTGCGTTGAATAACTTGTGGGAATGATACAGGAGCTAATGTCAGCAGTCCGAAAAGGGAAGAAACACGAGTTGAAGCTGAAGCTAGATCTGATATGGAAGTAGATTACCCCATTCGTGGAGGAGGTATGTATATTAGTTGCTTGTTTCTGTTAGTTCACGTTTATAGTTTTAGTGGGATTTTTCCTCTGAAAATGTGTAATGGACAAGATGATGATGAATAACTTGTGGGAATAATACAGGATCTAATGTCAGCAGACACAGACACAGACAGAAAAAAAGAGAGACACAAGGTGAAGCTGAAGCTAGATCTGAACCTGAAGCTTGGCCCATTTCCAGTTCCCCAAAATCCTCTGCTGACGAACACGAGAATAATCGTTCCCAAGTGAGCAGCTTCATATCTGACAAGCCATGTCTTTCTGTTCACATAGTAGCAGCATCATTAGGCGCTCGTGTGGTAAGTGTTTCTCATACAAGGGAGATATTAGCTAGTTTGTGTGCAATGCGCTCCTTCAAGGAAGATTTGCATAAATAATTTAAGTCATTACTAACCTATTTGTTTTCTTATATTTGCAGTTCATAAATGCACATTTCGCAATGGAACATTTCTGCAAAGATGGCACTTGCTGCGACTTGACCTTACA
Source organism: Geum urbanum (assembly GCA_946800695.1). Classification (NCBI taxonomy): domain Eukaryota; kingdom Viridiplantae; phylum Streptophyta; class Magnoliopsida; order Rosales; family Rosaceae; genus Geum; species Geum urbanum. The sequence goes on along the minus strand of OX327017.1, from coordinate 41,089,770 downwards.
GAATGCTCTAGGCGACAGGACTTGGACGGTTCAGTGCATCACTTACGCGATGAGCAATGGAAGAACGCAAGCAGTAATGTCCGGTGCTGGTTGGAAGTCCTTTCGGCAGGACAATCATTTAGTAGCAGGTGACTTCATAATGTTAGAGGTGATAGAGGAACGGAAGTGCAGAGTTTCTATACTCCGATCCAAAACATGAAGATTTGAAGCAAGTGATCATCGGCCATAGTTCCAGTACATACTCTTCTGAAGTCCGATTTGAGAACAACTGTTAAGTACCTTATCTTAGAAAGATTAAGTCCAGATAAACTGTTGCTATGAATGTAAATATTGACTTCTGTGAAGCTTTCTTCTCATCCAGAAGAAAGACAGACCCCTTTTGAATAGACTTCATTCATCGACCTTTTAATGATTCAATTGTTCACTTTCTAGACAAGCTTTTCTTTCTATTTTTGGGAAGTTTCAACTCTAAGTTTGTGATGCCTAAAATCAGCTTCTTAAGCTCACTCTCACGTGCCAAGACCTACATGCGTGTGAAGCTTAAGTACATAGAATGGACGGTGAGGATTATTAAGTAGGACCCATTTTGAGGCTTCTCTTTTTATAGATAAATTTTTGCGGAAAACCCAGAAAGATTGAAACTTTGGGAGCTTCAAGATGGTTTCTTCTTCTTCGAGCAAGAGAGATCGAAGTGGGAAACATGTCTTTTCAGAGGACTCTCTTGGGTTTGGGTTCTGCTTGAGGATTGTATCTCAAAATTTTATTTTATAGCAATGAAGTATATTCGTTATTTAATGGTCCTTTTAATTTAAAATATTGAGTGATTCATTATAGTATGTACACATTTTTTAATATAGAAATATTTATAATTTTTGTTTTCAAACAATAAGAACTTCATTTTATAAAGAAATGATAACATTACTTGATAATGAAACAATGAATGCTAAAGAGAATCAAGATAATGAGAACATAAATTCGAAATACGATAACGGTGCCAATTTAAGAGTGATCATTATGTTGAAAAGATCAAAAATAGTGTATTTCGTCTTTATCTATGTGATAGTGTATTTTGAAATTTGAGTTTTTTATTAGATTTTAATTATTTGAGCAATCCTTAGAAATCTTACCGAATCCTTATAAAACAATACAAAAGAACCATTTCAAATCCATGTAGAATTAAAACAATTCGTGGATGTAAAACAATCCACGACAATTCACGGATTATAAATAATCCTTAAAAATCTAGATTGAATACACCCTCCTTGATCACATCATTAAAAACAAGTCATGTGTCATACATGTGCCAATTTACGAGAACTTTTTGAGAATCTTTATCTTTATATTTTTCTTTTTCTTTTTTTCTTCTCTCTGAATCTCAGAGATAATGGATTTCCTTCTTCTTCTTCTCCTTAAAACTAGGCTCCCTCAAGACAAGATTCTACATAATTGTAACTTCGAACTTAAAAAGTGATCAGCAACACACAGTTAACAGTTTGCTATTATTATTATGACATCTATCTACCTATAGCAAAAACTGCAAAATCCCAATCCAATTCCGGCATCGAGCAATTACTTACTGTATATGAATTGATATATAATAGTAATACATCAAACCAAAGCAAACAACATCAATTAGTTCATTGTATTACAACATTGGCACTACTAACCCATTAACTTAGGAGACCAGAAATTACAATTACATAACTAACTAGGCAAAAATTCACAGGTGGTCAGCGGCTTCGACGTTGAGTTCGGTGCCGATGACCCCACGCCTCAAACCAGAGAACACATCCTCTTAGCGAAACAAGTCGGAGTCCCCAACATGGTGGTCTTCCTCAACAAACAAGACCAAGTTGACGAGGAGGAGCTGCTCAAGCTCGTCAAGCTTGAACTCCGAGATTAATTTTAAACATTGTTAGAGACAGAGTGATCAAAGTGATTAACGGTGTTGTTCTTTAGTGACCTTATTGATATTTGTCATACATCAGTAAACAAAATTTAGAACGTGTCATACTTGAATAATCATCCGAATAATTTTTGCTTAAAAATTTCTCCTCGTAGTATAGTTTCTTTATGTTACAAATGATAAACTATGTGAATCTTTTTTTTTGTATAAATACGAATTGAAAGGGTAAGACACAAGACGTCCCTCTCTGGTATACTTTTTTCAATATATAAAGACACTCTTTTGCACTCTAAATTTTTTGGTTTTCTATGGTGATAAATTTAAATCCCACCCGTTATGAATTCCCAGATTTGCCCGCGGATACGGTACCTAAGAGCAACTGCACCGGGGGCGTTTTTCAGCACGAGCAACCCCTCTGGCCCTCCAAAGTCGTCGGCGACCACTCGGCACGAGCAGCTCCACGAGCAAGAATTGCTCGAGCGAGAGAATGAGCAGACGGAGTGGGTGAGAGGAGGGAAGGCAGGTCCGACCAACGAGCAGCACGAGCAAGGCGTGCAGCGGTACGTGCTGTCGTCAGCGACCGCTCGTTGACGAGGTTGAAAATTGCTGTTCGTGCTGCAACCGATGCATATGCTCTACGGCAATGCAATCGATCTGGGGTGAAAGTCTCAAAAGCATACGATGGTCAATGAGATAAAACAAATGGACGGCGAAGATTGACTCTCTCCTAAAGTAACAGGTGGGACCCACTCGGGCTAGAGAGAGAGTTTCAGAAACTAAAAAAGTTGTCGTAGAGCTAAGCTTTTCGGGAGAGAGAAGTAGGGCTGTTAATACCGAATCGAAAACCGAAAAAAAATCGAACCGAAAACGAACCGTAACCGAAAAAATCGAAATCAAACAAATACCGAACCGAAAAACAAAAAAACCGAACCGAATCGAAAAATTCGGTTCGGTTTCGGTTTTCGTCTCCAAAAAAACCGAAAAAACCGAACCGAATCGTTTGAACTGAAATGAATAAAACGACGTTGTTTTACGAGTGTCAATCAAGTTTGATGTTGTTGGGTATGTTGTTGAATATCTCTCTTTGTCCCATATGAAAGTAGTATTTGGTATGGGCCATAGTTTGATATTTAACAATGATTATTGGGGTTCTTGTGGGTTTAAGAAAAGGAATGCTAAGTTGCCAAAGAAAAACTCCCTAGCTGAGAAAGTGAGAATGGTGGACAAGTTGAGTATACTATGAGAATGGATTCAATTGAGTGTTTTTATGTGATATTTGTATTGTATTTTTATTTGGATGGACTGTAGATTGTTTTAAACTTGGACTATGGAGTGTGGACATTGGTTTATGTTTGTTAATGTTTGAAACTTTGAATTTGTGATGTAAACTTTCAATAAACATTTGGCCATTTGCTATGGTTTGAAACTTTGAATGTGTGATTTGTGACTAATTATATTTGTTGTAGTTTGATTTGACATAAACTATGTTTCACACTTTCACAAAGTTATTGAAAAAAGTAGCTAATGAAGATCTTAGAATTTTCGAAACTAATAGAAAGAAATAATATTTTTTTTTTAGAAAGTTTTTTTTTATTTAAAAAAAAAACCGAAAAAAAAAACAAAAAAAACAGGAAAAAAAACCGAACCGAACCATTCGGTTTTTTGTAAAAAAATCAAGAAAACCGAATCGAACCGAACCGATTAAAAAATACGATTCGATTTTCGGTTCGGCCTAATAACCAAATCGTTTGTACCGATTAACAGCCCTAGAGAAATGACTTCTCCGACGACGAATACGATCTCTCGAAAGGGAAAACGACCTGCCGTTTCAGAGGAGTCTCCGAATTTCTGTCTCAGGATTCTCACTCTCGAAGATACCAAAGACGGAAACAAGGTCGATCTGTGAAGCTCATCAAACCATTCGTTAATTACTTTGATTCAACATTCCTCAACGTTTTACTAATCTCAATGTTCATTGATCTTCAATGTTGAGACTTTTGCATGATCAATGTTTCTCAATTGAGAAATTAGTTACATGTTGCATGGGTTTAATCTTCAATGTTGTAATATATGTTTGGCTATGGTTGTTCTTGATCTACCTTTTCTTGTATGAATTATCATCAGTTTGTTGCTTTAGTCTGGTAATATATGATGATTGGTTTAGTTCACTGAAGCTAGCTTGATCAATTTATGTTTAAGCGTACATTTGCCATGCAAACAATGCCAATCGAACAAGTTTCAATGTGTTCTTGGCTTTTATCTGTATTCTCCGTTATGTCGATTTAAGTATAGTATTCTATGGAGTTTTGAGGATTGACTGTAATTAACCTGTTGAAAAATGAACAGGAACTTTTGGAGACAGTGGTGAGGACGTATAGAGATCGAGTCGCAGATCATATATTGCTTATGGTTCCAAATAGTGGAGAACCTTGGAAAATACAGTTGAGAAAATCACCTCGTCATGAGCGAATGTGGTTAGACAAGGGATGGGAAGAGTTTGCCAGCTTTTACAAACTAGACCAAGGTGACTTTGCAACCTTTAGTTATGAAGGCATACATTCCCATTTCCAAGTACGAATTTATAGCTCGACTGATTTAGAGATAGATTACCCTATTCACGGAGGAGGTATGTATAAATTTGTATATTTGGATATGTATGTTGTTTATGTTAGTTCTATGTCTAAAGCTTCTAGAGATGTGTATGGACATCATTGAGTTGAACTAATCAGGGGAATTGAACAGGCTCTAATGGCAGCAGATCAAAAAAGAAAGAAATGGGAGCTATTGTAGCCATTTCAAGTTCCTCCGTAACCTCTGCTGATGAACACGATTATGTTTATGAACCCGAGTATGATCTTACGGCGCTAAGCAATTTCAGATCTGACAAGCCATATCTTTTGTTATCAGAATTCCAGCTACAGCCTTGGCCTTTCGCGTGGTAAGGCTTCTCTCAACAACCATCTTTTGTATAATGAGAGATAGATTGACAAGTTTGGGTACTGTGCACTCCTTCAAGGAGGATGTGTTAGACGAATTAGTAATTAACTAAACCTTATTCGTTTTGTCTAATATGCAGTTTATCAATCAAGCATTTGCCGCGGAACATTTCTACAAGGCAGACCCTTCTTGTGACTTGACTTTACAGAATACTACAGGTGACAGGTTTTGGACGATTCAACGCTCTTCTTACAACAGAAGTAACGGAAGAGTACAAGCAATAATCTCAGGTAAAGGTTGGAAAGCATTTAGGCTAGACAATCGTCTTGATGAAGGTGATGTCTGTGTCTTTGAGATGATTGATGAACGGAAGTGCAGAGTTTCGATATTCCGAGCTCCAAAAGAGTGTTGAGAACATACAGCAGATTTGGACCAATAACAAAGAGTGTTGAGAACAATGTGATCCATTTCTGGCTAAAAGTAAACAGTTGGTGATTTGATGTTTTTTCTTTTTCATTTTGTGTGGAGAAATGTGGAATTGATACAAGGTCCCCATAAGAAGTGGATGATTAGATTATGATGGAAGGTACATAACTACAAAGAGGAATTCTAGTAGACAATGCAAAACACAAATGTAGAGAGAGATATTTGCTACTAAATTGAGACGATGATATTTGTCAAGCACATTTAGGTCCCGTTCGGTATCATTTCCGGAAACAGTTTTCTATATTACGAATTAAGAAACATGCGTAATACTTGTTCGGCGGAGCAATTTTCGAAAACAGAGAAAATAGATTTTCGAATACAACTCAAAGTCATCAAGTAAATTTTGGAAACAAACTACGAGTGTTGTTGCTGTTTTGCAAAAACAAATGAGTTGCCAACAAAGCACGCTGGAGCTTGAAGGTGTTGATGGAGATTCAATCATAGACGGCGACGGTCAGAAATAGAAGGAGTGTCGGGTCTGCCAACGAAGTAGCTTGTCCCGATGTCACAAATTAGGATGAAGATGATATGGCAGATGTATTCTCAATTACTTCTCTATAAATTTTGTCCAATTCCATTAGATATTCACCCAGCTTGATTAAGGCTTTGTATCCTAGAACAACCACAATTACAACGATCGGGATCTGGGTATTGATGTCGATATTTCGGGTCTGGGGTTCTGGGTATTGATATTACCCTATACCAATCCATCTTCTAGATTTACTTGTAAATTGCTCCATAGAACAACAATAAAATTTATGCCTGACTTCAATCACAGTAGGTACCATCATAGAGAATTAGAGATAGTCAGTGATGTATATCATATGATTGAAAATATGATAAGTATATTGTGCTAATCTTGGGACTTCCTGGAAGGTAGGTGAGAAAGGTGAAAAAATAATATCATTTTGAGACTTCTTACTTCGCAACCAAACACATTTTCGAATTTTAGATATACTAGATTTAATTACCTGTTTTCATTTTGTAAAATATTTTTTATAAAACTGTTTTGTAAAACTTTACCGAATAGGCCCTTATTTGCTTCTACGCCATACATTCACAACATTAGATATCCGTGGGACACTCTTTTTGACACTTATTTTGACACTTCTTGTCAATCATTGATATTAAAGACTCAACGGTTGAGATTTATTGTAGAATAAAGTTGTTATATTCTATTTTATATCTATATATATATTCTATTTTTAAAAAGAAAGAAAATCCAATCTTTAGAAATAAAGTAGGAGAGAGTCTTACCAAATTTATAGAGCAGTAGCTTGGAGACGTGAAAAAAAAACGGTACTCAAAGAAGAAGAAGAAAGAGGAAGAGGACGCAAAGAAGAGAAACGAAGAGAGAAGAAAAGACGCAAAGAAGAGAGAGGAAGAGGAAAAAGAAGAAGAAGAAGAAACAAAATAGAAAAGATGTCATCTACCAACTTCTACTCAATCTTGGTTGATTTTATTATCACCAAGAACAATACTACAAGTACATAATAATCCACTATTGTTTCATAGTGTACGAAAACGCAAAATCTAGGTCTAGTTTGCATAAAAAAATTATGTTTCTTTCTCGATCATTAATTTTTCAAATTAGAATGCATATCTTAGTATTGTGAATCTTGATAGTCGATTTCTTTTTCTTCATCCATTAATCATCTATTGCCTTTTACAGTTGATTATAATGGAATTCACACCCGAAATTGACGACAATGAATCTTCATTGAACCATGTAACAAACAACAAGGAAAGTGATCATCAATCTCCAATAAGAGATGTTCGAGAATTTAAATCACCTCATGTATGAATGTTTTTTGATACGCTGGAAGAGACAGGAACATATTATGAAAATTATGGTCGACAAGAAGATTTTTAGACTCGTATTCGAAGTTCATTAAAGTCTAGATCGCATTGTTCTGAGGTTACTAGAAGATTATATGTTTGTGCACATCAAAGAAAGTATGTCATGAAAAACCAAGAAGAAACATAAGATAAAGAAGAGAGAAGAAATTAAAGAGAAAGAAGATGGAAAAACACATACTCAGTGGATCAAAAAGAAGCAAGGTAGAAGTACGTTGTTCAACTGTTAAATGTGATTGTAAGGCTAATATGTGGATTGTTCATGACAAATGGACTAACAAATAGAAAGTCTCAGTTTTTAGCGATATTCACAATCACAAGATAGTGACACCAATTTGAAGAGTGATGATGAAGTTGAATAGACATATGTCAAATGCAGCGAAGGACTTAACAAAAGTTTTTCATAAGGTAAATTTACATATCAGTAAAGTTCCAACAATGTTTGGTGATGCTCAAGTTGTCCCTTTCGATAAAAGGGACTGTTATAATCATCTTAGAAAAGAGAGACATAAAGACTTGGAATATGGAGATGCACAGTCAATCCTCAATTATTTCTGAAAAAAATAAGTTGAGAGTCCACACTTCTTTTATGCTATCAAATATAATGAAGACAGTAGAGCTACCAAATTCTTTTGGTATCAAGGAGTGCGTATCATTACTTTGGAGATGTGGTGACGTTCGATATAACATATCAGACAAATAAGTATGACATGCCATTTGCTCCATTTGTTGGATTAAATTATGACTTCCAAACTATACAATTTGGATGTGCCATTTTACAAGATGAAACAGAGTCAACATTCTCGTGGTTATTTGAAACATGACTTGCAGCTATGGAAGTTCGACATCCATTATCTATCATTATTGACCAAGACATTGAGATGAAAGGAGCAATAACAAGAGTTTTTCCTAATACTCGTCATCGTCTATGCATTTGGCATATCATGAAAAAATTTGGAGAAAAGTTGTCACATGTATACCATAAAAGTTTTGACTTCAAGACTGACATGAACAAATGTATATGGGGAACATATAAGGTAGAGGACTTTGAAGATCAATGGAAGAAGTTGATTGAAGAGAATGGATTGGTTCAGAATGATTAGTTGCAACAACTGTATGATATTCGTGAATCTTGGGTTTCAGTTTATAACTGCAACTCATCTTTTGTCGGGATGAATACAACATGGCGTAGTGAAGGTACTAATGTATTTTTTGATGACTTTGTTACATCGACAACCAATTTACGAGAATTTGTTATCAAGTATGAACAAATCCTATGTAAGATAATTGCAAATGATAGTGGAGAAGATTTTATATCAGAGCATAAGTATCGTATTGTGGAAGATGATGATTTTCTCTTGAAACATGCGACAAAGGTTTATACTAGAAATATATTTTAAAATTTCAAGAGTGAGTGGTATAAACTGAAACGACTCAAAGTCGAAAAAAAGAGCATGAAGACCAGTTTCAGCGATACTCGGTGATCAAGAAAAAAAGTGTCTCAAAAGAGTTCATAGTGAAGTTGAATCTACAAACACATGAGGGTGCATGTGAATGCCAAAATTTTGAGTTTTTCGGAATAATATGCATATTATGAAAGTTTTTGTTCGTCATGACATTGATATTATACACTCCCACTTCATTCTTCCAAGATGGCAGCAAGGAGCCAATAAGTTCAGAGTTATGGATTATGAGACTTTGGTGGAGAATAACGGTAAGGAACAATCAGAAGCACTGAGGCTTAGTCATATGTGTCGGAGAGCTACTCAATTAGCTTGTCAAGCGGCACTTTCATATGAGGCCTACAAAATGCACATGGAATCTTTGGATGAACAGTCAAAGAAAATTTCAGAAGTTAAGAGGGTGTCAACTGAGTATGTTTTGGAGTCTCAAGAATGTTCTTCAAAATGAAGTAGATCAATATACGAGTAAATCCTCTGATTTGTTGTTGTTAGATCCAAATATCTCAAAAATAAAGGGCAGAAAGAAGGATAAAAACAATAGAAGAAACTACATAAACTCAAAAAGGATGAAAGATGTGGTATGGAGCTAGCTCAAAGGAATCCAAACAATGTGCAATGTGCAATCCGGACATAACATGACTACTCGCACTTTAAATCCGAATACAAAAAGAACAAACTCTATGATTCAAAGTAAGTTAAGGCTAATTTTTTTTCTTGTTATTTGTAATAATTGATTGGTTCATATACTTGACCTGATTCCTTTCAAAAAAATATATATACTTGACCTGATTATATGCATATTTTCATGATTAGGAAATGAGGATATACAGCAGTCAAACAAAAGTGAGGAAGATTTAGAATGTGACATTGAAGTATGAGGAGCTCCAGTTCAATATTCATGGACCGAATATTTTTTTCAGCTTTATTAGTAATTGTTACGTTTACTTGAATGAGGATTTTGTAAATTTCTTTTGCCTTAGGGTCACTTTCTTGTTTCTCATTCTCTGTAGAACCGTTAAAGATGTCTCAACGTGGTTTTGATCTGTTAGGAGCTACCATGGTTGCACCCTCACGTATTAGCTAGCTCGTACTCATGTTTCTATCATGTATGTTTTAATGTTTCTAACTTTGAGATATGCAATTTGTTGGAAGAAAATAAGAGATGTGCAATTGTCAAATGTGATACCCTCTCTTTTGAACTTGAAAACTAGCACATGACAAAGTCAAGTACTTGCCAGAACCTGAAATCCTATTCAATAACTGCCCTGGAACATGTTATAATTCTGATGTTGTGATAGCATAACATTGAGTAGATTTGCTGTTAGGAGGTACCATAAACTACAGTGGTCTATTACCATTCTAAACTACTAAGCCACTTCCAAAAAACGTATGTTTCTTCTTCTCTCTTCCTCTCTCTTCTTTGCGTCTTCTTACTCTCTCTTCTTCTCTCTTCCTCTCTTCTTTGCGTCTCCTCTTCTTCTTCCTCTCTCTTCCTTGTGTCCTCTTCCTCTTTTTTCTTCTTCTTTGCGTACGGTTTTTTTTTTCACGTCTCCAAGCTACTGCACTATATTGGTAAGACTCTCTCCTACTTTATTTCTACAGATTTGATTTTCTTTCTTTTTTAAAGTAGAATATATATAATTAGAGATAAAATAGGATATAACAACTTTAATCTACAACAAATCTCAACCGTTGGGAGTCTTATTTTTAGGGTAAACGAGAGACACTGTATTAATCAAGAGGAAAAACATCTTTTACACAGTAGGACGCCGCCTATAGGGCTCGATAGAATTGAACCACCGTCGCACTAATCTAGGATACCTAAACTAGTACAAGAACAAATGTTTTATACATTAAGCACCAAATGAAAGTAACCAAGTAACCGGGACATAGCCTCTCATAAGATGAACACCAACACGAATAAACCAAGATAATGTTCGCCTATATAGCAGAGCGTCAAGCACCGGGCTCTCAAATTCGATCCCAAAAATGGCCCGAACCATTTGATACTCCAAGAAGGAGGGTAGGGACAGGACCCCCTAACCCTAAGGCTCTTTTCCAAAAAAAGAACCAAAGCCCAAGTCCAACGAGACTAAGGCCCACTGCCTATTGTAGTCACATTAGGCCACAGAAGCAACCCGACCCATCATGTTGTACTCACAGCTGCCGTGCGGCTTCAAAGAAGCCCGGACCCAGATCGCCCTGAACTCCGGCCAAGCTAACGTCCACCGCTCCGGCATGGTCGACTGTCCCGTCGACGTCACGGAACCGGCCTCAATAGGCAGGATCGATGTGGCCTGCCTCCAGAACGATGAGGTTGAAAATGGACAAAGTACTCGCCCCTAAACTCGGAGCTGCACCGCCTCTAAAAGAGGAGCCGCTACCATCAAGAGCTTCAAACAAGCACGCATCGATCACTTGAAGATTAGAGTTGTCCGACGCGAATCCACCATAGTGGCCTGAGCAATCACAACTCCGTTCTGTAGCCACTGTGGCGGAGAGGAAGCATGGTTCGTCTACATCGAGGCAGACCACAGAGAGAGGGCAACTTAATTGGAGCCCATGGAAGGGCCAACATGTTTCTCCATCAGAGGAGTTTGCTGCTCCGCCAAAGTGGGGGAAGGGTTTTGCCCAAACCCTAGCAGAGCCTCCATTTGACATAAAAAAAAATTAACGTAGAACCGTTGGGAGTCTTTAATATCAATGGTTAACGAGGAGTGTCAAAATAAGTGTCGAAAAGAGTGTCCGCGGATCCGGACTCTTATATTATTTAGAATCTAACAGAGTAAGTTATAAAAGTACAAAGAAAACTCACATTTTCAAAAATATGATAGGAATTCATAAAAGACCAAGGATGGTAATAAAATAATTTTTCACTTATAAGAATATTATACACAAATTAATGTTACATTCGACTGCTTCACTGACTAATTAGAAAGTTCGAAACAGAATAGAAAATTACAAATTAGTTTGAACAACCGACCTTTAATGCCGTGACCCTTCCTTTTCCGATGAACTCCTATCCAATAGCGGCATTGCCCCCGACTCCTCCTTTCTCCTACTCCCCAACCTCAAAAGCCCATACAACTTCCTAAACTCCCTCACCGTATGCACACTCTCCCTACAAAACAAAGTACCCCCGGACTCCTCACCCGACCCATCATCAACGACCCGACCCGACCCGCTATTAGTCAACGCTTGCGCAACTTTGATCGTCGTCTTATTCTCCACATTGGTATGTAGCGCCGAGATAACCGACTTCAGCGCCCGACTCGGCGACGTCCGATTTGATATCATAATCTCGCCGATCTCCGCCGGACTCAAACTCCCGCCGGAGTTAAAAATCTCCTCCACTTGATTAAACAGCTTGTGCTCTTTTACCCCCAAGTAATTACCCGCCAAAGTTTTAAACGCGGTAAAATCGCAGAGCGGGAAATGGATATGAACATCAACCCGACCCGGCCTCAACCCGTCCACGTGTACTTTATCTTTGTCGTTCATCGTGAAAACCAACACCCTCTCCTCGCCGCATGATGAAACTAACCCGTCCATGAAGTTCAAAATCCCAACCGTCGATTTTTTCCCGGTAGTTTGTAAGTAACGGTCGAGATCTTCGACCACGATTAAAGACTTGGCCGAGGTTTGTAACAGAAGTAGCTTCAGTTCCGAGTCGTGCGTCACTTTCGACATGTCGAGGTCGTAAACATCGTACGACAAGAACCTAGCCATGGCGGCGACGAAGCTAGTTTTGCCTGTTCCAGAAGGACCGTAAAGTAAGTAGCTTCGTTTCCAAACACGACCGAGTCGATGGTAGTAACTCTTTGACTTTCGAAACAGTTCGAGGTCGGCTTTGACTTTGGCTTTGAGCTCCGTGTCCATGGCGACCGTGTCCAACGTGGCAGGGTGAATGAAATCAACCGATCTCCACCGTTCATTTTCCGTCGCCAAGTTCATGTAAAGCTTGATGTCTTTGTTACGTTGTTCGATCTCGTCCGACACGGTGAGAATGTGCTGAAAGTACTGCCGGAAAACACGCCTCTTGTCGGACTTTCGTATTCTCAGCACGTACGACGTGTCGTTGTTGTTGGTCCAGGAGAGCTTGGCGCCGAGGAAGGTGTCGTGTACGGCGGTATTGTTGTCGTGTTGGAAAAAGATGTCGTTGGAGTTGTAGTGGCCGGAGAAGAGGTTGGTGAAGTCGGAGTCTTCGATGTTGGGTAAAGAGTTGAGGTAGGTTGAGATTTTGAGGTAGAGTTGGTTGGGTTGGAAGTGTTGGTTATATTTAGGGACCTTGTAAAATTGGTACACGAAAAACTTGTCGGTAAAGGAGTGCCATGTCTTGAACAACATGTGAAGGATCGATGTTCTGTATAAGAATCTGAAGACGTAGAAGATAGGTATGAGGAAGAGAACGAAGTAGACAACGCTCAGGAAGCGAACCATGTTTGGTGTTTAGGGTTTAGAGAGAGAAAAAGTACGAGGCTTTGTGAATTGGGAAGATGAGTTTTTGATGGGGGTATATATATATTTAATGGAGCCTTGTTGTGGACGGCTTAATTAAGCCGGCGAGAGAGGGCTGAAGAAGTAATGGGTCAATGAAACGGTGCAACACAACTATGGCAACAAGAGAGAGAAAGACAGAAGAAAGAGCACCCCAAAGAAGGAAAGATATGTACGTAGCTTTGTTTGGTTTTGGCTGTGAATTGATGACCAAGGACTAAAAGGACCCATTGTGTTAACGAGTGAGCCTGTAGATTAATATATAGGCAAGCTTTGAATAATTAATTTCTAAGGACTATTCACATGTGCCCAATTTCTTTCTCGATAATTTTGACTAACGAAAGTATAACTAAAGCGTTTCAAGACGTGGAACTATATTCAAAAACATATATATAAAAAAAACTATGTTCAAAAACGTGAGTCTTTGCACAGTGATTTTTATCTCATGTCACATAAATTTTAGCCCGTTGAGAAAAATCATTGCGGAACACAAATGTGATTTAGATGAATAGTACATGGGATAAATAATACTGTAGATTATTTCTTTGCACATTTGTGTTTCGCACATTGTAGAATTATTCGAAAAAATGGCTCCAATACAATTTATTTTAGCATTATCTTGTTACACATTAATGAATTTCTATTATGAAATTATCTTGTAGATAGATTTTAGAGATTTTGGATGGCATGATGTACATTGAGGGACCTTGGACGGCTTGTATAGTATCTATGATAAACCAAGGTGTTAAGTTTCTTAAACTAGTCTCATGAGTAATAATGCAGGATCGAAGATAGAATGAGATATAGTAATTCAGTAATTCTTGTTTCCGAGAGGAGGTTTAGACTGTTTTGAAAGATCAAAGATGAGCTCGAGGTAGTGATTGAGTGAGCTAATTAATTAGAATTCGTAAGTGTTCCTGCCTAACCCACACCGAAGAGTCAGACATCATCAGTGAGATGTGATTGCAGCCTTTGGTGAATATCTAAAAGTCTGAAGTCTGCAAGCTCGTTATAGTTTGTAACTTTTTCATGTGGAGCTCACTGATGATGATGCTACACATACACGGAAAAGGTAAGAAGGAAAAGAAAAGAGCTATAGAGAAAATGGACGACGAAGCTCGACCATCTTGTTCATTAGTGCTCTCTCTCTCTGTCTGCATTCAAACGTGTAAAGGTCGCTTACTGTTTAGCTGAAAGCTGCATGCATGCTGTGTTGAAGTTTGAACTAGTAAAAAAACCTGCAGAGACTCTTTCAAGGCTATAGCTTCCTCCTTCAATGTGTTGTGTAGGAGTCACACACTTACACAGCAAGTCAATGGTATTGGCTCACCAAGTAAGACCCTTTTTTTTTAGAAGGCAACTTTTAGTACATGATATTTGTATTCTAAATGCGTTGATATATAATGTTGATGTCTAATATATATTAGTGAGGATAATGAACACTAATTGAGGGTGTTTATTCAATGATTAGCGCCGCGGTTAAGGGCTAGAATAATATGTTGAAATATGAACTCAAGTTCTGATTAAGTTAAAATGTAATTTAGCTCAAGTAAAGGATCTAATACAACACTACACAAGGATCACAAACTGCATAAGAACATATCTTCGTTGCTTCTTCAGAAGACACGTTTGATGAAGAAGCCATGTCTCTTTTGTGAAGAATACATGCACTAGATTGAAAACTGGTCTTCTGTGAATCTGCACCTTGCTGCTAGCACAATGGGAAGTTAATGAAGACAGAACCGGTGTAGATCACAGGGACTAAGACTTCTATATATAGTGATCATCATAAGATTTCATCCCATGATCAAAATTCTATTTGAACAATGAAAGTAATTAACTTAAAGATCTTTCCTTCCACAATACTAATTCCTTGTATAACATGTTTTATACCATGAACCTTTCAGATTTCCAATTGATATACAACTTGGAAACCTTATATGAATCAGAATATGACATCTAGTGTTTCTATCTAACCAAGATGGATTTTAATTCAGCTATATCAAGTGTAGCAGACTGTGTTTAAGTCCACTGTATTTCCAACAATCTCCCACTTGGACTAACATTGTCTGTAAACTGATCAATGAACTTATGAATGAAGGATAACAACTGAAGTTGCGCAATTTTGAAACAAAAGAAAATTCTTGGTTCATCCAGCTTGGTTAATATACAACTACTATTGTTAAATCAAGAACCTAAATGACAACAAGTAATCCTCTCAGCTAAAAATCACAACCAACTGTCACTGCAATCACATAAGCTAATGAGTGAAATGGTGAATAAATTTTGACTTGTATATCTATCTGATGTGTCAAAAATTCAAAGTCCAAATTAATGATTTCAAGAATTGAATGAAATCCTGCAGCAAACATTCCACTAGTACTGGACTAAAAATGGTAAAGTGCACAAACTAAATGATAGTATGTTTATAAGTATCAGTAATAAGATCTATTCTATAAAGTTAACAAAATAAATAGAAACTTCTGAACAACATAATGAATACTTGTAATATGTAAATACCTCGAGACTTTATTGATCAATGGAAAATTAGAAGAATCTGTTGAATCTGAAATTACACTTGGAAAAACATCATAATTCTAGTATCAGCTCCCACTAAACCTAAGAACACAAATTTGAAAAAATTCTCATATCCTCAACATGTTTCTGAAAACTTGATATGGAAAGAGCTTTGGTAAATGGGTCAACTAATTGTGAATCGGTATCTATATTTAAAACTTCAATCTCACCATACTTGTTGTCTTTCATTGTAATATTTTAGACCAATATGCTTTGAACTATTCGATCTCTTACTGTTTTTACTGAAAAACACCGCAGCCTCATTGTCACAAAAAATCTTTAATGGACCTGAAACTATATGTCCTAAAACTTCTGTGTACAACAAGAAATTTTTGATCCACAGTCCCAGAATACACAGCAATATATTCTGCTTGCATTGTGGATGTAGAGATTATTTTTTGTTTCTCAGTTTTCCAAGACACAGCACCTCCAGCTAACATGTATATGTAACCTGAGGTGGATTTATTTGACTTTGGAAAATTACCAGCAAAATCTGAATCAACATAACCTACAAGTTCAAGCTTGTCAGACCTTCTGTAAACCAACATGTGAGTTTTTGTTTTCTGTAAATACCTAAGAACTTTTTTTCCTGCAATCCAATGCTCTTGAGTTGGTGCAGACTGAAATCTGGACAAAATTCCAACTGAAATTGTTAAGTCAACTTTAGTGCAAACTTGTGCATACATAAGACTATCAATAAGCTGTGCATAAGGTTTGCTCTCCATAGGAGACATCTTCCCCCCATTTTTAGAAATTTTGGACAGTTTGTCACCTTTGGACATTGGGGCATCACTTGTGTTACAAGTGTCCATATGAAATCTCTTCAGGACTTTCTGTATATAGCTCTGCTAAGATAACCCTAAAACCCCTAATCTTATGTCTCTCTTAATTTCAATTCCTAAAACAAAAGAGGCTTCACCTAAGTACTTCATGTCAAAATTTCTTGAGAGAAAATCTTTAGTCTCATGGAGTAATCTGACACTAGTGCTAGCTAAAAGGATATCATCAACATACAAAATCAGAAAAATAAATCCCGCATTTGTATTCTTAATGTACACACATTCATCAACTATGTTTTCTAAAAAAACAAAAGAAGTGATAACTGAATCAAATTTCTTGTACCACTGTCTAGAGGCCTGTTTTAAACCATAGATTGATTTCTGAAGTTTGCATACATAATCCTCTTTTTCTGTTTGCACAAAACCTTCAGGTGGTTTCATATGAATTACTTCTTCTAACTCTCCATTTAAAAACACAGTTTTTACATCCATTTGATGAAGTTCCATATCATAATGAGCAATTAGTGTCATTATAATTCTGAATGAATCTTTAGTGGATACATGAGAAAAAATTTCATTGAAATCAATCCCTTCTTTTTGTGTAAAACCCTTAGCTACCAGCCTGGCTTTATGTCTCTCTATGTTGCCTTCAGCATCTTTTTTTGTCTTATAAACCCATTTTCAACCAATTGGCTTATGGTTAGGGTCTGGTTTCACTAAATCCCAGACTTGGTTTATATGCATAGAGTTTAATTCTTCCTGCATAGCTGCATCCCATTTTTCTGCTTCATTTGAATCCTGAGCTTGTTTGAAACTCAATGGATCATCCAGTTCTACAAGTTCATCCTGTTCTTGAAGATAAACATAGTAATAACTATTTTCTCCATAAACTAATTTTCTAGGCCTTTCTAATCTTCTTAATAGAGGTGGCTCTATGTTTTGAGGTTGCTCTAAATTTTGAGGTTGAAAATTCTTAAGATGTAAATTTTGAGGTTCAAGCTGTATAGGATGTTTTATAGGTTGCTGAATTTCTTCAGCAACATTATTTTGAGGTTAAGGAAATTCAGCTGTTGTATTATTACTATTTTGATTTCGAATAAAAGCATCACTCATAGTGGTGTCAGTATTTAAGGGCATTTTATTAACTATAACCTCAGTTTCAACTAGTTCATCAAATTCTAAAGATAAGTCTCTAAAATTTGAATTACTGTAAGCTTCATTCAGAAATTTTGTATTGTTGGTTTCTATAATTCTAGTTGAATTATGAGGTGCATAAAACCTGTAACCTTTAGATTTTTCACAATAACCAATGAAATTACAGCTGACAGTTTTGGGATCCAGTTTCACTCTTAGTTGATCAGGAATTTTGGTTTCAACTTTGCATCCCCAAACATGGAGATGATGCATGCTTGGCTGTTAGCCACACCACAACTCATATGGTGTCTTATCTACAGTTTTTGAGGGTGATCTATTACAAAGATAGTTTGCAGTTTTAAGAGCCTCACCCCACAAAAATAGAGGCAAACCTGTAGCACACATCATTGATCTAACCATATTTAATAACGTTCTATTTTTCCTCTCTGCCATACCATTTTGAGTTGGACTGTAAGGGGTGGTATATTTAGCCTGAATGCCATGCTCTTGTAAGAACATTGCAAAAGGTCCCTTTTGCTGGCCTGCTACAGTATACCTCCCATAAAATTCACCACCTCTATCTGATCTGACATACTTAATCTTAGTCTCTAATTGTAATTCAACTTCAGATTTATATATTTTGATTGCTTGCAAAACTTGAGACTTTCCTGAAAGTAAGAAAATATAGCAATATCTAGAATAGTCATCGATGAATGTAATGAAGTAAACATTCCCACATATAGTCTTGTGTGAAAATGGACCACAAATGTCAGTATGAATGAGTTCTAAAAGTCTGTCACTTCTTGTTGTTGTAAGTTTTCTGGTTTTTGTTAATTTTCCCTTAAAACATTACACACAATCATTCAAATCATCATAACATAATGCATGCAACACATTCAAATTTTCAAGTCTTTTGAGTCTGTTTTTAGATATATGGCCGAGTCTTTTATGCCAAAGTGTTGCAGACTTTTTGTTAAACAAAACTCTCTTAACTCCAGTAATCTGATTTTCAGCATTAGTCCTAGAACTGTTTTCAAGCAGAAGAATCTCATTCTTAATAGCAGAACAGTCAAGCATAAGATATTTGTTTGAAAAAGAACCAGAACCAATGTAAGCTGAATTCTGAAAAAGTTTTATTCCACTGAAATCAATAGTAAGATTACAGCCAATGTCAACCAAAAAACCTACAAAAATTAAATTCCTCTCAAGTGAGGGAATGTAAAAAACATTGTCTAAAATCAAAAAAATTTCTTCTCCTAAATATATCCTCAAGCATCCTATGGCTTTAACAGCTACTCTCTGGCCATTTTCAATGCAGACATTTTGCTCACTTGTCCTTGGAGCTCTCTTCCTTATGATACCCTGTAATGAAGTGGTAATATGTATTGGTGAGCCTGAATCTAGTCAATAAGTGTGTGAACTAACATTTACAAAATTAACTTCTAAGGAAAAAACTGAATTAGAAAAACAGTTACCTTTCTTTATCATCCAAGCCTTAAATCCAGAGCAATCCTTCTAAATGTGTCCCATCTTTTTAAATCCAGAGAAACCCTTAGAATCTGCAGATTTTGCCGGATGCCTTAAAGTTGGTAGTTTGTGTAACTTTATTCTTATTCTTATTCTTCCATTTAGGCTTTTCCACGAGATTTACTGCAGCTGCAGGCTGAGCCTCTCCACGGATTGTATTTTCCTCATCCACACATACTGAAATTATCTTGTTAATTGTCCACTTGACTTCTAGAGCATTATAGGTAGACCTCAGTTGACTAAAGGTTGATGGGAGAGACCATAGTGCATCATGCACAAGTTGTGTATCTGCAACTCCCATATTTAAATCTCTGAGCTGCCCATTTAGATGAACTTTATGCATTATATGCTCCCTAACACTTCAATTCCCATCATACTTAAGTTCATGGAATTCTTTAAGGAGCCTAGCTACTTCAGCCTTTTCACTATCCTCATATTTTTCAGCTATTGCTGCCATAAAGTCTACAGCATCCTCAGGTTCCTCTATTGATCCTCTTACAACCTCAGACATAGTCCTCCTAAGCACATTCTTAGCCATCCTATTAGTTCTAAACCATTCATAGAAATGCCATGAGCTATCAGCATCTGAACTGTTCTCTTCTTGGGTGCCTACTGGTTTGGGATTGAGGAGGCAGTAATCTATGTTTTGATGCATTCCCATGTAAAACTCTACATCATTCCTCCACTTTCTAAAGTTGTTCTCATTCAGCTCCACAACTTCTCTAATAGAAGCAAAATTGCCTTTGAAAAAAAAAATTTGTCAGAGTTTTTTCCCTATGTGATTTTACTAGTTTCATTAAAGTTTTCAAGCATAACAAAAAACATATAGAACACAAACAGAAAATTATACTTTCATAATGTCATACTGCTTATATGTATATATATCCCGTGTAATTAAAGTAACAAAAACAATGCCTTTGTGACATATGATTTTGAAAATCCTGAAGTCTGAACTGATATTCTGTATATATCATGAACAAGATATTTGATGAAAACAGTCTAAGTCTTTAGACAAGGAAAAGCTTTCAAAAAATCTGAATAGGTTCCTGCACACACATATATCACTGCTTTCATCATAGAATCATATTCGATTACTTCTTTGGAAGTCAGAAAAAATAAGATTTTATAATGCTGCACAATTTTGAAGATTTTTCGAATTCAAGTATACTTCAAGGACAAAAAAATTATGAAAAGCTTGTTCTTGATAAAGAGCCAAAAAATTTGTGATTTTGCAAGTTTTGTAAAAATTTGCTCTGATACCATGTTAAAATATGAACTCAAGTTCTGATTAAGTTAAAACACAATTTAGCTCAAGTAAAGGAGCTAATACAACACTACACAAGGATCACAAACTGCATAAGAACATACCTTCGTTGCTTCTCCAGTATGACTTAGAAGATACGTTTGATGAAGAAGCCATGTCTCTTTTGTGAAGAATACCTGCACTAGATTGAAAACTGGTCTTCTGTGAATCTGCACCTTGCTGCCAGCACAATGGGAAGCTAATGAAGACAGAACCGGTGTAGATCACAGGGACTAAGACTTCTATATATAGTGATCATCATAAGATCTCATCCCATGATCAAAATCCTATTTGAACAATGAAAGTAACTTAAAGATCTTTCCTTCCACAATATTAATTCCTTGTATAACAGGTTTTATACCATTAACCTTTCAGATTTCCAACTGATATACAACTTGAAAACCTTATATGGATCATAATATGACATCTAGTGTTTCTAGCTATCCAAGATAAATTCTAATTCAGCTACATCAAGTGTAGTTGTGTTTAAGTCCACTGTATTTCCAACATAATAGTGATTATCTAATCAGCTGATGGATGACATCTTGAAACACTAGCACAGATTGTTTATGGACTACTATTGATATGGACATCTCACTGAAATTGCCGAAATTTGGAGCCACATGATCATATATAGCTTGGCTCTGGTTGCAAAAAAATCATAAAATTTGAGGATGAAACTCTCAGCTAAATTGTGTTATGTATCACTGGTCAATTTTGGTATCACTGTGTTGCTTGTACTCACTCTCAATGTTTTTCTGAATCTTTAGTGATTTTGATGTTCTACCACCACTTTGGCCCTCGCTTTTCTTTGGCTTCCTTTACAACTCTAGACATGGGTGTGTTCTATACTCTATGTAGTGTTTTGGTGTATTGAAGCTCCGGACACGTGAGCCGTTCATTGCAAGAGCACTGAGAATTGTGGTCCTCAGTTTTAGCAAGAGCATGGTGGGAGAGGCTTGCATCTCTGAAAGGTTTGGTGATGATAAGCCCCACACTTCATTGCGTGGCTTTGACTCCCATAACAAAACCAGAAACCAAACCCAGTGCACTGCCAGCTATAGACAAATGGTCCTAATCATTGGTAGCTAAAACCAACTTAGCTGACCATGTGTAATATACTCATTGCAATTTACAACCATGTACCTCATGAACACATAATAGTACTTTCCGTGTTACACTAAACACTTGATGAGCAAAGGGAACCAAATTTATGATCTGGTAATCAATACAGTTTCTCCGAATTGGGCAACCAAATTGATAATAGAAACGAAATTTTAAAGCCGAATATATCATAACCAGTTTAACCTTTATAAACAACGTTACATAATAGTTGTAATAGCAAATGGTTAATTTCCAAACATCTACCCTTATACAACACAAAAGAGCATATCCGTCATAGTATCATGTTGCTTTTAGCTTGCTAAATCAAAATCTGATCTTGGGCATTCTAGAAAAAGCACCCGTAAGTAGTTGGAAGATGTATACAAAACCTAACAGAAGATTAAAGAGATTACTTCTGGCACAGTCTGACAATGTTGAATAGAACATGTCGGCAATAGGACTAGTCTGGCCCAGAGTGAGGAACCAGGAATCTACGGGTCCTGAGGATCGTTCTGAATATTCAATAATTGGGAAACCACAAGCTTAGAGAGCTCATTAATAGCAGCTTGAACTGGTATTTCTCCAGACTCCCTGTTCCTAGACCACACTGGTGATGATGACTGCGAGTTCAATCCTGTATAATAGTCATTGGCAGCAACCTTTGTATGCTTGGACGTCGCAATAACAGTCTCCAAGTCTGACTGTGCTAATGGCCGTGGTACCTGCTACATGAAACATTCACAGTTACTTTCAGTAACATTCGAAAGAATCAAACGAAACAGGCCGTTTTGATACTTCTACAATTCCAAGATAAATAAATGCCACTTTTGTAAGACATCTAGGATAAAAGTAATAAAGGTTATCTGTGTTAAATGATTTAAGAGGAAACTGCCAAGCATACTTACAGAAGGTTTCTTCCCCTTTTTTTCCTCATCTAGGAGGTCTCTGAGAGGAACATATGCAGCTTTCTTGCAAAGCTCAAGTAGATCTGAACCCGAGTAACCCTCAGTCAAGGCACCTAGATAGTCATAGTCAATTGTCCTTTCAACTGATTCACTCTTCAATATTACTTTTAGTATCTCGGCCCTATCCTTTTGATTGGGCATCCCAATCTCAAAGGCTTGAGGAAGACGACGAAGTATTGCTTCGTCAAGCTCTGCTGGACGATTAGTAGCGCACAGTACCATAACTCGAGCATTATCTAGATGAAAGCCACAAAATTATTAAAACCAATACCTTGTTCAAGGTATATATGCTAAAGGATTCAAGATTTTAGTTTTCAAAAGTGACAAATCTTAGTTAAAAGAAAGAGAGTCTTACGATCTGTAGTAAATCCATCCCACAGAGCCATGAACTCAGTTTTCATGTTCGTTGATGCTTCATGCTCTGTAGTACGGCGCTGTCCCAAAAAACTGTCAACCTCATCAATAAAAATGATAGCAGGCTCGAGTTTATGAGCCAAGCTAAACACAGCAGCAACTGCAGAAGTATAATTAAACATGTTAGTATAATAGTCAAAAGGGAACTAAAAACAACATTACTTACATGGTAGACAGGTAAAGCTGAAGATGTATACAGTTCCATACGGAAAATTAATATTCCTAGATTTACAAGGAGGATATTTGGATACAAATTTTTTACGTTCATGAAACATATTCAATCTGTATTTACTGGAGATGCCTCTTAAGTAACTAAGTAAAGTCTATACAGAATCAGGAAATGGTAGTATTAGAAAAGAATACCAAAAAACGACCTCTTGTTGGGAAATTGTATGTGGAATACTCTCTAAATGAAAAGGGAAAATTCAACATGATCACACTTACCAAGTTTCTGTGCATCACCAAACCATTTGCTCATCAGATTCGATAACCTGACATTAATGAAAACAGCTCCCGACTCTTTTGCAATAGCTTTAGCAAGCATCGTCTTCCCAGTACCAGGTGGTCCGTACAACAAGACTCCTTTCTGTGGACCCAGGAGTTTCCCATGTCTGAAGAGGTCCGGCCTCTTCAGTGGAAGAATCACCAGCTCGAATAAGGCTTGCTTTATATCATCTAGCCCCCCAATGGAGTTAAACTCCACCTCAATCTTTTCAGGGTTCACAACATCGCAAGCTATCACATCCTGATAACAATCACTAGATAAGCATCAGCCGTTCTAATTCGACAGAGCAACTTAAAAGAAACTTATGGAACATAAGGATAAAAAACTTTAACACCATAGTTCTACTCCAATGAAGTTAAACTCAACATCAATGTAGTCAGGGTTTTATAAATTCGCAAGCTATCACATCCTCATAATGCTTAATACACAATGCAGCAACTTAAGGATTACGAGGAACAATTGTCATACAATCATCTGATCTAGCAACGAAAGCTCGGGTACAACAAACCAAACACCATAGTACTATCCGATCGCAATTACATCATATCAACCAAAGTTAAACAGAAACTCAATGCTACTCCATTTGGGCCCCAAAAAAGTTCAAACCTTTCGACTTAAACAAGTAATAGATTGCTCTAGTGTTCATAAGTTGAGCTCAAAAGTAATCATAAACAGTATAATAAGCTCAAACCAAATAAAAATATAACATCCTAATCAAAATCTTTAGCAATTGAAATAGGCAAAACAGACGAGTTTCGTAGGGTTTGTTGGGTACCTCGTAAGGATTGGTCTGAATGAGAGGGCGACCGAGTCGCTTAGCGATTTCCTTCTTGTGCTCCAAGGCCTTCTTGGAGGCTTCGCGGTTCGGGTCGAGGTGTCGGAGGCCCACGAAAAGAACCAAGCAGCTCATGGCGGCGCTCGCCGCGTAGAGGATGAGCTCTTGTAGGAACTTGGTCTCTCTCTGCGAACCCATTAGTGGGTTTTGCTTGTTCTTTCTTCACTGTAAACCCTAGAGAGATGAAAACGCAGAGAAGAAGAGGGATAGAGTTTGGGTGGGGGGGGGGGGGGGGGTGCTTTTCTCAGGGAAGAAGAAGAGGTTTTTTTGGTTTTATATATATTCTGCACCGCTGTGTAAAACAGTTTTTGTGTCGCGAGGAAGAAATAGAATCGACGTAAACTGTTTTCTTGGTAAATGAGTTAAACTTTTTGATAACTATCTTTATTTTATTTTATTTTTTGAGATAAATCTTTTTTTATTATTATCATGACTATAGGGTAGGTTTGGGCCGAGAGATATGCACTTTGAACCTAAGTGGAATGAGACACTGTACTGACCAATATTCAATATGTTTTATCTTTCTCTTATCAAAGACAAAAATTCATAATACTTGTCTATTAATGCGTCATTAATTAAGATGTGAGTAAAATTTGAATGAATTTGATATGATATTTTCATACCTTAGTGATTATTTAAATGAGTTTGATCTTGATCATACAAAATGTAAGAATTGTTCAACTAAATTACTTGTTGTTAGTATCATATTTGATGGTCCTGGTCTCCAATTGTTTTGATCAATTTCGCAAGGCAAGTTGAAAACAAATTAGTGTCATTAACAGTTTAGCACTATTCGTGTATTTTGAGGATATTCGAGTAGTTTCTTAGACTTTCTTCTAACTCTGTCTTTCGAGTATTTTCTACGGCTATTTAGATTTTGGCCCAAGCCCAAGTTTCATTGCTGATACAGACACTGATACACAAATACACATTGTTGCTAGTGCATTCATATGTATCAGCCCAACTCGGCCCAACTAGAAATAAACTAACAATCAAGTGAATCAATCTAGTCTAGATATTAGTTCGATTATGAGTCAACAAAATGACTTTGGAGTTTGGACTATAGAGGATAAGATTCATACTGTTATAGTCAACCATCTCCGACCATTAAAATTTCATCTCTAAATATCAAAATTTCATACTTTAAAATAAGATGAGTCATTTTTTCTCTTCATTTTAATTTTTTCTCTTATGTCCATCACCTTTTTAAGGTCTCATACTTTATATTAATTCTCAAAATAAGACCTTGTTTAAGATATAAAATTTTCATTATAAGATATGAGACCTAAATTTCTCACCATTAAAAAATATAATTTTCATCAAAATCTCATTTTAAGTTACAAAATCTTCATAGTTGAAGATGGTCTAAGCAACTCCTATAGTCCTATGACTCCAGTCCCATCCAAAATTCTTAAGCGAAGCTTAAGATTAGCCTTTGCTCTTAAGTAAATTAAAGAATTTTTTTGGTGGCAAACAAGGTGGCGTCAGTCTTGTGAATCACTATCGGTGACTCCGAAAGAGTCCAACCTTTTGTACGGTGACGAAAAGGATGCAATTGCAAAGGGCAAAAACGAGAGGTGACTTTGGATTCTCAAGATATATTATACCAACGAATCTTACCAACATTTGTTTAGACATAGATACACATCTCACAATGATCACATTTGTTAATTTGGGGATGTTTTTGTATCAAATTGTACGATATAGCACCTTTTTTGTGTGTACATAAATCATATCATCATATATGATATATTAGGTAGGTATTTTTACTAATCGAAGAACACAATAGTTTACGCAAATGGTTGAACTAAGAGTTGATCAGCAAGCAACTTGGTTTTCTTGGATTAATTAAAAATAGAGAATGAGATCAAACAGTACGTAGTCAAATATTCCTCGTGGCGCTAGAGCAGGATTCTTGGCGAAAACAACCACAATTTCAGAATCCTTTTGAAGCCAAAACCTTTTGTTCTATACTTCTATCCCACGCAAGCATTAAAGCTTCTTCAGCTTCGAGTTCTACCACAGCAATCACACCTCAGCATCCATAGCACTAGCTTGGAACATTCGACCCTATATAAGCGCGAAAAAAAACCTATGAATATAGTCAATATACCATAATCACTAATCAGCTCTGTCTGGATCACAATATATACAAACCAGAATATGTCCATTTATATTTACTTTTAACCATTCGAATTGAGAGCTTCAACTCTCGAGGCTGATAATCCAAGAATCGAGAAGATATGGACGATGAATAATGAGACGTAAGTGCATGGCATGAAGCAACGTACGTGGAAGAGATAGTCACCATACCAGTGGCCTCGAAAAATAGATAGAACAACTTGAACACTTTTTTTTCGAAGATAAGTAAAATTACATTAAACAACTGATATGTACATTAGATTACAAGCATTGTAGTTATTTATTGTAGCTAATTACAACTATAAAAAATGTAGGAAACATAAACATTTTCCTAACTAAATATGCATTTTTTCTAACTAAATATGTGCTACCTCAATACATTTCTTATAACATAAGCACAAAGGTTTATGGCTTTTCCTTATCTGCCGCCAAAGTATGTTTACGATCAAAGTCGCAGATTATCATACGAGTAGGTTAATTAATCCAGAAATAAGAGTGGTTTGAACTTTGAAGAATCAATTAGATGATGTTCATTAATGAAAAGATACGAATTATATGAGGTGTAATGACAAGAGAAGTCTACATAGAGTGGTCTAAATAAGTAAATATAATGTTCTTAAAGACTTTGGTGATACATGTTCTTATAAATTAATTTATGCCGAAGACTTTCATTAAAATCCATTTTCTTTATTAGAATTCGGCACAATAGACATTATATTTCGGATCGAACACTCTCTCTCAACAAACACATGATGTCGACATCACTATAGTAACCACGGCATCATCAACGTTACATATTACACGGTTAGATGCAATTATATAGGCCAAAATTAAGGAAAATCCATAAACTCACATAAAACCTCACTAGTCACGTACATTCTTCCAAAAACCATGTCACTCACTCACTCACTCACTCACTCCACATCAGATAAGTCAGAACATTCCTCACCGTCCGATCAGATCATCTCTATCTCTTGGACCATTCCCTACACAACATCAACGTCAAAGTAGCACAAGTATTTCCTCAGTTGGACAGTTCAGGTTTTTGACCATATAAAAGCCACTCGCATTGCTTTGTCCACAGTTGTTCTGTCTCGTTGAAGCCACACGCCCCCCAAAGCCTACACAAATGGAATGAACCAGTTTAAATACTCCACATCCACCACTATTACTATCCAACTTGCTTTATAAAGAAGCCTTATAACCTCAGGTGTCTAAATCCATCAGAAACGTGTGTGGAAACTTCACTTCTTAGTTTAGTGGTAGATTTTGTTTCAGTTGTAAAAGTTGGTTCTATGTACTCCACAGACTTGGTTTTGCAGTACAAAGTAGTACAAGCAGAGGTTTTTAATGTCAGTCTTCCAATTCTGATTTTCTTGCTTTCTGGGGATTTTTCCCTTTTGGTAATAAAAAAATATCTCCCTCTTTATTTTTCCATCTATAAAAACCTTGAAAACTTTAAGACAGATTTGGCATTTGAAAGTGGAACTGAAACTGAGACACCCTTTTGTGTGTGTGTTGTCAACTTGTTTCTGCAGATTTGGTTGTATTAAAACTCAAAGACCTCAATTGGGTTCTGTAAAGTTTTGATTTTTATGCAAGTCAACGTTGGGAGACAGAAATTTTGTGTGGTTCTTGTTTCAAGTTGTTGAATGAGGAGCCGTGGACGCAGAGCTGAAAGCTTTTAAAGGTCTTGAGATTTCACCAGTTCTCTGTTTTTCAGATTCTCTGAAGATAAAAGAAGAAGACTTTGAGGTAATTTCAATACTGGGTCTCTTTCATATCAATTGAATGTGTTTGGGCCTGAAACAGAATGCATATTGTCTTTTCATGTGTTGAAATTCTATAAATTCTGACTGAGGATTTTTGAGTTAGGGAGAAAGAGGGCGTGTGTTTGTTTGATCAAAAACCAAATGGGGAACACACGCATTGACGAAGCTATGGAGATTGATAAATTTGAGAAAGAAAATGTGGAGCAAAATGGAGTTGATGTGGGTGAATCGGAGGAGATGAACAGAATCATACCCTGGCCAAAACAGCTCACAATTAGAGGACTTGTGGCGAGTGTGATAATTGGAGTAGTTTATAGTATTATAGTGATGAAGCTGAATCTCACAACTGGTTTGGTTCCCAATCTCAATGTGTCAGCTGCTCTTCTTGCCTATGTGTTTGTTCAAACTTGGGCTAAGATTCTCTCTAAGGCTGGGATTGTGTCGACTCCGTTTACGAGGCAAGAGAATACGGTGATCCAGACTTGTGCCACTGCTTGTTACAGCATTGCTGTTGGAGGTGAGGAACAAAAGCTTGAAACTTTTTGTGTCCGATTTTGATGTCCTAGTGTTCATTTGTATGTGGTTGTGACTGAGATTTGTGACATTGTAGGAGGTTTTGGGTCTTATTTATTGGGTTTGAACCGAAGGACTTATGAGCAAGCTGGGGTTGATACTGAAGGGAACACGCCAGGGAGTACGAAGGAGCCTGGTATTGGTTGGATGACTGGTTTCCTATTTGCTAGTGGCTTTGTGGGTCTTTTGGCTTTGATTCCTCTTAGAAAGGTATGTTCTTTGATTCTATTTAGAGCCGAAACAGGTTATATATCAACAGCTAATTCATTGAGAAACATATTGTTGGTTGTGTATTTGGTATTTGAAAAGCTATTGATCCTTGCTCAAGTTTTGGAGAATGTATGTTCATTGTATTATGGGTGGTTTTGCAGATAATGATAATAGACTATAAGTTACCTTACCCGACTGGAACTGCTACTGCTGTTCTTATTAACGGGTTTCATACTCCAAAAGGAGACCAAATGGCCAAGTATGCATCTGTTTTCTTAAGTTATTAAGCTGATGTTTAAGATTGAATTGGGCCTGAGTTTTGAAAAAACTAAAAAACGTTGAGGTTCTTCTAGCAGGAAACAAGTTCGAGGCTTCATGAAATACTTTTCATTTAGTTTCCTCTGGGCTGCATTTCAGTGGTTTTATGCCGCCGGGGATACCTGTGGGTTTGTTCAGTTTCCAACATTTGGATTAAAAGCTCGGAAGAATTCGTGCGTAATTTGTGTCCTACCTTTCACCCTCGTATACTTTGATTAGATTGTTTTCGAATCACTGATAAACGAATTGTAT
Organism: Geum urbanum; assembly: GCA_946800695.1. Classification (NCBI taxonomy): domain Eukaryota; kingdom Viridiplantae; phylum Streptophyta; class Magnoliopsida; order Rosales; family Rosaceae; genus Geum; species Geum urbanum. The sequence continues at coordinate 41,060,214 of OX327017.1, read as the reverse complement.
TCTGCAGGTTCTACTTTGATTTCAGTATGACATACATCGGGGCAGGAATGATCTGTTCCCATCTTGTGAACTTATCTTTGCTTTTTGGGGCCGTGCTTTCCTGGGGAGTAATGTGGCCATTAATAAGGGGCCTTAAAGGACAATGGTTCCCTGCAACTTTATCAGAAGTTAGTATGAAGAGTGTAAGTGGTTACAAGGTAATCTCAATCCACTTCTTAGTCAAATTCCTTACTAATCTTGTCACAGCGATTTCAAGTAATCAGGCAAGTGACTCATATGGACATTTGTGTTGCTATAGGTTTTCATTTCCATTTCCCTTATACTAGGAGACGGGCTGTACAATTTTATCAAGATAATGTATTTTACCGGCTCAAGTATGCACATTAAACTGAAGAAGAAGAAGGACCTCAAGGAAGGTAACTGGTTAACTTACAATATCTCCACAGTGATTTTCAAGAAGCATGTGAATAGAGCAACTTCAGTAACTTACCTATCTCTCCCATGCAGATGATGTACCAACCGACAATAATCTGTCTCTTGATGAGCGAAGACGGAATGAGCTCTTTATAAGAGATAACATTCCTGTTTGGGTAGCATGTGTGGGGTACCTCTGCTCCTCGGTCATCTCCATCATTGTTGTACCTCTCATGTTCCCTCAGCTGAAATGGTATTATGTGGTCGTTGCCTACATGCTTGCACCCTCTCTAAGTTTCTGCAATGCTTATGGCGCGGGCTTGACAGACCAGAATATGGCTTATAACTACGGGAAAGTAGCTCTTTTCATTCTAGCTGCTGTGGCTGGTAAACATGATGGTGTTGTTGCAGGACTTGTTGGCTGTGGTTTGATCAAGTCTATAGTTTCTCTCTCTTCTGATCTTATGCATGACTTGAAAACTGGCCATCTCACTCTCACATCTCCTCGTTCAATGATTGTAAGTCAGACTGTTGGGACAGCTATTGGCTGTGTGGTAGCTCCTTTGACATTCATGCTCTTCTACAATACTTTTGATATTGGGAACCCAGATGGTGAATACAAAGCCCCTTATGCTGTTGTATACCGAAACATGGCAATTCTCGGTGTGGAAGGCTTCTCTGCCCTGCCCCAGCATTGCTTACAGCTTTGTTATGGCTTCTTTGCCTTTGCCGTAGCAGCCAATTTGCTGAGAGATCTTGCCCCCAATAAAATTGGCAAATTCGTCCCACTTCCAATGGCTATGGCTGTTCCTTTCCTGGTTGGAGCTTACTTTGCAATTGATATGTGCATGGGGAGTTTGATCGTGTTTGTGTGGCATAAACTGAAACATAATAAGGCCAGCTTTATGGTCCCTGCAGTTGCTTCCGGTATGATCTGTGGAGATGGATTGTGGATTCTCCCTGCATCGATTCTTGCATTGGCCAAGGTTCGCCCTCCTATCTGTATGAGCTTTGCAGCACCTTAAGATTTGGAAGACGAAAGTTCCCTGAGCTTTTTAGTTATGCAGTTCTTTACTTGTAGAGAATCGCAGTACGTAATCTTAAGATGCCGTGTCTGACTTACAGTAGGAAATCCAGGAAGAAGTTCTTGAGTTTTATATGCCCTTTTGAGTTTTATATTTTTAGTCCAATTTAAATAATGCAGCTTGGTAGATTATAAAAACAGGAGTGTTTAATCCTATATCAGTTGAAGCGGCAAAAATGTTTTAAGCATAGAGGTGTTGATGCACATAGGCAAGCTGTATTGAATTTTTAGTTCAATGAAATATAATGACTTTGTACAGCAGAATGAACATATAAGACTTCAGCTCTTTTCCCCAGCTGTTTATATTGCTAAGTTTTAAACTGTTATCTAATTTCAGCTCGATTCTTTCAAGTCATTCATGAGATCATGGTGCTGATTTAAGAAGCAAAACAGATGACGTTAAAAGATGAAGATAGCCCTCCTTATAATTAGCAGTGGTCCCTTGGCTGCACAGAAGCTGCTAAAAGTAAATGATCTGTACCAAATATTTGATGAACATGCAGGTCAAGCAATGGTATCTCATATCTGATCTCAAATTTTCTCTTACTGCTTAGGTTTATGTAGCTTTAGTTTACTTCAACATCGATGATGGTAAGAAAACAACTAAGACAACAAGTAGTTTGTTAGATTTCCACAATCACATTGTGTTGTAAACTTCTAATACGTAATCTGATTCAAAGAAAGGGACAAGTAATTTACAAGAAATTCTATAGTTTGCCGAACACAAATGTACAAGGAGTAACCTATAGTTTAATTTCTCTCGGTCACTATATATCTGAACTCAACGTGACTGAGATTGTGATAGGTGTACCGCACGCTGTAGTGCAGTCCTAATTTATCTATTAACTATGATTTTTTTATCAGTTACTGATAAGGTGAACATTTTCTGTTACAAAAATAAGGCGTTGCAAAGCCTCCTTGTAAAAGACACGTACTTCTCTCATCTCAACAAATGTCTCAGAATATTCAATGGCATAGCAAATAGCCAAATACAGTCCAAATGACCAAATACAACCATTTTTTATGCAGCAAAAAGACATAGATGCCCATTAAGGATTAAGCATGGTGCATTTGGCCGACGAGGAATTAGTCCGCAATTTACCAGAAATTGAAGGGCAATTCATGAAACTTAAAATATATAAAATTTAAATACAACAGTCCACAGTTTATGTGAGAGCATAAGCTGTAAGCTGACTTCCCCAGTCTGAACTCTGAAAAAAAAAGAGTCCCAATCTCACAAAGACTTGTCTTTTTTACTTGTGGCAAGCCAAATTCTTCATCTTTTCTGAGTCTCAGTTCAGAATCTCTCTACTTTCTGATCTTCTAAAAAGTCCTTTGCTTTTATCTCTCTTTGAGAATTCTGAGCTTGAATCTATGTGTGTTTTTATTGTTGACGTTTAGTTTTGATTCTGTGATCAGTTTTTTTGGCCGTGTTTGTGGGCTTTATGACCATAGCTCAAAGCTTTTGGTGCAGGCAGCTTCTGGGTTGTTAAAGTTTTGTGCTTTTTGGGTTTTTGTTTCAGTTGTAAGATGGATGCTTCAGATTCAAAGGTTCACATATTTGATGAGGTTGTCAAGCACAACCAGACCAAAGATTGCTGGCTTATTATATCTGGGAAGGTTAGATCTTTGTTCATTAGTTTTATCAGATGAATTGACTCAATTGACTAGTCCTCTGTTGTGAAATTGGCTGATTTTATATATGGAATGCATGCACCTTATGTTTGTGTAATTGTAATGAATCAATCTAGTAATTGTAATTGTATTGAGCTGAAGTAGCTAATATTTTCAGCTTTTGGTATGATGGGTTGGATATTGTACATATAAAGCAAGATTTGTTGAACTGAAAATATGGTTATTCGAAAGAGTTTGATTGTTTTGTGTTTAATTAGTGTGATATATTGTGTTTATTAAGAGTTTTGATTGGAAATATTTAGGTGTATGATGTAACACCTTTCATGGAGGATCATCCCGGAGGCGATGAAGTTCTGCTGTCAGCAACAGGTGAGGGATTCGAATACATATATGATTTGGTCGAACATTCTGGCCGGGATAGTATGTGAGCTCGATTTTGTTTGGTTACTTCAGGGAAAGATGCAACAAATGATTTTGAAGATGTGGGTCATTCTGATGATGCCAGAGAAATGATGGACGAGTATTACATCGGAGAGATTGATGCAGCTACTGTCCCGTTGAAACAGACTCACATTCCACCACCGCAGACTCAGTATAATCCGGATAAGACGTCCGAGTTTGTGATCAAGATTTTACAGTTCCTGGTGCCCCTTTTGATCTTGGGTTTAGCCTTTGCTGTTCGTCACTATACCAAGAAAGAGCAGTAGTCCTGTTTCAATTTCATTTCCCCCCTGTGAGGGTATACTTCTATTCGTCCACAGATGAGCTGTTGAGATTGCAACTGCTTGTTCCAAGTATGCTGTTGTTTGACTTGTTTCTCACAGTTGTTCATCAGTCATTTGCTTTTTAGTGTCAATTTGGTTAAGGTCATTGTAGAATGGTTATGGATGATCCTAAATTTATGAGGACCCTATTTTTGTTTCAAGTTCCTGTACTCATCTGTGTTGTAGGCTTGTAGCTTTAGTTTACTTTACTTAAGTTATGCAGTGAAATTTCTTTGATTGCTCTATCATTTTTGTAGCTCTTCGACGAGTGTCCGACATAGTTTCAGTTAAAGAATCTTACATATCATCAGTCTGGAAGATTGGCTTAGAAATTGGGTGTCAAAGCCTGTGGTTGTCCCTCAGTGGAGATTGCCAGATTGGCATGATTCACTTTAGCTCTTGCAGTCCATGTTTTCTGGCCTTTGCTTTTCATTTTCAATGTCGACGCACATTGTGTGGTCAATTTAAATCTCTAGCATGATGCAAACGAACAACAATTTGGGAACACATGAAATGCTTGATGTGCATTCCTCATCCACTATTGAAAGTACACTAGTGGTAATACCAGTCCAGTTGTTTTATCTGCAACCCATAATTTCTAGGAAATCATGTATACAAGTACAGGATTACAATGCGAATGAATCTAAGCAATTAATCTCTCAAATGTTTGCCCACCTCCACTTCAAGGGTGCTCGTAGTCAGAAGAGGCAAAATTGACCACCAAAGTCTCTGACTCAATTAAGCTTTTTGTGGGTGACACAGCTCAAGAGAAAACTAAAGACAAAATGAAGCGAGGACTTGGGAGTGTACCGAAAGAACCAGACTTCCAGAAAGGAATCCTCAAGATGAAGGTAGAAACTAGCTAAGGGAACCTGCAGACATGGACGTCTCAATCTTGTCGTGGAGGTTTACCACCAAGTCATGTGCATCGTCGAGGAGCTTCCATATATCAAGTTGCCCCGACATGCTATTGCATTCCCTAATAATCTCATCCATGCTGCTATACTTCTCTATAATCAATTTCCGCTTCTGCAATACAGAAGCTGCGATTGCATAAAGTAATAAGTCTTCCGTAGGTGGGGCTCGTTGCCTGATTCTGCTCCACGCAGATTTCCCAATACCAGCCCTAAGGGCTGCTTGATCGGCCCACATCACCTCCCACAGGCATATTGTCTGATCAAATGTCAACTCCCTCCTAAATAGCACGACCACCATCCTATAAACAAAAAAGCAATCCTCGGCCTGGAGCTTTTCCAAATGCCTGTAAAAATGTGAGTCCTTGCATCTGATAATTTTAGAGACAATATGCAACTGCCTTCGAATTCCTACCTCGTCAAGCCTAAAGTTGTGTCGAGCCTTCTTCATGAAACCCACAAAACACCAGAAGGCCTCATGATCTTCAGCCATTACAGCTGCAATAGGAGATAGAAGATCGCTCATACCCTGGCAGTAACCAATTTCAGGGTCATAAAGTGCATATGCTTCTAGAATAGCAACCAATCGAGCCGCATGGAAAATTCTGCAAGGCTCCAAGTGATCATAATCCTTCAACCCAACAGCCTCAGCAGAACGTCGTGCCCTATCTTCTGTAATGTCTGCCTGGGTTGGGGAGTATGGAATCCAATCTGCATTAGTTCTCACTGCATCAAGGCGTATGATCCTCTTCCATGTGACAAAATCCTCACAGCTAGCAGTTGATTGGACTTCTGTTCTCGAGGGAGATACATCATCCTTGGTAGTCATGTCAGGATCACACTTATCCTTTCCTTCACATGAGGGACAAGCCTGAATCACCTCAGATCCTTCAGACGAGTCTGAGTCCGATGAGTCTGAGTTGAGTGCTTTGGAATCAGCATTTGTGTTTCGTCTTGAAGTATCATCTCCGTCCAACATTATAATGGAAGGGTCATCTGAGTACTCAGAATCTGCGACTCTTTCTTCACTAGAGAGGGACTCTCTGGCACTAACCACATCCTCAGAGCTGGGAGAATCTGTTTCAGGTGTCAAACTACAACCGTCTCCATTCAACTTCGAGCTCTCATTGATGCGCTTTATGGCCCGACGGCACTGTCTGCGTAGCTTCTCATACTCCTTTCTGCAACCAGATACGACACATACCATGAGGTTAGAACACTGAAAAAATAACATCAACTTGAAAATGTTCATTGAATTAGTTCATCATGAAAAGGTTTTGAATGAATTTGGGAGTGGTACCTTTTCTGGGATCTGACGATATCTCTTTCCTCTTTCGAACTGTTTAACTCATATCTGTTGACATAAAAACAACCAATCAGCATCTGTAAGTATGTTTTATGCAACTTCCCAGAATACATCATAGCTATATGATATAGCATTGCAATTTTACTAGTAGCAGGCACAATCATAGACAAAGAAATGAAATTTTTGGCCAAACTCTACTAGTAAACTTTATTTTGAACTCGTTATATTGTCTTCAAAAGAAACCTCATATGCAGGAAAGACCAACACAAACTGTTTGAAGTTCCACATTAATTTAACATTTAAACTACAATGTCCATAAGCACTTTAGCAGACAAAGAAATGACATGCCTCAGGCCTAGCTTAAACTCTTGAGACCCAAAGTCCAAAATAGACCCGGCTTACAGCCACAAGAAAACCTCAACATAAGCTTAGAAGTTTATAAACAGCATGTCTACAAGCACTAATCGTTTCTTAAGCAGGTTAGACCAAAGCACCTGATGGGGACACTAGGATATTAAATTACACGAGTATAAAGCGAAGCTGCACCCCGCACTAAAACAATCAATGTTAAAACCATAGAAGAGGGATTGAGTATGCTTACACTCCAAGGAGGAATGGCCAGACCTCTGCCCTAATACTTGGATCAACGCCCTGCAATAAACAAGTTAAGATGAACAATGTCAACAACTGCAACATCGTAACTCCACAAGCAACAAACAGATGAGAAAAAGATTGTCACAGTAACTCACCCCACTGCGAACTTTCTTCACCAATTTAACTCCCCCATCCCGAAGCCTCCCCTCCGGTGTGAAAGATTGTCTCCATTGCTGAAGTGAAAGGGCATGTTTTCTTTTGCGCCGCGACCAAGGTGACTTAAGACGATGCCTGAAAACCAAAAACACCACAATCAGTAATGTCAACAATACTTAAACCATCACTGTAAGAAACAAAAAACAGTAGCAAAGCAAAAAGGGAACAGTTTCACTAAGCATTTCTACATGTTCAAAAAGACACATACTCGCAATAGCAAGAGCAGCAAATTAGATCCACAACCATAGAAAACCCTCAGATTAAGTTCATTGACATATTAAAAACCACAGCATTGTCTCTACACTCATCACGTTCATCACTTCAACACACACAAAGATCCAAACTTGACCAGAGAAATGTGAGAACCCCGAATGAAACAGTGACCAATCACAGATCAATAGTCACGAAAGAAAAAAAACCCGAAAGCCCAAGAAGAATGAGCTGAAACTGAAGCTAAAAATCGAGACTTTGACATTAAAAATCGAAACTTGAACTGACCCAAGATCGGGATCTGAACCAAAAACCGATCAAAACAAAAGCTTGAGAGAGAGAGAGAGAGAGACTCACCGATCGGAGGAAGAAGAACAATGAGCCGGTGAGGAAGAAGTAACGACTAACAGAACCGAACGCAACTGAACCCACGAATACGACAACGACGACGAAGACGTCGTCGACGAAGATGAAGGAGACGAAGAATTATTCGAAGGCAACGAAGTCTGACTTCGTCTAAGAGCTCTCATCTATATCTATTTTTGGTGTTTTTTCAAAGCTTCCTACTTTCACTTGTTTAGGGTTTGGAAAAATTCAAAGCTTGCTTCTTTTTCTTTACCTAGAGGCAGAGCAGAAGAACAGAGCCACCACCACCATTGCCATTCCGGCGAGGACAGTCACGGCGACGGCGACGACTTCCGACGGCGCCGCCGACCATAACCCGCCTCTCCCACCGGACATGATGATGTTGCCGGTGCCGGACGGGAACACGGGAGGAGGAGATGACAGAATTGCCCTTGTGATCTATCTCTTAAAAATTTCTTACATAAAGAGAGAAAGAGAAGGGGTTTGGGTTTGGGTTTGTTTTACTTTGCTGGTCTCTTTCTCTGTCTTTTGTCTGGGAGAGTAGTCTAGAGAGAGGAGTCTAGAGAAAAAAAGGGGATGATGAAGGAAACAGAGTGCGAGTGAGAGAAGGAATCTTACTAGCTAATACCATATCCTTCCTCTCTTAGTATTTTTCTTTTCTCAATTCATTTGTATATAGTATATACTTTGCAACTAATGGTCTCTTTACCCAATTCTAGGGTCAAGGAATTCCTATTATTCATTTCCCATTTGGATTAAACTATTGTGCATTATGACTATTCACCCGAATCATGTGACATGTTTAAGTTAGCCAACAACATTGAGGAGAGTGTTGGAGAGGGGCATTGATGAGAAGAAACAAACAATAATACAATGTGTATAAAGTACTATCTGTGTTTTATATCTATAATATATATATAAGAGAAAATACATGATTGACTAAAATAGATGAGAGTATTTCATTCTCTGAATATAAAATTTCGATTATAATATTCGACTGCATTAAAAGTTTAGTGGTTCGAAAATGTGAATAGTACACAATACACCTTATATGCAAGTTTTTTTTTTTTGTCATTCCGATGTAATCGGTAAGTTTACCAAACTTATTGAGTGCTTGCTTCTAATCTCCTCTTCTGTTATTTTACTAATACAGCTTATTTAAATTACCTCGAGGAGCTAACTTAATGTTACCATATACCAATACAACTAAAGGAACTAATTAACTAACCAACACACCACGGGCCTAACAATGTATAGTCACCATTCATTGCATTTTGTATCTTTAGCTCAATTCAAGCTCTATCCTTTTTTTTTATTATCAAAAATGGTCTAGCTCGGTCAAAACAAAGGTGATCTTTGGCATGATTAATTTGCATAAATTAAGCTTAAAGAAAATGTTGGTGCGATCAGTGGCTGAATCAGAAATTTTATTCAGGTAGGGCAAATTTTTTTTACTCTATCTTTGATAAGATAAGATGTAAACATACTTCTTAACATTGCGTTTTAGGGAGAAACAGTTCTTCATGCAAGCTGCAAGCACCATACTCACATCTAATCCTTATAGTTAGGAACATCAATATTGAACAGTAATAACCAAAGTCACTAGAAGGCCCTGAGAGAAACTCTTGGAGCCAACAAAGGAAACCCCAAGACCAGACGCCTCACCAAATGACTGGAGAGTCATCAATCACAAGAAGTACTTAATGGGAGCCAAGGTGTATATAAGGATGGGAGAGACATGCCCTCTGATTGCTCTCATTTTTGAATGATATTGATTAAATAGTATTCATGATCAAATCCCTCACTCGAATCCTCCATCATCGAAATACATAAATTAACACTTAGCTCATTACACCTTGTCGTCGTAGAACCACCGCCTCTTCTCCTCGGGAGACTGGTCAATCCTATTGTTCTTTACATATCGGTCGTTATTAGTTGCACGTAACTTTGTAAGGAAACCCAACTAATCATAGCTGAAAACCATAATTGATAAGTCATACAACATATGTAAGTAAATCTGGCCATTATTGTATATGTAAGGATGCTACATTTTGTAGAGCTTAGAATATATATAGGCTATACTTTTATCCCAAAATTCTAGAGGGGGGCATTAGCCTTACCCGGTCTGCTGGCTCCACCCCTGGGTGCGACACTTTACTTAAAACCATGCTATGCACATGAAACTTATATTGATGGCATGATCGATCAGTCAGTGCACTACTAGTAGTTTCGAAGTTTTAGAACAAACGCCAACGGCCGCCATCATTATCACAATTCGAATCCCTTCAACTTAATATGAAAATGAAAGCCTTAACATCTCTTAAGACAATGGTTTATCAGACTTGTATGTATGTTAAGGTCAACAAAATTGGGCGCAGTTCTATTGGATTTTCAAAAGAAATGGAAAGAAAATTTCAATGAGGCCAAACACCGACGCCCTATGATGTTGATTAACGACTGATTAAGCATCACAAAACTTTGTTCAGAAATGGCAAGAATATACCTTTTTATTTTTATGACTTAAACATGCATCACATTCCATTGGGACGTATAGACTCAATTTAGGTGTAAATTATAGTGTTATATGCAGCATCACTAAATAGTAATTGAACACAAGTGATTCAATTGCGTGTTTAAAGATGTGTCATCTTCATCTCTTATGTATCTTTCATTAATCTGTCTAAGATGTAAGTAAGTTCGACGTCAGTTCAGTTTAGTGTTTTATAGAGTAGTATTTACTTTGATTAATTTTGTATTTTCAAATTTGAGTAGGATTGCTTTTCATTTGGGTATGTACTATTGGCCAAGAAGGTCCTTTAATAATATCTTCATTGGTAAAAAAAAAATAAACACAAGTGATTATGAAGAAATGTTAGTGTTTAGATTAGTTAAGCAAAAGTGCAGAGCCCTGCAGACGGAAAGCAATATAACAAGCACGTATTGACCGGGTGCCTTTCTTTTGTGTTCTTCTTTCATAAAAGCGAAAGCAAAGAAAGAGAAGAAAAGAAAATGGAGAATAGTTTTATCGAACATTGCAATGGAAAAGAGGGAGAATCTAGCTTCTGGTGTGATCGACCTTGCGAAAGCAACAAATCAAAGCATCTCAGAGACTCAGACATTCATGAACTGTTTCGATCATGATCTCAAATTTGCACTAGAGTAGAAATATTCGAGTAGATACACAAAACATGCAAAATGATGAATGGCAAGGTTTAATCATGAAATGGGCAATGAGTAAATCTTAGGTACGTTTGCATGCCCTACGCTCTTTAAAGTTCTCTTCTTTTACCACCTACCAGAACTTAGTACAATCATGACTGACAATCTAAATCAGATCAGCATAATATCTCAGACTATATCACCATATATGAGCGTGGGGATCGATTTTTGGACGGTGACAACACAGCCGGAACTTGTCTCCTGCTAGAGTTTGGTTCGATAACTTGGCCTACTCAACCATGCTGAGATTATAAGACAGTGCAGCTAGCAGCTTCTATATCAATCCATAGCCTTTGCTAAAAGCCACCATGCTTGAAGACTTGAAAGTTGTTTGTGTTGGTCTTCTAAGCAATTTTAGTAAGGCAATGGTGTAGATGTTATCGATAATGGTTACACCATCATTAGGCTTTTTTCTCCACTGCTATCGACATCATTATGAGTTTAGTTGGTATAACCAATATTTCTTAAGGTTAACACTTTCGTCCAATCGAGATTAACTTCCGTGCTTCGTTGAATCTGAGTTCATAACTGCTGCTGGTACGAGTGACCCAGCAGCATGTACATTTCAAGCTAGGGTTCATTTGGACAATGAATTGAATGAAGTAGGTGTTGTTGTGTTTAATAGATCTAGATCATGTCGCAGCATCGAGAATAAAGACGCGACTACTTAGTTTAGACACACCATTGATTCTCAGCCATGCAGAAAAAATGAGGTTTGTTGGCTCTTAAAGTCTGCTTAAACCATGAACGTGAACAGAAGATCTAGCTACCACGTTCTCAGAAAAATAGGCTTTTGGGGACTCAAATGCAAGTACAGAAATCTAAGTGACCTTCTCCAATGGAAAAAGAGAGAGAAAATCAAGAAGGGTACGTACGTAGTACGTACACCCCCATCTGATGCCTCATAGTACTATACAGTGTACCCGATTAAACTAAAACAAGTTTCAGAACAAGTGGATGATGCTTCTTTCAGAGTTTCCAGTCATGTGCTATAGTCAGGCATTGGGGTTTTCTATACACGTGCTTAGTGGAGAACGGAGAGTCTTCGATCGCACCAAGCAAGTCAGAATCATGAAACCTCAGAAGAGAAGAGTATGATTACAGAATGCATGGACCAAATGAACCTGTACAAGAATGGTTTATCAAGCAAAGGAAAGCAATATAGATGTGTCTGCACAAAAAGGATTCAAGCAGAGCATGGGAAGTATTTGCTTTCCAAATCAATATGAACATATAAGATATAGGATTATGAAGATCAAATTCTATTCATGACTGAATACTGTAACACAACATTTTATTTTGTTCTTATTTTTGCACCACCAGGAGGACCAAAAAAGGTCACAACTTCTTACTGTAACAGTTGCTAAGAAAAGGCAGCATTCAACCACAGTGATTTATGCTGTAGAGCACACATTACATAATGCATACCGTGCTGAAGAAAATCTTCCTCTACAGCTTCGAAGCAGCCTCCTTGTCCAGAAACCAAGTCAATTCACCTTCAGGTGCAACCAACTGAACAGGCAGAGTATCAGAGTTCTCACTCTTTCCAAGAGCTGCCTGCACAGCGCTGGATTTACCAGCCCCATTGACAACCATTGCAATATATGCAGAAGAGTTTATCACCGGAAAGGTGAAAGTAATCCTCTCCGGCGGTGGTTTTGGCGAATCCTTAATGAAGGTGACCCATTTCTCCTTCTCATTGACAAGAGGATGACCAGGGAAAAGAGAAGCAACATGTCCATCTGGACCCATACCCAAAAGCATGAGATCAAATTTCGGAAAGCCACTAGTCTTTGATGTGGCTAGCACACCGTTTGTAACCAAATGCTTGAGACCAGTCTCGTAATCATCTGTTGCACCCTCAGGTGACAGAGCATCATTAATGGCATAAACATTGCCAGCAGGGATCGGCACCTACCAAAACACCAAAGTTCAGCAAGATTACATTGGATGCAAAACATATATTCCACACACAGACTTAAAATTTAACACAAGTTGATGTGCGTGCGGGGTCCCCGCTCCCGTCGAACCGGGTGATTTTCGTCGTCTTTGCGTGGAGGTCTCTTCCCCTCTTCAGTATGTGTGCTGAGAACGGGCTGACTCGGGGGGTGAACGTCCCACCCTGCCCGGCGAGCTTGTCTTTCCGCAGGCGCGATACCTCTTCCGCCAATTCTTCCATCCTCTGGAGGATCCGGGCGTTATCCGTCGGGGGTGGCGACTCCCCTTCTGGTGTGGGCGGACGGGCTGTCCGAGCGTTAACCCCGCCGGACGGATGTAGCTCTTCGTCGGTGGTTTCTTGGGTTCGTTCACGTTGCCCCCGCGGCTGGCCAACGAGCGCGTCCAGCCGTTCCTCTAGCCTCTGCCGGATCTGGCGCTCCTGCTCCCTATCGACACGCTCCTCGCTGCCACTCGTTCCCGGTTCTGCTACTTGCTGCGCCAGTGCGCTCAAGGGTGTTTCCTCGAATGGTGTGCTGTTGACGTTAGTCTCCTGGATAGGCATGTGGGCTTTGATTAGTGGTGTTTATACGAGGTTTGCAATTTGTAAGCTTCCCACAGACGGCGCCAACTGTTTCCACCGGATTACGCGCGGGACGTAATCTAGCATAAGCAAGTACGAGTAATCCTTCTTCTTCTTGTTCGTCCGAACGTTGGGACTGTTCGGATGGTCGGACGCTTCTTCTCTCTTCGCATGTTCGGGTATGGCTGTTAGAACAATACAACGACAAACAGACAGTCAGGGATCGAGACAGTGGTGGCCTGCTTTCAACGCTCCGATGCCTAAGTTAGAAGATGTATTGGATATAACAGTCAAGCGAACGTGCATAGAAGTAGGTTGGAGTGTTTCAATGAGATGAGATGGAATCAGATGATGTTACCTGTAATAAATACCTTACATATATAGGTGGTTGAGTTTGGTGCTCTCTTGTGCTCCTCGATGTGGGACTGATCTGCTCTTGCTGTAATGTGATCCGTACATTCGGATGTACGCCCCACGGGCGCTCGGATGGGGTCGGTCTTGTGAGCGAAATTGTAGCCTTCCTGGTGGTCTTTCGGGTGGTGGGGTAGATGTTGATCGCCTGCTTAAGTGGATAAGTATATTTAATCGGACAACTAATGATGCTATACTAAAACACACACTAAAACACACAGTATCATGTCCTCCCATTCAACCAGTTTTTCAGACAAAGTAACAAAGTAAGTTATTTCTTCAACAGAAACAATCACTTACTCCCTCTAAATATCTTCAGCTCACTAACCCAAACCTAAAACTTCTCCCTCTCATCTTTCAAAGCAAGATAATTCAACAGAAAAGTCAAAAGACCATAGGTTTTCTAAGTATCAAACTTCTCACCGTGATCTTATCAGTACAACACAGTAAACCAATTCCAAAAGTTTCAAAAGTTTCACTTAACCATGCATCACCCAAAATTTCACTTAACCAGATTCAAAAGTGTCACAATTTCAGATTCACATTTGAAATGACTTACACTTCATCACACCAAAGTACCCAAAAACTAGAGTTGACTAAAGCTTCACAACAAAAACATAGAACTTTAAGCATTATATATTCATTTACCTTAGAGAGAAACCCATCAAAAGCAAGCTTGTAATTACTATCCTCATGATCCTTGGGCACAACTCTCTCATCGACCCAGAACACATGCCACTTCCCCCATTCCACATCATCCACATACGGCCCTTCCGTCAATTTCCTGCGAAAACCCAACAAAACCCTAAACCCCATCAAAACGACGACGTTCAACTCTTCAAAAAAATAACTATTTATTAAAAAAAAAATGAGGGCTTTTCTAAAATGACCTGAGAGCCTTTATGAGAGAGCCGCCGGACAAAACGACGGTGAAGCTTCCTCTCTCTTTCCCGAACTTCTCCGACAAGCCCGCGGTGTACTTCGCGAGCTTCTCCTCCGTGTCGAACACTTCCACTTTCTTCGCGTTCTGAGCCGCTGACGTCATCGCACCCGTTGACGAAGACGATCTCGACGACGCCGACACGGAAATGGAGGAGCGCTTGAAAGTCACGCGGAGGGGTGTGATTTGGTGCGGGAGGAGTTTAGGGATTGATGCGCGGGTGGGGAGTGACGGAGCGTGAGGTGTACGCGCGGAAGTGTAGTAGTGGAGAGAGTAAGAGAGAGATGTAGTGGTGGAGGCCATAGGGGAGTTCGGGTCTTATTTAGATTCGGGAATATGTATATGAAGCGGTTAGGGAGTTTTAACGGAAATTGGGGCGGGTAATCTAAAGAGGTTCGCGCGTTTGGGCTCACAATCAAATGGGTTTCCCTCCATTTTAAAACTAAAACGAGCTCATTTTGCTATGGACCTAATAGAATTTGGGCCATACAATGAGCTAGGCCCAACCAAAATGATTCTTGGTTTTCATACCAAGTTTTTTGTGGTTTTAAGCCTTACCTATTGAATTATTAAATCATGATGTAATGGTTATCTGATATTATTAAGACATTAGAATTCGTACCATCAAAAATCGATATTTTTTCCTTTAAGATAAGTTATTTATCTCGTTAGTCATTACTAACAAAAATCTGATTAGAATATAACTAGAATTGAGGACTCACTATGAAATACTTGAATCTTTATACCCTATTTTTATGAAAATCAATAAATAGTCACATTGAGAAGGAATGATAGCTACCAATTGTGATTTAGGCAAATCCGTTCTGTTGGCAGTTGTTTTGTCTATCGTTATGGATTTTTGAGAGTTGTTATGTATTTTTAAAGCAATGCAAACGTATTGAATGCTGACATGATCATGTTATTGTGTATTTTAATTGTTGAGGACATTATAACAGAATGAATAAACTATTACATATTTACATATGATCGAGTCAATAAACGTCACACATTATCCTCGTCTTAAGGGCGAGAGAGAGGAATTCTTGACAATACCTTCAATACGGATTAGTATATCTCTATTAATAAAATCAATCCATTTCTAAGCCTCACCAAAATTTAAACTTCCAAAAATATTCATAATAAAAAATAAAAAAATCAAGACCCAGAAGAATAAAAATATGACTGTTATAAACATTTTTACTCTCCCAAGTCTTATTTCCGTGGTTCTGCACATAAAAAGTGCAGGTATTTTCTAGTGTAATATAATAGGATTTGAAAATAACGTGAGACTGATATATTTATTATTTAAAAATAAATAAACACAAAAGTGATCCAAGACTCTATTTGTTTTTGTTTGGGCTCGACATGGGCCTTGGATCACAGGTTCCCCGTACACTAAAAACAAAGAGGTCCATCTTTATTTCCAATTACCAAAACCCTAGAGCATCGTATATAAACAAACTGACTGCTTAAACCGAATAGTGTTTGAGCCGCAGAGAAACATAGCGAGAGAGAGAACCTCAGAAGCTTGAGAAAAAGATGCAGATCTTCGTGAAAACCCTGACCGGGAAGACCATCACTCTCGAGGTCGAGTCCAGCGACACCATCGACAACGTCAAGGCCAAGATCCAGGACAAGGAAGGTAAATAATCAAATCTCTCCCCACTCTCTCTTTCCGCAAAACTTACTGCGTTTCGTTTTACTGCTGTTCTAGGGCTGAATTGGTCTTTTCACTTGTTCAGGGATCCCTCCGGACCAGCAGAGGCTCATCTTCGCCGGAAAGCAGCTCGAGGATGGCCGTACTCTCGCCGACTACAACATCCAGAAAGGTTTGAACTCCTTCGTTTGTTTCAGTACTGTATATAATGATTATAATCATATAATGTTTTTTTGTATAAATTTACCACACTGTAAATTTTGAAATTACGAGTCTATCAGTTATATTTACAGCTTGTGTTGGATTAGCTATAACTGCAAAAAATTGGAACCGTTAGTGTTAGTGAAGAGTTATCCGGTTTCTTATGTCTAGGTTACATTGCATTAGGCTTGGGCTGATTATACTGTGCAAATTACTTTTAACTTTATAGGTTTTGGTTAATTATGATTTACGGCTGTTAGGTATCAGAGGATTTTGTTCCGTTTGATGTTGTGGTGATAGTTTGAATTTGATTGGTTTTTTGAAATGTTTTTGTTTTGGTGTTGGCAGAATCCACTCTGCATTTGGTTCTGAGGCTTCGTGGGGGTATCATTGAGCCTTCTCTGATGGCATTGGCTAGGAAGTATAACCAAGACAAGATGATCTGCCGCAAGTAAGTTTTTTGTGCTATGCTTGATGTCAAGGTTCAGTTTCTGATATAAGATTTCTTATGAGGCTACGTATAATATGGATATTTGTGTACTCATACTCATACTCATACTCATACTCATACTCATACTCATACTCATACTCATACATTTGTGTTTTTATGAATAGGTGCTATGCTCGCCTTCACCCCCGTGCCGTCAACTGCAGGAAGAAGAAGTGTGGACACAGCAACCAGGTAATTACCGACTTGGTTTACAATGCGGTCACCTTTTCAATATCATATTTCGTTTTGATGTTTTGTTTTTGCATGTTATTAACTTGGTTACTATTCTTTTTTATCGCAGCTGAGGCCAAAGAAGAAGATCAAGTAGATGATGAATTCTGTGGGTGGAATGCCATGTCTTTCTGTGTTTGCATTTGATACATTGTTAGCTTCAGAAAGTTTGCGTTTAGAATGTCAAGTAACATCAATACGTTGAACTTTAATCCTCATGGATTACTATTTGTTATGTTTGCTTTCTTCTCCTGGGAACCTTAATTTGCAAGCTTTCAATTTTGACATGGCCAATGTGTCTTTCATTTTCTTTTCCCTAGCTAGAATAATGTGGTGGTATGAATGTCATATAGACCATTTGTTGAGAATGAGTAGAGGCTTAGAACTGGAATACTCTGAAGAGTCCTCAACCATAAACCCAAAACAATGCATCACTTTACATAATCGTGCATATTTTGGTAGCAATGATCATGATTTGGCGTTACAACCTTGTGCTGTTAAGAGAAAGTATCCACCTAATTTGGAAAACCCATCCGATCACCTTGTCTGGAAAACATTTTGGATCATCTTTTTCGGTGATTCACGGGCTGCAGATTCTAATTGAAGCAGCTCCTGTGTACTGAGGCGCCAACCGAGAGCGCCCAAATTTTCCTGTACTTGTTTCACCGTCTTAACTCCTGGTATAGGTATAGTCCCTTTGGAAATGCACCAGTTTATAGCAACCTACAAAACATGTGAATCATTAATAACTTAATCTCATGGCTAGTTGCAACTTCAATCAACACTAGTGGTATGTAAGAGATATGGATTTACTTGTGGTATAGTTTTATTCCTTTTCTGTGCAATTTGTTTGAGTGAACCCAGCAATGGCTCAAGTCCTGGAAGAATTTGCTTGAACAAGAGTCCCCTGTAGAATACAAATGATCCTGTGAACAAATAATGCCAAGTATGTTTCTGTAGTGACGGAACTGATAGAGGGGATGGAGAAACAATGTACCGAGGGCCGCTTGGAAGATTCGAGGGTGTATATTTCCCAGTAAGCATTCCAAGTCCTAAAGGACTATAAGCAATAAGGCGGATACCTAGCAAGTCACATATGTTCTTGGTCTCCAACTGGTCTTCTCCAACACTTAACAAAGAAAATTGCACCTAGAATCGTTCTAGTATAAGATCAACAGTTTCAGTGCACTACAATGTGCATTATGCTTCCTACGGAAATCAGTTCTAGTGACCATTTTTGCATACCTGAGCTGAGCATAAGGGGACTCCTCTGGCTTTTAGATACTCGTAAATCTTCACAAGCTGCTTCGGTCCATAGTTGCTCACCCCAACAGCTTGAACCAAACCCTACAGCACTCATCTCCATTAGTACCATTTCCTGTTTAGCTTAGGAAAAGTTATTCCGGAATGCCAGAAGTGTTACCTTGTCATACATTGCAACTAGACCATCCCAAAGAGCACGCTCCTGCAAAGGAGCATAATTTGCAGTCGACCAATGTAGTTGTCCAATTCCAATTTGCTCGATCTGCATCCGTTCTAGCGAGGCACTACAACAACCATAGGGTACTTTGTTAGTCATGATTTGGATTCTATAGGATACAAAACACGAGCACAATGAGAAGTAGAGGAGAAATGTATCTACTTGCAAGCATTCACAAATTGTCCTGATGTTAAGCGCCAAGGGTATGCAGCAAATTTCGTAGCAATCACAATGTCCTTCTGCCCTGATTACAGAATCAACTCTGTTGAGACATTTCTTGCCACACAATCTATTCATTATATCGAAAAGCGAAAAGATCAGACCTTGATACTCCTTGATGAACTTTCCGAGTAGCTTTTCGCTCTTGCCATTCAACCTTCCGGTGCCATAGGAGTCCGCCGTGTCGAAAAGGTTGATGCCATTGTCGACGGCGAGATTGAACACCTGCTGAAGCTCAGTGTCCATTGATTCCTGGTATCCCCAGAGAAGCTGGTTGCCCCAAGCCCAAGTGCCAAACCCCATTGGAGAGACACTGAGTGGTCCCACCTTGAACTTCTGCCATGGCCAGAAAGGAGGTAACTTGATGAAAGGCTTGAAGGGCAGAGAAGGAAGAGAAGGGAGGGAAGTCTCAGATGAACAAGTGAAGCAGGATGTAGCTTTTAAGTTTAAGCAAGCCATTATCAGATTCCTTGTGAGTTGTGTGTGTGTGTCTGTTGCTTGCAAGAGTTTGTACTGTTTATGTATGTGGACAGAAATCAGGCTGGAGTGAGATAACAGAGAAAGAAAACAAGAACAAACAAGGAAAAATTCTGACAGCTGTGGGATTTGAACCCACGCCCTTTCGGACCAGAGCCTAAATCTGGCGCCTTAGACCACTCGGCCAAACTGTCTTGTTGCAATTGTTCTACGTTAATTAAGTCAACTCTCAGTTTTCACCTCGGCAGAGGTTTGGTAGAAAATGCTTGAAAGTCGAATATGATTCCAAAGAAGTTTTGAAAGTAAGTTTTCATGTTACATGAGTTGGAGATCGGAAGTTATCACTACAACTCATGAGTTAGATAATAAGATTATATATTAAAAGAACATGTTTAATTGCAAATAATATTTTTTTCTAATAGAATAAATGTTAGTTTCTTCTCACCGTTCACCTATTTTTATTAATTTTAAAATCATTACTCTGAAATATCAAATAGTGGAACTCGGGAACATGAGGAAGCATTAATTTCACTAAACGAATTACAATGAGGTATCAACCGAGAGCAATGAAAGAATTAACTGGTGGTGTTCTAATTAGTAAAGGTTAGCTAGCTAGATTGTGTGGAAGTTCATACAATGAAAGAATTACGCTACTACTTTTATTCCATTCAATGATTTTACACTCTAGATTTCATGCTTGATATCACGTTTCACAACTTCAATCACAATCTCACAAACACATACATACAAACACTCCTTGATGGACAAACAAGCTAGCAAATCAAGTATATCCTTGCTTCATTCACTCGTCTACTTTCTCGGCACAGGTGGTAGTTTGTACGTGTTAAAACCCATTCTTGCATCTTTGTGGTGAAATCAGTAGAAACTATCAAGCCTATCTCTCATATTAGGATGCTTGGTCATGAAGCCATACACGATCTATATATACACGTACCTCAGCTCACTCATTCTTAGTTAATCCAGAAATTTAACCACGGTGAAGTAGCACTACCACTACGCAGCGGTGGATCAAACAAACCTCCTGATGACCCAAATCTATACCAATCTTCAGGTGACACTATTGCTTCTACTTGACACATGTTCATAATCTGCTCATGATGCCCTTCTCCCCCAACTTCATTGCTTGTAATATTCTTCTGCTGCAACTCTACGTCACTTTGGTTACTTGAGCATCTCGGATCTTTATCATCCATGTTTGAGTCGCGAACTTTCGGTTTTCCCATGAGCTCCTTTAGCTTCTCCAACTGCAGGAATTTAAAAGCAATCCACATGTTGAAATTATCTTCACTTCAATGCAAGAAATTATGTGAACATATATATTAAAAAGTTTTAAAAGGCTTGTTTAGTACATGGTTACCTGCATGAGCAAGGACTTGTTTTCCTCCTTCAAAGACTCGAACTTTGATTCTAACAGATCATACTCATTTCTGAGTGTTCTGAAGTCTTGCTCGATTTGCTTCGACTTCCATCTAGCTCTTCTGTTTTGAAACCAAATCGCAACTTGGCGCGGTTGCAGCCCGAGCTCTCTAGCCACCTGCACCTTTCTCCTCGGTTCCAGCTTCGAATCTGCTTCGAATATCGTCTCCAACAACTTGATTTGCTCATCAGTAAACCTCCTGCAATTCTTCTCCTTGCTACTTTTCTTCCTCTTTGCAGTAGTACTAGTACTTGAATGTGTCTCTAGGCTTATTTCTTCTTCTTCCCTCTCCATTATTTCTTTCGCGAATATGTGCTTTGGGAATCTTGGCAATGATGTTAGCTTGTGGAATATGTAGTTGGGAATTGAAACAAAGTAAGGAAGTTGCTTTCTTTGTAATTGGAACTATTGATTGATGGAGTGTCTTAACCAATGGTGTTAGCAAACGTAAGGCATGTGATGATCTCTCACTCAACATTTTCATGCCTTGTGGACCTCTCTCTCTTATCTTCTTCTTCTTTCCTATTTCTACACTAAAAATCAACAAGGGGTTGCTTTCGCTTTGAGTTCCCATCTTTGCAAATACGGTATAGGCAATTAGGAATACGTACATGTATATATGCAGGCATGTATATAGTTTACACGACACTAGTGTCTGAAAAGAAAAAACTTGCACTAGCTAGCTTGCTTTTTTGCGTTGGGTGTCCAAAACATGCATAACAGACGGTGATTTCTTTTTTTTTCTTCTTTTTTTTGACAAATGAGCTACATGCTTCCTTGAGGGCATGCATCTCTAGTGCTTCTAAAAGTGATCCCTATGAACGTATAACATGTAAGTAGGGAGAATGAGAACTTTTACCCATGTTTGGTTTGTGGTGAACACAGTGAAAAGTGAAAACACAGGATTATCGTATAATGTACGTTACTAAATATGATTACCGCTAGTGTTTTATCGTAACCGGTAGATTTGATATGGTGACACTTTTGGCATGATATGGGAGAGTAGATTAATTGTACTGTTGGATGAGTATGTGAGAACCATATAGCTACGATCGTTTTGTCGTCACCACCTGTGCGATTGATGGTAGCACTTTTGGTATGAAATTGTAGTTAAGAATGGAACTCCATTCATCATTTAGTAGATGAGAGTATATGGTACTATAAATAAGATGAGGATAGCCAGATATTATGCATGTGGCCGCCTAATAGAGACAAAGGAGGTGTGGAAATGTGAAGTTAATTCAAAGGAAAAAAGCTATAGCAAGCTTTGAATTAGGGATCCGCCTCCTCTAAAGTGAGAGGGCCGTGAAGTTCCGTAATTTTCTTATAATCTCAGTGCTTCACTTTATTTAATGGTTAGATTAGCGCTATATAAGATTAACTTTAAAATTCATGGATTTGGTTTAACATTTGAGTCGGCAACAGAAGGAAAAAGAGAGACAATTCTCTCTCTCCCACTCTCGCTCCTTCTTCTTCTTCCCCTCTGGCTATGAAGTTGTATCCTTAATCCTCCCTTTCCTGCTCTCAACCAACTCAATACCAAATTTTTAGTCAATCCTTTAATTTACTGATCTGGGTTTATCTTCTATTGCGTTACTTCATCAATAATCCAGGAAAGTATGCCATAGCTTCCCCTAAATCTTTGAATCTGCATAATACATTGATTAATTGAACGATAGACCAGATAAGACCCTAGCTATAACTGTAACCATATGAATTCATTGTAAACCCCAGTCCTCACAATATTCCCTAAATCAGGTTATTTAAGTGCCAAGGCAAATCTGAATAGTAGGTGAAATATATTTCATTCAGCCAGCATAAAAGAGAGGAAAACAGTGCATGCCGGTGTGTTTCATCGAGTGCTCCATGGCATGGCTTTGAATATTTTGTCTCTAACAATTCACGTTTTGATCTCCAGAATGTTTGGTTTTTTCTTTCCAAAATCATAGTTAACAACGCTAACCTTGGAGTTAATTGTGACTTGAGTAACATTCCTAAATAACCATTCTTAATGCGATGACACTAATCTAATAATTAGATGAAGTGAAGCACTGAGATTAGAGGAAATTCACGGAACTTCACGGCCCTCTTACTTTAGAGGAGCCAGATCCTTGAATTAGAAGACAATGATACCAGTGGGGCTTTTGCACAAAGTTGCTACGTTCTCTGCTTTTTCCAAAGAGACTGAAGAGAGTGTCCTTCTCCATCAAGTTAATGTGTCAATTTTTAGGTCCAGTCCCCTTTCTCTCTGGAAATTGTTTGTTCACTGTTATTGTCTCATTAACTCTGGCTGTGGTGTAGTGTTGTCTACGATCTATACAAGACGTGCTGGTGAGCCTCACTGTGTGGGCATGAACGCATTGAAAGAATGAGCAGATGGAAAAAAAATTGAAGGGTTAGAGCCACACTTGCACGCCACGGTAGCCCTTATCGTTTACAATTGTTCAAGAATGAGCCACTTTCCAAGCTGTTCCCAAAACCACTTTCTGTAAACTGAAATGATATATGAAAGTGATCGATCGCTAGAGTTCTTTGTATGAGAATTAGTGGATCCGAAGTTTAGAATTTGGAAAAAGATCGAAGCTGGGAAAAGTGCAACTTAGCAAACACTAACTTGTCGAATACATGTGCTTTGCTAGTGGTTAAGTCCCATCGAAAATGCAAGACTTTGCTCTAGATTTTGTGTCTTTATGAAGTACATCTCCGGCTTCTTCTTCATTGTTGATTGATTTGTGGATTGGAGAATTAAAACCGAATTAACAGCTCGGAAGCAACAACTCATCATGATTTAGAAGATCACATGATGGTTTGCTTGGACATGACATGATTTGCAGAATCCCAAAACTATGGATTCGGCCCTCTGATCGAAGTGCACTTCACATTCACATAAAGTGCACAATCTCATCTGTCCAAGTAATCTAACGTCTCATAACAATCTCACTTATACTAGCTTCTGACAGATGGATTCAGTGGCTTGTTTTCAAACGTTAGATTACTTGGACAGATGAGATTGCACACTTTTTATGCAAAATGCACTTCAGATGAGCTGAATACCAAAATTATGGTGTATTGAAGGGATTTGGAGCAGGATGTTTCATGTGTTATATTCAACGGTCACTATGGTTCGGACTGGTCTGATATTTTGGACACTAAACACGTTACCAGACATGTCAAATTGCATAGTCCCACATAAGAAACACAGCTACACAATTTGGAGGACGACAACTTAGGAATACGATCGCGAAAGTTTTGGGACGATATGAAATTTGTTGTCCAAGTCCAGGGTACTAGCTAATAAGGCTTTTTGTTTTCGTGTGAAGTTAGGATAAGCATCCACTCCTTACCAAACTGTGTGAAAACAAGAAAATGACTCCAGGGTTTGTCTTTAACGACGACCATGATTATGATTTTGCAACGACCATTTCGTGTCGATGGGGTTAAGAATCTGGATAGGACTCATAGGAAGATAATCGATAAGCTTCGCTAATTAATTTGTACTAGGTACTGTTTAGGAGAGAACACGTTTTGTCCAAGTGTTAAGGCCAATGAAAAGAACTACCTTAGCAACAGGTTAATGGAGAAGTTAGTTTTGTGGGGTTCTCTAATGATATACATCGTCCAAAAGGATTGCTTTCATCCGGCCATAAGCACAATGTTGGTCTGATCGATCTCTTCAATCCCATCTATAATAGACTCATGGCCTTTTTCACATGCTACCAGACCGGTGCAAATTAGGGTTTATCTTACACCGTGGGAAACATTCACTTGGTCAGCAAGTAATTGGTGATCAGGTCTACAACAAATTAGAGGATAGCTATAAGAACATTTGGGACTTGTATATGGTAATTAAACGAGGCATTTTGGGACATCGAAAACGCACAAGCCTATATGAAATCGGAAAATCTAATTCGATGGAGACCTTCTGAAGGCATCAAAGACTTATCAAGTCGTTTGGTCTCGCCAATTGTAACAACTCCGACTAGAGAATAACATTAACCCGGCCAATCTGGAAGACGATACAAAATTCAATTGTCTTCCTCTAGAGAACATCTGGTCCAATGTAGAAGGATACGAAGAACATAGCTCGTGTTTTAGCATACTCACAAAACAATGGTGTTTTAAATTAATTAATGTGCATATGTATCAAAATTATTCTACTTCTTTAAATAGTTTCTTACAAGTTGATCGAAGCCATCACAAGTTTCCGGTAGCTTTGTGTTCTTTCACAGACCAATTGTACGTATATATCAGTTTGGCATCCTTTAAGAAATGATTGCTTATTCAAAAAAAAATAATTGCAAATTCACATATTCGGCATCTCTTAATGTAAAAATTGGTCTTCACTGGCAGATCATCAACACCCAGACATATTTGCAAGTATAATTAAAATCACACGTAATGGAAATTCAATATACATCATTGAGATATATAAAGCCAAGCTTGATGACCAATTTGCCGAGAGATGTTGATTGGTTTGTAGTTCCTAGCAGGGCCGGCCCTGAGTTTCAGGGGGCTCTAGGCGGTAAAAAAATTTGGGGTCTCACATGTAATGATAGAAAAAAAAAATGTAACAAAAACTCAAATGTATACTAAGAATATCGTTGTTTTACAAAATAACCTTCAAGTTATTCAAAAGACCACTACTCAAACATTACTCTTCTTGCATTTTTTGAAGCAAAAGTATTGATTAAGCTCTCATATTCAAGCTTGTCAACAAGATGCTTTTCAATCGATAACATAGCCAAATCATTCAACACTGAATGCAAGACGAGATGATCAGATGAATGAGGAACTTGCGATGATCAGATGAATGCAAGATGAGATGATCACTCTGTGTCTCTGTTCACTCTGTTGCTCTAGCTGTAGCAGACAAGACGATTGAGATCAATGAGATGCAATAAAATAGCAGACTTTTGAGTATAGCCATAGGGTTTTATTTTAGTTTGGGCTTACCTACTGTTTCCTTGTTTGGGTTGGGCTATTAGAGTATTGGTTACGTACGTTAGGTACGTAACTACGTAAGTGATATCTTGCTATTTGAATAGTTTTTTTTTATATATATATAATATAAAATTTTCAAATTTGGGGGCCTCAACATTTGGGGGCTCTAGGCACCGGCCTATATGGCCTATACCCAAGGCCGGCCCTGGTTCCTAGGTCATTGCCGAGAGGCGTTGATGACCTTTTTTTGTACGACGAAATGGGTCTCGTATGGTTGATGTCACTTGGCTACCTGGATGTCACACTGCTCCATGAACCTGTCGAATTCCTCCTGCCAGGCAGCTGGGAATGTGTCTGCTTGCCGTTGGATCCGTGCGAAGTCAGCCATGGGCTTGGAGAGTTGTCCAATGTCATTGTCTGCTCTTTTGAACATGTCGAGCATGTCATTCTTTTGTTGTGCCAGTGCGGCCTCCAAAGCTAGTAGGAGTTCGGTACGTGTTTTGTTTTGCCCTTCTACTAGGGTTGCAAATTGAGCCCTTTGGGTCGCTTGTTCCTCCAGACCATTTACGAATTCGGCCCTTAGGGCGACCACTTCAGCATTCGTGGCCTCGGTCATCTCGCCATTAGTAATAAGCATAGCCGCCATTAGTAGCGAGTATATCCGTTTGGTCAGCTAGTCCTTGATCTATAAGAGCGAGTTGTTCCGCCTAGTGTTGGTTATGCTTGGCAGCGTACGACCAATAATTCTCGTACGTTAAGCCCCTGATCTCGTCTTCAGATAGGAATGCAAACGTCATCGCTAAGCGGAGTGTAGTTCCACAAATAAACTCTACTGCGTTCGCGGAGAGTGAGCGACACTCAGCAGAGGTATGCTTTCGGTAGGCCGGTTGAGGATGTTTGTGAAACTGAGGGTATGCCCTTTTGTAAAGGTCCCCTATTGTTGCTTTGAGACACAAAAGTATGTCCCACTGGGCGTGCCAAAATGTTTGACTCTAGGAATCCCGGGGTACTCTTTTCTCGACCGCGTATGTGTATATCCTTGGTGTGTCACTGTCGTGGGCAGAATGTTGTACGTAGCCTTGTTGTTAACTGACTTATAAGAAGCGATTAGGACGGGGAGAGCACCAACCCGTCAAGTAGATCCTTTGTGCCTAAGTGAGTTAGGACTTTGTGGTTTTCGTGTCTCTAGCTGAGCCATAAAAATCGATACTTTACAACTCCTTCGGTGTAAAGCTGGGTAATTTCCTTGACGAGTGTAACGAGCACTTGTGTTTCCTTGAATTGTTGTACGTTCACGCTCCTTCGGGTGAATATCTTTTGATCACCGATTGTTAGGGTTTCTCGAGATGAGAATGTTTGTTTGTCGAGAGCAAAAGCTGTATGCGATGTTGCTGCCTCGATTATGTAAATATATCCTCTATATATAGGAAAATACGATGACTTGTTATAATTAACCTAAGATTCTTAGCACTTATATTCACTTAATGACTTTAATTGCTCGATATCTTACTTCGTAAGTCTTTCAACCAAAATCTAAGACTTTGATGATAAGATCGCTAGAGAATCATTTTCTCCTTAGAAAAAGTCATTACTTTGCTCGGGCCATATACATCGGTCTAATAACTAAAAAAATTCTAAAAATAAAGACCGTTCATATTGACCCCAAACAGAAAGACCACTAGCTGAAACTTAGTATCTAACACATAGTTGTGTTATCAATTACCATAATTATTTCACAATCCAAGAGATCTAATAATTTATATTCTAAGAGTACACTTTAATTATTATTTTCATCCACATGAACGCCAAAGGAATTAGAAGATGATTGTCATTATTGAAAAACGATCCTAATCGGACGGTTGACGTTGACCCCATGATTGAAAAAACATATTACTACGTGCCTATTAAACTCACTGAGAGACAAAAGTAGCCCAAACCAAACCTACAGCTGGTTCCAGAAACCAACACGATCGACGACCGCCGGCCCCATGCACCATCTGCAGCCCTTAATCTCTTGCAGAACCAGAGGATCGGTATGATTGGGTTCATTATTAATCATCTATCTAATTATGACGTACAATCGAACTACCACAAAAACCCTAATTCGGTTCTTCTTACCTATTTATTTGATCAAGATATTCTGTCTTTGGCTCTTTGGTTTTGGAATGATCAGAAGAATTCGAAGAAAACCCAAATCGAGTTTGCAGAGATCGGAGATATGTAGTGAAAAGGAAGCATGTTCTTTGAGGGGAACGTTGTCTGGCACGAGGTCACTAGCCAACTTTTGCAGGAGCGGAATATATATTCTGAACGATCTTGAATTTCGTGTGCCTATGTAGTTGTTATATAATCTATATATGTTTGTGTTCTCGGACCAGGCTTCATTCCCCTCAATTACTGCTTCAGTTCCATCTTTGCTAAACGACATGTGCTGATTGTGTGCCCTTTCATACGAATCGCCGGTAAGATCTACTTCAATTTTTTCGATTAATCTGACATTTGTAAACATTAATTGATTACCTTATAGATTGGTGTAGTGATGAGATAGATCATACTAACTTGATTGTGCCACTGTTCTTGGAAGAACCAGTTAATCATTTCCTTTTGATTTGTCTATGATCTTATGATTATGCATGTCTATATGCTCTCAATTTTTGACTGCGAATTGTCCTTGTTCTTGATCTTTGGTTGGTAATTGTCCTTGTCCATGTCTATAGCTAGGGTTTATAAAGATTTAAGAGCAATCAGATCATTTTCATGATCGAATTAGAGGGTAAGAAGGATATAGTCCCCTTTTGTTGAATAGTTAATTCAAAGTTTCGCATTACTTGCTCTGCTATAGTGGGAGGGGTGTGGCGGTGCAGAGCTGTATACCTGCAGTGCGATCTTCCCTGTATCCCAGCTTTACATGTTCTCCATTGAAATTTTGTCATGTTTATAGTAAGCACTGAATATATTCATACTTGTAGTGGAAAACTATAGCCAGCTTATATGTAATTGTCTTAATAATGGAGAGTGGTCGGATAGTTAGCCAGGGTATGGAAATATATTCTGTGAATTGATTCTCTTTTACTAATGTGATCGTTTTCCAATGGAGCTGAGGAGCTTTTGTAATGAAAGGTACATTATTCTTTCATCTTTTGGAAATCTTTACTGTGGTTCAAGTTGTTTTCCTTTCTTTCTCTTCAATCTACCTATATATCTATCTTCTGCGGCTTAAATATGTGTGCATAGTTAGATTCATAGGTAGCGCGCATATGTTTACATATCCTTCGGAGATGAATCACTTAGATCAATCGCATGCATATTTAGATCGATGCTCTCAGATGTATTGTGTATTGTAGGAGGTTGCAGCATCTCTAAGTTTTGCATTGTTTCTTGACTACAACAACTTACTTGAATCATATATACATGCATGCAATATTACTAAGGAAGTTATCTCCAATATATCAATATTACGAAATGGAGATTTGCGTGTTCTCATTGCCTTTGTTCTCAACTATTTATGTGTGTGTTCTGCGTTACTTGAGGTGTTGATTTGAATGATTTCACAGCTTAATTTACCTGCAAATTACAAATTCATAGTGTTCTGTAAATGGATGTTCATATATATCTCACCACATATACATTGGGGGTGTCCCCTCAAATGCATAAACTATAATATATCAACATTAAGGATATCGAGTTTTATAGTTTGTTCTCAGTACGTAGTGGGTTGCAGGCAGGTGAGGAATATATATGTGCACGCGAATACAAAAGAAGATGAAAACTTTTGTTTCCCATTAGCTTGATGGAAAAGAAAGTGATACATCCCTCCATCCCTGGATGGCTGGATCCATGCATATTGCCAAGGCCACCAGTCTACTCGATCCTGTGTGACTTTGAGATACACTAGCTTCTTATGTATTTGTGTTGATTAATCTTGCATATGCTTAAATTTGAGTGCGTGCTTAAGTTTAATTTCTACTGTAAATTGGGATTAGGGTTGATGGATATGTGGGCTTCCAACCAAATGTAGTGGCTACCACCAACATCGAAATTGTACACTGTAAATAATATAACGACGATAGCCTGCAATTTATTGGTGATTATATTATTCCCTGTTATATATAGTATTACTTCGTAGTCCTCCTGTCCGGCCTGCTCCAAAGCTTAACTAAGCACTCAAAATTAAGTAGTAACCCAGCTGGCAAAACCTAATCGTATTGATAAGATAAATGCCAAGTGTGCATGGTACTCTCAAAGTTGTACGTATATCACTACATGTAATTGTGTATATGCACCAACAATGGAGTTCTTGCTACAAATGAAAGCATCATGCATGTGTCCATATAGATATAAATGCACCAAAAATGGATCGGATCACGTACTAGAATGAGTAGAATCTCAACATCTAAGAAAGGAAGCCAGAAGGTATTGACAGCTACAACTCCTACAAGAGTTTGAGTACGTAGTTAATACTTATTAGTTAGTTTCCATATACTTGTTAATTACAACTCAACTAGCTAGCCAGCCCTCTTATTTCAGTTTCATTTTCGGTTATATTGGAGGGTAATTGAATCCGATTCTCGATCAACCTTATACGTACAGTAAGGGAATGTGTTTTCAAAGTTCTAGTAAGTTTTATCCAACTCCTCATATCATCCGCTGTCTAGCTAATTCTTAACGGTAGTAAATCAAATAAAACAGAATCTGATTTCACTCACCAGAGGTGTCAAATCCCTCCATCTACTATTTCTTCTCACTGTCATACCTTTCAAACCTACATAACATTTAATAATCCAACTCATACCCAAATCAATCCTCCATATCATATTGATACATATTCTGCCTATCATATAAAATAGTATTAGCTAGCATTACAAAAGGCGTACATTAGAGGCTAGCTCCGCTTCCCAATTCTGAATCCTCGAACCGTGTTAAGCCCGCAATGCAAGGAGACAGCCTTTGATATCCTCCTCTCTCCTCTCTCCTCTCTCAAGCCGCATGCGCTGTCCCTCTCTCTCTCTCTCTTCTGGAACCAAAAATAATTAAAAAAAAATATTGGCTCCATTTCTCTCTCCTCTCTCTCCTTCTCTGTTGTTGTAGCCACAGCCTGTTCCCCGCCGGCAGGCCGGAATAGGGGAGCGAGAGAGAGAGAATTGTAAAACTGCCCCCCTTATCTTATTCTCGCACCCCAATATTCCGACCAGCTGACGTCACAAACTCCCTCCCTGAAAAAAACTACGTCACAAACCCTAGCACCATTATCAAGAAGAAGAATATTATTGATCCGGCTCATTTTCCATGCATAATCTCCACCGGCCTCCCCCATTATCACCTCCTCGGCAACGAGTATTGCCGCCGTTACTCCTCGCTGTCGTCGTCCTTCTCATCCTCACCGTAGACGTGGTGAAGTAGCATTCCCGATCGGTATCGATAGTACGTGACAAGGTGACAAGATTCAGTGATCATCATCATCAACTCTATCGATATCGGTACGTAACGTAACACATTGATCTGTCAAATCTTATTTTTTACAAATTTAGAAACCCTAAACTCAGACTCGATCCATGTTAATCATTCCATCGCTACCATACCTCGACTCCGCCCTTGACCTAATAACCTTGTTGTTCATCTTCATCCTCCTCCTTCTCTCTCTACTCTCTCTTTGCTTCATCTTCCACCTCTGCTTCAAGTCACGCACCTCCCACCACCTCCAACACTTCAATTCGCTCTGGACCGTCCGATTCCTCCTCGTGATCTTCGTCATCTTCTGGTCCATCAACGAGCTCCTCCGCCTCCCTTCCTTCCGCCGCAGCTACCTCTACGGACCCTTCCCATTTTTATCATCCTTCTTCAAGGTCAACGGCTATCAAGAAGAAGACCAGTTCTGCAAGGTCCACGTGGCACTTTCATTAGGGTTCTTCCAGCCTGCCTTTTTGGGGACGTTACTATTCCTCGTGGATGTGTCCATCAAGAAGAAGACGCCGAATGTGTCGTGGGCGATCATCTTTGTTTTGTCTACATGTGTCCCCATGTTGCTTGTACAGATCTTCTTCTTGTTCTTGTCCCCC
Source organism: Geum urbanum (assembly GCA_946800695.1). Taxonomy (NCBI): domain Eukaryota; kingdom Viridiplantae; phylum Streptophyta; class Magnoliopsida; order Rosales; family Rosaceae; genus Geum; species Geum urbanum. The sequence continues at coordinate 41,028,433 of OX327017.1, read as the reverse complement.
GTAGAGAAGCTGTTTTTGCCGCTGCCGGCGTTTTTCACGCGGAGCTCGATGTTGAAAATGGACAAGTTTGGTAGTAAGATGGTGTTGTGCAAGTACCCTTTCTTGAGCACCGTGATCTTTGGTGCCTTTGCTGTCACGTATTTAATGTGGTTCGTGTTCTCGTTGTGGAAGGTGTTGGCTTTGGTGATTAACAAGGGGATGAGGACGAGGATTTACGCGCTAGCGGTGACGGTGTTGGTGCCGCTGCCATTGCAAGTTGTGCTGCTGGCGGTGTCCGTCGTGTGGAGGCCGGACCAACAGCCGTTTGCGGCGGTATCATTTGTTGTGTTTTTGGTCACGTTTTTTTGCTTCGCCGTGGGGCAGGGAATTTTGGTCATAAAACCTATCGCCGACTCGTTGGCGGCCAGTGGCGCATGTTGCCGATGGAGTCCTAATGTAAAGCTGGGGAGGAAAAATGAAGAGAAAAACGAAAGCCTTGTCTGAGTAAATAAGGAGAAGATTGAGATTTTTTTTTCAATGTGAGAACTTGATTTATGAAAATGATGATGTTGATGTATGATACCTGTTCTAATTAGAATGAGGGATTTTCAGTCACTTTCCAGCGGAAGATTTTTAGTTGTTGGTTTTGTAAATTTACAAGACAGATTGGAAATGGAGATCGAGGAAAGTGTGAAGCATACTATTAATGTTTGATATTTTCCTTCTGATTCTAATACACACTACCTTTGAATCTTCTTGATTAGTAGGATTAGATAAAGTCTTTTTTCCTTTGCATCTTTGTCTACATTAAAATTTAGATGTTATTATGGAAATGATCGAGTTGTATGCATACAAATGCGCGACTGGCAATGCGAAATGTTGTGATCATATGCACGTTCTAAAAGATTCAAGCACATCCAATTACATTTCTTATTTCTCATTCAGTAATTAAAGAGCAACATCAGATCGAATAATACGAATTTGAAGACAGATTGATTTGTTTGGTTTCAGTTCAACTGGCGAGAAATTAATCTATGAGTAGTTGTATACAAACCCTGCAAGGCTAGCTCGGTAATGATAATGGAGCCTATACTCAGTACAGGAAAATCAATCTTTTGCGACGCGCAAATTGCGACACACATTTCATGTATGTCGCAAAAGATAATCTTTTACGACACACTTATAATGTTTGTCGTAAAAGAGTTTTATTTTTATCTTTTACGGCGCATTTTTTGTGTACGTCGTAAATGTTGTTCTTCATTTACGACACATTTTTAAAGCATGTCGCAAAAGACTCAAAAATTTAGTCTTTTACGACACACTAAAATGTATGTCGCAAAAGACATTGATTTTATTTAAAAAAAAACAATTTAATTGAAAAACACATTAGAAGAAAAAGTTGGTGCGCAAACCCCTCCGATGAAAAAAAAAACACGCTCAAACTAAACACTGATTTTCCATTTATTTACGTTTCCTGCCACTGTATAAAGTCTCGGCCTCTCACTCTCGGCCTCTCCCTCCTTTTTCTTCAAAGACCAGCAGACACTCCATCTCTCTCTCTTCCTCTGGAAAACCTAACTTCGTCGTCTTCATGTCTCTGAAACTTCAATCGATTTGAGCGACCCATAATTTCGCGGTGGAAAAAGAGCTTCGATCTCCAGCGTTAGTCTCAGATCTCGCCGGTTCTCATATCTTCCCGTAAGCTAAATGCTTACAATGGCGCATCTGGTGACGTCTCAGTGAACTCGACCTCGTGCTCGTACTTCGCCGGCGAAATTTCGTACGAGTCAAGCAGAATTTCCGTCGGATCGGAGAGCGAGGTGAGGTCGAGTTAGAAGTAGAGGAGATTCACTGAAACCAAAGCATCAGGAGGCGGAGCTGACAAACCGCTGTAGCTTAAAGCTACTCGGTCGAGCTATGGCGTCGAGGTTGAGGCCTCCAAGAAGAGGAGGTTCTCATATAGCACTGAGATTGAGATTCTGCTCCGTTCACCAAGGTAATCTCTCATTTTACAGAAATTTGAATTTCATATGAATTTTGATTTTGATTAGGTTTCGCTCCTAATCTCACCCCAAGGTAACCTTTCAGCTCTCTCTCTCTCTCTCTCTCTCTCTCTCTCTCTCTCTATGTGCATCTCTCTTTTGCTGTGCTAGCTCGATTTTCAGGGTTTGGATTTCGCTTTTCCGTTTTTGTTTTTCGAAATTGTCTGTGTTTGTTTGCATTCGTGCTTTCGATGACCTTGGACTTGTGCGGTTGTTGTTATGCTTAGGTTTCTTGCCGCTGTGATATATATGTAATTTGTTGTTGTCTTACGGATCGGTTTCGTTAGGTTTTGTGCTTTCTCTCGGCTCGCGTTAGTGTGTAGAATGAAATTCCTACGGTGTGTTTTGTTGTTGTTTCGTGGTGTGTTTTAGGGTATTCCGTTATGTTTTCAGCATGCTTGTTTGATTCTGATACGTCTTTGAGAAAAAGGAAAAGAGTTATATGCTTTTGAGTTTCTTAGGGTTCATTTTTAGCTGTTACTGATAATGTTAAAGAGTTTTTTGGTGGTTTTGGAATCTGTGGTTGTTGTTTGCTTTGCGGTGATTGTGATTGAATCTGAATTCAAACATTTTTTTATGTTCTAACTTGCCTTGTAATGTTTTTGCGATTACAGTTGGGAACCGGAAGCAATGGAACGCAAGGTGATTGAGTTGGATCAAGGATGGGAGTATATGCAGAAGGGGATTACCGAGCTGAAGAGGATTCTAGAGGGATTGCCTGAGGCTCAATTCAACTCAGAAGAATACATGATGCTTTACACGTATCCTTTCTGCATCTTCTGCTCCTACTGTTTAACCAATTTTGTTGTATATGTTGTTTTGCATTTATTGGCCCGCAAAACTTGGTTTGCTGTGTGGTGAAGTTTTCTTGACTACATGTACAGAACTATCTACAACATGTGTACGCAGAAGCCCCCGTATGACTATTCTCAACAACTCTATGACAAATATAAGGAGGCATTTGAGGAGTACATTACTTCAACTGTAAGAACTGAGGAAGTTTATCACTCAGAGTTTATTATTATTTTATTAATTGCACACATGAATTGGTGTCATCTAAACTTGCTAAATATATCTATTTTGATTGTTCTGTTAGGTGCTCTCTTAACATATTTTCAAATCTAGTACTCAGCATTACATCTCAAAGATGACCTTTTGGGATATATCCAACCATTGGCCCTGGATTGGAGATGGCTTAGTACCTTTTGTGTACTAATGATTTTCAGTCCATAACTATATTGGATCTGAGCACTTGCTCCTGGGACTACTTCAGGAAGGTGAGGGTGTAGCAGCTCGTGTTCTTGAGAATTTAGGTGCTGACCCAAGTAATATTCGCACACAGGTAAATAAGTGACTGTTTGTTTGTCTTTCTTCCAAAGTGTTCTTGTCAAGGAATATATAATAAGAAGTGTTGTGGTATGAGCAGGTTATTCGAATGGTGGGTGAGAGCACAGAAGCTGTTGGTGTTGGTGCTGGACAGGGTACTAGTGGCAATAAGATGCCAACACTAGAGGAATATGGAACCAATTTGACTAAACTAGCAGAGGAGGTAAGTCGGGAGTCGGGAAATTTATTATTTGTCATGGTGCAGAATATACTATGTTCAAAGGTGAAATCTTGTTTTGATATATTATGTTGCATTTCCAGGGAAAGTTGGATCCTGTTGTTGGAAGACAACCACAAATTGAACGTATGGTCCAAATTTTGGGCAGGAGGACCAAGAATAATCCCTGCCTTATTGGAGAACCTGGTGTTGGGAAGACTGCAATTGCAGAGGGTCTTGTTCAACGAATTGCAAGTGGTGATGTACCTGAAACAATAGAGGGGAAGAAGGTGAGTGAGAGTTTGTTTGTCAGCAAAGTTATTTGTATGTGTGCGCAGTTGTCACAGTGTGTGTGTTTCTCCTTTTCTTTTTAATAACATGCTACATCTTCTATTGGCCACTCTGTAGGTTATCACTTTGGATATGGGTCTTCTTGTTGCTGGTACCAAATACCGTGGAGAGTTTGAAGAAAGGTTAAAGAAGCTTATGGAGGAAATCAAACAAAGTGATGAGATAATTTTGTTTATCGATGAGGTGCACACTTTAATTGGAGCAAGAGCAGCTGAAGGAGCAATTGATGCTGCAAATATATTGAAACCGGCTCTTGCAAGAGGTGAATTGCAGGTAATTAGTTTCCCTTCTTTCCACGCATGTATAAAAAGAGCATATGGCAGTGTATATGCATTATAATAGCTTACTGCTGTCATCTTTGCATGCAAATAATGATTTTGACCTGTATTGTTGCAGTGTATTGGTGCCACAACACTGGATGAATACAGAAAGCACATTGAGAAGGATCCAGCATTAGAACGCCGATTTCAACCAGTCAAGGTACCTGAGCCAACTGTGGACAAAACAATACGGATTTTGAGAGGGCTAAGAGAGCGATATGAGATTCACCACAAGCTTCGGTATACCGATGAAGCTCTGATATCTGCTGCTCAGCTGTCATACCAGTACATCAGGTAAGCATGCCTTTATGTACCACTTCTGATCTACATTAGAGTGTGTATGAACTCTCTTGCGTTGCTACTCCTAAAACATCGTGCGTATGTCAGATTGAGAATCTATTAGGTGTCTAGATGGCAATCTAGCTTCTGTGATTAGCAGTGTAATAAGTATTCATAAAATCATCTATAATGATTGATTACTCATCTTTTTTGTTTGTGTTGATTCTAGGTAATCTTCTCCTATGCATGTATAATTAGTAGTTAGGTATGAGTTTCTGATATTCGATTTTCTATGCTTCAGCGATCGGTTCTACCTGATAAATCAATTGACTTGATTGATGAAGCTGGTTCCCGAGTTCATCTTCGCCATGCACAAGTATGCTATTACCTTCTTGTTCAAAGGTTAGACAGCCAACTTTTAAAACCCAACGAACTTTGAGTTGATAACCACTGTTCATTTATGATATTTACAGCTACCTGAAGAAGCCAGAGAACTTGACAAAGAACTGAGGCAGATTACTAAGGAAACATATTCAGCCTAAGACTGTCACCATATAATGTCTCTGTTCTTCCCTTATGTCATAGATTACTGTTTGGTGTGTGCATTTTCTCTCTTTACATCTTCATCATGTTCTGTTCTCTCTCCCTTCATTTGCATTTTACACTAGTTAACAGAAAGCCAGAAGGTTGGCCTTTCTTCTTTTGCAGGTACTTGGGCAGAAAAAGGGGAGGTGTGGGATTATTGCTTTGCTGGTATCTGTATTGGAGGGAGTGCATCTGTATTGTTGTTAAACTCATGTAAGAGTCACATATGGTGCATATGGAGTTATTTTTTCTACAAATATATGCCTAAAGTATGGGAACACGTGTAAAAAAGTGGCTAGACAAACTTCTTATGAATAGATTCATACAACGTATTTGTAATGATGTTCACTTGGATTATTGAATTAATGTGTAAATTTGATTGCTATTAGTGGTTTGAATGGATGTTTGTTAACTTGTATTTACGACAAGCGAAATATCTTTTGCGACACACTAAATTGATTTTTTACGACGTACATAGATGTCTTTTACGACACACATATATAGATATCTTTTGCGATGCACGTTCTATGTCTTTTGCGACACACATATTTGTGTTGCGAGTAAAATTGATCTTTTGCGACGTGGTCTTTTACGACACAAGCGTGTGTGTCGCAAACTTATCTTTTGCGACACACATTGCGCTGCCGCAAAAGACCGTTTATCTTGTAGTGACTTCTGTAATAAACATTAAATCTTCGGCACATAGAATGAACATTAGAGCCTCTTCTCTTCGCCATGGCTTTAGATCATAGACTTCATTAGAGCCTCAGCCTCTTCGATCTCTTCGCCATGGTAGCCGGAGATTTGATGCAAAGAACTCATAAGTTTGAGCGAGGTCTAGGGTTTAGGTTGTGAGAATGTTCTAAGCTAGGTTTAGGATGTGATGGACTTTGAGTTTGAGTGGTGCAGGCCTTTGGGTTGGCCTGCTTGGTCATGGTATGTCATGGTACTTCTTTACAGGGCTAGATCGTCTGTCACCAAAGCCTCTCACAGAAACGAAGCTCCGGAGCTCTCTACTTTTACCTTAATCGACCATTGTTTTATTTAGTGGAAAAGCCGAAAAGGTCACATTACAGTCATTACTCGTCACCTAATCGTCTACACAGTAAATCTTGCCGTGTTGTGCAAAGGAAGTTGGGACAGCCAAGAAAAGAAAAGAGAAAGAAAACTAAAGCAAAAGGGAGCATATATTACGTATGTACTCAAGATTGTTATGCTCCATCTAATGGGATTGCATTGTTATGCGCCATCTAATAATGGCTTAGCTAGACTCGCCATTTTTTTTTAGTCTTTGACTTGATCACTTAAACAAATAGGAACTACAGCTAAACCATTCCCATTTTGTGGGTCTAATTAAGTATGATTAGGGTTGAAAACTTGAAACTACTTTTCTACACTGAGGGTCCAAGATACATGGAGCACATGCATCTCTATGGACAACATCGCACAATAGACCACCTTTTCTTCACAACAATTGTGCATTCATATCTGGCACAGAATCCGGTCCTAAATTTTAGCTGAGCTGGAGTCCATTTGGTCAGTAATAATAAGCAGACATAAAGATTAAAAATCGTAATTTTAGACTACACAATTAGATGTCGAAAATTTAAATTGAATCATAAAATGATGCAATATTTATACGTATTAGGAGATTATCACCTAATCCGAGACCACCTAATCGTTTTCAGTTTTCCGACCGGACCAACATCACCAAATTGGTGATCGGACCACCTGACCTAATTAAATTCTACCATCCTCCCCGGCCAAGTCCTACTCACACATCCTATGCTGACGTGGTGCTGGCGGATGTCTGATCTTATATGGCCCAACTGGATATGTCCGTGCCATGTTACTTGGCCCAAAGCCTCTTTGCCCCTTTAAAAGGTCACACCTCACTGTCGGTCACAGCCTTTTTTTTTCTTTATGCTGACGTTGCAAGACGTGTGCCACTAGTCGTCCACGTGGCTTAGCTTCTAGCCATTCACCAAGCGCGCCTTCTACAGGTGGAATTCTTAATCATGAGCTTAAATACACGCGGATATCCTCATTAATGGACCCTTAAAATCTTGACTAATCCATCTTTATTTCTATATCGTATTATTTCTTTAATGTTTAATTTTTTTTTGGCAAAACATGGAGTCTCCATGAATGATTCAAGGTCTGGTCCATAAAAATCAATTATATTATACATAATTAATTTATGTATAATTGGGTAAACCTGATTAACTTTAAAATAATCTTAATATTACCATCTAGATCACATAAAAGATCGATAATTTTTCAAAAAATTTTAAAATTTTACTTTGGTTCACGATGATCCCTATTCAGACGAGAACTTCCCTTTAGTTTCCATGTAATATTTCCATATTGGTCTTATTTCATGCGATATTTTTCGATTAACTAGTGTCCATATCACGTCTCCTTTCCTAAAACAACCCTAATTCTATCTGTTACCAAATCAGCAGCATAACTTTGGTAATTATCTAGCTGTAAACAAAGCAGATACGCTTTCGCGTAAACTCTATCCCTTTCAAATTATAGACGGCAGAGAGTGTTCCGTCTAGAAACCAACAGTTACCTTTGTGTATAAGGTAAGCAAACCCTAGAAGACACCTACCTCAACTATATAAATACACCAGCTCTCTCCTCTCCAAAAAACCTCGATCTCTCTTCAAAAATCCATGTGGGTAATTGGTCATATATAGTTTTATCATGAGCAATATTCCCAAATCCCTCACCGACTCTGCTCTAACAATCTTCAAGCTCGCAATCTCTGCCTCAGACCCTTGGCCCTTTTCTGTTTTCTTATAACATCCAACCACAACCACCACCGGGTTCTTTTATCTTTAGAAAGAAACAACAACAACAAACTAGTTCAGTTTTGTTTCCCAACTTGCCAAGACGAGGGTATTTTCGTACTTTCTGGAGAGAATGGGGTTCATCGGCGGCGGCGACAAGGTTCACCACCACCACCACATGAAGTTTCACTTTCTGAAGAAGGAAGTGACGTCAGACGTGCCAAAAGGGTGTGTGGCGGTGATGGTGGGCCACGGCGAGGAGCAGCGGAGGTTTGTGATTCCGGTGGCGCACATCAACCATCCTCTGTTCATGCAGCTCTTGAAGGAAGCCGAGAAAGAGTACGGCTTCGACCACGAAGGTCCGATCATCATACCGTGCCACGTGGCAGAGTTCCTCGCCGTTGAGGGGCTGATCGACGAAGAAAAGTCTGCGGCGGTCAACGACGAGCACCACCACCATCATCATCACCATGTGTGGTGCTTTAGGGCTTGATCGATATATATACATATATATATACGATTCATGTCTTTCATGATGTGATATACATTAGTAGTACGTTTCATTTTGTAAGTACATTGTCCTGCGGTTTGTTTTTTCTAAATTCTTCAGGGCGTTGATTCGTTGTTAATTGTGATTATGATGAAAAAGAAAACATGGTTATTGCAGTAGGTTTTGATTCTGGTTTATATTGTTCGAAGATTTATTCATCAATAAATAAAGATGTTTTTGGGTGCCTAAATTTCGTTTCGTGTTTGTTCTTGTTCTTTCCAATATTCGATGTGAAGCGTGAAAAGATTGAAGTTATCATCTGGCAGCTTCTTTTTCTTGATGTGGTGCGTCCTATCTTGACTTTAAAGATAAGAATATATGAGGGTGTTTGTTTTGGTAATGCACATAGTAATGACTATCTTAGAGTCTATCAAGAAATACTCCAGCTTCCTCTGTACTCAGTATGTCATATATTGTAATACCAAGTCACTGTAATTTATATTTAGTTTGATGGTGAAGGCATGAAGCTAGTTGCGTACTAATTTCGCATACAACTACTGCTTTGAATGAGGATGCCGAGTCGAATTCGTCAACTCAATTCTCTAATGAGCCTTAAGAGGAAATTTAACTAGGAAGAGTCGCGGAATAATCGAGCTTTCTTATTCATATAGAAGTCAAAGTAGTATATCAGTTCTATATATATCAGAATAAATTGTCATAGTTCTGGTTTTCTATACCTATGTAGTGTCATTAGAATAGTAGTATTTCAGTTTTCTCTGCAATCTACGGAGGTATATATGAACAAGTCCATTACGGCCTTATGAGCATGTAACGTGCTGTGCTTACAGACGTTTGAATGGCCAAAGCCGCAGAGCGTTCTCAGCTGACATATAACTTGTTTTTTACAAAAGGTCAACTGATCAAGGACCCCAAGCAACTAGCATGTTTGTATTGTCAAATGCCTTAGCTAGTAAGCTTTTCAGATACAACTATACAAGATTACAAGACTATCATTTTGTTTTGGATACACAAAAACAGACGCCAAGGCCAGCTCTCAACTAAAAAACCAACAAGCCGCTTCACCCCACCAAAGGGCAACATAGATTCAAACATAGGTGAACAAAGAATTTGATAGAACAAGGTAAAAGAGTATGACAGGGTCGAAAGCTTTCTTGAATTGTATTGCTACGGAGGATCTCAACAGTCGAACACTTGTACAATATCGCATACATATTTTTTACAAAATTTTTTGATATGTGACCAAGGGTCTTCAACAATTCTTCTACATACAATCACACAAATGAATGAAATGGACCCCTCTACTACTTCAATTTCAACCTCTGAAGTACTCAACTTTCACCTCACTCTCCAAAGGGGATAACGGTTCGCGAAAAGAATTTAGTAAAGAAAAATCTACTCTCCTTGATTTCCTTTTATCGGTGTCTAGTATTGGAAGATCGTAAAGTCACACCATGCAAAAATCTGGTGTATCCAAGGAAGCTGAGTTTGCCGTCTGAAGCTCTTATCCAATCTTTGAGTAACGAGTAGGATGTAGGACCCAGATTCATTTCCTGCATAATGGATGAACTTTTCTTGAGCATGTTACTTTGAAATTCAAATCAGCATGAGTTATTATATGCGAAATTGATGTGCGCACCTGTGCCAATTCTTCGACGGTGATGACCTGGTTACCTTCTCTTTCAAAACATTCAAAAGCCGTACTTGCAATCTTCTCCCATCCCTCAAGTGCTTCTAGCTGATATGCACTTATTGCAGCAACACAGAACTCTTCAAAATCCAACTTCTTGAGTGAGAGTGGCTCCATCTTAAAGTAAAAACCAAGATTATATTAGACTATGGCACCATCCAAAGGCCAAAGAAAATGCTACAAGCAGTGTTGCTTTTTAATTGCATGACTAGGTTGTGCCTGCCAGTAGCAGACAAGCCAGTATGGAAACTCCAAAGACAGAAATTTCAAGAAGAGATTTTCTAAAGTCCTTCGCCTAGAAAAGAAACTCATTTCTCTTTGTTCATTTCGTTAAACCTTCAGTGAAACACACTGCCTCTCCGGTCCAACTTATCTCAATACATTCCATTCAGCAGTGGGCAGTTTGATATCATTTCACACTAGACATCAAATTTCATACAGGAGTATACAACACATGAAACTGGTATATAGATGTGGGATAACTACATTATCGAACTAAAATGAAGTTGAATGCATGAAGATGTCTTACCATATTTATGATGTCATGAACCTTCGACTCCTTCATGGCATCAGTCGAATTTTTCATGAGAGCCTGCACTTTTCTTCACCATAAGTCGAAAGTCCCAAAAAGAGGATGAGAGATAAAATGAATGGACGACTAGAAGTACAATTTTAATATATTCAATACACCACATGGTTATGTATGTGATATTAAGCAAAAAAGTAACCCAAAAGAGGAACCCCTCAAAAGAGGTAATAACCATGACTCACCGTTCTGAAATTATCGAGGGATACATATCCATGTTTGGGTTCCAAGAGTGCAAACTGAGCCCTAAGATAGTAAAGTTCATCATCTGTTACAGCCTTGGAAAGAGCCTGTCACAACAAGAAGGTGATTAGAGGGATTACCAACCAAAATCACTAATATACACCCACACAGAAACATTACCCCAAAAGGTAACTCGTGCATTCACTGACCACTCAGTAACGGGTAAGAGCAACTCCAACAACGTAACTTAAAATTTTCTCATTTTGTTCAAATATATAGCCGAAACCTATTTTAGCTATGTACTTTCAAAAATTTACTCCAACAATGTTACTTACAATTTAATTATATTTAAACATATGGTTGATTTTGATTGGTTAATGGAAAATAGATAAAAATTTACTTGGCTATTAATTGATTTTGCAACCTATAAGGAAATGATTTAATCATAATTATTTTAATATTACCTATAATTCATGTTTTTGGTATAGGAATAGGGGATGAAAATGTGAAATATAGGGATTCCCTGTTATAGCTAATGAGATAGGGGATTTGCTGAAGTTGATTTTAAAGAAAAAATCTCATATTTCTACTAAAAATGAATTATAGGGCATCTGCTAGAGTTGCTCTAACTTCTATTACATTTAACTTTTACAGTAGTGTGTAACCGTTAATTATTTTTCTTTTCACGAAGGGTAGAAGAAAGCATTTTATTTACACTGTATACCTTTATTGCTGCCCGCTTGAAAGGTGTAGCACGGATATATGACTTAACCAACTTGTAGATTCCGAAATCGAGAGGCACAGCTCGTCTTTCATCCCTTAGCCATGTGTGAGCTGTGAACACAGTAGATAGATCCAAATGAAATAACTATACATACCACTAGAAGGGAAAAACGTGAAATATGATAATCACTGAAGAGCGAGATAGAGAGTGTATCATATATGCCTGAATACACCAAGGACCATGTGGAGTTTCGACTACCAACTTACTTAAAGCTTGAGCAGCAGTCATTCGTTTTCTGTGATCCTTGTTCAGAAGCCTCTTCACAAAGTCCTTGCCTTCTGGGGACACTGTAGGCCAAGGTGTATCATCAAAGTTAGGATCAGCTCTTAGCACTGAGCGGAAGATTCCTGATTCAGTTCGTGCCCAGAAAGGTCTACTTCCACATAGCAAGATATAAGTTATGACACCAATGCTCCACATATCTGCTTCCAGACTGTAAGACCTATGTAGCACTTCGGGTGCAACATAGTATGCACTGCCAACAATATCATTGAGGCGTTGTTCTGCACAAGTAGAACTAAATATTCTGTAAAAGCCAAGTAATATTCAGACAAACTTAGATCTTAATACTGATTTCTTGGAGGGCTACTTTGATTTTGAACAATATGGTCAACATATCTGCAAAAAAAAATATGCTGGGGAGATGATACACAGCCAGAGGATGGTATGTGGAAGCATTACCGGGCCTAATAAAATCGGAGAGACCAAAATCAATAACCTTCATTGGAGCATCTTCTTCTTTTGTGGTAAAAAGAAAATTCTGCCAAGCAGTCAAAAGGGAGTAGTTGGTTATAGGTTGGAATGAGAAACGAAGATGCAAAATAAAACTGCAATTGGAAAACTTGAATGCTGTACCTCTGGCTTTAGATCACGATGCACAACACCTTGAAGATGACAATAGGAAACAACACTTAAAATTTGCACAAGAATAATTTTAGCATCTTCTTCTGAATATCTTCCACCCCTGGCACAGAGGAGCCATTGAACATAACTTAAATGGAAATAAAACAATCCGAAAGTGCTCAATTATAAATTCGCTTCAAAGAAGTCCATTCTACCTGGATAAAATTTTGTCCAGTAACTCTCCACCTTCGCATAACCTGAAAAGTAAATGAAATAATTTCAAAACAGGCCTGCTAACAAAAAGTTTCAGTCTTTTCATCACTGTTAAGACCATGCTGATATGCATACAGTGGAAGATATAAACATTAAACAAACACATGAAATGATGTCCTAAGAAGATCATTACTGAAAGTATCAAAAAGGTAAAATCACACGTACTCCATGACTATGTAGACATTATTGGCATCCTCAAATGCATCGTAAAATTTGACCAAATTCTTATGTCCAGATAATGCTTTCAGTATTTTCACCTCTCTCCGAACATCTTCTATAGCTATTGCTGAAGTCATCTGCAAAGAATCACTCATTCAGTAAATCAAACAATGTCACTGGAAGTAAATCAACTAATACCATGAAGACCACATTTCCAGTATCATAAAGCTACGACAACGATAACAGCACAGAGAATAACAGACTATAAACAAGTCCCAGCTAAGAGATTTAGCTACATTCCTACTGTAAACTCTTACTTTTGATTACGTTTCTACCAACATGAACACACACTCTGTTCCCTAATTTGATTTGCTTCAAGATCACAAGACACATTTCAATATATTTTTGGGTCCTTCGTTCGCCTTGCTAGTCGAAAATCAAAGCTGATAAAACATTCAGCCTGATCTCCACTCCGAAACAACATGAGGCACTAATTTCTAATGCTTACAAGCTCATATGTCATTATAAGCAAACCGAGTAGTCTCAAAATTAAATAAAATCAGAGTATAAGCCAAACCTTAGCTTTGGAAATGATCTTAACGGCTACAGGCTGTCCTTTAAGCTCTCCTTTCTTGCCTTTGGCGCAACACGTATGACCAAAATGCCCTCGCCCGACCTCCTTCCCCAGCTCAAATCTCGCCCCAAAGTTCTTCCCATACCCAAAGCTCTTGTCCAATCCTCTCTCCGCCTCGTCATCTTCGTCTCCGCCGTGGCAGTTGTTGTGACTATTCTCCTCCGGTATCGACTTCGGCTCCCTCAGCCGTCGAAACGCCGCCATGATCGGCTTCGCGGGAGACGGAGGCGGCAACGGCCACCGGAACTTCCTCCCTGGAGTCCTCGCCGGCGACGGCGCCACTCCGGCAGGGAGAGGGCTCGGAAACGGACTCGCGGTGAACGAGTGCGACGGAGTCTGCTTAACATCTCCTCCTCCGGCTACGGCAGCGGCGGGGCTCGGCGTCGAATTTGCGGCAGCGGCGGGGCTCGGCGTCGAATTTGCGGCAGCGGAGGAGTGGTGGTGGTGATCGTTGGCGACCGAGACGGCGGCGCCTTTACTGCAGCAATGTCCCATCGGAGAGGAGATTGGGGTTTTCGGAAGTGTAGTCAACGGCGGCGGTCAAAGTAGGAGCATCGGACGGTGGACTTGGGCGAGGCGCCGAGAGAGAGAGAGAGGAATGTTAGAAATGTTTTGTGTTTGGATGAGAGTGTGTTATTTATTTCGGTTTTAAAAAAAATGAATAAAAGAGTTGGGGAGTTACTATTATGCTACTAGTATATACTCTATACTACATAATGTTTTTAATGTGACAACTAAAACCACAGGGTAGGCCTGGCAAACGGGCGGGTTCGGGCGAATTATTAATGGGCGGGTCATTAACAGGTTCAACCCGATATAGCCCGTTAAGCTTAACGGGTTATATCGGGTTGGCCCGATAAGATAACGGGTTACCCATTGGGGCCCGATAAAACCCGTTAAGCCTTTTTTTATAAAATAAAATAAAAAGTCATTTTATTACCTCATTTTTTTTATTATTTTTTTAAAAAAAACATTAGAGTTAGGTTTTATGAATTCTTATCAGGTTGTTATTGGGCTAACGGGTTCACCCGAAACCGCCCGTTTTGATAACGGGTTGTTATCGGGTCACCCATTAATAACCCGATTAGTTAATGGGCGGGTTTTAATTGGTCGTTATCGGGCGGTAACAGGCGGGTCATTTATTAACCCGCACAATTGTCAGGCCTACCACGGGGCGCTTATTTATGCTAAAATGATTTATGCATGGCCGTTGATTTTAATTCATGCACTGTGTTGGATGGGGATCTAGAAGTCTTACTGGGACAACCCTCTTAATAGGTTTGTTTTAGGTGACACCATTTTGATTGTTTAAGATTTTTAGGCGATTCTGATGGGAGGAAAAAATTGACGGAAAAACGTATTTTAAGATTTTTTTGTATTGTTTGGGATTACATCTATAGTAGAGTCGGAATTATTTTTACGTGTAATGTTTTATTTGTATTGAAGTCGATGATATTAATGAATTATACGCGTAATATCTACCAACATATAATGCATAAATAAGATAATTTATGTGCAAAAAAGTAAAGATCACCATGTAAGAGATCACCCACAATAAGGTGCTTTCAACAATTTGAAATGATGTGTGCAAATCTCTCTCTCGATCTCCATCTCAATCTCAACCTACATTTTGTCTAGGTGACACATGTAAGAATCAAATGGATCGTGTAATCATATTACTTTTTACAGAAAAAAATTCTTTATTAGTCTAAGTTCAACGGTTGTGGCGTCATACCCACATCAATATTAGGAGGCTGAGCTTATTATATAAGAGTGACCATGACAACCAAAGAATTGTGGGTCTCAATTAAGAAGCTAGACAGAAGAATTGGATTAAGGTGAATTAATCAAAATTGTCCAAGTGCTTAACGCGTTTTGTCGTAGAATATAGATGTAGATGCAAACATATTCTGTTGTCCCCGGCTTCGAGATCTTCACTTGTTTTATAGAATACAACGCTGTTAGTTTTGTTCACTGCACAAACCACAATCAAACAACAATGAACTAATTACGCAGTCATATTTTTGAGAAATTCTGATAAATACCCTTTTTTGAGACTTTTAAAATGGTTTTTCACCAAATTTTTGTAAATTAATAAAAAATACTTAAATAAGGAGCTCAAAAGTCTGAAGCACCCCTATTATAATTCAACTGCAATTCATAAAAACTCTTTCAAAATGATTTGTTGCCGTTTTCCTCGCCGAGAGTTTTGTACACAGAAAACTGAAACTTCAGTCACCAGAATATATGACATGTACAGTACTAATATGAGATCCATACTGGTGTATAAACCACAGGTTCAGCACATATCGAGTTGCCAATCACATTAGCACAGTGCTAAAGAATCATACATGCATGAATATCAAAAACAATTACAACATACTAATTAACATAACTAAAGAGCATTAACTGACCGGCCGCCGTGGACGGTATGAGACTAAACTAATTACATATTATCTACGAATAAGAGCACTTCTTTTACAGACTGGTTTGAAATTCCTCTTTGATAAAATAAAATAGTTAATATATGTTTATTTTTCTCCTAATTGGTGGGAATATAAAAGTATCGTGGTGGTAGAATGAGATGAACTTGACGAAGATGATGGTGGGTCAGTGCCGGCAACGCCGTCAGAGAGGAGGAGGACGACAACCACCGCCGTTAACTTCTACATTGCTCCTCGCGTTCTGTATTTCACACTCAATTACAGGTAAATAAGTAATTCCGGTAGTACAGTTGTGGGAGCTCCTCGGGGGTGTTATGCCGTTGTGGACCTGTGGTGCAACAGGCTATGGTTTTGAAGTGAAGTCAATTCTGTGTATTTTGGCCTTTGTGGGTAAACTGAGTCGTTGAGGTGACCTGATCGAGTAAAGAGAAGATGGGAAAACAAAGTTTCTGGCAATCTGGATTATAACAGGGATACTTTAGACTTTTGAACTCATTATTTGGGCATTTTTCATTGACTTACAAAAAATAAGTGAAAAACCATTTTGAAGGCTTAAAAGAGGACATTTCTCAAAATTTCTCCGTATTTTCTAGCCTTACAAGGCTCTAAAACATAGTTAATTTTTTTTTTTGACTTTGTCAAGGATAGCCTAAAGATTTTCTAGGCTCATAACAGATCCCTCGGCCCATGTGATAGTCTAATTGTTCATTGCAGCACAGTGTCTTGTCATTTTGACGGTTTTGTGGTTCAAACCTAAGTTGGAGAGCAAACCCAACTATGCAAGAACCACTACACCACTTGTAGTGGTTAATATAGTTAACAATCTTAACATATCATGTAATCTCGATTAAAAAAAAGAACAGGTAACCAACTAGTCACATTCACCGGTCAATATGAACGGAATTCGAGAGGCGGCAGCAGCGGCCGATCAAAATGTAGGTGACCAAATCAAAAAGTTGTTGAGTATGAATTAGCCATTGGAAATGTGCTACCTACAGCAACCCTAAAGTAGAAACTTGGTAACAACATGCCTAATTCTCTATCTCTTGATTCTCTTCAGGAACATCTTCAAGGTTAATAATGAACTCCCAGATGACAAGTAACTGACCTCTGCAAAATGTAAAATTCACAGCGTAACCTATGATGTACGTGATCCGAAAGATACCTAGCAAACGGTCCAAAGTCAACTGTAAACCTCTCCAAGAGACGACCATTTTTCAACAGATACTTCATAACTTTCATCTCCACTTGCCGTCCCCTGAATCCAAACATGTAAATGCTCTTGAGGCGTGATGACAAACAGTTCGGCACAACCTCTGGTGGATTCCACTGAAACTTTGCTTTTTCAGTGTTATATTCAGTTCCATCTTCTATGTCAATGTCTTCCAGATTAGGTGCTTTGTGGAGCAAATCTGCTATCAATTCCCAGTAGTTGCACTTTAGAAGAAGCAGATTCAATCGGGTCAAGTTGCAAAAAGCAGGGATGTGATGAACCTTTCACAATAGAAATATGTGCACGGATCAACAAAACATCTATCACCCTACCAGCTACTTTAAGTCATGAGTTGCCAATGGTAGACCGATAATTACAAAGAAGGCTATATGAATAAGAACTATAAAAGAAAGGTTGAGCTAGTTAAGAAACTTACTTGCAAAACATAAGCAGAGAGAGACAGATATTTACTCTCAGACATTTGATGTAGAAGCCGAATTACGAGATCATGCATGACCTGAATAGGTTCAAGTGCAAATCCCTGTTGATCAAGTAGAGCAAGATCTACTTCATATACTCCCAGGTCTGGTAAAGTTACAGTGACAAAGGATGGTCTTACATCCAAGTATAATTTTGGCAGAAGAGGATTCTCGATATGAAGGCTTTCAAGCTTTGGAGCAATAATGTACAAATTGAAGTTTGCATGAAACATCAAAGAAGAACCCTGACACCTTGTTATCAAGGTCTTCAGTTCAGGTGCATCCACCCTGATATTATGGGAACGGTCAATCATAGATCCAAGCACTCCATCAATCGTCAATTCTTCAAGCACAGGGCAGCAATGAATAAGCTTGTTCCACTCATTCTCACCATGTGGAAGTACAATAGAAAGGGACTTCAGACTTGGGAAACAACTCCCTGGTGCAGAAGGGTCAAAAGTTAGATGAGCTCCAAGCTTGGACAAATTTAAAACCTTAATGGTTCTGCACATAAGAAGGCTCTCAGGCATGTCATAAGGCATCCCTGCAAACCCGCTAACTTCCAATTCAACAAGTTTACACCTCACTGCAGTGCAAATCCAATCATCAAGATACGATAAAGCAGCTTGATCCAGACCAAAATACAAATCACCACTGATAGAGATAGAGAGCTTGTGGATATCTGATGACGAGTCACGGAACAGGAGTACACGATTAACAAAACTCAGAGAGTGTTGAAGGTGACCATGGAAATGTTCATCGCTGAATTCTATACTGGGAATAGAAGTCCACTTGTCCTTCCATCTTCTAGACAATACGGTGGTCCTAACAGCATATACTATTGGAAGAAAAGAAAGTATATGACATTGAAGTACCTCTGGTAATGCACTAATCCTATCCTCTGCTTCTTCAGCCATTACTGTATGAGTGAATGACTCTCAGAACTACAAATCGATAAAATTAATCAAATAAACAAATAAGGGGCAGTAACACGGTACCATAAAGAAAGATATTCTCCGGTGACGAAACTATGAGTTTGAAAAGAGACTCAAATGTGTACAACGAATGCAACACTGCCAGTTTAATCATTAACGATACAAAAACACAGAGAGTAATGCACTAATGCTAATACTTTGCAAGACCACCTCACTTCAATCGAAGTTCTCTTATCTTAACACAACTTGTTTCCCAACTCTATCTGACAAATGTGTTGCTCTCTCACTAAGACCAGCTCTTTGAAACTCTACAGTCTTAGTCTCAACAGCGACTATTTACGATCGATATCCATATTGCACAAGTTACTCCATACCGAGTAAAGATCCAATATTGCAGTAAAATATCATCCAATCATTTCATGAAATAGGGCTCAGTATCTCACTTAAAACTCGAGTACCTTAAATCACAAACTAAACACCGAAATATCCAGCAAGAAATATACGCAAACAAACCTCTCAGCAAACAAAAGACACTCACTTTCCTTAAAAAAAGACAAACAGTTTCAAATACCCAGTACACCAAAACCTAAACCCTCAACAAAAGACACTCAATTTCAAGCACCCAATACACCAAAACCGGTTCTTAAACTCAACTAGCAGTCTAGCACTACAAACATACCCAATTTTCTCAGCAAATTGTCGCTAAAATGAATCAAATTCAGATACCCAGATGGAAATTCACCTATAAAAAATCACTGCCAAGTTTTAAATCGAAATATATTATTAGTGTTAAAAATATGAAACTCACCTGAAAAGCGCCGATGAAAACGAGACTGAAGAGTGAAGAGGGTGAGCAAAGGAGAGGCAGCTGTTTATTTTCTCAGTAATACCCTCAGTAGTTCACAAGTATTACAATATTGCCATCTTCTTAAAAAATCTTTAAATGAAAATGTGTGTGTTACACGCGCCGCTGTAAAGGGCGTGAGTCAATCATGCATTTATAGCGAAATTGCACTATAAATGGCGGGAGCCTCACGTCTATCACTCTCTCGTCAAACTCTTCACTATTTACAATTCGACCCCTCCAAAACCCTCCAAATCCTAATTCACACCCCCTCAAAATCGTCACCATTTTTCACAATCGTTACAGTTTCTCTCTCCTCGTTTTTGTCGAGCTTCGTTAACCCTAGGGTTTCTCCGACGACTCTTTCAGTGAGCGAGAGAGTGAGTGAGGCTTTGGTTTTGGAGCTCTGTGTGTGTGTCAGATTCGATGGAGGCAGCGGCGGCGGCCGCGCGCGGTGGTGGTTCGATGCCGGCGGCGGCGATGACGCCAGCAGCTCAGACGAGGAAGCAGCAGCAGTGGCGAGCTGTGTCGGAGCATCAGCATCTTCCGGCGAGGAACATCGGCGGCGATGAGGTAGTGGATTTAGTGGCATTTGAATTAGAATGATGTGAATTGAGCCGAATAAAAACGAAAGAATGCTTTCGGTTGTTTAAGATTGGGTTCGGGTTTGGAGATTAGGGTTTGTGAGCTATGCTTGACAATATGAAAAATGTAACTAGTGACTAGCACTTAAAGTTTTGAAATTTTGTAGTTTTTTTGTATTCGAACTGAGAATTTTTCGGGTATACAGGAACGGTCGAAGTTAGGGCATTCGGATGAAAGAGCATTACACGATGTGAGGGTTTTGATATTCTTGTGTGTTTAGAGAGATTTACTAAGAGTGGAGAGGAGTTAATGTTTTTTGTTTCGAGGTGCAGCAGGGAAGAGAGCCGGTCGATGTGGACTTTTGTTCCATCTCCATCGACGGCACAGTGAACCATGACCTCTTGCAGCAGCGGCTTCATGATGTTGCGAGGCAAAGAGAGGAGCTGCAACATTTGGAGAGTGAGCTGAGAGCTCAAATGATTGCAAGGTCTGAGATAATGGATATACAGAACAACTTTGACGCTCAACTAAAAGAGCATGCAAATACTGCTTCCAAGCTTCAGGTAGTGTCGATAACCGAATTTGGATTTCTTTCCGCATTCTCTCAATGTGCAGCAAATCGATGATCTACTAACAGTGCTCGACATGTTTTTGTAGGAGCAATTTCGTGAAAAAGAGCAGATTGTACATGATTTGGAGAGAAAATTAGAAGATCAAGATAGGGAGCTGCATGCTATCAAGTTAGACAATGAAGCGGTAAACTAATGCTTGTGCAAATATATGCTGCTCTGGGTTGGTTCAGCCGAGTAATTTGTATTTTTAGCTGACTTTCGTAACTTTTGGGCAGGCCTGGGCCAAAGAGGGCCTTCTTAGAGAACAAAACAAAGAATTAGCAACTTTCAGGTAATGGCCAGTGTGGATAAGATCTATTCTATGCTCTATAAGCTCTTCTTCAAGAACATATGTGTCGTTATGGCTTCAATATGAGTCTGCATTTACAATGCTGGTTGAGATTCTGACTATACGATACAAAGCATTTCTATGTAGTTTGTATGAATAAATGCTGAATGAGTATTTTATTTTATTTTATTATATGAACAAGTTTAAAGGAGTTGCTGTTTATTGCAGAAGGGAGCGTGACCAATCAGAAGCTGAAAGAACCCAGCATTTACAGCAATTGCACGATCTTCAAGAACATTTACAAGAAAAAGAAAGGCAACTTATTGAGTTGCAGGAACAGGTTTGTTCACTTACATACTTTTAATACACGTTTATAATCATACTCAAGAAGGAGTTGACAAGACAAAAGGTCTCAAGCATATGATCAATGTTTTTTTTTCTTTTCCTCAAATAAACAGTATGTAAACTTATTGTTAACAAAATGTCGGCATAACTGACATTGAAATTAAAACCATTTTGGTGTGATGTTTGCTTCAAGAAGTTTAGGGTTTAATTATAGACCTATAGTCTGACAGCCATCAAAATTTCAGCATAGGCTTGCTCAAGAAGCAATTCTATTTAAGGATGAACAACTGAATGAAGCCCAAGCTTGGATCAATCGTGTTCAAGAAATGGATGGGTTACAATCAACTACACTACAAAATCAGTTGCGTGAACATACAGAACACTATAATCAGCTCTGGCTTGGTTGTCAAAGACAGGTTTGACATTTTCATTTTCTGCCTCTTCAGCTTGAAAAAATGTTTGATTCTCCCAATGTAACATGATGTTGGCCTAGACGCTGATCTTTTTTTGCATGCAAGTATATTACTGTGTTATGTTTATCACTCAAAATGAGAGTGTTGCTGTACGTATATATATCATGGTTTGTTTTTGGGTGAGTTTGACCAATTTGATATTTTTTTATCACCTATTAGTTTGCGGAAATGGAGAGACATCATATGCATACAGTGCAACAACTTCAGCTTGAGTTAGCCGATGCCAGACAACGAGGTGGAGCTTACACTGATGAATCACGTCTAGCCAATGCAAGTTCAAAGGATGCATCTCAGTTTGCTCGGAACAATGGAAACCAAATGGATATGAATACATTAAATGGAAACACAGGGGCCATTCAAAATGGAACCTCTGAGGAAGTTCCATCTTTTTCTTCAACTGGCAATGCATCAAATCAGGTACTTTTATTACATCCAACATCATTTCATCAGGTTGTTTTGATGCTTGTAATGTGAAAGTCTTTGTTGGGAAAGATTTGAGGCTTACCCGGCGGCTTCTTGATATTGCATGCCCTGTCTGTGTGTATTGCAAGTCTACTGTACTCATGCTGCAACAACTAAAAATATAATTGTTTAAGCTGTCTCTAATGCATTGACTTTACAAGTTTAACTTATGTTAACAAGTAAGCAGCTTGGTGAGTATTGGTGCATTTTACCAAGGGATTCACTTTGATGCAAAATTAGGATTTAGATAAAGTTTTTGCAACATATCACAACATAATTTGTTCTGCTTTATCAGGTTGACCATGTTCCTAGTGTCCCAATCAGTCCTTCATCCCTACTAGGGATTCCTCCGTATCTTCCTCCTGGACAGGTGACCACTATGCATCCATTTCTTTTGCATCAACCTGGGGTTCCGCAATCCATGCCACCACAGGTACCTCAATCACATGTTGGGAATTATCACTCAATACCTGCATTGTCATCTCTCCAACAGTGGCAGAACCAACAGGTGCCGTCCATCAAATGTCTCTTCCCTATTTTGATAATGACTTTATGATCATTATTCACTATCCGCAGTGACCAACTTATATTTCTTTAATCTCTCTTTTTAGGCTCCATCTGAGACCTTGCAGCAGATACCTGCACAAAATGAACCTCAATCTTCCCAAAATGGTCAAAACATAATAAGATCAGATGGAAAGTATAACTATGAAACTTCTGTTAATGGCCAACCATTTCATCAAGACTATTTGGATGTTCAAATTCGCCAAGAGACAGAACCTGAACCTGTAATATCATCTTCCCCTGAGGAAGCACAGGTATGGCCTTGTAGATGATAATGTGCCTTTCTGTATTATGCTCAAAAAGTTCGCAGGAATTACAGTATGTATCTATGTATTTTGTTTCAGGTTCTAGAGTCGATTAATAGCGGTTACTTGGTCACACCTCAAGATGAGCAGAGCTTGCAACAAATTTCTTCCCAGTTTCATGAATCTTTAAGATTGGATTCTCTTGGGAAGAGCACCGAAATTAAGGCAAGTGAACTTTGTACTTATTTTTCTTTCACATAGCTGAAGCTGGTGAGACTGTTAGCTTTTCAGTAGCTAGTTTGGATGATGTTCAACTTCATTTTCATTTGAATAGGCACATGAGCAGAATATTCAGACCTCAACTGATGATGGGATGGAAGGACAAGTTTTAACTGCAGAGAAACCAAGCTCTGATACCAATTACTCAAAATCAGACACTCCTGTCCATTCAGTCAGTGTCAATGAAATTTCAATAAACAATTCCGTTGGTACAGGCTTGCCTGAATCCTTTCTTCCAACTGGGCAAAGCAATGGACCTTCAGTGGGAAGAACTTCAGAGACTTCTCTTCTTCTAGATGAAAGATCATTATTGGTTTGCATGGTTCGGACTATTCCAGCTGGTGGTAGAATTCGAATAAGTTCAACCGTAAGTCTACCTATTACTTACCAGAGCTTCTATACTGAGCACATTTTCTGTTTATATCAAGCCATGGTTTAGTCAATAATCTCTAATTTGTAAATACAGCTGCCAAATAGGCTTGGGAAGATGCTTGCACCATTACACTGGCATGATTACAAGAAAAAGTATGGAAAGCTAGATGACTTTGTTGCTGCTCATAGTGAAGTGAGTTTCTTACAATTTCTCAAATCCATCTATGTTTGTGTAGAATCTCCTGAGAACCCTTATTTGTTTTTTATTTTCAGTTATTTGTGATCGAGGGCGACTATATTCAGCTTCGTGAAGGAGCCCAAGAGATGATAGCAGCTACAGCCGCTGTTGCCAAAGTTGCTGCTGCAGCTGCAGCATCTACTCCCTACTCTTCATATATGCCTTCCGTTGCTGTTACTCCTGTGGCACAGACTCACCGCTTAAAGAAGATATCATCTCTTGATTCTAATCCAAATGCAAATAATGCTCACTTGCAGTCTGCGAATCACATTCAGCAAGTTAATGGTGCATCTTTTGGTGTGTTGGGAGGTCAATCGAATGTAAAGATCTTGAGCAAGTCCAAGGATCTGAATGGCTCGGAATCTACCCCTAGCCAGTCGTCTGTACTTCCGAATGGTGGAAATGGAGCACCCCTGGATAGATCAATGGCCAATGGCCGACAGAGCTCAAGTTTTGCTGGGAAGCAGCGCGGCAGGTGTGCCTCTTACCTTCAAACATACTGCAGCTAGAATGTGGTTGATTTTTATTGCATATTTCTTACTGGGCTTAATATGCTGTCACTTTGACAGGATGACCAGTTCTGCATATCCTTCCCAAAGATAGTAAGTACATTTACTTGAAGTTGATGTAGTTCTGTGATATATAGCTTTTGGAATATATGGGTATTTGCCTGAGCATCATTATTGGTCAGTCTCCTTAGCATTATACGAGGGGTGCCACATAAAAAGACCTCTTCTGTAATATAAAAAACCTATGTTTCTGAATCAATCAATGATTAGGTAGGTAATTGGTTTCTCACAGTGAGGGTAAACCCAGATTTCTGAGAGCATATTATGCAAACCAATAATTTTACATCGTGAACGCTTCTGGTTCTTACCGACAAATAGGTCTTATGCAAAACCAAGTGTGATTTATAGTTGGCAAATGTAACATATGTTCTTTTTCTCTCCTTTCTCCTAGTTCCCAATGCTAATGTAACTCATCTTATTTGGTATTGTCAGGACTTCAGGAGCAGTCATATCATCTTATGCCCCGAAAAGGTACCAGTCTGTGGATTAGGAGCTCATTTTGGGAAAATTTAGCTGGATGTGGGGAAATTGTTTTGTCTAGATTGAATCCCTGTCATCAATCTTCACATCTCATGGATTCTCTGATTGAACTTGTTTGCCAGTATTTTTCTTTTTGGGGGTCTTAAAGCTGTAGTTTTTGCTTGTTTCATCGCTCCACAACTATCTGAAGCGAAATGCAGCTTTCTGTTCATTGGACGAAAGACTCATTTTGGGTCCTAATTTATTGGTACAATAGTCTCTTCTTTTCTCAATGGATTCCAAAAAGGTACATTTTCCATTTTCAACTCTTGATACCTTTTACCTCTCGTTCCACTACATCACAAGCTAATTTGATATCGAAGGAGTACTCTATGATTCAGCAAATACAAAGGAGTAATCTATGATTCAGCAAGTTGTTTGAGCTTATGCAACAGCAATGGCCGGTAAAACCGATTAAAACTGATTAAGTTAACATGTATAAACATAAAAAATCAAATCAGATGAGTCCTTAAAAAGAAACAAAGTCGAATTTTCCTCGATTCACATAATGGGAACATTTCCCATCAGACCTTAGCATTAGATGATACACGAGTAGAAGACTTTTTTATCTTAAGGTCAACTATGCAAAGCGACGCCGTTTAGGAGAAAGGAAAAAACGACATGTCGTTTCTCACGAGGGCTCGTATATTTGAAGAATTATAGATCGGAAAAACAAGACGAAGAAGAAGAAGATGGGCTACGTTTTGCGAGCGAGGTTGGCGTCGTTCTTCGGCGGTGCTGCGGTGGCGTCGTTTATGGGTCTTTACATCCTTCACAATGACTACAAGGTCGCCCACGAAGCCATCTCTCATCAGGTACTTACTGCCTTCTCTATTTCTCTCTGTTACTAACTTGTTCGTATGTCATTGGGTATGTTCGAATCGTGGTTTGTTCTGTGTAAAGTTTTGATCTTTGAAATGGGTTGGGGCGTAATTTTGATGGGTGTTTAAAAAAACCCAGAACCCATTTTGGTAATAAAGGTTTTGATTGTGCATAATAGAGTTGGTTGTGGATTGTGATGAAACTGGTGCTTGGAAATTTTGATGCTTTGTGGGTTTGGAATTGTTTAGGGTGTTGATTGGTAGTGTTAATGTGGTTTTTTACATTTGAGTTTTGAGAATTGGAGAATCGAGAACATAATGCTGGATGTGAAAAATGTTGGGTAAAGCTTCAATATCGCTGGGCCTAAGAAATCCTTAACAAGACGGTTAAAGGATACGATAGGCTAAATATGGAACATATCTATTCTAGTAAGAAAATAGGAGAATTAGTTTTCCCATTATGTCTAGGAATAGGAGTTGTGTTTACTATATAAGGAGATACCGAGTTGTGGTAATTCTTCAAGAAGAAAGAGCATTAGCTGATGTTTAGTTTTGAGTCAAGTTTCTAAACATTAATAAAGAAAGTCGTCTTTATTCATACGCTAAGTGCTTAAGAAACTATATTTGGTATCAAGAGCAAACAAGGTACTACGATCAGGAAGCTGTGACGAGCCATGACTGAACCACCAACACGAACGAAGGAGTTCATTCCTTCCTCGTCAATCCAATGTCCCATGCTGAGTTCATCGAACTATACGGTATGGGCCATTAGGATGAAAACATTGTTGCGAATTCATAAGGTATGGGAATCAATTGAACCAGGATCCAATGATTCCGAGAAGAATGACATCGCAATAGGATTACTATTCCAATCAATCCCGGAGTCTCTTATATTGCAAGTAGGCGAACAAGACACTTCTAAAGGAATTTGGGAAGCAATAAAATCGCGAAACCTAGGTGCTGACCGTGTCAAGGAAGCAAGACTACAAACTCTAATGTCAGAGTTTGAGAGAATCAAGATGAGTGACACGGATACGATAGATAACTTTGCGGGAAAGCTATCCGAGGAAGCATCAAAATCGGCCTCCCTAGGTCAAACGATCGAGAAAACACAACTTGTTAAGAAGTTTCTCAATGGATTACCTAGAAACAAATACATTCATATCATAGCGGCATTAGAGCAAATCCTAGACCTAAAAACTACGGAATTTGAAGATATAGTTGGGAGACTAAAAGCTTATGAAGAACGTATTATGGGAGAAGAGAAACAAGGAGAAACGCAAAGCAAGCTGTTGTTACGAAGATAACAACTCCTCGTCAACAAGAGGAAGAGGCCGTGGAAAAGGAGGAAGAGGAAACAGAGGACGAGGCAGAGGTAAAGCCAATACACAAGAACGAGAAACAAATGAAAGGGATCAAAGCCGCAATAAAGAGAAGAAGGATAGATCGAAAATCATATGTTATCGTTGCGATAAACCGGGTCACTTTTCCTCCGTATGTCCTGAAAGAAGTCAAAAGACACAAGAAGCAAATAAAGTGGAGATAGAAGAAGCTGAGCTTGCACTTTATATGCATGAGATCGTGTTTTTGAACGAACAAAGAGTAATACCAAAGAATTACGAAACCAACAATAAGGAAGAGGGAGTTTGGTATCTTGATAATGGAGCAAGTAATCACATGACTGGGAACAAAACGTTCTTTTCAGAGCTAAACGAAAACATAAAGGGTGAAGTTAAGTTCGGAGATGGATCATGCGTTGAAATAGAAGGGAAGGGATCAATCCTCTTCCAAAGCAAAGTCAATGAGCAAAAACTCGTCACTGACATTTACTACATACCCTCACTTAAGAGCAATATTCTGAGCTTAGGACAAGCTACGGAAGCCGGGTGCGACGTAAGAATGAAAGAAGATTACCTAACTATCCACGACTCAAGAAGAAGATTGTTGGTAAATGTAAAACGATCTCCTAATCGACTTTACAAAACAAGTTTGAAAATCGGGAAACCTATATGCTTACACACAAGCATAGATGACGATACTTGGAAGTGGCATGCGAGGATTGGACATATAAGCTTTAAAACAATGAGTGAAATGTCCAAACAAGAGATGGTCCATGGCTTACCAAAGTTTAGGGAAGAGAAGAGGGTGTGCGAATCATGTTTAGTAGGTAAACAAAGTCGACAATCGTTCCCAAAAGCAACCACGTTCCGAGCATTGAAACCTCTAGAGCTTATCCATGCTGACTTATGCGGCCCTATAACACCACCAACCAGTGCAAATAACAAATATATACTTGTTATCATAGACGATTTTTCAAGATATATGTGGACTATCTTGATGAAAGAGAAAAGTGATGCATTCGGGAGGTTCAAGGCGTTTAAAGGCTTCGTAGAGAAAGATATAGGAAAAGAAATCAGAACTCTAAGAACCGACAGAGGAGGCGAGTTCACTTCAAGAGAGTTTAATGAGTTCTGTGAAGAGAGTGGGATCAGGAGACATCTCACAGCTCCATACACACCGCAACAAAACGGTGTAGTAGAGAGGAGAAATAGGACATTGCTAGAGATGGCAAGAAGCATCCTTAAAGCAATGAAGGTACCAAATTACTTATGGGGAGAGGCAATACGGCACTCTACATATGTAATCAACAGAGTACCAACAAGAGCTCTTGAAAACATGACTCCATATGAATGCTTGCGAAAGAAGAAGCCTAACCTCGCTCATCTCAGAGTCTTCGGCTGTCTAGCACACGCGAAAGTTGAGCCAACAAATTTAAAGAAACTAGATGATAGATCGAGACCTTTGGTTCATCTTGGAATCGAACCAGGATCTAAGGCATATAGACTATATAACCCAACGACCAGAAAGGTTATAGTTAGTCGTGATGTCATTTTTGATGAGAAGACGAGATGGAGCTGGAATGAAACAGAAAAAGAGCCAGGAAGTGATCCAGGAATGTTTCATGTTAGATGGGGCGAAGTTGTTGATGCAGGAGAAGGACCGGCTATCATCGGAAATGTGCAAAATCAAAACCAAGATGAAGCCGACGAGGCCGACGAGTTCAACGATGAAGAAGATCATCACGAACCAGAGATCAATAACGATATGAACAACCATGAAGATGACGAGAACGACGCACCAAATCACGTAGTGGAGCAGCCATTGAGACGATCAATGCGTCAAATAACACAACCTCGTTATTTAGACGACTATGTTCTCCAAGCAGCAGTAGAATGTGAGAAACTATTGCTGTCCATAAACGATGAACCAAGCTGTTTCAAAGAAGCAAAAGATTCATTAAAATGGAGACAAGCATGTGGAGAAGAGATAAGCTCAATCAATAAAAACAAGACATGGATTCTAACCGATAAACCAAGCGGAGTAAAAGTCATTGGCCTCAAATGGATCTTTAAGATCAAGAAGAATGCAGATGGTACTATCAACAAATACAAGGCTCGACTTGTAGCAAAAGGATACGTACAAGAATCAGGCATAGACTTTGATGAAGTATTTGCACCAGTTGCACGGTTAGAAACTATACGATTATTGATTGGATTGGCAGCATCACATGGCTGGGAAATTCACCATCTAGATGTAAAAACTGCGTTTTTACATGGTGAACTAAGAGAGGATGTATATGTTTCTCAACCCGAAGGTTTTGAAGTAAAAGGACAAGAGCAAAAGGTGTATAAGCTTTCAAAAGCATTATACGGTCTAAGACAAGCACCTCGTGCATGGAACACAAAGCTAGATCAAATACTAAAAGGGATGAGATTCATTAAGTGTTCAAAAGAAACTTCCGTATATCGCAGGGAAGAAGGAGTTAACCTCCTTATCATTGCCATTTATGTAGACGATTTGTTTGTGACCGGAAACACACTTCGAGTCATAAACGAATTCAAAGCCGGAATGTCAACAAAATTCGAGATGTCTGATCTGGGAAAGCTCACGTACTATCTCGGAATAGAAGTCTTACAAACTGAAGAAGGGATCAAAATTAAACAAGAAGGTTATGCTAGAAAGATCCTAAACGAAGCTGGTTTGGAAACATGTAACCCAACTCAAGTACCAATGGAGTTTGGTCTAAAAGTTTCAAAGGCTCAAGACGAAGAAGAGATCGATCCTACATGGTATAGAAGAAACATAGGGTGTTTAAGATATCTCCTACATACTCGTCCGGACTTGGCATTCTCTGTTGGAGTTGCTAGCAGATATATGCAAAGTCCCCGTAAGTCACATGGTGATGTGCTTAAACACATCCTACGGTACCTGAGAGGAACGGTTGCATACGGACTGAGGTTTGGTCGTGGAGGATCAAAGAGAGTCATCAGTTATAGTGACAGTAGTCACAACATTGATCAAGATGATGGAAGAAGTACCACCGGTCATATATTCTATTTTGGATCATCACCAATTACTTGGTGTTCTCAAAAACAGAACACAGTAGCTTTATCGTCGTGTGAGGCCGAGTTCATGGCAGCAACAGAGGGAGCTAAACAAGCCATATGGCTTCAAGACCTATTGAGTGAGATCACAGGATGGAAGACCGAAAAAGTCATCATCAAGATTGATAACAAGTCTGCAATAGCTCTCACCAAAAACCCCGTATTTCATGGTAGAAGTAAACACATACATAAACGTTATCATTTCATACGGGAATGCATCGAGAGAGAGCTTGTAGACGTAGAACATGTTCCAGGAGTTGAACAGAAAGCAGATATCTTAACTAAAGCTTTAGCACGAATAAAGTTTAGTGAGATGAGAAGCTTGATAGGAGTTCAAGACATGTCCAAGACCAAGTTGAAGCTTAAGAGGGAGAATGTTGGGTAAAGCTTCAATATCGCTGGGCCTAAGAAATCCTTAACAAGACGGTTAAAGGATACGATAGGCTAAATATGGAACATATCTATTCTAGTAAGAAAATAGGAGAATTAGTTTTCCCATTATGTCTAGGAATAGGAGTTGTGTTTACTATATAAGGAGATACCGAGTTGTGGTAATTCTTCAAGAAGAAAGAGCATTAGCTGATGTTTAGTTTTGAGTCAAGTTTCTAAACATTAATAAAGAAAGTCGTCTTTATTCATACGCTAAGTGCTTAAGAAACTATAAAAAAGACTTGGAAACTAACACCCCAAACAGTTTCGGCTTTTTTTGTGTGGCTGTTTTGAGCTCAACTAGTTACCTCTTTTCTTCTTGTAATGAATTCTAATGGCCCTTCTTCTATCGGCTGTTGTTTTTGAGCTTGATGATATCTCTCTGTATTGCTTTGCGCTCAAATTTGTCCACTGCGTGGTTTCAGAATGTCGTTTTGCCACAAATAAGCAAACTTAGAGTAATAGATTATAGATTGTGGCTGGCACTTGCATTATTCAGTTATCATTTGAGGGAGAAAGAGGTGGGTTTGGTTAGTTTAGGCAAGGAGCCTAGTTGTGGATACAAGTCACAAGCCAAACACTTGTGTAGGTTGTTCTTCTCTAGTTCTCTTTACATTTTAGAATGTTTCAAATGGTTTCAATCATGTATTTACATTGACACCCGAGTGCATTGTGTTTGGCTGCATTACTACTTTAACTATATAAAAAAATAAAAAAAACTTTTGACCTTACCAAACTTTTCTGCCAAGTAAAAGTATGTGTAGGTCTTACATAATGCAACCTGAGCCAAGAATCGAATGATATAATATATGCTGCAAATCTGTTAACACGATATCCAACCTAGAAGATGCTATCTATGATACTGATTCAATTTAGAGAAAGTGACAAGTGAAGCTAATAGTATATATACAGTTTGCTGTCAGTATATATATTTGGGTACTTGAGTTTGATGTATGCTCTTAACTTGGTTGTGTCTTTATGGTTTTCTGGTCTATAAGATTGAGGGATTCTCTTAAACATCAATTTTAAATAGTATTGTGGGCCTTTAAGTGGACATCAAGACAAGGATGAGTGAATTGTGATTCTCTTTTCTTTCTTTCTCCAGGTGAAAGGTCTCCATGAGTCACTGGACAGACGAATTTCAGCTCTTGAAACTTTAAAACAAGGTGAAGCTCCACAACCTGCAGAAGCAGCCGAGTGACTGCTACTTCAGTTAGATGTTGTGGCCCCTTAAAATGATTTCCCTACTACTGAGGTAGTTTTTATGTAGTTTCTTCTCCCTGTTGAAGAATAGCTTTGAAGTAACTGGTTTGTGTGGTATCAATCACTTGCCGTTGTTTAAACTTTCGGATCCAATTGTAGTTCTCGGTGCTTACTGTGAAATCTACTGTGATTGGCTATGATTCCTATGAACATGTTTCAGATAAATTGTATGGACATGCTTATCTTAAAAGTATTGAACTATTGATGAAATCACAAGTAGGCTGTACTATTTGAAAAGATAGTGGACCTGGGGTTGGTTAAAGTAAAGTTAGACCCTAAACCCGAAGCCAACCCAACAGAAATCTTCACAAAGGCTTTATGGCCTCGCATGCTGATAACCTGATATGGTGGACCTTATGGTTTCGTATCAAGATTCATGAACGCATTGGTTCCTTGAACCCTTCTTCATCTTCATCACCACCATTATGGTATTGTCCATTGGTATGGGTCATATTAAAGCCTCAACCAACTAAAAATTGAAAAGGTTGGTTATGAATAACACACTTCCTATGGAGAGTTTTATCCAAACATGTCTTGACTTAATGTGCTATTACATTTTTCTGTAACCAAAAATAAAAGTTGAAAAGGTTTGGAAGGGTTTCCTGCCCTTACTATGTTCTATGTGGTCCTCCTATAAGGAAGCGAATAATTCATCTTCTTCCAGATCAGAAACCAAATCAAACAACGGAAATTGAGATTGGAATTGAATGAAATGATAGCACAGCACTTGTGCTTCTGTGAGTTGTTTCTGATCAGTGATCACGTGAGAGAGTTGGTTGTTTCCTTGGCGGTGGTAGCTTTTCCTTCCTTCCTTGTCATCAATATCATTGGGAACATTATATCATTATTCAACCAAGCGGTCCATACTGTTTGCTATTCCTTTATTCCATTCTTGGAGACCTTCTAAGCTCAATCATGGCTATTCTTTGAAAATGAACACAATCTACATAGGTTTCTCATATTTTCAAATCTCACCGGCCAATCTGAAAACTCCACTACTATTGAATGGGAAAGTCAAAATTGGACTTTCGGTTTGCTCGTTACTAACTGCATTGAAAAATGCTTCATAAGTCGTTAATCAATGACGAAAATTTGTATGTTGAAACAACCGATACCACTGATGTGCACCTGGTTGAGCGTGAACAAAGTCACTTTTACACATAAACAATGAAAAAATTATAGGTCACATATTTTGTGTGTAAAAGTGATTTGCTTCACGTTGAACTATGTTTACTTGAGAACCTTTGTCGAATAACATCGATGATGTTAAAGAGCATATTACACATAAAATTTGTGTAGTTAGCGACGTAAGTACATATAGACACTATAAGAAAAATGTACTTAGACGACAAAGTAATTTCGTCGCCTAAGTAGCGTTTTTCATTGTCAAAGTACTTAGGCGACAAAAATTTCGTCGCCTAACATTCGTCGTCTAAGTGTCGTTATGTAAACACTTAGACGACGAAAAAAAATATTATCGCCTAAGTGACATCTTAGACGACGAAGTAAGGTGTAACACGACGAAATTTGTCTGCCAAAGACAATGAATTTTTTTCGCCGTCTAAGTTTTTTTTCGCCGTCTAAATTAAAAATATAAATTGAATTAAAATTTAAATAATAAATTGAAAAACACTCATTTAAGATATTAAATATAAAAAGTGTACGATCGAAATATATATATATAAACTACGAAACTAAACGGGGAGTATGAATCCCGCCGATTTCCCCGGCGTCGCTTGGATCATCGTCGTCATCGTGCCCAAGATCTTGAGGCGTGGCATCTGGCTGATACTGGGGCGGAGGTTGCATGCTCATCGACTCGAGGAACTTGATCATGAAGCTCATCTGAGTCTGGTGATCTACGCATTTTATGCATATTAATTAATGTATTTTCTCTACATTTTTACTTTGATAATTGCTTAGTTTTATTAGTTTTAACTTATTTTGTTAATTTCAGGTGTTGACCAAAAGAGACGGAGTAAAGGAGTCTACAAGCATGCAAAACACAGCAAAATAATGGAGAAAAGAAATTGGTTCGAAATTCCAAGGAAGAAAGTAGAAAAAATGAAGAGAAAAAGAAATCATTTGTTGACTAGGAAAACTTTTCCTATGTTGACTAGGATTTGAAAGCTTCCGGAAGGATCTTGAAGAAGAACAAATGAAAATGGGTCCAATTAATTAGAAGACCATTTAGGGAGCCCAAATTACTCAAGAGTGGACTAAGATTAATGAAGATGGGTCAAAGACCAAGAGCATGCCCAAAGAAGCCCAACGAAAGAAGATGGATTAAAATGAATTATCAGAAATCGGCATTTGTACATAAGCCCACTTCAAAAGACCACTGTGAACAGATCCGGATGAATCTAGACGTGGTTAGCATATGGTTGGAAAGCTCTAGAAGTCTAGTTTCCAACGCAACTGGAATCACACGATTTGGAGTTCTAGAACGAGAGAAATTCCAGTTTTAGTGGAGAATGGTCAGGTTACCCGGGTGGAGTAGTTAGAGTCCTAGAAGGAGTCGAACTAGGCTTTGCTTGGCCTATATAAAGGGAGCTTCGGCCAGAAAAAAATCATCACCTATCTTACGCTCTCACGCTGCCAAAATACTCAAACATTCTCCACCACAAAGATCTCCAACGCCAAGGTCGACTACACCATCACCACCTCCTAAAAACCGATACCAACTCAATCAAAGGGTCGTCTTGCTCTTGAAGTTTGCAGTGCTGTTCACGGAACTAAAAGTGTAACATGAACTCTTTACTCCGTAGTCTCCTTTGTCTTTGTATTTATTTGTGTAAAAACTCGGTGAATGAATGCTTATTTTGGTTTTATACACTTTATGAATTCCATACGTGTTCCATGTGTTTATGAATCTTAGTTTCTTTTATATGTTATGTGTTGGGCATAAAGCTTCGGTATGGGTAGAGGTTAGGATCACTAGGATGTTTGCAGTGCTGTTCACGGAACATGTTAGTCCCTACTTTTATCAAATCGATGATTAGTTATGGTGTTTATATGCTGTTCATTGCATTTTAATTAAAAGATAAAGAAAACCATAACATGTAATTGGAATTAGGGTTTGTAGATTTCGAAGATGATGGGAGAATTAGAGCCGTATAATATGCATGTGGGTAGGATGGGATGATCACATGTAAATAATTAATTAGGTTTTTGTCGAAAATATGGTAAGGGTTTTTGAGATTTTCTTATGTGTTTCTTTGTCTATGAGTTGATGCGTGCTAAAGTCCTAGGAATACTTGCTATGTGATTGACGTTTTTGGTAGTAATTAGATAGAAAATTTAGGTAATTAAACAACTCTTTTATACCCCCTTTTTACTACACAAGAATTGCATGCACCCTTCAATCCCCGGTTTAGAACGATACCCTACTTATCAATGCTACATCTACACAAAAAGGGTTTAAATTGTATATGGTTGAATTATGTGTTGAGTGTCTACTTTGTGTTAATATTTGATGCATGTTTTGGTCGTATCAATTTTTGGCGCCGTTGCCGGGGATTGTTAATTGTTTGTGATTTTTGTGTGTATATATGTAAATTTATACTTGTGCATATTACTAACCATTTTTTTTTGTTTTTTTTTCAGGAATTTTCGAAATATATATGCTAATTTTACTTACAAATGTTCAATGCTTTGTATATGTGCCCTAATTGATTTAATTTTTCGTAAATAATTACATGTGAATAAATGTTAGTGTAAATTTTAATTTTTGTAAATATTAATCGGTGTTTGTATATATATATATCTAATAATTGTTAAGCATGTTAAAAGATAGTCTTAGATTTACATTGATTACATGCTTGATTAATTAGGTCTCACTCCTTGGAATAGATGGTGCCTCTTTTTCTTGTTTATCTCCTTAACCCCTTATGTTTTACACATAAGGTTGAGGGCGGAGTCTACAAGAACTATGAGGGAGTGTGAATTCTTGAAAGTTTGGCTGAATGTCGGACATGGTGGAAAGTATGAAACGGGTTATGACTGGTGACAGGTTCTGGATCTAAGAAAGACTTACACCAATAGAGTATATACCATTGATTCGGTTAGCCTCGGGGTGTATTGTCGAAATTAGTCCTGCCTCTCGCGTTATCTCTATCCCCAACTGGCCATGTTTTTCGATTGAACCAAGGCTGAACAATTGAGAATTCATACTTTATCGCACGGGTCGCACGTCCTTGGAAAGACTGAAAAATCAAAGCCTTGTAATCCTTGTAAATTTTTGGCGAAATCAATTTGAGACATGTTTGTTAAAAATCCAGAAAATTGTTTGAACATGTAAAGGACTTTCCAACGTTGCAGGTACTTAGTTGCATTAACTCCCCTGCGGTTTCATGATGCTCGGATTTCATCACCGGGTACCCTAACCTAAGGGAAGTTAGGGACATGAGACCAAGGGATGAGTCATTCTTTTCATGATTATTCACGTAACTTGGATGTTTTCTGCAGGTTCTAACCATTTTCTCTTATGCATTCATATCATCTTATCAATTAGGTTGATCTTGTTTGATGCATTTAGTTCATTCTTATTAAGTAAATGTGTGATACATGATGAATCAAAGTGTGACATCGTGTGAAAGGTGCTCCAACATGTTCTTAGTTTGTTCCAAACGTGTGAAACAATTGTGCATAATATATATATATATGTATTTCGTTGGGTAATATTTCCCTTGCATCATTTGCATTTGCATTTTTTTATAACATTTGCATTCACGTTTAAGTGTGTTTTCGCATTTTGTGTGTTTAGTACAATATATATTTTTGCATTTCTTTTGTATTCTGTTGATACTAACGCTTGATCTGTTGAATTTCAGGCCATTTAATGAATGTCCACTCCTGCTCTTCGTCAACTTGAACTCAGAAACCGAACAGTTGTGAGACAGAATCAAGAGAATCAGATTAACGCAGAAGGGGTTTTACAGGGGCCTATTTTCAACAGTCCACCAAGTAGTCCACCTAGACCACCATCACCTACATCATCTTCAGACACTTCAGGAGCTGAATCCATGGGTGAAAACGGAGACAACGTTGAACAGTCCATCAGACAGCAGACTTGCTCGAACCTGGGAAACTTTGGCCCAATGTCGATCACTTATCCAACACCAACAGCGGGCCAGACTGCACCATAGCTCAAGAGTGGTGTCATCCATCATTTGCCACGTTTTCATGGCCACACAACAGAGGATGCCAACACACACTTGACCACATTTCTGTTTGTGTGTGATTCCATGTGTCCTACTAACACTAATAGGGATGCATTTCGACTGAGAGCCTTCCCATTTTCACTGGAGGAGAAGGCCAAACGTTGGCTCTTCAGTCTACTTGCTGGATCCATCACCACATGGGACGCTTGCATCTAAGCTTTTCTCACCAAGTACTTTCCGGCGTCCAAGATCACAAATCTGAGAAAGAAGATAACGGGCGTTATGCAAGAAAGTGATGAGTCTTTCGCTACTTACTATGAAAGATTCAAAGAGTTGTGTGAATCATGCCCATCACATGGAATATCTGAGAGCAACCTCTTGACATACTTTTATGAGGGACTCAAGCCATTGGAGAGAGAACTTCTAGATGCTGCCACTGGTGGATCATTTCTGGAGAAGCCTGCAACTGTGGGACGTACTTTATTGAACCAGCGAGCCCTCAACACTCAGCAGTATAAGGGAATGACGTTGCAGCAGACTAGGAGAGTGAGTGAGGCGTCATCTTCAAGTACTACTGCCGAATTGGCCAAGCTCACTTCCCTAATTACCAAGCTTCTGGAAACCAAGTCACCTCAGCCCCAACCACCTGCAACGTTGGTCTGTGGGATTTGCTTGTTGGATGGACATCATAATGATCAGTGTCCTCAGAATGTACCTACTCAGGGGATGGAAGAAGTCAATGTCATTGGTGGATATCAGAACAATCAAGGTGCTCCTCGCTACAACAATTATGGCAACTACAATCAAGGGATTCGAAATAATCATCCTGGCTTTCAGTGGAGGAATAATGATGGTTGCCTTAACCCTGCTGCACCTCAGCCATTTCAACAACAATTGAACCAGCAAAAGCCTCAAAACGTTGGAGCTGCTCCAGCTCAACCTGTTCTCACCAATCCAGATTATGACAAGATGTTGTCACAGCTCTCATCATCCACACAAGTTTTGCTGAATACTCAAGCCCAACAAGGGAATGACATTGCCGAATTAAAGAAGCAGATGGGCCAAGTTGTTGAGTTCATGGGTCAGATTAAGGGAGTATCTGGAAAGTTGCCAACTCAATCAGTGCCAAATCCAGGAGGAGACCTTCACTCAGCAAATGTTGTAGCTACGAGAAGTGGGAAGCAGCACAGCGAGTATCAACAAAAGAAGAAGTCAACGCCACATACTGTCATTCTGGATGACGTTGAGCTTGATCCAGCCACCACTGAGGCTGAAAAAGAGAAGGTGACACGACCTGTCTCTATGTCACCTTCATCTTCACAAGTCGACCCGAAGCCACAAGGCACGAGCTCAATTCCTTCAAGTTCGACTCATGCTAATTCCCCGTTTGTCATGGCACCATTTCCCAGCCGTCTTGTGAGCAAGAAGAAGCAAGAAACGGATGAAGAAATCTTGGAAATTTTCAAGAAGGTGCAAGTCAATTTACCCCTCATTGAGTGCCTCAAACAAGTGCCAAAGTATGCGAAGTTTTTGAAAGAGTTGTGCACCACGAGGAGACAAACGAGAGAGAAGAAGATTGTGAAGGTGAATGCGACTGTTTCAGCAGTCATTCAACGACGGCTACCCCCAAAATTGAAGGATCCTGGGAGTTTTTCTGTTCCCTGCGTTATTGGTTCAAGATCTTTCAGCAACGTCATGCTTGACCTTGGAGCTTCTATAAACGTTATGCCCTATACATTGTACCAAGCTCTAGGCCTTCCTGCGTTGAAGAAAGATGATGTGATCATTCAGTTAGCCGATCGTTCAGAAACTTATCCACGTGGTTATGTCGAAGACGTTCTTGTCCAAGTCAATCAGCTTATCTTCCCAGCTGATTTCTATGTGGTAGAT
Organism: Geum urbanum; assembly: GCA_946800695.1. Classification (NCBI taxonomy): domain Eukaryota; kingdom Viridiplantae; phylum Streptophyta; class Magnoliopsida; order Rosales; family Rosaceae; genus Geum; species Geum urbanum. Next base: position 40,989,400 of record OX327017.1, on the reverse strand, counting down.
ATTGAAGATAGTGACGTCAACACCACGCCAATGCTATTGGGACGTCCATTTATGAGGACTGCAAGAACGAAAATTGATGTGTTTAGCGGTACGTTCAGCATGGAATTTGATGGAGAGAGAATTGAGTTCAATATCTTTGATGCCATGCGACATCCTTCAGTTAGTGTCAATTCATGCTTTTCTGTGGATATTGTGGACACCTTGGCACAAGCTCATTTGGACACTCAAGGGAAGGAAACGTTGGACTTGGTTTTACATGAAGGAGCTGGGCGGACTCGACTCGGGGATGATGCCCTTTTTAATGATCTATGGCTCGAAATGGTACCTGTGGCACGCGAAGTTTTGGCTCTCCTTGACGCATCTCAAGCCGAAATTCGTCACCTTCCCCACATGCCTATCATTTTTGGTGAAAACAAGATGCTGCCTTCAATTGTTCAAGCACCTGAGTTAGAGCTAAAAGTCTTACCTGAACACTTGAAGTATGCTTATCTTGGAGAGAGTGAGACGTTGCCTGTTATTATATCTGCAACGTTGGAAGATGAACAAGAGAGAAAGCTTGTTGAGGTGTTGAAGAAACACAAGACAGCTATAGGTTGGACGCTTGCAGACATCAAAGGAATAAATTCGACACACTGTGTACACCGGATCTTACTTGAGGATGGCGCCAAACCTAGCAGAGAGGCTCAACGCAGACTTCATCCACCCATGATGGACGTTGTGAAGAAGGAGGTAATTAAGCTCTATGATTGTGGAGTTATTTATCCGATATCAGATAGCCGTTGGGTGTCTCCAGTACAAGTTGTTCCGAAAAAGTCTGGAATCACTGTTGTAAAAAATGAGGATAATGAGTTAGTGCCTCAGAGGACTGTTACAGGACATCGAGTTTGCATTGATTATAGGAAGCTCAACGCCACAACCAGAAAGGATCACTTTCCTTTGCCATTCATTGATCAGATGCTTGAACGGTTGGCTGGTCATGCTTACTACTGCTTTCTTGATGGCTATTCCGGGTACAATCAGATTAGCATTGCTGAAGAGGATCAAGAGAAGACCACATTTACATGTCCATTTGGTACATTTGCTTATAGAAGAATGCCCTTCGGCTTATGCAACGCCCCAGGCACTTTCCAGAGATGTATGTTGGCCATCTTTTCTGATTACATTGAGAAGATTATTGAAGTGTTCATGGATGACTTCAGCGTCTTTGGAGACATTTTTGACGCATGCCTTCATCACCTGGATATGATTTTGCAAAGATGAGTGGAAACGAAGCTAGTGCTTAACTGGGAGAAGTGTCATTTCATGGTGATGCAAGGTATTGTCCTCGGTCACATTATTTCGGCAAAAGGGATTGAGGTTGAAAAATCTAAGGTGGATCTTGTTCGACATCTGCCATCTCCAACAAGTGTAAGGGAGGTTCGTTCGTTCTTGGGACATGTAGGATTCTACAGACGCTTTATCAAGGATTTTTCTCACATAGCAAGACCTTTGTGCCGCCTACTACAGAAGGAAGTGACGTTTGAATTTGATGATGATTGTCAACGAGCTTTTGACAAGTTGAAGGAGCTTCTGACTTCTGCACCTATCCTTTGTGCCCCGGATTGGTCCTTGCCATTTGAACTTATGTGTGATGCATCAGATTATGCAGTTGGAGCTATTTTGGGACAACGTATGGACAAGAAGCCATACGCCATATATTATGCCTCTCGAACTTTGGATGAAGCTCAGATGAACTATACAACAACCGAGAAGGAGTTACTTGCTGTGGTGTTTGCCTTAGACAAATTTCGATCATACTTGCTTCAGACTAAGGTAATTGTTTACACTGACCATGCAGCATTGAAGTATTTGATGGAGAAGAAAGATGCCAAGCCAAGACTTATTCGATGGATCCTACTTCTCCAAGAATTTGACATTGAGGTTCGAGACAAGAAGGGAGTTGAGAATGTTGTAGCAGATCACCTGTCAAGAATTGTACATGACAGAGTTGAAGACGTGGACATCAGAGAGAGGTTCCCAGATGAGCAGCTTTTCAGAGTCCAAACTAGTTCGCTGGAATTACCTTGGTATGCTGACATTGTCAACTATCTTGTTACAAGGGAATTTCCAGCTGATATGCCTAAGTACAAACGAGATCATCTCAAGCATGTGGCACGTCAGTATGTCTGGGACGAGCCTTACTTGTGGAAACACTGTGCTGATGCATTGATCAGAAGATGTGTTCCAGACAATGAGCATAGATCAATTCTTGAGTTTTGTCACAATGAAGCTTGTGGAGGACATTTTGGCTCGAAAAAGACAGCTTTGAAGATATTAGAGTCAGGTTTCTTTTGGCCGACTATGTTCAAGGATGCTGCAGCGTTTTGTGCTTCATGTGATAGGTGCCAACGCAGTGGCAATATTGGGCCACGTGATCAGATGCCGATGCACTATGTTCTCAACGTTGAGATTTTTGATGTTTGGGGGATCGATTTTATGGGACCTTTCCCCACCTCCAACGGTTTCATCTACCTCTTGCTTGCAGTGGACTATGTCTCAAAATGGGTTGAAGCTAAAGCTACACGCACCAATGATTCAAAGGTTGTTGCAGAGTTCCTTCGTACTAACATCTTTTCTAGGTTTGGCATGCCTCGTGTACTTATCAGTGATGGAGGGAGTCACTTCTGCAACAAGACTGTGGCGGCATTGATGAAGAAATATGGCGTTACTCATAAGGTTTCAACGCCTTATCATCCACAGACAAATGGTTTAGCTGAAGTTTCCAACCGTGAGATCAAGAAGATTCTCGAGAGAACTGTAGCGCCTAACAGGAAGGACTGGAGTCAGCGGTTGGATGATGCTTTGTGGGCCTACAGAACTGCTTACAAGACACCTATCGGAATGTCACCTTACAGATTGGTTTATGGGAAAACATGTCATCTTCCGGTAGAGTTGGAGCATAGAGCTTATTGGGCCATCAAGAAGTTCAACCTGTGTTATGATGAAGCGGGGCTGCATCGAAAGTTACAGCTGGATGAACTTGAAGAAATCAGGAATGCAGCTTATGATAGTTCTTGGATCTACAAGGAAAAGACTAAGGCGTTTCATGATAGAATGATCAAGAACAAGTCGTTTGAAATCGGGCAGAAAGTTTTACTCTTCAATTCTAGACTTAAGCTCTTTCCAGGAAAACTGAGGTCAAGATGGGTTGGTCCTTTCATCATCACGCAGAAATCACCTTGTGGGACCTTCCTAATTCGTTCAAACACATCAGGGAAGGAATTCAAAGTGAATGGTCATCGATTGAAGCCGTATTATGAAGCTTTTGTGGAAGAAGACGTTGAAGTCATGCCCCTCAAAGAACCGGCCATTCCCAGCGATTAAAAGTGCATCATGTCTAGGCTGTAAGACATTAAAAAACAAGCGCTTGTTGGGAGGCAACCCAATGGAGGATCGACGCTCAGATTTGCTTTCTTTTCCCTTCCTCTTTATTAATTAGTTTGTTAGTGTGTTAATTAGTTAGTTATTTTTTGTGAATTCATTCTCCATGCTTGATTCTATGCTTTTACTTTGTTACATTGAGGACAATGTAGGATTTAAGTGTGGGGGAGGGGTTTACAACTTTATTTGAGTCATAAATTGTAAAAATTGGGCGGACAAAGGATTTCCGGCGGATGATGCCCTTAAAAAAAATTATTTTTGTTTAATTTTCGTGGATTTTTATTTTTCTAAAATTTTAGGTAGTTTTTGAGTGTATTTTAGTGTTTTTCAGAGTCTTAGGATGCCCTTAACTCGTCTATGATGATATTTTTCTGAGACAATTTCGAGTTCATGGCTTTCATATTATTAAATTTTGGAATTCTTTTGTTAATAAAAATGTTTTGATTGCATTGACATGTAGTAGATATAGATAGTAAAACTCGGTACAGAATTTCGCATGCTAGAATAAGTTTAAATCATTTGAACCTATGTGAGATTTTGAGCTAAATTCATGCTTTATTCTGAGTGAAAATTTCGACATATTTAAGATTTTAGTCTCAAAAATGTTTACATGCCTCATATGATTACTTGCCATAGTTTTTAATGAACTAGAGATTGCTAGAACTTGCTCATGTTGATTTTCAAAGCTTATAGTCAATACATACTCCGATTTTGGATATGATTAAAGGCACTTAGGATTTACCACCACTTTTGCCAAATTTACATGTGTCCCATTTGTGCGCACGAGTTGCGACACCCTTAGATAGCCCTTTTGAGCCCACAATAAACTTTTCTTTCATCACCATATATATCTAAACATTTAACCTAGTGTAGATTTTCCTTACCCTTGTTCTAAAGACTTGGTGAGAATTTTCAAAGCTAGAGACATGAAGATGGTGTGAAGATGATGAAAATATGTGTGTATGAGGATAGACTTGTCCAACAAGAAAAAAGAAGAGTAGTTGCTGAAAAAAAAAATCGAGAGTATGAAAAAAAAAATTGTGAAGCTCTCTGGCAATATGTTTTAAATGTTCAAGTTTGGATTAATGTCCCTCATATTTGTGAATTTGGAGTTTGTATTAAATTGAAGGCCTAATAGTAAAGAAATAAGGCCTTTGTTCTGTTCACAAAGCTCAGAGGAAGATTAGAATGAAGTCTGGGCCCAACAAGATGATATTTAGCTCTTGTTCTTGAATGTTGGCACTGGTAACGTTGATGAAGGGGTTTGCACGAATTGATTGAAGTTTTTGGAGCTTAACTAAGTCTTTGGAACATTCTTGAAACACCACTTATCCAAATTTTCGAATGCCTTAGCCTCAGCCCCATTACAACCCTTGAAAGTCCTTTAAGATTCTTAAGATGAGTAGTCTTTGATCTGTGGAGTTAATCGCATGAGTAAGCATATGGTTTGGGTTCATTTGTGCAAGTAATTGGTTTTATTCATGAGGTATTTTGTTTATTTATCGATATATCTTGAGTGAATACCATTTTTGATGAGTGAAAAGATGATGAGTGCATCCATGTGAGGATTTTGAACTTTTCTAGTGCATGCATACCTTATAAATCACCATTGTTTTCATCTAAGTCTTACTTGTTCATGCATGAGAATGTCTTTATTAACTCTTGAATTCCTTGTGCTTTAATTTTGTGAATTTTCATGAAATTTTCGAAATTCATTTGTTAAAGGGCTTAGTAGTATTTTTGTTGGAAAATTTTGAGTCTTAGTTTAATTTAGTGTTTGCTAAGGGACTAGCAAAGTTTAAGTGTGGGGGAATTTGATCTACGCATTTTATGCATATTAATTAATGTATTTTCTCTACATTTTTACTTTGATAATTGCTTAGTTTTATTAGTTTTAACTTATTTTGTTAATTTCAGGTGTTGACCAAAATAGACGGAGTAAAGGAGTCTACAAGCATGCAAAACACAGCAAAATAATGGAGAAAAGAAATTGGTTCGAAATTCCAAGGAAGAAAGTAGAAAAATTGAAGAGAAAAAGAAATCATTTGTTGACTAGGAAAACTTTTCCTATGTTGACTAGGATTTGAAAGCTTCCGGAAGGATCTTGAAGAAGAACAAATGAAAATGGGTCCAATTAATTAGAAGACCATTTAGGGAGCCCAAATTACTCAAGAGTGGACTAAGATTAATGAAGATGGGTCAAAGACCAAGAGCATGCCCAAAGAAGCCCAACGAAAGAAGATGGATTAAAATGAATTATCAGAAATCGGCATTTGTACATAAGCCCACTTCAAAAGACCACTGTGAACAGATCCGGATGAATCTAGACGTGGTTAGCATATGGTTGAAAATCTCTAGAAGTCTAGTTTCCAACGCAACTGGAATCACACGATTTGGAGTTCTAGAACGAGAGAAATTCCAGTTTTAGTGGAGAATGGTCAGGTTACCCGGGTGGAGTAGTTAGAGTCCTAGAAGGAGTCGAACTAGGCTTTGCTTGGCCTATATAAAGGGAGCTTCGGCCAGAACAAAATCATCACCTATCTTACGCTCTCACACTGCCAAAATACTCAAACATTCTCCACCACAAAGATCTCCAACGCCAAGGTCGACTACACCATCACCACCTCCTAAAAACCAATACCAACTCCATCAAAGGGTCGTCTTGCTCTTGAAGTTTGCAGTGCTGTTCACGGAACTAAAAGTGTAACATGAACTCTTTACTCCGTAGTCTCCTTTGTCTTTGTATTTATTTGTGTAAAAACTCGGTGAATGAATGCTTATTTTGGTTTTATACACTTTATGAATTCCATACGTGTTCCATGTGTTTATGAATCTTAGTTTCTTTTATATGTTATGTGTTGGGCATAAAGCTTCGGTATGGGTAGAGGTTAGGATCACTAGGATGTTTGCAGTGCTGTTCACGGAACATGTTAGTCCCTACTTTTATCAAATCGATGATTATTTATGGTGTTTATATGCTGTTCATTGCATTTTAATTAAAAGATAAAGAAAACCATAACATGTAATTGGAATTAGGGTTTGTAGATTTCGAAGATGATGGGAGAATTAGAGCCGTATAATATGCATGTGGGTAGGATGGGATGATCACATGTAAATAATTAATTAGGTTTTTGTCGAAAATATGGTAAGGGTTTTTGAGATTTTCTTATGTGTTTCCTTGTCTATGAGTTGATGCGTGCTAAAGTCCTAGGAATACTTGCTATGTGATTGACGTTTTTGGTAGTAATTAGATAGAAAATTTAGGTAATTAAACAACTCTTTTATACCCCCTTTTTACTACACAAGAATTGCATGCACCCTTCAATCCCCGGTTTAGAACGATACCCTACTTATCAATGCTACATCTACACAAAAAGGGTTTAAATTGTATATGGTTGAATTATATGTTGAGTGTCTACTTTGTGTTAATATTTGATGCATGTTTTGGTCGTATCATCTGGGTCAATCGAATATGCTCTTGGGCCATTCGAGCCTCCTCTTGGGATACTCGGACCGCTTCGGCATCCACCGCACTTCACCTACTCATCGATACGGATGATTGGGTCAAATCTTGTTGAACCCCCCGTCCAAGCCCATGAACCTCTTTCTCAAGTCAGCGACCGAAACTGCATCAACAATATTGATCTGGGTCTCCTTCCATAGAAGAGGCAGCTCTTCAAACGTCATCTCTAGGTGTTACAAATGTACGTGAGCCAATTCCTCATGGGTCCTTTATATCAACCTCTCCTAAAATTAACCATGTGAACAATATATGAATGTTTATTTCTAAAGAAAAATTGGCATAATTTTAGCTAAAAATGGAGCAAACCTAAAACCTGCACGAAAGAAAACAATTCGAATAATCAATTCTAACATAACAATTTAACCGTGGGCACCGATTCCCATCCAGATTTCTCAAGTTCAGAATCACGATTTAGCCAACTAAACCAAATTCAAAGAGCGCCACCTAATTAAATTTCCTAAGCATAATTCAATTTCTTCAAACCATCTGTAAGATTAAATTTAATCAATTTTGGAAGTACGATTAAATTCAAGCAATTTTAAAAAAGTTGTTACTTACGCCACGTTCACTCGCTTCATCGGCTTGCTCGGGCCTGACGTAAGCAGACATGCTGGCATCAAGAAAACAATACTTTGAACCCGCATCTTTGTGAGTCTTTGCGATGTCGATCATCTTTCTAGAGTCGAAAATATGGTGTTTGGTCTTCTTCTCATGATTAGCTTTATTGGTCTCCAACCTTATCCGTTTCACAACAAAGGATATTAAATAATAAATAAAAATTTAAAAGTAAGAAATTATTCATTTTTATTTCATTAAAGAAAATGAAGACAAACCTTAAACATCTCGGACTCAAAGTGCCCGACCAACTATTCACACTCGTCTTCATTGTCCGTCCGCAACTCTTCTGGGACATGCGAGGCTCCGTGTTCCTTGTAGTGTTTGTGCAGGTTGTACTTCCAAACCTTGTAAATGTGGATAGCCATCTCTTCTACGAAGTGTTACATCTCCGGTGTGCCTTGATTTTCATAATGTACCTAGAAAAAAATGAATAAAAAATTAAATTCCTAGACCTTATGTCTCTATGCTTTGTAATTAATTATGAAATTAAACAAAATTAAATAGACCCTAATACCGAGAGTTCACGGTACACTCTGAACTTTTCGGCTTGCGGCAGCTTGTCCCAAGAAAGGGTCATCATACGTATGTTGTTCCGTATGATAGATCTGATGTTGTGCAAGCAGAAACTGCTCAGCTTTGGCGTCAGAGGGCCTCCTATAAACTAGTCGAACGATACCTCGATCTTCTTCCACATTGACTTTACTATCCTCTCGACTTTAGATCCTTTCACATGTCCTCGAGTGCATTTGGAGACCAAGGCTGAGGGGTCTCTCTTGTTCACTTTGCATCAGGCACTATAACAAACAGAATCGTCGAAGGATTATGGGGGACCTTGTGACACCTCCGTCAAAGAAAAAATCTATAGCCCGTCTGTATAGGTTGTAGCCGCTTCATTTGGTATCGTCTGAAAAGCCGCAGGAGCCGTTACGCTCTCCTCTAAAGTATGACCCCAACCCAACTATCGTCCTATGGATTGGAATTTGGCAACCTTCTCTTGTGCAGTGCACCTCTTCATACCGCCAGGCATCTTAATTAAGCTATTCGACATCGAAATTAACAACATTTACTAAAAAAAAACCATATTCATCAAAACGTATCCATACCAAAAAACAAAATTTTCATCTAATCCAGTACATATTCAACTTAAGCCACATTACATGTTTCTCCTTATTCATTCATGCCTTATTCATTTTCATTCAACAAAGTCATAATTAAAGGATCATCAACAATAATTATACATAAACTCCATAATCGAAACATAATCATCATAATCTCAATAGTGTCCATAATCGAAATACAATTCTACCTAATCTCCTTCAACAAGTCCACATAATCTTCATCAACAACAATACATACTCCTAAATTCATCAATCCAGAATCCAACAAGTTCAATCAACAATTCATTAACCAACAAATTCATTCAATATAACTAATTTTATAATATATATATATTCATCATTATATACAACAAATTTCAACTAATTTCAATACAACTAATACAACAACTAATTTAATATATATTCATCATATATTCAATACACATTTCAATACAAATTTCAACTAATCATATATATTCATCATATATATACAACTAATTTCAACATATTCATCATATATATATATTCACCAACTCATCATATATATCCAACTGATATAACAAATTTCAACCTACTTATCGTACATATATATATATATCCAGAGAGAGAGAGAGAGAGAGAGAGAGAGAGAGAGAGAGAGAGAGAGAGAGAGAGAGAGAGAGAGAGAGAGAGAGAGAGAGAGAGAGAGAGAGAGAGAGAGAGAGAGAGAGAGAGAGAGAGAGAGAGAGAACGGCGTCAGTGTGGTGGTGGAGTTTGTGAGCTGGCGATGGTGGCGATGAAGTAGGAGAGACGGAGGCGGGGCGACAGAGTAGAAGAGTCGGCGACAGAGGCGGTGGAGTAGGAGGAGCCGACAATTCGATTTCTGACCGGCGACGTGTTGTGAGGAGAAAGAGAGGAGACAGAGGCGAGGAGATAGAGAGGAAACCGAGATGCGAGAGAGGTGATGGAGGCAAAGAGAGAGAAAAGAAATCGAGAGGAGACGGATCGCAGGCTAGGAGAGTGAGATGAGATCAAAAAATTGGGGATTTGTCCCAATTTAATCGAGAATTTATCAACTTAAATGACAAAAAGTAGAATTTTATCGCCTAAGTCCACTTAAACGACGAAATACCTAGAATTCGTCGTCTAAGTCTTTAAAAAATTCCCTAAAAAAATGGCGCAAAAAAAAAATCGGCCAAATATTTGGTGTTAGACAACGAAGTAAAACAATTTTGTCGTTTAAGAAGAAACCTAGACGACAAAACCTAGGCATTTCGTCATCTAAGTGATAATTTATTTAATTTTTTGTGAGATATTTTTAAAAAATGGCTACCTGTCTTAAAATACGAAGAAATCAACCGTCAGATGTAATCATTACGTTTATATAATATTTTAAAAAAAATTGGCGGCAATTCGGTAAAGTTTAGTATTCGATCTATACATTTTTGTAAATATCAACAAAAGATTAAAAGACGGAAACGATCGTAAATATTATTCATGACTTTACAAGCATTTCCACTTACATCAAAACTTTATATATCAATTAGATATAAATTAATTGAAATCTGACATAAAAACTAGATTGACGAATTAATACTTGTTGTACATCTATTAATGTTGTATAACTTAAGTGTTAGTATGTCTGTATTTTCTCTACATCCATATTAATGAAATTGAATTTGGACAAAACAACCGTTGGATATATTCATCACCACTTAACATGTAAATAGAAAAAATTTCATTCAATACGAAGTTTGTTAAGGGTTTGATAAGTATAGTCAACCATAAAATTAAGATTTCAACAAAACGGAAATGTTGATATACGAATCTTCGTAACTCCGATTTTCGAACCGTCAACACCCACATTCCAAGAATTGTTTACTCTATGCCTCCGATAAATATAATCTGCAATCTAATATGGTACACATGATCATACTCATAGAGGTCAGATTGTGAAACTCTACTTAGACGACGAAAGTGGTAGAGTTTCGTCGTCTAAGTAGCACTTAAACAACAAAATATATTACTTTCGTCGTCTAACAATTTTAGGGTTTAGTGGAAGGGTTTTGAGATTTTATATGTACTTAGATGACGAAATCAAGAATTTCGTCGTTTAAGTTCTTCAACGAAAAAAATATTTTCGTCCTGTAAGTTCACCCACAGAAGTTCTTCGTCTAAGTGTTGAGTTTTATACAACAAATTATGTAATTTATCGTCTAAGTTAAGATTTCGTCGTCTAAAATGTTAAAATTTCGTCGTATAAGCGTGTATTTCTGACAGTTAGAGAATCATAATTCATCTTTCAAATTTTCAATACGAATTTGTTATTATTATTTTACTAACTATATCATATAATACGTGAGGTGACGATAACGTTAACGTGATCCAAAACTTTCTTTTGCTTTCTCAAATAGTAAACTAAGAGTTGAGAACTCTTTTTTACTGTGGTGAGGCTCTCATTGTACCAATTTGATGCCCTGACTACAATGATGATGTTATAGGAAAGTGTATCTCAGAAACAAACTAACGATGACCAAGAGAAAAGGAAAGGCAGGGATTCAAAGGGAGAGAGGAAGTTGTCTTTGCATAATGCAGCTGTGAAATAGGACCCTCCCCAGCTGTCTGTCTGGCCCAGCCCAACCCAAACCAACCTAAAACCCCTTTCATTTAGCCTCTGCTTCCATAACCCCAAGCTGCCACCTCAGCCTCAACCCTTAGATTATGTTCTTCTTTGGAAAAACACACTTATTCCCCCGTCCCTCCACTTCTCTTTTTAGCCACTTGTTCTTGTCACAAGATGAAGAGAATGCTGTTATCTTTGTCTTAGATTATGTAACATCAAATATTGATTCATGTGCACTACACTATCACCAACTCATTGGCTTGTGTTTTAAGTTATGTGGTCACTATTAACAATCAACTCTTGCTCAATGACAACACGGAAGGTAGAGTAGAAACTGAAACTGAATTTTTAAATGAAATAATCCACACACTTTTTACTAGGGGTGGGACATTCGAACCAAAAATCGAAAAAAAAAATCGATACATACCGAGCCGCGACAAAAAAAAACCGTATCCGATAAAAACCAAACTGAAACAGAAAAAAACTGAAATATTTGGTTCGGTTATGATTTTTAATTTATAAAAATCGAACCGAACCGAAAAACCGAAGTATGTATAAATGGATATCGTTTTGGAATTTTGTAATATATTATATAAATATATGCAAAACAAAAACCTTAAACTCCTAAAATCCTAATTTCTTTATGCACAATTCTTCTCAATTTCTCTCATAGAATCTAATTAAAATGTTAGACAACTCAAAAAAATAAATTTTATAAACATTTTTTTAGTTATTTATTCAAAAGTTGTTTTTTATGTATTATGTAAAAAACTGAACGAAACCGAAAAAATCCGAAAGAAAAAACCGAACCGAATAATCATGGTTTTTCTTTTAAAAATTGAAAAACCAAACCGAAAAAAATATTTCGGTTTGATTATGATTTTTAGCAAAAACCGAACCAAACCGCCCGAATTCTACCCCTACATCCCATAAGAATTATAGTGAACACCGAAAGCAAAAGGCTTTAATCTTTAATCGAATTTGTTAATATTAATTTTGTTTCGCGAACATTATTGTCGTTTAGTTGTTCCTCAATTCGAGATGATACTGATAGCAACGAAAAAAATTGAATTGGGTAATCTCAATTTTTGTTTTTGAATACACCGTTGTTGTTGTTTCTTACTCTAGCTTACTCTATGATTCGAAATCTAGGAAAATTAATTGTTTGGTAAGGGAGTTATTTAAATATTCAAGTATGGATTAAATGCTAATAGAACAACCGTTTTGTCGCCCAATAAGATCAAAAACCCATCTCATTGTCATCTTGTGCATCACTTTGAGTTGGTTGAGAAACTTGAAGCAATTAAACATGTTTGGTCTTATTAACGTGAGTGAGAGAGGGAGAGAGGGAGAGAGGGAGAGATATTTCTAAAAACTAAAAAAATCTTGATGCAGATCATGTGGCCCAGAATTCTATCCTTGTGTCACTACGCACCTCATGAATAGTCACCATCGTTTTAATAATTTCCGATCTTCTATAAACCCAGCTGCGACAGCGATTGGGGCCCACGGACCAATCAGAATCGGCCCTCGAGGTGTTTGCTTTAAATGATGAGCCACGCGCTTGGCCCATTAAGTGAATGTATGAGTGTCACGTCTTTGGGTCTACTTGGGTCCATTACACTTCCCGATGTAAACCAAAGGTGGCTAACGGTGAGGCTCACGACAACTCGTGACGCCGTTTATTTACCGGTGAGTAAAAGTTGCTTATTTACTTGGGTTAGTTTTGATAAGGTACTTGTGGATATACTTGACAATGTATGGGATTTGAGCACATCCATCTAGATACGGATCTGTCTCACCTATGAATTCGACTTCAGAAGTAAAATTTAGAAAGTCGACATGTATGAAATCAGTTTTATGTTTATTTTTTATGATTAAATTTCTAGATACTTCAAAATAACGTTAAAGAATTACTTAAAGATAAAATAAAAATTTTGTTTGACATGGTTCATTTAATCAATTTGTTGTTGATATCGACATGTATACTTTAATATCTAATCCCACAAGTAATTAATTTCTTTTAGAGTTACTTATAACGAACATTCTGATCACCTTATTAGTAATTTATATATTTTCTCATGTATTAATCGATCGATTTCAGTTAATATTGCTCTACTGACACTTAAGTTTGGACAATCAAAATATTCATATATTCTGGACAATCAAAATATTCATACAGTCTCGTTATATTGAGAAATCTATAAGAACATGATAACAATGACAAATAATATAAAATTATACGAAAATAGCAGTAACGAGTATATATGATATTTTGATAGTACGATAGCAGTTATGTTGAGTAATCTATATTCTTCAATTTTTTGTTTACTGCAAACAACCGTAAGTTACATAGATAAAGAGGTTTCTTCAAGAAGTGGCCATCTCCTAATAAAAAGAAGGGATGGATGAGTACGGTTGTTTTGGCCTGACATCCAGAAAACGATGAGTCATGAGAGAGAGAGAGAGAGAGTGAAGGAGAGTGAGAGTAGCCGAGCAAGTAGTAGTAGTAGTAGTAGTCGTGGTTCGCTTTTCTTTTTACTTTGTTTGTCAACTAGCTTAACGAAGCTACTCTCTGTGTGCGAATGTTGGAAGCATGGAGGCAAATCACAGGCTAAGAATGGCGGCAACCCATTAACCAAATCATCCACAAAAAGATAACACAAAAAAAACCCCATTGTTTTTTATTTTGAGAAGGTAAAGGGACTAAAGATAATACGATATGGGGCTCTATATCTTTGCTCTGAGGAACCCATAAGCCAAAGCACAAAGCTTTCTGCAGAATAACAGAAGAGAAGGGCTTTGCCATTTTTAAATTCTTATGCTTTGTTCGATTAGAAAGGTTAGGAGATTCCCAAGATAGGCCAAAGTAGGTTCTTTTATATTTAATTATTAGGTTTTTTCAGACAGAGAACCCGAGTAGTAAGTACTAACTTGGAGTGTGAACTCTGCAACAGTTTGAAGTAAATTGAGCAAAGGAAGGAAGAGATCGAACAAAGAAGATGATGATGATGGTCCATCATGACAGTCGTGGCCGTCCAGAACAAAGATGTGACGGTGGCGATGGCCCCACGCGTACTGCAGAACCACCACCACCAGCTGGTTCTTCTTCTCATTCTACAACTACTAGAGCTCTGCAGCCTTTTCAGTACTTGTCAAATACTGCTACTAACACAACCGCTCTCAGATCCCCAGGTTGGTTGGTTTTAGTTTTTCAGAAACCCTTTTCTTAAGGTTTCAGGTCCAAAGCTTCAATCTTTATTGAGAAAGAAGCTGTCTTTGTTTTGTTTTAAACAGGAAGTGGCATGACGACAACAACAACAGCTTTGGGTTTTCCATTCACAAATCAACAGTGGAAGGAGCTCGAAAGACAAGCCATGATCTACAAGTACATGATGGCTTCTCTCCCTGTTCCTCGCGACCTCCTCTTTCCCACAACAACAACAAACTCATCAGCCTCTCCAATATTACCAAGTAACATAGTTCGAACTCATATTCAAATTTTGAGTGTCATCAAAACAAGTATCTTTATTTATTTATTGAGTTATGTTTTGCTTTTGCAGTGTGTACTAGTAGTAGTAATGTTGTTGGGTTCAATTTGAGGCTGTCGAACAGTACGGATCCGGAGCCAGGACGCTGCAAGAGAACAGATGGCAAGAAATGGAGGTGTTCTAGAGATGTTGCGCCGGACCAAAAGTACTGCGAGCGACACATGCACAGAGGCCGTCCCCGTTCAAGAAAGCATGTGGAAATTCATGCCGCCACCGCCGCTACAACCACCGCCAAGAGGGCTCGCCGCGAAAATGGTACAACGGTGAATAATAATAATAGTCATATGATATCTCCACTGCCTCAATCGAATCCGGCTCAGTTTTTCGGATCTACTTTACATCAGACTCCGATGAAGTCTTCGCCTTTTGGCGATGTGAGTTCTGTTTCGTCAAACAGAGAAGCTAGGTGAGTTGTGATGTGTGACCATTTGAAATTAAATGTGATGTGCTTAATGAACATAAAGTTTTTACTTTTTTAGCTGATTGTGACATTTGGGTGTGTTGAATGTTGAATTTTAGAAGCGTGGAGTGGATGATGAAGAGTGAGACCGCTCCGATGAGCCAATGGCACGATTTGATGCAGAGCAAAACAGAGTTCAGCTGCTCAAGGATCCCATATTTCGATGCTGCTAATTCCTCTGTTTTTGGGCAACGTTCCGAGGAAGAGTCTTTCTTGAACTTGAACTCATACACTAGTTTCAACTCCGGAGATCATCATCAACATGAACATCAGCATCATCAACAGCATCAAGAAAGTAATGACTGTAACTTGTTCTTAAGTCCACATGTGGTAGTTTTGGAGAATCCTCTACTCGAAGAAACCCCACGAAGCTTCATCGACGCATGGTCATCCAAAAACGACAACGGAGACAACAGCAGCTCTCTGCCATCGAGCCGCGGACAGCTCTCGCCTTCGTCTTTGACACTGTCAATGGGAGGCTACAATTCCATAAGTGAAGAAAGGGGGCAGACTCAGATGAGCTTAGGATGTAACAATGGAAGTAATGGTGGTGGTATTAAGCCACAGTTATCAACTTGGCTCACTCCTGCTTCTTGGGTTTCTTCTCCTCCAGGTGGACCTTTAGCCGAGGTCTTGAAACCGACCACTAGCGCTGCGTCGACGCCTTCGTCTCCGATGACTGCTAATGGTAACCACGGCGAGTTTAGTAGTAGTCCTTTGGGGACTAATGTGTCATCACCGTCTGGGGTTCTTCAGAAGACGTTTGCTAATTCGTTCTCTGATAGCAGTGGGAATAGTAGCCCGAGTCTCACTAGCTCAAAGGCCAAGACAGAGACTGTTTCATTGTGGCTGAATCAGAGCAAAGCATAGTCTTATTATATTATCTTTTGTGTCACTCTGTTCTTTTTTTTTCAGATCATGTTGTTTTTGGGTTAGTTTGATGTAGTTCTTTTGACTACAGAAGGAGATTTTGATTTGGTTATTTCTGATAAAAAGACTTGATCTTTGATGATCCCAACTCTTGTATCAAGGAAAAACCTTTGCTTTGATAAATCTATATGTACCATGTGTTTTGATCTATGTCATCATTGATGGAGGTTTAATCACCCTTAAAGTTACTCTATAATGAACTCAATATGCTTGTCAATGTAGTACAATAGTATAGGGGTCAATCCACAAAAAGATTGAGACTCAATATTCTAAACTACGAACAGACGTGAAAGTCAGAAATCTGACAGATTCGACCACTGGATAAAAACACAATTAACTAAAATATTTAGACTAAACCAAAAATCACGAAATTTATACTGGATGTACTAGACACAGTGGCGAACCACACAAAATATCAATATAATCTGAGTTGTTTTGATAGTCGAAATATATTCTATAATATAGATTATGAAACTGAAACAGTAGCGAAATTCAGAAACCCGACAGTCTCGACAACTGACACTAATGTAATTAATGAAAATAGCTAGACTCAACCTAAAATCACGATATTTATACAAAACACTATAGACACAGTGAATGACTACCACACAAAATATCAATGTAATCGGAGTTAGTTTAGTTGCTGAATAAAATCCTGCAATACAGATTACGAAACTGAAACAGTAGTGAAATTCAGAAACCTGATAGACTCGACAACTGACACTAACGTAATTAATAAAAATAGCTAGACTCAACCTAAAATCACGAAATTTATACATAACACTATAGACACAGTGGCGGACTACCACACAAAATATCAATATAATCGGAGTTGGTTTAGTTGCCGAATAAAATCCTGTAAAACAGATTACGAAACTGAAACAGTAGACAAATTATGAGTAAAACGAGAATTCAATAGTAAAATGGTTAAGGGGAAGTGCTATCCACCACCGTCACATCATCTAGACCACAAATGCAGAACCAAAATCATGTTAATGTCATGAATGAAAGTTCCCAGGAAGATTCAAAGCTATGAACACAACCTATTACCCAATCCTTACGTCTACAACATTGAAGGTCTGCTTATCAATATTGTCCATCCCTCAAAGAACCCGAAGTCAAGGACCCGAATTTACCAAGAGAAAAGCATTAAGATTTAGAAAGGGTTTGAGAATCTACAAGGCTTTACAAGTACACTGCGGTCATGTCTTGCTAAACCTAAGGCTTCTTATACCAAGCATGTATGGGTTCTACGATTGAAACTTGAGGAAGATAATGATCACCAACAGCCATCAATTTTTTTAGAATTAGATTCCTAAACATGCATACTAAACGTGCACTCAAAGCATACACAAATAAGAATCATCGATGTATAAACAACAAAGAAACCTCATTCGAATAACAAAAACAATCTTCAATTCACAAGCATAAGTAATCTAGATGACATGAACGGGGCTTCAAAACAGCCTCTTAACAATGGAGTTAGCTCCTCATGGAAGCCACAAGAGTTTAGAGAGAAGTAGAAAATTACAGTATGGAATGGGGATCCCCCTCTTCTTCACGTTTTTCTCCTCTTTATTCTTCTTCTTTCTTCCTCTCTTCTTCACATCTCTACTCCCGGCTCTCTCTCCCTCTTTTGCGTCTTCCTTCCCTTTCTCTCTCACGTAAGTTTCTTTTTTGTTTTTTTTTCTTCACGTGATCTTTTCCTCTCTTCCTTTGATTTAGTGTTTCTCTTCATTTAAACCAAAAAGCTGATTTGGTTTGGGTTATTTATTCTCAATGGGCTGAATCCACATTCCATAAGGCCTTAGTAATCCATCTTCATGTTGGACTTGGTCCATTTGTCCCTTGACAACCCATTTCTTCTCCTCATTGGACTAGAAAAGCTCAATTACACATCTTTTATTCATTTTTCTCCAATTTCCTACAAAACAAATAATAATATTAATTTACTTAAAAACGTAACAAAAGAACTAAATATAAGGTTCGGTTAAGCACATAAACGTTGCATAATTATGCAACTATCACTATTTGATCATATTTAGAGAAGACTAAAATGACTCCTAAGTGAACTAGGATTCCATTTTTAGCATTAAGATGATGCTAAGTGAACACACACCAATTTTTGGATGTTTATACTCCAATCAGTCCAATGACGTGAGTGATGATAAAGCTGTGGGTAACCAACTAACCATTTCCCGGAGAGAATATGGCTATTAAGCGGGCTAGCAAGACTCCCCAAAGGAGAATGCAACTTCTATGTGATTTGAAGATTTGTTGTTTGTTTTATACGAGGTTCTGTTTTTCAATGCTACTTTTAGTAGGGTAGTCAGTAAGAGACGGATGAAATCAGTTTTGTGTAACATACGGCGGCACACATTGTAGAGAGACAGATACTAGGTTCAATCAGAAAATGGGGACATGAGTCGACTTACTTGACATCAGTGCCTCACCATTTATTTTGGCTCCAACTGTGGCCTAGTTTTCGTTTGTCAAGATGATATATAAGAACTTTGGCTGAACGTAGTTAAGCAACCTCAGTCTATTCAATTGAAAAGCCAGAGAAGCCTCAATAGTAGGAACTTTATATTGGCAGTATTGGCAGAAGATGACTAGGATTACTCAAAAGAAAAGACAAGTTGTGCTCTATGAGGCCAAAAGATGCGTCTGCCGGCAGATGCGTCTGCCGGCAGACGAACCCGGGTCGAAATTATCCTAACCGTTGGACTGCAAACACTAGATCATCATTGTCTTCGATGTTAATATATTGATTTCATCATTGTCCTCGAAATTATCCTAACTCGTATCATTTTCTTCGATGTTGATTTAAGAAGAAACTCAGCCAATTTTTTTGTAAATTAGGTTGTTGTGGGGGCTTAATTCTGGTTTAGACAACTAAATCGAGATCGAGCTCTTTCAAAACATCTATAGTATTTTCGTCATAATTTAGAGCCATCTTTAGGTTTCAAGAAACCCAAAAACCTGCAAAAAAAAACACACTTCTAAAATGTCCACAAAAACAAACCGTGAGCATCAAATCTCATCCGAATTTCTCAAATTAGGCAAACATTGAATCTACTAGAAATATAAACTGTTTATAGAAGATGATAAGAAATCCGAAGACTGAATGGAAAATACAACACAATGGAAGTAAACTCTATACAGTATTCAAAGCGACTTCTAAATTACATATTACACAGGACTAGCAGGTTAAGTTAGAAAATTACTAGATGAGTACAGTGGCACGAACTCTATGCCTCCGTCGCTGACGTGCAATCACAGGATACAAGCTGCAAACTAGGCGGAGGAAACCGAAAAGTTCAGGGAAAGACATATAAAATAATAAAACTGTTAGAGTGAGTGGACGAAAATAATAAAACTGAAAATTATAAATAATATGCATTTCACTATAAATGTACATAAAAATAATGTGAGTCTAAAAATATGATTATCTAAGTACTCTTGGGTACTATAAAATATGTGGAGGCTACGAGTCAAGTCATCCGACCTCAAGTCCTAATACTGCCCAGGTCAGGTTCCTAACCCTCCTGGGTTCTCTATAAATCCACGGGTCAGGTCTCTAGCCCTCTCGGAGCGTCTCGGGGATTAACCAAGAAGCAGTGCATTGATACAACAACTATGACTATGCTCTGTGTAAAACAATATGTTGTATGCCTCCAAGATAATGCATAATTGTAAATGCATAACTATAGACTCGCAACACAACAGTGAAAATAAAGTGTCCACTCACAGTACAAAGCTAGCTCTGTGGTCCGGCTGAAGTCCCCTCGCCAAAATCACGATCACGGTCTCCTGAATAAATAATAGATTCATTTAATACTGGAATTCGATAAAACGTGCGAAAATCAACTCAGAAACTATCCCAGAAATCCCCCGGTCAATTTTAGATTTTTGCCTCCAGAGGCGGGGGCGCGTGAATCACACGCGTGCCCCGGCCGAACAACTACGATGGGAGTGTTGGACCCACGATTGGAAAGATCTCAATAAGGTGAGCAACATTCCTAACTAGCCCACAAGCTAGATTTTCGCCGTTTGGCCAGAATTCGACCCGAAAGCTCACAGACTTAAAATTGTCAAAAAAAGTTTTCGGTCGATTTCGACGCCGTTGCCGCTCCTCGGTCCCCAACCCATAGGGATTCGACTCCTCGGAGGAAGCCCGATCTTTTCCGCCCCACCACCTCATCTGAGAGTGATCGGAGCACCGGCCATTATCGGTTAAACCCGAAAACCGACGGGTAAACCGACGTGATTCACATCCTAAACCAACCCAAAAACCAGCAACATATACATAAATCGAAAGAGGGAAGATAGAGCTTCAAAACCAAACCAAGAACATCTGAAATGGTGGCATTTTCCGGCGGGTTCGAAGTCGGGTCGGGTTGGAAGGCGATACGGGTCGAGGAGGGATGCGGTTGCGTAAGTATTTCTAATTTTATCTGTATTTACACCATAAATACCATATCTATACCCCTCCCAAGAACTTTATCATATCAACGGTTGAGGTTTGATCTGATCAAGATCCAACGGTTTAGATTAAACCGACCTAAAATAAATACTTTTAAATCTTTTCTCCATGCGAACTTCCAAAAATCATAAAAAATAGCTCGCTTAACCAAAAAATTCCCCGTAAATTTCTATGAGCTTGAAATAAAATACTCTACGACTTATGAGAAGAAAATAAAGTCTAATTCTCTCTCAATGAAAAAATCGTTAACAAACCACACGATACAATTAATTAGCGATAAATCTAATTCGTGTTGATTTGTGCGTAATTTTGGTTCGGGTTGTTACATGTTTACTATGGAAAATATGACCTCAAGGAAACATGTCATGTAGTAGGTGTGGACGCAAGTTTAGTCGGTGTAGTTTGAAGCTCAAACTGTAACCACCCCACTTGTTGCGATTTGCTAAAAATGTAAACCATAACCGCTTTATTTATTCAGTGCACCCACATTTAGGTACACCATACTTTGGTGCGGAGCGATACGGTTTCGGCATTTAACCCATACTCAGTAATTTTGAAATAACAAGCAAATTTAAAGATTTGATTATTACATTATCAATATTTAAAATATCGACAATTTAAATATTACATAATCACTAACTTAGTTGTGGTGAAAATAAAGAAGTGAGTAGAGCATATTTTATATTTATTTTCTAAACCCTTAAACTGTGAAGAAAAAAAGTGACAAGAGAATTTAATAGTTCCGATATTTATATATTATTAAGATTTTGGGTCAAGTATTTCTTATTCTCACTTTCAAACAAACAAAAAAAATGGTTAAAGTCATAATTAAATAGAGGTAGACATGCATAAGCTCTATTAAATATACCAATAAAATATAAACATAATGAAAAATTACATTATATATATAAAAAATTAAATGTAGTGCGATGCGGCATATTCGGACAGTTTGATTAGTCAACCCGTATACCCCCATTAATTCGGTAGCAGTGCAGTTCGTTTGTGAACTTACTGTGATGACCCGAACCAAAATTATGAGCTTAGAGCACCCGCATGGGTAAAATCGAATAGGAGGAGCAATTTGAGGAGGAGCAGGCACTGTTTGAGGTGGAGCAGTCACTGTTCATCGAATAGGAGGTGCAGTTTCTGTTTTTCGCGCAGCGGTGTCAAAAAATAGCACGTGCTATTACTGTTCATAAATTAATTTTTTTTTTTTTAAAAAAAAACTAAATTTTTTTTACTCCAATAAGACAACACATATTTGTCAATTTCGTCGTTACGCGATTAGTGATAATGACCAATTTGTCATTTCATACAAGCTTTTAAAATCGACTATTTTTCATAACTAAATTTGACTACACTTTCTTCGTGAGAGTTGTAGAGTATTTCATTCCGATCTCATAGAAATTTTCGCATAATTTTTCGGACACTCGAACTATTAATTATGAATTTCAGATGTATTAGTCAATTTTAATTTTAAACAAAAAAAATATAGTTGATTTAATCTGGACCGTCCGATCAGATTTTTTTTATTTGAAATGGACGGTCTAGATCAATCTGACCGTTATTTTTTTTTAACCCGGGTTGCCACGTGTCAGCTTCCTATTGGTCCGCCAAATTTTTTTTTTTACTTTTTACTGGCGCGTGGATTACACGCGCCATGGTGAAAAAAAATTAACCCGTGCTGACGTCACCCACGCGCGTGGATGACGTCAGCCTGCTCGAGCAACAGAACGAGCAGCAGCTGCTCGTGCAGCTGCTCGTCCTCGTCGTCAACGGGCGGTCGCCGTCTCCTTCTCTCCCCGGTGCACGTCTTCTTTGGGCTTGCTCGTGCTGCCGGTGCCGGGGCCCGCCGAAATCGAGTTGCTCGAGCTGCTCTAGCTGCCTGCGGTGCAGCTGCTCTTATTAAGACATATTAAACTTTATCGCGAATTAGTCGCGTTATCGACTTTGTTAACGACTTTTTCACCGGGCGAGAATTAGACTTGACTTCCTTTGCAAAATTTGTAGAATATTTAATTTCGGCACTAGTTTTCGCCGTCGGCGGTGGCAGCGTTCCGATGGGGGGGGATTGGAGGCGATGGTTAGGGGTTTTTGGATCCCATTAACGTTTTAATGCCTTATAGATAATCAGTTGTGGCCGAGGTAGCCCCATGGCGGAGCTGCGACGACGATGGCAAATTAGTCCAAAATTGGATGGTGGCCTTTCAGGATGTTTTTCGCCCTGTGTGGTTACTGGATGGTGGTGGTCCTTTGGAAGAAGATATTGGGCTTGAAGAGAGTAAGAGAATGTGGGCTTAATCGCAGTCAACCGTGGTGGTTAATGGTGGCGGCAATTTGGACCCCAAGCAACAGAATTGGACGGAGGTCCAGTTATGAAAGTTGTAGAGCTCGATGAGAGCTTTCCAACGATGTGTCAATCATTGGAAAGGGAGCAGTTTCACAGGGGCACATGTGGATCACACGCCGCCGTCCATAGTGGAGCTCCAGCGAGAAAAGTTGAGGGATTCTTCGACAGGACTTTCAAAATTATTTTATGGCCGATTTCTGTAGTTTTACGTATATTCTGATATTTTATGATCCGTACTTTTAGGACATCGAGATCGTGACCCTAGCAACGAAGAAAATTCCGCTGGACCCCAACAGTAGTCGTAGACTTGTGAGTGGACCTTTTATTTTCACAGTCATAGCGAGTTCATATTTTTATCAGCATGCTCTACAGTTAATTTAGAGCTTTTAAATTTGGAATTTTATTTGTAATGGTTTATTTAGTTGCATCGATGCTCTAACTATTCGGCTGATCACCGGATAGTTTAATCAATGAAGGTTAGGTGGTTTCGTCTGACTCAGATCGGGTCAGGTTAGATGGTCTGGCGACGATCCCATCACATTTATTATTTTTCTTACAGCTAGCCAACTCAAGTTAGGTGGCTTGGGCGAGCGCCTCCATTTGTATTCAGTTTATAATTTTTGAACTCGCATTATTTCACGGAAATCAGCGGAAAAGAATGACATATTAGTTTTATTGATTTACGCTGATTATATTATTTTGTCTACTCACGCTAACATTATATATTTTAATGCATTTTTTCCTGGGCTCTTCGGTTTCTGTCACCCAGATTCAGTTTGTATTCCGAGAGTGCTTGGTAGCGTCGAAGGCTTCGAGTCCACCAGTCATCTTTTCAGCTATATGTCTCAGCTCACTGTTGATTCTGTCAGTTGCAGTTTATGTATTTAGAAGTCGCTCTAAATACTAGTCATTGAGGTCATTTTCAGTAGTACTCACGTACATAGAGTGTTTATGTAAATAGTTGAGTCAGTTTCCTTTGTATTCAAAAACAATACCTTGTTATGATGTTTTTAAATTCCTAAGTTGAGTTTCTGGTTTTAGTTTATGGAATTTGTTGAGAAATCAGGATGGACATTGGTGATCCATGGTGTGTCTGTGGATTAGTTTGTGGAGTGTTATTTTTCTGCAGGTTTTTGGGTTGTCCAGTTTTCAAAGGGGATTATGTCGAAAATTTCGTAGGAATTCTCAGAGTTTAGTTAGTCGTTAGGATTTAATTCTAATTTACTAGTTAAACAATCTAGTTTACTAGCTAAACTAGAGTTGAGTCCTTTCACTTACACCCACATTATTCGGTGGGGCTCCCGTTTTACTTTTTCATATCAGTGCAATGTAGTTCCCACTTATAAAACGGTTTTTGTCCAACCCTACCGTGTAGATTTTGGGTGTGTGGTTGCCACTGACATGGTAATCATTTGGGGATGTAAGAGTGTCACACCTCAGTTTTCGACCGTCGGTTGGACCCTGCAACCTGCTCGGCACTGTAGCCGAGGTGTGAGCGCGAAAAGTAAAATATAGAACGAAAAACAGTAAACTCAACTTGGTTCTTATTCAAAACAGTGGAAACTCTATTACAAGCTACACGAATAACAACAACTCATCTAGCCTCGTCGTTCTATGCTCGACTAATCAATTCGATTATCGAAACAAACCTGCAAGATCTATATAGGGGTGAGCTCAACCTGACAGATCAGTAGGGACGTAAAACCTCCTCATGGATAATCAATCAGAAAACATAATCACATAATTAAAAATATAAAACTATTATCGAACTATTATGCAATGCAATTCCACTTATCTACTCGTTAATCCATATATTAAAACACAAGGAGCCTATATGTCTCATACTATTTATTTTATCCTTCCGAGGTGACTTCAGATGTCTTAACATATGAACTAACACCCAACCCAATCCATGTTCCCATTTTTCTAGTCCTCTTGTTCAACTTCGATCACCAATTTCGAACAACTCTATTAGCCCACCTGAAATCTGGTCCTTACGAATTGAACTCAACTTTACAAAATATACATCCCACAATTATCGATACCATAACTATCCACCAACTCCACCCTACTCACTATAACTATCAAATGAAATATGAATATGCACAAAATCACGTTTATCAATAATTATACTAACACATGTTTTTCACGTAATGTATAAAGACAAATTAAAACAAACAAACAAACAATCAAAAACACAAACCAAATCAACATCCAATCATATATAGGCTCCCCAAGAATTTTCCTACCTCAATTTCCAATAATCGAAGACGACAAGAATGCCTCTCCGACAAGGTCTTCAAAAAAATTACTAAACTATGTCTGACTTTCCCTCCACTAATAGATAAAACTCGTCAAGACGAATCCGTAGATACTAACGAATCTTAATTCAAAATTACGAATAAAAAATTATGATCTACCAAAATTTTACGTATTTTTAAAAACCATAGAGAAAAAAACTAGAGAAAAAAAAATACAGTGTGGCTGGAAAAATGAGCTAAAAGACCTATTTACAGACTCTCTTTTTTCACTTAAAAGATAATTCGATTAAAGGAGAGAAAATCTATCCACCATCATCATTAATGTCAAGAACATCATTAATGTCAAGAACATGCTCTTGGGATAAGATGTGGGAAGAATTCACACAGAACAAAGCAATTATAGAAGAAAGAAGATTGGCAAGCCAATCCAAATGATACATCCTCTTGTAATCCAGGTCTGCGAAAAAGTCAGCAACAAAGTTGACATGTCTGCTGGTACATGATCAGTGAATTACAGAAAAGAACATAATCATAGATGTAATTTGAGAAATCAAGGGAGTAATAGTCCGATCAGAAGCCAAACGAGGATTTAGGGTTGGATGACCGACTAAAGATGGTCAGTTAACATTTAATGGTCCAAATAGGAAGACCCTAAACAAACTTAATTATTAAGTAAAAACAAACTACTCAGCAAAACTAACTTCTCCTCTCTCACACATCGCCACGTTCTCAATGACACATCCAAATTATCTGATTCAAGCTGTAGCAATTAAGTCACCTTCCGGCCAATCTAAATCTAAAGATGTCACATCTGCACATAAATGCGGAAGATTTATAATTTCGAATAAAAAATAGTTTGAAACTCCAAAAAATACAATAAAAATTTCTCCGAACTCATAGTAACATTTACTATTTAGTTAAGAACTCAAAACTTAATTTCGACTAATTTAAAAATTCTGGGTCTTATAAAGAGGTAACTGCAAAATACTTTTGTTACATGAATCAGGCTGCTTACATATATATATGTACGTAGTTCGAATCATATATGATACGGTTGTTATGTTCATATTATCTGGGATTGACCAATGTGACAGTTGAAAGTTGAAACTGAACGTATTATTCATCTGCTTGAAATTCATTACATGAACAGAAATCAAGTACATCATGAGTCATTGCATTCATCAACAGTTCATCACATAATGTGCATTTCGACTTTGTAATCACTACTGCTTATCTTTGCCATAGCTAGACTGATCACCTCAACTACCTTCTGTGTTCACCTCTAGAAGTTGGAGATGTCTCACCGTCTGTCAAACTATAGGCCACATTACTTGCCTTGTGCTCTCTTCGAATTGCTTGGCCTCCATTGATGCCCTTGTAATTCGGGCTCTTCAACTCAAACTCTGTAGTGCCATTAGTACTGATCCCTACACCAGATGACTCAGCTGGAACCGGGAATGATAAGCGTTTCCTAGCTGAGCAGGGTTTCTCTCTGTCTTGTGTTGCAGGCCTGTGCCTCGGCACGCTTTGTGACCGAATCCTAGCCTTGGCTGAAGCTGTTGCAGCCATGTAGCTTGGCACTTCAGCCTCTGCCATTGGGGTTTGTCTAATGTAGCAACGAGGGCTAACCGAGTGCACTTGTGAAATTCTTGTGAGGGATGCAAATGGTGTGGTTGGTGATTGTGGTGAGGCAACTGGATATGAATAATGATGAGCTCTTTGTTGTTGTTGTTGTTGTTGCTGGCTTTGAAAATGCTGATGATATTCTGGCCTTTTCGGAATGGGGTTTGAGTTGTAAGAGTAAGGTCTAGAGGTGTCCATTTCAACTGTTTTCACAATGGTTTCTGTTCTTTGATCATATGAAGCTCTCCCATTCTCTAGTTGCTTTCTTCTTGTCCATCCATCAAGCATATCAAACTTCTCTTCTAGTTCCTCCTGCAAAGAATGATATTTTACAATCAGTGAAGTGATTAAGTAGAGGTTTTAATTTGTTGCGTGCAGAACATGTATAAGAAGAGGGATCTAAGACCTGGTTTGTGTTGGAGAAAGCATTAGCAAGACTAGTCCTTTTGCGATTCAAGGCTGCAGCTTTTTTCACTTTCTGTAACATGGCTTGAATGTGCTCTAGTGTCTTCGGCTGGACATCATCCCACTGGAGCCAATCTTCATCATCCTCATCATTATCTAAGGTACTATTTTCTTCTTCTCTTGACTGCAATTTAAAATATTCCATTACATAAAACAAAAATCACAGCAGAAGCTGAAGTAGTAGTAAATTGAGAAATGTTCTTAATTAAAATGCTTACAATGGACTTCCTGTCTAAGAAATGTGATCCCCATACGCTAGAATTGGGATGATCAGTAAACATGGAATCTAGGCTGCCTTGGTGAGAAAGCCTCTTAGTAATTCTTTGGTCTAGAACCCGAGCTTGGACTCTAACAAGTGCTTGCATGCATTGTAGAGTCATCTTTGCTCGCTTTCTCACATTGTGACCTCTCACCAAAGCTTGGAGCTTCACTAGAGCCTTCAGCGCCCGAAGCGCTCTTCTCGCCTAAATTCAAACCCAATTCCCATATTCGTGTCATTATGTGCTAAAACATTGTAATAAAAAGAACTAATCTGATCAAGTAGTTACCAAATATCCTCTGAAGGAGGTCTGAATAGCAATGGCAGCATAGTCTCTAACGAAAATGGAAGGTCTTGGCCTGTAAATACTAGAACTAGAATTAGTACTGAGCCGAACAACTTCAGCTGCTGCTTGCACAGTTGCAAACGCTGCCTTAGCAGCTGCTGTCGTTGCAGCCGCCATTGCAAGAGCCTGTCTTTGTTCCTCAGCTTCTCCATCATCATGAGTCTCATGGCAAACAGGCTTAATTGAATTTTGAGTAGTTTCTGTCTCATTTTCAGCCGAGGCTGTTAAGTCTCTTCTTACTTCACTGTGTTGAACGTGTATGACTGTTGTTTCTTGACCCACCGGCTTCCTGAAAATCCATCTGCGCTTTCCTCTCTTCTGCGAAAACAGCTTAACAACTCAATACTCTACAGATCTTCCTACTTAAGTTTTTGTTTCAAGCTAAAACTAAGAATTAGAGTAAATCACTACTTCACTAGCATTGCAATATTTGTGTATTACACTAGTACTAGTACCTTTTCTTCTTCCTCATGTTCTTGTAGCTCTTCTCTTCTCCTTGTGTTGTTTTTATCATTCTTGGTGGGAGACCTGAAAGCCCTTTTGACCGCAGTTAGCCACGAGTTTCCTCCTCCAGTCTTCCCCATACTACTCAAAGCTAAGCTAACTAGCTAAGTTAAGCTACATTAATGGTGGAACCAACAAACCTTTTCTATTATGAACTGTGGGAAAACTTTGTTTTCTATAGGAGCTTTGTTGTTCTGAGTAGGTGGTATATATGAATGATTGAAATGCTTAAGGCGCAGAGACATAAATGAGTGAAGGAGGAAGAGAACAAAGTATTATGTGCTCTCACTGCAGCATGTGGGTCTTCTCTCTCTGCAATATGTGTTAATCTTAGTCCATGCATTTAGGAGCATGCATTTCACTGTGTTAGTGCATATAAACGTTAATGGGGGGCACTATATCAGAGAGGTGAGACCAAACATGAAAGAGTGAAAATGGAGAATACCTCTCGAGAGTGCTGAAAGCTGAAGCAAAGAGAGAGAGGGAAGCTTAGCTTTTGCTTTTGCTTTTAACAGGTTTTCTGTAAAGATCATGGGATGAAGAGGATTGGTAATTTCTTGGTGTTAGAGTCTCTTTTAGACCGCCGGAAGTAATTAGAAGACTTTGACTAGTTTTCTATCGTGAGTCTTAAAACGGGTTATTTTAGGGTTCGATGTCTTATGTTTAACCAGTTACGACAATTAACATTAAATTCGTTGAGATCCATGAATATTTAGTGTTAGCGGATGGATTGACTACTCAAGGGAGGACTGAAATCACATGACTGTTTGGTATAGTTTTTGAAAATATTTTCAAAAATATATAATAGTACTTTTAAAAAATTTAGAGTGTTTGATTATACTTAAAAGTGCTTTGAAAAATTTGAAGGAATCACTTATAAACTTTCAAAGTACTTTTGTTGGAAGCACATATGAGGTGTTTTTTCTTGAAAACATTTCCTCCTGAAAATGCTAATAACAAAAATCACTTTGAAAATTCATCCCAAAACAAACACCTTCGGAGTGCAAATTGTTCCAAGTGCTTTTGGGATTGGGAGTTATGGGTAAGAGGCTATAGGAGGTTTAGGTTATGGGATCTTGCATTCATTTGTTATGGAACATGTAAGATTTTGGGTCACTTTCGAATACAATGTACTGGATGTAGCAGAGGAGGACCTTTTGTATTTATTAGTAGAAAGAGTCGAGCTTTCTTGGATTCCCTGAATTCTCTGCTGCTTTCTTCACTAGTGTTTAAAGAGTAGGTGAATATTTGAAAGTAGTTACTGCAGAACAGTCCTCCTTATGCATCAACAAGAAGAAAGAACAAAGAAAGGTTCAGTAGCACCATGCCACCAACAGCCCCAGTTTAGGAACTCAAAACTGTTAGTCGCTGTTGTCCCTGAGCTCCAAAGTTGTGTCATCCTATATGTCAATAACTATCATCTTTTGAGTAGAGTAATCTTGATTTACTATAAGAGATGGAATTTTAGATCAATGCCGTCATGATTTAGCGTTTGATACTTTATGAACACTATCTATACTACAATCTTCTTTGGCATTTTTGTCACATCGGTATAGATTTTTTGTCTTCATTTTGAGAGCTAAGAGAGGAAGAAGACAACCACAGAGCAGGGGTTGGTCTGTAAATCTCTTGAAGCTCAGTGTTCTAATAGCAAATTACACTCCTTTCATTGATGAAAAGATATAGATGTTTCAAGAAAATCCAAGAAAATGTAACACTTGGCTAGTATCAGGTCCAGAACCTTCACCGTAACTCTCCACACTCCTACAATGTTCAAGGCCCTTCTTCAACCTTCCTTCCCCTCACCTATTTATATATATATATATATTCACGTTGATCCCTTCCCTCTTCATCAAACAATCTCCAAGCTCTAAGCTCCAAGAAACTCACAAGCTAACGCGATCTCTAGTGCAATTTATACAAGCTTATTCCTATAGTAACTACTATGGCTTCGACTCTAGCTTTGTCATCCGCTTCTCCTTTTCTATCAAACAAAGCTTTGTCTAGAGCTAACCTAAATGCTACTCCCCGGTGCACGGCTAGCTTTCCTTCGCCGCCGCGTAAGCTGCACGGTGTGAAAGCCAAGGCAGGTGGAGATGGCAATGTAGACGTGGCGGTGACACAGGGCAGTAACCAAGGGACTCAAGTTGAGAAGAGGCCTAGTCCTAGGAGGTTGGCTATGGATGTTTCTCCTTTTGGTAAGTCACTAGTACAAAACTGGGCGAATGTTATAGTCACCAAAACTAGATTGTCACATGTTTATTTTTTTATTTTTTAACAAAGTGTAACTCAAAGCTTCTTAGAGCATCAGAGCATCTGTACCGATCGCGGACGTGCTCGAGTAAACGATGGGTTGGTCGGATTTTGCTTGAGCAAACCGGAAAGCTCGACACAGCAGTGCTCGAGCAATTCATCTTACTCGATCAACCTGTGCAGATGTTCTTAGGCCCAGGATAAATCTTCTGGCCATGTGAAATTGTCTAACTGTGCTAGCCACGTTTATAATTTAACAAACATATTTTGATGTTAGCAGGCAAACGCATGAAGTGGAGTTCTATGTCATACGTTTCTGTGGCGGGACTTAATGTTACAAGTTATTCATGTAGATATGTACTAATCCCTCGGTTTTCACTACACTGCAGGTTTATTAGACCCTATGTCTCCAATGAGGACCATGCGCCAAATGTTGGACACAATGGACCGACTTTTCGAAGACACCATGACCCTCCCCGGAAGCAGATCCCGGTCAGGAGGCGAACTTCGTGCGCCATGGGACATCAAAGACGAAGAAAACGAGATCAAAATGCGGTTCGACATGCCAGGACTGTCCAAGGAGGATGTGAAAGTGTCCATTGAGGATGATGTGCTCGTTATAAAGGGTGAGCAAAACAAGGAAGAGAACAAGGATGATGCATGGTCTAGTAGCAGCTTCAGTTCATACAACACACGCCTTCAGCTGCCTGATAACTGTGACAAGGACAGAGTGAATGCAGAGCTCAAGAATGGTGTTCTGTATATTGCCATTCCCAAGACCAAATTTGAACGCAAGGTCGTTGATGTCGAAATCAAGTGATCGAGCAAAGCCATCCTCCTCAGTTTGTATAGCTTGTTCAAAACTGGAAGAATAAAAGAGCAAGACCTATATCGTATGTAAAGTATAGTCTTTTAACAGTAGGTTTCTTTTGTAACGTGTTCAGAAATCATGACCCTTATGTTTCACTCTACCTATCTACCATGTACAAACACTACATAATTATTAATGGCAATCATAGATTTGTGTCATGCACTCATGCTGATCACTAAGAACCTACCTAACAAAAGCAAGAGACAAGTAAACTGAGATGAAAACATGAGTACAATTCATATCACATAAGTTATAGTATACTTTACATCTAACCAAACTTTGTATGCCTATTTGCGTCTCTTTCTGTATCTAATCAGTTGCAACATTCGTTACGTGCTCGCTTCCTTCAGGGATGGACTGAAGTTTAGGCTTCCAACCAAGCGAAAAAACCTTCTGCACCGACTCTTGGTGTTTCAAGAGCTCTTGTAGTTGTTGCTTTGTGATAATGATTTTAATCCTAGTTGTTGGAGGAGAAAAACAACTGTTCATTTCTGTAACAGAATCAAGAAGAGGGATCACATCCTTAACATTACCTGGTGCCTGGAATTCTAAAACCTTCACGTCTGCCTTCAAAACTTTTGTGTGCTTCGGCGCAACATCATCGACAACAATGGGAGCAGTACGGATTCTGCAAGGAACGAAACAGTTGCCCATTTTGCTATAAGAGCCAAGGACTAACTAGAGTATGTGATTTGGTGGTGGTTTTAACTAAGAGCTGAATGAGAAGTACCAAAGGTGAGGAGGTTGAGGAGGAGCAGAAATGTAAAGTAAGGAAAGGCATGCACAAGTAGTATATGAGGAGGTTTGTTTTGTGTCTTGTTGGGAAGGACATTATGGATTGGAGCCAAAAGATAATGTAAATGTCAACCCGCATGCATTGGTTAGTGGCTTTCAACTTTTTATGAAGTTGTATAAGAAATGAGGTGGAAAGAGCCTAATGGTATAGCCGGAAGTCACAAAGTCACACTAGACAATCCTTGCTGCCAGGCTCTATATGTGATAGGATGGGCACTAGTTTAGACCATATGCTTTGGTTTTTTCATATTTGAGGTATGGGGACCTATATATGATCTTCTCCAGCAAAATCGAAGTAGAAACCCACCTCTCTATCTATAAAATGGTTGATTTTGTTGCACACCTACCTTCTCCTGTCAGCTACAAGCTACATCATCCTTATGGTTTGATGTCAAAGAAGGGTATAACAAGCATAGGTGGAGTCTAATCACGCCAACGCTGATTGAAGTTAAATCTTAATCTATTTTGACGATTAGAAAGGATCGGAGCAACCAATTTGATCACATGTAAAGTAAAAAAGCTAACAATATTTTTTAGAATTACTAGTTTATATGTAAAGTATTAACTAATGAAAAGCATTCATCACAAAGATAGTGTTACACAGTCTAGTCACAAAGCTCCCGGACTGACTCTTTTGCTACAAACTTGGCAGCAGCGAGCATTGTATCTTTTCCAGTGTTACTAGACGGTGGTCCGTGGAGCAAGACTCCTTTCGGAGGACCGCCGAGGAGGTTTCCGCCATGGGAGAACAGCTCAGGCCTTTGTAGTGGAACTGTCACCCCATCAAATAACTCTTGCTTTATTGTATCATCAAGATGAGAGTCACATTGCACGTCAATGTGGTCAGGTTCTCAACAGCTTCACAGTCTAGTACTACATCTTCGAAAACATTGGTTTCGGCCAGAGCAAGACCGGATCGGCCTAGACCCCCCGATTTTCTTCTTCTTAAGTGGTTCCAAAGGTTTTGCCTTTGTAGAGACTTTAGGGCTCCGGTGGCTTCGGTGACCATGTCGGTTTCCCATAGCAACCACCGAGGCAATTGATTACCAAGTCTAGAAAACATTCCATCTCGAACAATGTTCAACTAGCTAGTGGCAGAATGATTAGGAAGCTAGTAGTAGAAAGATTATGAACTAACCGAACAACTAGACAAATAAAAGAGGAAACTGGGTTATGTATAGTCTGGTATTGAATTACTTCCTAACACTGAAGGAAACGGGGGCAAACTTTCCTTGTGGCAAACATAAAAAAGATTTATAGAAAGATTTTTTAGGTAGAAGATAGGGTAAGAATGATTAGATCAAGTAATGATGGAGATTTCTAAGAAGGTTAGGATCAAGAGCCCTAATTAGGAAAGCCGGCTACTGCGGTCTGCTTAGAGATCAGGCAAAGTTTAAGCTCTTTTTGACACGCCACGTGACACTTTGAACACGGTGTCCCCAAGTGTCGGACACGTGACACGGTACTACAATGAAGTGTCAGTGCTACATAGGTCACTACTTGTGAAATCTAGCAAGTAAAGGAATCTTAGTTCAAACATAAGTGTGACAGAACCAATAGATATGAGATCAAAGCCGAATAGAGCACTCCAGGGATTTAGAAAAATTATGACCAACAAACTGGCAGAATGTTTTCAGTAATTGGTCCCAAGAGACATCAAAAAGAAAGAAGATTTCGGGCACCATTTCTCCATTTCATCATAATGTGCAAGATAAATAAAAGCATTCAGCGCCTCAGAATTCCATCCAACTCTACAACCCAAAATAGTCCCACAAGTAACCACTAGTTGTTGTAGGTAACAAAGATACCCAATAACAACCAAGAAGCACAAAAGCATAAATAAACACAAATATGTAAACATATCTGTATCTATATATGCATATATATAAATATATCTATCACCAGGAAATTAGTCCAGCGATGAAAGACAGGTTTAATGCAATGGAGAGCGGGGAGGAGCACGAGGGCGGACAGGTGTCTTTGATGGGCTGACCCTGCATACATATCACATTAAAATCAGGAGGAATTCCAAATTGATTTACTCCAACAAGGAGGTAACCAGTATAAGCATTACTAACCTTATAGGCAGTGATCCCAAAACTACACCGCTACAGTTAAGAGCAGCAATTGCGCTTTCGGCCTGCACAATTGTCATAAATAACAAGGATGAGATGATGAACATAACACAAGTTTCTTATAATTGGATCCTGAAAAGAAAAGTAAGAAAGTTGAAGAACAAAATTGTTACTGAAGAGATGCTCACTCATACCAAACAAAATACAACAGTCATTTGCATTCATGCATTATTAGTTAATTGTGAACAAAATTGTTACTAAAGAGATGCTCATTCATACCAAACAAAAGAACAAAATTGTTACTGAAGAGATGCTCATTGATACCAAACAAAATACAACAGTCATTTGCATCCATGCATTATTAGGTGATTTCTATATAGCAAATAACCACAACCTATTAGTGGTTATAACATTACTACTTCATAATACTTGACAGCACATGAGATCATGCTGTCTACATACTAGCACTGACCTAATGAGGAAGTTTCAATGCCAATCTCCAACACCTTTTCCTTAATTCTCGATGTGATATAGGTACAGTTTGGGCTACTAATCCAGACTACTCTCAGAACTACTAATTAGTACATCCTAGCAATGATGACCTTCTTCAGTTACCAGCAGAGTACGTTACAGGAAGTATTGTTAGTGGTTCTTGTTCATCCTCATATATCCAGATGTTCAATTCTTAGTGACCTTTGTAAGTATAGACCAACATAGATCAATCTCGATTTGTATTTCGTACATCTGATGTGTATAACCACAGAACAAGCAGACAATATTTATGCCAGATAAGTAATCAACTAAACGTCAACTTCTAGTGCACTCAGATTGTAGGACCGACTTTTGAACAGTCAAGAGTGTCATAAAGAATACTTGGCCATTAATGATTCCAGAGAGAAGTGGGGAAACTCACAAAGAGCACATAATAAAGTGAGGTACCAGTGTTCAAATGTAAAGCATATAGTTCAAAAATCATTATGTCATTACCACTGTAAATTCAACAAAGCAAATACGGGTGGAGTGATGATAATCTCCAAGTAGCCTGAGGCGTTGAACCTATGTGATCCAGGGAAAACAAAACAAGAAAGAAAAAGAGGTCCATAAGACAAGGTTACAGTCATAACAGCAAACTTATACAATCCAATCCATAAACAAAAGAACCAAAGATGAGGGCCAGCAGAGAGATTCAGACAGAAAACACTAACCTCACCACAAAGTGATTCAAAAAACAGTCTTACATCTGCTTGAGTAACCTGAAGCAAGTGAACAAGGAAGTTAGGAATTCGGAACAAATGCACCAGTTTCGGTCATGGAACACCTAAACAGGTTTGGTAAGTTGAAAAATACCTTCTTGTCAACATTGGTACAATAAATAGTTCTTGAGCACATCTCCCGTTCATCATTTGACTGAACATAATAACACCAAAGAAAATTAACAGAAGAAAGTTTGTAAAATCAGCCAATGAATAAATGGATCAGTGTGCTCACATACTAAGCAATACACACACATATAATTAATATACATACACACACACACAGATATAATCACAATAGGAAGTCTGAAATAGGGCTCACCCTGGGCAAAAATGTTGGGTTAACAGGTGCAATTGCAGTTTTGGAAGGCAGCACTCTTACTGGGTAATACCCGAGCATGGTTCCTGAAAGACTCAAGGCAGCCATTGCACCTTCTGCAAACATCATAAATGGTTGATAATCAGTCCACCATTCTAAATCAAAGTTCCATCAATGTTCATAAGAAAGAAGATAGCTTTTACTAGTACCTTCATCTGTAAACTCAACAAAGGCAAACCGAAGAACAGAATTAGGATCACCGCAGACACGACAGTCCACGACCTTATAGGAAGCAAACACAAGAATCATTTATGAGCATAATCCACCATTATAATATCATCTCAACTGAACAAAAGCATCTTAGGAAAATATAAACCCCGCTTACCTGACCGCAATTAATAAAGAGAGCAGCTAGGTTCTCTTCAGTAACCTGACAATGAAGAAACAAGAGTGGCAGTTGTACAACAGCAAACGTTAAATGCAAAGGCAACCGGCAAGCCTAGAGTTGCCAAGCCTAGAACCTAAAAACAAAGCACCAAACTGCACTCACCTGCTGGTCAATGTCAGAAACATACACAGTCCTCCTAATCATCTCCTCTCGCTGATCCAAACTCAGTTTGTAATAGTTCCTTCTCCTGGCTTGAGTACTATACCCATTCTTCTTCTGCTGAAACTAAACCAAAACCCAATTAGCCATTCATCTTCTAAACACGAATGCACACCAACGGAAGCCAACACAAATTCTCATATGCATTTCCACTAAAGAACTCAACTTTATGCTAAAACAACAAAAAAATCAAATACATACCTTTTTGCCCATGAATCCATTAACATTGCCAAAATTGGTTTGCAGTGAAAAATTATTATTGTATCCAAATCCACCAGTAAGAGTAAAGCCTTGGTTGTTGTTGGCAAGGCTTACGGGTATGAATTCCTCAGCCATGGGATTCAACTTGGACAACAACTCTTCTAAATCCCTCATATCCCTCTTGAAATTCTCATCCCCATTAGAGCTCTGATCAGTCCCATTACTCCCATACCCAACAGACTTCACCATTTGATGGCTGCTGTCATTATCATCATCATCAACACCACCATTGGACTCAAACCCATTTTGGGTCTGGCCCATTTGTGCCTTCTTCTGATCATCATCGTCGCCGCCGCCACCGTGGCCGTTGGACTGTGTATTGGTCTCCACAGTCGCAACAGTTGATGAGTTCAATTTGGGTTTTGGGTTTTCGAGATCGCTTTGTGCAACATTAGAGTCTGATGATGGTGCATTCTCAGCAACAGCCATGGTCGATCAAGAAATGTTAATCTGAAAAACTCTTTATTTCGATTCAGATATAAACACTGTCAAAAATATCTGCACACAAAAACAGAACAACAACACCGATCAAACAAACAAAACTAGATGATCTTAAACAACACAACACAACAACAGATCATTGTTGTTTTACCTTATAATAAAGATTGAAGCTTTATAATCTATAAGGAAATGAAACCAGACACAACACAACTCAAACAAGATCGCTTTAGTTTATTCAACAAGATTGAAAAGGGCAGAGCAGAAATAAAAGGGTCTGCAAAGACTGCAAATTTGATAAGAGGGAAGAGAAGAAAAATCGGTAAAACTAAAACAAAAGCAACAAAGCACAAATCTTTTATTCTGTTTTATCTTTTTATATAATGTAAATGAATATAAATATATACTCACTGATGATGATGATGATGAGAGTTGAGAGAGAGAATGAAAATGTGTGTTTGGTTTAGTGCAGAGAAGAGGCACAGCCTTTTTGGACCTTCTCCTCTCTTTAGAAACGTACCAAAATGACGACGATGATCGATGATGATGTTATATTTGGTGTATGATTTTTAGGAAATGAAGAGCCACCAACCCGTTATTAATTTTTTTATTTTCTAATTTTTGGATTTTTTTTTGGCAAATGTAAGTATGCAGCATGTGTTTTATGATGAAACATAATATCTGTATTTATTATATTTTTTTGACATGCATGGTGCATGTGTGACCTACATTACACGCGTGGGGTCAAATTTATGAAAGGTAATATATTGCACAAAATGGCAAGAAATTAAAGTACTTGAATGCTGTTTCTAAAGTTTGGTTGTTTGTTATATCCAGAATATTTCATTTGACTGGGGATTTAAGAAATTAAAAATAGATATATTACTGGTAATTTATTGTCCACCAAATATGACTTAAGGGTGTATTGTATTTAGATTTCTTATGTGTTTTATATATTTTTAATATTATAAAAATTTAAGGGTATTCAATTAGCATTGAGACTTTTAAAATGTTCATAAAAGTGATGAGATATTCAATTTAAATTTCTAGATAGAGATTTTAAGTCGATGAAAATCTTGGGGTATTTAAAAACTCTACGAAATCTATAAAAATTTTAAATATTGGATTCTTGTAAATTTTAAGTTTCAATTGTAACTGCAAACTCCTAATACAAATTCAACATCCAAACTAAAGATTTTCCGAATACTTTCATTTACCCTCGTCATTTTTTGTTGCAACTTGGATCTTTATCAATTTATTTTGTTTCTTCACTATCAAACAATATAAAATCAATTCATATATAAAATAAACTCTACTTTATATCATACATCATAAAATTTTATACTTGCGAGCTCTCTTTTTTTCCTATTGAAAATCAATTTACATTATAAAAACTACATTCACCGATCATTATTATTTTTTTTATGTTGTCTTTTTTTATTTTTATACAATAAAATTATCATTTTTTAGTCATAGCAACACACAAGCATAGTAAATTAACATATCTCGTCACCCACATCATGCATTCGGACGTTGACGGCGTCTAAATGTGTTTGCTGAATAATAAACATGATTAGGCACTTTGATGTAATGCATGGTTGAATTATTTTATATGGGTGAGGATTTGTCCGGGCATAGGAAGTTTGTGAGGTACCCTTAACACCAAAAAAAAAACTACAAAATAATATAAACATTTTATTTATTTATTTTTATCATTTTTTTCATTTGAATTTTGGGTTTTGGCATGTGTAGATATAAGTTAATGACCTGATGATATAAAAATAAAGTGTATCAAAGTCTAGTAAATGTCACATAATAGTTTTCGAAAATCTGTCAATGTTTTCCAAAAGTTAGCTCACAAAATTCATTGATTTGTGAAGTTTTTGAAAAATCATATACAATCCACAAATATTTTAGAAATCCATCACTTAAAAAAAAGTCTATCCAAATTCAAATACAATACACCCCCTTATTTTTTTAGAATTTGAGATGAGAGGAGTAGTTGGCAGAACTTTATACAAGGCTACTCAAAAGTTGTTAACTTGCAGTTAAGGACTCAGGGTCGTTGACATTGGAGCATAAGAAAGAAGAAAAAAATTATTATCGTAAGTCATTCAATTCCAAATCAAGATAACCGAATTTTGTAATTTTCTCTGCGATCAAAACAAATTTAGAAATTCGGTTTAAGATCACCTGTTTTAAGTAATATATAAAATATTGTAAAACGGATATATTCTTTTATCAACTTAAATAAAATAACGATCATTACGTGTTCTAACAATAACGTGGATCATTATGGATGACATGCACTATCCTTTACATTGTAAATAGAGTGGTCTATTTTACTTATTTTGATCAGGCGACAAAATCTTAACATTGATTCTATCTCTTCTTGTAAACAGTTTGGCCTTCTATAGAGGACCACCATCACTATTTGAGCTCCATCTCAAACCATTCGTTTTGGTAGTGGACCTGTAAATGATGAGACTCTCTCGCTGCAGAGAATTCAATTCCCCCTAATTTTTACTTCGATGATGTGTTCTTATTACGTTAACGTCACGCTAATGCAATTAGGTTTCGAATACTCGAATACATGTTAGTATACCACATACTTGCGTGACCTGAGCAAACATGTTGGCCGGGTCAAAACTATTCTCATTTTCCTAATGTAACCAAACAACTAGAAAAAACCAGTCAAGGTTACAAGGTTATTCTTATTCCTAATATAGGAACCTTCCCCAATCCCCATCGCGACCCAATTGACACACGTGCGCATGGGATTCTTGAACGAACACGATGTCGTTGATGCTCTCTTCAAGGCGAGGAACATACAACTTGATCAGTTATGCTATTTTGGAAGGGAGGGGATTTCTGTTTGGTTTGGTCGATCAAACAGGCTAGGTGAAAGGAACTTGAAGGCAGAGACTTCGATAGCATTTAAATAGAAGGTAGACTATGTTGAAGAACTAGGTTTGTTGCCCACGCTGAGACGTAGTTTGTTGTCAAAGTAAAGATTAATGTTATTTTAAAATTTTATTTTTAAAAATAAATATTTGTAATATATATAAAATAATTTATAAACTAAGTACCATTTAAAATAGTACACGCAACTTACAAAATATAAGAAGTTATAGATCATTGAAGTTTAATATAAGATGAGAGAAGAGTTAGGAATAATGTTCAAGTGAAATTAAGATTTAGGTTATACTGTTTTACAACAATATTTAAGTAAAAGTTGAAACCGAAAAAAAAATGAAAAGTAAAATTAATATAAGTAAAAAGTGTAAATTTTTAAAAAATAAAAAAAAATCCCTTTAAAAATAAATAAATAAAATTCAAAACTGTTAAAAAAGAAGAAGATGAAACCGTAAAAAATAGAAAGATAAAGTCTAAATAAAAATGTAATTAAACTGTTAAAAAATAAAATGTAAAAATTAAAACTGTTAAAAAAATGTGTGAATGTAACAAAGTAAAAAGTAAAACATTAAAATTGTTTAAAAAAACTTAAAAACACCCCATAAACACTATAAACCCTAAGATGAAAGACCACGCCGGGGGTACAGTATTGCTAATATGCGATGAGAGAAAGTCAAGAATGATATGCATGTGAGGTTAGAATTTAGGTAAAGATAAAATTTAGAGTCAAAGTTAAATAAAAGATGAAACCATTAAAAAAATGAAAAAAGGTCAATGCATATAATTGATATCATCGTATGAAAACTTGTTTACGATCAAGTTTAAATAAAAAATTAAATTGTTAAACGGTTCAAATTAAAAATTAACCTTTCAAAAAAGATGAAAGGTTGGATATGCTAGTCAATGTTGCATGTGCCAATGTACGGTATTTGTTAATATATGATGAAAAAAAAGATGAGAATGATGCGTAAATGAATTTTGCCATAATTTTTTTTACAGCAAAATTTAAATAAAAGGCGAAGCCATAAAAAAATTAAAAATTAATGCATAGAGTTAAGGCAAATCTTTTACTTTTCAAAAAAATCAAGGTAATTTTATTTTACTATAAATGTTAAGTAAAAAGTAAAACAATAAAAAATGAATAATCATTAAAAATTAAAATTAAAACTTTTAGAAAAAGTAAAAAGTTCAACAGTAAAAAAATGGACGAATATTGAAAAGTAAAAAGTAATAATTAAACTCGTTAAAAAGTAAAGTAAAAAGTAAAAATTGGTGAACAGAAAAAAGGGCGAAACTTAAAAACTAATAAATAAAAATGTGAAAGTAAAAAGTAAAAATTGGTGAATAGGGAAAAAGTAAAAAGCGATGAATAGTGTGACAATAAATTGGTTAACAAAATAAATGGTCAATATTAAAAAGTAATGAGTAAAAATGTAAGAAGTAAAAAAAAAGAAGGTAAATAAATAACATGAACAGTGATATAAATAGTAATCCATGGTTGTTATATAAGAGTAAAAAAATAAAAACGTAAATAGTTAAAAAGTAAAAATTAAATCTGGTAAAAATGTGTAAATGTTAAAAAGTAAAAGGTAAAAATTCAATATGGTTAAAAAAATGTTAGAATGTAAAAAAATAAAAAGTAACATCAGTTAAAAAGATAAGCAAAAAGTAAAATTTAAAAAAACGTGAAAAGACTAAAACACCCCCTTTAAACAATATTTTAAACAATAAATGGTGTTTGTTATATAAGAAATATCGAATTACAAGCAAAAGTAAAATGCAAATATGTTTTTTGCGATCTAACTAAGACAGATTTATAATACGTGATCACAATATTATTGTGAAAATTTATCTAGAATAATTTTATACTCCGAAACACTTTATTGATATTGTATAAAAGAATGTGCTAACTATTAAGAAAGAAATTTTTTATATTTAAGCATATAGATTCCTGATCGGCTGGTGATCAACATTGTTTTTCGACATAGAAAAAAACGAGAAATAGAAAGAGTTGGAATGATCAATACTAGGAATATAAAGAGTTAGAATGATCATGATTTTGCATGCAGCATTTTTAGTAACTAACATAGAGAATCTCTAACAAAGTTCTTATAACTTCCCTACTATGACCATGACACTCGACCAAGGCTATAACATTATTCTGATGGTCAATTAATTCGTAGCAGTATCTGACGATCAAAATTAAACATCCATTTACAACTGTGTCATTTCCAAATTTCAACTGTTTGGGCCTGATAATGCTTGTCAGCCCAAAACTGGAGACATTGTAAACTGGTCTATTGGAGATAATAGATAATGTCGAACGTTTTCAATGGCACGAAAGCCCAGCTCTAATTGGCGGGAAAGCCCAAGCCCAAACGAGCCGTACAAAGTTTTACCTGAACATTTTTTATATCAGTGTTTTTTGCCCTAATTCTCTCTCTCTCTCTCTCACTTTGTTCTCTTCTCGGCGGTTCTTGTAAGCTTTCAAGCTCTGCTCGGCACGGCGGCTCAGGCAGTATTGGTCGGAAAAGGAACGCTCCAGCTCACTTTTTCCGGTGTCGTATTCGTACTCTTTCTTTCTCCTCATCTATTTCAATACAGTAACGTATTTACGACTCTGATTCTATGCTCTGTACAATTCTCTATGTTGTGTAGAGCTTGAAATTTTGAGACGGTAATGACGATTAGAGACTAGTAGTGAGCTTTGGAGTTAGGTTTTAGGTCGATTTAAGTGCTCCGACGATTGAAATCGGCCTCGATTATCTTGGACGATTTTGAATTAGAATCCACATCTGTGCTCTTCAGAGTTAATTAGTGTGTTAATACTGTTTGGAAGTAGATTAGTTTTGTTGGAGCTGTTGATATTGTGCCTAATTGTGTTAGTTCGTTTTATCGGAGGATGTTTTGATGTGAGGTGGATTGTATAAGAAGCTGTTTAACAATCAAAGTGTGGCAAATTGGAAAGTTCTTCATTGTTGAAACATTGCCATGATAAAACGGGTTAACGGATAAGTTAAATGGGAGATTCGACTTGTTTTCTTGGGTAATTTTGTGTTTTGTTTTTGACCTTTTGTTTTCCAATGCTGATAAGAGAGATAAATAAGGTAAATGAATACATGCCAATCTTGCCTGATGTCATGACACAGATGCTTTGTTTATGATAGATGTCGAGCGCTTGGACAAATTTGAGCTTTGCAATCATACATAGGGATTTAGAGAGGGAGGGAGAAACAATTTGGAGTTATGAGTATAGGTTTATGTGTTATTGGAGATTCTTGCTCACTCTCAGAGGATCTATGCATCTGCTATTATTCTGGAGTGGATGAGGAGTTCATTTTTTAGTTCAATATAGTTATTGCTATGGAGCATCTTGGAGCAAATGAGCAATGGAGCTTGTGGAGCACGGCTCACCTCGAGGATTGCTCTCTTGGTTTGCTTCATTGTTTGGTCTTGCTCTCTTTTGTTTTATGTTGTCAAGAGTACATGAAGATGATAATTGGACACCAAACAAAACGAGCAGTATTTGCAACTTGTTTGGATGCATCATTCACATGAGTTCTGTTATTTGAATGCAGATTTGCAGCTGTCAATTATCTGCTGTCAACTATGAGTGGACGATTTTCTCGCACAATCTATGTCGGCAACCTACCCTCTGATATAAGAGAACGGGAGGTTGAAGATTTATTCTACAAGGTAAGCTGGCCGTGAATTATTACATCTGATGGTTTTGAAGTGTTCTTCAAGTATATGAATCTGATTATAATACATGTGCAAGTACCTCACTAATTCCTTGGTCTTCATAAAAAGTCGGTTTTGGCTCAAATTATACTGTGTTATAAATTTGTTATGATGCAGATTAATAGAGTTGCTTTAGTACTTGAGACTGATTTGTAATGAGTTCTCTTGATTTCGCTTTTACAGCATCTAAAATATCTTTTTATGTGCAGTATGGCCGCATATTGGATATTGAATTGAAGATTCCACCTCGCCCTCCATGCTATAGTTTTGTTGAGGTACTTATCGTGCTTTATGTGCTTTGGATGTATATGAATGACTCTTCTGGTTCTCTTATGGATTATGCTTTGTATTTTTCCATTTCAGTTTGAGAGTTCT
Source organism: Geum urbanum (assembly GCA_946800695.1). Taxonomy (NCBI): domain Eukaryota; kingdom Viridiplantae; phylum Streptophyta; class Magnoliopsida; order Rosales; family Rosaceae; genus Geum; species Geum urbanum. The sequence continues at coordinate 40,945,001 of OX327017.1, read as the reverse complement.
CGGGATGCCGAAGATGCAATTAGAGGTCGTGATGGGTACAACTTTGATGGTTGTCGTTTAAGGGTACTAAAATTTTCCTGTTATACTTCTGACTAGACATTTATGTGTTATTTTTCAACAATGTATGGTGGCTTCTTCGATCATTAATTTGTTGCTTGTCTCCAATACAGGTTGAGCTTGCCCATGGTGGTAGTAGGGGACCACCACCAAGTGATCGTGATCGTCGTGGTGGTTATGGCGGAGGCAGTAGCAGAGGAGGCAGCAGTGGGGGTCGATTTGGTGTCTCACGTCATTCTGAGTTTCGAGGTATTGCTTCTATCAAATGCAATAAAAATAGAGATATGTTTATCAAATTCTTTTGTTAGGTCCACTTATGATGTACATTTGTATTTGGTTCAGTTATTGTTCGTGGCCTCCCTTCTTCTGCTTCATGGCAAGATTTAAAGGTTTGGCTATTCCTACTCACAAACTCTTGAGCTCACATTTGCTGTGGTTTACTTGTAAAGTTTACTTATTATTGATTTCAGGATCATATGCGAAAAGCTGGTGATGTCTGTTTTGCTGAAGTTTCTCGTGACAGTGAAGGTAACACGGCTTACATGAGACTTTGTTTTGCCTTCATACTCTAGAAAAGATACAAATATCATCTGTTATTAGAGCTTATGAAACACTAGCTCTACAGGATTAATCTAGTTACCTAATAGATTTGCTGCTTGTGTTCAGGGACTTATGGCTTAGTTGATTATAACAATTATGAGGACATGAAATATGCTGTAAGTTGAAATATAAGACCTCCTGCTGCCTAATACAAAGTTACTCAATTGCTTAGACTATAGTTTGTTGCCTTGCTTTCAGGTTAAGGAACTTGATGATACTGAATTTAAAAATCCATGGGCAAGATCTTATATTCGGGTAAACCTCTATTTCTAAGCACATATGTATCTGGTGCTGGTTGTATCTGGTGTTGGACAATTTGGCTTACAAAACTGTTATGGCAATTGTTTGTGTAACAACTGGGCAGGTTAAAGTGTATGATAGCAGAAGTCCCTCTAGGAGTCGGAGCAGAAGTCGTAGCAGAAGCCGAAGTGTAAGAAGGAATAGGAGGTATCGAGCTCTTATCCTCCAACTTGTCTACTATACTGTTTATTACTTATTACGTTCTCCTTTTACATCTTGTTTTTTATTTATCATGCAGTAATTCTTTGGAGCGCTCTGTTTCTAGATCAGTATCTAGATCTAGGTCTCCTTCTCCAGTCAAACCTTCCAGGTACATGGCTTTACTATCAATTGTTAATGTAATTCTTAATTTCTTATCATAATTCCTTTTTGTTTATGTTTTCTGACACATGCTTTTTAAATGTTCACCATGAGCAGGCCAAAATCAAGATCAAGATCAAGATCGAGGTCAGAATCTCCCCGCCCGGTGAGTGGACATTCTGATAATCAAGTTATAGCATAGGCAGTAATTATTTGAAAAATGAAAGGTCAGTCTGGAATGCATTGTAGTGAATGAATGGCCTAGATCATAGAAGTCTATTCCTGAAAAATTAACAGACGTGTTTTTGGACTTGAATTTAAGTTACTTAACTATACTTGGTTCTTCTGGGATCTAGAATTAGACAGATGTAATTTGAAATAGTGTAAATTGAGTTTTGGGATTGAAAGACATGGCATTGATGAAGATATGAAACACGTTGTTCTTGCTAACTTTGAATTGCTATATTTCAGGTGCGGTCCGGCAGTGCTTGATATCTTGGCAAGTCATCCCTCCGAGTTCCCTATTGCTGTTGGATGGAATTCCATTTCGTTATCTCGAAGACGTCCATTGTATTGGAGTGGACTTGTTGAAATTGCTCCCTTTGTTTAGAAGATTCTCAATGCTTATGGATTATGACTGCTAGTGTGTGTTGATCATTTATGCAAAAGAGAACCATGTGTAGTGATTTAAATTTTGAACGGTGAAGACTTAGTATCGGGGTTGAAACTAGTGGCCGCCTAGTTTTATGGAGGGCTTGTTTGGACTTGTTTCTTTTGATCAACTTGAACAAAATAAGATGGTTCTTCTTAGCTTGACTTTGTCAGTTGCACTATCAGTTATGGTTTTTCAACCATCATTTCAATATAGAAAAAAAAAAATAGAGCACATACTATCCAAAGAGAATCACTATCATGTTACATGATAGTTATGCACTTGTGAGTTGTAACCATCAGTACAAATTGGAAAAAGCTTCAAGCCGTTCAAGGTAGAGACATGTTCTCACACGTAGAAGTAGACTCGAGTAACTCAATAACCACATTTATCTATGATATCAAAGATTTTATGCACCCAAAAATAAAATAAAATAAAAATTATGAGATTCAAGAGAAACTAATGGGCCTAAGATGGTGAAAGAAAGTCGAAATTAATGGGCCTACAACGGCCCAACTGTGTAAGACGTGGACTATTAATGGGCTGTCTAAATCTCGGGGCCCAACTATGTAAGACGTGGCATTCCTCCTAATAAAAAAACCCTTAGGGCCCTCTACCCCTATATAACACTCCGTTTTACAAAACGCTTTCTACGCTGCGCCTCATATTCGCTCCCTTTTCTCTCTCTCTCTCTCTCTCTCTCTCTCTCTCTCTCTCTCTCTCTCTGGTTTTTCACATCTCAATTTTTCCTTAGAATCAAAACCCTAATAATTTGGATCTCGATTTTGATCGTCGTTTCAGATTTGTGATCTGAATCTTGCTTTGAGCGATAACAATGTCGACTGGTGAAGTTGCTTGCTCCTACGCCGCCATGATTCTTCATGACGAAGGCATCCCAATCACTGTAAGGACCTCAATCTCACTCTTCGCGTTCTTTTAAACCCTAGTTCCTAGTTTGTGTGTTTAGCCTAATATGATCCATGTATGAGTTTATATGGAAACCTAGGTTGTGATAACATCGTAGTTACTATGGCAAAATTGATGTATGGAATTGGATATATATATTCTGGTTTGTGTTTGTACATTGTAACCTTTGCTTTGTGTTTATGAATTGGGAAGATGATGAACTAATCTGTTTGTTGTAAACAAAAAAATTTGGTGAAATTTGCGATGTTTATAACCTGTGATTTGTCATTGACACTGGTTGCAATAGGTTGAGAACATTGATAACCTATTTGTCGATGTGTTTGTTCATGTTGTGATGATTATTGGTGTGGGTTCTGTGGTGCTTTGCGACTTTTGTTCGGTTGTTGACATTGATTTTATACAGGCTGAGAAGGTTGATACCTTGGTTAAAGCTGCTGGTATCACCGTGGAATCATACTGGCCTAACCTCTTTGCCAAGCTTGCTGAGATGAAGAACCTCGATGACCTTACAGACAATGTTGGAGTTGGTGCTGGTGCTGCTCCAGTTGCTGCGTCTGCTCCAGCTGCTGGTGCTGCAGCCACTGCTGCTGCTCCTCCCGCTGAGGAGAAGAAGGTGAGAATGTAGCTTTTTTTGTGAATTGTTATTTTGGTTCAGGTTAAAGTGTTGGAGCTTTGTTGTTTGTCATTCTATTGCTCTGAGTGATTTGCTTAGTTACTTGGGCTCTCTACATTGTCAATCGGAATTTGATTTGTGTTTTCTTGGAATGTGCAGGATGAACCAGAGGAAGAAAGTGATGGGGACATTGGGGGCTTGTTCGGCGATGATGATTAGAAGACTATCGATAAATAATATAGGAACCTCATAGCTCTAGTCTTGTTGATATTGGCCAATATGAAGACCAATCGGAGTTTCTAGTAGTTGATGGAACTTAATATTTCTACTATAACATGTTGACTAGTTTGCAGATTTTAACGACTATATCCTATCTAATAGTTTCGATGTGTGGGTTATTATATGCTCATATGGTGATGTGATTGTCACCCCGAATCCTATATCGTAGTGGACTTTCCTTTTGGTTCATTGTACATTTTCACATTTGTGCTTGTAGAATCCTCGTGAGTTTTACACATTGTGATGTGGAAGATTCTATATCATCCTTGTAGTGCTGAGAAAATAACGAATGCTTTACCATCCAGTCATCCACGTTTCAATATCTGTTTATAAATTCCTTTACCCTTGCTCCACTTTTGCAACGAAAGTCATCAAAATTCAAAGCGAAGAGTTCCTTTTCCAAACAGCTATGATGTTCTCATTGGATACAATTCAGAAGTTGGGCTTCAGATTGTGCAAAAACTCTGGTGACAAACCGGAGGCGGTCGTCGTATCTTCATCATCTGTGAGCAGTAAACAAGAAGATAAGCAGCTGCAAGAGATCAAGACCAGAAAGGTGCCATCATTGCCAAGGTTTGCGTTGGAGCTTGATGGTTTGCACTGCTTCGGAACCATTCTTCCTTGCTGAAAATCCCATTCAACTTTAGCTCTGATGGACCATGTGGACATAGAATTGTAATCAGATGTAGTTTAAAGTCATGATCTTTGGATATTAGTCATGCCAATGTGAGGCTGAAGCTAAGATAAATACTCCGTTAACTCTGTTCTTTGAAATTCTATGATGAAGTTACAAATGCTGCCTAGTTCAGTTATATACAGCTACAAAATGTGTCCATATTCTGGATACAGCTCTATAGTTTATCAAGTATACAACAGAAAGAGCAAACTTCTCATCTTTCACATAAGAGTGGGATATGAGGGTTTATGTTACTATACTATTGTGCTCTTCGTCTCATGTTGAAAGAAATGGACTCATTCAGATGCTGATCACGGATTACATCCATCAATTGGTTCGGATTTCTTCCCTGCATTTCTGAACTTATTGGCCACGCTGAATACTACTGTCTTCACCAGAAATCCTCGGTCAAGAGTGCAAGCAAGGAGAATGCTGCCGCCAACAATGATGAGGTTTCGCATGTTCCCAGTGAAAGGTTTGTCACATTTAGTCTCTACTGCAATTTGTTGCAACGAGTCCTCAGTGGCCGAGGAGGCTTTCACGTGCTCTAGATTTATTTTGGTGTTGATCTGAGCCATAAAGGCATCCCGAGATATTGGTCCTCCTAATGCCCTTTTGTTCTGGTAAGCACGCAAGCCGGATTCTATGTTCTTGACAGTGTCCCACATTCCTTTTCGCACTGCAAGTTTTGCAATTTCCCATGGGATTCCCATATCCTCGTGATGAAACAGTTGAACTTCACATGCTGTCAGCTGGCCATTGCCGTATCTTGATTCCGCTGCAAGTTATGTACAAAATTAACAAGGCCATTTGATGATGAAACCAAAGCATATACCGCATATACATATGTGACTTTGATGAGATCAAAAGAAGTCCAGCATCTATTACCGGCTTGAATGCACCAACTTGAGTAGTAGTGATCAACACGTCTAGGTTTGTCCTGCCTTGACATAGAAGGATATGGTACTCCCTACAACAAAACAAGACAAAACGTTCATGTATCTAAACAAAGAAGAGTTTAAAAACACAGACCACACTCTCAGGTTTAATAAGTCTAGTCCCCAAACTCATTCCAACTCAGAACCATGTGCCAATTCACAACACAAAATGGGATTGCAAGAGCAGATGAAATTATCAAAGGAAGTGAATTGAGACAAGAACGAAAACATAAACGTCATACATATAACTGATTTCTCTTACCTTCGTCACACAATAGTACATCCTTCCTGATTCCCAAATGCGACGTCCTATTATGTATTCCCTGTCTTTACAGAAGAACGGAAACTGCAGAGTGAAAGCAATGTAGCAATGAACAATTAAGCACAGGCGAGGCCATTACGAATAAGTATCTGTATCAATCACCAAAATACAAGTCTGACCTTCCTTATCCACTGAACAACCATGGTTCCGGTGGTTGGACACTCATCTAAAGTAGTAGCATCACTAAGCATTTCATCCCACCTTAACCGAAACTCATCATCCCAAAAGAAGTCCCTGACTAACTCCGGTGTTGCATCCTCATACACAGTCCTGCTACGGTACTGAGGAGGACCAATCTAACAAGACAAACAAAAAACAATGTAACATACTTCCACATAATTTGACACATTAGATTAAAAAAAAATTCTACAAAATTAAACCAACTACATCGTCATAATCTGATGACTATAATGAGATACTAAAGAAACAAAATTTACCTTGGGATCCCTACGCCAACCTTGGTAGCTCATGGTTGGTGTGGAACGTTCCATCATATGAGTCCAAATCGGACCTCCATCATTGACATCCAGAAGCCTACATAGATGTTGTGCATCCTCCTCGGACACAATCTCAGACTTCCTCTCATCCAGCTGTGATGTACTACACAACTCAACATGTACAAAGTTTAATGAGGACCTTCAAAAATGTGTTGAATAGAATCAAAGTGCATGATTTAGTATACTTACTTGCGGTCATCAAATTCTGTTGGTGAAGGTGAGATCCTCTTCTGCACTGCATGGTTAATGAACCAAGCTTCATAGCCTTGAAACAAGCACGGTGCCGATGAGAACCCTTTTGTGAACCCTTTTGATGGTGACGTAAAAGAACGAGACGGCGAAGTAGGCATGGAAATATCCAAGTTCTTATTATTAGACTGATCAATGTAGCTCAATTTTTCCTGCCCAAATGTAGCCCACTTTGTCTTCCATGCCCATCCGATCACAATTCCGATCAAGAAAGCTGTCCACAAAGGACCCAAAAGCACCACAAAGTCTGTGTACTCGGTTTTGGCTATCTCCAGCATCCCATGCAAAGCATCCATCAAGCCCAAGTTGGTTGCCGCCAAATTTATATAAAGCTTGAAACTTTTGACACAAAGTATAGAACTTTGTTGGTTTTTCGGAGCTTTCAAACAAAATGTTCAAGAAATATGAGAAGGGGAAGTTGATTTGGGGTTGATATGACGACGTCAGAAAAATCAGGAAGCCCTCTAGAGATTTGTGGGGAGACAAAAATAGGATTTGGAGATTGGTGGATGAAAGAGATTAGGTACTTCCATACGTTCATAGATTTTTCAGTTCCAAATAGAAGTGGGAGAAGGAGAGACGAAACGACAAGAGATCTGGAATCGAAGGTTTGTCGTTCTAAGTTTGCTTCCCGGTGGCTAAGGTTTCTTGGTATCCACGTCGCCTAAAACCTTATAGGTTTGTTAGTTAAGAGGATGGATAATCTTGTTTGACTTTGTATGATAAGCAAGTGTTAATCTTTTCCTGTATGCTATAGCAGTATAGCTTGTTGTTTTCAAGATCCTAGCTAGTTCTGAGCAAAGGAGGCTCTAATTATTACTTTGCAATCTTCATATACATACCATTTGGACAACTGAACATTGCAAACAAGGTACTAAAGTGTGCATATTTGATATGTAGCCAGCAATAAGGTCCGAGTTAAACGAACTCAAGCAAGATGCATAAATATGCACCTTATCATATAGTTTTTTTTCTTTCAAAAAACTTATCAAATATATAGCATATAGAATGAAACATACTAGATAAGATAGATTGGAATTCTAATGCCATCAATCCGAGCAACAATGTAGCACATGACAATATATTATATTCTAAACTGCATGAATGAGATTTGCTAAAATTTAAATCGTTCTACTTCTGTTTGGACGAATTATTAAAAATTTGCTAATGTAGAATCTAACAAAATAATTTCAACAACAACAACCTAGTTTAGATTCAGAATCGGTATGTCTACCTTAAACTAAGTGCCTTCAATTTTTAGTTATGAAAAACATTAATCAAACTCTATAGCATCATATAGTAGTAGTGAAAGTTTTGAATTAAATTTACATTCTTTTCAAGTTTACACCCCCACAAAAATAAGCTCTGCCGAAATCAAAACAGAACACAAGTACAGAACAGATACGCTTTTCAACTTCAAGTCTCAACCTTTGAGCTCCGAACTCACACACAAATCTTCAATTAAACCAAACACAACCCAAATCAAACTCTCTCTGTTCCTCCCAACCAATCAGATCTCTCCACAATGATCTATTCAGCCAAGTCCGTTCCCAACTGGCTCGACCGTCTCCGGTCCAACAAGGGCTTCCCCGCCGCCGATAACAACCTTAACCTCGAACACTTCCTCACATCCTCCTCGGATTCCCCGAACAACAACAGTCCCAATCACACTTCATCATCATCACTTGTCGTGTCTCCTCCTCAAAATAAAAAACGACCCGAAATCATCTCGGAGCTGATGAGCAACGCAATCTCGGAGCTCTTCTTCATCGACGGCTCCGACGAAAGCTCCAGACTTTGTTCGAAGCTCCCCAGAAAACAAACCCACCCTAGAAGCAGAAGCACGTTGGGAAATGACGTGAATGCCCTTGGAAATTTGGCTGGTGGTGTTGACAAGGTTGATGATGGTGAAGCAGGGGAGAGAGAGATGAAGGGTTATTCGAAGAGCGAGGTGACGGTGATCGATACGAGCTGTGAGATTTGGAAGACGGAGAAGGTTTTGTTTAGGAGGAAGAGTGTGTGGAAAGTTAGGGAGAAGAGGACCAAGTTGAGGAGCTTTGGGAGGAACAAGAGGAAAAGTGATGATGATGATGATGATGACACTGAGAAGAAAATGAAGGAGAAGAAAAAGAAGAAGAACAAGGAAGCTGAGGATTTGTATGCGGACCAATGTACATCTCTTCTACAGATTGAGGTAAGATTATGATTTGTTTTTTGTGATTTCATGTGTTTGAAATATAATGTATGCATTGGGGTGACATTTTAGTGTTGACTACTATTGATTTGGAGTACATGAGTAGTTCTTATATTTACTCTTGAATCATATTGGGGTTGAGAGTTCAGGAGTCTTCTGGTTCAGCTTATGCTCTTGGCTGAAACCAAATAGACAGTGTCTGCGGTTTCTTTGTTACCAATAGTAATTTGGGTTATCATGAGTTCATGTCTTTGTAATTGATTTGATGAGCAACTTTTAGTTGAGGAGATGAAGGGATAGCATTCTAATTGATCCTAAGGTTGAGAAAATGATCTAGGTTTTTCTTTGAAATTAATCTAGTTGATATAAGGTTATGCAAGGGAAAGTGCTGCTAAGTCCTGACGATAGTAGTCATAATACATAGTCAGCTCTCTACCTTCTTTTTCGAAGTTTTTCACCGGTCCAGATGACATTGACTTTTGATTCTATGACTGTTATTCAGCTTAACAAAGGATTTGTATAAGTGTAGCATTAACAAAGAGCTTTGCAGAAAGTAGCATGTCATATTAACTACATGTTCATATTTAACTTAAGGATGTGTGTTTCCTTTGCTTCATTGTCCAGGGACAAAACTCACACAATGACGCAAGGAAGGAAGTCTGCAAAGTCTCCACAGATAATCCTAATGACAGACAGAAAGAATTTAGCAGAGACGACATGCCAACTAACAATCAAAAACATATAAAGAAGGGGTAAGTGTTGCTTGCAAATACTTCCTCTTTGAATATTCTGCTGCACCTTGTATGTAACTGAAGATTTACCACTCCTTTTTTGGCTGGCCTGCAGGTTTTATTTGAACAGACTGCCCAGAAAAACGATAAAGGATGGCTTGTCGGTTGTCTTCATCAAAGGCATTCCCACAGACGAGAAAAACGAAGGAAAGCTTCCTAAAAAGTTTGTCAAGGACAGCCAGAGGAAATACAAGACTTGATTGATCATTGATCAACCACAATGGAAAATGTTCTGCTTTGTAAAGCTAGAGTCTGCAATGCAACAACCTGATCGATGCAAGGACACCAGTATCAACATTTTGAACCCGAGGCCTTTTGTGTCTGCGCTTTCACGATCATATGAGATTGGTCGATCAGCACGGAGGAGTTGAGTATAGTCTTGATTAACTGATCATATATACAGCCTTGTCATTAGGAACCAGAACATTATGAATTAGTAGATGATGTAGTCTATCTTGTTTGTAAAATTTCTAATACCAAATATTTTTACCAAGAACTGAAACAAATGTAGTCTCTTTGAGTCAAGCTATACTGAATCTAGTTTCACTGTGAACATCTCTATTGTCCTAAAACCTGTTCTTTTTTCCTTTCTATTTTTTTCTGGATATTATTTTTTTTTTCACATTTTTAGATTTAATTTCTTTTTTATAAGGTCCAATATCATCTTTAACCTCCATAGCCGGAAACCTTCGTTTTCTTTCTTCTCCTCCAAATCAGAACTATGGTCTCAGCCTACGCTCTCTTCACTCACCCCTTTCCCACTTCTTCTTCTGACTCTCTCTTCTCATATCCACCACCACCACCTCCTCCGCCCACAGCCCATTTCTTACGTCATCACCACCACGACTTCTCCTCTTCCTCTCCTCTACTTAAACTCTCCAAAACCCAAAAACCCGACCCGAACCCATCTCCAACCCGACCCGAACACCACTCTCTCCTCAACTGCTCTCCCAATCCAGTCAGCGCCAATATATGTAAGCAAGAACAACCCATCTCTGTCTCTCTCTCGCTCTCTCTCCTCTGTCTCTCTCTCTCTAACGTTGTACTATGTTTCAGGTACGATATTGTCGTTGTTACAAGCAGTCGGGATTAACGAGAAAGAAGCGAATGCGTTATTGGACAAGAACCCAGTTCTGGGTTTGAGTTCTTTACATTCACTTCGAGCTAGGATTGACTTGTTCAACTCAGTTGGACTTGACGGCATTGTGCTTTCGAACTTGATACTTAAATGTCCGCATTTACTAACTGCTTCGGAGATTGAGCCTTTTTTAAGGTTCATGTTTGATGACATGGAAGCCAAGATTGAACCCGGACGGCTGAGAAAGCTGTTCCGGGGAGCTGACGTGTGTTTCTTGGCAGGGTTTAAAGACAAAGTGAGTTTACTTGTTCGTTGCGGAGTTCCGAAGGATAAGATTCTTGGAGTTTTGAATAAGGTGAATTTGTACAAGGCATTGTGTCTTAAGAGTGTTGAGGAGATAGATATGAGTATTATGTTTTTGAACAAATTCGGTGGCATTGATCTGATTGTGAGGCGTCCTTCGCTTCTTAACTATGATTTAGAGACACAGTTGGTGCCGAGGATTGAGTTTTTGATGGAAGTTAGTGGCGGAGATGAAGCTGCGATGGGTGTTTTGGTGGGGAAGTTGCCGGCGATTTTGAGTTATATTGTGTGTTTCTACCGGATTACGCAGGACGTAATCTAGCATAAGCAAGTACGAGTAATCTTTTCGAGTCCGAACGTTCGGGCTGTTCGGATGATCGGGTGTCTTCTCTCTCTTCGGGTGTTCGGGTATTCGGATGTGTTCGGGTATTCGGGTGTTCGGCTCCTACTGTTAGAAGAATACAACAACAAACGGGCAGTCAGATGGTCGAGACAGGGGTGGCATGCCTTCAACGCTTCGATGCCTAAGTTAGAAGGTGTATTGGATATAACAGTTAAGCGAACGTGCAAGAAAGTAGGTTGAAGTATTTAATGCTTGAATTCCCTTTTTCTTACCTGTAATAAATGTCTTACGTATATAGGTGGTTGAGATTGTTGTTTGCTTGTGTTCTTCGATGTGGGATAGGGTTGTTTTTGCTGTCATATGGTCTGAGCATTCAGATGTGCGCTTGTCGGGCACGTGCTCGATCGGATGGGCTCGGTCTTGCGGGTGAAGTCGTCGCTCGCTGGGTGGTTTTCGGGTGGTCGGGTAGATGTTGATCACCTGCTTAATTGGATAAGTATGTTTAATTAACGAACTAATGGTTCTATACTAACACTGTGGAGCATACTAAGGGACATGTTGAGTTGTTGAGGAATTTGGGTGGGTTGAGTGATGAGCAGATCTTCAAGATTTTGCTTGTGTTTCCGAATGTGGTGAGTGCAAGCAGGGAGAGGAAAATGCGCCCAAGGATTGAGTTTTTTAAGCAATGTGGGTTGAGTTCGAATGACATTTACAAGTTCTTGATCAAGGCGCCGTTGTTTTTGGGGCTGTCTTTTAAAGACAACCTCGCTTACAAGCTTGTGTTTTTGGTGAAGTTAGGGTATAGGTATAGGACGAGGGACATGGTGGCGGCAGGAGATCTATAGCAGTAATAATACAGCAGATGAGGAATTCTCAAACAATGATGAGTTTCTTAATCTCAGTGAACAAAATATTGATGTACAAGGTAATGAAGAAAATGTGATTGTCAATAACAGTAACATTTTGATAGATCCTACTGCAGATAATATTCTTCAAAATTCTGAATATCAATTTGTTGGGGATCAGGACTCCAACAGTCATTCTATGTTGACATGAGCCAAAAATGGCATTGTTAAAAAGAAAACATTTAGTGATTACAGTGTCTTCTCATCTATTGTTCAACAGAAATTATACAATGAGTATCCCTTTTTTGCTGGTTTTACTGTAGTGACTGACATTACAGATGTACATGAGCCTAAACATTACAGAGCTGCATCAGGACAACCAAAATGGGAAGATGCAATGCAGGAAGAGATCACTGCTTTGAAAAAGCAAGGCACATGGTCCTTAGTGCCTTGTCCACAAGGGAAAAATGTTGTTGGAAGTAAATGGGTTTATACAGTAAAGAAAAAACAGAATGGTAGTGTTTCAAGATATAAAGCTAGGCTGGTTGCACAAGGATTCTCTCAAGAAAAAGGGTTGGATTATGATGAAATCTTCAGTTCAGTTGTAAGACATAGTACAATAAGAATGATGTTTGCTCTTGCTGCTATTCATAATTGGAAACTAAGGCAATTAGATGTGAAAAATGATTTTCTGCATGGAGATCTCAAGGAAGAAGTATATATGAAACAACCTCAAGGTTTTGTGAATAAAGATCATCCTGATTATGTCTGCTTTTTAAAGAAGTCCTGGTATGGACTTAAGCAGGCTCCTAGAGCATGACATGAAAAGTTTACCAGTTTCCTTCCTGGAATGGGATTCGAGTTTTCTCATTCTGATCCTAGTTTGTTTATTAAGAGCAGTACCGCAGGTATTGTAGTTCTTCTACTATATGTAGATGATATTGTGATAACTGGATTAGACAATCAAGGGATGGAAGAAATAATCACAGAGTTGAATTCAGTCTTTGAAATGAAAGATCTTGGAGCTTTATCTTACTTTCTTGGTCTGGAAGTGACATACACACCAGAAGGATTATTTCTAAGCCAAAAGAAATATGCAGGAGACTTGCTTGTTCGAGCTGAAATGCAGTCAACCAAACCTTGTATCACACCATGTCTTCCTCATGTTCAAATGCTCAAAACTGATGGAGAACCTCTGGTAGATCCTACATTTTATAGAAGCATTGTGGGAGCACTACAGTATCTTACTTTTACAAGGCCAGATATTGCTTATGTAGTTAATACTGTATGTCAATTCATGTCAGCTCCAACTACAGTTCACTTTGCTGCAGTAAAAAGAATTCTGAGATACATTCAAGGTACACTGCATAAGGGACTGTTCTACAAACATCAAGATCAACATATTGTTAAACCAAAAGTTTGTATTAAAGCATTCTGTGATGCTGATTGGGCAGGTGAAATAAACAACAGAAGGTCAACAACTGGATTTATAATCTATATCAACTCATGTCTTGTATCATGGCAATCAAAAAAACAAGACTCCGTATCTAGAAGCTCAACAGAAGCTGAATATAAAGCTCTTGCCAACACAGCTGCAGAAATATCCTGGATCAGACATGTTTTGTGTGATTTGCAAGTTAAAATTTCAAGACCTCCTCTACTTCGATGTGACAATCTTTCGGCACTGGCATTAGCTTCAAATCCAATATTTCATTCCAGAATAAAGCACATGGACAATGACTTTCATTTTGTAAGTGAAAGGGTACAAAAACATGATTTGTTGCTACATTATATACCTACAATAGAGCAGACTGCAGATATACTCACCAAAGGTCTTCATGGTCCTACGTTTAGCTATCATTGTAACAATCTCAGCAGGGTCTCAGCTTGGTGACCCTGCTGAGCTTGAGGGGGTGTGTTAACAGTGATAACAGAAAGAGAGAAGATGTTAACGGTGGTTAGTTGATTCTGTTAAGTTTGTTATGTAATTGCAGATTATAATTGACAGCAGTGTATTAGCTAGCATTACAGCACACAATTGTTGTGATTATACTATAAAAGGATGAGATAACTTGTTATAGTAATTAAGCTTCCATTAATGAAAATCTGAGTTTTGTTAAGCTTCTGATTCATCTTCATTTCAAGATTTTAGTTCTTCATAATTTTTTTTCTTTACCGGTGAAATTCAACCATGTTATCAAGGTAGACCCACATGTGGTAGTGAGAGACTTTTTGACGAAGCTTTGTCGAGTAGATAAGAGGATAAAATAGTGAAAACTGAGAGCTTTGTTGGTTTATACAGACTACAGAGAGACTTGTTGGTTTAAACAGAAAGCTTCAATTCCCTCATCCATGGCCAATTGGTTTTCCGAAGTGTGGAAGAAAACAAGGGAAGTGATCGATCCTCCTCCTCCTCCTCAAATCGACTTGGAGGTAGGACAGTGGTGGTGAGTAACACAAGGGAATGGGCAGAGATACTTGTTGTTTTCTGTTTTGCAGCGTCGACCGAGTTGGCCGGTCAGTCCGTGCAGTTAGCATACAAAGTTCCTCTCTGGTTTTACTTCCTAGACATTTTTATCTTATTTTGATTTACTTGCTTCTTCATCAGCTTCATCAAAGTAAAATGTTTTCCGGCGTCTAAAATTCTGGAGAAAATATCTGTCTTTTTGCGGTGTCACCGCTTCCTTCATCTCTGCGACTGTCCCATTTAAAAGCCTTTGGTTCAAGTGTCTCATTTATATTAAAAATATAAAATATCGGATATGGCAACTTTTGTCTTTAATTTCGGGGACCTGGCAAAAACCAGTATCGTGTCAATGGTGGGTTTCGTGGGTTTTGTGTTAATGGTGGTTTGTTCCGGTCGATCTCCTTTCTGTGCTCTTATTGTTCTTCCAAGTATGCAGGTTTTGCCCTCTCAGCGTCTGTTTGTTCTTAATCCGTACATTCTGACTTATTTACTATATAACCACCGTGGACCATCACTGTTCTACTGTTCATAGACTTTTCATCGGAGGGCGTTTTGGTCACAAATTTTTGAGCGTGCAATGCGTGCAGTAGCATTTGGTCTCCGTTACTTGAGTCTCTCTTTCTCCTACCCAGACGATCTCTCATCTCGATATCGCTCTCTCTCCCCAACTTATGTCATCGACGACGGAGTAAATAACAAATATGAAGGTGACATCGCAACTCGCTTCTGATTGAGTCGTTGCTTAACAACTCCACTCGGTACAAGTCACCAACTCAACTCGGCAGCTCGGTCCAGGTCCTCAACCCGACTCAGTTCAAGTTCAACTCAGGTCTAGCGACTCCGATGTCGATTTGCTCAGTTGGGCAACGCCTCCCGAGATCAGCAACGCGTATGCTTCCGAGGCACGTCCAGCTCGAGGAGCCGCCCCAACTTGACATGCCCGACCGGGTCTTCGTTCGGGTCAGATCTCTCTCTCTCTCTCTCTCTCTCTCGATCTCTCTCTCTCTCTCGAATACGTGTACGTGTACGTGTTGCTTTGATTCAGTTAATAAGAATAGATTCTGGTTGGGTAAAATCAAGTCAGCAATATTGTTCTTCATGTCCATGTTGTTTTGATTTACAACTTCTTGGGTCAACTCCTTTTGCTTATGGATTTTGGGTTTCTCAACAAGCTAGAGATTATTGCTACCGCCTGTTAGTAGCAACACCACGAATTTATCAAGGTCAGGTATCATCATCTATCTGCCATTTTCATTTTTTTACCAAATTATCCAGCTGGTGATTACTCAGACATCAATTCGTCATTTGGTTTTGCTCTGCGCTCAATCGTTTCTGGTACAAGGTCGTTTTTGCTGCTTTGGCTAATTATCTACCGTTTCCATGTGAGATTCCCATAATTCGTTATGTGTTTTTTGGTAGGTGTTTGATTGTGTTTCGTTTTGGTTCTTGGGAGTTTGGACTCAATTGATTTCGGTATTTTTTTTTGTTGGGTTTTCACTTAGATGTTGCTTCACTGGAAAATTGAGATCAACAACGTTAGATACAAGATTTAATTTAGGTCCATTTAGCTAGCTATACTCATCCAACCAAATCCCTACACCTACAAGTTTGGTTTTGTGATTGAATCAGACTTTATGCTCCAAAGTCTTGCTCAAACACTGTGAAGGTGAAACAAGCCACCTGCTTTACAAGCAACTGTAATATGGGATTGTAATCGGAAAAAGAAAAACTATGATATGGAAAGAAAAAAAACTATGATATGAGATTGTTTATGTGGTCAGATTGATTCTAGTTTTGGGTTTCAAATTTTTCAAAGGACATGTTCAATCGAATTGAGGATGAACTTTTTGAAGCTAGGAATTGTAGTCTCATCACTCCCATACGAGCTCATCTTTAGCTTGGTGCATAATTGTTTGGCATATAGACATTTTCTATTCACATGCCATGGTCATTTTCTGCCATAGGTATGGTTATTTTTCCTAAACCCATTATTGCCTACAAGGTTGAAATGTGCATAAGTCTTTCACTTAATGAGCATAATTTTCATTGATTTTTGGGTTATGATTATGCATTTTCACACTGAATGCCAGTATTTTTGAGATTCAGTTCTTATAAAAGGCTGGACTTTCATGGCTACTTGCAACATCATAATCTTCAAACTCATACCAACAGGGGAAAAAAAGGATGACAAAATATCAATCAAAATTTTTTTTTCTTTCAACTGTGTCAATTAATATGTTGGTAGAGTTGTATGAAGAGGATGGAGTATTTGTATAGGATTGCTCGGAGGACTCCGGATCAGACTCCACCTACTTCGACAACAATTTTAAGGCAAATGAGACAAATTTTATAACAAAAGATAATGTGAAGGTCTTATTAGATAGTATTTATCATGTACATATTAATATAAGTTTATTCTACTACGTAACTCTATGTAAATTATGTTGGTTTTACTCTAAACCCCATTTTGTGTATATCTACTGTTTTGAAAGCAGTTTCTGAAATTTATCTATTTAAGATTTAGCTATATTGGAACTATGCCTGAGATGGAGTTTCTGAAAGCATAATGTTGTCTCCTATAAGAATTCACTTCACGACTGAAACCCTGCGCCTCGCGCGCGGGTTTTCAATCTAGTATTTAACATAACTTCATATGACAATAAAAAAAAACATAACATAGTACATAAAAAAAACAAACTGATAATATTCTAATATTATATATATATAATTAATAATATTCATAACAATATTAATAAAATAAAATAAAAATTCAAATCATCACTTTATCATTCAGAAAAATCACAAAATTACTTAACTGTATTCATGACAAAATACTCGATCAACTCCTCCTCTTCGTTTTCTAAGAGCATATGCACCGGGGAATGCTCGAGCAGCAGCTCCCGACCTCGTCAACGAGTGGTCGTCGACGACAGCACGCACCGTTGCACGCCTTGCTCGTGCTGCTCGTCGGTCGGGCCCGCCTCCCCTGCTCTCACCCACTCCGTGGCCCTAGCTATGCTAGTGCTCTCGCTCGAGCAATTCCTGGTCGTGCAGCTGCTCGTGCCGAGCGGTAGCCGACAACTTTGACGGACCAGAGGGACTGCTCGTGCTGAAAAACGGTACCGGTACATATGCTCTAAAATATACATTAGAATCTAGCCATTATTGGGGACAATATATGTTCGATCAACTCCTCCTCGGTTGCATTTAAACAAGTACTACCTGGGTCAAAAGGTTGGTGAGATTTATAAACTAAATTTTTTATAGATATATAAAATTATTAATGTCAAATTACAAACCAATCACCCATTAAGTAATATTCTAATATTATGTACTTTATTACTTTGTCAGTTTGATAACTCAAGTATAGTTTAACATGCATGTGGTCATATCTTTGTGAGGATTTAGACTAAAAGATATTTATGAAGATCTTGAATGGACTTCATTTATTCAAATTAAGGTGTACTAGACCACTAAACGTGTTTGAAATAAGATTAAAACGCTTATTAATTAACTGCTTGATTGAGAAGAAATATAATGAACTATGTCCATGATTGTTTATTTAAAAGAGAAATTCCAGATTTGCTAAGTATTTAAAATCTGAATTATAATTGTATGTGATCTTGCTAGAAGCCGTGGAGGTGGGTCTGCTGCAGTAGTTAAAATTATTATTTTTTAGGATATCTCCAAGAGAGTAGTTAAAAGCTATAATTTTCGAAAATTATAGCTTTTATGTCTTCCAACATAATAACTAAAGCTAAAACTAAATGTAGATAAAACTATTTTGAGTAGCTATATTTAGCTTGAGAGGAGAGAGAAAATGACTCAAAAGTTATATTTTTCTAATGATCCTATTTAGCTATAACTTTCACTGCTAAAATTGAAGTCAAATTTGGGTGAGTCACATTTAACTTTTTAGTTTAAAATAACTATACCTTATAACTTTATGGTTGGAAATGTTCTAAATAGTTGTTTTGTTGCTTGTGGCTATGGGATTACGACAGTCGGTATACTGCCCAAGGTGTAAAAGCATGATCAGACCGAACTTTTTGGAGAGACGTCATTGATACAGGTGAGGTGGTGAACCTGATTTAGTGAATTGATGCAAGTTGTCAATTATGGGCAGCTTAGGAGGGCTTGGTGGAAAGTGCTTCACTGGATTTTTATTTTTTTTTCAGAAAAAATAGTAGAATGAGGAAAAATGGAAGCGATATGATTGGGAGTAGGTTGTTAAGAGCCATATTTTGGAGCCCTAATAATGTTTGAGCTATATATTAAGCTTTTTCATAATTTCTAGCTATATAAGAACAACGCAGAGCAAGTCACATCATGCGATACGATCATGAAGTTATACTTATTCATCACTTGCTGAAAATCAAATTTTGTGGATGAGAAATTTGTGGTGCATGCCCAAACAGAGTCTTGAATGTTATGTTGGCAATCGACATTCATGTTTTATCTTGCACATGATCACTTTCCGTTGATCCTTTTTTATGATAAGGGTTCTGAATCTAGCCTTTTTTCATACGTCGTTATTTTCTATTGTCGTACATTTTATCATGTAGTCGATATAAAAAATTTAGGTATAAAGAGGGTACGATAATTTTATTTAGGCCCTTTTATTTATCACTTTAGAAGAAATTTGGTTATCATGATGATAATCTTAGTTATAATTTGTGAAATTTTAGTTATTTTTAGGTAATTGACATTGTACAACAAAATGCATTCAGCCTAACTCTCCCTAATTAAGTGAGACACAAATCTAGACTAAGCAATGATGCAAAACTATAATAAAGCACATAAGAGACTAGACTGCAGAGATTAAGTTTCCCGATTGTGTTCTTCCATGTTGATATCTTCCTCATTCATTCTTGTTGGCAATTTCCAATCAAAGCTTCAGAGCGGATTTGCATGTGCCAACTCCACTGTCATTGATGCCATGTAAATCCCCGGACGAATTCTCCGACCAACTCCAAACAACGAGAACTCATAGTGTTGGCTTTATAGTCCACATAGCTATTCTCAAACCTTTATGGGATGAACTCTTCCGGGTAATTCCAACATTCTGGTTCACGTGAAATCAGCCAATCGTTAACAAAGATCAATGTTTGTGCAATGATAAGACGTCCTAATGGGGACTATGAGGTGGAGGCCCCAAATTTTATGTGGGATGACATGTCATACATCCCAAATTGGATATTTGTCAATCTATCAAAAATGTTAAATACTTTTTCAAACTATTTTGCACCTCTATTAAATTTAAATATGCTACTTTATTTATTTATTATTATCACTTCAATAACTTTGAAACATAGAACGGAAGAAAAAAAACTTACCGTCAAACACACTAATAATAGAAGAAAAGTACATAATTAAGAATCATGCACAAAGTTCTTCAAGAAAGAAAGAAAAAAGAATGAACCCCCATCAAACAAATAAAAACCAAAATATTTATGTATAACTGTCAAAGAATAAGATTTGGAATAATCGAAGAGTACTTAGAGTCACATTACTTTTAGTAGAAGAAGAGAAGAAACCGAAATAGTGAAATCTAATGTGAAAAGTTTTAAATTTTAAACACATTAAGATTTGTATAAATAATTAAATTGATTAATTTATTCAAAATAATAATTAAATTTATTAATTTATAATTATCCTAAATAATAGCCTGTTATTTAAGATAATATAATTTTAAGTACTTATTATGATTTGACAATAGATAATGACTTGTACATGACATAACATGTCATATGTAATTGGAGCCTTCACATTTTAAATTTCATTACTGCCTAAAATAATTTATTTTCATGTTTTTTTGTCTCAATGTCATAACCAAAGACTTTAAACGGTACGGTTGGTGTGAACCTGGTTGAGAGTCAACCAGGCTTTTTTGTGTGAGTAAATGACAACACGTGCCAAATAATAATAATTGAGAATTATTTTTGTGTTTAGTTCACGCCGAACCCGATTGACATGAAAATCATTGGACTTTAAAGGGAGATATGGATGCTCTTGGGGAGCCGAAGGATGAAGTCGAAGTGTTTCTTTGATAACCATCTCAAGGTAATGAAGCTGTTCCGTATCACTTTCGGAGACTCTTCCTCTGTTTCCAACACAGCCTCTATTTTCGTCATGTGCTGTCTTATAAGCATTGGCTTCCTAGCAAGCTCTGTCATTGCCCACAAAATGATAATTTCATATCTATTCCACCTAGAAACATGTCCTCTTATATAGTTTCACAAACATTTCATGTTGATCAGAAAAGTCAGCCTGTAAACTTCTCCAACATTTACTACAAAGTTTTACCACAATATTCGTCACGTAATTAGAGAGATGTTCATAAAGAAATGTACGCACGTGATGTTTTAGATACGAGCAAGGCCACCGGTGAATTTATTGACATGTCCATTCCAAGTATAGGTCCAAAATGTCATGACAAGTGAGGAAGTGGTTGGTGATACCGAGGTTGAAGCGGTTGAACCTTCTTTAGCTCTAGTGGCCCTGCCTCATAACGACGAAATCGCCCAGGAACCTCTGCTCCCATGGCGATCGTGATATAATTCTTTCCTGCTCTAAGAGCTTGTTATTGCCTCGCTGCATCCTTTTGCTAAGCTTTTGTTGATGCAGGATGTTGTTTCTGGGGCACTCCGATCCCCTTGTTGACCCTCCTTCTGAGAGGGAAACTCACACTGACGCCGTGGTTGATACTGCTGAAGTGCCAAATCCAGCGATGGATGCCCCAACGGGAAATGCCCCAGCGGGAAACGCGTCGAACCTTAACTCAGCGGTACGTAGTCCTAAGGATTTAATGTACCTGATCATCATCTGAAATATAGCTATTACCGATGACTGACTTTATTCATTTAGCAGGTCCCAGAATCATTTGCCCAAGAAATGGTGGCTCCAGATTTCTCGGCCCCGTCAGGTCCTACTCAGGCGAGCAGCTCCGAAAATGCCCATACCGTGAGAGCGGCTGAAGAGCCAACGACCACAACTCCCGAGCCGAACGTGGTAAGTCCTTTTCTGCCCTCTCACACTTGCTCGCTGACTGTTTAGCATCTAATGCCCACGCAGTTTGATCACTTGTCACGGGATACGGATCTTCCCATAAGCAAGAGACCAACTCCTACCATGATAGCCTTGGGAGAGGCAATTGCTGCCTTCGATCGAGGTGCTCCTTACGCCTATTCCTTAGGGCTCCCAAGCTTATCCACTTCTTCCGTCGTCAACCAGGAACAAACTGACTCTGTGGAGTCACCTAGCATGAAGAAGCTGCAAGACCTCGCTCATCAATATGAGAAAGTTGCCTATGCTAAAAAGGAACCAACTGCCATAACTATAGCCAAAGCTTCCCTTCGAGACCTCCAAGATATGGACTTCGAGGCACCCTATGCCATTGACAGGGCTCTGCACAACCTCAGGATTCTGCAAAGAACGGCCGTGCCTTCCCTTTCTTCTGCCCTAACCGCGTTGGAGCCCACACTTTGTGAACTTGCTGAACTCAAGGAGCGGAAAGATTGGCTGAGCCGGCGAACGTGTGTCATCAAGCGCGAACGGCTAACAAAAACTCAAACTTGGCATGCTAACCATGACAAGTTAATGACTTACTTAAGCAAGTCTCAGCCCAGAATGCCGCCCTCGCCAAGAAGGAAACCGAAATTTCTAAGTTGCAGGCAGAAGTAGCTCAAATGCGGGCCGACTTCAAACCGATTTGGGACGAGGCCGTCGAGTTGCTGAAGCTAAGCACAGATTATATCAGGCCGTCGACTCCCTCGTTGAGGAGTTTAATGCTGAAACTACCAAAGTTTGTGCGGAGTATGAGCACGCTAAGATTGACATTAAGAGAATAGCTCGGCTCATCTAGCATCAGTGTAATTTTCCTTTTGGTCCCGTGGCATGGGTCAGTTTTGTATCAAACTCAGTTTAATCTTTAACTATTAACTTTAATCAGCCCATTAATGGTCTGTTTAAGTCATTTGCACATAGATCCACATAATCGCAGCCTATCTCTTTTCAAAGAAACAAGCATGTTTCAACTGTCCCGAGAATAAATGGCACTTAATTGTCTTCCTCAAAAAAGAAAGATCCTGGTTTTAAATGAGGATCATGTACCAGTGCGATACGTCTACACTTGTTTAATCGGCGCATTGAATTGATGCAAACACGTTTCGTATCGATGAAGAGCCACTAGAGTTTGGCTCCTATAAATACCATCGTCATCAAACAGTGATCATCAAGAAAAACTTCAATCCTTAGAAAAATGTTCATCCTTTTTCTCTTCTCCTGGCTGCCTAAAAGTCTTCCTCCTGATCCCTTTCATTTATGTTAATCTCTGTTAAGTGACAATACATATGCCCAAATCTAGGCTAAGTGACAATATGTATGTCGAGGTTCTTCAACAGTGTGGCTATCCCAGGACACTTGGGGACAGTCAAGTTCAGATGTTGGGGTGCCGGTCCCGACTCCATCTTCGCACACGGCTGCTCTAAACTTTCTCGAGCAAAATGTAAAGTAGTCCGTTTCACAAATCTTTCCCTGAAGGGGACGGTGCAGCAGTTAGAAAAATATTTAGCCACAGACGTCCCAGGGCATGAGAAGTCTCAAATTGTCTCTTTTCGCATGTGTGTGTGTGTCTGCTAGGTGTGTCACTGCCGTGGGGCAGAACGTTGAATGTCAGATGCACCGCCGCTGGACTTCTAAGAAACGAATAGAACGGGAAAAACTCCAACCCCGCTCAAATGAGTTTTTTTTTCTAGTGATTTAGGACTTGTTTTGTGATCTTACTGCTAAACCACGAAAATCGCTAATTCACGCACCCTGTTTGGTGCAAAAATGAGCAATCATCTTGGCGAGTGTTGAGAACACAAGTGGTAACGTCCTTGAATCCTTGAATGCTTCACACCTTGTCTGCCGAAAGCAAATTTTATGTATGAATGTTTCAGTCTCGATTGCATCTACATTTCCTCTATTTACAAGAATCATACAATTGTGTATCGTATTCCTACTAAGATTCTAGAAATCTGTATGATTAAATGACACTAATTACCAAATCCTTCGGACTATACTCTCCTAATCAATCAAGGATTGCCATGATCCACCAAGATTTCTTTCTCCCGCGAGAACCCTTTTCTTGTGTGACCCACAGTAGTCGGCCCATGAACCTTAACCAAAACAACAAAAATAAAGATTGTTTATTTTGGCCCAAACATGTCTAACTCCTATTATTAAGTTCAAATGAATCAAAGCTAGATATGAAGTGAAGAGGAAGATTTTTGGGGAAGGAATGCCACTGAATAAGCTCTCAACTGTCTCCTCGGAGAGTTTCACTCCGAAAACGCCTGCATATGTTGAACCTGCATGTGCAAATGGATCTGAACGAGGAACGAAATGTTTGTTCATCTCAGCGGCCTTGTTACGAATTACAAAGCACATTTAGCTGTAAAAGTACCACTCCGAGTCATCAATGAACTTTTCCGTTTGTTCTTTCAATTTCTACTAGCCAATTCTCTCTGTCATTTGATGTTAGAAGAAGCATAGAAAGAAAGTTACACATGTAGCTAAGTCCATATGTTTGGGACAACAATGAAATGATGCTTGTAATTTGTATAGCAGAAACTTTTGTTCATCCATTAAAGTACAATGCCCTCTCATACTGTGAATCAAAAATTGTCTCAGGAGGACTCAGCTTCCAAATACATTGTTGCTATTAGAAATCCTACAGATCACTAGGAAACATCAATATATACATTCTTGGTAAGTCCTACTTATTCTGCCAAGGAAGGTTCTCTGGCTCTTTCTACCTTTCCATTCTCGGCTTTCCCACTCCCCTTGGGTATGATGACGCCATAGCCGCCTTCTTTCCTTCGGTATAGAATGTTAATCTCACCTGAGCAAGAAAGAAGGAAGATATCAACAACCATTAGCTGACAGAATTAAAAAGCTGAAGTTTGAATTACAATGCAACGAAGATCAGGGATTTTTGTAGCTCATACCAGTTTCTTCATTTCTGAAAGCATAGAAGTCATGATCAAGATTCTCCAATTGATCAACTGCTTCGGCAACTGTCAAAGGCGGCATGTCAAAGTATTTTGTACGGACAACCTAGAATCAAGGATGAAAGATATCAGTGTCTCAAGTACTATGCAAGTCAAATTTAGAAGTGAACAAAAGTTCAAAAGTTAGAGTGAGAACCTCGTCCAGTAAGTCCTGCTCCTCACTCTGCGGAACTGGCTCCTCCTCTAGTTCCACAGGTGGTACGATTTGAGCCTCCCTGTATGTCGATCTGTTAAACCCTTTCATGTGCCTTCCATGATCTGAATCCTTCTCCTTGATTTTCCTCAACTTCCTCTGGATGATCGAAGAAGCCAGATCAATGCTAGCAATAAGCGTCTCACCTGTTTCCTCAGCTCGGAACACACCATGCTTCTTAGTAAACAAAGTAACCTAGACAAACACAAATCCACAAATGCTTATGAGAAACCACACATTAATCGAAAATCCAAATGATCCAAAACATTCATTCACGACACCATAGACAACTTACCTCACATCTCCTGATCTTCGGGCCTTTACCGAGGTCTCCACCTCGAACAGACAACCGAACATCAGCTTCCCTCACTAGGTGGCTATGCTTTACGATTGCCTTCCCAACCTTATCCTCTACATGCTTCTTAACTGGCTCTGTCAACTAAATTAGCACACATTCAATTTCCTCATTCAGATTCCACTTCTAAAGAAAACTTCAACATTATAAGTCCAAACTCAACCATCCTAACATGTATGTGATCACAGATTCATAGTATTAGCTCTAACTTACATGTTTCAGTACTCCAAATCCACACAAATCAATCAACACCAAAACTTCATCATACTATGAAAACACTAGCATCTAAACAAATATAAGCTACAATATTTTTCTACTATGTCCTGCATTATTAACATACACCACCTAACATGAATGCGACTTGTAAGTTTGAGTACTTTATAGTCCAAACTCACACAATAATACATGAAACAAATCAAATCAAGACCAAAACTTTATAGGATTCTCAAAACCCAAAACTTCCAAACAGATAAAAATTACAATCTTTACTACTACATCTGCATTACTAACACATAAAGCAAGTCAACTAAAACCTCATCAAAATGCTCAAAAGACTCGGACTTTAATATAAGTAACGGCTAAAGCTAACAACCTCCAAATGCTTTCCCTGTATAATCAACTTTACTGAAGAAAGGGGACCATCCCAAGCCATGTTTACACAGAGCGAGCTTCCATGGCTTTTCTTTTTGGGTCCAATCGCAATCGAAACTTGGGTTGCTATGGAAAGAAACTTGGGTCTCAGATTCAGACATGGGTTTAAGAAGCTTGAAGAGTCAGATGAGAGCTTGGTGATTTGGGTCTTTGCTAAAAAGGTAGATGAAGTAAAGAGAGTAGCCATTTGGGTAAGAGTTGTAGATTTGTGACGAGAAGTTTAGGAGTTCAAGTCTAGCCAAGTAGTTGTGTTCTCGCAGAGACTAGAGTGAGAGCAAAGTGACAAAGAGTTGAGTTGGGACCATAATATCACTACGCGGCAATATTTGACGGACATTATCCACTGCATAATATGGTGCTTTTCTTCTGTGTTGTTGATTGGAGAGGTTAAATGAATTTGGAGCGTTGATTTGGAAGCCTAATAGTGATGGACGGTCAAGTGAGAATGGGCCTTTGGTTGGGGACAAATTGGGCCACGTACACGTGTTTATTCTTGGATTTGGCCCTAACTAGTTAAATGCTTTGAATTTAGCTCTGTCATTTATTTACTATATAACATTCGTGAATTTCACTGTTCATTTCACTGTTACTTTCCTTGTTCATAGGGGCGTTTTGGTCCAAAGAATTCAAGCATGCCAAGCATGCGAGCCCTGCTAAATAGCTCCTCCCTCTGCTCTCTCTCCCCACCGATCTCAGTTGTTTACTCTTTCCCTTTCTCTCCTGCCCAGACCTAGATCTACTTATACTGATCCATCACTCACGCCGCAGTGTTTATCGCCAGAAGTTGATAATCGCCGGCTTCCTGCTCGACGACGCATGACTTGCACTCCAAAACCATCTTAGGTAAACTCCTTTTGATTAATTTTTTTTCGAATTTCAGTTCCTTTTGGTCATCCATTTATTTTGTTCGTTGTTGTTATTGATAGTGTTGTTTTTCCTTCATTGTCGATCGATTTCGATCCTTTTCAATTTGAAGAAGAATGAGAGAGACAAAGCAGAAGAGCGATCGAGCGAGACAAACCATCTCTTCGCTCTTCATCTTCGCAAAATATGGAGAAAAGAAAAATAATTTTTGAAGGAGAAGCCTTGGCTCTTGGCTGCTGCATGTATGAAACAGTCCATCCATCCAGAGTGGTATGAAACAGTTCATCCAGAGTGCTATGAAACAGTCCTGAATATATATATATATACACACACACACACATATACATATATATTATTGATTCGTGATTTAACCAGGCCAATTTCCCCTGTGTTCGTTCGTTCGTTCTACCTCAAAAGTATAGTTCATGACGTCCATAGTCTTATCAAATTCTTGGGTTTTGTTTTCTGCAACTTTGTGATAGCTAATCACGGATTCAATTAGAAATGTTTAGAACGAATTTCAGTTTCCTTAAAGACACAGACTTTGGTCGATGAATCTGAGAGTTTAGAGTCTTTTTTGTTTTGTTTTGTTTTTTGGAAATTTTGATTGGGCATATCAGAATATTGTCTGCTATTTCTATACAGTATGATTGTATTAATAGAGCTCTACTGTCAACCCAGCTGCATTGATAGAGATCGATTTGATCAACTGTCAACCTTAGGATCGGAGCTCAAAGTTGTGATGATTATCCTCTTTAAGTCAAACTCTTTCTATGACTTTATATATGTATATTCTTTGCTTCGTCCATCTCCATCAATCTTTCTCACAAGTCACAGCCTCACATCAATCTTTGCTTCTTGCTCTTTTTAAACTTTTGTTGCCTGGATCTGTGTTTCATTGCTTACTATCGATCTGAGTTCGGAAATTTTATAAGTTTGATAATTTGGAGTTTTTGAGTGACTTTGTTGTCTAATAAGCAGAATCCTGACATGTAGATGTACGTATTTGATTTCTACGTTTCTACATTATTCGAGTAATAGGTCTCTGTATTATGAAATGTATCAAGTTTTGCTTTTGTTCCACTAAACTTTTTATTTGTCATTTTTGCAGTTTCAGGTCTGCTAAGAAGCTCCGGATTACTGGTTACCAATCGGCATCACTATCAAAAACAAAATGCAATAAGCGAGCTCATGTTGAGTCTGAGGTTCTTATGGATAGGTATGAGAATTTCTTGAGTTTGTTCTGATTTTCAACTTGATTCTGATATTAGGGATTTGTGCAATATTGAAGGTTTTATTTCAATTAGTTCATATATGTTTTCATGTATTACTGTACAATTTCTAATTAATAAGATCTAAGAATGATTCATTTTCCTTTTACTTTAGGCCAACTAAAAATCTACGCATGATATCAGAATGGGCAAGTCTTCCCATGGACATTCTCTTTATGATTATGCGCAAATTGTTTGAACCCATTGATCATGTTTGTTTGGGTGCCATTTGCAAGCACTGGCATTTTGTATCACGCGAGTATAATCATACTACACAACGCTGGTTATACTACATACATGAGAAACATTCTGATAAAGGAATCTCAAACCAAACTTTTACTGTCAGGGTAGTCTCTTAGAATCGTACTTGGCGTTGTACAGTGTTTATATTTGTTTTGCAGGTCAGAAAGCATCCTAGGAATAAGGAAGAATGGTGGTGCCTTTGCGCATCAAGCAGTACGAGGGCTTAATGGGACACGAAGATATGTGCCTTTGCAAATGATCAATTTAGTTCTCTATAACAAAGGGGAGTTTTACTATAGATTTGACTGTAGATTTGACTGTTTATAGGGGCATTTTGGTCAAAAAAAATTGAGCATGTGATTGTGAAAACCCAATCCCTCTCCTCTATCTCATCTCCCATTTACATTTCTTAGCCCTGTTCCGGTTTCAATCCAACACCAGTCAGATTTTAAAAGAAGATTGGAGCCGAACTATTCATCGCATATGACTTACCGAGGCCCACTGTTTTCTCTCTCTCGCTCTCTGTCGCTGCGTTCTCATTTCCATCATTTTGGATCTCATCTCTCTCTCCTGCTTCGCGTCTTCCATCTCCGGTGATCTCTTTGGCATCGTCACTCGACCGTCACAACTTCGACTTCCAACTTCGTCGCGGCTTACTGTCGTTCGCCGCCTGTCACCGCACTTGCTTTTCTTCCGTTATTAGCTTCCGGTTTGATTAACTTCCTCGAGCCTCTTAGCAGAATAGGTTATTATTCAATTACTGTTTTTTGAGTGTGTTCTTTCAATCATGGATTGTATGGAGTGCTGGGTCTCGAATCGTTTAGTTAGTTGTATGCTGATTCGATTGTTGTTTTGATTCAGTTGGCTAGGGTTTTATCATTTCAATGTCACTGAATAGTGGGGATCTGTTGATGACTATATACATGTCTTCTTATCTGTGCTTTAATTCTGAGTTATTGATTAGTATTTTGAATTATCTGGATAGTTGCTGAGATAGTTCCTCGGTAATGTTCATTCGTGTATGGTTGTATTGTGTTAGACCATGGGTATTAATTAGGACACAATGTTGCTATTGATTGATTAGCTTTCCTCCAACTTTAGTTTTCCCACCGATTGATTAACATTTGCAAGGTAATTATGTTAGTCTTCTACCTGTAGCTGATAGCAGTATAAGATATTGGTTTTGATGTGTTCAGATGAATTGATGGGGTCGAGGTAGGAGTAGGCTGAGCATTTGGGTTATAGGATGGTGTTTTTCCAGGTTGCCTCCTAATATGAGAAATTCGGATTACCAGTTACATTGGCTTCCCAGCACTCTACCACCTTGGATTACCCCCAATCAATGTTGTGTATCATTCATATACTAAACTATGTGTAGCTGTTGTGTAGATATGTGAAATTGTTCATTAAACTGTAATGTTACACAATATCTGTATAGTGTACTATATTGTGTGTTATATGTACTTGCTGTTTCAGGAAATAGGTCTGTTCAATAAGCCACTGTATAGGGAGATGTCTTATGCCAGATTAAACTGCATTAGCCTAGAACAAAAGTGTTCGTCTTGATGCTGGGACACTGAAGACAGAAGTGCAGGTGGGTGCAACTTCACTTCTTCTCTTTATTTCTTTTTATGTTGAGCATTGTTCTTTATTTAGTTTCTTTCTTTCTTTTTATATCTCTGTTGCATGTGTGCGATGCTTGCATGAGTAGCTTTTTCACGTTCTGTTCATGCGATGCGTACGGGAGTTCACATTTGGTTTTCATTATCCTTTCCCTCCTACAAGACTGTCTCTCTTTCCCTTACTCTCCTACCCAGACCTAGATCTATGATTGGACACAGTGAAAACTTGCTCACTTATACTGATCCATCACTCACGCCGCAGTGTTTATTGCTGGAAGTTGATAATCGCCGGCTTTCTTATCTCTAGCCCTTTCTCGATTGTCTCTCTCTCGAAATCGCTCATCGAAACCTGATCGATCTGGAACCTCTCATCTCTCTACTCTCTCACTCCATCTCTCTTGGTTTGCAGTTTTCCCAGTCTTTCATCCATGCTCGATTGACCGACCTGCCAAAACTTTGTAGATCCTGTGGGTATTTTAATTTTCCAGGTTTCAATCGATTGATTTGTAGTTTCGTTTTGGTTATGGTGGCTTCTTCGTCTGGGTTCATAGGTATTTTTTTTGAGAATGATGGGCTTTGTTTGGGTTTGATTGTTCTGTTTGAATGTTCATTTTTCTCTTCTGCTTCACTCCTCTTCTTCTTTGTGGGCATTGGGTATTACTTTTTCGTTGGCTTTGCTTGATTTTCATCACTTTTTCGTGTGGGTATTATGGATACACTTGGGTAGCTTCAGCTCTCTTTCTCTCTGTTCGCTTTGTATTATTTTGGTTGAATAAGTTTTCGACCGGTTTGTGGTTAGATCTTGAGTTCAATCAATCTGGAACCTCTCATCTTACAATACGCAACTTTCTCCGGTGATCTCCAGCCGCTGCTTCTACCAGACAATACTCGATCTCGAATTTGATTTTCATCTCTCATCATTTGCCACTCCCGACCTAGGTAGGATTCATTTTGATTTCAGTTGAATGATAGTTGAGTTATGGTTAATTTGGATATTGTTGTGTTTTGGATATGGCTGCTACTGCTAAATTGGATTAATATTTGGGTTGAGTTAATCTAGAAATAATCTGGAAAGGGGATGAAGAACCTTGGGTTAACTTATATAGCTGCATAAGTGCTAAGCATATATATATATATATATATATTCTACGCATATATGAAGACTTGCATTATTAAATTCCATGCTAAGCATATATATATGCGGTTTAGGTTATTGCAACCTCGGACTAAACTGTGGCATACATGCAAGCAACACGAACTTCATTTATTGCGTTGTCAAATGGTACCGTGTTATATATATATATATAAACCGTAAGCATTAATCCTAGAAAGCTTAGGCTTTTTCTCGGACATGCCAAGCATTAATCCTAGAAAGCTGTTTTACATTTAGAATAGAAAAATGGGTCTGTTTCTTAGTTAAAGCAAATTCTGTATCTTAACGTGTATGGTGTGATTGCAAGGTTGTAGAATTTGGGTGCTGGGTTGTATCATATTGTTCTAATTTAGTTTGGACTTAGGTTTTTATCATATCTTTCGTTGTGATTGTCATATTGGACTAAAGGTCATTATTTTCTATCAATTTGAGTT
This sequence comes from Geum urbanum, assembly GCA_946800695.1. Taxonomy (NCBI): domain Eukaryota; kingdom Viridiplantae; phylum Streptophyta; class Magnoliopsida; order Rosales; family Rosaceae; genus Geum; species Geum urbanum. The sequence continues at coordinate 40,913,729 of OX327017.1, read as the reverse complement.
CTTTAGATGCCCATTTTATATGTTTGAGTGAAATAGCATTGCAAAGTTCAAGCTATACCTCTGATTTGCTATACCATCATCTCCATTACTGATCTACGCATTTTATGCTTGATTCTTAACGTCTTTCTCTTTACATTTAGCTTTGTTTTGACCTTAGTACTATCATTTCTTACTTACTTTGTTGTTTTTAGGTTTTGAATAAAGGAGTACAATAAAAGAGGTGAAATGGAGCTTAAAACGCAGCAAATGGAGGTTTCCTAATTCGCTTAGGAAAAATGGTGTTTCCTACTTTGACTAGGATTCCTACTCGGGTTAGGAATGCAAATGGTTCGACAACTCGGAAAGTTTCGCGGAGCTGAAAAATGAAGTTTCCGAAATCAACTAGGAATGACGTGGCGAAATGTCCGAGATGCGCAAAATGATTGAGAAATGGTATGCGGAAAAGTTACTAAAATAGTACGCACAAATGGTTTCCCAAATGAAGAACGAATGCATTTCTCCTATGTGGACCAGGAAAGATCAAGTCGGCATACATTTATGGAAAGAAGACATGGCCGAACTAATGAGATCCCACTTGCCCTATTTGAAGGTCAAATATCTTGAATATATTGAAGGAATTCGGCAAGGGGTATATTTCCTTGGAGATCAAGAAAGAAATATCTAGAGTGGAATAAGGAAAGAAGATTTCAGAACAGACCTGTAACTTCAAGAGGCCACCGAAGTCGCAAATCAACTCCAAATATGGCGTTCCTTATATGGATTTTATAGCTCTCTGAATAAGCTTTCCCACGAATCCAAAATCATAATTTTCTGAGCTGTAGAACTCCCGGAAAAGACGTTTCAAGACAGGCTGTCAATTCTACCCGGGTGGACTAGGAATCCCTAGTTTGGAGAGGAAAGTTGGACTTCTTCACCTATAAATAAGAGGGCTCGGTCTCAAACTGAATGATCACTCATTCTAGCCTCTCAAGCTCTGCCTAAACACTTTCCCCTCTCCACAAAGCCGAGACATTCTCCAAGAAGAAGCTTACACCATCCTACCGCCACAAAACTGCCTCCATCGACATATAGGGCGATCCCGAGTGTCTCCTCCACCAAAGAAGAGTCATCTACACCTTAGCTCCATAGGGCGATCCCGAAGACTAAAAAGTGTAACATGAATCTTCTTTACTTTGTAACTTCTCCTTGTATGAACTATTGGTTGAGTGAAGTGGTTTTTAGTATTTCGGTTTTTCTTTACTTGCAACGTTTCCCATTGTTTTTCATGTGTTCTAGTTTCTTAGTTTTTATTATACATGTTCATCTATGCTTAATGCTTTGGCTTAGATATAGGGCGATCCCGAGTCTAAATCAATGGTATGTGTATATGGCGATCCCGAGCACGACAAATTATGAACATGTGTTTTGTAAAATTGAGAAGTTAGGATTTCGATTAACATTGTTTAATTTGCAGGTTAGGAATGAGCAAGGGTAAGCTAGATGAGTCGATCACATGTAAATAATAGTCTAGTGTTTATTTTCGGTCTAGTAAGCATGTTTAGGGTTCTTTGTTCTTGATTGTTTTATACTTGTCTATGAGTGAAGCATGTTAGAACCTAGGATTTCTCGATGTGTTTGTTATGCCATGTTTTAGTCTTTATTTTCGTAGAGTACAAACAACCTTTTTAAACCCCCTTTTAACCATAGCGTAAATATGCATACACCCTCAATCTCCGGTTAAGAACGATACCCTATTTACCAATGCTACATCTACACAAAAGGGTTTTAATTGTATGCGTTTTTGTTGATTTAACTGTTAATTTAATGGTTGCAAATGCGTGTATCAATTTTGGCGCCGTTGCCGGGGATTGTAAATAATTGTGTGTTTATGCTTGTAAATATGTGAAATTGTGTAAATAAGTGTATATATATGTAAAGTGTCGAAATTTTCATACATGTTCATAATAAGTTTCATTCTAACCGTTTGTTTTGCAGCCATGTAAATAGGTCCATATTAAAGGAAGTCTTCGATTTACATTGAGTACGCGAATTTGGTTGATTAAGTCTCACTCATTGGAATAGATGGCGTCTCTTTTTCTTGTTTATCTCCTTAACCCCTCATGATGTGTGGATTTCATCACCGCACACCATAACCTAAGTGAAGTTATGGACATGAGGTTGAGGGCGGAGTCTACAAGAACTTGAGGGAATGTCTTTCTCGAGATTTTGGCTGAATGTCAGACATGGTGTCTAGAAACGGGTTATGACTGGTGACAGGTTCTGGATCTAAGAAAGACTTGCATCAATGGAGTATATACCAATGATCCGGTGAGTGGATGAAAACTTGTCTTTTAGTAAGAAATCTTTGGTAACTTGGTGTCTAGAAGGTGACGGTTTCTATGACGGGTTCTGGATCCGAGATCTCAAATCGGTCCTGCCTTTCGTGGTCTCTCTTGCCAACTGGCCAAGCTTATTAAAGTTGCCCAAAGAAGACAAGGACTAAATCTACTTTCCATGATCGGTAAGCCTCGGGATGCATCGTCGAAATTAGTCCTGCCTCTCGCGTTATCTCTATCCCCAACTGGCCATGTTTTTCGATTGAACCAAGGCCGATTGATTGAGAATGTACATTTTATCGCGCGGGTCGCACGTCCAATGAAAGACCTAAAGGCCAAATGAACGTATTCTCTTTAAATTGAAGGCGAAAATCAATGAACAAATTACTTGTGCATATTACTTGTAAATTTCGTGTGCATTGTAACTTGTAAAGAATTAACCACGTTACATTAGCTTGCATAACCTGCCGGCGGCCTTGTGATGCTCGGATTTCACCACCGGGTACCCTAACCTAAGTGAAGTTAGGGACATGAGGCCAAACGTATGGTCACGTTGCATCATGTATTTAGCACGTAACTTTGTGTGTTTTCTGCAGGTTTCTAACTTATCCTTTTATGCATTCATACCGTTTTCACGTAGGATCCCTTATGTGTGCATTTAAAATCCTTCTAAGTGCATCCATCGTGATTAATGTTTTACTTGCATAAATTTCGTGTGCATATGTGTGTTCTAACTTGTTTATAAGTCTTTGCATTGTAAATATGCCTAATTTTGCAGAAAACGTGTAAATTGAGTCTTAACTTATTCTATCAACTTTGCATTCATTTTAGGGAGTCTAAAGCCTTGCATTCACGTTTACAATTCTTGAAGTGTCTTAACTTAGTGTTTTATAGCTTTCGTGTGTTTTTGGTTTGTTTTTCTTCGTGTGATTTGTTTTGGTGTGATTTTGTGTGTTTTTATTGCTTTCTTTTAATTTTCAACGTTTTTGGTTAGTGTCTTGCATTACTTGTATATTATTTTGATACTAACACCATTTTTGAGGAAGAAGACTTAGAAGAAGATCCGGCCACTAGAGAAGCCGAGAAGAATGTGGCTCCTCACGCCACTAAGGCACAACCCTCATCATCACAATCTGCCCCAAACAAAGGTATTAACTCTATCCCTTCAAGTTCGGTTAATACTAATGCTTCGTTTGCTAGTGCACCATTCCCCCATAGGTTGACAAAATCTAAGAAAGATGATCAATACGAAGACATCTTGGACATCTTTCGGAAGGTGCAAGTAAATCTGCCCTTGATCGAGTGCATAAAGCAAGTGCCTATCTATGCGAAATTTCTCAAAGAATTATGCACTCAAAGGAGGCAAACGAGAGCGAAGGAGGTTGTGAAGGTGAATGCAACCGTTTCAGCGGTTTTACAGCGTCGGTTACCCCCCAAATTGAAGGATCCGGGGAGCTTTTCTGTTCCTTGCGTGATTGGTGACAACAAATTCGAAGATGTTATGCTAGACCTTGGTGCATCCATTAATGTAATGCCTTATTACTTATATGCATCTATGGATCTAGGCGAGCTCAAACAAGACAACGTCATCATTCAACTAGCCGACCGTTCGCATAAGTATCCTAGGGGATACGTTGAAGATGTTCTTGTGCAAGTCAACAAGCTAATCTTTCCAGCTGATTTCTACATTGTTGACATGGAAGAGAGTCCTTTGAACACCACGTCATTGCTTCTTGGACGACCTTTCATGAGGACTGCAAGAACGAAGATTGATGTTTTCGAGGGAACATTTTCCATGGAAATTGATGGAGAAAAGATTGAATTCAACATACTAGATGCCATGAAGGTTCCCACGGCAAGTATCAATGCCATATTTTCAATGGACATGGTGGAAGAGGCAGCTCAACAACACTTAGACACCATTGGAGATGATGAGCTAGACATTGCCATACAAGAAGGGGCGGGGCTGACTCGACTTGGGGATGAAGCCCTTTTTGATGCACTTATCGAGATTTTGGAACCAAGGATCTTCGAGATAGCTATGGCACTCAATGAGGCTCCACGGATTGCAAATAGGCCACCTCCAATTCCGTTGGCCTATGGAGAAAACAAGCTTGTTCCATCCGTGATTAAGGCACCGGAGTTAGAACTCAAAGTGTTACCGGCTCATTTGAAGTATGCTTACTTGGGAGAGAATGACACTTTGCCGGTTATCATTTCATCATCATTGGAGGAAGAACAAGAGGGTAAGCTCATCAACATGCTCAAACGTCACAAAACAGCAATTGGATGGACCCTTGCCGACATCAAAGGCATCAATCCGGCAACTTGCGTGCATCGAATTTTACTCGAAGATGGGGCTAAACCTTCGAGAGAAGCTCAAAGAAGACTCCATCCACCAATGATGGAAGTTGTAAAAAAGGAAGTTATCAAGCTCTTGGATTGTGGCGTCATATATCCAATTCCGGACAGCCGATGGGTTTCACCCGTGCAAGTTATTCCTAAAAAGTCCGGAATCACCGTGGTGAAGAATGCAGAAAACGAATTGGTGCCACAAAGAACCGTAACCGGCCATAGAGTTTGTATCGACTATCGGAAGCTCAATGCCACCACTCGCAAGGACCACTTCCCCTTGCCATTCATTGATCAAATGCTCGAGAGGCTGGCGGGACATGAATATTATTGCTTCCTAGATGAGTATTCCGGTTACAACCAAATCAGCATCGCCGAGGAAGATCAAGAGAAGACAACGTTCACTTGCCCCTTTGGAACGTTTGCATATCGACGGATGCCATTTGGACTTTGCAATGCACCAGGTACCTTTCAACGTTGCATGCTTTCAATTTTTTCCGATTACATAGAGAAGATAATAGAAGTTTTCATGGATGATTTCAGTGTCTTTGGGAAAAATTTCGATGCATGTTTAGCTAACCTAGAACTAATTTTACAAAGATGCGTTGAAACGAACCTAGTGCTTAATTGGGAGAAATGCCATTTTATGGTTACTCAAGGGATAGTTTTAGGTCACATAGTTTCAAAAAGGGGAATAGAAGTTGATAAAGCAAAAGTAGATCTTGTGCGGTACTTACCCTCTCCGACTTCGGTTAGAGAGATACGTTCTTTTCTTGGCCATGCAGGTTTTTACAGGAGATTTATCTAGGACTTCTCCCAAATATCTCGTCCCTTGTGCAAGCTTTTACAAAAAGACACTCCCTTTGTGTTTGATGATGAATGCCGAGCTGCATTTGACAAGTTGAAGGAGCTTCTCACAAGTGCTCATATCCTTTGTGCACCGGATTGGTCCCTACCATTTGAATTGATGTGCGACGCATCCGACTACGCCGTTGGAGCTGTTTTAGGGCAAAGGAAGGACAAGAAGCCCTACGCCATTTACTATGCTTCTCGAACATTGGACGATGCTCAAAGCAACTATACAACAACTGAGAAGGAGATGCTCGCTGTGGTGTTTGCACTTGACAAGTTTCGATCATACCTGTTGCAAAGCAAGGTGATTGTTTATACGGACCACGCTTCATTGAGGTACTTGATGGCGAAAAAGGATGCCAAGCCACGACTAATTCGTTGGATACTTCTACTCCAAGAATTCGACATAGAAGTGAAAGATAAGAAGGGAGTAGAAAACGTGGTGGCAGACCACTTATCTCGAACTGTACATGACAAGGAGACGGTGGCAATTGAGGAAACATTTTCGGATGAACAACTCTTCGGACTTCAGGTAAGTACCTCAGAAACTCCTTGGTATGCGGATATTGTGAATTATTTAGTTACCGATAAATTTCCACCTCACATGCATAGTGTCCAACGCCATAAACTTAGACTAAATGCTAAACATTTCATTTGGGATGAGCCTTACTTATGGAAACGTGACCTTACGTTTGGCCTCATGATGCAAACGTGACCTTACGTGACTGAATGTAGCAAAGTCTAGGTATAGCTTGAACTTTGCAAGCATATTTTTTCACAACAAGGTATAACTGTAAAGCGAGACAAAGGTTACTAAAACGTATTTATACAGTGAGAACGCTTTAGTAACCTTTGCCTCTTAACATATTTTTATACAGTGATTATTTTCAGTTTTTATAGACTTGATCTATATATTGTAATGCTTTGATGGGTTTACACGATATGTGCTCTTTTGGAAAATCAGCAAATACCCAATTACTGGAACTGTGTTATTTAGCTACTATTTGATTACGAGGAACATTAATTGTTTGCTGCATTTATTGTTTGTTGTCTGGGTTGGGGTTTATGATAAGTAGAGTCTGACTTTACAGAAATTAAATTGCAGAAGTTATATAGAAGTTGGGAAGCTAATCCGAATGTAGCATTTATTTTATTTCAAGGTACGTGTGGTTCTGTTAGCTGCATGTTGCCAATGGTTTGGTTCTTTAACAAAATCTATTGTTCTTTTGCTTAATGCTTGAGCTAATATTAGATGAGTTGTGACCACAGAAAAGCCATCATAAATGGTGGCAATGTGTTTTGTGTTGGTGCGGATATAGTCTTTAATAAACCAAGGTTGGACATGTTTACCTTCTTCAATCAGATCCCGATTTACCACTTAATGCGAGGGCCTGCACTAATATCTTCCAGCTCTGCCTGAAATACTTATCAAGCGTTATATCTATTTGGATTCCTTTATTTAATTGCTTAGGTCTTTGGTTTGTTATGCTTTAATTGAGTTACGTAATAGGTAAAAAAATGTAGAAACTATGCTGCAAAAGTTGGGCTGATGATCATTGGACCGGAGCCTATCGAAAAGGCGTTTGTTTCGAGTATGAGCTGGTATGGATGATGGGGATGGACTCTGCTTCATATTGGTTGTGCCAAGGGTAACTTAAAACATGTGAGTTTTTGTGAGCTCAATATATAAATTTTTGTTGCTAAATGTTTGGTTTTGTAAAAACTGTAAAGCACAAGTTGAAGCCTTTAGTGTGAGCTCATTTATGGTAATGTGTCTGGGTGTAGTTAAGGGATTGAGTTGTAATCATGGGATCTCATTCAGTCCGCGTCTGTTTTGGTACATTGTGTGGTCTCAGTTCCGTTTTAGTATGAGTTCTTGAGTTATGAGTGAGTAATCCTATTTCTTATGAGTTATTTTAGTATGAAATTTTCTTTTAACATTTGTTGTCACTGCATCAACTCTATCCCCAACATGATTTCCGTTATTAAACCCGATTTTTGGTTTGTTGCTTAACTGATTTGCATGTGCTTGCGTTTGGTATTGCCTTTCAGGATTAGTTCGATTTGCTTAACTGATTCACATTTTTGTGATTTTAAGGATCTAAACATGTTGATGGTGATGTGTGTCGTTTCCAGCTCTAATTTGGAAGTCTTATAGACCTGACTACAAGGCCGATGAAGTAGCTACAGACTAAATTGAAGCTGCACAAATAGTATATAGAGATGCACCAAGGTAGACTCTTTCGTTGTAAGTTTTAGCTTTCAACTTTAGTTTTTGTAGTAGAATATCAGTATTGTTACAATGAAGATATGGTTGTTTTTTTTAAGAAACCATGTCAAAGTAGTAGCAACAGCTCTTTACCAGATTTTGCTTATCAATATGGTCTTCATATCCCTCCGATCTGTATTTTACAAATTTAAGACCTTTAGTTATTGAATTGTTGTTTATAGACAAACAATGGCCATACATTTAGTTATGCATGGTAGATTATGGTCCAATCTCAATCTCGATAGTACTATATTTCAATAGAAGTATATTTTGGAGTGTTTATATTTTCCCACAACCAAATCTTTGCATGATCATATTGTTGTTTACCAAGTCTATATTTAATTGGGATTCTGAGTTTTGATTCCATGCCATTTGTTTGTAGGTGATTTTCAATTACTATTTTAATTCAATTAATAGTTTTGTGACTTTTGACTTGAATTACTATGGATAGTTAAACCAAGATTCTTATCTTGGTTTCTATTTCAGATTAGGTCAAAGTTTGGTGATGTATCAAAGTTCTACAATCAGGTTAGTGATGTGAAAGTTAGATTTGAGTGGCTCCATTGCGTATGATCTGATTGTAAGGGAGTTGACTTCCATATATGATTTGATTTTATATAAAAGATCATAGGAGTTGACTGAGAATTTAAGTTTATGATATCTCTTATTATGAATTGGTGGTTGTTTCAGTTGAAGGTTTGCAAGGGTTTATCAGCTTATGAACTGCTCGCATCGACACATTGGAGAGGTGTAGAAACTGTAGATATTGCTTATTCTTCCTCTTAAAGCAGTATGTTTTGGGTATGTATAAATTTGAATATATGATGTGTAATTTACTTTCATTCTAAGAGTAGTGTAGATGCATTAATTTTAGTGTGGGGATAGATATAAAGAACATAATTCAAATTGCAAGGTGGTATAAAGAAACTATATATGTACCTGGTGTAGATAGAGGTTCATCATAGACCTTCGTCACCAGAATTTTGTTGTCATTATTTTGTCAAATTTGAATTATATTGTCTATGATTTGTGATCATTTCCACAAATGAATTTTTCATATTCCCTTTAACATTGAATTCTACTTTCATCATTGTTCTCTCCCTTATTCTTAATTTTCTTGCTTACTTTATTTAATTTTATGGGTTATAGATAGATTTTATTTCCTCCCAGGTTTTGTGATTGCTGGATACAACCTTTATTTTTCTAGGTTTTTTCTGCATGATTACTTGAAACACCAAGTCTCAACACTTATTCTGAAGTCAGTGATAACTAATTAGTTTTGTTCTCCATGTTATGGTTTACTATAGTTTTCATTGTTCATGATTTTTGTAGGATCACTGACTATGATCATTGTATATTGGTTTTGATGGATTTTGATTCATTGGGAATTTAGTTTTATCATTTGTATAGGATCTTGGCCATTTAGCTTACTTAAATGTTCTTCTTCTGATTTCAAACAGCAAGTGCTTCTAATGATTTCAAACAGTTAGTACTCTTTTGGATGCAGTTTTCTGCTTTGTAACTTTTCTTATTCAATGACCAGAGACTCGGTATACGTAGAGAACTCAAATGAAATTATAGATTAGATAATTTAATTTTTTATTCATATTCTCTTTAGTACAATTTTTTCATATTATAGATTATAAATAAGAGAATTTAGTTTCTTATTCATATTGTATTAAATACGAACTTTTCATATTATGTTTATGAGATTTATAACGCAATCTAAGAACTTTCATCTCATTTTTATATCTACATTTCAGTACTAATATTTGTCGAATGAAACAGTTGTGATAATACCGTCCCAACGGGGCGGGCATCCACCTAGTAATTCTTCATTTTGGAATTTGGATAATGGATAGGATTGTGGTGTAGATATTTTCCAACATGGTCTAGTGTGGCATACTAGATAAGAGAATGGTGTGTGACATTTCGTTCTCTTTTCTTTGTTTCCTTTTTTATGTTTCTTATTGGATTTTTGGTTTCCTCAGAGGAGTTTTAAAGATTAGTAAGAGTACAAGGGGGAACCAAATCTAATGAAATGCAAACCTGTATTATCTGTATGTGGGCATCTTGCATATAAGTCATATAACTATGTATCATTAGGTTCATGATGTCTGCTAGTGCTTAGTTATGGGTGTGGAATTTATATTTGAGGAATTTTTCTCGAAAATCGTCGAATAAGAAGTCTTATTTCTGTTTTGCGTGCAGCGGTGTCCAAAATAAAACTTTTTATTACTATTCATTATTATTTAAAATTATATATTTTTTAAATCTTAATAATATTTTTATCTAATAACTAGCCGACGTGTGTCATTCTCAATCAAATAATTGAATTGGAAGCGAATTTTCGATTAATTTTTGACTAGTAATTTAGTGACATGTGTATTTGTTGACGGAATTATTGATGCAGATTTCCGGTAAGATTACAAACCAATGAGAATGTGACACTTGTCATGTCCACTTGTCGGTGTCGGCAAAATTATTGATGAAGATATTCGGTAGGATTTTCGACCAATTAGTTTGCGACACGTGGATATGGCACAGTTTCGTTATCGTCTAAATTATTGATGAAGATTTTCGGTAAGATTTCCAACAAATCAAGCTGTGACACGTGTCGTTATCTTAAAACATCTAGTAATTCAAAATGGCTATAAAAGCATCATCTACGGCTCCCTGAATACTCACACCAACTACAAATCACTTGTAGTTCTACTCGTAAACAAACTTCTCCAAACACTTATTCACATTCCGGTTTCATCAAGATGAATCCTATGGGTTTGAACAATTTTTTCAATAGTAGGCGATAGCAACACCAGCAAAATGCCCAACTTGCCAATGCATTCATAACCGACGTGGTCTCGGTGGATGCAACATTTGATGATGAACCACCACGCAGCCGTGCAAATCAACACTAAAACGACAATAAGAGATGCACAATTGTACATCTTCTGAAAAGAAGTCAATTGGTAGCCATTTTTTGTAAAAAAATCAAAGGATTGAGAGGAGAGATGGAGGGAGGGAGATAATCAATTTGTTATGCATAAATTGGTGTGAGAAATGAATGAAATGAAAGTAGTATTTATAGAAAAATAGTGGGGGTCATTTATAGTTTTTTGAGATTTTTTTGTAATTTTTTGGGTTTTTTTTTGTAATTATTAAATTTTTGGCCGAAGTAGCCGTTTCATTTGAATGAGGGTCGTCAAATCGGTTTTTCATTTCAAAATGGACGGCCCAGATTCAAAGATCCGTTGATGGATCCGTTGCTGACATCCTAGCCATGTGTCACGCTGTGATTGGTTCAGTTATTTTTTTTTACAAAATTACCGACACGTGTAATACGGCACGTGTAATACACGTGCCGGGGTGGAAAAAAATTACAGTCCCCCCTGGCATCACCCACATGCATGGGAACCACCGAGGAGGACGTTTTCTTGCTCGATCGATTGCAGGACGCCGGCAAGGATGTTCCTTCGGTCAACGCCCGGTTGCAGCACCAATTCATCACCGCTGCACGAAAAATCGACGTCGAACGTCCTATTTCAGCGAACCCCCGGAGAGAATGTCCTGAAATCCCTTCAGCGCTACACTCTAACATCTTTGAAGTTAAGACCAACTGCCAAAGTGTGGTGAAACTTTAGGAAATTATCACAAAACTAGTTTCAAGTAAGTTTACGATTCCATTTAGCTTTAGTAAAGAAAAGCTTAGTTGACTCGCATAAATAACGAAACGCATCATATCAAACTGAATTTTACTAAATTCATAGTTCAAGAGTCCCATAATTTACGTTTTTCGTATATAACTTACATGCCTCATGATTAAAATTATGAGCTTTCCTATTTTCTTAGACATTGGTGGTGAGATTTCAATTAGTTCATTTACTTGTCTACCAACCACAAAGTCCACGAAGAAAATATGATGTGATTTTGATGCGAATGTATGTCCTAGAAGGAACAGTGAGCAGTCCAACTGAAAGATGCCATCTATCCATAGGGGGCCAATGGTACCATTAAACAAGATTAAGGTCATATTTTAGAGCCACTGGTGGTGCTGGTGGGTGGTCAATATTATTATCATAAGTATCCAAACACCTAAAAGGTCCCCCTTTTACCCAGTCACACACAAACAACACCACATGCATGTTTACTTCCGCACTCACCAAGGAACTCCTTATATAATTATAGCAACCTTAAGATAGATATTAAGGATATAACAATTGATAATATTTTGTTAATAGATGTATATTAGGGAAAGTTTTTATGAGAATCAGGTTCACTATCAAAAATTTTAAAAATAACAAGAATTAACGACCGTTTTTGTGATCTATATGATGAGTTACCCAATTTTCGACTAATCGAACAAACTTATTCAAATGAGAAAGTGAGAAACACTCGCCAAAAAAAAGAAGAAATGGGTAATTGAACCATTTTGGAAGGTGCACCTCCCACTCCACCCTCCTTTCTTTCCACGTGGCACCATCCTAACCATTCCCTCAACCATTTTGCCTCACTCATACCACTAACATAAATATCTCCAAATATCTCCCCAGCGGGACCTGCCACCACGCCACCTGTCTCCACCGAAAAATCTCAGAAAAAAGAGAGAAAAAAAGGGCCACCAAATATAGATGAACCCTATGACGCCGTGCCTTTTGATCATACTCTTCTTCTGTGGCCTTCCTGCTAGATTGGGATGATGACGTGCCTGCCGCGCAACATATTTTACCAATTTAGTTCAGATATTTCATACCGTTGGATCGCCTCCGACCTAGATCTCATCACCGTCGGATTCGCAGCAAAAGATTTCTTCAGTTATTTCTGGAAGAAAACAGTTCTATACTTGGTTTGAGCTAAAGAATGAGTCTTTACAAGTTTTAGACTTGGAACAAAAACACAGAGAGGGATAGCAAGGGCCCTGTTTTTATTAATCTTTGAGTACAAATTTTGAGGGGGTGAAAATGGGTGAGGTTGTGTTGAGCAGTAGTACAGAGAGTGAGTTGGAGAAGAAGAAGCAGAGAAGTAGTACAGAGATGAAGAACAACAAGCAGGGTGGTGGTGAGTCATCAAGTGGAGTTGTGATGAGGTGGGAGAAGCTATTGCCTGGAATGAACATGAGGGTGTTGTTAGTTGAGGCTGATGACTCAACTAGGCATATCATAGCTGCTTTGCTTAAAAAATGTAGCTACAGAGGTGAGTTGGGTTTGTTGAGTTTGGGTTAAAGTTTTGATTTTTATGGTACTCTTGGTTTGATAATCAAATTGGGTTTTGTGTTTTTTTTGGCAATCTTTGTTGGTTTTGTGATGAGTTAGATCCTGTATTTCTTCTCTTTTTTCTTTCTTTGCCTGACTTTTTTGGGTAAAAGGAGAAAAGGGTTGAGATTTATGTGCCGATGATGATGATGATGATGATGATGATGATGAGGTTGGGAATTGAATTCAACATGAAGTTGAAGTGGTTCTGTGATTGTTTTGTATTGGTTATAGTAATATAGGCCAAGAACAGAACTTGATCTAATCTCTGTAAGATCAGCTAAATACTGTTTGCCTGTTTTATAATCTTGCTAATTATCATTCATACTAAAGAGGATTAGAGGATGGTAAGTATTTTTTAAGTCAACCATGTCCAGGATTAGGAATAGTTGTTTTAGCTGTAAGGCAGTGCTTAGAAGCTGAGAGTTTCTATGTATGTTAGCTCTTTAGAGAGAGATTTTAACATTAGAGTATCAGAGTTTAAGGATTAAAATAGTTACAGACAGCTAGCTAACTATACTAGCTAGGAATGATTAAGGTGGTTTGTTTCTAGGGACAAAGGGATGCTTTGTTTGATGAGGTTTTATTTATAGTGAAAACTTGAGATATGAGGAGAACTCTTAGATGCCCTTGGAGTTAGAGGGATTCTCATGTTGTGACTTGTAGTATTATCTCTCATGTAGATCATGTGAATAACTAGGCCGTGACATAATTCATTGAAGTTAACTTAAAATCTTGTGTTTGTTTATGCAGTTGCTGCTGTGCCTGATGGCTTAAGGGCATGGGAGATATTGAAGGGAAGGCCCCGTAAGATAGACCTCGTACTGATGGAAGTAGATCTGCCATCGATATCTGGATTTGCTTTGCTTACTCTAATCATGGAGCATGAGATCTGCAAGAACATTCCTGTTATAAGTATGTTCAGTACGAGGACTCTTAGTGATTGACATATGATTTGTTCGATTCCACTGTGGTGGTTTTTAGTGAAATTAATCTGACCTTGTTTTGTGATGTTGCAGTGATGTCCTCTCAGGATTCAATTAACACGGTTTACAAGTGTATGACGAGAGGTGTTTCTGACTATCTTGTTAAGCCAATTAGGAAGAATGAGCTGAGAAATCTATGGCAGCATGTTTGGAGAAAACAATCTGTATGCCTACTCACTTTCTTCGATTTTTCTTTTTCTTCTAGTTCAGTTTTATATTCGTATGTCTGCTTAATCGAAAATAATTATTTTCTTTTTTGTTTTCTATATCAGTTAGCCAGAAATATGCCCCAAGATGAGAGTGTTGGACAACAAAAGATTGAAGGCACGTCTGAGAATGATGCTGCAAGCGATCATTCCAGTGGCTATGCGGCATGCACTCCGAGGAATAAGGAAAATTTAGAAAAGGGGACTGATTCTCAGGTGTGTGTTTCACTATCCTGGATATAATAACACCAGTCAATATCTTATGTAAAGCAATGCTCTACTTTGTCCTTCATAGTGATCAGGGTAGTTTTCCAGTGACTACTTATTCAGAAGTTTCAGATAGATTGATGTAATGACTCTGAGCTTTCTCTTTCTTGTAGAGCTCTTGTACAAAGCCAGATTTTGAAGCTGAGAGTGCCCCTGTGGATATGCAGGAATTCTCGCAGCAGAGACAGGCCAACATTTTTCTGGATGACATAAGCATGCAGAAAGATGAAGGACACAACAATTCTGCTGTAAAGCTGCGTGAAAATGAAGCTAGAGGTAAAATCTTTACATTTCAATTCAGCTGCTCCTTGTCTGTTCAGTTTGGTAAAACAATTTGCTAACATTTGTCGATGCATCATTCAAAATAGGACCAGCAGTGAATGCCTATGAGGAGGACTTAGCAGCTCCACTTTGTGAGGGTGCCAAGCCCGGAAGTCCTAGGAGGGATGCTAATATCGATAGTGAGGCATGTGATGATAATGATCTCCTTGTCAACTCGTCGAGAAATGCCACCGACTTCTTTGGAGTAACCAGTAGTTATCCAAGTAGCAACCAGAAAAACTCTTCTTCTAGTAATAGACCTAGCACATATGATTCTTCTCCGCAGTTAGATCTTTCTTTGAGAAGATCAGATTCCAGTTGCTTTGAGACTCAAGTTACTGAGAAAAGGCACACTCTTGGCCACTCTAATGCCTCAGCCTTTTCGAGGTGAGAATCCTTTTCTTTTCGTGCTAATAAATTGTGTAATATGTGAAGTCCTTAGATGATTTAAAGACTGCACTGAGTGCACTCTCACTTGATTCCTAATCAACTATTCTCCTACAGATATATCAACAGACCAATGCAGCTCCAGAATTCATTGACTGGTATTCACGATCAACAAAAGGCATATGAAACAACATCTGAGAAGCCTGCATCCCCTGGCAATATGGATTGTGATACTCCTCCTGGTGCCAGTTCAAGTATTCCAAGGAGTGTCATCACTCTAGCTACTGGTCAGTCTAACCAGTCTGAAATCGGAACGCCATGCCCTCAGCAGAGATTATTTCCTCTTCCTGTTCCTGCTAAACGTGTAAGGTTTAACAATATGTGCAATGGCTATGGTACTGTAGGGCCTCCAACATTTTGCACACAGTCTAGTCCATCACCAATGCCAGGTTCAGCTGCGCAGCACGATCCCTCATTTCTAATGAGTACATTTTATCAGACCAATCTTCAAAACTATAAACCAGAGCATGTTGTCTATGACGCAGCATATCATAATTCTAAGGCGGCCATGGAACAAAATATGCAGCAGCAAGATCAAAGATGTGATGAGGGTCAAGGGCATATGTCTTCAAAGAATGACCAGAGTGCAACTAGTAGTTTTTGCAATGGCAATGCAAATCATATTAATAGCAGCTTTTGCAATGGCAATTCAAGTCATGATATTAGAAATAATAGCATGGGGTATGGAAGTGCTTGTGGAAGTAACATTGTTGATCAGATGGCTATGTTTTGGCCTGCTTCAGAGAGCAAGCATGAAGACAGTTTCTTTAATCAGAGTGGAAATTATCGATCCATCCAAAGAGAAGCTGCGCTAAACAAGTTCAGGTTGAAGAGGAAAGATAGATGCTACAAGAAGAAGGTACATCATTATCTTTGTCTTACTTTAACCCTGTTAATTGCTGTAAACTAGGCTATAGGTCTAACGTGATTTTCTTGCACAGGTTCGTTACGAGAGCAGAAAGAAGCTCGCAGAGGAGCGTCCACGAATAAAAGGACAATTTGTTCGTCAAGCGCTTAATGATCCTTCACCTACGGAAGCTGATGGCAATGCATATGATCGTTGAGTAGAGGTTTCTGCTATAGCTTAAGTTGGGCCAACTTCATTTTCTTGATGCCTAGAGAGAAAGATGCATGAAGATACTTTCTGACACCACTTCCTACTCATCTCGATTTTGGATATATAGTAACCGATGGTACCACGTATAACCCTTGTAAAAATAGGGCTTGTAAGTTTTTTGTATCCTCCTTAGGGCTGCCTTAGTCATTCTTTCCCTCTCTCTTACAAAATAGGTTTGTTCATTCTGACTTGCATTATGTACAAAACTTCATTTGTTACTTATTTGATGATCTTCTTGTTACTAACTACTCGAGGGTTTTGTAATTTATGAGTCAAGGAGAAAATATTTTTGTTTCAAAATGAATACCAGTACAGATGATCTTGTTACTATCAGTTGCGGTGAAAGGAAAACGACTTGTTCTTCAGTGCACCTCCAAATCATGAACATCGTTTTCTGGTAGCAAGTAGATACGTCTTTTCCTTGGCTACAACCTATATATGTTGCTGCACTATTGTCCAAGCAAAGATTTGTCAGTCATCTAAATGATGGTGGCCCTTTTCTCCACTAATTGAGGCAGGTAATTTCGCATAAAGGCTACACCAAATTCAAAAGCTTAAAAGAGTGAGTATTGTTTACAGCAACTACTCAAGGCACGATGTATCTGCCTTTTTGTTTCTCTGGCACGAAATGGCTTAGCTAATTCACCTCCACTGCAACTCTGCAAGTAATGCCGTGCTCAAATTGTTTAAGAGTTGTAGCATAGGAGGTGAAGTATTGCAATGGAGCAACCTTATACTTTTCTATGAAATTTGGTACTAATCGTATAACGAAAATGTTGATCTAGTCAGTTTACTTTCCACGAGATTTGTACAATCATATGACCATGCCTCATAAGAAGAACACTTCTTGAATCACTCAGAATTGAAATTAATAGTCTTTTCCGAACTAGAGAACATATGAAGGCTTCTCTATATTAAGAACCCCTATAATGAGAACTTCTTGAAGCCTTTCAAATGCACCTATCATAGTTGTATGACTGTAATAGGTACAATCCTAGTGCACTACTGATATGTCTTCTCAGTAGACCAGTGCTTTAACATACTAAGCAACTCAGGGAGGGGATGAAGGTGACCCTTTGGGAACATCTGAGCATGCTTATCTTTAAAACAATCAATGAAAGTCATAAAGGGGTCTGTTTTTTGGTCCCAGATATAGAAGAGAAGAAGAAGAATTAGCTAGCAAAAACTTTAAGGGTTTAATAATTAGAGAACGTGTTCATGAAAGCAGAAAAGAAACACTTGCTCTCAAATTCAAAGCTTGTTAAGGCTGGAAGTCATGTATAATATTCCCTTCAAGATTCCAGCATGAAGGTCCCTAATAAACAACCAAGTCCTTATACAAAACAAAACAATGGTAATCAGATCCAATGTCAGTGACCAGTTTCGAGTCAAGTAATCGCATCAGATGGCGGATACAAGGTCATCAGCTACCAGTCTTTTACACAGTACCCTTTTCTTAACTTGAAAGCAATTGCAGCTGCATGCATATACAAGACATAGTGAAACCAGAAAATGGATGATTGGTAATGTTTCCCAGTGGTTTCCAAAAGCCTGTTTAATAGATTCTCCATACTGGACAAGATAAAAAAAAAAGACCAGAAGTACTTCAAAGCTCCCAATTTCAACAGTGTCTCCCTAAGCAAGCTTGCACCGCTAGTTAATCATATCTTAAGTCCCTAAATCCGCTTTTTCTCATTGTATTGTCTAGAGCAAGTAGCGCATGATTAAACTGAGATTAATTAGGGCTTCCACTAGGGCTATTTAGAAACCATTTCTCACTTATGTTCAATCAAGATGAAAAAAGGCTATTTATTGGCTTACACCATCTCTTATTGCTCTTTTAAAAGCCTTCACTTTCCTCTCAATTATTCCAAAAGTGTATCCATTCTCTCTGATTCAGGCTAAGATAGATATCCCCTGTATCCTATGCTTTTGACATGGTGCTGGCCTATAATCTAAACTATGTTGCAAAGCCACAATAGTGAGATGTTAGAACCGTACACAAACAAAAAACCACTAGATCTTTTGAACTGCTTTTGTATAAGCACAGAACATGTATATTCATGAATCACGATGCATGATAGAGATTATGAGATACTATATCTGTCTTAAGTCTTAACATTGCTCAACTTTATACCACACACACACACATATATTCAAGGATATACTATCTAATTTCTGTCATATATTATGAGAATTATTCTAAAGAGGTCCAAAACAAGCAGAAAAATACATGAACATGTAAGGGTTTTGTATTCTTGCATACAGAAACTTTATATCCGTATATGCACCATCTATGTTCTCAGGTCCCAAAAGTATAGCAGTATAGCTGTAGTCAGAGAAGTTAATATTGTAAGTAAATCTAAAGTGATAAAGCCTTTTACTCAAGTAGCTTAACTTTTCTGCTTCGTTTTCATGTCCTTGCTAACTCTAATTTAATCAAGCATGCATGTAATGCAATTGGACTTTTGCTTTTGCAAGTCAGTAATTACAATATAACAGTTCAATTTCCTTTTAGGAAAAGGCTAAGCTCGTCTCACACCAAGATGAATTATGGACCATGGTCAACATTAACAGGTAGTAGTAGCATGATCTAATGGTGGATACACGTGCATCAAATACCTAACAAACTCAATCAAACCACTCGAAATCAAAGGCGTTTTCCAGAAGTTCACACAGCACAAGCAAATATCAAGTAGAAGAAGCTGCCAGTCAAAAGTAACGAGGAGAAGAGAGCAGAATTATTGCTGCTTTCAGCTTCAGCTGCCTTTATATATTTAACTCCATCACCTCCCCTCCCCTTATTACATAGCCCTCTAAACCTACTCTCATCTCTCTCTGACCTGACTTTAGAGTTCTATCACCTCTCTTCCTATAGCAAATGTCTCAAGCCCTTACGAAATCTCCTAAACACTGCGGCGATAAGCAAGGACTGAAACTTAACAAGCTCTCCAGGAAGCTATTCTACATATTCTCCACACTTTTCACAACATTCCTCTCTTTAATATTACTTGTTTGGCTTATTCTACATCCCACCAAACCTCAGTTTTCTCTCAAGGAAGCCGATATCTACCAGCTCAACCTCTCAGGAACCGATCAGCTCCTCAATTCCTCTGTCCAACTCACCCTGCTCTCCAAGAACCCCAATCAGAAAGTTGGCATTTACTACGAGGAGCTTCAAGTCTATGCTCAATACAAGGGCCAACAGATCACGGTATACACATCTCTGCCTCCTTTCTACCAAGGACATGAAGACAGCAACGTCTTGACAGCTTCTTTGATCGGAAATGGTCTGCCAGTGGCTCCCTCGTTCGGTTATGAAGTTGGTCGTGATCAGACGGCTGGGAGAATGGTTATGAATCTCAAAGTGCTCGGACGGCTAAGGTGGAAGGTAGGGACTTGGGTGTCTGGGAAATACAGAGTGAACGTGGACTGTGTTGCTGTTATGGCTTTCAACCCTTCTCTCTCTACTGGTCCAGTTACTACTCGGCAAGGGACTCAGTGTTCGACCACTGTCTAAGCCGATTACAACTACTACTGACAGAATCACAAGATCACTAGCTTCCTTTATTGTCTAGATTAAGTTTTTTGTTGGTCATAGTTTGATTGCTTGATTAAGTTATGCTATGCTGAATGAGAATTATAGGACTGCAAGTAATGATCATGTACATATGTGAGAAGGAAAAGCTTGTTTGTATTGTAGAATCTGATGTTCTAAGTTCTAGCAATAGAAACTAATTGAAGATAAGCTATGGTGTTTGTTCATGATCTCAGAGATTGAAGAAGATGAGAGGAAGAGGATTGTGTGTGTAATGCGTTCATCACCTTTTCCTAGTATGTTTGTTGTAGTTTTGTGGGCAATAGGAGAAAAGGAAGAGGATAAATTGACGTAAAAGAGGCAATGATGGGTGAGATACCAACCAGAAAAAAAATAAATGAGAAAAAAGAAAAAGGAGGGAAATCCAATATTTTCTTCACCAAGGAATCTACAAATTTACAGTTCAATCCCTCGCCACCTATAATGACTTGTTGGTGCATGGACCTCTTGCCTTTTGTCTACAAGCAAAGAAAGATGGCAGAACAAAATGAATCTTTCTTATCTAGTTATACATACATTATACACCAACAGACCAACCTAACACTCGAATATACTGGGGAATGTTACTGATTCTGGGAAGATGATAGATCCAGGTCATCGCAGAAAGCACAGAACACTGTTCTGAGAGCTACAGGGATTCTTCAGCAGAAAAGAAGCTTTGAAAAGATATATATGACTACAATATGCATTTCATCTTTTAATGCCTACAGTTTGATTAACTTTACATCAACCTTTTCGGTTACTTTGATTAGCAAAATCTATCATTAAAGTGGTAGATGAAAGAGACACTAGCCATTAGAGAATAGTTGGTTAGTAATTAACTACCATCTTGTGTAAACAGTATAGAACTTCAACATTTATGATTGTGACAAAACAAAAAATACTTTCCCCACATCTTGAAGGAAAGGATGAAAATAAATCTTGAGGAAAAATACAAGTCCCACGACACAAATTTTAAAAGTAAAACTACTTTCTGAAGATCCAAAAGATAGCTAGCGTCTCCTACCTGTTATGGTGATCTGTCCCCACAAAATGGGCTCTGAGTAGCTGAAAGAACCATACAAACTTCAGGACACTTGTGCTTTTGGAAACGCAGTTTAAAACTTGAGAGGGGTAATTCTAGGCACACCTGCACCTTTTTCTCAGGGACGATTCTTGGCTTGCCCAGCCTACCAACAGCCAATAAGAGCCTTACAGCTGTCCCTTTTTGCCATTTTAATTCTGCAAATGTTCCCTTGCTGACATTTGGTGTGAAACAATTTAAGCACACATCTTGCCTCAGTCGTCGACTCGTCTTCTTCCATTTCATGGCCGACGAGTTCGACCCGGCTAGCCCCCGAGTCTTGACCCGACTCGTCCGACCCACCATCCTTCCAACAATTTCAAGGTCTCAGACAAACCATTCGTTAAGTACACGTCAAGAACTTGAAAAATTAACTTGAGCAACATGGATTTTTACAGAAGAAAACCATATCAAACACTTGCTTTTAAGTCGATGACATGTCAAGCATTGCATAGAAAACACTTTACTTGGGTGAGATCGACATCTGAAAGGGCACGGACGAACAAATCTATAGTCGAGACAACAAGAATCATGAAGCAGTGAAGATAAACGATTCAAAGACCTTCAAGACATAAATGAGCACCCGAATTAGAAGGTTCAAGAAATTGGTTTTACTAATTTACTGAATACAAATGATGCCTATGTGCCTATGAAACTCACTACTCATAAGTCATAAAGATGCTGAATTGTATATAATTCCATGGTTAGATCAATTTCGCTACAGCAATTAGGGTAGCATAAATGTAGTCGAACATGGACAGATCACATTGCCCACGGCTAATCTGTTAATTTTGATGTTCTTCAATTCATAATTCACTTCTGTTTATGCAACTCACAATCACAATCCACAAAGTCTCACACCAACATAGAACAAAGTTTCAAAATTTTATTACTCAATCAAAAACACTACATCCCTCTCAACTAAAATATAGTTCATAATACATACATTGTTCAAAAACTGAGCTTCGCTAATTAGATAGCGAATCAAGACTGACCCATTTCCAGAAATGCTTCTTCACAGACACAGCAGCCTCACTCGCCACACGCGCCTCCTCCCCTGACTCGGCATCATACTCATGCTCCTCCTCCGTAATAAACTCCTCCTCCTCCGGCAACCCCTCCACCGTCGCCTCCACCGTATGCAGCTCATAACACGCCGGCAATCCCGGATACGACGCCGAGCTTCTCTCCTCCACCTCCTTCCTATACGACCCGGGCACAATCTCGACCCGACCCGACCCGAGCTCCTCCTTCACGGCCCGGTTCGCCGCGGAAATCGGATCCTCGTGGGGCTTCATCTTCTCCGACAGCGGCCTCCCCCGGGTCCGGAGGCTTCCGTCGGACAATAGCTGCTGGCTCTCGATCAGGACTTTGGTTCGGGTCGGGTCGACGACTTTAACCGTGACGACGTGGACGGTCCGGATAGGCGGAGACGAGTCCAGTAGCGAGCTTTCGCCTTCGGCGAGCTCGAGCCAGAGGTTGTGGACGTTTTTGGTCCCCGGTTTCACGCCCCAGGAAGCGAGCGAGTCGGATCGGAGCCGAGGGCGGAGCCAATCGGATAGACTCTGAGGGGTGGCGAAGCGGCGGTGGAGGGACATCGTGGGGATTTTGACGAATCGGCGAGGGTAGAATGGGAAAAAGGGAAAGATTGGCGCTTTGGGGATGGTGATGATTTTGGCGGGGAAGAGGAAGAGATCGATGTTGTCGTTAACGTGGCGGGTTGTGATTGGATGTTGCGGTGGAGGTGGCATGTTCAACTATTATTGTCAACGGCGGCGACGGCCATAGTATGTGAATTTTTGAAGAGAAGGAGAAGAAGAAGAAGATTTGAGGTTGAAAATATTGGTAGACCGTGGATCACATAAACTAGTTTTTGATTTATATTTCTTTCTTAGGCCCTCAAGTTATTTGGGTTCTAATAGTTTTAATACTAATATTGGGTTCAAAGACAAGATAATACAAATCTTCGGTACAGTCCAAGTTTATTTTCTTTTTCATTATTTCTCGAGTTTTTTTCGATTACAAAGAATTAGGATAGATAACTACGATAATTGACTTAACGAAAACATCAGGTCTCACCACGGAAAACTTCTAAGATATAGAAACAGGCAAACAGCCTCTCTCTTTTTTTCTTTTCTTTTTTCATTGTTTCTTACGTTTTTTTTTATTACGTAAATAATTACGATAAATGGTTTAGTGAAAACATCAAATTTCACTACGAAAAACTTGTAAGATATAGAAACAGCCTTAAAAACGACGTATTCAGTCATTCATCTATTTGATTACAGTTCTGGCAGTTCTAGCTTCTTGGTAAAAACTATGAAACAAGCTCAAATGAATGGTTTGAGCCTTTGAGGTTCGTCTCAACTTTATAACGAGGCATGTACAGACTACAGACTAACGTATTTGTTCATATGGTTTCAGTGGCTACTTCATATTCCCACGTACATCACAGTACTTTACTAGGAAGAATTCAAATTCCCACAGGAACTAGGAAGCATCTGTATTCATGTCTGAAGCTTCCACGCCTCAACGTTCTTACCAATTTGACTATAGAGATGGAATGCGCATATATAATGCAAAAAGTTCATCTCATGCTTACCAATTTGCATAAACTGAAAACCTCCTCAATTCAGCAAGACATGAATTACTGTTTCAGTTATTCATCCATATTTCCAATCATCAGATATTGCAGTAAGGGTTATATAAGCAGTCTCATTCATTGATTAGAAAACTAATAAGCAGTTCCAAATACAACAGGCAATAAATGAAGCAGCCACAGACTTGATATTAGTCACTAAACAAGAATCAAGAATCACAAATTCAATAATTTCACACAAAGGTAACCAAAGATCAAACTACTTCCAGCTATAATAGCACTACTGCAGTATGCACGTCAGATAAAATATCATCAACAAAGCTATATCAGGCAGCCTGCATCGACAGAACTTGAGAATCTTTAGAAACGAGAATAGAGAGGTGAAAATAACGACGCATATATAGGATTGTTAAATAATCATACCACAATTGGGGTCAGAAATCCATAGCTCCTCAATGTTGAAAGGTTTCCTGGTCTTCATAGCTTTTGGTTCCGGATTTACAATGAGAGGGCAGTGCATGGATCCGCGACAAGCAACTCAAGGCTCTCTTCAAAAAAGTGAACAGAACAATCCTTACCACCAGAAATTCCAAGATGTCTCAAGTGTTTACTCACAACATCAAGTGAAACCAACTCACGGGTATCCTTGAGGACCAACAACACTTCACCACTCCTTCTAAAACACAATGCCTTGGGCAAACTTCTCTTGGGACCCTGTCGACCGTGAACCATCACCTTTGTCCACGAATTCTCAACACCAAATTCTTTCATCACCCAAACATCAAGAGCCTTTTCCCTAAAAAGCGTCACTAACAGGGCAATGGACTTCCCATCTCCAGAATAAGACAGCCTCGCTTCCTGTATCTGCTCATCTCTGAGGTCTTCGGGCACCCCCATCTCCCCAAATGACTCACTCGCCACATCAAAAGTCAGCACAGAGTAATTACTGTAATTTACACCATTTTTATACTGAACAAGCCAGAGAAGCACCCCGTTAACGCGAGCCTGGCCCATAGATTCAGGAGTCACAGCTACAGATTTAAGAAGCTCGGAATGAAGCTCCCCCCAATAACCCTTGGCTAGTGAATAAACCTGAGCTGGAGTGTCCCAATCTGTGGTGAGTCTAACAACCTTATAGTCCTTACTGACATCATCATAACCAAGAGCACAAATCAACAACCTATAACTTGGCACAAGGAGGGTCAAGTACTTACTTATACTAGGGTTCCATACATATAACTTGCCCAAGTAATCATCACCAAGCAAAACCAGCCCATTACAAGTATCGTGGACACGAAGATGTAGATGTGTCACAGCTCCGGGGAACTCAAGCTTGCGATAAGGACTAAAATCATTGATATCATGGCACAGAGAGAAAAGATCACCCTGATACTTCACGGCGTCGCTCTCATCGCATAAAACAGTGTGGACCAGACTCAGGTGGGTGGCATTTTGGTCATTGGAGTTGTTGCGATTGCGAGTGAGGTGAGCTCTGATAAAGCTCGGGTCTTTGATGGTGGACATCCAAGACTTGCAGACAGAGGTGAATCTGATGAGGGATTTGACAGGGAGTCTGACTAGGATATTAGGAATCAGTTCTTCAGGTAAAGTGTTATCAGTTATACACTTTGGGCTTTTCGCAGTTTTTGATGAACAACTAGCAGACACCACCCGCTTCTCAGATACTTGGGGAATTTCAACTGGGACTTGACCTGATTGCTCTCCATTTTCCTCCATTTTGGCTACAGACACCTAAAACCCCAAAACCACTAACACAGTAAATTTCCCAACCAAAAAGTTCTAATTTCACACCAAAATTGTGAATCAGCAGTGAAACTGCAACATTCCATTAAATATTAACACCTTCAAAATTCCACAAAATAACTAAAGGGTAACTCAATAGAACCACAAAATTGACAAAAAAAAAAAATACACAATACGTGAAGTATCAGTCTTTAAGTCTTTGAGCTACTTACAGCTACAAACCCAACAAAAAGATTGAAACTTTTCAACAGCCAAACCTCTGTTCTTAGAAGTGAATGAGCATCATACTTGGATCTACCACAAAATTACAGCTTCTTCGGCCAAAACCCAAAGCACCCAATTCAATCTTAATCTAAACTGCCGCCTCTATACTCCAAAGCAATAAACTTTATGATCAAAACGAGGCCAAAAGACATAATTCAAACAGACCCAGAAGCAGAAATTGCACAGAGAATTGATTACCTCAACACTGTCTCGGATCTGTGGAGTTACAATTTGTAACACAGAGAAAACACTTCAACGGCTTTGAGTGATTTTTGGAGGAGAGAAAAATTAGAGCCAAGGAAATAGGAAAGGAAATTGAAAAGTGGATAGTTGGTCATTCATAACCAGTTCAATGTCAAAAGGCTACAAGATATAGGAACCAGTAGTACAAAAGAGACAACAGGATGTGATGACACGTGTCCAGGACTGCAAAAAAGTGCATCAACCAGACAACTATCGCACTACGGGCCTCCTGGGCCAAGATAACATTTGGCCAAAAGTAGAGTACAACTAGGTAATTAGGACAGTGTCTCAACAGTTTATCTTAGTAATTAGTATGTATGACAAGTGTGGCTGTCTTTACTCTAATTGACTAGTAAATACGATTGATAACAATGGAAGAACATATTGTCCAAACATTGTCTATTCAAACACTAGATATGTTGCAACGCATGCATGATCTATCTAATCGTCTATGTCTTGCATCAAGCAATCGACACCGAACAAGTAAATCATCCTCTCCGCTCTCCATGGATCCCCGAGAAAAGTGTCCTTATTATCATTCGCCGGAGTCGGAATACCAGCCGGAAAAAGCTCAGACCTACAGAGAGGACATGTTACGTGACCCTTACCAATCCAAAGATCCAAGCACTCTCCATGAAAGACGTGAGAACAGTTCTTCAGCTCTCTCACTCCATCCGTAGCATCGATGATGTTCATGCACACAATACACATAGACTTATCGCCTTCGTCTCTAGTTAAGCTCCGGTATTGTACCACCGGGATTTGCTTCTCAATCGATTCGGTTTCGTCAAAGCGATGTAGCACCGGTGCCGGAACTTCTGGCCAATAATATGGAGCTGCTGCGATGTCCATCTCGACCGGTTGTTGATGATGAATGGTGTCCTTGCCGTCGAGTCGTTTAAACCACGAGTACATGATCATCTCCTTCATGAGTAGAAAGCTCAAAGCTAATAGGATGACCATGTTTCTGAGCTTACCATCAGATTAAGCTTCTTACTTATCACAAGAGGCACTCTATATTAGTACATGAATGATATGAAAGCACATCCGGCCACTAGCTTTAATGTTTACTTCTTCAGACGTTGAGCATGCAATACAAGTCCTTGTATAATTGAAGTTTACTCATATTTTCGGTTCCACATAATATTGAAGTCGATGTTTACTTTAGTTCTTGTTAGCTGTGTCGATCTTACGATCTTGACATGTTGTGGTCATTAAGTCAATGAACGCTACTCGACCTTCAACTATGTTGTGGTCCTATATACTGTACACTTCCTTCATGAATGTACAAATGTGTGTATCCGTGTAAGAATGCTGGCCCTGTATACTGCTTTCAATCATCTATTTATACAGAAGGTATATATAGTTCGTTACATTAATACATTATATGATCAAGTAAATTAGGAATTGAACTTAATTAACGTACGCGCAAGCTAGTTGCTAGTGTAACCATTTTCATTCTCCACCGACAAGAAAGCTATTTAGCAATACAATTCCACATGCTCTCTGCTAGCTAGCTAGCACTTAGCACATGCATGCAAATCTAGAAGCTTAGAACCAAAGTTAAACTCATTAAACTAGTTACTTACTAAAAATGGTGAGTATATATACGTTGAGCAATTTATATGTTTGAATCTTCGTAGGCGCGCGATGCTAGCTAGAAATTTAACTAATTACAATGCAAGTGCATATTATGTTAATTAAGCTAGCTAGCCCCGGAAGGATTTATCTTCACCAAACAAGTAAATCATCCTCTCTGTCCGCCATGGATCTCTATCATCAACCTTTGTTAGAGTAGTAGCCGGTCTTAATAGCTCAGATCTACACAGAGGACACGATAACTGACGACTCTGATCAATCCAAGCATCCAGACACTCTCTATGGAAAACATGCTCACAATTGCAGAGCTTTCTCACCTCATCATTACCCTCCATGCTATTCATGCAAACAATACATGACACAGTTTCCATATCCACATTATGGCTGTAGCTTCGTTTCTTCAGAACTAGGTTTCGGTATTGCATTACTGGTAGTTGGTTCTTGATCGATTCGGTGTCGATCAAGTACTCTTCTACCTCTGGAACTACTGGTACGTGAAACCAGTTGGCTGCTTCAGCTAGCTGATGATCATAATCCTCGACTGAGTACTTGAATAGCAACGTCGGGTAGTGCATGATCTTCTCGAGTAGAAGCTTGAACCATATGATCAACATGGTCACCATGCATGCTGCTTCGAACTGAAGTAGTAACGTGTGTTCGTTAAGCAATGAAGTAGTAATGTGTGTTTGTTAAGCTAGCTAAGTAGATACAAACATGCATATATAGCATACGTCTATAGCTAACTCTATGATAATAGCGATTGAATCCAGAAGGAAAAGCAGTTGAGGTGCGTGAGGTCGTACAGGCATGTACAGCAAGACTATTATATATGGTTTCAGACTTTCAGTGTTACTTTTAATTCCACGTACACACTTTCCATTTATATCCGTGATCTCGATGTGTTGGTCATGTTCGAATTTATAGGCAGGCGAGTCTGCAAGTCTGCATCAAATCAAATCAACTTCTTCTACATATATACTATGCACTGCAAGTCTGCAACTGATTTAGATCTTTAACGTAACAATTTACTTAGAATAACAGTACGACACTCGTCGGTGCTCGCACACCAACCAAAAATAATATCCTATTCAGTATATACTTAAGATTAATGCAATATAGTGCAGATAAGGATCGATCCACAAGAAAAAGTAGACTCTATACTCTAAATACAAACTAAGACGCGAAAGTCAGAAATCTGATAGACTCGACCACTGGACGAAAACGTAATTAATTAAAATACCTAGACTAAACCAAAAATCACGAAATTTATACAGGACAAACTAGACACAGTGGCGGTCAACCACACAAAAATTCAATGGAATCGGAGTTGTTTTGAATGTCGAAATAAATTATATAAACTAGACTACGAACTGAAAACAGTACAGTAAAACAAAGATTTAATCAAAGTAAAAGATCGTTAGACACTTCTCTCCACCCTAGACAATTCCAATCTACCCCAATCAATTCACATAACCTCAAATGAATGTTTCTCATGCATACGCTGTGATTAAGTCGCATACACCTTACACCCTCGTGCTTGACATGCTAAGCCGGTTGATGTACCCTAGCTCAACTTGATCTTAACTTAAGAGATATGGTACTTCTTCGATCGGTCCAAAATCAACATAAACTAAGTCATTACGATCCGTAGGATATCTGAGATAACAACAAGACTTCTAGAGCTACTATGGATGAGTGCCCTTGCATCACCTTGGAACTAATTCACACAACGTATTAGGTTGTTCATCTCTACAGAATATGCACTGATTGATCGTCACCTACACATTCAAGATAATAGATCCTAACAAATATGCAAGAAATCATATGGTGATAAAATAGTGAATAAATTCTCATCAAAAAGTTATGTAAATCACTGGGGTTCAAGATCAAAACATGTGTAGGGCTTCGATCAGCTCCTAACAAATAAAGTTTAGCTCCTTATGCTAACCATGGAAGCTAAAGAAAAATATAAAGGAGAGAAATAAATTACAACCATAAGGTGATGATGATTGAGTCTTTTCTTCCTCTGAAATTTCTCTCCTCCTCTCTTCTTCTTTTTTTCTTTTTTTCTTCTTCTCCCCTCTTCCTTGCCGTGAGCCTCCCTGCTCCTCTTTTTTTCTTCTTCAAAAACTCTCCGTACGTCTCTCCTTGTTTCAGCTAAATGTGTATATATATATATATGTGCAGCCCCCGTTTTCATTTCAACTCACGTTTCCTTCTCAATATATGTATATGTGCCGCCCCTTTTTTCAGAAAGAAAATGGACTTCTTCTTTGATTAACCCACCAACTAAGTCCATGTTGCAATAGGAAAGTGCAATTAATTCCATTTTTCTTTATTTTCTCCTCCTCATATCGAAGATCCAGACGGATCCGTCGGCGGAGACAGAGGCAAAAACCCTAGCTTCGCCCCAAGCGATATCGTAGACCTCTTTGTCGTGGGCAATCAGCTGCGTCTCCACCACGCCTTTCTCGACGTCCCAGATCGTACACGTCGTGTCGATGCTCGACGTCCCGATCCGCCGTGGCTCGATCTCGTTCCAGTCGGATGACGTCAGCGGCGCGCAGAACTCGGAGGTCTTGGAGTTGTCGAGGACCGATATCGGCTCGGTTCCGGAGTCGGTAACGGACCAAAGGCGGAGGTAGTCGCCGGAGGAGGCGAGGATGTCAGCGGAGGTAGGGTTTGGGTGGAACATGAGCTTGGTGGGAGGGTAAGGGTGGTCAAAGGAGAGAGATGGGCTGGGCTTTAGGGCTAGGGAGTCCGGGTCGAAAGTGAGGATATCAACCCGGTTGGAGAATTCCTCGAATCTCGATGAAGCTGCCGACGGCGATTCGGGTCTGGTGGCCGGTTCGGGTTCGGGTTTGGGCCATGGCGTAGAGCGGGTATGGGGATTCGTAGGTGACGGAGTTTTCGTGGCCGAGGTGGGAATCCTGTGCGGTGTTGTCCATCGGCGAAATTTGGGTGAGGAGGAGAAGATGGAGCTCTGGATTTCAGTGATGACACATGACACGACGTAGGTTTTTGAAAAGGGTGGCTGGCGGAAAACTTAGTTGAGAGAGTCAAAGGTCAAAGTGGTGGCGGGAGTGGTGTCTTTTCACACGTGATTTGACTTGGGTTGAATGAGGTTGAGGAGATACGGAAGGCCCAGTAATGCTTTAGAAGAAGGCCCAATGGGTCAGACCACTCAGACCCAAAGAAGGAACAAAGGACCTATATATGATCAAAAGAAAATTTGAGAATTGAGATTTGATAATCATTCACTAGTCTAGCTCAATACAAAGGACCTAAACTAGCACTTCTGCAGTTCAGGTTTCTTATTGGCTTCTTGTCCTGAACATTGTTCAAGGTGAAGAGGCTTGACTAAAGGGAGAGGTGTTTTGTTCTAGTGGACCCCACAAATATTTGCAAAGGAAAAAATGAGTTCACCTTGCACGCTGTGCACTGAGCCGTACCATTTATTGTGCTGGAATTTTGCTCTATGTTGTGTCCACTACAAGAAAATGAAACATTGTCGGCGAGATTCCGGCCAACAAGGCCGGCGACCGAAAAAGTCGCCGGTAATGTCTTCATTTCCGGCGACTTACTCCGTCGCCGGCAATGTGTCTTATATTAGATGCCGGGTGCGGCAGCTCGATCATTCAATCATTTTGATCGAAAAAAAATTCAGAGAAATCGAAAGAAGGAAAACGTACGCTCTGAAATCGATCATTCAGTATATTGTCAAAATTAAGGCACGCGTCGAAAACTCGATCACTCGGGAAGCTATATATATAGGTAGGTGTATATATACGTATATGTGGTATATATATATATGTGTGTGTGTTGATCAAATCCAATTTGTGAGATATATATGAAATGTTGTTGATGTACGGTCACCGAAACGAGAAAATAGCTTGTAGTTAATCTTGTGTTTGAATCAATGACTGGTATTATCGTATTGTTATCGGAGCCGGGCTTAACAGAGCCTCCTACCCAGTCAAATACGTTTTGAATTGAAAAAAGGAGAATACTATCATCGAGTACTGAATCGAATTCAGAGATTAGATCGATATATATATATATATATGCATGCATGTGTTGATTTAATTAGAGTTGAATTGAGATATCATGTCGATTATTAGTAGTGAATGTGTGTATATATATATAATTAATACGTAAAATTGTTAGAATTTTCAGGATGGACAAGAGTTGGATGAGCATTACCTGGAGCTCATGTCAACACAAGCGGTATGGACAAGTACAACAACCTGATTGCATTGCAACAGACTCCGTTGTACGACGGTTGTAGTAAGACTGTTCTTGAAAGTGTGATGGGATTGATGCAGCTCAAAATGGAGAACAAAATGTCTGTCAAAGCTGTTGATTCTTGGTTGAAGTGGACTGCTTCGCTACTGTCACCCGGTCATCGTCTTCCTACCACTCATCATAAGGTGCGACATATCCTGAAAGATCTTGGGCTTTCCTACATCAAAATCCATGCATGCAGATATGATTGTATTCTCTTCTGGGGAAAAGATCTCGAAGACCTTGAAGCCTGCCCGGTATGTTTTACAGAAAGGTATAAGTTGACTCCTGCAGGCAACAAGAAAGCTGTGAAGATACTTCGATATTTCCCGCTTATTGATAGGCTGGAGCGGTTGTTCATGTGTGCTTTCACGGCCGACGCAATGAGATGGTGGGCTGAGAGGAACTTGGCTGACGATGACACCCTTATACACCCTTCCGACGGAGAGGCTTGGAAGCACATGGTCAGGGAGTTTGATCATTTTGCAGCAGAGGTCCGAAATGTTTGGCTAGGGCTCTCATCTGACGGATTCAACCCTTTTGGCAACATGAGTCTTCAATACAGTATATGGCCAGTTATTTTGGTACCGTACAACCTTTCACCATGGATGTGCATGAAGAAGGAATACAATATGCTCACTCTGTTAATTCCGGGCCCGGGTTATCCAGGAAAGTGTCTCGATGTGTATTTGAGGCCTTTGATTGAGGAGCTTAAGTACCTGAGTGAGTGTGGCCACCCCACTTACGATAGGTTCAAAAAGGAGATGTTCCAGATGCATGCCATGCTTGTTGGCACCATCAGTGATTTTCCTACCCGCAGTATGTTGTCGGGCAACGTTACCAGGGGTTACAGGGCTTGTTCAGAGTGCAAGACGGTTGATTGTTGCAGTCCTCATTGCAGTAAAATTGTTCAGATGCGTCACCGTTGTTGGCTTCCATATGATCACCCATTTAGGCAAGATCCAGACGCGTTTGATGAGACTGTGGAAACAGGTGTGGCACCCAGGCGATGGACAGGGGAAGAAATTTTGGAAGTGTTGAATGAATATGATTTTGGCCAGCTGAGCAATCATCCTGACATAGTGACGTCAATTCCAGACAAGCCCGAAAGGTATAAGTTTTGGACACACAAGAGCATATTCTGGGAACTCCCCTACTGGCCCAGGTTGCTTATCAGACATTACCTAGATGTCATGCACATAGAGAAGAATGTGTGTGAAAGTGTGGTGGGCACAGTTCCTAACTTGGAGGGGAAAACAAAAGACATCCCTAAGGCACGTATTGATCTGAAAGCTATGGGACTGCGGAAACATTTGTGGTTACGAGATGGTAAGAGAAAAATGCCGCAAGCTCCTTATACCGTCAAGCCGAAGCATAAGCATGAAACTTTTCGGTGGCTGAGTAATGTCAGGTAAATATTCTTATATATGACTATGCAGTACGGAAATTGGTTTGCCTTTAATTTTTACCGGATTATGGTGATATGCGATAAATATAATTGTTGCCTATGGCTATATATATATATATATATATATATATATATACACATGCAGGTATCCTTATGGCTATGCAGGAAATATAAGCAGGTGTGTTAACTACCGGGACAATAAGATGTACGGATTAAAGAGTCATGACTGCCATGTACTGCTTCAACGCCTTTTCCCTATTTTCATTCGAGGGTACCTGCCCAAGGAGGTGGTGGAGCCGTTGGTGGCCTTGTCAAGATTCTTTCAGAAGTTATGCACCAGGGAAGTTAAAAAATCAGATCTCAGGGAGTCGGGTTTGTGATTTGGATGAATATGTAAAAAATGTGGAAAATTAATTAGGGTTTGTGATTTGGATGAATATGTGAAAATTAAATTTAATTAAGATGCATGATGTATATATATATATACATCGAAAATGTATATATTTTAATTTAGGTGATATAGTTGTTAATTAATCGTATAAATGAAGGTGGAAATCGGGATCGGAACGGTTTAGAACCAGAACGGTTTTAAACCGGAACCGCGCGGAACCGGAACCCTTTGGAACCGAATTGTTTGTAACCGGAACCGTTATGTTACAAACGTTTCCGGTTACAAACAGTTCCGGCTTCAAACGGTTCCGGTTCCAAATCGTTCCGGTTCCGATTTGTTATAGAACTGAAACGGTTTGGAACCGGAACCGTTTGGAATCGGAACTGTTTGTAACCTTTCCCGTTATGTTACAAACGGTTTCGGTTACAAACAGTTTCGATTACAAACAGTTTCGGTTTCTAACGGTTCCGGTTCCAAACCGTTCCGGTTCCGATTTGTTATTGAACCGAATCCATGACTATTACGGTGTCCAGGAGGTTTTGCGGCTAATTGGCTTCGGAGAGGTTCCCGAAATAGTGGAGGGAACAGTAGTCAAGCTTCCTCCTCGCCCGCAGTTAGCAACACGCCCAGTGGGCCAATGATGATTGCTCGCACGAGAGCCTTGCTAGAGGCGCGAGCTGAGGAGGAAGCTGCACGATCAAGAGCCGTGGAACCGGAAGTCGAGGCTCGAGCCTCAGTCTCTAGACGCTCAATCAGCTGACGTCCCTCCGGTGGCAGAGCCTCAGACGAGCGACAGTCAACGGGGGCATTAGAAACTCCCTCAATCCGAATGCCCCATATTCGGATGGTGCCTACTCCCATTTCATGGGAATCATCTGAGGCACATGGTGGTGCTGGCGCCTCATCGTCCAGGCCTCGTCTATCTCCGCCGTCCGGTCTCTTCCTACCCGACGAGATTCCTGTCATCCCTGAATTCGATGATAAGGGGATGCCTGTTTATGTTGAAGGACGGCCGGAGTTCCGGACCGTGGAGGAAGCGTATAACTTCCTCCCGTTCGACCCCGTGTATCTTTGTAGTGTGAGGTGCACCAACCAACAAACGGACGATGCAGGTAAATTTTATTTAACATCAGATTGATTACTTAATTATTACTTAAGACTTGCGATAGGTTCAATTAATGATATCAATTTGTTGACATTGTATTATTAGGCAATTTCGTTAATGGGACTGGAAAACGGAAAGGGGCTAGAGGCACCTGCACCGGGAAGAGACTTGAGCAGGCCACCGGCGGAAGGAAAACGCCCATAAGGGCCAATGAGGATGGCGAGGTGATCGAGGCATTCGACACCACGTGCAAATATGTCAGCATGGCCGGTGCGATCGTGCGGGACAAGGTCCCAATGCTTTGGCCAGATTGGGAATCTGTGCCTATCTACGTGAAGATGCAAGTGCATAATGCACTCAGTGTGAGTAAAATCGTATTTTCATTACGTAAATTTTACATTTATTAATTAAGTCCACTTAAATATATAATTTTACCTTTTATATATTCATATTGCAGGTGTGGTTTGACGTGGATGAAGTTCTTATTCACACGTGGGTAGAGCGTCAACTACATATGAGGTGATGTGCTTCAACTTATTTGAATATATATCGAGTTAGATTTTTGTTTATCAAGTGTTTTAATATCTCTAACTTTTTTTCCTTGTTTTAATATAGGTATAAAGAGTGGAAGAACGAGCTTTCTTCCCATTACACTGTATACAAGGAGCTAGGCCGAGGTTC
The DNA here is from genome assembly GCA_946800695.1 of Geum urbanum. Classification (NCBI taxonomy): domain Eukaryota; kingdom Viridiplantae; phylum Streptophyta; class Magnoliopsida; order Rosales; family Rosaceae; genus Geum; species Geum urbanum. The sequence continues at coordinate 40,878,349 of OX327017.1, read as the reverse complement.
TACCCCTAGCGAATTCCGGTTTAGGGAGTACGAGTGGCTGTGGCTGATAGCCCACTTCGAGCACCCCAAAGCTCGGGTATGCATCCTTAATATATCATACAAGCCTAATGTATCGTATCAGATTGAAATAGTTAGTTACTAATTTTTTTCCATATGTTTATCAAACAAGGCGATTTCGAAGACGAACTTGGCGAATAGATTGAAAAACACCAGGGTCCATCATGCAGGTTCACTCAACTACATGGGTTGGTCGACTAAGGCGCAGCAACAACAAGAAGTGAACCCCTTGGTGTATATTCATCAGAAGTTCTATCCGCAGTGCCCTGACGAAGCGGTAAGTCTTTCGCCTCTCCATGTGTTAATAATACAAATGTTTTCGATATTAATAGATTTTGTTAGTTAATACGTTGTTCATTTTCGCTTTTCATTTAGGCGAGAGTGGAGGAGGCGACCGCAGAAGTGACCATGAGTATAGCTCGGACTAACTATCATGACTGCTCCGAGGAAGAAGTCACCCAGTATGCCTCTCAGATCGATCCGCTTGATCCCCCGATAGCGGCTCAGATCATGGCAAAAGCGTGCGGGACTGGAAAGAATACCTACCATTGTAGGGGAATGGGCTCGGCGGGCGAAGGAGTATTGAAAACCACTTCACAATACTCTACCGGGTCAAGAAGTTCAACTTCTAGTCGTAACCTCGCAGCGGAGCTTCATAGGACGCAGAGTGAGTTGGAGGAGCAAAAGAGGCAGATGGCCGAGTACCAAAACATGGTCCAGCAGCAGACATAGATGCAGGCTCAGATGTACACATGGATGCGGACGATGTACGAGGCTCAGACTACCGGACAACCGTTCCCCACACCTCCCCCGGTCCCGGTCCCTCCGTTCCCTAGCTATCCACCACCACCACCGCACCAGTCAACGCCAGAGTAAGACCAAGGAAGCCACCGGAATTCAAATGAGTACATGGATTACTTCGACCCTGACCCGCAAGTTCCTCGACCCTGACCTGTAGTTGTAGTTAATTTTCATATCGTCGTTGCTATTTGTACTGTACGTTGGACATTTATGTGTACTGTTGAACTTGTATGATTGTACGGTTTATGTCTTTCAATGCAGGTTCTGGAATTGGGCCCAATCCAGAACCGCGTTTTTTTTTCAAAATTTTTCCAGACATTGCCGGCGACATGGTCCTCAGTCGCCAGCAATGTCTGAGATTCCGGCCACGGCGGCGCTGCCATTGCCTTGCGTCGCCGGTGATGTCTCGGACATTACCGGCGACGCCGTTTCCCGTCGCCGACAATGTTAACACCGGCGGGGGATTTCCGGCGACGTCATTGTCGGCGACTTGTCGCCGGTAATGACAATTCCGGCGAAAAAAATAGACAAGGCCGGCGACGGGAGGTCGCCGGTAATGTCTCCATTTCTGGTAGTGGTCTTTCCCATATATGTTTTTACAGAGCATGAACCGTTATATTGTGGTGCCATTTCTTTTGTAGTAAGATATTCATGTGTATCTAGTGGAAGAGAATATTCTATATTTGATCTTATGTTATTTTTGATATGAAATTCATATTTTGGCCTGAATAAATAATTATAATCGACAACTAATGTTACTACCCACCAAAATAATATTCTATACTTCAATATATATTTTCGGATGAAATTCACCCATGATACCTGAGACTATCCGAAAACATCAAAGTGATGCCTAAATTTGAAAATGATCAAAATGATGCTTGGAAATTCAAAACATTATCTAAGGGATGCCCGAGCCGGTTGAGTTCCCGGTCTCCGATAAAGTTACTAACGTGGTATCATGGTTTTTGAAGATTAGGGGTATTCTAGACATTTTTCCCTTAATTATATTTATTTTTTTATTTTTATCTTCTTCTTTTTTATCGCTCTCCCTTAATTCCTCAAACTCTTCCTGCCGCGTCATTGATGGAGAAGGAAGAAGACTCTGACCCCACTGAAAGAGAAGAAGAAAAAGAGAATAACGTCGTCAGACCCGAACATGACGACGAGGAAGATTAAGAAGACGACGACGAATAAGAGGAAGAGAATGTGAATGAGAAAAAGGAGAAATCGAAGCCCGTTGTTACGGAGTGAAGAAGAAGGGCTCTGGCGGCGACGACGAGGACACCAAGAAGGGCCGGCTGTGGAGTGAAGAGGATGAGATTTCCATTCTCAAGGGTATGATAGATTACAAAGCCAAGAAGGGTTTGGACCCGTCTTCGAATTTGGGCCACGAATGTCCTCACCAAAATCTTCAAATCATCGATTCGTCCATCTCCGATGGAATTGAAAAGCAACAAAGATATGGTTAGTGTTGCTGAGGTCAGCACTTCCATCACCACCACATATGGTTTCTGCGTCTTCTTCTTCTTCTTCAGCGATACATTGTGGGTGTCATAGTCTACGACTCAAGCTCGGTCTCAGTCAAACAATACCAAGAACCTAGAAGTATTTTGGGTCATTCTCAGGTCTTTCTCTCTTAAACCCTTTGGGCCTTTCAGGTAAAGCTCTTTGTTTTTCTTCATCATTTCTTTTACTTCAATTTTGTGTTCATGGTGAAGTAAATGAGGAACAATGACATTGGATGCAATTGGGTGTGTATGTGATGGTGAAATTATGTATGTTTTTGTATAATTGCAGCTCAGATTTTCGTTTGAGCAAATTGGATTATGTGCTGCTGATGAAATTATGTATCTTTTTGTATAATTTCAGGACAATTTTCATTTCAGGTTATGTACATTCAAAGTAACCTCCTTTTTGTTCAATTTTCAGTTAAACAAAAGAACCCAAATGAATTTTGAGTATGTGCATTGATAATGTCATGTAGCTCAGTTTTCATTTCAGCGTCGCGCGAGGCTGCCTTGCACACCACCTCCAGTAATAAGTTTGCCTGCACCTCTTCCTCGTGTCCACATTTTCTGTCTAAACTTCTAAAATTGCAACCGAATCACAATAGCAGCCCCCACTTTCAAATTTGCACTGAACACACTGTTTGTTGTTTGTTTTTGAAATGGAAATATATATTTGATTGTGTTTGTGTTTATGGACTATGAATTTATTCATGGCTAATCTGGTTTAAGCATTTCTTTTGTTTGTGTTTATGGGTTTTTCGTCACTGGAGGTGAGTCGGACTTTTTATTTATTGGTTCTTGCTTTGCTGGGGTAGTCCATTGTACAAAAGAAAATGATTTAGGAATTTTTTTGTGGGAGAGTGAGCTTGGAGTAGCTGAAGGCGAGGAGAGCGCATGGGTCGAGTGGTGGAGACGGTGAAGTGTTCATGGTGGCAGTGGCAGTGGGAATGATGCTTGCGAGCGACGATCAAGGATGACGCCTGGACGACCGAGGAGAGATAAGGTCGATCGATCTCTCTCTCTCTCTCTCTCTCTCTCTCTCTCTCTCGAGAAGAAATAAAAAAATAAGAAATAAAAATTTTAAGGGCAAAAAAGTCATTTCAACCAAATACCTGTGTCATGTCAGCAACTTTATCAGAGACTTAGATCTCAGCCGGTCCGGGTATCCCTTAGATAGCGTTTTGAATTTTCAGGCATCGCTTTGATCATTTTTCAAATTTAAGCATCATTTTAATGTTTTCGGATAGTTTCAGACATCATGGGTGAATTTTATCTTATAATTTCAGATGCTAGTTTTTAAAACTTTATAATGGGTGAATACAAGTACATATATAGAGAAATCTATAGCCTGTAAAGAAATGTGGTGGAGATGTTACTACACTAAAAAGTGCTCTATGAGTTTTATTTGTATTAGATTGACATTTCATAGATTTGTAGGCAGTTTTACTCGTCTTATCATTTTGTTCTTGTCATTGTTTTTTTTCGTTTTATCATTTTATTTTTGTCATTATTATTTTTTATTTTGACGAATTTAATCTTTTAAAAATTAATTCTATATAATTGATTCACACTAAAAATTCTTACAAACTTCGCACCAAGACAATCATGTTTATCGTAGGGAATACCAACTTGAGGTAGATCGGTACGATGAAAGGAAACTAATTATGAGCTCCTCTAATATGGGGAAACATTATGATACTTACGTAGGAAGGTGTGATGATCGCATCAAAAACCATAATTAAGGTCAATAGCTTGTTATCATTTATCGATCTATTTCATATTTTTATTTCATTTTCGGTCTAATAAGAACTCTGTTAACATTGGCGGACGTGAGAGAGTTAACTGTCGATGACGACGGCAGCCAAGTTCCCCGTAACGTCGTACTCTGTTGAACTCACAAAATAAAAGATAAACTAAAAATCAAAACAACGTGGAACGCAACGAGGGTTACAGCGTGCATATCGATCAGGATACCACGAAGGCCTAATATTATTATAACAAAAGAGAGACGTAGCTCTTATGGTCACCGCCGTTTCGGGATTAGATTAAGATGCACATATTGGCCACTTGGGATCACAAAGGCAATAGCTAAGGCCTAAGGTCGATCATATGGGCACAGGGATAAGGTTACGTTACAAATCGACCTCATGGCTACTAAGTTGGAGTTTGTGCTTTCTTGAACAACATCCCAGGCCAGAGAGAGACACTGCGAGCTAGCTGTGTTCAACTTCAACGTCATGAGCTTTGTTTTCAGGTGACGCAAGAGGGGTGATGTCATAATGTAACTCTGACCTGGCAATAGGGGAGCTCGAATTTACCTAGGTAAAAAGGAGGACGGGGTAGATTAGGGTTTCAGGACAAGACAGTACATTTAATAAGGATCGAAGACCCAGGGATGCTCACGAGCATGCACATGAAATGTACCGTGTTTTGAGCCGAATAAGTTGAACTGTGGAAACACTTCTATAAGCCAGAAAAAAATGTTAAACACTGGGCGGTAAAGACTTTTGGCTGTCTATCATTCAACTAATTAAGTTAATTACTTGATTGATTCGATTAATCTTAAATAGCAATGCATTATGATTCTTGTGAGTTGTGATGGCAACCAAGTACAATTTACATAGTAGCGCGCTCATTGACAAATTAGTTTTTCCATATTAACTTAGTGACATATATATGGCATTGGCAAATGGCAATGATGAGCATTGTAGTAGGCGTAAAATATTTTGATACATGCATTTTAATCTTATTTGACAAGTATTTTTGTATTCGATTTCAAGAGTTAATCATAAAATCACTAGCTAGTAGTTCGGGATTTCATTTAAAACGAGTTTTATCACGTATTCTAACGATAATTGTTTTCAACCATTGTAAGTGGTCTAGTGATTCTTGTCTAATTGAGTGTGCTCCCCAACTTATGTTCGAATCACGAAACCGTCAAAGTGGCTAAGTACTGTGTTGCAATGTATAATTGGATCATTTCATATGAACCGGAGATCTGTTTTGGCCTATTAAGTTTTTAAGATACCCATGACAAAGTTAAAAAAAAAACGATCATTGTTTTCCATTTGTTGCATATTAGTCAAATACGAATTTTCAACTAGTTATGCAATAATGTATGTTACTAGACATTGAACCTACTCAATGAAATAGGCACATGGCCGGTGAACACCTAACATGTTCGAGTTCATAATTAAGTTAATTAGTACGTTATAATTTCCGGCACTATATATGTATATTATACTTTCATTTCTCTATGTTGATAGAAACCATCCGTTAGTCTCGTTACAATTTCACATGCGTTTTTGGCTGCTCCGATCGACCTGCACGTTTATGATAACTATTTACAAACACTAGCTAGCTAACTAGTTGTCTCTAAGCATCGAAGATATTACAAACACTAACAAACAATCAAACTCCCCGTGTTGATTTCGTCAAAAGGTTGGCCAGCTTGCAACCATGGTAGGGAAGCACTAAGCTCCTATCGACTCCTCTGGTCCATTGAAACTTCATCTTATCCGAGTCTCAATGATTTTCCACAGCCGGTTTTGTTACCATCTCTCATTTCATCACAATGAAAGTATGAATGTATGTGATAGCTCGATCGTCTGGATAAGATTCAAGTCTCCCTAAACCCGATAAGGATATTGCATTTTCGATCTTTTCCTCTACGTACGTTGCCCATAACTCATTGTCACCAATCCCAGCTATATATATATGGTGCGTAAATATGATCGACGTGAGTGATCCCTGAGCTTTCACAATGGTGTTATAAGTTATAACCTTAAATGATCTATAGCTTGTTACTCCTCCAGGGATAACTCGTACATTTTCGAAAGCTCATTCATTTGTGTCTGGGTTAGCATTGCGACGCAAAACGATAGAGATAGAGTGTTGGACGCCAAAATCTCCCAGGGAACTTGAGAGATCTCGTAAATCGTCTATTTTCTCGATTGTGCTTCGTGCGCTGGTGTGTCACCGTCTCGCGACGGAATGTTGATTTGTGAGATAGCGGCTACTAACTTCTTGATAAGCGATATAGATAAGGAGAGTACCAACTTCGCCTGAATAGATCATTCTTGCCTAATAACTTAAGACTTGTGATTTTCGCGTCTCTAGCTGAGCCACGAAAATCGATACTCTACACTCCTCCTGGTGTAAAGCAGAGCAATCTCCTTGACGCGGTATTGAGAACACAAGGTGTTACGTTCTTGAATCTCGAAACTCTCACTCTTCCTGGTGACAATCCACTTGATCGTCGGTTACATGGTTTTGCGTCCTTGAATCGCAAGAATCCCACTCTTCTTGGTGACAACTCTCTTGATCGCCAATTGCAAGTGTTTTTTTCTGATGAGTATGATGGTTTGCTGAGAGCAAAATATATATTTGATCAAGGATCCTGTTCCAATCGTTTTCCAACACTTTATATAGAATAACGTGTTCGTGTTCCACTTCATTTAAAACTCCTTAGTAACTAGACTTGCAATACAACTCCAAATGACCAACAATTCCGTCTGTGATCTTATCTTTTATGGTTTCCAATTTTATCAATAAGTCTTGCAAGGAGGTAGGAAATGTTAGATATAAATCAGACCACATGGATCAGCCTTCAATATTATCCCATTTTAGCATATTACAATTTGAACCCGTACACTCTATTGGGATCGCTCTCTTAATGCAACCCTCAAAATTCAATAAAAAATATTTTATTTTGAACACAAAGAAACTCCACGTACCAAACATGATCGAATGACCCCTGCCATACGTTGAAGCTACAGAGCTTCCATCGCTAACTGGTCCTCGTGGTCCAATTTAAACGACCACACGGTCGGGCGGTTTAGATCTTGAGAATCTAGAAGAAACTACTTAACTTTATTACATAAGGCGAATCCTCAACATTGCTATATGTACGTGTAAATGTATAACCGATCAGAAATTACAAGAAATACCATGTTCTTATGTCAGCTTAAGAAGAATAATGTATATAATTAAGCTACTCTGCCACTGACTCGACAATGAGAGGGTAACACCCGTCGTGCATCTACTGGCTGGGAGACCTTAAAACTCAAATATCTGACCTGTTACCCCCCTGCACTTTACTCTAGCTTCATTTATAAATACCATGTGCTATGCTACTCGGTAATACACACTTCACACTTGCAATTTCCCCGAACTTGCTCTTTTTCGAATTAGGTCTCCCATAGTCTTGGTTGCTGTCTTTGTCCTCCACACCTAGCTAAGCGAATCTCCACAAACGGCTCTTCCTACCCCGTAAAATATATAAGGCATGGACACAAAAGTCTTGTCCTCCGGTTTCCGATACACCAACTTGCCGGAAAGTTATGTGAGACCGGAATCCGAAAGGCCACGCTTGTTCGAAGTCTCCGTCTGCGAAAATATTCCGGTGATTGACTTGGATTCACCCAACAGAGCTGAAACTATTCAGCAAATCGGCGATGCTTGCAAATCTTATGGATTTTTCCAGGTCTGAATACAATAGTTCCTCTAGTTCTTTCCTTGTGTAACTTTTATATATTAACCTTTTGTACGTGGTTTGTTTGAAGGTGATCAATCATGGTGTTTCTATGGAAGCAGTGGAGAAAATGCTCGGAGTGGCCAATGAGTTCTTCGAGCTCTCTGTGGAGGAAAAGATGAAGTTATATTCCGATGACCCGTCGAAAACAATGAGACTCTCAACAAGTTTTAACGTTAAGAAAGAGACGGTTCATAATTGGAGAGACTATCTTCGGCTCCACTGTTATCCACTTGATAAGTACGTTCCCGAGTGGCCTTCGAATCCCCCTACCTTCAAGTAAGCTCTCTCTCTCTCTCTGAAACTACCCTTTCAATCCTTCCATGGCTGTTTTCCGGGTTCCATGATGAAGCAGAAGCGGTGTACTGAATTTCGCTGTCTGCCACGTTAGTCTCTATTATAATATCCGTTATGTAAACTATAGCTATTGAGGTTTTACAATTACATAGAGTGAGAAAACCAGTTCCATAAATATTTATGATATAACTTGATAGTTTTATAACAAAACAGGGTTTTAATCTTACGAAGAAGTGTATTTTTAGTTAGTTTCCTTTCCCTTTTTTGGAAAACACTAAAAGTTTCTGAAATGTTTTCAAGATCTTTAGGGTTCATTGGCTTCTCTCGGTGTATCTCTCATTGTCATTTTATTATAATATTATTCTAGAGAATTATTGATATGCCGAAAGCAAGACGTATTTGAAACTTTTGAAATAATGTATATATTATAACATGATGATATACATTGTTTTCGATCCTCTAATGTTTGAGATAAACCATTTGTATTAAACTTTTTGAGAAACTCCTAGAAACTTCTGACTCTTTTATTTCTCTTTCGAGGTGATATACTATAAAATGAATCATAAATTATTTCTCTTTCGAGGTGATATATTATAAAATGAATCATAAAGTTTATCATTTTTGTATCTTATTTCAACGATAATCTAACAACATAACATGTATCTATAAAATGAATATATGATCAGTGTTTATGTAAATCCTAATGTATCAAAAAATATATATTTTATCTGTCTTTTCAGAAACTCCTAGAATCTTCTGACAGACAGTCTCTTATGTAATAATATATTATAGAATGAATCAGAGATTTTATTTAATATATTATTATAATGACAGTCCGACAACATAACATAAATTTAGACTTCTAAAATTTGTATATGATTAGAGTTTGTCAAAATCATAATGTATTCTTAAAAAAAACATTATGGTATACACATCCTAGTATTTTCTGACATTCTTTTGAAGTGATATATTTTAGAATATACCAGAAAGATCTTAATTTTCATATAAGTTAAAAATATATAAATGTTATTTATATGATGTATATCTTAACTTTTGTAGGGTTTTTAAAACTATTTAAGAAACATTTTCTTTATATATTATGTCCTTTGAGTCCTAATTAGAACATGGAAGAACCTGCCTCGCCCGCTATATAATTTGTCTTGGTCAGAAACAAATGGTGGTACTTTCGTAAATAAAGTGTAGTCATAACCCACGTCACGGGGCCCAATCAACGGCGGTGATAGTACTCTAGTGTCCCTTAATAGTTATACATGATGATATGGACGGCTGCCACTAGACCACCGAAGAATAAAAAAAATCTTGGGGGTACTGGAAATCAACGGTGATGACGCTACTCTCTGACTCGATGCCACATGATCGCGGCTGCCAATAATTAGTGGGGTTTTTTGATTTGATTTTTTTAAAAGATTTTTACTTTGTTGTGCGGATCCGCTGACGTAAGGCGGTTATGTCCGCGTTGACGTCATCGAAGCTGGACCATGTGGCTGAGATTCATGGGAGACGTACGTATCTGGTTCTCCGTCGCTAACGACTTTTTTTAAATTTAATTGGGCTAGTAGTACAAATAAACATATGGGCCCAGTTTAAAATGTAATTGGACTTGGTCAGCGCTCGGCCTAGAAGTTAAGTTTGGGCAACGTGCTTCTTACGTGGCCATCACACCGTCTGTCACCACATGCATAACACGTGGCATTTATTACAATTTCATTTTTCTTCTAATTATTAGATTTAAATATAATTAAAAACCTGTGCACGTGTGTAAAATTCGCATTTTATAACTGAAACTGGAATATTGAATCGATGTGAGAACTCTGCAACACGAATACACTATTGATAAAAGAAAAATAGATGAAAAGAGTAGCGTGCATGTGCATTGGAAAGGAGTTAAAGAATCAAAATCCAAATAGAGAGAGTCGTTGTGAGCCTAGTCAAACGGTTTTGCAGTTTTTAGCAGAGCAGAGTAACTGATATTTTTTTATATATATAATACTCTCCTGTCATTTATATATTAATTGTGTTGTCCATGGCAGCTTTAATATTGACAAAGTCAATTTGTGATATTTTGAATGCTCGACGTTTAGTTCTAACACCGTAAAAGTCTCATTTGATTTAATTAATAGAGATTATTGATTATCTTATAAATTATAAATTTGTAATTTAAGTGTGTCTGAGAGTGATTTTTAAAGTGATTTTTCTTATTAACGCTTCTTACTATAAACACTTTTAAGTGAAAAATATAAAACTGATTTTAGAAGTGATTTTTTAAAATTTCTCAACACTTCTAATTATAATCAAACATTTTAAAATTTATAAAAATATTTTTTTATGTTCAGAAGTGTGTTTAAAATTTATACCAAACATATCCTAAGACTTTGTACTTTTTTGTAGTATGATTATTGAGACTCACTTAATTTATTTAAATTGATGTTATCGATAGTGATATAGTTGTTAATTTTTGAGAAATTGACTTGGACAATTGGTTTATTAAATTTCGTTTTTAGTGTAATTTTTCAAAAAGGATTTATGCATATTTTTCAAAGTTAATTTGGTTTTGTGTTGTTTTAGGGAGACGGTGAGTAGTTACTGTGGCGAAGTTCGGGAACTTGGGTACAGAATAGAGGAGTTGATATCAGAGAGCTTGGGGCTAGAGAAGCATTACATAAAGAACACAATGGGAGAGCAAGGGCAACATATGGCTGTCAACTTTTACCCACCATGCCCAGAACCAGAGCTCACTTATGGCCTGCCTGGTCACACAGACCCAAATGCTCTAACCATTTTACTACAAGACCTTGACGTTTGTGGCCTTCAAGTCCTTAAAGATGGCACGTGGGTTGCCGTGAATCCTCACCCTAATGCCTTTGTCATTAACATCGGCGACCAGTTACAGGTACCTAAATTAACCAAACGAATCTTGTCGCATCATCTTGTGCATTGCATATGGTCACATCATTTTTGTGCTTAACTTATGGTTACATTATTTTGTGCAGGCTCTAAGTAATGGGATATACAAGAGCGTGTGGCACCGTGCAGTTACTAACACCGATAGGGCGAGGCTTTCTGTAGCTTCATTTTTGTGTCCACAGGACGATGCGCTGATCAGCCCCGCGAAGCCTCTCACTGATGATGGATCTCCCTGCGTTTATAGGGGCTACACTTACACCGAGTACTATAAGAAGTTTTGGACTAGAAACTTGGATCAAGAGCATTGTTTGGAACTCTTCAAGAACTAGTAGCAACAACAGCAGCAGCCGCAGCGCGCGCACCTCATTATGATCATTATATAATGTGACATTGTCGCATCCTGTTTTCCCTAGCTTGTTGTCCAAATCTTTTGCTGGTGTGATTTGGAGTAATGAAGGATCAGTGATGGCAGTGCCTTGTGTGTTTTGAGTTCTGATTGCAACATGCTATGAGCTATATGCAGGGCCAAAACTACTACCTGGAAGTACTCTAATATCTTATGTTACAGGTCTTCTCTCTTTGTATCAAATAATTTCCTGTATCGATTCCGCTTGTTGGTTTTTTGGTGTAGACTGTCTCTGTATTCAGTAAGAGTAATAATGCGGAAGTCTAAAGCTCTCTTGTTTTGTGGACACGAACGACTATGTTTCTGTGTTCTGGTTGTCGAATATGCATTAATTGACTCCAGCATCTGGAGATGTTACAAAGCAAAGCCAAAACCACTTTCTTATTTCTTCTTTTTGTCCAATCAAAATATACATATGGTGTAAATTCCACATGATGGAGGAGATATGTGCACCATATAAAAAGCCAAGACTTTTAGAGTAATGCATATGACAGCATAAACATCCACCCCATGTTTAGGAACAGTAGTAGTAGTGTAGTACTCAAATCTTCTTGATAAGCTCAATGACATAGGTGTTGAAGGCAGAACATGCGACCCGAATGCCTTGGAAGCCAGACCCCTTGGCCAATGCCTCAAACTCTTGCTTTGTCCTCTCTTTTCCACCTGGGTTGTGAGCCAACATGATCACATCAATGTGGACAACTCCCTTGGTTGCAAGGCTAGTGTCTGGCGCCACAGGAAGAATGCACTCGCCGAGAATCACTTTGCCATTGTCCGGCAGCGCAGCGTAGCAGTTCTTCAAGAATTTTATGCAGTGCTCGTCGCTCCAATCGTGACATATCCACTGTAACATGACAATTGAACATACATTAGTCCCATAGATAACACTCAAGTAACAAACCATTTGCTCAACATGTACTGAGCGTTGGTCACACTAGTCTAATATTGCCTATAACTAACCTTCATAAAAATTGCATCTCCTTTTGGAACACTAACAAACATGTCTCCTCCAACATGTTGCACACCTGCATTTTTTAAACAAACCATGTTTTGAAATGAATTTTGTTCCTTGTTCAAGCTAAATGTGAGGTTGCACAAGAGATGTATATATATATATACCAGGATATTGAGGAGCGTCTTCGATAACATGAGGCAAGTCGAAGTTGATGCCCTTGATGGAAGGGTACTTGGAGACAATCATGTTAACCACAGCTCCGGTGCCACCGCCAACGTCGACGATGGATGATAGGCCTTCAAAGCCTTTGTAAGTCTCAAGGATTTTTTTCATGGTAATGGTGGAGTGGTCAGCCATTCCTTTGTTGAAGACCTTGTTGAATCTTGGGTCAGTTCTATGGTAATCAAAAGCAGTCATTCCATAGGCCTTGTTGAATGGAATCCCACCATCAAGTACTGCATCCTTCAAGTGAAACCTACACAATACCAATTAAGTTAAATACATTTATAGAATCTCATGATTATGAGATTTAAGCAACAAGCCTACGATCAATCAATACTCAGGGATTGAGGCATGTCATGCATCTGGCCAATACAATTAACAACTCTAGCTAGCATGTGAACACAATTATATGATCGGTTGAAACATGAATGTTACGACCCGGAAAAACATATCGTAATAATCAGAACTTATGTGGTTAGTCACTAATTAATAACGTTGATCGTCGAGAGTGATTAGTTTTTACTATTAGTAACTTTCGCTAGCGATTTATCGAGAATTTATCTATTATGTCTTTCAAGAAATTTCTTTGGATAAGGTTGTAGAGTTTGTCGATACGAGTTCGTGGCCATGTCAAGTGTTGAAATCGGAGTTATGACAAAGAAATTATGGTCAGCGAAAATATCGGAATAACGTTTTATCTCAAAATCGAGGGTATAAATATGGGTTCCCATTTTTGGTAAGGGGTGAAGTTTCCATTTTGGGATGGCCGGTTGACCCCGCGTTGACCACCCTCCTGACCCGTTTTTCCGCCGTGAGTTTCTCACCGGAAGTGAGCCTCCGTCAGGCCACTATTGGCCGTTGTATTCAATGAGTTGTTGGGTTCGAGCCCCTCTATCATTTGGTGGCATCATCTTCGGCGTTTGTGGCCGGAGGGAGGAGAATCGAGATGATGAATTGGCCGAATTTCGGGTGATTTTTCTCGGCGATGGCGTCGGTGCTTGCGGAGGCAATGGTGATTCAAACCATAGGGATTTTGAATCCCAAGGAGAGACGGAGCGATTGGGACCGGTCTCGGCCCTTTCCGTGGCCAAACGGAGGAGATGAATTTTTCGGTAGGATTTCGGTTTTCCAGTTTGATTTTGGTGTTGTGTTATTCATGAAAGTTGTTGGGCTTTTTGAGATGAACATTTTGGTATGCAGGTTGTTCGTTTTGGTGGTGGTAGGAATTCTGGCCGCCGTCGGCTGTGGTGCGTAGCCCTATGCGCCGCCGTGCGCGGCGGATCTTCAACGAAGTGAAATTTTTGGAAAAATTTTATATCATTTCGCTCGCAATTTCATGCCGAATATAATGGTGAGGTTCTTGAATAAAGTTAGACTGGATTAATTTAAGCGTGTGTTTAATCGGATAATAATTAATTAATTTCATGATAATTTTAATGGCCGTTCCGATTATTTATTTTAGTGCGTGTCACTTGATGTTTGAGATTTATGTTGTGAGTCTAAAATTGATTTAAAGTGAAGGAATGCAAGGAATTGAATTCATGATTTAATTAAATTTGTAATTAGTAAAAAAAAATACGTAATTCGAGAATTCGAGATTCTTGGCATTATTGTTCGTCGAATTACGATCTTAGCTCTTTATTATGAACTCCGATGATTAGTTATTAATTATAATCGTGGTTTCAGGATTACGAGTTAGCGGGCCATGTTGGATGATTATTGCGCCGATTAGCATGTTACGGCTTTATGATTATCCCGGCATAGTACGATGAGTGGACCTTTATTTTCACAGTTGATTGCGAGTTCATTATTTTTACGCAGTACGCTTTATGATATATTTTTAAAGCATTTATTCGGAGGCTTGCTTTGTGATGGTTTATTTTATTGCATCGATGCTTTAGTTATTCAGCTGATCACTGGATAGTTTAGTCATGGGAGGTTAGGTGACCTTGTCTGACCCATATTGACTCAGGTTAGGTGGCCTAGGGACGATCCCATCACATTTATTTTCTTACACCTATTTGACTCAGGTTATGTGGCATGGGCGAACGCCTCCATTGTTTTCAGTTTACAGTTTCTTTGAACTCGCTGTATTTCTCAGAAATCCGCGGAAAGGCACAGATAGACTATTATGTTGTTTTACACTGATTATGATTTTTTGTCCACTCACGCTAACGTTTTTATATTTTTTATCTGTCTTTCCCTGGGCCTTTCGATTTTCTGTGTCCAGATTGCAGTGCTTCTCCTGAGCTAGATTTTGGATCTCCATAGGCTTTGAGTCCACCGGGTTATCCTACATTCTTGTAGGTTTTGGTCACTAACAGTGTATTTTCTTATGTTTTGTTATGCTCCTAGAAGTCGCTCTGAACACTAGTGTTGTAAATGTTAGTACGCGATGTGCTAAATCCAAAAAACACACTTCACTTGACACAAAAAGCCTATAAACGCCATGCAAATGGCCATTTACCATGCTCAGGGGCAGTCTGGTCATTCCAGACCCGTGCCGTACAACGCATGTGAGGCGCACCAACGCCCGTCACGTGCAGGCCGTATTGACCTAACCGGTTGAATGACCAGCGCACCCTCGTGACACATACAAGGGCAGTGCAGTCACTGCAGCCTGATTTCGTACGACGCACGTGATGGAGAGCAACGTGCATCACGTGTAAGCTGTACGAAACGGAGCAGCCATTGACTAGCGTATCCCTTAGGCACTCATGTGGAGATCAATCTTTCCTAAACACCAAAATGGTAGTAAAACTAGTCTCACATCGATAATCACTTCGAGTTGTCAAAGTCATCTAACTATAAATAGGTGATATCAACTCCATTGAAGAGGTAAGTCGATTTGACTTCTACTGTTACTTTACCCAAGCAGTTACGTCATTCGCTGACTTAAGCATCGAAGCGTCGAAGGCGGGCCAATCCCGTCTCGATCTCTTAGGCTAAACTACTGTTTTGCAGATTACGCAAGCGTTCTAGGCCTTAGACCGGGACGCTTGTGAGTGATCTTATGTCCAAAATCTACTCCTCAACGGGACGGGATCCCTACGAATTTCGCCCAAAATAATTGGTGCCGTTTGTGGGAACGAATAAATTTTTTTCACCACATTAAATGGCCCGTCCCATTTTTTTTCTTTATGGCTACTAACGGCCAATACGACGTGATCATCCCCGCTAGGGATCGCTTGCGAACATTCGAACTGCTCCTCACGCTTAACGCCTCTTCAGGGCCCCCTAACGCAGGTACATCCAACGACATTGGAGCGTCATCCCAGACCGTAGTGTTGTAAATACTTTTTTGTGTTGGTAGTAAATTGTTAGTACGGCTGGATTATGAATTTTTAGTTTATGTATTATTATTTCAGTATTTTAATTAATTTACTTTCCGCACTTTATTGAGAAATCTGGATGAACATCAGTAGTCCACGGTATTGTTTGTGAGAAATTCGAAGTGTGGATGTCTTGCAGGTTTCTGGTAGTCTACTTCATAAAGGAAGTTATGTCAAAAAAGTTATAAAAATTCGTAGTTTAAGTCTTGTCGTTAGAGCGTGATCCTATATTACTAGTTAATATAGGATTTGGTCATTTCAATGAAAGACATTATTTAGTGATCTTTAATGATATTTATTTTGTTTCTTATTTAATTAGTAGTATGTTATTCAATTCAAACACGACATGATAATCTAATATCAATTTTTTAACGAATAATTATATAATATGCAGAACAAAAATACATAAAAAAATAATATATAATCTAACTTCTGTTCTACTCTTATTCATCTAAATTCAACGGCAATAAAATTATTACACATCTTTTTTTGTTGCACACTATAGATTGCACTGATTAAGTGCAGATCAATTCTAAACACTTTGAGTGGGCATGGTAGGTGAAGTGGTGCTTCAAACGTCCCCATTTTTGGTGAATGATGACCCTGATCCACAAGCCACTAGCTAACCACTCATGAGAGTGACAACACCATATTCTGGTGTGAAGAGTGAACCATGTGTCGTCTACTCATATGTTTTGAATCATCACGAAACTATACCATTGGTCCAATACAACTCCTCCAATGGAAAAAGAATTTTAGGAAAAGAACAACAAATTAATAAAAATAAAAAAGAGGAATTTGTGAAATAATTACCAGCTCTCAATGAGGACCTTATCTTGGTTCATGAGGCAGAGAGGAGCAATAGACACGCCATCTTCGTTCTTGATCAAGAACTTACACACAGGTCCCAAACCATAGAGCCTCTCAACTTTGCCGTCGTCGAGTGTTTTCAACGAGTACGTCAGAATGGAGTAGCTGGCGAGAAGACGAAGCATACGGTCGAGCATGACCGGAGCTTCGGGGTTCTTGGTCGGAAGCTTTGATGCTAGGTCATTAGGGGAGAGGTGGACTCCGGGTCCGGCTTTGGCCATGATCTCTAATAGTTCGAGTTCAATGGCGGCTTTGAGAACCATGGGGAGGACGGAGGCGCTGGCGAGTTGCATGGCGAAGAGGTTGGCTTCCTCGTCGGAGACTAGGGTTGGTGTCATCTGAGTCTCTGCTCCGATTGAACCCATTTTTTGTGAGGTTGGTGAAGATGGAATGTGGAAAAGCTAGAGAGACAGAGGAGTATGGAGATGATCGATTGTAGTAGTAAGGAGTGGGGTTACATATATACGGAGTTTCTGGTTGAGCTAGGGTGTCACCTACCACCAATTTTGGTGTGGTTCAAGAATTGCAGTGCAATAGTGCATGCACCAAAAGTGTCGACGATTGGTCCAGGTCATTGACCCTAAATGCCCACAAACTTGAAGTTTAAGCTTGGAAACTAACTAATTTAAGCACCAAATTTACGATGGTAATGAACATATATATGTGTCAAAGGACTTCTTGTTATCATATACGAAGTAATCCACAAACATACACACATGTAATTAAGCTTGCACGAATTTGAAGCTAGCTCGTCGAAACATAAGAGCTTTGTATTTATGTTAATGCGATCAAATTTGTATGTTGATGTGACATTTAGATAAGAGGTTTCTTTAGGATGATTAGTACAATTACAAATATCTTAATATATACCACCTCGTTTGCGCTCAAAGATCAAGTCAGTTGGTGAGTGGATGGACCCAATTCATACAAACCTGACTAATAAGATTTACTAAATTAAGTCTAGAATAACTTAGGCAGCAAATATTCCTTCTTCACATGCATATATATAATTCGATTGACAAATCAAATATGGTTGCATTTCTTGCATTTCGCTTAATCGATCTCAACATTTAGGAAGTATTGTGTCATTCCTCGGTTAGACTAAGACGTCATTCCTTAATTAAACGTTCATATCAAAGGAATTATGACACCAAGTTTTGGTGCTAGCAATATAACGTTTATGTATAATAGATAGTTCAAGTGTACGTGTTTGCATTGACATAAAGTACGTATTAGTTGGGACTTCAAGTCTTAAGTGTAGATAACAGATGTGGTTCTTCATATGCATGTAGAAGAAAATTGGGGGCATGAAGTTAGAAAATCATTCATTGACCTAGCATGCATGGTTTAAATTTCAACAGCTTAGAAACCCTAATAACAAAACATCTAGAATTCGAAGTCGTTTAGGGTGTTCGACATGCATGGATATATATATAGACGGCATAGTTTACCTTTGATCTTTCGCTTTCTCTTGTATGTTCGAAGTCGTTTATGTTGGTCTTCGTTTTCTCAAAGCCTCAGAGTAACTAGAGTCCCATTAATTATTTACTTGGATAATAATTATTTGGCTTACAATGAAAATATTAGTTGCATTGGTGGGAATTGAAAAACCAAATGAGAAATCTCACCCAATATATATGTGCAGCTATTTGCGACCAGAAGAGACTAAGGAAGTGGATCATATACCCCCACCACTTTTCTGGAAGCATTTGATCGTTCTGGGTTGCCCATAAAACATTACAGATATAAATAATTGAGCACGAGGAAACTGCAGGACCATATTAGCCTATTTGGACATGTTCTTGTATAGAAAGATTTGTCTAAAAGAGATATTGTAAGAACGTGAGTGAACACCCGAAGGTTTTTCATGTATAGAGTTGAGAATATTAAAATAAGAGAGGAAGATTGTAAGAGATTGTATTTTCATATCAGGGTAGGGTTGAAGTTGTATCGAAGACAGTGGATAGTTACAGATTTTATGTTTAAGTAAACGAACTTAAGAAGTGTTGGTGACACGATTTCTGTCATAATTTAGAATTCAACTATACGACATTATATCACGGATGAATTTTGAGCAAATTTTCACATCCTCAAAAAAGTAGACAAAGCAAACCGGTCTGTAAGCGCAACTTAACTTTCAGTACGGCTCACATAAACGTGGTGGTTCACCGTTCACTTAAGAACCTTAAAACTTAAACCTTTGGAGATTTAAAAACTTTAGTTGTTTAGTGTGACAAATCTTTGATAAATGGTTACACAAATTTTATAGTTTTGAGGCCCAAATAGCACTCTACCTCCTCTATGTTTTAGATTTGAAACATGGGTCTTTTGGGTCTATAATCCAAACCAGTAAAAAAAAAAAAAAACCGTGTGACTCTAATTCTCTATCACTCTCATTCACTGTTTGGTATTTACTTCATAAAACAAACACAACACAATTTTACCAAAAGTCAGAAATTCAAATCGATTCAAATCCTCCACTCAATGCCTCCAAAACGCAAAACCTCCCAACCGCCACAGAGAAGCAGCGACAGACTCCGAACCAAAATGACCATCGCCACCGCCACTGCCACCGCCACCGAGAATATTCCGATCGAATTATCGACCCCAACTCCTCCGCCGGTGAAGAAGACGAAAACGACGAAGAAGAAAAGGCCCACTTCGTCAGGCCCAGAACAAAAAGCTCAAGAAGAAGAACAAGACAGTGCTACTACTCCGATCAGGCACATTCTCTGCGTCAAGAACGAAGACGACGTCAGACGCTACGAGGAGCTCGACGACTGTTTCATATTGGGCTTCGACCCGAACTCGCCGATGGTGATCGGAAACCTGGCCGGAAAAGCTGCTGCTGCGGAGTCTCCTGACGTTGCCGTTGTTGCGGAGAAAGGAAAGGTTTGGATTTTGGGACTGACCCATTTCGATATGAGTGACTTATTGATTGTTTGTTGTGCCCAAGTTTGAAGCTTTTGGATTTTGATCTTGATCCTTTTCCCATTTGGATCAAATTGCTTTGTTTTTGTGTGTTAAGTTTGAAAGTTTAGATTTTTTTGTTGCTATGCTTTGTTTATGGTAGTAATGCAGGTAAATATGGGGTTTAGGGTTTAGGGATTTCATCCTGGGAGAGTGCCCTTTAAGCTTCTTAGAGAAAATGCACCGCTTAATGGCAAAACTGCAAAAGCAAAAGGCAGGGACAAATTTTCAGTACATGGGCCCACGTCTTGGAGCATTTGATCTCGACCAATTGCTCAACTAAGAGCATCCGCAGCGGGGATTCCTAAAATGGTGGTCCCCGCCAGTAAATAGGAATTTTGGACCTCTTTTTCCTCTTGTAATTCCTATTTGAGGAATCGGGAGAGGAATTCCTCGAGGAATTCCTTGTCCCCGCTGCGGATGCTCTAAAAATTGCCTCCACCCTTGATCGACTTAACCAATTCCTACATAAAGTATATGGAGCCCACCTCTAATTTGTGCCAATTGCAAGTGGAAGGTTACTTTTTGGCACAGATTGAAAGTCTTGGTCGACCAAAATATGTTGCGATGCATTTGCTCTGAAGGGTCTGAAGATGGAAACTTATTCAACTTTAGTCTCTCTGTGTTATTTCAAATAGCTGATTGAATTTGTGTGTCCTGATGTGAAGTGAGACTAGTAGTATATGATAACAATGTGTATGTATGTGATGAAGAAATCTTTAGCATGAGGATTGGGTTCAAATGTGTGAATGGTTTGTTGGAATTGGAAGTGAAACATTGAAAGGAGACGATGCATTCTTTGCATATGCTGATTTATGTATGGTTTAGATTGTGAGAAGGTTTTCACTGGCATTTTGAGTTTATTGAGCTGTGTGTTGATTGGAGTTGATAATGGTGTAGGTGGCTTGCAGAGATTATCCACACTCGAGGCATTTGTGTGTCAAGTTCCCTTTTGAGTCGACACCTCATGAGAAGTACTGTGAGCTGGTAATGTCGATTATAGTATAAACTTCTGTAGCACGAATTTGAGTTAAACACGAAGGTAATTGATATTCATTTTATGTGATTTGTATGCAGTGTCACTGCTATGTGTGCGATGTAGCAGCTCCATGTAAGTTGTGGTCAATTCCTAGTACCGACTCACATTGCAATGCCTCGGAGAAAATTGGTGTCTGGAAGCGGGAAAGGACGTTTAGGCAACAATTATCAAGCTATCGTAAGCAATGAAAAATATTTGCTGAAGCCGTTTTGCAGAAGCCGCATTGCAGTTTTTGGGATAGGAAACATGGTATAACCCGGTTTGTTATTAGGGGGTCCAATAGTCCAATACAATTGCACAACTATGTTAATAGGAGAAGAGTAGTCAAGTGACTATGTTCATGAATGATGTTAAAAGGAACATTATTAGTTCACTTGAAGTTGAAGCCGTTTTATGATACGTTGCTAAAGAAGCATTCTTAGATTCCAAATCTCTCATTCTTAGCTTTGAGTTACATTAACTATCTGATATGTGCTCATTATTTTTGTTTTCCTTCTTTTATATCTATTTGCTCAAGAATTTTTCTAAAGGGCAGTAGTTGGCCAGCCACATTGTTTATTCATGGAGACAGAATTTAATGAAATTTCTTATGATAAATCCGGACCCTGCCATTTCGACAAGATTTTCGTTTTGTTATACCATCCCAGAAATGAAGGCAAGAACTGTGGAAGTTTTGAAGGAGCAATTGACACAATAAGTCAATAATGCTCATACAGCTCCTTTAGGGATTCCAACTCTATCGTAAAGGACTGAAACAGTGAAACTGTGAAAGTGACATACATGATAGAGCTGGACATGTTCAAATATAAGAACTTCATCCTTAACTACTACCATTTGGAGTTTCTTGCTGTCTAGTCAACCTTGCTACATAGTTTTTCACCAGATACGCGTGAAATCTTTCTGCAATCTTTTAATATGATTCAGTATCAGATCATCTATATCAGCCCTATTATACTTGTTTTCTACTTCTACTTGCTTATTTACATGCAAGCTTTGACGAACTAGCAACAATGACATTGCAGCTTAGCTGGCTGGATGCAAGCTGAGTTGCTCAGTTAGCTCTTCATTAGTAAACAAATTCAGCATTAACGACTTCATGTGCTTTTTACGAGCTATAAATATGGTTCATCATATCATTAGCATTCAACTAAATAAGTGTAATTGTGGGAGGAGAATGAGTTCACAGAATCTAAATTGTGTGTCTGTTGTTTTGTTTGCTGTTCTGTTAAGTCAATTTGGTGTCAATTCACAGCTCCAAGTTGGGTTTTACGGAGGATCGTGTAACGTAGCAGAATTCATTGTGAAGGAGGAAGTTAGGAGAGGCTTCTTTCAGAACTCTGGAGTGGCAGCTGGTTTAGTGAGACTGCACTTTCATGACTGCTTTGTTAGGGTAAGATGAAAACAATGTGCCTAAACTTTTTCTGACACAGAAGATATATGATGCTGACTATATATATGGTTCCTTCTTGATTATTCAGGGTTGTGATGGATCAGTTCTGATTGACTCCACTGCCTCAAACACAGCAGAAAAGGATGCACCGGCAAACAACCCTAGTCTACGAGGGTTTGAAGTCATTGACAAAGCCAAGGCCAGACTTGAATTATTATGCAGAGGTGTTGTGTCATGTGCTGATATATTGGCTTTTGCTGCAAGGGATAGCATTGAGCTAGTAAGACATTTATAGACATACATACAACTCTCCTTCAATATCCTTAGACTTCAACGAGGTTTATACCACTGATATGATTCGTGTCTGGATGCAGACTAGAGGGCTCGGTTATGATGTTCCTGCCGGAAGAAGAGATGGCAGAGTATCGGTAGATTCAGACACATTTACAAACTTGCCTCCTCCAACAGCCAATGTCAACCAGCTCACTTCACTATTTGCAAACAAGGGCTTAACACAAGAAGAGATGGTCACTCTTTCTGGTATGTACTTAACGACTTGTCTTCCTTGTGAATCAAGTTATGTCCTTCCAATAATGTGATATTCTACAGGAGGACACACAATTGGGCGCTCCCACTGCAGTTCTTTCAGTAATAGACTCTACAATTTCAATGCAACAACAGTGCAGGATCCAAGTTTAGATCCCATCTACGCTGCGCGGTTGAAGCAGCAGTGTCCACGAGGCAGCACAAATGTGGTTCCCATGAACCCTTCCAGCCCTGCCACAACCGATGTAGCCTACTACGCGGACGTTCTGGCAAACCGGGGATTATTCACATCAGACCACACTCTCCTCACAAACTCAGCAACTGCAAACCAAGTGAATCAAAATGCCAGAAACCCTTTCCTCTGGAATAACAAATTTGCTGCAGCAATGGTGAAGATGGGTCGACTCGGTGTGCTGACTGGCACTGCTGGTGAGATTCGAACAAATTGCAGGGTACCAAACTAGCTTGAGGATGGGAGAAAATTCACTAATTCTTCAATTCTAGTTACTCAAATTGTCTGAATGTGCTCTGATCTGATAATTACGTGATAAGAAATAGCACATGTTATGCAAAATTTCAACCACCAATGCACAAAATAACGAGGAAGGCAATGCTTTATTGATAAACAATGAAAACCTTCTAGAATCATGAGAAAGATCTCAGCAAAACAGAAGCTAATGTCTTGGTTCTAAAATAGAAAAGATGGCATAAATCCACAATAACTAGGTAAGTACTGAAGATCTTGATCTTCAACCACACTAAGTGGTAAGCTCCATAATAGCACTGACAATGTCCCCACTATGAGTCTTGAGAGCCTTCACAGCCTTTCCTCTTGATACACCAGCCTGTGTCATGACCAAATCAATGTCACGGGGCTCAACGCCGGTTTCATCAACCTCTTCTTCCTCTTCATCGACTTGTGCTCCAGCTCCAGATATCTCTGGTTTAGCCATCACAGAACTCATGTCCGGCATCCTGAACTGTTGGGCAGCCTGTTTCTGCAGCTGAGAGCTCAAATCCTCAATCTTGGCCTCGCCAAATATGACATAGGTATCAGAGTGTGGACTCTTGAACACATCAGGCTTCGAGATGAAAAACAGAATCTGAAAATATAAAAGCACAATCAACATCTCTCGTCCACATAATCATATCCAAAAAACCAAAACATATTACCAAGACATCAGTCATCAAGCTTACATTTTTGGTTCTCTTAATGGTGACCCTGCTTACACCAGTCACTTGCTTCATTCCCAGCTTCAACATAGCCTTTCGACTCTTCTTCTCGCTCCTACTCTGCTTCGACGACTCATTTCCCCCTATAACATAACACTCCACTCAATAAATCTCCTCAAAACGAAAATGCCAAAAGAGCAATGCTCAAGATCAAAACTTAGCCCAACAAAATACATAAGCATCATCATCCTTTCATTATCATCTTGATTTACTTTTACGTTTCACCAACAAAAGAAGCAATCCAGCTAAAAATTGTACAGTAAAATCTATTCACAGTTAAAAAAAATATACTCAAAACTCAATACAGTAAAATCAATCTACATTGTTTTAATTATCCAAATACAAATATACACAAACAAACACAAGCCCCTAGAATTTGAACGAAATTAAGCTAAAGCAGTAAAAGCACCTTGAGCGCCGTCTTCCTTGTCCTCGTCATCATCGTCGTCATCGTCTTCATCATCGTCGTCCTCGTCCTTATCGTCCTTCACATCCTCAACGACGACCTCATCTTCTTCTTTGCTCTGCAACGAATCCAAACCAATTACACAACCAAAAAAAACAAATCGATAATCGAATCGAACGCAATTCAGAAAGAGAGAGACCTGAAGAGCGTTCTTGAGAGCTTGTTCCGCGGACGGGACCTCCTGGACGAGCTCCTCTTCAACGAGCGCCGGCGACATTTTGATCGGAAAAGTCGGGAGACTAAACGACGAGCTTAGAGAGAGAGAGAGAGAGAGTGTGTTTTAGACGATGGTGATGATAAGGTGGAAGAAGGTTTTTGTTCAAGAGAAGGGGTTCGAAGTGGTTTATTGGGCCGGTGAGATTGGGCTTTTTCAGTCATTAGTTCGTTGACAAAGCCCAATTATTATGTCATCTATTGGGTTTAGGGCTTCCATTGTTAATTCTTGTAACACAAGATAAGAACCCTATCATGTGCTCAATTAGCTCAAACGTACATCAAATCTATTTATTCATGCAAATAATGTTTTTGGAATTACTAGCAACCCTATCAACTCTACCATTACTCTAAAGAACTTGTATTTTGTATGAATAAAGAAACCAAAGAATGTGATTGTTCAGGTGACCATTTATATATAGTATGCTCAACTAGCTAGCAAGATTCGTATGCAACTATACAAGTTTAAATTTTGTGACTTACTGATACTAATACATATAAGACTAAGAAAGGTAGATGATCGAAAGATATCTGAAGGAAAAAAAAAACAAGAAAGAGAGCAACTTAATTAGTACAGATTGGATAGAAAATGTATTTCAATTATCTTATTGTCGTTTGTGTCGTACATAGAAATTAATTAAATTATTGAGATATTTGTGGAAATTAAAATTACATAATACAGGTACTATTCACACCTTAACAAGCTCATTGCAAAGTTTGTTATCGGAGAATTGATGTAGAACTTGACTTGTCGATTTTTTAGTCTACAACATATAATGTTTGATGAGGTTGCCAAAAAGTTGTCAATCCTCCATAATAGTTATAGACAAGAGAAGGTCGGATAGAATTTGTGAGAAAATAAACTTGCACAACATACAATCATGCATTAATGAAGGATACAAATGTTGAGACTAATAGCGTGAATTTGTAACTAAATGGAGTATTAATTAAAGTGATCTATTGTAATGAGATTATGTATATATTAAGATTTAATTTCATGTAGTACATAATATAATTAATGTTCGGTTATTGCTAGGTTTAAAAAAAATAATTTAAAAAAAACAAAAAAAATATTTATTTGGTATTAATTAGAGAGAAAATTGCTGAAGAGGTCACTCATATTTAACAGTTAAGACGAAATGATCACTCATATTTGACAAATATCGGATTAATTACTCATGTTTTATATTTATGATAATGTAAAACATGATTGATGATTCCGTTATTTGTCAAACATGAGTGACTATTCTGTGTTAATTGTCAAACATGAGTGATTTCTTCAATATTGTTTCCTTAATTAGAAAATATAGCATACTACTCTTAAGGACAAGCTATAAATTTGGCTTGCATTTAAGGACAATGGTACATTATTTGGACTCTTAAAGACAAAATTTAATACATAAGAACAAGTTGCTTGTAAGCTGTCATGTGACAGGTATAAATTTACTTTTGTACCCTGGCTTATTTTTTGTGTGTATTTAATATTTTTTTCTATTTTCTTTTATTTTTTTTATTTTCAAAAAACATTATTTTATTCAAAATTACTTAATTTTTTTGTAATACTTTTTAGTCTAATTATTTGTACATTCAAATCTTATCCGAAAATGCAGTAGCAGTCCTAAAAACACAGTAGCAGTTCTTCAACCGAAAATCTGAAAATGCAGTACCAGTTCCAAAAATATAGTAGTACGTAGTCCTAAAAATGCAATAGCAGTCCTTCAACCGAAAATCCGAAAATGCAGTAGCAGTCCTAAAAATACAGTAGTAGTCCTCGAACCGAAAATGCAGTAACATTCCCAAAAACGCAGTAGCAGTCATCGAACTGAAAATGTTCGTGGTAGTAGTCTTAAAAATGCAGTAGAAGTCCTCGAACTAAAAATGTTGTAGCAGTCCCAAAAACACAGTAGCAGTCATCGAACCGAAAATCCAGTAGCAGTCCTAAAAATGCAGTAGCAATCCTTCAACCGAAAATTTGAAAATGCATCAGTAGTCCCAAAAATACAGTAGCAGTCCTCGAACCGAAAATGCAGTAACAATCTCTTAAAATAAAAAATGCAATAACAATTTTCAAACTAAAATGCACTAACCCTTCCCAAAAATACAATAGAAACTCTTGAGACTTAACAAAAAAAATATGAAAGAGGGGATTAGCAGCGGCATCAAGGTTGGGAGTAGGAATCGGTTTACGTGGTTTTGATCCGAATAAGAAGAAACTATCCAGCAGCCTCTTCTCAAAGTATTATTCTTCTTCTTCTGCAACCAACAATGGAGTCGACGATGATCCATTGAAGAGTAAGTCCCTGCAATTGTTTTTCTGTGAGCTTATTCACCCCATATATCGGGACTCGTGATGTTGTTCGCTCCATCAAGTTGAGTGACTTGTTATCTGAGCGTCATAAAAAGTACTACAATGATCCATGTATTAAACATGATGATGACACTTTTCATCCGATTGAGCAAGAAACTCGTATAGATAACAACTACTATGGCGGCGGCGCAACCTTCCCTTGTGGTTACGGTCGCTTTGGATCATCCCAAGTTGTTTTACCCCGCGGCACCAACATGGCCACCTTTGATGCTTCTGGTCCCAAAAACCCTAGTTTCATCACGACACCAAAGTTGTCCCAAAATATAGTTACCGATTCCCAACAGCCATGTTTGAGGTGGCCGGAAAACTCTATTGTCTCGACACTAGAAGCACGCAATATTACAGCACTGTTCCAAATACGGGACCTCCTTATCTCCACACCGACGGCGTTCTCCCGCCTTTTTCGGTGTTCGATTCTGAAAACAGCCAAGCTAGAATGGCAGCCTCTAGAGCCACCGCCTCCGTCTATACTCTACAACAAGCATAGTGACAATAAGATGAACAAGTTGAAGCACATTGTCATTGGGAATAACATTTTTGCATGGAGTCCAAATGAGGTCGGAGTTTGTAGCTTTGACGTGAGTTGCTGCTTCAATATCATCAACTCATTTTTGACTAAACTTTAGTCACGTTTCTGCCTCTTTGGCTAAAGCCTTTGTCATCGATCTAGATGATGAACGTCCAATTCGTCAAGATTGAACTTTTGTGTACTTTTGATTCAAGTTTATAGCTTTGACTTGAGGAATTGATTTGTGTACTTCTGATTTAATTCCTCAAGATTGATCGTTTTTTTTTATGCATTACAATTTCATTTATGTTGGTACCAAATGTCCATTGTGTTTCTGCTTCTTTTTCCTATATCATGTTTATGTTTCTGCCTTGAGCTGTTATTCATGGAGATCAGAGAGATCATTCAATTATGGAACAAAGTATAACTGTCCGTGAGTGAGAGAGCCTGGGGCGGATCTAAGAATTTGAAATAGGGTGGGATGTATTGT
The DNA here is from genome assembly GCA_946800695.1 of Geum urbanum. Classification (NCBI taxonomy): domain Eukaryota; kingdom Viridiplantae; phylum Streptophyta; class Magnoliopsida; order Rosales; family Rosaceae; genus Geum; species Geum urbanum. Next base: position 40,850,217 of record OX327017.1, on the reverse strand, counting down.
GCAACACATAATTTTTTTTATATTTTATTTGGGTTTGTATCCATATTAAGAGACTCATCACGCTGTTATTATTATAAATTAAAAAAAAACATACATCAATGACAGAGAGACATAAAATTAAATCTCGAGAATAATAAATTTTACATTGATAATAACTAACTATATCTCACCCTCCGAGATATAAGCTTATTTGGAGTTCAACAAAAACTAAATTACTATCAACACTACGGGCATATTGTCTTTCAATATAGAGAAATGTAGAGATAACGAGTGCGTATAAGCTTTATGCAACAATGTTTAGAGAATTGATGGAGTGATCGAGCGGTTCTAGTCGAGTGTGAGACTGAAACAATATATTAATCAGTTTTTTTAATATAATAAAATTGTATAAGTAAATGTATATCTATCTTTTTTTATTTTTTCGATTAGCTAAAATATTGGGTGGGCTGCAACCCATGTTGCTAAAGGCTGCATTCGCTAGGGCTAGGACTTTCGAACCAAAAACTGAAATAAAAAACAGAGCCGTAGCGGAAAAAATTCGAATCCAAATAATTTCGAACTGAAAAATCATTTAAATTCAGTTCAGTTTTGATTTTGGATTTCAAAAACCCAAACCGAACTTAACAAAACAAGGTTGGTTTGGTATTTAGTAGCAAACTAGGTGAACGCTGTCATTGGATGTATCATGTATGTATATATTGTTTGCGAAAGTGAGAAAATTAGAAACCCTAATATTCTGCTAAATTTGTTTTTCTTTCTATATCTCTCGAGCTTTCACTGCCAACAACTCCATTTTTACATATAATTACCTGAGCATATCCCACCATCAACTATAGTAAGCTCTACAAGCTAGCCTCTTCTGGACCAAACTTACATCATGAGCCTACAAATGGGACGAATTTGCAACTGATCGAATTAAAGTCCCAACATATTTTTTGTGTATTTAAGCTTGCAGCTAGATTACTAAATCAGAGAATGTCAACAGATCATCCCAAAGTTCGGATGTTGGCAGTTAATTCAGAAAATTAGAAATGAATTTTAGACGATAAACTTAAAGAACTGAACAAAGGAGTAAACTCCGATTGTTCATAAACAAAGTGACGAACTGTACTTAAACCTACGAGAGATACTTCATCAGCTATGAAATTGCTTGCTTCATGACATGTCATTCGATTGTTCATCCTCCACAAGAACTCAACTTACTTGCAAATTTGTCCTCATGTTCGGTTCAATTCGTGAGTCCCTGCAATTTACAGCTTCCTTCTATTAGTAATTTTATGTAAAATTGAAGTTGTTGGCTAGTTTTTGAGCATATTTTTTTTGTGGTAAATTTTTTTCTTAATTTTAATTAAAAAAAAACTGAAAAAATCCAAGATAAAAAACCCCAAAATCTTAACCGAACCAAACCAAACTAAAAGCCTAAGCTTTTGTTGTTGAAAATGAAAAAACTGAATTGAACTGAATCGAGAAAATATTCCAATTTCGTTATGATTTTTACCAAAAATCAATTAACCAAACAGCCCGAATTTCACCCCTAACATCCACCCATGGAGAGAGCTAGTCAATGTGATCATGGACGTGGTAAGATTCTCGTTTCCCTCAGCTCCTTCCATGATTTGGCTACAGCCAATCAGCAGAGGGGTATATTTTCTGTTGTGGTAGAGAGAGAGAGAGAGAGAGAGAGAGAGAGAGAGAGAGAGAGAGAGAGAGAGAAGTAATGACGTTTGTTACTTTTTAGTGCTCTCAGCTAGCAACAAACGTACCAACGTTTTCATTTACACCTTTTTTTTCTTCCCTTTCACTCACTCTCTAGCTATAGCTACTTCTTCCATGGTCACAATAACATTATAAGGACATGTAATGAAGCTAAGATTTTTGATGAGAATAAAAATGTCATCACACCGCAGAGTTGGTTACACATAATGAAATTTGAGCTCGTAAATTAATAAAATATACGATAGTACACGACCCTGAATGAATGAGAGAAGAGAGCCTTATAAGGACTTGACACTAGTTTCTCACTCTCTCACATACATTTACTAGGCACACAGGCGGTTATTTTTTTTTCTCTCTCTAGCTGCTATGCAAATTTTCAACCTTTGGTATGCTTGAATGATTCTTTCTCTCTCTCTCACCTTCAGATTGTGTTCCCGGTTTCTTGAATTTTGACGAGTTTGTGACTATGCATGTTTAGTACCAGAAATTTTTTATTTAACATGTGGAGAACAATGTTGATTGTTGATTTTACAGTAATAGAGAGATTGTTGATGTAACATGTTGATTGTTTAGTAAAGAGAGATTTTTTATTTAACATGTGGATAACAATGTTGATTGTTTATAATATATTACTAAAGATTGTTGATTTAACATGCTGATTGTTTAGTAAACAAATATTTTTGATTTAACATGTGGAGAACATTACTGATTGTTGATAATAATTATCAAAGATTGTTGATTTAACATATTGATTTCTTAGTAAACAAAGATTTTTTTATGAAGATTATTGATCATATCATACAACACCATGTGGAGAAGAATGTGAACAATGCTGGGATCTAAGCATGATATAATATGGGTAGACAAAGACCAGGCTATAGATAGTTCGTAGAGGGATTGTTAAAATGGTTAAAAATTTGTGCAAAGTTTGTTATAAGAATATGAATAAACAGGCTCACCAAAGGATTGTTTGTTCTTTCGAATTTAAGACTAGATGATCTTAAGGATAATGTTATGATCCCCCCTCCAACAAAAGAAGGAAGTAGGCTTCTTCACCACTCTTTCAGAGAAACGGTGAAGTCGATGTTTCTTCCTCTCCAAAATAACAATATTTGGGATGATTTATGGGTAGATTAGATGATATCGAACAAAAAAATGATTACAGGAAATTGTACTCTCATCCTCTCCATAAGAACAAGGGAGAGAGTACAATATGTCACCATTTGTGTTTATCGATTGAAGGATTTTCCCCCGGATGTAAACATTGTACCATTTGTATGGGAGAATGTCTACAACCACAACCGACCACCAGTGGATATTAAGCAAACAGTGAACACATAGAGAGAAGAAGAACGAGAGATTCAAAAAATGTTTCAGGAGATTTACATACGTACTACTAAAGTATATGAAAAGAGAACTTCATCTGCAGCTGCAATCTTCATAAGGAATTCTGTGGTGCACTTCAACCACACAAAGTTTGATAAGAAATACTTCAACTATGCCGACTACATGTTAAAAATGGATCAAAGATAAGCTTTAAGATCTATTTTCCGATAGTCCGTTGGAGATGTTCCAATTCATGGCAGAGTTGCACGACAAACATGACATCACGATGGACATTGAGGAATCATGAATGAGAAAAGGAGGAAGAAGAAATTGTTGACCTAAGAGATGTTTTTGAGAGTCTTAGTTTGTAGAAAAACATAATAGAAACACAAGAGGATGAAGCAATTTTCTGTTTTCAATATATTTCACTAGTTAAAATTACATAGAGGACGTACATATATATTAGCGGAGAAAGACACGTCAAAGAGGAAAGAAAGTCTTGCACATGACAGAGATAATAAAAACTTATACATAAGCATATAAATGCTTGCACCAAATTATTCTAATTATATCTATAACCATCTAACAACCACCAAATTCTATTTGTATTGTGCACCACGTTACGTACATACATACGACTAGTTGCACCAACACAATTAGTCACACAACTCCAATGCAATTTTATTAGAGCAACTTCGAATATGGTTTGTTACTTTGTTAGTTCAATCTTTCACAAAGTGGCACTGTGAAGATCGGTTGACTTACTCTCCACGGGGTCAGGTATCAAAGTACAGGATTCTCAGTACTCTAACTAGGAAACTATATCAAGTTGAATGATATGGAAGATGCAACGCATGCAGTTTCTGCTTATTTGGCTAAAGCCTTCCTCCTCTGATTTTGTGTACTTTTGATATGACCCTCCAGATCGAACCTTTTAATGTAGTTTACAGTTCTATTTATGTCTATGTATGTTTATGCAATAAGCTGTTATTTATGGAGATCGGAGAGATCAATAAATTATGGGCAAATTTCAGTTTAATATCTTAAGATTTAGGTCTTCCTTCATGTCGTTACTTGAGGTTCTAAATTTTCCAGTTTACTACTTAAGGTTTGAGTTTTTCTTCATCTTACTACCTAAGTTTTTTTTTTTTCAATTTCCTACCTAAGGTTTCATTTTCTCATCACTTTTTATTTTTTCCTTAAAAAAATATGTAATGCAAAAGGATATTTTGGTCAAGTTATTTATTTTTTATAACAAAAAAATATATCTTCTAAAATTGTTCTTCCTAACAAATAAGTTATATTAATTTTATAAAAAATGATCGATTGACTAAATATGTTATTCTCACCCTTGATTGGTAAGGGTCATATGTATATATATTAAGACATATGAGCGACATAATTTGCGTAAACTCATCAATTTAGCTCGTTTGACAAACCCTTGGCTTTAAAAAAAATCTAAAATTGTTCTTTTTAGCAAAATAAGTGCAAGTAAAATTTAAAACATTAAGATCATTTATTTTGTTAAGAAAAAAAATTTAGATTTTTTTTAAAAAGCTAAGAGTTTGCCATACGAGCCAACTTTACGAGTTCCCACAAATTATGTTACTTATATGTCGTAATATCCATACCCTTGATTGGTAAGGGTCATATGTATATATATTAAGACATATGAGCGACATAATTTGCGTAAACTCATCAATTTAGCTCGTTAGACAAACCTTTGGCTTTAAAAGAAAATCTAAAATTGTTCTTTTTGGCAAAATAAGTGCAAGTAAAATTTAAAACATTAAGATCATTTATTTTGTTAAGAAAAAAAATTTAGATTTTTTTTAAAAAGCTAAGAGTTTGTCATACGAGCCAACTTTACGAGTTCCCACAAATTATGTTACTTATATGTCGTAATATCCATACCGCGTAACCAATTAAGGGGGAGCATAGCATAGTTAACCAACCGATCATATATGTTTTAGAAAATTAACATAACTTATTTTGTTAGAAAGAACAATTTAAAAATTAAATAAATTTCTTATTAAAAATAAATAAATTGATCAAAAGCATTACATATTTTTTTAAGAAAAAAATTAAAAATAATGAAAAAAATAAAATCTCATGTAAGAAACTGAAAAAAATAAATATTTAAATAATAACATGAAGAAAAACTCAAACGCCAAATAGTAAACTGAAAATTTTAGAACCTCAGTTAACGACATAAAGATTGATCTAAACCTCAAGATACTAAAGTGAAATTTGCCCTTAAATTATAGAACAGATGTTCAAGCAGTAAATAACTTCAACAACGTTTTCAACCAAAGTTAACTTTGTACATAACTACATATCATACCAGACGAAGTTATTTATCTTTTACAGATTTAAACACAAGACTTTAGAGATTAGTTACTTATCGAAATAGCCAGCAGAAAACAATGTACTTAGACGATGACTCCAGCATCAGGTTCCACAATTGAGTCCCCAAACCTCTTCCTTCATGACAAGTTCCCAATCTGATGAAGAGCTCCGATCAGGACAGCCGGAAGGAAGCTGTTTTGCGGGCATGTTGAACATGTGATATTGTGTCCCGGGATCATCCTCAACGAACAGACGGAACTCCTTTGCAGTCACAAAGTTGGCTTCAGCGTTGTCAGCTATGTAACTCTGCAAAACAGGTTGTTCTTTTACGTCTGAACTTCCATGCTCTGATCTGTTGCAAATAATAGGCCGAAGGTTTCTCTTACCAGCATATTCGGGATCAAAATTTTCCAAACGGTGCCCTTCAGTAGGCATGTCACTAGAGTTGTCAACCCTCGATCTAAGGATGTTCAATCTGGCCAGAAAAGGATCCTCATACTGATTTGCATGGTTGGATGTGCTTGAAACAGTGGAATCTCGAATATTTTGCTGAGGAAATGATCTATCATTGCTCGTATCAAGTGCAAAGTGGTCAACCTTGAGTTCATGACAGACCTTAGAGCTTGATGATGTATCCTCCACATTGGCAACATTGATGAATTTTGAGTTCTCGTCCCGGGTTCTGATCATATGAAATCTGGCCATAACGGAAGCCTCATAATCATCTGTCAGGCCAATCATGCTTGCCGTTTGAGATTCCTGAATGGAGATACTAGGTGAGAGCCTACCATCTCCTTCTGGTGCAACTTCATCAATCTTGTCAGAGAAAAGAGAAACATTTGAGCTCGATTCATCCCCGTTGACAGCATTCACAGAATTTGAGTTCTCAATGCGGTTCCTCAAAACATGAAATCTAGCCATAACTTCATCTTCTTGGCTTAGAGTAGGGATCTCCTTTACTATTGAACAACCCTGATCTCCAGGTGTCAATTTCTCAACTGGATTGGATGCAGAGCACACCTCAGACGTTGATGGCATCATCATATCAGCAGTGTGTTCAAGCATATCTGAAGAAAAGAAAAAATAAGGAAGAAAATAAGAAAGATAAAGGATAATCATTTAAATTTCTTAAATAAGAATGGGTAAGTAAATATAACAGTAATTACCTTTGGACTTGTCAGCCTTGCACTTGTCCATTTCAATCTTCATGCGATTATATCGAGCCTTGTAATTGGTGGAACACAATGCAGCTTCAGCTTCAAGCCATAGATTCCTGTACAAGAGAGTCTGAGGGTGTGTCTCCTCAGTATGGAAATTCTCACTGAGAATCTTCTTCAGAGCCTATTAAATCATGGTCCATGAGAAAAGAACCTAAGTAATGTTATGCATTTTCTCATCCCCTAATGTCAATCAAGCATCATTTCCTCTATGATAGTAAAGTGTATAAGACCAAGGAAGACAAAGAGTACAGTACCTGAATCATCTTATCTTCTTTCAGCAAATCAATGTCATTTTTCTCAGATACCGAACCTATAACTTCATTTTCATTCGTAACAGATCTATTATGCCTCTTTACTTTCTGGAAGTCCTGAAGATCATGTGGATCCTGTATGCTAGTGGCAAACATTTTGGTCAACAGCTTGTCTGTACTCACAACCTGAAGAATATATTCAGCACCACAACATTATCATGGAGGCCTGTCAGGTCATAAGTGCTAACCAGCTACAGGACAAAACACCTAACTTTGAAAGGAAAAAAAATGAAGTCTTGATATGAAGACAAAATACTACCGAAAGTACCTTATTTGGTTCACATAACTTTTCAATATACTGAATAGTACTTTGCTGTAAAGGGGGCGATTCCAGCATCGACAAGTTTTCATCATTCTTCAGTATGCAGCTTTCCAAGTTATTGATCACAACTTTTAGGGAGTCGAGATCTTTTTTATTCAACTGATGTGAACTGTTAGAACAATCATCAAGAAGCAACTCTGACAAGCTCTTCATTGTAGTAATCAGCATCTGGACATCCATTTTCAGAATTGATTCTTCCCCATTCGATTTGGTAAGCTTTGTAGCAGCAACCTCTACAGAAGGAGTACAATAATTATTTTGAATAGCAGGAGAGGGTATGTGAGATGAACCACATTCCATGATGTCATTGATATTCAGATTCACATCTGCACCAACACTCCATGTTGTGTTCTTAGCTTCAGTTGTTAATCCAACTTCTCCGCGACCTTGTTGCACAGTATGGGAATGCTCAAAGAAACTTGAGGACTTGTCTGCATTTCCTGATTTTGGAATATTGAAGTAACCTTGACACCCTTTATCACCACTTGACTTTGGGTAAAAGGTCGTCTTCATGGTATCCTCTAATTTATGTTCTCCAACAGCTGCTTCGGAGACTGAAGATTTCTTCAAGGGAAATGGCAAACCATTTTCAAGCAGTCCGTTCCCTAGCCATTCAAATTCATGAAACTCAAGTGGCTTATGGGTGATCATTGGCATCTTAAGATTCAAACCATTGGAGCTTTCTAGCTTCTTCATCTGTTCTGGACCTCCCTCTTCAGATGCTTTAAATGGAGAAAATCGACTACCAGGAACTCCTTTCCAGCACGGCGAGTCCACAGCTGTACTGTTGGTATCTATGTCAGGCGAATTCAGAAAAGAATTGATGGAATCATTGATATTAAGCCCCGCATCAAAACCATCAGGATTATCAAGGGAATTCAGAAGTCCAGGTTTTACATCAAACAAATGATCCAAGGAATCCTTCTTGATACTTTCATTATTTGACAGCTCTTTGTCTTTTGCTGATGATGATTCCACAGAGAAGGGATCGTTCTTTTCAAGGTGAATGGCAAACTGGCTTGAGCCCACATGATATTTATCTTCAGCACTTCGTGGGAGATGAGACTCCTCTGGGGGATATAAACAACCATGATATGCATTGGGTGCCTCTCTTCCGGAATTCAATTTTTTGAATAGACCAATCTCTGGTTCTGAAGATTTAGTGCCAACAGCTGGTGGTCTTACGAAAAATGCAGGAGAGGACTTTGGAAAGGATATAAAATCATTCCTACTAGCAGCATGCTGTCGTTTTTCATATGAGACGCTAAATGCAGGATTCGCCACAAAAGGGGAGCACGGTGCCTTAGCAAGGGTCTCTGGACCGTTAAAAAGGGATCCGATCATCGGTTTTGCACAATGAGTGGGGATGAATTTGAAATTTCTTCTCGCAGCGGATTCATCACCCAACGGCTCTGCATTCACAGTTTTATCCCAGCCTGGGATATTGTGGGATGCCATTTCATTTGTATCGTATGATTTCAAGCTATTGGAGGAATGAAGTTCTGCAAATTGAAATATTAATCACATAGTCAGATGATCCGATTCTATCAATTCATTAATGTTGAGAACACCATAAGGCTAGCATACAGGTAATAATTAAGGTTAAGTATAGCAGATCATCAGCATGGTAAACAAATTGATTTTAAAATATCAAAGATAAAGATCAGGATATAGATAAGACAAGAAGAAACACCAGTCTTATATAACTTTTAGGGAATACATACCTTGGTTCATGTAATTCTTATATGGAAAACTAGATACATCAGTCTCCTTTGAGCTAAAACCTCCATCAAATTGTCCCTGCTCCCTCTCTGCCTGTCCATTCCACGAGCCACCCCACTGAGCTGTATACTTTATAGACGACGGCCTTTGAGTGTACTCTTTGTGAGATGACCCATCTAAGGGAGCAAATTGAGATGTTGAAAGCCAATCATAACTATGTTGATCAGGAGCCACCAAGGGACTATCACCATGAACTGTGGGTGATAAATACGAGGGATAATATGGTTTCGCTTCCACAAAGCTGGTCGGCGCAGCATCCAAGCCTTGATCATAAGTAAAAGCATTGGATGAGGGTGTGGTAATAGTGTCCACAGGGGGCAAATTTGTACCGGAAGAGTCAAGACCCCGAGGCAAGCCCGCATATCTATATGCATTGGATGAAGACCCTGGATCGAATGCTGGGACAGGACTGACAAAGAAATTGGACCCTGTACTTGGAGAGTGAGGAGGGAGCCAGTTGTGCAAAGAGTTCAAGGGGGCAGCATAAGGCAGCTCAGTCACCTCCACAAGTGGGCTCGAAACAGGCTTAGGAACAGGGCGCTCAACCGTAAAAGGAGGAGCTAAAGCTGATAAACTCGAAGAAGATGATGATGACAGATAAGGTGCTCCATACCCATAAGTCCCAAATCCCATCATTCTTAAAATTTTGATTCTAACACAGAAATTAAGCCAAATTGATCAAGACCCACAAAAATTCACATCAAACTAAGACCTTCCCAAATCACAATCAAAGCTCAAAACTTCAAAACACATGCCTGAATTGATCACCCATCATATTCATCCAGCATCATAAAAATCATAGCTTGATATTGAAACCATATCAGTAAACATAAAAATTGAATCTTTCATCACAATTCTAAACAAAAGATCAAAGCTTTCGCAATACAATATATATAACAGTAACATACAATATGAATTCATTTCGATTCTTACAGGGCTACAACAACAACAAGGCAATCAAACATGACAGAACCAGAGACATTCTAAACCAACAAGCTTCATTTCTATAAACACCATATGAATCGTATAAAAAAGTCTGAGATTTTATTATTGAATTTGCAGATATAAATTCGTACCAAAAAAACAGTAAAGGCGAGACGGAGAGAGAGAGAGAGGCCGTGGTGGCAGTGTCGTCTGGGTCTACACCGTCCAACAGAAGGAACACAAATTTTGGTGCAAGTCACTCTTCTCTTTTTGAGTTTTGGTCTTCGGTTTGTGATTATTTACAGAGAAAGGTCCCTGTACTTGGGCAATATAAGATTTACCGCCATAAAACTTTCAGCATTGTTTCTTATCTAACTCGATAATGTTACATGCAGTGTGTTGATTAACCAAGGAAGTAGTGATCGATCAGCTTAATTTTGTATATGAATAGGACCGATAATGCACCGATTGAGTACATACATGAACCTAGCTAGCTAGATCGATAATGCACCATCGACATTGTTAAATTGAAGCCCGAAAACTAGCTAGTTAGCTAACGACCTGAAAACGATATTTATACGGTGTTTGTTTTGACGAAGTATTTTCCATTCTCACTAAAATTAAAAGAGTGGATTTCCGATCAGTTCCATTCCCATTTCGATGTGGCGAGCTAGAGGTCACAAATTTAGTTTGAAATATACAAAACCAAGAGCGACTTGATATGATTGGACTAATAATGAGCTAGGAAGAACATGCCGGTCCCCTTGAATTATCATATTGTGATAAAAGACACTGCATCATAAATGATGAGTCCCGAGCTCAAACAACCAACAAGGGCCAGGGAGAGGAGAGCTATAACTCTTCGTAGCTAGCTAATTTATACAGTTTAATTTGGTAGTTTGATGCACTCATACATTTCAAGAACATGAATGAACTAATGTATTTCTGTATCCATTGATCAACAAAATACCTCTGCATCGGTATAGAACTTAGTACATGTATGAAGAGGCTTATAAACTACAGAGACATGAGAAAGAAGAAACGATCAACAAAAAATTAATGAAACAATCTGGGGCAGTCTTCTTTTGAGTGACCTCTAAAAATAGAGATAGAATGAAGAAGAAGAAGCTGAGTCGTCGTGGTGGTGGTGGTCGTCGACCGGAGATGGATAAGGAAGGAGGCGAAGATTGTTGAGACCGTAGAATGGGACGCTGTGCGTTTGCGCCGGTAAGAACCGCTCCGTCATCCTCGCCACGGCGGCGGTGTATACTCCTAACAGCTCTGCAGCAATGGCCACCGTTATCATCACACAATCTTCAACTCTAGCAGAGAATGACAGAAAGAGAGAGAGAGAGAAATATAGAACTTGCTCTGAACCCTTGTACTTACGTTACGTTTCAAAGTCCTCGATTGCCAAACTCAACAGAACAACAGAGCTCAAACGGATAGCTTTTAGGTGTTGTAAAACGTGTGGACTTTGCTCAATTTGAACTTTAAAGGTGAGATTATCACCTATATATTTATAGGCGAAAACAATTTTTCTTTTGTCTGTGATTCTTGTGGTATAACATATATAACTTGGTCAGCTTAAGAGTTATACATATTATATATATGATGGATGATTAATTCTGGGGTCGAGGTCTATTTGAATCCATGTGCTGTGTGTCCATCTATCTCTCTACTGTAGACTAAAGATATTGTGTTTTTTTTTTAAAGAAAAATATATATGTTGTGTTTGATGGAGAGTACCTATCTGATGTTTGGATTACTCGTTAATTTGTACATGCATTATTCATGTCCATGTTCTATTCTTTCAATTCATAAGAACTTAATTTGGCTAATACTAATATTAACAGAGTAACGACATACGTCTATAAATTGTAGCACATGTTCATGCTGACCCTGAAGCTAGATTATGACAAATAATAGTCAAGAAATGAAGCTTATATGTCAAATATCGCCAAACAAATCAAATCAAATCAAATCAAACTTGTCAATCTTGGCGGATTAGTTAGAATGTTAGATAAACTTCCACTCAATTACGTAGCCGATCGATCGAATAATAAGCCAAATTGATTATATATAAGAGAGGAAGGCAGGAGCTAGCAATCTGCTTCTCTAGCTAGCTTCACATACTCTTTTAAAATCACGACGATTAATAATTACTACAATTTGCTAATTAACTCATGAGAACGAATATGACCTAGCAAAGACTCTCTTCCATGCTTTCAAGCTGAGGGAGCGAACTGTAGTGAGAGCCTTCAAAGAGTTAGGCTGTCTCAATAAGTATTTTCTCTTTGCAATCGGCCGTGTCCAGTCGTCCGATTTTGACATGGTCACCGTCGGAGGCAGTGCCGCTTCTTCTTCTCCGCTCTCTTCGACGTCGTCGTTGTCCTCGGGGTTCCAAAAGCAAGCATGTTTTCTCTTGGTCCTTACGGTGGCTAACACATCGTATTTGTTGCATATTCCCCAAACCGTAACCTTTTGTTGGCTGTAATCTATACTCACCGAGTATAATCCTGTGCACATAAGTATAAACACATTGTCACAATTAAGCAATAACATAAAAACCATGCACACATACTTAATTGATATTGAGCAACAAGCTGAAAACCAATTAAGTGAATTAATTTCAAGTTTCAACTATAGCTAGTGACTCAAGCTTAATAAGGCTAGGCCCAGTAAGCTTGTTCCCTAAGATGAGCTAGCTTAGGTGATAAAACAGATAGCTAATTAGTGATTACATACCTTTGAGATGGGATAGGGCCTTCTTGACTTTCTTCTCGCATCCAGGAGAATATAGAGGAACCATCATTTCCACATACTGCGCCTCTACACTGGTTTTCGAAGCTAAAACTATTTGCATATCACCCATGATTGATCGATTATTCCAACTAGAAATCACTATGTTTTCTCTCCAAGTTAACATGCAATCAAGTCCCAGATTATATTTGCATGCATGCAAGCTAATTCAGAGTACTCTATCTTAGCGCCCCCCCCCCCCCGGGTCGTTCTAACCTTCAACTAGGTGCTACCTTACTATATATACAGCGCCCTAGAGATAGCTAGAAGAAGTTGGTTTTTGAATTTTATCGTTTGCATCTCATCTCATTTCAGCCAGGGGATATCTGTTACTTATAGTTTCGAATAAGTGAGTAAAGTCAGAGTCTTTGTGAAAAGAAACTAAAGCTGTAGACTGATGAGGCAGATCAAAGAGGATATATATCTGTTTCTTACTCATGTTGTTGTTTGAGCTACCTAGTTTCGCTTTATCAGCCACATATGGTTGGTCATATGGAGGTCGGCTTCAGTTTATTTGAAATTTTGAATACTAACTCACCAAACTAAAGAGGCTTTTGGTAACAGATCGAAAATTTAATTGGCTAATTTGGATTAATCGGGATGATCGAGACTGTGGAGTTATGACTGGGTTGGTGATGAAGTGGAAGGATGTGTCAGCTTGATGCTGGCTTTATGCATACATTTGGAAATATGAACCCTAAAGTGCAACGTATTATATCCATATAGCTTCCATGCTTGGATCGATCAGTGTTCTCAGATATGTGACTCCCATGAGAGTTTGTTTTCCTTATCAACCAAGTTTGGCTTTCATCGGAACTTGTATGCATGCATGGAAGTGATGGAACACGACTACTGCTCTTTAATTTAATCAAATCCTTAATGTTGGTATCGGAAATAATGGGGATAGAAAAATAATTAAACTAAGCTAGTGCGATAAGTAAATGACACGATATGTATAGTGGTTCATTAATTAGCTAATTTATTCTTATTTCGTTAGACTTTCATTATGCATCTTGAATCCAATAGAAATTTGGTCCAAATGTTTTGTGTTGGGTTGAATGTGTAATGAATGAATTTAAATGGGATAGATGCCTCCTTTTATAAATAAGGAGTGCCTCTTCCTTTACAGTATTTTCAATATAGGAGAGAGGTGCAAGTCCCTCAAGTCACAAAATAACTACACTAAGGCTAATCTTCTTTAGTAATGAGTTGATGGCTCAGATTTCGGTTTCGGTTTGGTTGTCTTCATGAATGAGTGCTTAGTGACATAGGTTGTATGACCTATATGAACACTTAATTAACAAATTGGATACATCATACCTACGGATACATGTTCATGTTGTGGTAGTCAGTTGTCCTCAACTTTCGTTAGATCGACATACGCCTACAAAACGATAATTTGAGTATGAAAGTATCCGTTTTGTGCTTCTCATACACTTCTATATCGAAGAGTTGAAACTACGTACTTGAATTGATACTAGCAATTGCAGTCAGCCCATGCCTCTAATTAGATCAGATCAATTTAACCATAGTCGGACCAGATAGCACTGGTGGAGCTAAAATTAAATTGTTACTCTGGATAATTGTAACTCGAGTGTATTTTGTGTAGGATTTTTTTTAATTTTTTTTGTCATTTTACCATGATGATTGAATTTTAACATAATAAACTAAGAAAAAATGATATAATTTTACAAACACAACAAATCAAAGTTCTAAATTTTTAACTTGAACGAATTAGAATAAGCAAAACAAATACCGAAAATAAGATAAAAAATTAAAGATAAATGCTTTAAACAAATATGAATCTTTAATTTTACGAATATTCATGTATTTTGTTGAGAAAAAAGATATAAACAGTGACTTAAAGAAAATAAATGTTACGAAAACACAAAAAACGCCAAAATGAATGAATTAAATTCTTGCATGATTTTTCTAAAACTTAAAATAAGGTGTTTTTTTAGTCTAGATGAGCCGGTGACCGGCTCCACCAGCGCCAGATAGTCGACAATGGATAAAGTAGGAAAAAGAGATTAGCAGTACGTGTATGCATGCTTTACTTTAGATGAAGAAAAGTGTACGTAGCTAATTAGACTAATTAGTCTTCCTTTTCCACGCCTGCATGGCTTTTAAATCTTCGACGCTTCATAATTTTTGAGAGTTTCTCCGGCTAGCTCTCTAATCTTCTTTGCTCTTAAATCTAAGACTATATTTCCATCTCTAAAAATGAGAATGGCCACGACGTGTGATGTTCTTGTTGTTCTGGGCATGAGACAAAATAGCAACAATATGATAAGCATAGATCACCATCCCTTCCACGTTAGAATTGGTCCCCATCAACAAAGGATGACTCGGATGTCAAATACAATTAAATTGAATTGGATCCCTACCATGTGAAAAGCCACGCTGATGATTCCTAATCTGGTGAAAGAATCTCCCAACAAGCTAGGCCAGAGAGAACTTGTCTGTATGTTTGTAACATGTGACATGCACAACAACACAGATCAACCACATAAAATAAGCTAATTAATTTCGATATATTTTTTTGAGGTTAGTATAAGCCGTAAAAACAAATCGAAGTTGTTGCATGTCTAATCGATCGTCAGCTCTAATGATTATCGACAACAACCTAATTCTGTGAAGGTGAGAGTCTAGTAATTATATGATGAAAGTTCAAACATGGATGAACATCGCGCACACTACTCTTATCTTATCCAATGTTGGATTTTAGCTCAATCTTTTCTTGACGAAACTTTTTGTGAAACTTATAAGCACGATGCAATTTAACTTGTGAAACTGAGTGTTCATGTTAAGTTAATTTTTCATGCCTCATCAATTAATAAGCTACGAAAGTTGTTAAATCTTGCTCCGTCGCCATAATCTTTCTGTTTTGATTAAATAGAAATGAAGAACGTCAATTAAAACTAGAACATTTTGAAGTTACTGTATGATATGGATCGGGCACGTTAATTAACATTATTGTTTTAATTTGCAACAATAATCGGTGCTTGTGGACAAGACATTTCATATGATCGGAACTATGAACCACATACTTAGTTTCCAGTACGGTTGCAGCGCCCCTGACTGGTTCATCGTGAACTATGTCAATTTTACACACAAATAAGTAGGATCCGTGCGGTGTAAAACACATGGCTCACATATTTAGTGTACGTATAAAATTGATCTGATTCACGTTAAACCAGTGCCTTGAATAACCTTTGCCTAATTTCCCTAGTGTATACAAAGACTACTCGATCTATGAATTCTTTTCTGCCAAGCTAGCAATTGAGAGGTATTGTATGCCACAAGGATCTTATTGTTTTAATGCTTTTGCTTCCATCAAATTAAAATCAGCACATGGAATTAGATCAATGACGCCAACATCCCATCGATCCCACAAACCGCAAAAATAATATAATTCAAACAAGTCTAACATGTCATTCGATTCAAAGAATACATAATCTAATTAATCATATATGTAAATATTTAATACTATTGATCAATATGGACGAAAAATTAACCCATAATCTAATTAATCATATAAGTAAATATTTAATACTATTGATCAATATGGACGAAAAATTAATCCATAATTGACTATTTACCATCCTCGATCACTTAACTTGTCTAAAATTCTCGTCACGAGTGGTGGCACTTACTATATATATAATCTTATAGAACTTACATGCATTTTTATACATGTTACATTATGATGTAATTTCACGAAATGAACGTTTTGCATGCATGGATGTAATTAATTAAGGCAAGGCAGGTATGTGTATCGGTAGTTATGAAATGCAACATGCATTGGGATTTTCATCGCTGAAAAGCTGCGGCGGCGGAATTCTCTCGATCACGTAAAGCGGATGAGGATAATAATGTTGCATCATTCTCTTTAATTCCTCCTCCGGAATGGCATTCACGATGTCGACATTAGGCGGCGCCGCCCCCGCCCCTTCCTCCTTGGCCTCTTCTTTACCACCTTCGCCGCTTCCCTCCTCTTCTTTCTTTGCCTCTTCTGCTGGTTTCTCCTCCGGATTCTCTTCCGGCGGCGGTTTCTGCTCTTCGGCTGGCTTCTCCGGGGCAGGCGGCTCTTCTTTCTTCTCCGGTTCTGGTTCGGGTTGTGGTACTATCTTGGCTTGCTTCTTGGTTCTTCTGTACACATAGTCTACTAGCTTGTCACCGTCCATTGTCCCCGTCACAATCACCTTGCCACTGTTATGGTCCGTCACAGCATTTTGAACTCCTACAGATAAATGTGAACGTTAATTTCATTGAAAAAAAAATTGTAACGAAAACTATGAATTATGAACAAGAAAATTCAGTGAATTTGGTTCACTATGAATCAAGTCATTTTTACTCATTAAAAAGTGTCATGTTTTTTTACAGATGAGGACTCCGCCTATTTAATGAGTAAAAATGACCTGATTCAAGATGAATAGGTTAACACCAGCCGTACTGCAAGAAAATTTAATTGTATCATTTGTATGTAATATGTAGGTATGTATACCTCTCATTTTGAGAATCTTTTTCTTAAGTTGCTCAGCACAAGCCTCACAGTGCATGTTAACTTGGAGCTCCACAGTTACTAGTCCGCCACTAACCTGAATTAATCATAACCAAATTGAATTTATGTAAATACTTAGCTTTGTAACTGAGGAACTTGGACTAAAGGTTTTGTATATTGGTTATATATGGACCTGTGATGCAACAACTTCTGGAATAGGTTCACCCTCAGTTACTGGTAATGGTGACAAGACTTTAGCCTCTCTCTTGGTTCTCTTCATGATTTTGTTGCACACTGCTTGAGGCTCAACTATTCCCTTTATGGTCACTTCATTCTTAGTCCTGTCTATAACCACACCTTCCACCCCTGAAAATCCATCAAGTAAATTATTAAACATAGTGTATTAGTGAATTGAATTGCATACATACATACATATATATATATATATACCATATGAACATGAAGGACCTCTAAGGATTCATGAAATGCATACCTCTAATCTTCATGATAGACCTTTCAATCTTCTTTGCACAACCAACACAATGCAAGTCCACAAATAGCACAAAAGGAGCTGGCGGTTTTGGCTCCTCCTTCTTCTTCTCCTCCTCCTCTGCCTTCTCTTCTGGTTTCTCCTCCGGCTTAGCCGCCTCTTCTGGATTAGCCTCCGGTGCCTTAGCTTCTTCCTATACAGCACAAAAGAACTTCAATCAATTCCAAGCTAGCACAATGCATGTTTCAAGAGAAATGGAGAACCAAATGAGAGACTAGAACAATGTGCATGCATTACTAACCTGCTTTGCTTCTTCACCCATTTTTTTTATGTCAATGAATAGTGAGCTTCAAAGAAAAGGAGAGGGCTTCCACAACTGAACAAGGAGTGGTTTTATATGTGAGCTAGGGAATGAGAGTATCAAATTATAATGGAAGCTAGGACGGTGTGATTAGTATGATATAACTAAAGTGAGTATTGTGGTATTCTAGCTAGAGCACATGCAGTTTCACTAAAATACACACAAAAAGGAATTGAAGCTCAATATTGTATGATGCTTCTTTTTGCTATATCTTTTCTCAATCTCCAAGAATGAAAGAGAGCTGGAAAAAAAGAAGAGGGAGGTTTCAGTGGAGCAGAGTTGACAGATTTTATAGCTGGAGGAGGAGGTGAATTAATTTTAGGATTCTTTTCAGAAGTGAGAAAATTATGGGAAAATAACTGATATAATCATTTAATTTTGTCACAATTGATAATTTCATCACTGAACTTTAAAAAATATTAAAAAGGTCGTTGAACTTTAACTTTGTCTATCAATTTGATCACTTGGTGTATTGAATATAATGACTAAATTGATAATAAAAGTTAATGTTCAGTGATTTTTTAAATATTTTCTAAAATTCAATAATTAAATTATCGATTGTGACAACATTGAGTATCATCGTGGCTATTTCTCCGAAATTAAAGAGAGAAAATGGCAAAGGAAAACCACAGACTGTTGAAAGTGATAAATACAATATCATGAGGTCGTTATGTGTCAGACAAGTGTAACATCATTTGTGCCCAACCTGGATACCTTGGCCCCAAAGCAAACTTATTACTATCTCTATTTAACTTCAACTCTAGTCTCTATCATCATGTCTCAGTTAAGCTAATTACTTGAGTTGATCAAACAAGTCTAGTCAGATTTACTACCAATTCTGTATTTGGACACCTAAATTCTGACTTTTCTTCGTGGTCCGAAATTCGCCACTGATTGAGGATTGTTTTGCCGTCCTTGGACTCTAACAAGAGTAAGAGATTAACAAGCGCAAAGAATTGTACTAATTAGCCTCTTAGACAAGCACTTAACTCGGTACTTTATCTACAAGGCAGGTGCTTAACTAAGCAAAGAAGTACAAGTACTACTAATTCTCATGAATCAAAAACAGAGTTGGGATGGATGCATTGTGTGGGGATATACGAAATTTGCATTATAAGCTATGTGTAAATTAACTGCATAGAATAAAACACCCTACGTGCTACAAAAGTTGATCGTGAATCACATGGGGTTGCTACCTCCATATATATCAGAGTGGTTATTATAGTACACCATTTTCTTCCTTTTGCTGTTTTTTTCATGAAAACAATGCTAGTTCCAACTTCCCTGCTAGCTTAGTTTTCCTAATTGATCAAGAATATTTAGTTTGGTGCATATAGAGCTATCCTTCTTTTGAAATCAAAGCTGCCGACTTTAACTACATATCCTTTTGAGGATGAGAAAGGTGGCGATGATCCATCTTTGTTTGGTTTGGTTTTCCAAGGATGTTTGATGCAGAAAGCTAGAAACTTTGAACAAAAGAACTCAGCTTTCTTACCCATACAGAAAGAGAGATCGAAGAGAGAGAGAGAGAGGAGGGCTAACTTACCAATGTGCTCACACGTGGGAGTGACTCAGCTTGGGACACTAACAACAGAGAAAGCTAATTTTGCCTCAATTAAGCTAGCTGAAATGGGAGAAAAAGAGTGTGGTGGTTGATCACAACCCCTAAATTTCAACAACCAACATGCAGATCTTTCCAGTTAGCTTAAATTCATAAAAGGAAACAAGCTGAGCAGACCAAATAGAATTTAGGTTGACCAGTTTGTTCTTCATTCTCCATTTTCAAATGATAAAAGTTAATGATTTGCACTAGAGGAATCTAGATGCATGCATGACTATGGTTTGATTAGTTAGTAAAGTAATCATGATTATCAACCACCAATTCTTCTTTAATTATATGTTCCTAGTACTAAATTAATGCAGAAGCTTAGAGAAAAAACATAAGCAGCTGTGTTGGAATAGGCTACCTGGCTTGCTTGTGTTGGATAGAGTCTCACATTCATAACAGAAAGACTGTTTGTATCAGATGCAATGCATAAATGTGAAAGTGGGTCTTGATTTTCTTTCCAAATAGATAGATCGTATCTCATCTTCTCCAACATACTCCACAATGCTGTGGAGCCTGCATCCCAATTATTAAAAATTCTTTCCCATGAGACTGATGAGAGTAAAACAAAAACGTAATAATGTCAAGTCCATACCGGTCTTTCTACATTAGCTAGTTGATACGATTCATCAACCACTTTATTCTCATGTATTTTGGTTCTCAGCTGTTAATGAAAAAATAATGCTGAACTAGGACTCTTAGATCTGCTGGCATTGAAGGGGCAAGCAAACAGTAGCTAGGAGGTTAATACTTCATAAGACATCAAAAATATGAAGTCATGGACTGTTTTTCTTTTTCTTGGAGACCAACATGGGCTGTTTATGACTTCTTATGGCATTATGGTGAATGTTCTGACTTCTGAGATTCATGTATGGTATCATTTCAGGACTTTGCTGATCATGTTATACCCATAAGTGGTCTACTCTTTAGTTAAAATGGGATCCACACTCGGACACTCTTTTCTGTTCAAGATACCTCTTTAGCTATATTCACTTGATCACAGTTGGAGCTTTGGGTAATCTCAACTACACAAACTAAGTGAGGAACTTGAACCTGAAACTTTTTCAATTTCAATTATGTTTCTCTTAGAGACTTGATAAGTGAACAAAAAAAGTACTTATCTAGTATGTTATTGACAAAGTTTACATTCAATTCCCCTGCAGAATGAACCATATCAAGTTTCTTCCAGAACTCAGTTTCTGAAAATTTCAATGTACAGCTGAATGTTGGTGCTCATTCAAGTAAGTCTCAGCCAAGGCAGCATGCAAAGCTGCCCCAACCGGAAGGACATTCTCGTCAAGAAAGAAGTAAGGCGAGTGCGGTAAGTGAACTGAACCCACTTCCTGATTTCTTATTCCAATGCTGATCATGATTCCAGGAATCAGTTCTTGATAAAAAGCAAAGTCTTCACCTGCCATCACTTTCTTCCCAACCTTCACATTCTCAGGACCCAGAACAAGTTTTCCAATCTTCTGTACATGCATATTCAAACTTTCGTCATTGAGCACAGCAGGCAATGGGGGAAACTCTTCATCCATCAGGTCAACATATGCAGTGCATCTATGCACAGCTGCCTGCCCTTCAATAACCTGGAAGCAAATATCAAATTTAGACATTGCCTGGCTCATTTTTTTTCTTTGTTCTTTCACCACAAGCTTGTGAACTATGACAACCTTCCTACTTAGTAATGATGTTTCTATGTGGAAGTAATAAGGTCATCTGTATAATGATGCATCTGGGTAGTGCAAATTTGAACGAGTAGGTTAACTACTGGCATGTACCTCTTTTAATCGCCTTCTCAATTGATACAAGCCTTCGGTTGTAAGACTCCTTAGTGTGCCTCCAAATTCGACATACGAGGGAATTACATTGGATGCAGTCCCACCTCTCACATAGGTAACAGATAGAACCTTCAGCAGAAACCAGCTATTAGCATTATGTCTCAGTAGAGGTCTCTATGTCTTTGTTACTTTTCTATGCATAACAGTTAAGAAAACCAGCTAGTAAGCTATTACACAGCACTCAATGGACAAACAATCAAGACTAGACAGCTAGCTCTATTACACGAAAACTCAATGGACATCTATGTTTGCAAGAAAAGGAAACTCACTTGACTTTGTAGGGGATCAGTTTCTCTTGATATGAGCTGCTGCATTGCCAACATTGATAAGGAGGTAGCTAGTACTGGGTCTGCACTCATATGTGGAGCTGCAGCATGCCCGCCTACACCGACTATCTTTGCTTTAAAAAAGCATACAGCAGCCAACTGTGGCCCTGACATGGATGCTATTCTTCCTGTGGGTAATTCACTATCAATGTGCATCCCAAAAATTGCTTCAGCTTCACCAAGAGCACCTTCTTTTATCATCTCAGCTGCTCCACTACCACCCTCCTCAGCAGGCTGAAAAATAAGCCTCACAGTCCCCTTCAAAACAATACAAAGTTTCAGACAAATAAATTCAAGAACCCTCTTCATCTATTAGTATTGCCACATTTTCAATGCTGAATTCTACGAAGATTGAAATTTTTATTAAGATTTGAATAGAAAGACTGCATATTCTCATTGAGAAGCCATATGATCTCAACACAAAGATTGAAACTTAAGCTAAATTTGAACAGAAAGATTGCAACTTTTCATCAATTACAACATCAAGATTGAAACTTTTGATAGTAGAAAACATACTGACCCGAAGTTTCTCTTTTCTTTGACTAAGCAACTTAGCAGGCCCAAGAAGCATAGTGGTGTGAGCATCATGACCACAACCATGCATTACTCCATCAATCTTACTTTTGTGCTCCCAATCAACAAGCTCCTACACACCAAAAACACATACAGAAAATTGTAACATATCACAAAACTTGGTTTCCTGAATCCAAAAGGAAAGGTTTTGATTTACTAGCAAAGGCAGAGCATCCATGTCAGCTCTAAGAGCAACAATTGGGCCAGACCCGGATCCAATTTGGGCCACAATTCCGGTTTGGGCAATTGGGTATGAGAAAGATATGCCTAGTTTGTCAAGCTCTCTGCGTAGAAGAGCACTGGTGTTGTGTTCTTGGAATCTGAGTTCTGGGTTTTCATGGATTTGGTTTCTGATAGATACCAACCAGTTTTTGTCTTTGTTGGCCAAGTTTAGAATCTCTTGTGCATAGTTTTGGTCATGTAGGGAATGGACAGCAATGAAAGAAGAAAGTGAGAAAAGCAGAGAATTGAAAACCGAACGGGGATTCATATCTGCCCAATGTTGCTGAGCAAAAAAATAGCAGCAGTTGAAAAAGAGGACAGAGCTCCTCCTCCAGTACAGAATTTTGGTCGGGGAGAATTTATTAATTTCATTCCACTTAAATTGGGTATAATAAAGATGTATAATTAGTTTTCTAATAGAAAAAAATATTTATATTCCTATCACATCTATATTACTTTAATCTTAATTATAAAACAATATTTATCATAATATTTTCCAACACTCCTCCTCAAGTTGGTGCATAGATGTCAATCATGCTCAACTTGTCAATTCATCCAGTAAATGCATGGTGTGACAACCCTTTAGTGAGTATATCCGCCAACTTCTCTTCAGATGTTACAAAAGGGAAACGTATATTCCTCTTATCAAGGTGATCCCTGATGAAATGTCGATCAATTTTCACATGCTTGGTTCGATCATGCTGTACAGAATTATGAGTAATTTCAATTGCAACGGTATTGTCACAATATAAGTCCATGGCTTTATGGAGCTTGAATCCTAGCTCCTTCAATACATTTCGAATCCACAACAGTTCACACACTTCATTTACCATTCCTCGGTATTCAGCTTCAGCACTAGAACGGACAATCACATTCTGCTTCTTACTGCACAAAGTTACTAAACTTCCTCCAATAAATGTGAAGTACCTAGATGTAGACGCCCTATTTGTTTTGTCACCAGCCCAATCTGCATAAGAATATCCTTTGATACCAAACTCACCATCCTTGGAAAACAATAGACCTTTTCCAGGGGAAGACTTCAAGTACCTGAGTATTCACATTACAACTTTCATATGCTCTTCACTAGGATCATGCATGAACTGACTGACAACACTCACATCATACGCAATATCAGGACGAGTATGTGACAAATAGATTAACCTCCCTACTAATCTTTGATATCTGCCTTTGTTTGTTGGAACCTGTACATGACATAACTCCAGTTTATGGTTCATCTCAATGAGCGTATGAGCAGGTTTACAATCTAACATTCCGGTCTCAGTAAGAAGATCAAGTACATACTTTCGCTGTGACAATGTGATTCCCATCTTTGATCTTGCAACTGCGATTCCCAAGAAATATTTTAGCAGACCCAAATCCTTCATCTCAAATTCATGGGACAAATGCTTTTTCAAATCTTCCATTTCAGCTAGATCATCACCTGTAACAACCATGTCATCTACATATACAATCAGAGCAGTTATCTTACCACCCCTGCATTTAATGAACAAGGTATGATCAGAGTTGCTCTGTCGATATCTAAACTTCTTCATTGCTCTAGAAAATCTCTCAAACCACGCTCTAAGAGACTGCTTCACTCCATACAATGACTTCTTCAATCTGCATACTTTTCCAACATCACATGGCTTACAAATAACACCTGGAGGAATATTCATATACACCTCTTCTTCTAAATCTCCGTTCAGGAATGCATTCTTCACATCAAATTGGTGCAATGGCCAGTCAAGTTGAACTGCTAAGGCTATAAGGATGCGTACAGTACTGATTTTTGCTACTGGAGAGAATGTCTTTTGATAATCCACTCCATATTGCTGAGTGTCACCTTTTGCAACTAGACGGGATTTATATCGATCAATGTTTCCATCTGCTTTTAGTTTCACTGCATATACCCATCTACATCCAACCATCTTATTTCCAGGTGGGGCAGGAACAAGTTCCCACGTTCCATTCTTCTGTAGAGCTTCTAATTCTTCATTCATTGCTTGCTTCCACTTTGAATTTGCCAAGGCATCTTGCTCATTACTGAGAATAACTACTGTAGATAATTGATTAATAACAAGTGCATGTGATCCAGACAACCTATGGTGGGATATAAAGTTAGCAATATGATATTTAGTTTTTTCTTCTACGGTTGGTTCATATTGTTTCTTTGGAACCCCTTTTGTTTCCCGCTGTGACCTCCTAGGCATACTAACTTTTATACTACCCAAATCATTTGCATGAATACGTACCTCAAGAGAGACATTCTAGAAAGATTCTTCAGTTATGGAGTAGAATGGGACACTACTTCAGAAGAAGATTGAACTTCAGGTAATACTGTCAGCTACAGTATTCGACGGGTCGAATATTTCATCATGAATTTCCCTCGACCGATCGATGATCTCAAACTGTCTGGCTTTGGTCACTGTTATCGACGGGTCGAGGGAATCCCTCGACCGGTCGATGCTTTCAATCTGTCTGTCTTTGATTACTTTTTTCGACCAGTCGAAATCTCCCCCTGAACCTTCTTTCGCTCGATTTTCTCCAAGTTGTTCCTCCAACCTCTCCAAGTCCTCAAATTCATCCAAATTTATAGGATTGCCTTCATGTACACTTCTCTCCCCCTGAAGGGAAGACTCTGAAACTCCCCCTGAGTAATACGGTTCAGATTCACGAAAGGAGACATCCAATGAAACATGCATCTTGTTATGGAACGGGTCATAACAACGATAGCCTTTCTGAAATTATGCATAACCAACAAAACACACTTCATAGCACGAGGGTCAAGTTTTCCTCGTAACTCTTTGTTGATGTGAACATACACAGTACATCCAAAAACTCTTAGTTCTAGATTTGGCAAAGATGACACATTCAGCAACGCATGCAGCTTCTGGTAAGGATTCTGAAACCCAATCACACGAGAGGGTGTGCGATTAATCAAGTATGCAGCTGAACATAAAACTTCTCCCCACATATTTCGAGGTACATTCATTCCAAACAAAGATGCACGGACAACTTCCAACAATTGTCTATTCATTCGTTCAGCCAATCCATTATGTTGAGGAGTGTAAGCAATGGAAGTCTGGTGTCGAATTCCATGAGTACCTAAGTAAGTTGTCATTTCACCATTCACATATTCGCCACCATTGTCAGACTGAAGAACCCGAATTTGCTGCTAATACTGGGTTGCCACCATCTTGTGAAATTCAGTTAATCTATGAAACACGTCACTTTTACACTTCATTAAGGAGACCCAAGTCATTCTGGTACATTCATCAATAAAAGTCACAAAATAACGAAATTTAGACCGAGAAGATATTCGAGCAGGACCCCAAACATCAGAGTGAATCTTCATGAAAGGGACTGGACATTTGTTCAAGCTTGGCGAATAAGTAATACGATGGCTCTTGGCTAGTTCACATGTATCACATTTAAACTCTGAAGCATTCACATGAGAAAACAATTGAGGTTGACGCTTCTGCAGGTAATGAAAATTCAAGTGACCAAGACGACGGTGTCATAACCATACATCTTTCTTAGCTTTATCTAAACTGATGGTATTATTTGTCTGGCCTGATGATTGCAATTGTTGCTCTCCACTTCTTGTTAAATCAAGGTTGTATAGTTTCCCCCTCCTAATACCATAACCGAGAACTCGCCTAGTTAGAATGTCCTGAAAAATACAAAAGTGGATAGAAAGTTACAGAACATGCAAGTGCTGAAGTTATTTGGCTAACAGAAGAGGTTATAGGCAAAATAGGGAACAACAAGAACAGAATCGACTAATAGATTACTTTCACCAAGAATAGGAAATGGAGAGCCATCAGTAGTAGTCACAACATGTTGAGGGGATGGTTTAATGGTTTGTACTAGACCGGAAGTATTTGTCATATGATCAGTTGCACCACTATCAATTATCCAAGTATTATTCGCAGATAATTCAGAGAGAGATGATGCCTTACCCTTCAAACCTGCTTCAACTATTTTAGCGGAGGCAATGGTTGGATGCTCTTCCTCTGAAATAGTAACAACTCCAAGTGACATCTTCAAGTAGTAAGGATTTCAAGAGTATACTCCAGAATTATGTGTTTTCAAATTCAAGAATTCAGGCTTCAACTTCAAGGGTTCAAGGGTTTCAGTTCAAGGATTTCAAGTACAGCGGAAGAAATAATTCAGTGGTGGTAATTTAGAGTTTCAGTTCAATTCAATTCAGGGTTTCAAGGTTCAGGAATTCGGCTCTGATACTAAGTGAAATTTGGTTCAGGGATAATTTATTGATTTCGTTCATCCCAGATTAGGGTTAATAAAGATGTACAATTGTTTCCTAATAGGAAAGAATATTTACATTCCTATCACATCTATACAACTTTAATCATAATTATAAAATAATATTTACCATAATACTTCCCAACATCTTTAACTATTTTCAATTAAAAATTTAAATGTAACTCACATGTTTTTGATTTCAACTTTAGTAATTATAGTTAGAACTAAATCATTTTAAATACTTCAATCATTAGATCACTTGTTGGATAGTATGACCACTTTTTAGATGGTGGGAGATTTAGCTTTTAAGCTGTTTTCTCTCTCATTTATAACTAAATATAACTTGTAGATATAGCTCACAAACATATATGACTTAGCTTTAACTACTCTATTAGAGCAGTTTTTAGCCATAATTTCAAAAAATATAACTTTTAACTACTCTGTTGGAGATGTCCGAGAATCTCCAACATTAAAGTTAAAATTTATACCTATTTTTAACTAAAAAGTTAAATGTTGCTCATCATTTTTTGAGTTCAACTTTAGCAATGATAGCTAGTCTAAAGTTAAAAGTTGAATATATAGTATTAAATGTTTAGTTTTAAGTCATTTTATCTCTTCTCGGTAGCTAAATGTAGCTAGAGATTTAGTTAAAAGTTATATTTGACTTTAGCTACAGCTACTCTGTTGGACTTGATTTTAGCTAAAATTTTAACAAAAAAAAAATAGCTTTTAGCTATCTCCAAGAGTTAAGTTAAATGTTATAGTTATATTTGCTCGAGAGCTATATCTAGCTATTCCTATTTTAACTTTCTATTTAGAAGTAGTTACTTTAAAGTTATTTTAATTTTTTTTTTGAAATTCAAATTAAAATTGAAAATTTGGAACGTTAAAATAGAAATTGGAAACGTTTGGAGTGTTTTTTGATTTCAAAGTATTTTCTCACTCCTCAAAAGTTAAAAGTAGCTACCGATTTTTTAGGAAAACTAAATCTAACTTGACTATATGGTAGCTATTGGAAGCCATTTTAGTTAAAAATATGTTAATTTTCAAAAAAAATATAGCTATAGGATATATGTTGGAGATGCCCTAAGATCGAGCATCCCCAACAATAAAGCCAAATTCTCTAGATAAATTTGTCAGAAAATAAAAATGTAGCAAAAATGTAGGAATTAAAGAGAGAAATATAACTAGGATCTCTAACAAAAAGCTATATTTAACTTATTTTTAGGGTATATGTTAGGGCATTATGTTGAAAACTAGCCAAATTTAACTTTATATTTGAATTAACAAGGCTATTGGGGATAGCCAAGTGTCATATCCAAAGGTGCGAGTAGACGAGGGCGGAGCTAGGATTTTATAATGAGGGGAGCTAATTTTTTTTCCAAATAAGTTTACTAAGAGTATCTCCAATGCCAAGTCCTAGAAGCTATTTATCTAGCTTTGAGATTGAAAATAGCTTTCCAATGGTTAAACTGAGAAGTCCTAAACCCTATAAAAATAACTTGGGGTGTCAAACCAAGTGCTAAAATAACACCCGGTTTAGGACGCATTCTATAAATTTTTGGTGGGACCCGTGGTTGACAGTGGAGAGAGAGAAGGTTGGGTTGACGCGCTGTAGAGGGAGAAAGGCACGACACTCGCGCCAGGAAGGAAAAGAAGAAGCGCTCAGACGCGCGACGCACTTTAGAGGAGGGAGAATGGGAGACAACGTCTGCGGCATGGGGCCCGCAGCACGTGAAGATAGCAGCGGTGCAGTAGCTTGTTTCCTTCCAACGGTACAATATCAGACAGTTGCAATTTAAACTGAGATTGAAATAAATGGCCTGATTTCAATCTCCCCATAATTTGTTTTTTTTTTAATTTTTGATTATGATCGAACGATTCAGAATATATACCGAAATCGATCCGACGATTATCATTCGATTCAACTTTCAATTTTCATATAACGGTCAGAAAAAATATAAAAAATTAAAAAAAAATTTGAAATATTAATTAGTCCGTTGGAACAGTAAATTCTAATTTTTTCTATAAATACCAACCCAAATTTTCATTCATTTCACACCATTTCTTACATCCTCTCAACATTTCCTTCCTCCTCTTTTCTTATAGCAAATTCAGTTTTTTTGCTCAACACCATGGGTCCAAAGAGAGCTTCACCAAAACCTAGGGCACCACGATTGAAAACTTGAAAAGAGGCGGAAGATAGAGCTTTGTACGTGGCCGTGTTGAATATTGGTGGAGATGCTGCTGTCGGCACTAATCAATCCGCTGGAACCTTGTGGGATCGTATATATGAGCATTTTGAAAGTATCAAGCCAACCAACGCACATACGCGAACCCAAACAAGTGTCGAATCTCGATGGAAGAAGATCAATCCTGCAAGTATGAGATGGAGCCAAGCAATGCATAAAGCCATCAAAAATCATGCGAGTGGCGAAAATGATCAAGATGACGTAAGTATTTTTATTTGTCACTTAAAATATAGTAATAATTCATGATATTAAATTAAATAATCACTACTATGTTTGTAGTTAAGGAATGCAAAGGGGTACTACTTCGATGATTCCCATGGAGAGCATTTCACATATTTGCATTGTTGGGATATCTTGAAGGAGTCACCTAAATTTTCATGTCCGCCAACAATGGATGAGGATATTAAAAATTGTGAGACTCCTACCAACTTGGATGATAAAAATTCGCTCGGAGACGAAGCAACTCCAAGCGTGGCATCTAAAGCTAGGCAAGAGCGTCCAATGGAACAAAAAGCAGCCAATGCAGAAAAGAAGAAAGTTAATCAGGAGCTAACATTGAGTATTCATGCTCAAATGAAAAGGCTTGCCAATCAAAATGATCGAGAGTTTGCACGAAGGGAACAACTTATGCATGAGGCAATGACGACTCAACAAAGGGAGGAAGATGCTCGCACAATGGCGGTGGATCCAAGTATATATTCACCATGTAAAAGAAGATATTGGGAGAGGAAACAAAGAAAGATACTTGAGCGAGAGGAATTGGAGGCACCCGCATCTACACCTCAAGCATCCACACCTCCTTACGACAGATCAAGTTCCTCCCCCTATCTTCCACTCAATCAAACGGCGTGGATGCAAAATGATGATCAAGAGTGATTAGTTTGTTTTATCTTGTCTATTGCTTAATTTATATTATTATTTTGAATTAATTTTAACTAATTATGTATGAAGTGTATTTTTATATGGTCTTATAAATTAATTGGTATTGTTGTTTTAAATTAATATATAATGCATACAACACACACAAAGTTAAATGCATTCAAGTATACAAAATATTACATGTACACACGAATTAAAAATACACAACCACACACGAATTAAACGGCGGACAACAACATGATGACAAATGGATGCCATTTATTGACACATGCTAACGACACAAATTAGCCACGGTTGCGCTCTTGCCACTTCTTCAAAGCCCAGCCGTGTTGAACTAAATCCGATCTCAGTTCCCCATATATCACTGGACACAGAATCCTCTTGTAACGATCACGTATAAATGCATGCATTAGTTGGGGATTACGATGCACCTCATCATCATAAGCCGGTTTATCATATATATCAGCTTTTCTTGGACGCATTGGGATGTCGTCAATGTCGAAATCATATTGCTCATCTTCGGCGCGCTCATCCTCTACAATCATGTTGTGCTAAATAATGCACGTCATCATGATGTATTGGAGCGTCTCCCTACTCCATAAACGAGCTGGACCCCTCACAATTGCAAAACGCTCTTGGAGGATACCAAATGCTCTCTCCACGTCTTTTCCGAACGCCTCTTGCATCCTTGTAAAGTATCTTGTCTCCGGAGTGGTAGGATTTTTTTTTTATTACTTTCACAAGAGTTGCCCAATTAGGGTAGATGTCGTCCACCAAATAATAACTTTGATGGTACGTACTGTTGGATACCTTGAAAGTCACTTGAGGAGCTTCACCTATACACACCTCGTCGAACAATGGTGACATTCCCAGGACGTTGGAATCGTTGAGAGAACTTGGAAGTCCGAAATATGCATGCCAAATCTAAGTATCATACGAAACCACTGCCTCTAAGATAATTGTAGGTTTTCCTTTATGGCCTTGGAACTGCCTGACATGAGCAGTCGGACAATTTTTCCACTGCCAATGCATACAATCAAGACTACCCAACATACCTGAAAATCCACGTTCTGCAGCTTTGTTCGTCAATCATTGCAGATCTTCCTTTGTTGGTGTGCGGAGATAGTCTTTGCGGTACACATCCCATATCGCCCTTGTGAAATGATCTAACACTTCAAGAGCAGTGGATTCGGCAATATCAAGGAACTCATCGGTCAAGTCAGCTGGTAGACCGTATGCGAGCATCCTCATAGCGCATGTTAACTTATGTTCGGTGGAGAGGCCGAGTATGCCGGTGGCATCCATCTTCTGTACAAAGTACGGGTCGTGGTTGGCCACGCTACACATCATTTTGCAAAAGAGAGAATGTGACATACGGAAGCGCCTTCGAAAAGTGTCGCCGTCAAACCTACATGGTTCAGTAAAGTATAGAGATTTTAAGTGTTGATCAATCATCTCATGCTCCCTTAATATGTACTTCTGCCCTTCCGAAGAACCACCATATTGGCCTTCGGCTTCATCTTCTTCCATCATCTCCACTTGGTGGGTTGCCGCGGATATCAAGAGGGCTTGATGTTGCCTTCTCGGAACATCTTCGACTTCCTCTTTCTTCAATAGTTTCCACAACCTATTCATGACGGAAAACAAAACTAAAGGTATGAAAACAATTACTAAGAAACCACAATTTTTTTGTGTGGGGGGAGGAGTGGTTGTGAATTGGTGAGAGATGAAGGAGTGAATGCTCCGGTTTTATAGAAGATCAACATGGTCTTTGAAGAGCTTCACCTTTACACGTGGCAGATAACGTAATCTAGTCAACTAATTAGACGTTGACACGTGTCGCAGAAAATTTAGTTCGATATCTCGATAAGTTACGTGGCAGATAGCGTAATTTTGTCTGAAATCTTGTCCGATATTTTGATACTTTACACGTGGTAGATAACGTAATCTCGCAAACTCGGATATCTATACAATGCATAAGTGAAACGACCGACACATGTGAAACAAAAGTATATCTGATTTGTGAATAATGCATAAGTCACTCAAAATTTTAAGTTTTTTTAAATTAATATAATTATTAATTATCATGTACAATTATATTTTACAAAGTCTAAATATATAAAATTAGAACCTTGAGATAGGACTTTGACCATTAGAGATTATTGAAATCCTAAAAATAGGTTTAGGACTTCATATAGGACCTTAACTATTGGAGATGATTGAAGTCCTAAATGAATAGTATCAAAATGAAGTCCTAAAAATAGGTTTAGGACTTCATATAGGACTTCACCATTGGAGATGCCCTAATGGTTTAAGAGCTAGATGTACAAATTTAGGGAGGGCTAAGTTTTAAAACTTAAAATTTTACACTAAAAATTAAGCTACAAATAATGCTTTTCTAAAATTTAGAGGGAGTTGTAACCCACCGTAACCCGTGTATACGCCTTTGCGATTAGAGAAATTGTTGAAATTGCTCTAAAACACTAGCGAAGTTAATAGCATTGCGAAAATTGAGTCATTTCTTGCACTAATAGAGGGTACTAGATTCAGCCGTCAACAATTGAGTGATAATTTTGAGAATTTTCTCTATATAGGAAAAAAAAACGAAAATCCAAATAGACGCTATGTTTGTACTGAATTTCATAATCATAATCATATTTACAAAACAAAAGAATCCTCAAAATTGTAAGCAGCCGTACATAAACTTCGTCTGTCACAGATAAGTCACACATAAATTAAGTAAAGATGACTATCCTATAAGGCTATGAAAGCACCCCACATAAAATTTGGGGTTTTCAAGCCATATGCATGGCAAAAGGTCTTTCCAGCAGCTTCAAAACTTCTGAAATCCCCAAATGGTAACAAATACTATGAACAAAAATGCACCCAAAACTAGTCTAAGCATAAAGGTGAATGACCAGATTGAATGGCTGACAGGAGATGCCTTCAAGGCCACCGAAGGGGCCTCTTTGCCGGTCAGAATGCTGCCCATTGACGTGATTATTGGTGTTGCGGAATTAGTCTGATATTGAGAAGTTTTGCCAGCAGCAGAAGCAACATCACTAGTAGCTTTGTTTTCAGGGCCTCTTGTCTCCTGCAAGATGCATTAAAAGGATTATCGTCCCCGGAACAAATCTCATCAGATTTTGATACAGTTTGCGGCTTCACAAACTTCTCACCTCCACAGAAAAAAGTTTTCTTTCATGGTCCTCGGGTCTATATTTCTGGTCTTTGAGTACACTCCTGCATTGAACTGATCCGACAGTGAGGTTACTCTGATACATTATTCTTCTTGGTGCTTCACCCTGTGGCGTAACACTCTGTCTCACAGTGCTTGTTGGAGGTGTTTGGCGACTCATGATCCTAATTCCAGTGCCAGCTTTGGCACCCAGAAGGGATTGTTCTGCAGAAAAACAAATGTGAAAGCATTAATAACATCCATCTAGTTAAGAGACCATACATCAATCACACTCATTGATGTCAATATTGTGAGATTCATACCATTATTCTGTGACGCTGTTTCGATCTTCAAAACATCCTTTCTGTCAATATTCCCCTCCGACCAAATGGGAGTTTGGAGCTCTGTCATGTACTGTATAAGATAAGAGCAATAAAGTTAATTACTTTACTTTTGGAGGCAATAGACCATACCGGAAAAAGGAAATTATCACTTAAACTCACCAGTGCTTCAGTCAGTCTTGTGTTTACATCACTGCATAATCCGTGGTCCTTAATGGAGATGCCACCCTTGGCCTCATCTTCAGTTGCTGAATTTATCTGAGTATCCAAATCTTCAAAGAAGTACTCCTCGGAACAGTTGAATACTGAGTTCAGGAACTCAGATATATCTGCATCTTGCTCACTGGTGTCATTTGGATACTGTGCCCCATGATGACCATTGTTTAGGCCATTGCCATCAGGGAAACAATGCTCCACTTCCATCTTTGAGTGCAATGGCGAAAAAGGTGGCTCTTCCTGGGGGTCATAAAATCTGCTTAGATATTCCTCAAGCTGCGGATCCAGTTGACCTGGTCCATCATAAACATTGCCGCTGTTGCTAGGGCAGTCACTTGTTGGAAGAGGGTCTATCCCATCAGCATTTTCAGGAATATCGCAATCTGCTCTAGTAGGAGGCTTTTTAGGTTTCTTTTCAAATGTTGGTGATGCTGGAACCAGATCAACAGCAGACTCCGAATCTTCAAGTGGAGATTTAACAGCACTAAGGGATGAATCAGCTGGTTCACTTTCATCACAATTTGAAATTTCGATACTCTCATCGTGCTTCTTAAACAGACGACAAAGGACATAAGCACTCTGCAAAATAAAAGACCAGAGCCCACTGATTAGTACTCTACACATATTAAGGTTCAAGTACTGATGTGTATTAAAGAAAACAATGCAGTATAAATCTGCACTTGCAGACCAACAAAAGAGATTCCATAGAAAAAGTAAACAATAAGTTTGATGGAAAGAGCTTGAAATAAAGGTAGAAAGCTGTAAGTTGCTCCTTGCTAATTTCAATCATCAATCTGTTACCTTCAAATTAACCTTATTAACCTTAACAATGGAGACTGCGAGGACTAATTTGTTCTTGTCACTATTTATTGCCACCTTACACCATTAACAGATTCCATCAATTATGACAAGAATTAGAGAAACCACTCTTTCTAATAGTCATAAGAACAATTTCTCCCTCACTCACCAGATTCTTCAATTCACACTATACTACCAATTATCTTCATATCACTGATCATGTGAGATTTCGAGGAAAAGTAAACCCCACAAGTTGAATAGTTTCTGGACAGTCCTTGCTACATTATACAGTAAATAAATGGTTTACCCCCAAATATGACTCCAGAATCCAAATATGCTCAAAACAAGGAAAATGCTCATATGATAACTAACCAAACAACTTATCAAAGGTAAATAAAAAACCAACCTGGCCAGGATTAGTGCCATCAAGCTCCGGTTGCGTAGTTCGGTACTCATGCATAACCCAATTAGTCCTCTTGCCCTTAGGAGCACGCCCGGTATGAAAAACCAGTGTCTTTTTCATTCCAACCAAGTTAGCTCCGGACTTGATTTTCCGATCTTTACCTGTAGCTTTCCAGTACCCTGCAGTTGTAGCTCTATTCAACCTGAACCCATTTGGGTACTTCTTGTCTTGTGGACAGAAGAAGAACCACTCTGGATCCTGTGTCTGTATCACTGATAAATCTGCATAGAGATAAACATAAATGTTCAACATTAAGCCAAGATGCACCCAAAACTAATGGTTCATTCTATAACTCAACTCACTGTCTCATTGTCGTGTTTTTTTAGTTCAAGTCTTTAATGCAATAAAGGTCAGATCTTTCTCACTAATGTTTCATTCTGATTCAAAACCCACCCATAAACAGAAAAGCACAAACTATTACAGAAACACTGAACATTGAGCAAACACATGAACTCAACAAGTTCATCAAATTCCATAAAGGTCAAAACTTTCTTACTAACTATTCACTCCGATCAAGCCCCATTAACTAAAAAAGACCACAAATTACTAGAGAAACATTTTCAAAGGCGAAATTTTTTACCAGGCAAATCCCAAGGCTCCCATTTGCAGACATCAATCTCACGAATGACAGTGACTTGTTTATGGTTTCCATTGATTTTTGACCGCAGATAAAACTCAATAAGCTCCTCATCAGTCGGCCTGAATCTGAATCCTAAAGGCAGAGAAGACAGAGACACCTCTCCCATATCCATCACCATTCACCAAAACAAAACCAAACAAAAAAGTCGAAAACAAAAACCAATTTTTGAGATAGGCCCTGAAAAATTAAGAAGAAGAAGAAGAAGAAGAAGAAGAACACTAGATTGTTGAAGTTCTGGGATTTGATTAATAGGTGTGGCCCATCGTCAGTTTGATAATGTATAAAGAGAGAAGAGAGGAGAAGTCATCTTTGAGCTGAGTCGAGAGAATGCTTTTGCTTTTATATGTGATGTGTCTTTTAAGCCGCGTTTAAATTTTCCGAGTGGATACCGCGTACGATAAAATCTAGGGGCGTTTGCACATTGCCACTGGTTTGGTTCATTATTCCGGAAGTACCACTGGCAAGGTTATTTAGTCGAGGAAACATAGGAGAAGGTCTCGTATTGATCCGTCTCGTGGATATGTTGGTACGACCGGCTTTTTCCGGCGAATCGTAGCTTGACTAGTGTACAATTTGTACACTAGTTAAGAGCTGAACATGAATCAATTACATGTCCATGATATTTGTACACTAGTTAAGAGCTGAATATGAATCAAGCTGACATATTACATGTCCATGTGACGAGCTGGGAGTAATTTTTCGATAAGGTCGTCCTAACAGATAGTGATGAAGTTGTGTTAAGGCTCACCAAGGTTTAAATTTTAGGGGTTTAAAAAAATACTACTACTCTTGAAGTCTCACTGAGGAAACCAACCAACAACCAATTACCTTAATTTTCAAAACTTAATTCCAATTAAGCCAAATTTTTAACTCTCTCATTGCACTCTCACTGCCTCTCAATCTCACTATTTCATCGCGTTCCACTCAGTTCACTTCTCTATCTCGTGTATGTCTCTTTCTCCTCTCAAAATCTCACTTCTTTATCTATCTCTAATTCGTGTATGTAAAATTTTTCGTCGAGATTTTACATAAAAAAAAAAAGTTAACCCTGGTGACTTTTCAATCTTGAATTTGCCACTGCTACCGGATAGAACATTAATGTGATCACGCCACATCAAAAAATTGATCCCACCTAACGACACTGGGTGATCTCATTAGTGCTCAATCTAGTAAAGCGACTTTACTAAATAACTTGCGTCATACGACATGAGTTTCGTTGTCTTGCATATGTTTAGGGTTTTCACGGCCAATTAGCAAGAGCGAAATACTCGGTGTGAATCAAACCAAAATTTAAAAGAAAAAAAAGAGACAATAATAATTATCAACTTTCATGTCATCTGAGCAATATACGTACTTGACGTTGTTTTGCGGTAATGCACTTTTAGAGTTGTAAAAATTTATTTGGAGTCGTATAGGTCCATTCGTAGGATAGCTTTACTTGAGAGTCAACCGACACTATACTATAGTAGAGATGGTGGTTTCGAACAAGGATAAAGGGCATAATTGCCATAACAGATGATTAACAAAGCGTAGTAACGAAGGCAGCGCGGGAGGAGTTGAGCTAGCAAACCAATTACATACGGACACGTGAACAGAGTCCCCGCTTACCTGGAAGGTAGCCCTTTCCCTTCCTTCATAAGTTCAGTCAGCATCTGTTCAAGGTGGTCCTCTTATATTTCTCGGTACCAAGCACAATAAAAGTGAGATAGTGAGAAGATCATAGCTCCTCTTCTTTTTTCTTTCATTGAATGTGATATTTGATGTCGATGTCCATCTAACATTGTTAATTAGGATGCAAAATATTCCATATAGCTTTGGACTTTTCTTCATCTTTTCCTTTCTCTTACAAGTAGGGCTGGACATGGGACAGGATTGAGGTCATCCCATGTCCCGTCCCGGTTGTTACATGCGGGACGGGATCGGGACGGACCTTACATTTTGAGAGTAAATCCCGCCGGACCCAATTCCACATGGAACGGGACCGGATCGGGACGGGACGGGCCCAATCCCACCACAAAATTGGAAACAAAAAAGAAGAAAAATTTGCTTACATTCATAAATCACAACATGTATCTATGATCTAATTACAATTACACAACTTGCTTACATTCATAAGTCACAATCCATAACCTAATAATATCAAACATAACAAGAATAACATCCATAATCTGTTACACAAGTTCACATATCATAAGTTTAATAAGAAAAGAAGAAAATTAAAAACATAGCAATACAAGATTAAAAATATAACAATACAAGATTAAAAACATAACAATACAAAATTAAAATCAACGGTCAAGATCAATTTAAATTTATATATGGGACAGAACGGGCCTAACGGGATGAGAAATTTCAGTCCCGCTTCCCGTCCTGTTGTTTTTCTGATGGGACGGAACGGGACGGGACGGGATGAACATTTTTAATTTCAAATCCCGCCGGGATCGGGACGGGACCGGGATTTGCGGGATTTGTGCCCAGCCCTACTTACAAGTGTTGATCTCTTGCATTAGACTATCTCATTTAGTGGAATTACGGGTACCTTTCAACTTTCTGCCTAGCTAATTCAAAAGCTAATTTTGTATCAAATCAAGCCTAGCTTATCTCCCATAATATTCCATATGCATATGCTAGAAAGGAAAAAGGCAAAGAAACTAAACTAATATAGGATAAAAAGAAAGAGATCCTCCAATTAGTCTAACTTCCCATCCTTTTGAGCTTTATAGAGTTTTGATAAGCATGCAAGAAGAACAAAAAGAGAAGTTCATCAGCGGAGAATGAGTTATATGTGGCATCAATTTATATTGATTTGGTTTATAAGTATTGATTATTGTCTGTATTTTACTTATAATTAATAAATCAAACATAAATGTTAGTTTACGTTAATTTGGATTTGTTCTTGTAGATACCAGAACAACATGAAAGCATATTGATTTGGATACTTATGTAACATAATTTTGTATATTTGTTATTTTTTTGTATAATAATGAGATGACACTATTTTCAATTATCGTCTCAAGTCTCAAATTTTCAAGTCCGACCCTAAGCCAAAAGTCTTAATACTCTTTTGTATTTGATGTTACAGGTTTGCAGCCATGAAGCAAACCCAGATATTTTGCATTTGATTTCAGTGTTCATTGTATTCTGGAACTTTTAAAGAGGTTGAATTTATAAACCATGTGGTGTGGTATAAGTTTATTTGAGAGGAAGAATATAAGTATCTTGTACTTGTAGTGTTGATGGATTAATCTTGTATAAGACATCTGATAATTTCACAATATACAGTACTCTTCTATTGAATTTTAGTGATAGTACATTCATTTGTATTTTAATTCAATTTTAGCTATATATTATTTTCAGATTTTGTTCAAAGGAGCCATGAACATAACGTTGGTGGCAACAAAAAGCTACGAAATTTGCCGCAAACAATGAATAGTGCATCTTGCAATCCACTCGGTAATTGCCACAAACACTTAGTAATTACCACAAACAATAATGAATAGTATGTTCTGACATTGTTTATAAAAAATTAAATTAAATGTTTGATTTGTTAATCACAATCGAAATACAAATTCATAATCATCTATTTATAAACCAAATTAATATTTATAAATTGATGCTCCAACATAATACATAAATATATAAATAAAATTAACAATATTCCAACACCGTAGTTAAAAAGAAAACCGACATTCATAGCAATATTAATAAAAATAAAAAGAAAACAATTCACAAGTCATAATTTTTTTCCTCAAAGACATAATAAAGTTACTTAAATATTTTCGTATCGGAGTTTTTAAAAATATTTTTTATATGCATAATTTTTCTTTTAATTTATATATGTATATCTATAAAATTGGATCCTCCAAAATTTTAATGTCTGAGACGGCCGTCTCCTCCGTCTCACCTCCGATACGGGCCTAACTTGGCTCAAATGAAAGATGATAAGTTTCATGTACTTATAAGGTCATGCTTCTTCATGTCCCATGTATAATATACCAAATATATTGCTTTATAAATGCAAAACCAAGATATTACTTATAAATAGAGAAGAAACAATTGGATACCTGGAAGAGATATAGTAGGTGATTTGGTTACTGAATTTTGACAGTAATTAAGATCCAATCAATCTGTTTCAACATGTTTTGAAACATGTTATTAGGTGGTTGTGCATGAACCCATACTATATATGGATGAGTGGATGTTATATAACTTAACCTTTTCCACATATTCACAATCATGGAGAAACAGTGAAAAAACATAAGTACAATTCAGTTACCACGCATGCAAGATTGAACCAAAGGCACCAAACTTACATGTTCGCCTCTACGAATGACCCATAACTAGAATCAAAATTATTACCATAGGAAATATAGAGTAACGTTACTAGAAATAAGGCTATAGGGCATGGATTACTATATGTCTGTAAAAGCAGGTTAGGCACGTTTCAAATGTCTCTATTGACCATTTAGGGACGTATACTCATGTTAGCCTACTAGACACGTTCCTAAGAGTAAATACACCCATTTTAGGAGTGTTGGACTAATTTTCAACTCAAGTTAATATACTATTTATCTAAATTTGTACGTCTTTGGTCCTTGGATCGACGATGTACCAATAAGACTTAATATTTATATTTATATTTTTAGTTTTTGTACAATCAAAATAATATATTAGAAAGAAAAAAATGTATGTTGAAAGTTTTGAATTTTTTTTAAATTTTTAAATATTATTTATGTATTAATTTGTTAAAAATAATTATAGTGAAGCTTAGCCCTCTAATTTATATCAAAATGTCTAGATTCTCTAGAATTAAATGATAGAGGAGTTGACTTTTTATGCAACTAATATGGACCCATAGTTAGAATTGGAGGGTGAAATTGGCACCCTTATTTTACAAATCACACACCCCTTTATTAATTTTGTGTGTCTTTTCCATACACTTTTGCTTGAAAATGTGAAGAAAGAGGGTGTGGTTTGTAAAAAAGGGGATGCAAATTTCACCACCCTTAGAATTTTATAAGGTAACAAAAAATGACAAATCAGCCATGTGCTCCACTCACAATGTGAGCCAGCTAAATTAGCCCAAACTAATTAATGGGCTAATCCTTACACCCGGACTTAATTGGATTAGGTAGGCCCTACATGGGACCCAGCTCTTACCCAACCCAATTTTCTCCCCGTGGATGAATTTATTACACATCCCCTTAGTCTAACCTATGTACTGAACTCATTGGTGCATTTGCTCTTAGCTCAGGGCCGACCTAGCAACCAACCAAATTAACCTACACATATATAATCCTTAAATGAGGCATTCCTAATACAGTTGGGAATAATATATAGACTTCAATAATTACATAATAAAAGTAGAAAATCTCTAAAGAAACTTCAATTATTAAATATAAGAATCATACAACATATAACTCTACGAATCTTTTTTTTTTTTCTTTCTAAGTTTTACTTGACATGTAAGTAATAACTCTATAAATGTTGAAATCATGGATTTAAAGCAAAACAGTTGTCTTCGAGTAACCCTAGTTTCTCTCGAAGAAAGCAACTCAGCCGTCCTTTAGCCGCACCCCATCAATCTGATGTCGAATTCTGTTGAACAAGTAGCAGCCTCGTTCTCCTTGGCTCTGGCGCTAGGTGTGGGCACGGTGGATGTTAGCAGTTGGTTGTCTTCGTCGTCTCCCTATGAAGAAAAACTTTTCCTCGCTTGCAGGGCCCTAGGAAAGTTGATCTCTCTCACTGATTTTCGCCAATAATTTTGGCGAATTTGGTTCCTGGATGGTGGGTTCAAAGTGCAAGAAAGGCTAGGAGGTATCCTCTTGGTCACTTTCGACAGTGTTCGAGACCGAAACAAGATTCTAAGATGAGGTCCATGGCACTATCGAAACTCTCTGCTGGTGGTGGTACCATATGATGGCGCTACGTCGTTATCCGATTTACAGTTTGATAAGCTCTACTTTTGGGTTCGGATTTCGAACATTCCTCCTCGATTTGATAAATATGAGAACATTGGCGTATTCGCTGAAGAAGCTAGGGAGTTCTTAGAAGTCGACGATCTTGAAGGAAGAAAGGCAGGCTGTGGGTTCGTGTTGCTCATAAAATTGATATGCTTATTATCTTCAAGCGCACAATGAAGTTAGCCCCTGGTATTGAAGCCGATATTGAATTCTTCTTTGAGAACATCAAGGACCGATATGGTAAGTGTGGGTTGATCTTTCACCCTACTGGTACTGGTACTTGTGCTGTGTCTGCCTCCAGAATCTTTGGCGCCCACGACTGAAACTGGTGGAGGCAAAAAAGGTAGTCGGTCATGTCCCTCTGACTTTGGTAGCGGCTTCACAGGTTTTGAATTCCTCTCAGGCTGAAGCTTCTCAATCAGTCCTAAAAAATCAACTTTGATTTTGGTTTCAAGCATGTGTTTCTTTCATCTGGTATTGAGGATGATTTCCAATTTGGTTCTCATGTGCTTCCCCGTTGGGAGGAATGTTCGGAGGAGCGAGTGAGTGAGTACGTGGAAAGCTCGAAGAAAGGACATCTACCAATTGTTATCTGGCATCCAGAGGAGTCTAGAATGGAGTTAAGTGAGGTACAGTCGGAGGTAGTGTGGGTCAAACGTCATCGGTTCCCAAGTTCTAAAATTTCCCCAAAGAAATTTGAAATCAATCCTACTGCCGAGCTTTACGTGAGTGGGGAACCAAAACGAGTGAAAGTACCTTCCTTCCCTGATAGTTTGCAGGCGACTTCATTGGATCTTACGTAGACTCCAGGTGAGACTATTATTTTACGCAAGAAGAAAGTGGGTTGTCCAGTGGGTTCTAAAAATAAACCGAAGCCAAATGCGACAAATGCTGATGAAGATGCTTCGGGTTCAAGTGCTGAGAATAAGAAGCGTAAAGGAAAGGGTATGGAAGTTTCTCGACTGACGTATCCGGTGAAGATTCCTAGCTCAACTTTGGGCAAGAAGAATGAGATTTAGACACCTCCATGTGTCAACTTGTATATGTCTTACTTGGACTGCGTATTTCATGGGTATTAGGCACACCTACCACAATTAAGTGCTTAGGGGTGTGTCTTGTACCATGATGCATGTCTTACGTAGTTCTTGTAAGATATATGCAAGCCCAACGTGTCTAGTTGGGCTTAGCATTTTTAAAGATTTGTTCTTACATCTATTATGCTATTCTTCTCTTGTTTTTAGAGCTAGGGTTACTGGTAGCCGTGTATGAACTTGTCAGGCTGAGAGGGTTTTAATAAATAAAAAAATCTTCGAAAAACTCTATAATTGTTGATATCATTTAATCATTTTCTCAATACTTTGTTAATTCAAATGTAAGGAAATTCAGAGATTAAACACTCATGATGCTTCTCAACCCTAGCGCCGCTCGCTTTTCTTCTTCTCCCAATTTCCATCAATCCTCTTTAATGTTATCGGATCTTTCACGCAAAAGAAAGGCTTCTTCTCTTTTTCACCTAGAACAACGTTGTTGCAGTCGATCTCTCTTCTCCTAGTTGACCTTTTTGTCGAGAATAAGTCTCAGGTTTTCAAAACCCTCATTTGAAGCCACTATGTTTTCCTTATATGGCATCAAGTGTGCAACTTCTCCTCTTTGGGGTTTGCGGCGTAGTGCTTTGTCGGTGCATAGAGGTACTCTAGTCTTGTGAAGGCTGCAAGTTTTCAAGCCTGGGGTTTTTTCGCGAAGAACTTCGACGATTTCGTCAAGGTTTATGATGACTTCTGGTTATCACCAATCTCGGCAGTTTTCCTCTATGAAAGGGTGGTGGTTTTTTCAACTGGGTGCAATCTTGTTCCAATCAATGATAGTGAAGGTGCTTGGTCTTTTGGATGGGTGCTCTGTTGGTGGCCGTCTAGCGTGACATCAATGGATGCAGTACGACAAGTTTGGGGTTGGTTGGTGTTGGTGTTGCAGGTAAGGTCAAGTTGGTTGGAATGTTGCTTTGCTGCAGGGCCAGAGATGGGCTTTAGGCTCCAAATTGGACTCCTGGGTTGTTTGGGCTTGTTTGGAGGTTTGACATATCTTCGCTGGATTTGGGCTAGTCAGAAAAGGCTTGGCTGACCTTTTACTTGTCCTATAGTTCTGAGCAGAAGTATAGTATTGTGGAATCCCTCTTTTTGACGATCAAGACTCATGGCCCATTTGTTTTAGGCAAGGAGAAGATTATTTAGGCACGGGTGCCGACTTATTTGCATCTTATTTGGATGACAATTTATATGGAGATAGTATATATACCACAATTGCGTGCTTATGGGT
The DNA here is from genome assembly GCA_946800695.1 of Geum urbanum. Lineage (NCBI taxonomy): Eukaryota > Viridiplantae > Streptophyta > Magnoliopsida > Rosales > Rosaceae > Geum > Geum urbanum. Next base: position 40,806,233 of record OX327017.1, on the reverse strand, counting down.
TTGTTCATCTATGTTTTTTCATATATGGGTCGTCTATCCTTTGAAGATACAAGTAAGCTCGACAGTTGAGCTTAGCGTACTAAAGAATAATATTTACTTTGATTAGTTTCGTCTATTTTTAGTAGAATAAGGTTACTTTTCAAACCATGTTTGTACTATTCAGGTCGAAAATGTCGTTTAATGATATATTCTTTCGAAAAAAAAAAGAAAAAAAAACCTCTGTAAATGTTGGAATTTAACTAAAATCTCAAATTCACCGGAAACACATACATGATAAAGTTGTATTTCTTATCATACTTATTCAGCTTTTTGTTTGATCATGCAAGCTAGCCATCTTCTATTGAGGACGCCAACTCTTGATGCCAAGTTTCATGAGTTGCATTATGTCCTCTTTGGATCTTGCCTGGGTAGCTAGGGAGTCATTCTATGGTGTGCGGAGCACAAATGTGCAAAATAGAATTGACGGTCTAAATTTTTTTCCTAAGATGGGATCTTCCTCCCTTTCCGTTGGGATTGTGACAAGTGTCCCCGCACACTTGTGTTTTGCACACTATAAGTGCACTCGCTAGCTAGGCAGGGGGCTAGATTTTCTTGGTAAAACCAAAAGCCTTTAATGAAGAAAACGCTTTGTGTAGAGTTTAGAATTACATAAAAGACTTAGGAGATTCAAAATTCACGCTACTTCCTCCATCTCTATGTATAGAGTTTTGTGTGTATTGTGAAGAATAATAATTAATTGATACTTTTGATTCTTACTCGTAGCTTGTAAAATTTTGAAGGTTACACTCTCATTCTTGCAAGAGTTTTTTAAGAGTATTTTTAATAGGAAATTACACCTAAGGTCACTTAGAGGCCTTAGGTTACACATAAGGTCATTGTATAAGTTTTACACACATAAGGTCATTATACAATCCTTTAAAAAAATAGTTTCCAATTTTGCCCTTGATATATAAATTATCTACTGAATTCAAATAAAAAAAAATAAAGAAGAAACGGCCGAAACGAAACAGAAGGGAGGGAGAACGCGATCTAGAGAGAGAGATTTTGAGTTCTAGATCGAATCAGCTCTGTGTATATGTGTTAGAGAGAGAGAGAGAGAGAGAGAGAGAGAGAAGATTCCGGCGAATTTTGGGAGAAGAAGTTCCGGCGAATCGGAGGATTCCGATGATAAAAGCTTGGATAAGGTTTCCATTATGTTCACATGTAGATATTTTGTGCTTTGTTTTGCTTGATTGATGTTTTTGATTGATGTGTTGTTTGATTCGATTCAGGTGATAAACCGATTTTGAATTTTAGTTTTTCGATTTTGATTCTTCTAATTTGGATTATGTATGGCGAATTGTAGTGATATTATTTTATATGTTCGTGTGTGATTGATGTGGCTAATTTGTGTGTTTTGATATTTCGTATAAATTATGAGAAAGTTACAGACTGTTAGTACTACCTCTGTTGAGTGAGTACACTACTGCATCCTATTGAGCACACTAGTTATCTGTTATGTGTGTTCTGTGTGTGTTTTGACTTGATAATACTACCTTTGTTGAGTGAGCACACTACTGCATCCCATTAAGCACACTAGTTATCTGTTATGTGTGTTCTGACTTGATAGTACTACCTCTTTTGAGTGAGTACACTACTGCATCCCATTGAACACACGAGTCAGCTGTTTTATATGTGTTTTGGTTTGATTGTACTAACTCTGTTGATTGAATACACTACTTCATCCCATTGAACACACTAGTCAGCTGTTCTGTGTGTTCTATGTGTCCTATTGAGTGAATACACTACTGATGTCTATTAAGGATACTACTTCTGTTTTGTAAGCATTTTTTTGTTTGATTTACAGATTGGTCGCCATGGATTTGGATTTGTATGCGAAGTGCACCTACAACAACCATACAATCATGTTCGATAAAGTCTCAGTAGAGTAGTACTGTCCAAAAACTGGAGTAGTACATTCTGAAAACTATAGTAGTACTTTCAACAAACTGTTGTAATTAGAATGCATCAACTCCCAGTAGAGTAGTACTGTCCAAAAACGATAGTAGTACATTCTGAAAACTACAGTAGTACTTTCAACAAACTATTGCAGTGTTTTCTATGTGATAGCATAGAAAACATACAACATGATTCTTCATTGTACAATACATACAACTTTAACGTAATTTTTCCTTATGCAATTGGTTTAACATACTATTCGAGTTTGTTGTTCTTCGATTTTGCCATTTTGGGTTGGTCAATTGTGTGTTTTTGTATGTGACAGCGCTTTGTGTGTAAAACCAACTACATTAGTACTATCCAACAACCGTAGTAGTACACTCATCATACAACAAACTACTCACAGTCACATTACAAACTACTATAAAACACACTACAAACTACTCACAGTCACACTACAAACTACTAAAAGACAACACTACAATAGAAAGTACTACTTCACAAAAATTTAGTGTATTACTAACACGGCATATTACTCACAAAACACACTACAAACTACTCACAGTTACACTACAAACTACTCACAGAACACACTACAACAAAAGGTACTACTTCACAAATGTGCCAGTGTATTACTACCACTACTGTTGTATCCATTAAGTAGTACCAATATCCAGGGTACAATGCAAGTACTATTGTTCAGTAACATCAGACGCTAACAGAAAAGAAAGTATTACATCAGACCTAACACAACACATAATCACTACTTGGACTTTGCTTTACTTCTTCTTGTAACTCTGTAATCAAAAAGTGGCTCCTTTGTCGTAGTGTTCCTCTTTTTGTTCTTGTGTGAATCATCAAATGTCATTAAGCCTTGTGCAAACAACCATATGAAACTTCCAAATGGTATTTTCTACAGAATCCTCACTGTCTTTGGAGGCATTTTTTTGTGAAGTTCACTCACGACTTTGCAAAAGCCTCTTAATGTCGATCTTATTTGGACTTTTGGTTTCTTAGGGTCTTCCATTTGTGCCATTTCTGCAAAACAATGTAATAGACCATCAAATAAATTTTGTATACTACTTACATCAATTCTACATACTACTGGAAAATACACTACATACTACTCACAGAACACACTTCAAACTACTCACAACTGGTCTACATACTCCTCACAGACAGCAGTACAAACTAGTACATAGCACACTACATACTAATCAAGACAACACTACAAACAACTCACAATAGGTCTACATACTACTCACATACAGCAGTACAAACTAGTACAGAGCACACTACAAACTACCCACGACAACACTACAAACTACTCACAACAAGTCTACATACCACTCACAGACATCAGTACAAACTACTACAGATAATACTACATACTACTACAGAGCACACTGCAGACTAACATAAACATTACCCCAAACTATTGTAGATACTGCTGCATAAAAACTAAAGAATATCAATTTATACATACTACTACAGACTAACATAAGTACTACCACAAACTATTATAAATACTACTACGTACGTAGCGTACGAAACACAAGCAAACAATAATGTTGGACAACTCAATTTAAAGAACCATTTCTGATACACTGTCATAGACAACACATGATCCAGCCATAAGCCCACTGCTCCTAAATTAATTCTACATGCAAAGCACAACTATTACAATTCCCACGGACTATTACTCAAGACCACAATATATATCAAGTACCTCAACTCTCACGTATCAAGTACCTCACTAGCTATATACTCGGTGGTTTGAGTCCCTGTATATTTATGATTGAACTTCATCCAGCTCAACATAACCAATAAAAACTAATCGTCACCTACTTATTTTTTGAAAGGAAAGTCGCCTACTTTGATTTTCTTCAATCTCCACATAAACTCACCACAACGTTTCCATAGTTTTCAATGTTCAACCTCATTTTACATTTCCTGGGTTTTGGGTTTGGCTAAAATAAAAATGGATTCGTCCAACCCGGGATTAGGAAAGAGAACAACAACACGATAAAACATAGTTCAAACTAAATGGGTTTAGGGAAAGATAGAGGGAGGCTTACGAATCTCGTTGGTTGGAGTGGAACACCGAACTGAATTACACTTGTTCGCTCTCACCACTCACCATGTACATCCGGAGCACCGCTCACGAATCTAGCTACTGAATCAATTGCTCGAGGCCGGAAAGGATCCCCTCCAGCGTCGCCACCGGTGCTGTCAATCACGAACTGAACATTGGAGCCGTGGGCTCTTAGGTTTTGCAGATAGTTCTGGAGAAACATGAAGGGGTGGAAGGCGTCGTGGTCCTCAAACAGAGTTGTTACCTTAAGTTTGGTGCTTCATATCCTTCAAGATCAGTAAACATATAAATCAAACTGTGGAGGTGTTGGGAGAGAGAGCGGCGGAGAGAGACGGCGATGAAGAGAGACGACACGATTTGATTTTGGGATGGAGCTCTGCTAGGGCATGATTTGATTTTGAGAATTTGGGTCTGATTTTGGTCTGAAATCAGAGAGAGAGAGAGAGAGAGCAGGTTCATATAGATGACATTAAACGTAAATAAATTGAATGTGAGGGTTTTTTGTTAAATCAGGTGACCTTATTTGAGTTAAAAATACCAGATGACCTTATACGTAAGTAATCTTACGTAAGTGACCTTATTTAAAATTTACCCTATTTTTAATTCTTGTATAGAATGAATAACTTAACATTTAGACCAATATCGGAAAATTTTCCATATATAATATCGAGATATCGGATATCACAAAAATATATCGGGTGAAAAACCTTAACAACAACAACTTTTTTTGGTTAAGAAAATGATATTGTCGGTGATATTTCACCAATAATATTGATTTTTCATTCCTTACCAATAGTAACTATTAGATGGTATCGTGGGCCATATTTATGGCACGTAGTGTACGTAAGCTTAACATGTAGAAAATAAAATACTTAAAGATGTTCAATCTAACAAAACAAAACTTTTGAACATATTTCTTATGTCAACCTTTATGCCATGCTTGCCGTTCAAGTCTGTCATAAATATGTACATCTTCAAAGGACTGTAGACAAATAGATCATGAAGTTTATCTTGGATCCATTTTTCCGACAAGTAGTTGCGTACTTGAAGTACTTCGGACAGATCCGTTCGTGTGTGATTGAAGTAGACCATAGCATTCATGATAATAGCAGTCGCAAATGAGATCTTCTCGCCGTACAACTTAGCGGTACGTCGGTGTATCTCTTGACATGTTTTCCAAGTCTCGCGGCCTTCTTCTGTTAATGTATCCACTTCTCCTTTAATATCCACTGGTGTTTTGTATAGACTTTGTTCACATGAGAGAAATCTCTGAGTCGTTGTATAGACTTTCACATATTCTATCTGAGTTGCCTTGTCTTAGAGAAGCGTGTGACCATCATATTTCATGTGAAAATTTTCTATCCGACTACCTTTTTTTTCATGTGAATATATAAATATTATACTAAAAAATTGTTAAATATTAATTTCATCTCACACTTCTAATATAAGATAATATTTATTTATTATGATTTTAAAACCAAGTCTTCTTGTGTTGGATATCATATGTTCTTGAAGATGGAACCCAACTAATCTTTTGCATTACCCATCATTGCTTATGCAACCCAAAACAATGAAGGCATGTTACAGAACTTGAAATCACATATGATTAGAATGTTTTAATTCTAGACATGGATATCAAGCTAGTGTTTGTTAAAAAAAAATCGTAAGGAAAAGAATAAAAGAAAAAAAATTGTTCTTTGTGATATAATGATACTAAGGTTAATTGTTGATGAAATGAATGAAGTGAAAATTCAATAAGATGAAAACATGTCACAATAATGACACAAAGGTGGAGAAATTCAATGGTTGCAAAGTTCGAAAAAAATCTGTTATTATTGGTGCTCTACTAGGTTTCAGAACTTAATTTTGAATTCCATATCCTTTTGTTCTGTAAACCCATGAGTTTAGCCCCATTACAACCTTTGAAAGACCTTTTTGATCCTCGAGATGAACAACCTTTGATCTGTGGAGATTAGTTACAAGAGTTGAGCATATGGTTCGGTCTATTTGGCAAGTAATTGAGTTGAGTGAATACCTTAGACATACTTTGAGAGAAACACTTATGAGAGCATATCTATGTGAGGTTGAATCTTGACTTGTTTACTGCATGCTACAGCTCCATATTCACCATGATTATGTCTTCATCCTACATGTTATATGTGTGTCATGCATTGACATTTACCTTCGAAATTCTGTAAAATAGATTGAAATATCATGTGAACTTGGTGTTATAATGTAGGAAGGTTGCTGAGACAATGTGTTAAGGGCATTAAAATTTTGGGATTTATGTATTGTTGAGTCTTTTCAGAGTCTTGATTTAGTGTTTTGCTCGAGGACTGACAAAAGATAAGTGTGTGGTTCTTGATCGGTGCATAATTATGCACCTTTATGCTATTTATTGATGTTCATACACTTATTCTTTTGTTATTTATTCACCAATAATAGTTACTTTATTATTTTATAGGTATTTTGAGTCAATGAGGAGAAAAGAAGTAAAAAAGAAATTTAAAGTTTAATTTGGGAATTCTGCATGTGCAGATCAGTCAATTTCGATAGAGAACTGAAAGCATCTTAGGATGAACCAGAGAATAATTTTTATATGCTCGAAAATTTCCAGATGTCTAGTTTCCATAACTTCTTCTAGAACGTGATTATCATGTGTATAGAAAAAGTTATGGTCATTTTAGTCAACGGAGGTCAGTCTGCTCGAAAATCTGACTTTAATGAGAAAGTTGCGTCTGGAAGCCCAAATCACATCAAGGAGCCCAAGTATGAATTTGTGCATTACAATACAATATTACTGATGTGGCTTATTAAAAATAGGTCAAGAACTAAAAGGATTAAAGAAGTTTGACTTGTAAAAAAAAAGAGCCCAAAATCTAAGTGAGTAAGGAGATACCCAATCAAGCCTCTATAAATACTCTTTTTAGGGTTTTTGGAAAGGGTAATCAGCATTGGGAGGAAGAATAACTTGGGAGAAAGAGCAAGGAGCCGAAAGGAGGAGTTGCAATTGTCCAATCTCGACATGATGAGACTGGCCTTCGACCCGTCGAATTGTCGACGGGATTTCTCCAACTTTATCAAATTTTGCTTTTCTTTTTCTTATGAATTCTTGTAGTTTATCTTCCTTGTCTACGAGGGGCTAATTATTTAGTTAAAGAGCTATTTTGAAGCCCCGAACATGAGATTTATATGATATGCATACTTTGACCTAATTTTGTTTTGTTTATGACTTAGGTTTCTTTGTTGGTTTTTCATCGATAATTTATATCTTGTATACTATGAAAGCCTGCTTAGTATGCATGTTTAGGGATTTATTTTTATGAGAGTTTGATGCCCGTTAGCTCTCCATAGCCCTCCTCAATCTCTCTTTAGTATAAACCAAACTTTTTGGTTATAAGAAACCGTAGGTCTAGCAAGACACACCCTTAGTGTATTTGTGAAGCCTTGTAGATTCTCAACCCTTTTTTAGATCATAATGTTTCTTTCTCAGTAAATCCGGGTCCGTGACTTTGGATTATTTGAAGAATAGTCGTTGGTGATAAGCAGATCTTCACCGATGTAATAATAAGGATTATATGTTGTGTTCTCAACGCTAGAATCTTCCTGGAAACTTTCATTCATGACTAAGTAAGTTAGGTTGAATGTGTGTCATATTCTTACTCGTGCCAGGGTAGATGGTAGTTTTCCTTAGCTTGCCTTCCATTGTTGGTTCACTTTTAATTTTCAGTTTTTTTTTCTGTATTATATAATTTATTTCAATAACAAAATTAAATCCAAAAACTCTATAAATTTACAAGGTTGTCCGTCACGCTGTCTATATTGAGTCTTTGTCTTCTTGTAATTTGAGGCCATGTCTAGATAATTTAATAAATTAATTCTTTGTATATAGTTCGAGTCTGCCAGATTTCTGGTATTGTTTAAAGTAATTAGTTTCATCAGTCTTTTGTGGGAATGACCCCTACTTACCTTTGCTATAATTGAATCTTAGGAGTAGAGTAGGGACTTATATTTGATAGGTGATTTTCTTCCTATAAATATGTCACAACTTCTTCGAGGTTCCTGGAGCACAAAATGATATCAACGTGTTCCACCAATCGGATATCTTCGATTCGCTCCTTGCTAGAAGAAGCCCGTCATAGACTTGTAAAGTCATTAGTATGATGTAGCACAACACTTATTATCTAGCTGACGAAATATATCTGAGGTATTCCTCATTTGTCAGAGCAATTCTCAATCCACAGAACTTACCACAGAAGTTGTTCGCAAAGAAACAAGAGACATATCGCAAAGATGTGAAGAGGTGCTTTGACATCTTGCAATATTGTTGGAGAATAATTTGACATGCAGCTCGGTGTCACCACACCGAGACATTAAAAATGATCATGTGTGTTTGCATCATAATGCATAACACGATTGTTGAGGAAGAATTTATGGAGGACAAAGAAGAAGATCTAGAAAACCCAACAAGTGCTCATGGTTTATGATGGGTCAGTGGCTGAATATAGTAATCAAATTTTTTTTGAGCCAATTGGAAGAGATTTGCTCAATAAACAACGATTTCGCGACTGCGTTATAGATCTCAAATTTGCTTATATCTATAGAGAGTTTTAGAATGACTTAGTGAAGCACAACTTTTTTATTAAAACTCGTGTACAACTCTAAATATGTTGTTTTAATTTTATGTTTTTGCATTTTGTATGTTTGAATTTTGTGTGTTTGCATTTTATGTAGTTTGATTTGAATTTACTATGTTTTATTTTAATGTGGTTGAAATTTATCTAAATAAAGAAAGCGTGTTTTTATTTCTTGAAAATTTAAATTACATAATGGCAAGCCAAGTCTAGATTTATTATGAAGACAAAACAAAACTAATCACTAAATTCAAGTAGGTGCGGACGATAACAATTTGTGAATGCTTCCTCGCTATCCCCTCATTCATCGTCATCTACTTGCTTAAGGATTTCCTCTTTCCTCTTTTTGAAATACCTATTTTATTTTGGGGTCATAGCCTATGTATCTATTGACACGATCTTTGTGCCTTCCGCTAAGACCCTCAATTTGTAATTTTTCTCTTGAAGGGTGAGTTGTTTTTGGTATAAAGTAAGCTCGCTATCATCCCTTGTTTTTTGCCCGGCGAGCCAAAAAAATTTATTAGCCACAATGTTTTCAAAGCCACATCTCATATCTCATTTGTAGGAGTCATGACTTTTTTCCCTTTTTTTTTACTTCTTTGGCCGCCTTCAGTCCCATTGGTCTAACCGAGCTCGAGGGACCTTGAAGGTTGCTTTGTGGTACTGCAACCACTTCATCCTCATCCAAATGGACGGTGGGAGGCATTTCTGAAAGGACTCAACCCTAGTTTAACTAGTAAACTAAGATTAAGCCCTAACAATTGAACATAACTGAGAATTTCTACGAATTTTTTTGACATAACTTCCACTGAAACTGAGACTACCCAAAAACCTGCAGGAAGTGACACTACAAAAATTAATTCCACAGACACACCATGGACCACCGATGTCCATTTGGATTTCTCAACAAATGACATAACCAAAACCAAAAACTCAACTCAAGAATTCAAAAGCATTTTACAGGATACTGGTTTTGAATACAAAAGAAAGTAACTCTACGATAACATGAGAATGTGACTCAACTATTTACATAAACACGCTATTTACATGAGTACTACAGAAAATAGCCTCAAACGACTAGTATTCAAAGTGACTTCTAAATACATAAACTACAACTGACAGACTCATGCGTGAGATGAGACATACTGTTGGAAATATGACTAGTGAACTCGAAACCTTCGACGCTACCAAGCACTCTCAGGATATAAACTGCAGTCTGGGCAAAGAAAACCGAAAATTCCAGAGAAAGACATTAAAATATAGAACGTTAGCGTGAGTGAAAAAAAATATAATCAGTGTAAATCAATAAAACTGATCTATCATGCATTTTTACTGATTTCCGTGAAATAATGCAAGTTCAAAAATATAAACTGAATACAAATGGAGGCACACGCCCAAGTCACCTAACCTGAGTCGGCTACCTATAAGAAAATAAATAAATGTGACGGGATCATCCCCTGGACACCTAACCTAAGCCGATCTGAGTCAGACGAGGCCACATAACCTCCCATGACTAAATTATCCGGTGGTCAGCCGAATAGGTAGAGCATTAACACAACTAAACAAACCATCATAAATAAACCTCCAAAGTAAAAAGCTCTAAAATAAACGGTAGAGCATGCTGATAAAAATATGAATTCGCTGCGGATATGAAAATAAAAGGTCCTCTCAAAAGTCTGCGACTACTGCTGGGGTCCAGTGGAGTTCTTTTTGCTGCAAGGGTCACAATCAGGGTGTCCTGAAAGTACGGATCATAAAATATCAGAATATGTGAAAAATTATGGAAATCGGCCCCTAAGATAACCCCGAAAGTCCAGTCGAAGAATTCTTCAACTGCCTCGCCGGAGCTCCACTGTGGACGGCGGTGCTTGACCATTACGCGCCTTCACAGGCAGCAGCGTGTGGACCACGCGCGCCTCTGGTGAAATTTCTCTGATGGGGCATTTAACCCCACGTTGGAAATCTCTCCTTGAGCTCTACAACATTCGTAACTAGGCCGATTCCAAAATTAGCGGCTTTGAGACCCAAATCGCGGTCACAGATGGTGACCTCCTCACTGAAAACCGTTACCAACAGCGACACCATATACCCCAAACTATTCCTCTCAACAAACCCAACCACTTTCCTAACTACACCCTTGACTAAGGCGGCGCTAATTCTCCGAAAATACCCGAAACCTTACGGCCCAAAATCGGCCAGAAATCTTACAGAGTCGAAGCTCCGTCATGGAACTTCGATGGGTCACACCACCTACCCAGAAAGATTCAAGGGGAAGAGAGGTTCAAAACCCCTCAACTTTCGACCCCGGAGTCACGCCGGAGCACAGCCACCGACGACGACGACTCCAACGGCGAAAATCGATTCAGGTTAACAAAAAAAACTTGCAAATTCCAAAAAATAAGCACATCAATGGAAAGAGAAAGCATAGAATGTGACAACCCAAACCAAAATGTACGTATTAATCAGAACGGAATTGAAATATCGCAGATTAATCGCGTAATTGGGTTTGTTAACGACTTTTTCATCAGGCGAGAATTTGTGTTGACTTTCTTCACGAGAATTGTAGAGTATTCAATTTCGAGATCGTGGAAATTTTCAAGGAATTTTTTGGATAAGGGAGCAATGTTTTATTGAGTTTTGAAGTCGGTTGGTGAATATATATATATAAGTGTTATTTTTATTGTTGATTTATTCGTGACTGTCCGATCTTGATCTGATTGAACCGTAGCCATTGATTTGAATTGTATATGTATGGGTATATATACAGTATAAATAAGAGACAAATTGGGAAAGTTTCCATTTTGAGATTTCTGTCCCGTTGACCGAGTTGACCGCGGGTCAAATTGACCCATTTTGGCTGAAATCTTCTTGCCGGCGGTGTGCTCTATTCCGACATCCTTTGGCCGTGAGTTCTTTATGAAAGTTGTTAGTCTTTAGCTCATCTTCAGTTTGATAGGTGGATCGTCCCCGTGGGTGGTCAGAGGAGGAAGAAACAACAAGGTGAAGATGAGAGTTTTTCGACAGGTTTTGGCGGTCGACGGAGGCGGCGTAACCGGCTGCGATGGAGGTTGAAATGTTAGGGTTTTTGTAGCCCATGGAATGGTGAGTTGATCCCAAGTGTTCTTGGGTCTTGTCATGGCCGATGGTGGCCTATCAGAGGAAATGATTCCGGCGAGGTTTTCGAATTTAATGGTGATTTTTGGACATTTTCCGGTTAAAATTGGGCTTAGCATTGAACTACAAAGATGTTGGAAATTTTGAGATCTTCAAATCCATGTATAGGTCAAAGATTTCTGGGGCGATTGGAATTCCACACACACAGTACCCAGGAGAGTTATGTCTTTATGAGCACTTGACCTGAGCTTGTTTGTTTTGACTCGCATGATTTTATGTGCATTTATTGTGAAAAGCATGTTGGATTTATTTATGCGGCATATTATGATTTACGCCCACTCACTCTAACTGTTTTATTATTTATATGGTTTTCTCTGGGCTTTTCGATTTCCTTTGCCCAGTTTGTAGTTTGAGTTCTATTGTCGTATGTCGCAGTTGGAGGCGTAAAATTCGAGCTACCTTTCTTTTCTAGTAGGTTTCTAGTTTGGCCTACTATTTGTATATATGTATATAGAGGTCACTCTAAATATGAGTTGTCTTTTCAAATGTTTGTTCGGATTTATGTATCAGATATGATTTCTTTTATGCATTATGTTATGTTTTTGAGAAATTTGGATGGGATATGGCGCCCATGGTTTGGATTTTGTGGATATATGGAGAAGTGTGTTTTTTGCTGCAGGTTATATGGTATCGTGCATTATAGAGTAAACTCTGTCAAAATGGTTTTTTGAAAGGTCACGTTTTTAGATGGGGTTTGATTCCAGTTTAGGCATCTAAATCGGGTCGAGTCCTTTCATAGAGCTTCAATTTCCCTACCTTTTTCATGAAAAAGGTGGCTGAAATCAATCTTATTGCGATCAGGCGGTTGAGGAATAACCGACTAAAAATAAACTTCGTTTTATTTAATTCTCGCATCGACATCTGATAAACATAAAAAATAGCTGGCTTATTCGAAAAATTCTCCGAAATTTTTTACGAGCTCAAAATTAAATGCTCTACGACTTTTGCGAAGGAAGTCAAGTCCAATTCTCGCCCGGTGAAAAAAACGTTAACAAAATCGATAATGCGACTAATTCGCGATAAAGCTTAATATGTCTTGATAAGAGTGTAGTTTTGGCGGGTCGTAACAGTTTCGCTAATGGAGGAGTAACTTCGAAATTGGTGTGGTAAGAAGGTGTAGTACTAGTTTTGACGTTTCTAAAAGTAGGGTGCTTCTTCACCACTACCCAACACACAAAGTTCGTAAAGTCTTTCTTCTTTTATGGCACAAATCATGATTGAAGTTTTCTTAACTAAAAAAATAATATCGAATTTCTATGTCACAATAATATAAAATAAAATGGAGTTGACAACATTTTTTTCTTCATAAAATTAAACTAAATGGAGATGGCCAACATAATTAAAGACTTGCCTCATCTTACAAATTTGAGCCAGATTGTGGATTCCTTCATGCGAAACTAAGAGTATTATCCCAAAGTTTCAAGTTTGGCTTCAAATTAGCAAAACAAGAAGTAAATTCATTTGGGTCCTAGGCTCAAACCTCGATTCACTATGAGCCATCTCCCAATTTTCTTTATAATCGGTATAAAACTTTTTCCATCAGTTGTCAACCTTTTGTTTGTTGTCGTGATAGAATCAACGTTGTGACAACAATAAGACATGCACAATTGTACATCTTCGGAAAGAAGCCAATTGGTAGCCATTTTTGCAAAAACTCAAAGGAATGAAAGAAGAGATGAAAGAAGATGATAAATTTGTTGTGTACAAATTGGTGTGATGAATGAATAAAATGAAGGTAGTATTTATAAAAAAAATGGTATGTGGTTATTTGTAATTTTTGAGGATTTTTTGTGCAATTTTGTAGGGTTTTTTTTAAGCAAGAGTATGGTTCTGCCCGTTAATAACAAAAATAGCCATTTAATTTGAATATGGGTAGTCGGATTGAATTTTCGAATCAAAATGGACGGTCCAGATCTTCTTACCCGTTATAAAGTAGTTGTCAGACAGTCTCGCCACGTGGTAGGCTGTTAGGTTCGTTAAAAAAATATAATTTTACGTGTGTAATACACACGCCAGATTTTTTTTTTAAAAAAATAACGTGCCCTGGCGCCACCCATGTGTGTGGGCTCCACCATAGCGGACTTCCTCGATCCATTTCATATTGGCGTCGAGAACTTCCTCTCAGTCCACGATCGATCAACCGCCTCTAAAACCACTGTTGCATCGTTTTTTTGGTGAGGACGTTCGATTTCTAGCGGGCCCCATATAGAGGACGTTCGATTTGCCCAAAAATTCCACCCCGGATGCTCTTATAGTCTTAGTAAAAATCAGGAAACCTATTCAAGTTCTATTCTTGTAATGAAGAAAGTTTTTTATTTGAAGAATCAAGAAAATTTAGATTTACGTGATATCTGTATCTGAGTCATGTTCTGGTAGTCAGTGAATTATGTGGTCAATCGTGGTCAATCACCGTTAGATCAACATCCAATGGTGGTTAATTAATAAATGGTTAGAAGACAATTTAATATTATCTGTAGATACAGATGTAACGATAATTTACAACTGACCACAAACCCATTAACACCAGAACATGAGTGGTATCTGTATATATGTGAGAAGATATCTTTGTTGTAGCGTATGTGATGCTGAATGTAGTCCTAGACTCTCCTAGTACAAAAAGGAATCCTACTATGTTGGGAAAGCCTACATATATGCACAGCAAGCTACAAACCTGTATATAGATGGACTATAGTCACTAGACATCTGTGTACACTACACACCTCTATCATTTTGAGCTTCTCTTTTTCTTTTGCTTCCGATTTTCACATTAATGGGCTGAATTGAAGGCGAAATGGAACTTCGAGTGATGTGGCTGCTAATTCAATTTAGCAGCTGGAGACCGGGGACCCATGATAATGTGTTTGGCGGCACTCATGTGTCGATCATCACTTGTAGGTTCCGAGAAGAGCACATGATGAAAAGGCCAACATCAACAGTCACATTGATCAGTCCTTCTTTCTCTTTGTTCGATCAGTAGGCTTTTAAGTGCCGACTCCAATCAGTATCCATGAGTTTGTATTCACAAGTCTCCAAGCCAAAGTTCTGCTTCGATTGTTGGTCAGGACTCAAGTGATCATCTGAGAGCATGGCATTCTTATTGGTGAGAAAACCACAGTGAGACGTGCATGATCGGAAAGAGAGTAGTATTCTGGCCATGTTCCTTTCTCCACTTCAGGTGGGAAAAGAACTGCATTTTTAACACTGAAACCAATTGCTTGCTCCTGAATACCATTAGAACCAACATCCCATATCTCATTGCCATCGTCTGTTGGATTCCAAATTCGCTGCTGCAAGGCCACATTATACATCACAATCAAGAATAAAGAAACTGGCGGTATGGTGAAAAATTTGATCGTTTCATAGCCATAGCTGACCAACAACAGGAATCAAAGCCTTACTCAACACAAACACGTAAACTCAATCGTAATGGACTGAAGGGGAGGGGCATAGAAGACGGAAAAACAGTAGAGTGAGTAGATATTTACCTGAAACTCTTCGTAATCAAGAATACCATTTCCATCTATGTCTACTTGAACCCATAAGTCCTTGATCTCTTCAAGGTTAAGTCCATGGCAATGGCCTGTCAAATTAAGCTGCATAACAAAACCAATACGCATATTTACTAACAAGCAATGACTGTGTTCTATATAATGGCAGATTTCGGGAACTGACATCCCACCTGTCGAAGTGCTTCACAGAAACCAGAATAGGTGATGTAATCGCCAGGGCTGTCAGCCTTCAGAAAGGCAAATGCATCGCTTTCTGTCAGTAAAGCTCTTCGTAGTAGATACTGGAAGGAAGAAATTTCAACTAACAGGTCAGTTTACATGATATTTTAGGTTCACATACGAATTGGGAAGTAATAATTTAATTATCTGTATAAGAGTATGTGATCAAAGAGTATGTCATGGTCACCTTGAACATGCCATATACTGCCTCACTCCAGCTTGTTTTTAGTAGTTTCCGATAACTATTTGGATTGAGAAGCCATATAAAATCAACACCACATATGTTGCCCCTATGGTTTCGGTGGCTAACCCACTGTTTCAAAGAATGAAAGACGTGAGAAAAGTCCGGAGAAAATCAATGAAATTACTTGGGGTGATGTTGAAGACGCTTACCTTGTGTGCATCTGCATCAGTGTAATGATGAGCAGTATCATAAGAAGATACAAACCCTTGGGACCTAAGAAACTTGTAGACATGTCCACGTTTGCTTCCATTCCAGTCACCACAAAGTAAGATGGGCATGGGGTTAAGTTTGTTTTCTTTCTGATAAGATTCTACAGACTGTAGGATTTTGTAGACCTATCATATAGCAAGCAAATGTTGTCAAATGAAAACACGACTATGCAGAAGTAATAACTAGTACAATACTGTGATTATAGTCATTGTGGATGCAAACACCATAAGAGTATGAAATGGAGAATGTAGTTACCTGATACAATCGTACTATACACAGACTTGAATCATGAGGAAATAACAAATGGGTATTCACAATGAGCATTTCCTGACGAATATCATTGTTTCGAAACTGTGAGACTGGTGCAGCTAATTCAACGTGTAATAGCTGGGCGACACGATCTCCACAATCATTGAAGAGCAACTCTTGGTAATTTAGAACTCTGAAGTGGTCCTTATGGACTGCAGTCAGCAAACCTGCACAGTACCGCAGAACAACTGAAGCCAATCATATATGCTAAATGTCAACACCATTAGATGAAAAACCCACAGAACTTCAGGCTCAAGGCACCGACGTTTTGCTTAAACAAAAGAAAGTCAACAAAACAAGTACTATCAAATTTCCAATGTCTGTAAGTCATCTGAATTGGGATGATAGGTGTTACAGATCTTTCAAAAATTGGTTGAATGAGAAAAAGAACAAGGAGCATTTAAGGCTAACAGTGAAAGTATAGACATACCATCGCCGCGGTTGTTGGTCCTTCCTAGCTTAAAATTGATATAACCAGCATCACCAAGCCTCTTCTCATATATATTCACAAGCTCTTCATTCCCAACCCAGAACTCCTGCATACACCAATAAACCATATAGGCCATCAACAAGTTGTGTAGGCAATCCCATCTAAAATCCATTAAACAACTGAACAATCACAAACCTGAAGACAAATAATGGAAGATCTCTCAGCCAACAAACAATCCAAAATCATGTGATTCCTTGCCAGCCAATAAACTCTGTGATCGCTTTCCCTACAATCCGGGTCCTGTTAAACCCCCCACAAGAATTAACACAAATGTAAAATAACATATCATTTCCAAATGATCCAAATTGAGATAGCCCCATTTTTTTTATAACTTTTCCTCGTCTAAAATGCATAAACAACAAAAAAAACCAAAACTAAAGATCACCCATTTAAGAAAAAAGAAACAAAGTTTCCACACCCATTAAGCACATGGTCCAAAAACAGAACCAAAGATCAAAACTTGGCAAATTAAAAATGGTGTATACAAATTACAAACAATACCTCATGGCTGAGGCGCTTGTAGATTGGAGCGAGTATGTTGAATGTGGTGCAGGTAATGCAAGGCTGTTGATGAAGGCCACCTTTAATGGAAGAAGCAATTGCATAGCTTCCAATTCTGTTCACCTTTCCCTTCATCATCTTCGTCATCTTTTCTTGTTATTCCAATTAGTATTCTTCTTCTTCCTCCACAGAACTCAACCACCTTCTGACTTTATATATACAAAACAATATATACAAATACAGCACCCGCCCACAATATAATAACAATGCCAAAGACAATGGGGGCCCTTTGGTCTCTGAAAATAAAAGGAAAACTGGGATAAGATTTTGATTTTTTTGGTGTGAAACCAGGAAAGGAAATGATTAACGGAATTACCGGTAGTGAAGGGGGTGGTCCTCAGCCTCTAAAGAGTTTAAACAATAAAACACAAAGAGGGTAGAAGATTTTAGAGACAGAGAAACACCACCACCACCAGAACCTCGTTTCTTCTTCTTCTTCTTCTTCTTCTTCTTCTTCTTCAAACTTGTTTTGTTTTTGGGTTTTATGAAAGGCCAAGCTCATTTTTGTTGTCTAAATCAAAGGTCGCCACTTGTTGATGTGATACATGGTAACGCACCCATATTAACTATATAATTAACAGAGTTTCACAAAATTTATAAACTTGAAATGATGCCAATCGGGTTTTCGACTATGTATAGAATGCGCGCATGTTTTCGACAAAACAACTAAAATAACTAATTTTTAAATAATAGAAGTAAACATAAATCAGACTTAGGGTTTTTACGCAGGCCCATTGTTGGAACCCAAAACGTAGTCTTGTGGCAGTTCAACCCACAACGGTCCCCAACATTCACTCTCTATCCCCCACACCGCCTCCTTTGCCGTTGTCCTTCATCGGCCTTCCACCAACCGCCATCTCAAAATAGAGTCTAAAGGGACGATTCACCATCAACTCACCATAGTCGCCTTCTCCATGACCATCAGAGTACACCAACAACCAAGCCCTCGAACTCATGATTCGGTGCACTCCAAGCTTTGTAGACATATGGTCTGTCCTTCACGATACGCGACCAAGGTGGGTATGAGACAACAACGACAAAACTAGCCTCCTCCCCTCACCGTTATCCCTCCACTGTCCCTATCCATTGAACCCATTGCAAACTGCTAGAACCTGGAACTTCCCTCCATTGTGCAAGGACTTCCAATCTCCTCCGACACCCATCACTGGTGCAGAGAACTTTACCCGTTTGGCTGCACCACAAGGCACACACCGACGATGCCAGAGGCCACCGCCGACGAAGCCAGGGGCTGTCGGACGAGAGAAGGTTACAAACTGATTTTGTGTTATCGGGCGGCGCTCAAGAGTTTTCCTCTGCTAGGTTATAAGCCATCCGTTTGAGATTGGCATATGTGGGCTCTGTCCCGAATTATGCACCTTTTGTGCCTTGTTTGTCCTAGGTAGATTTTGGTTCGTTAAGTGGATGCACCCTCCTAGTGGCAAGATGAGATGTAGTGTTGACGAAAGTTTCGTTTGACACTATAGTTGGGGAGCTGTTCAGAGTGAATTGATGCGTCATCAGAATCGCATTATCTTCCCGATATTGTGTCTCCTCAAATGTAAAGAAAATTGAGTAGTCAATGATGTACTTTTTCCTAAATGATGCAGTTTAGGATACAATGTTTTAGTTGAGTCGCATGATAATATTTCAGTTGTTTCTCTTCTTATGAGGTATAGTATTTATGTCCCCCCCTTGTTTCTACCATTTCATCAATCAAAGATTAAGGGTATGATTTACATTTATAAAATTTAACGGGACTTTACACACAAGTATCTTCCTAACTTGTTTATAACTATATTATTCAAAAAAAAATTATGGTTAGAGTAACTAATTACATCTTTAACGAGAAATTATCAAATGGTTACGTTATACTATATATAATAATGTTGAATTTTGCGTCCGTCAAACCATATAGATATGATCATTTGCTATTATTATAGCTACGTGATGGTTATGTGTTATAGGGTAAAATGATAAACTACAAATCCAGTACCTAAGGCAAATGGACCCAAAGAATGTGATCCTTTCTATTTTACTAATGGCCGAAAGTGGTATAGAAGATGGTGTACTTTTCTGATTCTAATGATAATGGTGATGGGAAATTGCATGGAACAATTTGTGAAGACAATGTTTGAGGACCAATGAAAACGAACATATCACATGGAATACGAAAAAGAAGATAGAAAAAAACTGATTTGTTATCTCTTTCAAGTTCTTTAGAATCATTGTGGTATAGGATGCTTCGAATTCCTTCCCAAACTGTTATTGAATGATGGAGAAACTATCTAGAAATTTTAGACCAATCAATATGACTAAGTGCATCTCTAACAACTTTTATAAAATTACAAGAATTGTTATTCTAGTGAAAAAACACACATTCTTTTAGCTCTAACAGCTTTTATAAACTATCTTATATCCTATAAAAAATTAGAAAAAATAGATAGAGTATCTCTATATTTTTAGTATTCTCAAAACTTGTATATTCATCACAAAACTTCTAAAATTTATTGTTCACCTACTATAATTCACCATCTCTCCTCAAAAGAGCAAATTTTAATATAGAATTTTGAGTTTGATATATAATATTTAAATAGATTCATTAAATTATACAAGAAAATATTTAATTTTGTATAGTAGAATAGAATAGCAGTGAGAGTTAGGGTGATTTTATTTAACAAATGTTGTGTTTTTATCTTTTGTAATAGAGAATTTTTACAATAATTTTTGGAGATGTTCTAAGGAATCAATTAGAAAGGTTATTCAATTATGTCTATTCTTTTCTTTTTAGGTCAATAATTATCACTATTTTGTCCTACGTTTCAAATTAAGCATATGTTCTCGGTATCTCGTCCTCAAATTGGACGTTTAACTTTCGTATCCTACAATGCTTTACTTGCCATAGATGTTAGGAGTAGACATTGAACAAAGTCAACAAACTCATGTTCTTGAAGATATAATCGCAAGAAAATATAAAATTTAGTGGCGTAATTTTCGAATCATTATATTTTTGTGTGGTGTGTTTCTCGTATTCGTGATTGTGAGGTTCAAGTCATTCCACAAAGGGCGGTGAGAATTTAAAGCGTGATTGTCTAAATTAGAAGCCATGTATATCACTTGGTGAGTGATGGAGACGTTTGTTTCATACAGTATTCATGAGACCAATCTACTTCTGCATTTCAAGAACAAAATACCTATATATGTTGTGTATATACAAACAAGAAATGGATCGATCAAGAGAATTTAATCTGGTGATCAAGCTAAGACGACGGCACGACGGATTGAAGATTTCAACTAATAATTGGTGTATACGTATATGTTTTTCCTTGATGGCTTAAACGTTCCATTACTCGGATGTTGTCATGTATATGTTAGGCTTCTAGAAGGACGGCAGAAAGAAAGGTTTGCAGTGGGTCTGCAATGGCCGGGCTGCTCTCTTTTTAAAAACTTCAAGTTCACAGGTGTTACGGCCTTTTTGAGCCGTACTAGGTTAAGGCCATATATCCTGGTCGGATTTTTTTTATATATTAAATAATTTTTTTTACAAATTAATAATGTTTACCTGTCCAATTATATCAACAATTACACACATTTGATAATATATAAGCATCAAAAATTGATAATTAATATGTGAATGAATGATATTAAGATAATTTAGAGATTTATATCAATAAAATAGTCAATATTATTTACATTTGATGAGTTTGACGGCTTCGCCGAAATGCTTATCGAATTTGAGATCTTGATCCTAACCCTAATCTTATGTCATAGGATCCGCTTTTTAAACCGGGTCGAATTTGGGCTGAATGGTCTTCGAGCCGCCCACGAATTTTTTGGACACGGACCAAATGGTGACCCGTAGTATTTCAAATTTTCAATCGATGCATTATTTATATCTGATCAATTACTACGGGTCACCATTTTTTGGACACGGACCAAATGGTGACCCGTATTATTTATATCTGATCAATATCAGTTTCAAATTTTCAATCGATGCTAGTTTTTACCGACTGCATATGCAGAGGTAAATTCATATTCAAATTCAAAGACGATGGACTCGATCACTAGTGATGTCATCTCAAAAACTCTCACATGAATTTCATTCCGCACCCGCCTCTATTCACAAGACGAAGCCTAACTGCGTTAATGCATTTAGCTCCTGCATTCATGACCTATATATTACACCCATATTTTTTCTATCTTGGCATGCATGGTGTTCTTGTACATGTACAGCATTGTTTTGTTGGAGCTAGCTAGATATGGATGTCAATGACTCTAATGAGGAACATAGCAGGAGGAGAAGAAGGAAAGAGGTGGCGCAGAGGCGGAGAGAGCGGAGGATCAGCCTTTCGGCTACATTGCCTGACGATGTTCATGGTGGTTTTGCCGGTAGCATGTGTTTGGTAATGTACACAACAGACCCATTTTTCGATATGCGAGAGTCGATCCTGGAGATGATTCGACACTGTGATGAAGGGGTTTGTGGTTGGAATGATATGGAGGATTTAGTCTACTGTTACATTGCTCTCAACTCATCAGATGTCCATGACATTGTTAGACAAGCTTTTCTCAGTTTATTATGCTCTAGTAGTTAATCTTGCCACTACATACTGTTGTGTTAGGGTTGCTCTGCTCACAAGTCATAACTGATGTTCGAGTTTAGTGGGCTTTATTTAAGTACAACTTGTTTCTGGGCTTTATATTGCAATAGTCTGCAGCTTGATACTTGAGCTAAATGAACTACTATTACTACCAAGTCTTAAATGATTCACAACAAGACTAGCTTGGTGATACTACTGGAGCTTCACATATATGATATCCATGAGAATATTTTCTTCGTTTTTTGGTCCCAATTTGCGCGCATTAATCTCTAAGAAAGTTTAATCAAATGGTTTTTGTTGATGATACATTGCATCAAGAATAGCAAGTAACTTTGCTTCTGTCAAAAATCAAGGCATAGTTCTTTGCAAATTCTCATGCCCTGAAGGATGTTCTGTGGTACTGTCTAAACCATCTTCAAGATCAACAACAATGCTATCAGCGGTTTGTTCACACTTATCCGGTGAAGTAGTCGGCATAACTGAAGCTGTAACCTGTACTCCTGGGAGCTCTGCAGCCTTGTTTTTCTCTTCTTCTAATTTCAATGCCAAGTTTTTCCTTTCCTTTCGTTTACCCCACAAAAAGGAGTAAAGCCCAGCAATGATCATAACCATGCCAATCAAGCTGCATAACATTTTAGTAGTTAAAGCAACAACTTTTTTGCAATATAGATAAAGAATGTGCACATAACAAATGGTATGCATGTATATACATACATTCCTGTTGTGATGTCTTCGTTGAGAATGAGAGCTCCTGCTATTGCCACAAAAATTTGAGCCAATGGATTGAACATAGGAGGATAGAGAGGTCCTTGGACTGAGATTGCCCAATTAAGTATGCAGAATGTTGCAGCTGTTGCTAATGCTCCCTAAACAGTAAAAAATTCCATCCATTCATTTAGTAAATTAGCTGAACAATTTTCATCTAGAAATGATTCTGTGATGGTCCATCGTAAGCCGCTTACCGAATACAGTATAGTAACTAGTTGCAGATCCCACTGGATTCTCCATGCAGTAGTACTTGTGTCTAAACATAAGCCGATGACTGTTGATTGCAAGGCTGTCATAATGCAGATCAGCATTGTTGCCCAATATTTCAGTGGAAATAATTTCAGCAATTTAACCTATTGACAGTTCATGACAAAATGAATTACATATTCCTTATTCACCATGACCAAATTGAATAGGGGGTGGAGAAGTGCATAACATACTTGCCCTATGAACCACGTCGCATATGAGATACAACTACCAACGAGAAAGAGAGTGCCGCGAGTCCAATGAGCATGAGATATCTCCACCACAGTTACTTGTTTGTGAATACTTTTGTCATGAAACAAATGAAATGCTGTTCCCTTGTAAAGGGTAGAAGTTACGGCTCCTCCAACACATACAATAACGCCGAGACACTTGATCACTCCTGCTCGGCTTTTCAAATTCAGATTCTCTATTCTGCAATCATTCAAAATTTGCTTAAGCAAGAAATTTATAAGTGCATTGCTCTATATGCTGATACCAGAGAAGAAATTTATACAGTTTCAGAACCACATGTACCTTAAAATGGAGGAGAGGATAAAGGTGGCTATGGGAATCAGGTTGAGAAAGTTGGCAGCATATGTAGACGTGGTGTCCCGGAGGCCATAGTAAAAGAATGACATTGCTGCTGTTACCCTGTGATCATTTCATGAAATCATTACATAAGTTCAAAAAATTCATGCAGAACCCTTCTGTCAGCTGTGCATAGTATGATTGTCTAACTGCCTAGGCTTTCTGTAATGACAAGAATCTCATCACCTCCCAAACCAACATAAGGTGGGATCTGCATGAAACAATGTCACATTGTACACAAACTATAAAAGGCTTTTGAAACTAACAGAGTAAAAGTAGTGCATCTCTGCAATCATATTTGTTTTCTGTAGTTTTGTTTGTAGTCATTTTGTATATGGATGAGTTCTGAGGCATAGTTGGAGCATGTAGCAGCCAACACAGATGCACCAATTGAAACAAGTTTTCTAAAATTGTCTGTTTATAGATGACAGCTATAGGTAATGAAGTAAATTGAATCAATAACTTTGACCATTGATTCATTCCCTATGGCCATTAATTGAATCATTAACTCTGGTCATTAACTCAATAACTTTGTTTATATGCTTGTATGAAATGCTGAACTTTTCAAATGGGAGATGCAAAAACCAGAAGAAGAAAACATGGCCAGAACACTGCTTACCCAGTTAAAGCATTGAAAAAAAGCCATAACCAAATTGTCCAGTTCATCTTGTGCTCCTTGATCCTGCAAGAAACCGCAATGCCGATAACAACATTAGAGAAAAAAAACATCAA
Source organism: Geum urbanum (assembly GCA_946800695.1). NCBI lineage: Eukaryota > Viridiplantae > Streptophyta > Magnoliopsida > Rosales > Rosaceae > Geum > Geum urbanum. The sequence continues at coordinate 40,781,918 of OX327017.1, read as the reverse complement.
GACCAAATCACAGGAAGGAAAACATGAAGCAACAAAGATCAAACCTTTCGAAATAGAATGCAAAGGGGGCAACACAAATGGCAGCAACCACATGTCTGTAAGCCATGAGTGCAAAGACGAAGCTTCCTTCACTTAAAATGACTTTGGATAACAAGTTCATCCCTGCAACAAAAACTTGCACCATCACCAAGGTCAACACCAGCTGTGACCACTTCCACCATTTCTTCACACATGCCCCATCCATCTTTCTCTCTTTTCTCTCTGCCTCTAAGTCTATCTAGACTAAGCTGTAGCTTTACAACACTACAACTACAAAGCTAAACTCTGAAATCTGAAATCTAACTACTTGTGTTGTCTTTATATAGGATATGAGTGTGTGTGCATCACAATCAAAGACCAGTTATAAATGTAACGCCAATTCAGTAGTGGGATTTAAATGTACGTCCTTCTCTCCTAGTTAAGCCCTATAGCCTTAGCTGAGCTATCTCTATCAGATTGATTCCTGGTTTACCAACACACAAAGAGGGTACGTAGTCAAAGCCAGAAAATTTAAGACGAGACAGATAAAATGATGCATTGGGAAAATCCCAACCGAAACAGATGCCGCCTGACGCAGTTAGAAAGCTGTGTAGTATAGCCTCTTCTCTCTTTGTTGTCTGTGCCACACTCCATTAATCCCAACCTCATTACCATTGCTTCACTAATACAAAGATCATAAACACACACAGACACCCCCTTTGGATTTTTGTCGATGCTGTTAAGTAGGCAATGGAATCTATCTAATCACCATGTTTGTCCTGGCCCCCGAAAAAAAGCTAACCACTCTGCTTTGGTAATACTCTAATTACAACGCAGCATCTATAAGTCAGTGGAGGCAAGCAAAAGGGGATCTAAATATATACGCGAAAAGGTTGAAAGACACATGCTTGATCGGACCCTATGGAAAAAAGTATGAAGGTTTTCATGATCATCTCAAAGTATGAATGAGAACTGTAACGATTTGTTAGGAAGATTAGTTTGGATTTGTATGAGGGAGAATGACACTTCTTTCCTTGTTACACGCAGTGAGATGATGTTGATGCGGAACTGATCACTGATCGAGTAGTTTTGATTCCTTTAAACTCTTGCGGGTTTCTTATACGGTTAGTTTGGACGTATTTAATTTGTATTTTTTTTGTGTGAAAGCTATATACCATTCCCGTTTTGAGATGGTGTCCGTTCTGCGAGAAGTTGCTCTCTCCTAAACCAACTCATATTATTGCTTTGCAAGAATCGTGTGGGAGAGAAATTCTGCTTGTATAAGGGAGCGTGATACATATAGGACCCATGGAAAGATGCTTCAAAGTTTTCTAGCTTATTTACTATATAACAATCTTGAAGCACGGGCACTGTTTTAAACATGGTTCATACAGTTGTGCGCGTGCGACCCTTTAAGCCAAACATAATCTCATCTCAGCCTCAAATCTAAATTAGCTTCACTCATCTCATCCCACCTACACTCAGCATTTACTCTCATCGCACTCACTCATTCCTCTAACACAATTACAATCGCACACTCCATTCGATCGATTAGTCAGCCTCACTCTCACTTTTTGATTTGAAATTTAGGATTCGACCATCGTTGCATCTTCTGGGTTCTTAAGGTTTGGATATGGGTTTTCTTTCTCACCTTGATTTGAAGTTCTTTTCTCACTGTGTTTCTGTCTGTGGATTCAGATTTCATAGGGTTGCAATAGCCCTATGATTCACATTTTTTGTATGAATTGTATAATACAATAAGGGCATTAGAGTCTTTCTCTGATAAAAAATGACCAAAAATGACCTAAAACAAAAGCTTCTTTAAAACTAACCTTATTTGAAATTTGCTCTTTTATTTACAAGTTAGTCATTGAATTAACACTTTGAGATATCAGAGCATATGTGGCCTTCCTTTATATTTCTGAATTCGCCATCATCATCATCATCAACACTCGAAAGAATATGACAATTTGGCCAAATGATTATGGAACAGTCAGTTCTATTTTTTTCTTTTCCTTCTCTGTGATATGAAGTGTACTTGTATCCTAAAATTGTTGCTTTAAAGAATTCATAATGTAGCAAGCTTAACGTATAATATATAATTATGTTGTCTAATTCCACTAATTCGCTCTCCAAATCCATTTTTTTTCTTTGAAGTACAAAAGATTTAATCTCCGTGCTGGCGCGGGCTTTTCACCTAGTGAATGAACTGATTCGGAGTTGTTTATGAATAGTGAACTATGATAACCCTTTCTCATTGTTTGGCTTCGATTTTCTCCACTCAGGTCACTACGAATGGAGTTGTCGCAAACTGTCTCTTTTGGATCCGTGATTATCGATGTGCTGTGTGCGAGGCGTGTCACTACTGAGGGCAAAATGTCGTTGTGTTATGCGCCGCGTAGTCTCTGCTTCTTGTCGAGTGATTAGGGCGAGGATAGCATCAACCTCCCTCTTTGAGTCCTACTTGTCTTGATGGTACGCAAGACATAAGCTTCGTGTCTCTCTGTCAATCCACAAAGAATCGATACTTTACACCATCGGGCAAGTATAAAGCAGAGCAATCTTAATGACGTAGTGTTGAGAACACTGGATAGGGTGACTTTATAGATCTTTAGAATCCCCACGATCTGTCGGGTGGTCTGGACTCCTCCGATTGCCATCGTCGTAGCTCAAGTGAATCTTCGAATCCCCACGCTCTGTCGGGTGGCCTAGATTTTGAACTTGTTGTTCGCTGGTTGTTTACTCGCAGCGGAGTAAGATTTGCTAGTGCGCAAATTGTATGTGTGTGTAGAGGTTCGCAAATTTGCTTTGCTCCTTCTATTTATAGAGGTATGCTTTTTGATCATCCTTGTTTGACAAAGTAACATTATCGATTAGGAATAATATCTTGTCTCTAGATTCCCCTGAATTATATAGGAATCACATAGATATCATTTCCCGATTCGCAGCTCGAATCAGGCTGCATATGATCGGCCCATTTTATCTCTGAGGCCTAAAAAGTATTGAAATAAATGTTAAGTTTATTTTAGGCCCAAACATTACCCCCCCCCCCCCCCCAGACCACGATATTAACCCATGGGCAATCGAAGGGGTCTTGATGTGACGTGTTACTTTTTGGCTCTAAAATAGCCTCGCACTAGGCCACTCAAGTGTTTTTCTTCAAAAATCGCGCCGTCTATTTTCAACCATTTTAAGCTTCTCTCTGAAGTTTCCTCATTCCAAGATTTTGAATTTTCAATCACTCTCTGAACTCCAATTCTCATCATTCTTCTTGCAAATGGCTCCTTATCAAAAGTTCTACCCATACGTTTTTGAGAAGGATGTAGAAGCCTTCCGCAATTACATGGACCAGTGCCTCCACCGAGATCAAGATACTCCCTATTCTTGGGTCAAACTAACAAAAGAGGATGAGATTATACTGCGTCCGACTACCAACACGACGAAGGCCTCTTCACTCCTTGACTCGGTTGTGCGTCGTCCTCCTTTGGTCGCACGAGGTGAAGCCGTTGCTCCTCTTCAATGAGATCAAAAGGAGCTTAAAGTAAAATTGGGGAAATGGCCCAGCACCCGAGCCGAAGAGCTTCAATGGTACCAGGAGTGAAAGTCACTTGACGAGGAGCTCTGGAAACAGGTCGGTATCTCGCACGCTTTTGATTTATGTTTTCATCTTCCCCGAGGTGGGAATCGTGCTGCTGTCGTTGCTACTTTGTGTTATTAGGAAACTAGTAGCAATAGTTTTGTCCTCCCATTTGACCATTTAGGAATTACTTTACTGGACATTGTTGCTATTAATGGTTTACCTACTGCGGATGAGCTTTTTCTTCCTAGTGCTTTAGATAATAAGGCCTTCCCCTTTTCTATGGATCCTGCTCGTTCGACTATCAGCATCGCTTACTCCTATTGGCACAAGCATTACAATACAAAATAATTTCAGGCCACTCCTGTCTCTGAGGTCCAGTGAGTGAAGAATGCCTATGGTGGCATTGCCTTTTTAGAATTCTGACTCTGTCGCTATGTATTCAGTGTTGCTACATACATAATTACCAACACCTTCACTAAGGTGGCTGAAGCGTTGTATAATGACCACTTCCTTGGCCTTGCACAACCCGCCTTGGGTGCTTTATATCGTGGGCTTGGGTGGATTTCATTGAATCCATTCAAGTTGAAGTTTACAAGGTCTGTTTGGATTCTATCTTTGTGGCTGCAGGTCTATTTCCCTGAATTTCGCAGTTCTCATCACAAGGAATTTACCTCTGAGGAAGTATTAGGGAACTCCTTGGCTCTTGCTGGGGAAACATAACCTTTGAGCTACTTGCAGTGCTTCAATTATCTCTGGGGTCAGAAGCTGTTCCCTAAAGACATGGCCGAATTTATAGTAACAAGAAGATTCCCTACTGAATTATCTACTGGATTCGCAGTGACCCCTCATCAGGCCCCCACTGCGAAGAAGCTCTTTGCTCAGTGTATCACCTGTGCGAACATCATCGTCCCCGATGCAGTCTTATGGGTTAAGCTATACGCACCTAATCATTTCGCTTGTCAACTCGGGTGTAAAGAAGGTCTCCCTTGCCCCTTGTTAGAATCCCACAATGGCTATACCTCATGGAGGACTTGCGTGGAGAAACCTTCTGCAACGATCCTTCAAAACCTCGCTACTCCAACCTTCCCCTTGTTGGACCTCTCAGAGTTCCGCTGGCACTCCTTTTTGTGGCAGCACAAAGACTGGTGGATTAACCAAGTATTGTTTAATTGCATTGAATACTTCTTGATGAACCGACTCCCACACAAATTCTTTCTCTTCCTGTAACTTAAGCATATGTGCGAAAGGTTTGGTCTTTCCCGCATCATTTGCAATAAACCTTCTTAGAAAATTGACCTTGTTGAGCAACTGCTGAAGCTCTCGTTTGTTCTTTGGAGGAGGAGCCTTTAAGACCACTTATTTCTTGGCATCCGGTACTTCTATTCCTTGCTAATGTAGTAAGAAACCGAGGAAGTCCCCTAGTCCCCTGCTTGCACCCCGAAAACGCAGTTGGCTGGATTCATCTTAAGCTGGTGTTTTCTCATTCGTATGAATACATGTCTTAAGTCCTCCACATGGCTTGGTCTTTTCTTTGATTTTACCACTACGTCATCAATGTAGACTTCCATTGTATCACCTACTAAGTCGTGGAAGATGTAGTGCATGGCTCGCTGATATGTTGCCCCTGCGTTCTTCAATCCAAATGGCATGTTGACATATTCAAATACTCCTAACACCTTTGGACATCTAAATGCAATCTTGTGTCTATCCTCCTTAACAATTGGAATTTGATGATACCCTGTCGTGCCATCCATAAAGACAACATCTCATGTCTTACCACTGCATCTACGAGAAAATCAGCTACCGACATGGGATAAGCATCCTTCGGAGCAGCTTGATTTAGATCTCTGTAATCCACGCATACTCTGATTTTTCCATTTTTCTTCCATACCGGGACTATGTTGGATATCCACTATGTGTATTTAGCGACTTGGATGACTCCAGATTTCAACATTTTTCAATCTCTTCTTTGACCAATGTCGCCGTCTCCGGGTTCATCCTTCGCACCTGTTGTTGTACTGGTTTTTTCCCTTCAGCGATTGAGAGTTTGTAGACGACTAGTTCTGGTGAAAGACCTGGCATATCTTCAAATTTCTCTGCGAAGCAGACTTTATACTCAAATAATAGGTCCATGAGCCTCTTTCTTTCTGCAGGCTCTAAAAAGGTACTGATAGCCACCTCTATTGGCTCATCCACAGTTCCGAGATTAATTTTCTGAGTTGGATCTCTTACTTTATGTGGTGTATCATCCTAGGCTGCAGATGTGAGCTGAATGATATCCTTCTCAACTTCCTCCTATTGGACATCTTCATTGATACATTCTGTCGTGGCTATGGTTGGCAAACAATCATAGGCTTGTGACTCGATCATATAGGTTTGCAATCTTGCATATAAAGAAGCACAAGTCTCTGCCTCCTTGTCCTTGGACGGTCGTATCATTGACGATTTGTGGGGGCTAGCTTGAGGAAATAAGGTCGTGCTTTGTCTTCTCTTGCTTGCATTATTCCCTACTGAGCTAATTCTAAGGCAATTACCCCAACCAATTGTCATTTCTTGTGGACACCGCACACTTCCAATGGTTAAACATTTCCATTGTAGTAATCGACATCAAGCGTATTTGCAGCGACTGAGTATGGTCGTGGGTCTACATTAACTATGTGCGACTCTGATGTCTCCATATCTCATATGAGGAGCTGCTGATGAAGCGATGATGGTACGCAATAAATCCTATGAATCCAATCTCTGCCCAGTATTTCACTGAATGGTGAATTGCATTCAATGAAAAAGAAAGTATGAACCCTTATAACATGTTCAACTTTGACTTCTATGAATAACAATCCTAGAGTCTGCGAGACCGTGCTCGCAAAGTTCTTGATTGTCATGGATGTAGCTTGAATAACTGTTCTTGGAATACTCAACAATGTCATTGCTCGAGTAGTCAAGACATTCACCACTGCTCTAGTATCCACCATGACCTTGCTAAGTTGGATCCCCCATGCTCGCAGTGATATACAATGGTCTCTTGTGGGAGGTCATTGTGGTTGTTGGTTTGGAGAACATCATATATGACTTTTGCATAACAGGGTCCATGGTTGGCCCCTGCTCTTCTTGTTTTTCAGTCTCTGGCAGAGTTAACCCTTGAACTACGTTGTTTACGATGGCCACATGCTTTGCCTTGGCTGGCTTGGAAAACTTGGCCGGTAGTATGTATACTAAGTCTACGTGCATGTCTTCGGTATAGATCTCCTCTAAGTCCTCATTGTTTTCCCCGTAGTCAACTAACTGCTCATCTTCGTCATTATCTGCCTCAGTCTCAACTAATAGTGGCTCTTGCTATTGGTCCCGGATAGGAAGACTTGGTTGCTTGCTTATGTAAACTTCGGACTTAAGCCTTCTTGAGGTGTCTACCCTCGCTATGAGTTCTGACTAGCTAGCCGTGACTTCCTTGATATTGTTCTGAGATGAAGAGCTAGCAAGTTTTTTCTGTTCTTCGATCACCAAAAGCTTTGGACTCTAGCGCAGTACAGGTTTCTTTCTTGGCTCAGTGACCAATTCTACCTTAGAATCAATGCGCTGAAAGACTGATTTTCGTACTGGCCTATCTTCAACCTTCTCTCGTGCTCTGTTTGGCGTTTGTCGTGCTTCCACATCAAGTTTGACCTTTTCTATATAGAAAAACACACTTGATCTGGTTGCTCGCATCGGTGGTTTGTTGGGCCCTTTGTCAAAGGTAATCATCGGTGTAGCTGCGAGCCTATTCAACCTTCACTGGATTGACTTTGGTGACTCTACTAGCTGCTCTGGTTTGATCAAACCTTTGTCTAAGGCCTATAAAGTCCTCTTTACTGCTCTGTATTGACACTGCAGCTTTCTCTTCCTGGTAGGAGTTATCTCGATAGTCTTGCCTCCTGACTTTACATACCACACATCGGCTCGCTGGAGGTATGTAAGGCTTGTTTGACTCTACTCGCAGTTTATCACTACACTCCTCAGTTTTTTTTTTCCATTCGTATTCTTTTGAATAAATTGGACTTATTGGCAACTGTTCGCGACTCTTTCGGGCTTGCTGGTTGATAATTTTTAGATGGAGATTTGACTATTGGTCCCGCTCGCACTACCTCTACAAAATCTTCATAAGTCATCTTAAGGCCACATTTTGCCTTGTACCGAGTACATAGCACTATCGGATTCGCCTCCCTGCAGACCTCTTTTTCCTTTCCTTTGGGCTCTTCGTTGCTATTCGGAGCTACTTTATTGGTAGTTTTTAGGTCAAACGTTTGTTTCCTCTTGGCTCCTCTGCGCCAGGATACTTCTAGAGTACTGACCATGAATGCTCTTTCAGCAGCTTCTTCTTCCTCGCAGCCCAAAAGCACAATGTCTCATCTATCTATCCATTGTTGGATTTGTTCTCGCAGAGCCTCACATTAGTTTGTGTCATGTGCCCAAGCATGATGAAACTTACAATATGGCCCTTTTTACGAAGATGAAGCCGTGGGATTAGGCACGCTCGCAATGCCTACTTTGAGTAGCTCGTCCAGGATTTCATCCATCCTATCACTGTGGAATGTCCCGATGATCTTTGGTTTTATAAGTTCCACTACTCCTACCAAAGTATATGCAAAACGATAACGATCTAGTAATGCAATATGCGGAGAGGCATCTATGGCCAATCGTTCCTCATTGATCCACTTTTGGATCTGATCTTTCAATTTGATGCAATTTTTGGTAGTATGGTTCCACATGTTGTGAAACTTGCAATACTTCTTTCCTTTCAATTGTTCTGCAGTGGGGAAGTGATCTACGCATTTTATGCTTGATTCTTAATGTCTTTCTCTCTGCATTTAGCTTTGTTTTATGCTTAGTAAATATGTTTCTAACTTACTTTATGTTTTTAGGTAGAAATAAAGGAGGAAATAATAAAGGAGGCATTTCGGAGCTAAAAGTTGGCTAAGGAGAAAAGTTCATAATTCCAGAGAAGAAATGGTCCGATAAATGGTCTTCAAAATGGTTACTAAAATTCTTTCTCATATGGTGTCAATAATTGAAGACCAAAATCATATCTAAAGAAGCCCAAAGAAAGAAGATGGATTAAAATGAATTATCAGAAATCAGCCTTTGTACATCAGCCCACTTCGAAAGACCACTGTGAACAGATACGGATGAATCTAGATGCGGTTAGCATATGGTTGGAAAGATATAGAAGTCTAGTTTCCAACGCAACTGGAATCAAACGATTTGAAGTTCTATAACGAGAGAAATTCCTATTTTAGTGGAGAAGGGTCAGGTTACCCGGGTGGAGTAGTTAGACTTCTAAAAGGAGTCGAACTAGGCTTTGCTTGGTCTATATAAATGAGGGATCGACTAGGGTTTCATTATCACACATCATAGACAGCAAAGCTCTGCCCAAAACACCTCCCAAGTCGTCCTAAGCCTAATCCCCTCCAAGGCCGAAGCTCCCTCCTCACAGATCAAGAATAATCGGCGCTCTTCGTCTTGTTCTTGAGAATCCATCCACTCGAGGCGTTGTTAGTGCTCTTCACAGACTCCAAAAGTGTAACCATAAACCTTCTATCTCATCTTTTGTCTTGTAAAGAATTCGGTTTACGACTTGTGATTTGTTTAATAAAGGCTATACGTTTTTACTTACTTATGTTATCTTCCATGTGTTCTTAGTTTTTGGTATTTGACTTGTATGCATGCTTGTATGCTTAAAGCTTCTTAATGTGTTGGGTGATACGCTCTTCATTCCTCCCTAGCATGTTTTGTATGAATCTTAGATAAATTAAGGTGTAGGCGCTCTTCGTCGCACTCTTAAAAGCATGTGTATAAATTGCAGGTTGAAGGTAAGAATTTCGTTGATACTGGGTAAGTGGAGCATGAAAATGGTGGAGGTAGACATGATGTGATGATCACGTGTACATAGTAGAATTAGGTTTAAATTTCGTAGGTCATTAGTTAAACAAACCAAATCTCGCACCCCCATAAACAAACCTAGCATAGTTATGCATGCACCCTCAATCCCCGGTTAAGAACGATCCCTATTTACCAATGCTAAATCTACTAAAAAGGGTTTTAATTGACTCATTGTTGTTGAGTGTTAAGTGTTAATTTAGTACTTAATAATGGTGAGTATCAATTTTGGCGCCGTTGCCGGGGATTGTAAAGAATTGTGTGATTATGCTTGTACAATATGTTTATATTTTTCTGTTTTCGGAACTGTGCACTGCCATATTTTGTGTAAATTATTTGACATAGCTACAGGTCTCATAAAAATCTGAAAACTTTCAGGATTGTTTAGTTACGTGTCTAGTTTGTGCCTGTAAAATTTCATTGAATTCCACAGAGCCAATAATTCTGGAAAAAATCTACAAGCATCTGTGCTCATGTTTGCACGAATCTGGAATTGCATGTGTTCTTTGTAAATATGTGAAATTGTGTAAATATTAAGCATGTATATAAAACCCACGAAATTTTTGTTTATATTTGTGTACTAACACTTGTTCATATTTTTTTTTTTTTGCAGCAATGTATACACCTTAAAGGAAAGTTTTGGATTTACATTAAGTACATGAGCTTGGTTGATTAAGTCGCACTCATTGTGAATAGATGGCGCCTCTTTTCCAAAGTTTATCTCCTAAACCCCTTGTGATGTGTGGATTTCATCACCACACACCATAACCTAAGTGAAGTTATGGACATGAGGTTGAGGGCGGAGTCTACAATGGACTTGAGGGAGTGTAAATTTTCGAAAGATTGGTTGAATGTCGGACATGGTGTCTAGAAACGGGTTATGACTGGTGACAGGTTCTGGATCTAAGAAAGACTTGCATCAATGGAGTATATACCGATGATCCAGTGAGTGGATGAATACTTATCTTTGAGTAAGATATCTTTGGTGACTTGGTGTCTAGAAGGTGACGGTTTCTATGACAGGTTCTGGATCCGAGATCTCAAATCGGTCCTACCTCTCGTGGTCTCTCTTGCTAACTGGCCAAGTTCATTAAAGTTGCCCAAAGAAGATAAGGGCTAAATCTACTTTCCATGATCGGTAAGCCTCGGGATGCATTGTCGAAATTAGTCCTGCCTCTCGCGTTATCTCTATCCTCAACTGGCCATGTTTTTTCGATTGAACCAAGACCATTCGATTGGAAGTTTATACTTTATCGTGCGGGTCACACGTCCTTTGAACGACCTAAAGATCAAGCAAGTGTACTCTCTTTAAATCCGAAGCACACTCAAAATGATCCTTGAGCATAAAAACGTGGACATGTGTGTTGCACCAAATTTTGTAATTAAACACTAATTAAAACGTTGCATTTAGTCTGCATAACCTTCTGGCGGCTTTGTGATGCTCGGATTTTATCACCGGGTACCCTAACCTAAGTGAAGTTAGGGACATGAGGCCAAAAGATAGGTCACTTTGCATCATAAATTAGCACGTAACTTTTGTGTTTTCTACAGGTTTTTAACACTTTTCTCTTATGCATTCACTCCATACTTCATCTAAGTTCTTGTTTGATATGTTTGGGTGACGATTTGAATATATGATGCATGAATTTGTTGAAGTATTGTTTGATTTCATTTGTGTGATTTATGTACATATGTGTGTTCCTTTAAACCTTCCATTTGTTTATACACTAACCTCATCTACTCTTGCAGGAAACCATGTAAATATGTGTGTTAACTTGTTCTAGATTGTTCATATTACGTTTCATATCATCTAGGATATTTAAAGCCCTTGCATTCATAACTTAGAACTTTTGAATTGTCGAGAAACTCTAGTTTGCGACCGATCGATTATTCCATGCCTATTAATTTTGACCGGTCGATTCCCTTGTCTCAGTGTGCTCGTGTATTTTTCATGAGTTTTTGTGTTTTGTGTAATTTTGTGTGATTTTCGTGTACTTATGTTTGTGCTTTGTTTGTGTTTCATTTTTGGCTTAGTATCTTGTTTTTCTTGTGTATTCTTTTGATACTAACACTTGGTCTTTGGTGGATGCTCAGATTTATGAATGATCAGACCTACTCCACGTGAAGTTCAACTTCGTACTCGCACTGTGATCATTTCTACCAACGCGGTGGAAGACCTTGACCAACCTATTGTTGAGGATGACATTGACTCACCAAGATCATCCCAGCACCCCGAGCATTTGATAATAGAACAAGAACAAGAACAAGAGCAAGTACCAATGGCCAACGCAAACAATGCTCAACAATCACTTCGCCAACGCACTTGTTCTACTGATTGGAGTGCCAGCCCCTCATGCATCAGATTTCCGGAACCTCAAGAGGAGAAGAAGGACATTGAGCTGAAGAGCGGATTTCTCCATCGCCTACCTATATTTCAAGGGATGGCGCATGAAGATCCAAATATGCATTTGAGGCAATTCCAGTTTGTGTGTGCAAGTATGAAGCCTGCGGATGCTGATGAAGAACTCTTGAAACTCAAGGCGTTTCCTTTCACCTTGAAAGAGAGAGCACAAACTTGGCTTATAGAACTCCCACCGAATCACATCACCACATGGAAACAACTAGCGGATGCTTTCTTAAGCAAGTACTTTCCGGCCTCAAAGATCACTGTTTTGAGGAAGAAGATCACTGGAATTGCACAGGCTGTGGATGAGTCTTTTGGCCAATACTATGACAGATTTAAGGTTCTCTGCGCCACCTGCCCATCACATGGATTCTCTGAGACTAACCTCATGAACTACTTCTATGATGGTCTCAAACCAATTGATTGAGAGCTTCTTGATGCTGCTGCAAATGGAGCATTCATGGATTTCACTGAGGTACAAGCTCGTGCACTATTGGAGAATCGAGCCAACAATGATGCTCAATATGGGATGGCACCGCGCAAGACAGTAGCTGAAGTAAGTTCTAAGCCAGCACCGGATGACAAGTATGACAAACTCTCCGACTTGATGGAGCAAGTGCTTGAATTAGAAGTAAAGAGAGCTAAGGCAGCTTTGGGACCAAAATGTGGTGTTTGCCACATCCAAGGACATTATAGTGAGCAATGTCCTACAACAATGGAACCGCCTACTGAAGAACAAGTCAACGCCATTGGTGGATATCAAGGAGGCCAGCGTTACAACAACTACAACAATTTTGGCAACCGTGATCATCCTGGTTTCAAGTGGAGTAGCAATGAGGGATGTCTTAACCCTCCAGCACCTCAACAACAACAACTCCAACGTGCTCCCTATCAACAAAGGCCACAAATGCCTCAAGCGCCCATGCCACCACCACAAGCTCCTCCGGTCCAACAATTTACAAATCCAGACTATGACAAGATGCTTGCTCAACTGTCCAACTCCACACAAGCTCTAATCGATGGACAAAACCAAACAAAGGCCACGTTGGAGTCTCATGGACATGATATCTCTGAAATGAAGAAGCAAATGGGTCAACTTGTGGATTTCATGGGGCAATTTAGGGCCTCTGGACAACTTCCATCTCAACCTCAACCACCACCAAGGAATGTGAGTGCGATTACAACAAGAAGTGGAAGGATTTTGGAGAGTCCAATGTTGGACGGAGCTAAGCTGAAGGTAACACCATTAACTTATGATGTTGTGGAGGATGAAGATTTAGAAGAAGATTCGGCAACCAAAGATGCCAAGAACAAGAAGAAAGTGGCGCCACTTTTGAGGCCACAATCACCGACGCCACCTACCCCAACCAAAGGTATTAACTCTATCCCTTCAAGTTCTGTTAATACTAATGCTTCATTTGCTCGTGCACCATTCCCACACAGATTATCAAAATCAAAGAAGGATGATCAATACGAGGAAATCCTGGACATCTTTCGGAAAGTGCAAGTAAACCTACCCTTGATTGAGTGCATAAAGCAAGTGCCGATATATGCCTAGTTTTTGAAAGAGTTATGCACCCAGAGGAGGCAAACGAGAGCGAAGGAGGTCGTGAAGGTGAATGCAACAGTTTCGGCTGTGTTGCAGCGTCGGTTACCCCCAAAATTGAAGGACCCTGGGAGCTTTTCTGTCCCTTGTGTTATTGGTGACACCAGATTTGAAGATGTCATGCTCGACTTGGGTGCATCAATCAATGTGATGCCTTACTATCTTTATGCATCCATAGAGCTTGGCGAGCTTAAGCAAGATAATGTCATCATACAGTTAGCCGACCGATCTCATAAATATCCCAGGGGATATGTTGAAGATGTTCTTGTACAAGTCAACAACCTGATCTTTCCTGCTGACTTTTACATTGTTGACATGGAGGAAAGTCCGTTGAACACCACACCATTATTACTCGGACGACCTTTCATGAGAACTGCAAGAACAAAGATTGATGTGTTCGAGGGAACGTTTTCCATGGAGATTGATGGAGAAAGGATTGAGTTCAACATTCTTGATGCCATGAAGGTTCCCACTGCTTGTGTCAATGCATGTTTTTCATATGATATAGTTGAAGATTTGGCGCAGCAGCATCTCGACACACTTAGAGAAGATGAGCTCGACACTGTGATTCAAGAAGGAGTTGGGTTGAACCGACTAGATGAAGAAGCTCTCTTGGATGCTTTGATCGAGATTTTTGAGCCTAGGGTGAAGACGATGGCGTCGCTCCTCAATGAGCAAGCCAACGTGATTTCCAAGGCAGCTCCTATTCCCTTGGCTTATGGTGAAAACAAGCTAGTTCCCTCCATTGTTCGAGCACCAGAATTAGAACTCAAGGTGTTACCAGACCATTTGAAGTATGCTTACTTGGGAGACAATGAGACTTTACCGGTTATCATCTCTTCATCTTTGGAGGAAGAACAAGAAGTGAAGTTAGTTCATATGCTTCAACAATATAAAACCGCCATCGGTTGGACACTTGCGGACATCAAAGGTATCAATCCTGCAACTTGTGTTCATCGCATTTTACTTGAAGATGGAGCTAAGCCTTCTCGTGAAGCTCAAAGAAGGCTCCATCCGCCTATGATGGAGGTTGTGAAGAAGGAAGTCATCAAACTCTTAGATTGTGGAGTTATCTATCCAATTTCGGATAGTCGTTGGGTCTCACATGTGCAAGTTGTTCCTAAGAAATCTGGAATTACTGTTGTGAAGAATGCGGAGAATGAATTAGTGCCTCAATGAACCATCACTGGCCACAGGGTTTGCATTGACTATAGGAAGCTCAACGCAAGCACTCGAAAGGATCACTTTCCTTTGCCATTCATTGATCAGATGCTTGAGAGGTTGGCTTGTCATTCTTACTATTGCTTCCTTGATGGATATTCGGGTTACAACCAGATTAGCATTGCTGAGGAGGATCAAGAGAAAACAACGTTCACATGCCATTTTGGAACGTTTGCTTATCGTCGTATGCCATTTGGACTTTGTAACGCCCCAGGTACGTTTCAACGTTGCATGCTCTCTATCTTTTCTGATTATACTGAGAAAATAATTGAGGTTTTCATGGATGATTTTAGTGTATTTGGGAAGGATTTCGATGCATGTTTAGATCACTTAGAACTAATTTTGCAAAGATGCGTTGAAACGAACTTGGTACTTAATTGGGAGAAGTGCCATTTTATGGTCACTCAAGGGATTGTCTTAGGTCACATTGTTTCGAAAAAGGGTATAGAAGTTGATAAATATAAGGTAAATCTTGTGCGGTACTTACCCTCTCCAACTTCGGTTAGAGAGATTCGTTCTTTTCTTGGACACGCAGGTTTTTACAGGAGGTTCATCAATGACTTTTCCCACATCTCACGTCCCTTGTGCAAGCTACTTCAGAAGGACACTCCCTTTGCTTTTGATGAAGAATGTGGCGTTGCATTTGAGAAGCTTAAGGAGTTATTGACAAGTGCCCCTATTCTTTGTGCTCCAGATTGGTCTCAACCATTTGAACTTATGTGTGATGCATCAAATTATGCTGTTGGAGCTGTATTGGGACAACGAAGAGATAAGAAGCCATATGCCATTTATTATGCTTCTAAGACACTTGATGATGCTCAAGCCAACTACACAACAACCGAGAAAGAGATGTTGGCGGTGGTGTTTGCATTGGACAAGTTCCGATCCTATTTACTTCAAAGTAAGGTTATAATTTACACTGATCATGCAGCTTTGAAGTATTTGATGCAGAAAAAGGATGCGAAACCGAGGCTCATACGTTGGATACTACTTTTACAAGAGTTTGATGTGGAAATCAAGGACAAAAAGGGAGTAGAGAACGTGGTAGCCGATCACCTCTCTAGGATTGTTAAAGAGAAGTCCAACGTTGTAATTGAAGAGAATTTTCCGGATGAACAACTCTTCGGACTTCAGGTAAGTGCCTCTAAAACTCCTTGGTATGCGGATATTGTAAACTATTTAGTTACCGGTGAGTTTCCATCATTTTTGCACAAGGCTCAACGTGACAAACTTCGAAGTAATGCTAGGACTTTTATTTGGGATGAACCTTACTTGTGAAAACAATGTGGTGATTTAGTGATTAGAAGGTGTGTTCCGGATGATGAGTTTGCATCTATTCTTGAGTTTTGTCACAATGGTGCATGTGGCGGTCATTTTGGTTCGAAAAAGACAGCCCTTAAAGTGTTAGATTGTGGTTTCTTTTGGCCTAACTTATTTCGTGATTCTAATGACTTTTGTGCTAAGTGTGATAGGTGCTAACGATTCGGAAATATTGGTGCTAGAGATCAAATGCTGCAGTTCTATATATTGAATGTCGAAATTTTTGATGTTTGGGGCATTGATTTTATGGGACCTTTTCCTCCATCTAATGGTTTCACTTACATTTTACTCGCTGTTGATTATGTTTTGAAATGGGTGGAAGCAAAAGCCACCCGTACTAATGATTCACGAGTTGTTGCAGATTTCCTGAAAACGAACATATTTTCAAGGTTTGGGATGCCGCGCGTTCTAATCAGTGATGGAGGGAGTCATTTTCGCAACAAGACAGTTGAGGCGTTGATGAAGAAATATGGAGTCAAGCACAAGGTTTCTACACCTTATCATCCACAAACAAATGGCATGGCGGAGGTCTCAAATCGAGAAATCAAGAAGATCTTGGAACGTACTATCAAGCCAAACCGCAAAGACTGGAGCCAGTGTTTGGATGATGCTTTGTGGGCATATAGAACAGCGCACAAGACCCCTATAGGCATGTCACCATATCGACTTGTTTATGGGAAGTCTTGTCATCTTCCAGTGGAGCTAGAGCACAAATCTTGGTGGGCAGTGAAGAAATTCAACATGGACAAGGATGAAGCTGGATTGCATCGAAAATTGCAGTTATGTGAGTTAGAAGAAATCCGGAACGAGGCATTTGACAATGCATGGATCTACAAGGAGAGGACAAAGCGCATTCATGATAAGATGATCCGTACAAAGAGTTTTGAGGTTGGGCAAAAGGTTTTACTATTTCATTCAA
The DNA here is from genome assembly GCA_946800695.1 of Geum urbanum. Lineage (NCBI taxonomy): Eukaryota > Viridiplantae > Streptophyta > Magnoliopsida > Rosales > Rosaceae > Geum > Geum urbanum. Next base: position 40,764,940 of record OX327017.1, on the reverse strand, counting down.
GACTTCGACTCTTTCCGGGCAAGCTGCGTTCGAGATGGATTGGTCCGTACATTGTGGTGCAAGTTTTTCATCATGGAGCCATCACCTTCAACCACATGAAGAATGCATCACGTCTAGGCTGGAAGACGTTAAACAACAAGCGCTACTTGGGAGGCAACCCAATGGAGGAGTCATCAACAGATTTGCATTCTCTTCCCCAATCTCTTTTTAATTTCGTTACTTTAATTTAAATAAGTAGAATTTTCGTGAGTCCTTCCTTCATGCTCGAATTCTATGCTTTACTTTAGTACATTGAGGACAATGTAGAGTTTAAGTGTGGGGGAGGGGTTTACAACTTATTTGAGTCATAAAGTGTAAAAACGGGCGGACAATGGAACCTTCCGGTGGATGATGCCCTAAAAAAATTGTTGTGAGTCTTTTTGTTTAACTTAGTGTTTTAAAAAGTCTTTAGGATGCCCTTAGTTAGTCTACGATGAAATTTGACCGAAAAGAATACAAAAATGGCGTTGCATATCATTAAGGATGAATTCATGTGCTAATTGAGATATCTGAGTGTTATGACATGTAGTAGATATGGTTTGCAAAACTTGGTACAGAAATTCGCATGTTAGAATAAGTTTTGAATCATATGAGCCCTAAGTGAGATTTTGAGCCTTGAACACTACTTCTTGAGAGAAATTTCGTGCATTACATTGATATGTCTCAAAATCATTCATACACTCACTTGCCATAGATCTTAATGAACTAGAGAATACTAGAACTTACTCATGTCAATTTGCAAAACTTTTAATTGATACATACTCTGATTTTGGATATGATTAAAGGCACTTAGGATTTTCCACCACTTTGCCAAATAGCCATGTGTCCCATTATGTGCGCACGAGTTGCGACACCCTTAGATAACCCATTTGAGCCTACATTAAGCTTTTCTTTCATTGCCATGTACATCTAAACACTTTAACTTAGTGTAGATTATCCATACCCTTGTTCTAAAGACTTGGTGGGATTTTTGAAGCTAAAATCGAGAAGATGGCGTAAGAAGTCATGAGAGGGATGTAAGTATGGGGATAGACTTGTTCAAATAGCTTGTGATAAGTAGAAATTGCCGAAAAGAAAAAAAAAATGAATAAAAAAAAAAAATTCGAGAGCAAGAAGTAAGAAAAGAAAAGAAAAATCAAAAGCTCTCCGGCAATAGGTTTTCAATGTACAATGTTTGAATTAATGTCCCACATATTTGTGAGTTTGGAGTTTTGTTTCAAAATGAAGGCCCAACAATGTAAAATTTGGCATTTGTCCTGTTCACAAAGCTCAAGGGAAGTTTAGAATGAAGATAGGGCCCAATACGATGAAATCTGGCCCCTGTGCTTCAAGGGTAAAGCATGGTGACGTTTTTGGTATTGATGGAGCTTTAAATTGATCAAGTTTTGGTGTTTTGGCTAAGTCTTTAGAATGTTCTTAACCACCACATATCTACAAGTTCGAATGCCTTAACCTTAGCCCCATTACAACCCTTGAAAGTCCTTTATGATCCTTAAGATGAGTAGCCTTCAATCTGTGGAGTAAGTTACATGAGTAAGCATATGGTTTTGGTTCATTTGAGCAAGTAATTCATTCCATTCATTGATTTAAACACTTTGAGAAAAACCCTTGCATGAGTAGAAATATGATGAGAGCATCCATGTGAGTTGATTTGAACTTCATTCGAAACATGCACAGCTTTAACTCACCAATATTTTCTCTATGTCTTACTTGTTCATAGCATGATCATGTCTCTATTATCTATTGAATTCAAAGATCATTCATGCTTGACATATTGTGATTCCCTCGCCATATACTTGAAAATTTTCTGAGACAAATTTCGACTAAGGGCTTAGTTTTGTGCACTTAGTGTTTTCTTGCGTTTTCAAACATGATAACATGAGAATTTGCGGCTTTGAAACGAAGAAACATCTAAGTGTTTTGTGTAAAACGTTTTCCCTTATTATTTTCTTTCATTTGAGTCCGTAGTTTTGTTTTGTATTTGCTAGGGACTAGCAAAGTCTAAGTGTGGGGGAAGTTGATGTTAGTATTGCATAATTAGTTGTACGATTAACATACTTATCCACTTAAGCAGGTTAGCAACACCTACTCAACCACATGCAAGACCACCAAGGAAGCACCAACTTCACTCACCGGACCCACCCCTTCCGAGCGCGCACGCGCCCGTGGGGGGGGGCGTACCCGAACACACGGATCACACACCAGCAGGAACAACAAAGTCCCACATCGAAGAACACCACCAGGTCCCAATCTCAACCACCTATATATATCAGGTATTTATTACAGGTAAGATCACTCCATTGAATCTCAACACAACACGTTGGACTCAATCTCACTCGATCCACATCACACCACTCGCACGTTCGCTTGACTGTTATATCCGATACATATTCTGACTTAGGCATCGGAGCGTTGAAGGCGGGCCACCCCGTCTTGACCCCTGACCGCCTGCTTCATTGTTGTATTCTTCTAACAGATGCTCCCGAACGCACAACGAAAGGAGGCACCCGCAAGAAGAGCCCGCACACACGGAGAGAAGGAAGAAGAGAAGAGCCCGCCCATCCGAACAGCCCCACCGTTCGGACGCACCAAGGAGGAGAGGTCCGCATGCACGACCGAGGAAGGAAGAGGAAGCTTATTCTTGTTGCTTCTGCCCCATTACGCCTCCGCGCGTAATTCGGTAGAAACAGTTGATCTACGCATTTTATGCTTGATTCTTAATGTCTTTCTCTCTGCATTTAGCTTTGTTTTATGCTTAGTAAATATGTTTCTAACTTACTTTATGTTTTTAGGTAGAAATAAAGGAGGAAATAATAAAGGAGGCATTTCGGAGCTAAAAGTTGGCTAAGGAGAAAAGTTCCTAATTCCGGAGAAGAAATGGTCCGATAAATGGTCTTCAAAATGGTTACTAAAATTCTTTCTCATATGGTGTCAATAATTGAAGACCAAAATCATATCTAAAGAAGCCCAAAGAAAGAAGATGGATTAAAATGAATTATCAGAAATCAGCCTTTGTACATCAGCCCACTTCGAAAGACCACTGTGAACAGATACGGATGAATATAGATGCGGTTAGCATATGGTTGGAAAGATATAGAAGTCTAGTTTCCAACGCAACTGGAATCAAATGATTTGAAGTTTTAGAACGAGAGAAATTTCTATTTTAGTGGAGAAGGGTCAGGTTACCCGGGTGGAGTAGTTAGACTTCTAAAAGGAGTCGAACTAGGCTTTGCTTGGCCTATATAAATGAGGGCTCGACTAGGGTTTCATTATCACACATCATAGACAGCAAAGCTCTGCCCAAAACACCTCCCAAGTCGTCCTAAGCCTAATCCCCTCCAAGGCCGAAGCTCCCTCCTCACGGATCAAGAATAATCGGCGCTCTTCGTCTTGTTCTTGAGAATCCATCCACTCGAGGCGTTGTTAGTGCTCTTCATAGACTCCAAAAGTGTAACCATAAACCTTCTATCTCATCTTTTGTCTTGTAAAGAATTCGGTTTACGACTTGTGATTTGTTTAATAAAGGCTATACGTTTTTACTTACTTATGTTATCTTCCATGTGTTCTTAGTTTTTGGTCTTTGACTTGTATGCATGCTTGTATGCTTAAAGCTTCTTAATGTGTTGGGTGATACGCTCTTCGTTCCTCCCTAGCATGTTTTGTATGAATCTTAGATAAATTAAGGTGTAGGCGTTCTTCGTCGCACTCTTAAAAGCATGTGTATAAATTGCAGGTTGAAGGTAAGAATTTCGTTGATACTGGGTAAGTGAAGCATGAAAATGGTGGAGGTAGACATGATGTGATGATCACGTGTACATAGTAGAATTAGGTTTAAATTTCGTAGGTCATTAGTTAAACAAACCAAATCTCGCACCCCCATGAACAAACCTAGCATAGTTATGCATGCACCCTCAATCCCCGGTTAAGAACAATCCATATTTACCAATGCTACATCTACTAAAAAAGGTTTTAATTGACTCATTGTTGTTGAGTGTTAAGTTTTAATTTAGTACTTAATAATGGTGAGTATCAGGAAGGCACCAAAGTCAGACTTGGTCAACTTCCTCTCAATCAAGTCTTCAGTAATCTCGTGAGCCGCATTCGCATCATAGGTGTACGATTCAAACTCTGGCTTTGTAAAAGCGCTGGTCAGAACTCGTACCTGCCCATTTGATGGAATTATTTTCTTGGACTTGACCGTGCTTTTGGCTGTTAATTCCAGACCAGCCATTGTCGCATCATCTGAATCAGACTCGTCGAACTCCTCTTCTTCTTATACTGCCGCAATTATTTTAGGATGTTCTCAGTACAAAGTTTTTGGAGTGTATGTCCCTCGGGATGCATTGCGTTTGTTGTCGGCCTCCTCATACACAACGTGAGTTTAAGCTACAACATCGATGAGAGCATTCAACGATGTAAACTTCGCATCCATGTATTTTGTGTGTAGCTGTTCTTCGAGCCCTCCTACTGCTATGTCCACCAATTCTTCCATTGTGCATGAAGTCCTACTCTTGGTGTACTCAGTTCTGAACCTATGTAGGTATGTCACAGGAGACTTGCTTGGAATTTGCACCATTTGATATAATTTACCGAGCTTTACAGCTGGTTCAGAGTCGCCAAAGTGTTCGATGAACAATTTTTCCAACATTGTCCAATCATGGACCGAGCCTTGTGGTAGATTTGTATACCAATGTAACACTGCTCCAGACAACGAGGATGTGAATACCCTCAATTTAAATTCACCAAGCATTCCCCATGGTCCATATTCTACCCTGAATCGAGCAATATGGATGACTGCTGGCTCTACTCCTTCACCATTGAAGCGAGTAAACGAGATGGGTCGATAACCCTTTGGCTACTTCCATCCAATCGGTCGTGGTGGGAAAGGTTCTTTGTAGGCCACTGGAGTTCCTCCTACATCTGGAAACCTCTGATTGATGATACGGTTAATCCTTTCCTCTAGCTCGCGTTCTGGGTTGGGCGGAAGAGGAGGTGGAGTTGGTGTATCATCGTCCTTAACCGCTTCATCATCGTGAAACAGAGGTTCTTGTTCTCCGAGTCTGTCGTTGATCAGAGCGAAGCTAGCTGTCATAGTGTTAGTGAGGTTTGTGAGAGCTGCCGTGAGGTTATCGAATTTTCTGCTGTTATCGGCACGCTCGATCTCTAGAGCCTCATACAGGCTGTCGAGTCTATTCTGAACTTTAGACACCGTCCTGTCATTGGCCTCCAAGTTATTCAATATTCGCTCTATGTTTGCGTTTCTTTGTTGATCTTGTTCAAGCGAATAGTCTCTATAGGCCTCAAAGTCCATGGCCTTTATCTCTTCGATATTCCTAGGTTCCGATGATGATGATGATGATCGACCTTTAGTCATCGTCGTGCCAAACCTTTGTAGTACTTCCTCGTTGCTTAAACCCCTACAAGCGGCTGAGTTGTGTTCTCAGAACGTAGGTGCTGCATGTTTGAGGCAACTCATGAATGTTTTGCGATACAGATCAATGATTGTAAGACACTAAACTTGAGTCCCAATGGGCGTGCCAAAATGTTTAGCTTCAATTTTCTTCAGTCAAGTCACTTCGAATGGAGTTGTCGCAAACTGTCTCTTTTGGATCTGCGGTTGTCGATGTACTGTGTGCGAGGCATGCCACTACCGAGGGCAAAATGTCGTTGTGTTGTGCGCAGCGTAGTCATCACTTCTTGTCAAGCGATTGGAGTGATGAGGGCACCAACCTCACTCTTTGAGTCCTACTTGTCTTGATGGTACGCAAGACGTAAGTTTCGTGTCTCTCTGCCGAGCCACAAAGAATCGATACTTTACACTCTCGGGCAAGTATAAAGTAGAGCAATGTTAAGGATGTAGTGTTGAGAACACTGGATAGGATGACTTCGTAGATCTTTAGAATTCTCACGCTTTGTCGGGTGGTCTGGACTCCTTCGATTGCCGTCGTCGTAGCTCGAGTGAATCTTCAAATCCCCACGCTCTGTCGGGTGGTCTAGATCTTAAATTTGATGTTGTCAGTTTGTTAGTTTGAGTGAATCTTCGAATCCTCACGCTCTGTCGGGTGGCCTAGATTATGAGTTTGCTGTTCGCTGGTTGTTTACTCGCAGCGGAGTAAGATTTGTTGGTGCGCAAATTGTATGTGTGTGTAGAGGTCTGCAAATCTGCTTTGCTCCTTCTATTTATAGAGGTATGCTCTCTGATCCTCTTCGTTTGACAATGTAATATTATCGATTAGGAATAATATTTTGTCTCTAGATTTCCCTGGATTATCTATGAATCGCATAAATATCATTTCCCGATTCGCAGTTCGAAACAAGCCGCATATGATCGGCCTATTTTATCTCTGAGACCCAAAAAATATTAAAATAAATGTTAAGTTTATTTTAAGCTCAAACATTGCTATTGTTTGCAACGACTCTAATGTCATCTTAGTTTGTTATTGGTGTTGATATTGACTGTTTTTTACTTGGTTATTCTGTAGATTGGAGATAGCAACGGCAGGAGTAATAACTAAGTTTGTTACAGCATCGTTATTCATGTGGATAGTCCCCGTTGCAATATTATATGGGTATAACCATAATTTGATTCCTGGTAAGATATTTATATCACATAATGCTGCCTTTTGGTGCCTTCTTCTGTTGTGTGATGCCAATCATGCCATATATTTGGCTTTCATAAATTAGTATTGCTATTATTTGAGATTCCTCAATCCTAACCAATAAGCTTCAGGCTTGCTATGAATCTCGTTTCAACTTAATATTACCTTGGATGTGATTTTGAAGAAAATAATATGCCATCACTGTTAGTATAGCATCATTAGTTGTCTGATTAAATATACTTATCCACTTAAGCAGGCAATCAACACATACCCGACCACTCGAAAGACCACCAGCAAACCTACAACTTCGCTCACAAGACCGACCCCATCCGAGCGCGCACGCGCCCGTGGGGCGCATACTCGAATGTGCGGATCACACATCAACAGAACCAGACCAGTCCCACATCGAAGAACACCATCAAGCAACAAGCTCAACCACCTATATATATATAAGGTATTTATTACAGGTAACGACATTCAACCCAGCGCATTCAATTCTAACCCAAGCATTAAGCACACCAACCTAATTGCACGCACGTTCGCTTGACTGTTATATCCAATACATCTTCTAACTTAGGCATCGGAGCGTTGAAGGCAGGCCACCCCTGTCTCGACCCCTGACAGTCTGTTTGTCGTTGTATTCTTCTAACAGCCGTACCCGAACACGCCTACCCGAATACCCGAAGACCCGAAGAGAGAAGAGGCGCCCGACCACCTGAACAGCCCCAACGTTCGGACGTACAAGAAGGAGAAGGAGTACTCGTACTTGCTTCTGCTAGATTATGTATCGCGCATAATCCGGTAGAAACAGTTGGCGCCGTCTGTGGGAAGCTTACAAATTGCAAACCTCGTATAAACACCACTAACCAGAAGCCCACATGCCTATCTAGGAGACTAATGTCAGCAGTACACCATTCGAGGAAACACCCGCGAGCGCACTGGTGCGACAAGTAGTGGAACCAGGGACGAGCGGCAGCGAGGAGCGCATCGATGGCTTGCTCCGAGACCTGCGGGAGGCAGCGCTCGATAGGGAGCAGGAGCGCCAGACCCGGCAGAGGCTGGAGGAACGGCTGGACGCACTCGTCGGCCCGCCGCAGGGGCAACGCGAACAGACCCAGGATACCACCGACAAAGAGCTACATCCGTTCGGCGGGGCTAATACCCGGAGAGCCCGCTCGCCCACGCCAGGAGGGGAGTCGCTCCCTCCGACGGATAACGCCCGGATCCTCCGGAGGATGGAAGAATTGGCGGAAGAAGTTTCGCGCCTACGGAAAGACAAGCTCGCCGGGCAGGGTGGGACGTTCACCCCCCACGTCAGCCCATTCTCGACGCACATACTGGAGAAGGGAAGAGACCTCCACACGAAAACAACGAAGATCACCCGGTTCGATGGGAGCGGGGACCCCCGCATGCACATCGACGAGTTCCGATCCACCACGGATGAGACCAGGTATTCGGACCCAACCCTATATTTTCTGTTCCAGGAAACGCTGACTGAGGAGGCCAGGAGCTGGTTTTATGAGATTCTGCCAGGCTCCATCCATTCGTTTCTCGAGCTAGCGAAGAGCTTCCAGAAGCGGTACAGGCTCCAGGGCAAGTACAACACCACGGGCATCCTCCTCAAGGTCCGCCAGGGGAGGGACGAGAGCTTGTCCAGTTACATTAACAGATGGAGGACGCTTACGAGCACGTGCAGGGACCTTGACAAGCGAGTGGTCAAGGTGGCCCTGATGGATAACATGCTCGCCACGCCGTTCATAGAGAAGCTGGTGAGGAAGGAATATCTCGACTACGACGAGATTATGGACCTGATTGTGCAGAAGGCGTTGGTATAAACGCGAGTGTACGGGTCCACCTCCGAATCTAGCACCAACAGACCGGAGGCGACGAGCGCCCAACTACGACAGTTAGCAGACGACGAGAAGCCAATCAGAGGCTATAAGAGGAGCTGGGACGCTCAAAGACAGAATCACCAGAGGCCATCCTCCCACTACCACAACAACCGCTACAACCAGACGAGGGGACCAGCACAGCAGGAGGCTCGTCTACCACCAGCGCCACAATACCGACCAGCGGTCCAGGGAATATACGCGATTAACCAACAGTCGAACGAGCACCTGCTCCGCCAATACCAACACCAGATCCTACCACCAAACAACATATCAAAGGCGAAGATCTCAGTCGGACGAATCCTGAACGTCTGGTGCGAGTACCACAATGCCACCACTCACCAGACCAACGACTGCATCATGCTAACAAAGGCCCTCGCAGATATGCAAAAGGACGAACGGGTCACCCCTCCCAGGGCGGGCGCGCGACAGCACGAAGCGAACATCGAAACCCGGGGGACCATCAGCACAATATCTGGGAGAAAACGCAAGGAGGGCACCTCGTCGCCCGATCACTCAAGCAGGGAGGTGCTGATGATCGGGGCGGGGCGAGCGAAGAAGGAAGGAAGACGGGAGGCATCCACCATTAGCTTCACGGCGGAAGATGAGGAAGGTAGCCTGAAGGACAGCACCCTACCGTTCGTGATCGATGTGATCATTGATCGTTTCCTCGTGAAGAGGGTGCTGGTGGACAGTGGGGCGTCCGTAAACGTGATCTACCTGGACGTGTACACAGCGCTCGACAGGCCCGCCCATAAGATGACACAGGATCATGAGTGCGTCGCCAGCTTCACGGGCGAAACGTCGTACCCAATCGAGAGTGACAATATCCAGGTCAGAATCGGTGCATCCGACTCCCCGTGCAGCGAGGTCCGGACAGACTTCATTGTCATGGACACCCCCTCCCCGTACAACGCCATTCTCGGGAGGCCGGGGATCAATAAGCTAAAGATGATCATCGCGGGACACTTGCTCTTGGGACGATTCCCAACCGAGCATGGGGTCGGGTACGTTCGGGGATACAACTACGAGGAAGCCGCGAAACCTGGGACAGGCAGGAGGTCCTCGCCCTAGAACCTACGCCAGGAACGGAAGTACCGGACGATCCGCGTGACGGGCTGATGGCGGTATCACCCGTCCCCGAGCGCGAAGAGCTGAGGACGATTCAGCTATCCTTCGAACGCCCGGAGAAGACGGTCCAGATTGGAGCATCATTGGCTCCCGCGATAGCCGAGCGGCTGATCGCGCTGCTGAAGGAGAAGCATGAGGTGTTCGCATGGTTGTATAAGGATATGCCCGGGATCGACACAAGCATCATATCCCACAAGCTGAGCGTCGGCGCCGGCGCCCGGGCGATAAAGCAGAAGAGGCGGGCATACAAAGCGGAGCACTATGCGGCGATGCACAAGGAGGTGGACCGACTGCTGGGCATCGGGTTCATCCGCAAGGTGGACTATCCAAAGTGGATCTCCAACGCTGTAATGGTGCAGAATAGCAACAAGAAGTGGAGGATGTGCATCGATTACGGTGATCTTAACAAGGCATGCCCCAAGGACAGCTTTCCTCTACCGAGGATCGATCAGTTGGTGGACGCGCCAGCTGGGCACAAGCTCCTGTCCATGATGGACGCATATTCGGGCTACAACCAGATTTTCATGGACCCCGAGGACCAGGAGGCGACGACGTTTTTCACGGACAAGGGATTATATTGCTACATCGTCATGCCATTCGGGCTGAAGAACGCCGGCTCCACGTACCAGAGGCTCATGAACGCGATGTTTCATGGCCTGATTGGCAACATTGTGGACGTGTATGTGGACGACATCTTGGTGAAGAGCGTTCAGGCGGTCGACCACGTCCAGAACTTGGGGACTGTGCTCGACGTCCTCATCAGGAACGGCATAAGGCTAAACCTGGCCAAGTGCACGTTCGGGGTCACCAACAGCAAATTCCTTGGATATATCGTCAGCCAGCGGGGAATCAAAGTCGCGCCCGCCAAAGTAAAAGTGATCATCGACATGAAGCCACCAGTCAAGAAGGCAGACCTGCAGAGCCTCACGGGCAAGCTCGCATCGCTGAACCGGTTCATCTCCCGATATTCGGACAGATGTGCCCCATTCTTCAAGGCTCTCCGAACAACGAACAAGCAAGAGGTCGCATGGACGTCAGAGTGCGAGGCGTCTTTCCTTCAGATCAAGGAGTACTTGGCGTCCATCCCACTCCTCTCCAGACCCATCCGAGGGGAAATATTGTACATTTACCTGGCTGCCTCGCTCACCGCCGTCAGTTCTGCTCTCGTCCGCAGGGAGGACTGCACGGAGTTGCCCGTTTTCTTCTCAGGAAAGGGCATGACGGGCGCTGAAACCCGATATCCGACGATCGAGAAGATGGCGCTCGCGCTCGTCACCGCCGCACTACGGTTGAGGCCATACTTCCAAGCGCACAACATCCATGTTCTCACCAACGTGCCCCTGCACCGGATACTCCAATCGCCCGATCACAGTGGTCGCCTGGCGAAGTAGGCAGTCGAGCTAAGAAAATTCAATGTCCAGTACAAACCTCGAACGACAATCAAGGGATAGGTAGTGGCAGACTTTATTGCCGAGTACACGGAGGCAGAGGCGACGCCGGTCGGGGCATCTGATGGCCCGACAGTGGAAGCGTCCGACAAGCCGGAGGTCAAGGAAGGACCATTGTCGGAGTGGAACCTCTACGTCGACGGCTCGTGCACGAAGAAGGTGAGCGGCGCCGGGATCATCCTGACCGGGCCAGGAGGGGTAAACGCGGAGTACGCCCTCAAGTTCGAATTCAAGACAACCAACAACGAGGCCGAGTACGAGGCGCTCATTGCGGGGCTACAGCTGGCCAAGAACTCGGAGGCGCCCGATCTCAATGTGTTCAGTGACTCACAATTGGTGGTGAGCCAGGTCGGAGGAGAATTCCAAGCAAAGGGGGAATCCATGATCGCCTATCTGAAGTACGTGAAGGCACTGATCAGTGGATTCAAATACGTCAACATCAACCATATACATAGAGGGTTCAACGCGAAGGCGGATAGGCTCGCCCGATTGGCCACGGCACCCGTGCACACGGGACCAGGGCAGCGGATCGTCGAAGTGTTGCGATGACCGAGCATCTCGGGAGCGGAGCAGGTCTTGGCAATCGAACCACACGAGCACAGGTACATGGACGTGCTCATCGCTTACAAGGCAAGGGGAGAGCTACCAGATGACAAGCGAGAGGCCAGAACCATTGTCGCACGGGCGGCCAACTTCAGCGTGCGGGACGGAGCATTGTATCGACAAGGGAGGACTTGGGCAAGCCTCAAGTGTGTCACTCCAACAAAGGGCAACTCGATCCTGAAAGAAATCCACTCGGGTACGTGCAGCCATCATGCGGACGCTAGATCGATCGCACACAAGGCCCTTCGGTATGGGTTCTGGTGGCCCACCATCCATGCGGACGCTACGGCGCTACAAGCAAGTGCCACCAGTGCCAGCTGCACGCGCATCACCACCACACGCCCGCTGTCCCACTGTCCATCCTCCTGTCGCCCGTTCCGTTCGCACAGTGGGGACTGAACCTGATCGGAGAGCTCCCAAAGTCGAAGGGGCAATACAGATATCTGATCGTCATCATTGACTACCACACCAAATTCATCGAGGCCCAACTAATGGCGAAGTTCACCACGAAGAAGGTGTAGCGCTTCCTCTGGCGTTTCCTCTTCTGTCGCTATGGGACGCCGATCAGCATCATAACAGACAATGGGCCACAATTCAACAACCCCCGACTCATAGCCTTCTGCAAGCGACAAGGAACGGACCTCGTGTTCGCATCACCAGCACACCCCCAGACGAACGGGCAGGTGGAGGCAGCCAACAAGATCATCAAGGCTGGCATCAAGAAGAAAATTGAAGATATCGAACCCGGGGATGCGAGATACGGGCGCTGGCCCGAGGTCGTTCCAGGGATTCTGTGGTCCATCCGAACGACCGCCAACGCAGCCACGGGCAAAACCCCGTTCAGCCTGACATTTGGAACGGAAGCTGTGCTACCCCTGGAGATCACCCATCAGAGCCCACGGATCGAGGGGTACGATCCACGCACGAACGGCGAGGGGCTACGCCTTAGCAACGATCTGCTGGAAGAACGGAGGGACACGGGGCATCTCCACAACGCCGCGAACAAACAAAGGATCACCCGATTGTTCAACCAGCGCATTCGGGCTCGACCAATCCAGCTGGGGGACTGGGTGATGAAGGCAATCCAGCAAAAGGTGAAGACACTCCGTCTGTTGTGGGAAGGCCCGTACGTCGTCGATGAGGTGATAAGCGCCAGCACTTTCTACCTTCGGGATATGCAGGGTCAACGACTACGGCACCCATGGAACATCCAACATTTGAGGAAGTACTTTCATTAAATTTTGTTATGTTGTATTTTTTCATTTTTTTTAAGTTTATGATAATATTGCGTTCGTTTGTCCTTACCCCGCCCGCCCAGTACTCGGGGGACTGGGGATAGGCTGTTCGCATGAATGTAACACTTGGTTGAATTCCATTCAAAAGCAAAAGAGAGGGGGCGCACGTTTGCGCAAGTCATTCAAAAGATGCCAAAAAAAAATTTAAGACAAAAGGCACACGTACGGAAGGAAAAGAAACTTCATTGATATTCAAAGGCACAAGGCCCGCTTACAAAAAATCCTACTCTATTACAAAAAAAAAAAATCCTACACTAAGCCCCTGTATCCACCTCCAGTTCCTCCGCTTCCTCCGACGACACCGCCCCCACCGCCTCCACCTGCTCGCCCGGGTCCACCTGCATGATCACAGGCTCTAGCTCCGCCTCACCAGCTTCCCCGGAAGGCTCCACCTCTCCCTCAGGCACAGGAGCCTGAGCGCCCGCCAGTCTCTCAGTTTCAGACCGCACGAACGCCCGGTACTCCTCCAGCTTGATGAAGGGAGTCACTGCTTCTTGGAAGGCAGCCACCTGCTCATCCACTTCAGCTCTGACCAGTTCGCGGAGCTCGTCAGACTCCTTGAACGTCGCCACGGCATCCATGCGAGCAACGCGATCCGCCTCCTTCAACCGGGACTCCGACAGTGCCTCCCGGGTGGCTGCTTCAGCATGAACGCGCTCCAGCTCAGCGCGCATCCACTCCACCTCGACCATGGCCTTGTCCCGCTCCGTCCTCGCCAGAGCTTCGCGGGCGGCAGCTTCAGCAGACCGGGCAGTCGCCTCCTCCGCACGAGCGGTGTACCGCTGGGCCAGGTCATTGGCCTTATCCAGGCTGGCCACCATCCGCTCCACCACCTTCCGGTGCTTCAGCGCGTCGGCCCTGAGGCGTGCAAGTTCTAGATTCTCCCGCGAGCGGACACGGAAGAGCTGGTGCTGCAGCCGGGCGCATGCAATGAAAACCGCGTCCAGCCCGTCGGGGGCGGCATTGTCCAGCGGCTGCAGCAGGGGCCCGAGCGAGGCGACGCCATCTACCAGCGCACGGCGCAGGGCATCAACGATGTCAGCATTCGACCCAGGTGTGGGGCCAGGAGAGGAGTCTTCAGTCCGGGGGCGCTTCTGCGCACGCTCCTCACCTTCCCCCTGCTCAGGCGCTCGTGGAGGACTTGAAGGTGGACCTAAAGACTGAGGAGTGCGGGCAGTGTCACGCCTGTCCCTCTGCTCCACCCGGTCGAACCGGCGCTGATCACGATCCACCTGGCGTTGCTCCTTCTCGCGGTGGCGGTTGTCCGGCTCAGCCCTACTGGAGCCCCAATTGGCCGAGGAAGAAGGAGGAGGAGGAGGTAGATGGATGAACGCTGGCTGCTTGACGTTAGCAGCAGCGGAAACAGACGGGCCAGCGCCTGACGAACGCTGGCGAACATGGGAGGCATGCACACTCACTGCTGGCGCACGCATGGTGGGCTGAACTTCCTCACCCACGCGCATTCCACCCGAGCGATCCACCACGACACGGCGTACGGTGTCCGCGCCCTCCAGCAGCATGTTCAGCCGACGCAGCTGCTCAGCATCCCGGTCACTCGCCTTGGACTTGGACATTCTCACTACAAAAATAGAGAACGTACAGGTTAGCAACAGTCAATCAAAATTACACTACACATACATTGCAGATAAGCGCCACCCGACAGACCAGGCGTACGGGCGAGGCGATTCTTCTCGATCAAATCCCAGTGGCACGCCGCCCAGAAGTGTCTCGCCTCGGGCCTAGGGTCAAAGACAAACTTTAGACGAGCTATCCTATTCTCCTCCTCGGGCGTCAGGGGATACTCGTTTGTGTCCAACCAATGAAAGCGCTGGGGGACTCGGTGGACACGGTGGGCGTTGGCCGCAATATCAGGGGCGTGCGCGCCAAACTCCCAGTCACCCCCGACCAGGCAGTTGATCGTATGCCAGCTGGTGGAGGAACTGGGATGATCGATCAGCCACCACTTCACCCTTGGCTCCACGTTGAAGGTGCCCGAGTCTCGCCGGCGGGAGGAGTACTTCAAACGGAAGAAGTGAAGAAATTCCGCCCATGTGGGGTGGTCCAACCCGCTCGAACGGAAGATATTGAAGAACACCACCAGAGTTCGGGTCAGTGTAGGCCCACACTGACCGAGGGATATCCTGAGGAGCGCCAGGATATACTGGAAGAACGGGTGAAGATGCAGCTTTATCCCCGCCTTCAGGTGGAATTCGCTGACGCATACGTGGCCAGCAGGCGGACGGGTGAATGATTCTCCCCTCCCCGGTATCTTCAGCTTGACGGACGAAGGAATGTGGTAGTCCCTCGCCCACCGCGCCATCTCTTTGACACTCTGCACCCGCTCGGGTTCTTGCACCGGCACTCCGTCGGGGAGCACCCAGTTAACTCGCCCGCCCTCCGGAAACTGGGTCACGGGCTGATCTTGTCGCACACGCTCCTCACCCCATGGTCTGAACGACGAGGATCCGCCCGACGATTCCCCTAACCCTGCGGCAGCGTGCGCTTGTTGGGGATCCATTTGCTGCACCACAGGAGAAGCGTTAGGGATGAATCGCAGGGGCGTCACACTCATCACGGACTTGCACGACGACGTACTCGACCCGCTTGAACCAAAACTTAACCACCCTACCCCCGGTACGTATATACGCTCACGCGATTGCCCGCTCGATATTTCTATTGGCTCCATTCCTATACGCACGCACATGACACCCACACTTAGCAAAAAAAGCAAACTACCAGAAACACCAAAAATCCAAAATTCCTACCCCAAACAAAATCAAACCTGGCACACCTCAAGAACACGCCTTGTTCTTGAGATGCAAACCCAGAAAAGGCCAAAAACCCAGAATCTGTGACAGAGCAGAAACAAACAGAAACCAGAAAAACCAAAAACAAACACAAACCAAAACGGAAAAGAGCAAAAACAAGTCAAAGAGCCTCACCAAATCGAGATTGAAGGTAGAGAGGATGAACGTCGGTGAAGGATTCCGGCAAAGAGCAAGGAACACAGAGATCAGAGAGGAACAGTAGGTGAAGTAATTTCTGCAGCGTTTCGGTAAATTGTGAAAGTGGTGAGGAAGACGACACCAGAGCCCCTATTTATATTGATCGCACGGTGCACGCCAATGAACGCCGGCCGTCCATTTTCGCGTATCCACCGTCAGATCACGACACGTGGCCCTGAGGCGGTTCACTTGCCCGCCTAAGTAACCGCGCTCCCCTTCAGCTTCCCGCCTCGGTTTCAAACCCTAGCACAGTCTCCCACGGCTCGACACGTGTCACCCATGCAACGCCACACGCGCCCACGCGCCTGACGCATGAGCTTCGAGCAGTTACTACGTCATCAGCATTCAATGCCCAGGGCACGCCAGCATTAATTACGACGGCTAGCATTTATTACACAACGGTTCCCAAGGAGTAGTCAAAAGGAATTTCACCTCAAGCGCCTCGTCAGAGCATCACCCCACCCAAGGCAAGACACACCACGCCACGTCTCCCGCCAGTCGAACAAGCGCATACATCACCCGCCTGATCAACGAACCACGAACGCCCGCAACCGTTAGAACACCGAGATCATCGCCACGGGCATGGGGCACCTCCCCTCCGAGCGCGCTCCGGTAAGAACTAGCAAGCCGGATTAGGCGGCACAGGCATGGGGTCCATCCCCTCTTTGCGCGCGCTAAGCCCGATGGGTGGTACGGGTATGGGGTATGTCCTCTCCGTACGTGCAACGTTAACGATTGACTCGCCGACTCAGCCGGCAAGGGTGTGGGGTCCGTCCTCTCCTTGCGCGTTCTGAGACCGATGAGCGTTGCTGGTGTGGGGTCCGTCCTCTCCGTGCGCGAAAAATACAAGTCGGCTGTGGTGACAGAGGCATGGGGCCGACTCCTCTCTGGGCGCGCTAAGCCGATGGGCGACACGGGTGTGGGGTTCTTCCCCTCCGTGTGCGTAACGTTAACAATCGACTCGCCGACTCAGCCGGCAGGGGTGTGGGGTCCGTCCTCTCCTTGTACGTTCTGAGACCGATGAGCGTTCCGGGTGTGGGGTCCGTCCTCTCCGTGCGCGAAATCTACCCGGTTTAGGCGGCAGAGGCCTCTGCGCGCGCTAAGTTCGATAGGCGGCACGGGTACGCATTCGAGCGCGCCGCAACAATTGTACGTCGCGGTCTTGATCCTACCGTTGACAATACAGCGTACGCAACGGCATCCCCGTTGACGTGCGACGTACGCAACGGCATCCCAGCGTTGGCGTTACGACCAAACATCTGCATACATTCACACATCATACCATACATTCACGCATCATACCATACATCCACACATTTGCATACCTATATATCTATGTTGAACTTATTTATGTTTACCAGGCAACACCCCACGGGCGCGCGGCTCCAAACTAGCAAGATCCGTTTAGAGGCCGGGCCCAGAATACATGCACAGGTACACCATCAAACGCGCAGGTACCCACTCCGTCATGCGAGCCCTTCCTTGACCGGAGAGTTGGGGGACTTGGGGGTTACAGGATCATACACCACTGCTTAATCGGATAAGTATTCTTGTTAATCGCACGAAACCTTTTTCAACTCCCCAGTCAAGAAAGTTCTCTTTGACTTGGGGACTTGGGGAACTTGTTAGTATAGCATCATTAGTTGTCCGATTAAATATACTTATCCACTTAAGCAGGCAATCAACACCTACCCGACCACCCGAAAGACCACCAGCAAGCCTACAACTTTGCTCACAAGACCGACCCCATCCGAGCGCGCACGCGCCCGTGGGGCGCATACTCGAATGTGCGGATCACACATCAACAGAACCAGACCAGTCCCACATCGAAGAACACCATCAAGCACCAAGCTCAACCACCTATATATATAAGGTATTTATTACAGGTAACGACATTCAACCCAGCGCATTCAATTTTAACCCAAGCATTAAGCACACCAACCTACTTGCACGCACGTTCGCTTGACTGTTATATCCAATACATCTTCTAACTTAGGCATCGGAGCGTTGAAGGCAGGCCACCCCTGTCTCGACTCCTGACTGTCTGTTTGTCGTTGTATTCTTCTAACAGCCATACCTGAACACGAATACCCGAATACCCGAAGACCCGAAGAGAGAAGAGGCGCCCGACCACCCGAACAGTTCCAACGTTCGGACGTACAAGAAAGATAAGGAGTACTTGTACTTGCTTCTGCTAGATTACGTATCGCGCGTAATCCGGTAGAAACAATCACAGTGTCAAAAGTAACTAGTGCAAAGATGTAGTTGTGCCATACTGATTGTCGGATAGTTAGTATTTGCAGTGTTGGCTTTGCTTCAGATGATTTTAGATAGTGACATAGTGTGATGAGGACTCTTCTCGCAGGAATAGAGACTGACTGATCTTTAGTCTCTCAGTACTTCAGGGATTTGAGAATTTTTGTCTAGCTAACTGAAAACAGCTACAGGATTTAATCAAAAGGGTGGAAGGTTTAACTTCCCTTGTAAATCCCATAGAGATTGTAGGACTGTGATGCATCAGAAAAGGTTTAAGATTTGAGTTTTTTTTTTGTAATTCATGCATGTTGTAACTATTCAAATGAATCTTATTAGAGCTCTGATTCCAGTAGTTAAATTCCCTAGGCCGGAAAGTAGTGAAACCAAGCAAAATGACATTAGAAGTGACATCAAAACCCAGTTATGAGAGACCCACGGGCCACAGTTGTTATGAGCAAGGTGAAATTTTGTCTAGAGAAGTTCCCATCTGGTGGGCTAAATGGATCAAACTACCAAATGGATTCATTTATTTATCTTTTCTCTCAGTTTAGTGATATTCTCAATTCTGGGAGTAATTTTTCTCTTGGAGAGTTTGATTGGCCAAAGCTAGCTAATAATTGAATTTTATGGAGTTGTATCTCTAGGTTTCCCAATCAATAATCTGGGCCCTGTTTGAATTAAATGTTAAATGTTTGAGAGATTACTCCTGTATTAAACTCTGTCATGCAAATTGTGGCCTCTGACGTTGGAAAGTAACTTTCATCTGTACTCGTAGCCTTAAATTCCTGCGCTAATCAACCTCCTTTCATGTTTTGCCAACTTACAATGCTATGTTAGCTCCATTTTGATGTCTGCAAAGAACAAACCGGTGTTAGTGTGTTGCCGTATATTTGCTTTTAGTTGGATCAACAAAGCAACTTTAGCTAAGCTCAAACCACAAAAATCGGTTTTTTCGGTGACTTGATTATATAATGCCGTGTATTTTGTTAAACGGTTAAACCTAAAATCCTAGGGTGGGATCGGCTTGGTATTATGCCGAAATTTATACTGTATCATAATAAATCATTCGGTCTGGCTTCTATTCGATTCAATTTTTTGGCAAACTCATCCCACGAGTTTCGTTTTCAATCACGTTTGGATCTGTATATTTCGGTTTCGAATCATTTTTTCGATAAAATTTTCTAGGCCTAAACAATTGTTTGAGTTAATTATTATTTGAAAAAGGTGAAACCGTTGAGAGATAAACGAAATGTGAGAGAATAAAAGTATTTTATGTTAGTGTTTTCTATATATATGTCAAAAAAGAGATTTAATATGGGTGAGTGTATATTTATTTAATTTAAGAAATAAGCATAATTTTGACATGTATATTATTTTACAACGGTTCGATTTTATTCGGTGCCGTATCATAAGAAGTCAATCGATTCAGAATTAATTCGGTTCAGTTTCTCAATTAGCCTATCCAAAAATTTTCAATTCGATATATTTCAATTTTCAGTTCAATATTCAGGTAAAACATCCCACCCCCGTAAAATCCTGAGTTTGACACAATCATATCATCCTGAGCATTACTCGCGTCGGTTGCAACTATTGGGCCGGGTACTCTGATCGGGTCGGTAACAGATCTGGGCCTTAACCTAGTTTTGAACAAAGATGGTATAAAAGGCATGTACCAAACAGAACGACAACGCTTTATAGGCCAGGCCCAATTTAGATATTGATAATAAATTTGTATGTGGGCCAAAAAACCATTGTAATTCGAAAGTGACTTGTAGATTGAATGATTGATCGTTCAAGTTGGGATCGTTTTCAATTCACAACGATGTCATAGAAGTTGGACCTTGTGTCGAAATGGCCAATACTCTTTCAGCTAAGAGCAAAAAATCTTTTGAAACTACTCACTGTCACGGTCCGGTCCGGTCCAGCCCACAGACCACAGTAATATTTTTCTTTTTAGAATGATAAATATTGAACTTGATGATTCTCAATTTCTCATGGTTCTATGATCTTAAGGTGTGTGTATATATATATATCATATATATATATGATTTATCTCCTTTTCATTATCTTAGCACGTTTTCAGTGTCACTTTGATAATCTTGTTGAATTTATCTTCGACTATGTAGCATCGATACTTCATTGTAATGTTGTGTCACGTATCTGACATTTGGGGACACACTGACGCTTGGGAATGCCGTGTCCAAAGTGTCACATGGCGTGTCAAAAAAATATTCCTTTTTGAACGCTCGGAGACACTTTAGCGTATTAAATTATAAGTGTTTTTATATATTTTTAAAAGTAAATAAATGAGAATCCTATTCATGTATATATATGTGTGTGCATTAGGAAGTGCAGATGTTCTTGAGCTTGCAAATTTTTCTCTAGTCGACGAACCAATAATAGATGACGTATTATTTAGAACTTTAGAATGATGACAACGAGGGTACAACTAATCATCACACTATGAAGTTATATAATCTTTATATCTTGTTTAAATTTTTAGTATTTTTTTAATGATGATGTCCATGTCCTACTTTTTAAGATTTTGCTGTGTCCCGTGTCCACACGTGTCCTTGTTCCCGTCTCCGTGTCTGTGTCTATGCAACATAGATCTCCGATCAATTGCTCATTTTTTTTTCTGTCTCGACTTATAGAAATGCTATGTCAGATCGAAGACGAATAGGTAATGAAGTGATTTTTTTTAATTTTTTTGACAGAAGCTATGTTAAGTGAACCATCATTAGTAACCATAGTAACCATGTCAGATGATATTAGCTTGTTAGTTTGGAAGACATTACACATCACACATTTGGTTATACATCTTCAGTTTTTCTCATATCGATCTAGACACTTCTTTTTATAGCTAATTAAACAGTAAGCAGCAGGTGCTTTTGATTGTTTCTGAAAATGATTAAGCATATTAAAGAGTCGGCACTACTAGATTCTCATTTTTTCGCTCAACAGATCGATTTGGCCATTCCTTGAACCTAAGAGTGTTTTAATTTGTGACCGCAGAGGAATGTCTCAATAATTTTGGACCTTGATTGTTCGTCTATGTCACATCAATTCGAAATGATTGTAGAAGACTACACATGGTTTTCGGGTTAGAATTGTGCATCTCAAATTTTCTCTAGAGAGTATTATTTTGCTGGGATTTGATCGGCGCACCAAACCATAGAAACATCCAAAAGAGAGAATTTGTGGCACCAACCTCTCCCCACATCAACATAGAATTTATATATAAGTAGATGATTTTTTCTTCAGGTATACGTTGTAACTTGTTCCATTCAATTATCTGAACCTGTGTGCCTGCTTTTGTATTTTACAAGATACCTTATATATGGACACTATCTGTCTCCTCTCTTCTTCAAACTTAGCACAACTTTCCTGTAATGGGTTGCTTCGTCTTCTTCCATTACTTAGCTACTATGACCATAGTGACCAACAGTCTCCTAGTTCATTCCGCTAGTGATGACAAGAACAAGCACAACGGACCAGTTGTCAATGTCACCAAGCACCTCACCTTCTCAAATTTCACAGCTTTAAGTGACGTAAAGCTCTTAGGAAGTGCAAAGCTCTCGTCGAAATCCAACGCCATACAAATCCCCGACGACTCTCTTGTCGACGATCTCAGACACTTAGCCGGGAGAGCTCTCTTCTCTTCTCCAATCCGACTCCTCGATCCTCACACCGAAACCCCCGCCTCTTTCTTCACTACCTTCTCTTTCCACTTCCACAATGCCACATCATCGTCCGTGACACGTGTTCAGAGTCTAGGGCAGAGCGGTGGCTATGGTTATGGAGGTAGTGGGTTGGCTTTTGTTATAGTTCCCGACGAGTTTACCGTCGGGAGACCTGGTGCTTGGCTTGGCATGATGAACGATGCTTGTGAAGATGACTACAAGGTCATAGCTATCGAATTCGACACGCGTCTGAATCCGGAGTTTGGTGACACTAATGATAATCACGTTGGTATTAACTTAGGCACCGTTATCTCCACCGAAACCGCCAACTTTTTCGACGTCGGCGTCGACCTCAACGACGGAACCGCACACCGAGCTTGGATCAGCTACGACGGAACAAAGCGTTGGATGGAGATAAGTTTGGGACCAGACAACGGAAGCTATTCATCAAAGCCTATCTACTCTGGCTCGCTAGACTTGTCACCATTTCTTAACGAGTACATGTTTGTTGGGTTCTCAGCTTCCACAGGTAACCACACACAAGTCCACAGTATCATGTCGTGGAACTTCACTTCTGTAAGCCAAGCTTTTCTAAGTGTGCCATCAATGGAGACATGTGAGAGCAAGATTGTTGTGGATAGTGTTACACGGGAGGAGCCACAAGGTTTGTTCTTGATCTTTATAGCGGTGTTGGCACTATCCGTGGCGGTCATGCTTAGCCTTTACTACAATAGTAGGCGTAGGAGGGCGAATTCGGAGAGTAGTAAATCTAGTAATGTTGTGTTGCCGGAGAAGAAGATGAGACCGAGGCCTCCACACAAGGCTCGGAGCTTTACATTGTCGGAGATCTCCTCGGCTACTAGGTCTTTTGGAGAGTTGGAGATTTTGGGCAGTGGATTGAGAGGAGTGTGCTATAGAGGGAAGCTTTCGAATGGTTGTCAAGCTGTGGTGAAGCGGTTTTCGCAAGATTTTTTGAGCTCACCAGGGTTGGATAGGAGGAGATTATTGAAGGAGATCAAGGGCATAAGCAAGGTTCGTCATCCGAATTTGGTTCCCATAAGAGGTTGGTGTCAAGACAAGAATGAGACGATGGCTGTGTACGAGTTTTTCCCCAATGGTGGGCTTGATAAGTGGCTGTTTGGCGTTGGAGTTCTTCCATGGACTAGGCGTTTTAAAGTTGTGAAGGACGTTGCCGAGGCTCTTAGTCTCTTGCACTCCAAACAATTGGCGCACAAGAACTTGAAGACCACAAGTGTCTTTCTTGATGTGTCTTTCCGGGCTGTTCTAGGAGACTTTGGGTTTGTGTTATGTGGAGCTGAGTCGAGGAGGTTTGAGGCGGCGGTGAGTCAAAGCGCCGATGTGTTTGAGTTTGGTCTCTTTGTGTTGGAAGTGGTGTGCGGGAGGAAGAGGGTGGAGGCAGAGTTGGGTGAAGTAGAAGAGAGGGACTTGTTGGAATTTACATGGAGAATGCATGAGATTGGTGAGATGAGGAGAGTAGTGGATAAGAGGATTGGTGCAGTATCAATTTGGAGCAAGCAATTAGGGTTGTGGAGATTGGTTTGCTTTGCACAATGAATGTGAGCAAAGGGAGGCCTGGTATGGAACAAGTTGTGGAGTTTCTTTGCATGGAGACACCAATCCCTGAGTTGCCACAAACTAAACCTGTTGCTTTGTTTCCTTACAACAGCACCTCTGCTCTTTGTGCAGGTTATTCTTGTGCCCCTTTCAAATGAAGCTTTGTTTCTATATTCTCGTACAACCTGGAGTGTACGTATAAATGTATAATAGATCACAACACAAAAATGATGTAGCAATATGTCACTTTTACTCGCCAAAGTGTAAATAATTAGATTGAAATGATGTAGCAATATGTCACTTTACTCCCCTTAAATATCAGAAAATTGCATACATCAATTGGTCATGTTTGTAAAAGAACTTTGTGCCCCAAAATAATGTAACATTTTGGTAGCTGAAGTGATTTCTCTGATTACATCATCATGCATATGTATATACTAATTAATCTTATAAAAAATCATATTACACTACTACTATATCTATGTATATATGTAAGTCTCAAGTATTATCATGGGTTACCATTCTCAATTTTATTGTTCAGATCACATGAACGGTTAATAATTTTAACTACTTTTTAAAATGTTATAGCGGAAATAACGAATGTAAAAAAAAACACAAATTTACGTGGTTAACTAACGCAAGTTAGCTACGTCCACGACAGAAGGAGAACAGATTTATTATCCTTGAGGAAACCAGATTACAGAATACAGAATTTACCACACTAGGTTAAACACAACCTACAGAAAAAAACCAAATTTGCAGGATATCAATCTACACCTATGTTAGCTAATAACCTAGTATATATATATATATAGCCTAACAGAGTCCTGAATACCAGAGGAATCTCAGACCTGAACGTCTGCAAAATTCTAAAGCGGAAGGACTGAGGAATCCCTATTCCTTACGGAATCCTGAATAGCAAGCCAACTCTTTCGCCAAAGACTCTTTCTCACCAAAAACATCTGTCTTAGCGAGACCTGATTCAAGGCTTGACTTGAATCCACTCCCAGATGCACCACAATAGTCCAGATGTGTGACCAACCCTCCTCTGCCCCAAATGTTGCTCCCAAAGGACCCAGATGTTGCCCCCCCACGGGCAACTAATAATTTCTAACATTGAGCAAGTCCAAACAATGTTGGAACTTGCTATGTTGAACCGGCTTGGTGAACATGTCAGCTGGATTATCAGCAGTACCCACATTGTTCACCACAATTCTCTTTTCACTTCTTAGAAAATGATACCTGACATCGATGTGATTAGTCCTCTCATGATGAACTTGATCCTTGGCTAAACAGATTGCACTCAAACTATCACAATATACTATAGCCTGATCATGATGTAGACCCATGTCACTAACCAGTCATTTCAACCAGATTCCCTCTTTGGCTGCTTCTGTTAATGCCATGTACTCTGCTTCAGTAGTAGACAAAGTCACTAAAGGCTGCAGAGTAGCTTTCCAACTAACAACAGAACCACCAAGAGTAAAAACATAACCAGTCATAGATCTTCTACTGTTAACATCTCCAGCATAATCTGAATCTGAATAACCTGTTACTAAACACTGTGTATCACCTCCATAAATGAGACCAACATCAGACGTACCTCTAAGGTAACGAAAGATCCTCTTCACAGCTTGCCAATGCTCCTTGCCAGGCTCACCCATAAACCTACTGATAACATTGACAGCATGCGCAAGATCATATCTAGTGCAGAGCATAACATACATCAAACTTCCTACTACACTACCATAGGGACTTGAGACATATACTCATTCTCCTTAGTAGATTTAAGTGTAAACGCAGTAGACAAATGAATGTTTGCTGCACTTGGAGTATCTAAGGATTTTGCTGTAGACATGCCAAATCTTGACAATATCTTCTGAATATAATCTTTCTGTGATAAGAAAAGCCTCTTCTGACTCCTATCTCTGTAGATCTCCATTCCCAAAATTTTCCTAGCTGCATCCAAATCCTTCATTTCAAACTCAGCACTGAGAAGACTCTTCAACTTCTGAATCTCTGACTTGTTTTTTGTAGCTGTCGATATATCGTCCACATACAGGACCAGATAAATTAGAGACTCATTTTGCAGAAAGAACCATGGTTCGAGTAGACTGCTTAATTCCAATTCATTCTCGGGCATAGCTGTTCACGAAACGTGGCATGGGACATCCCTTCTTCTTGCCCCATGGGATTTTAGTTGTTGGTGGTCTGAGCGTCTTGCAGCGAACCGGTCGGCTAGACCAGTTGAGAGCCTGGGGAAGTTCTCTGTTGGCTGGTTCCGAGCGGACTCGTGGAGCTGCTGCTTGATCCCTCAATGCTGCTACAGGCACTCATGAGTTCGGATTGGGTAGTGTGAAGGAAATAATAGAAGCACCCATCTACCTTGTTGTAGTAGACACAACAATCATACAGACTCCTGGTGTAGCCAATCTCCATCATATAGCTGTCAAACCTCTTGTACCACTGCCTCAGTGACTGTTTTAGTCCATACAGATATTTCTTCAACTTACAAGTATAATCTTCTTTACCAGGAACTTGGAAACCCTCTGGCTGAGTCATGTATATTTCCTCATCCAACTCTCCATGTAGAAAATCTGTCTTCACATCCAGTTGCTCAAGTTCCAGATTCTGATATGCGACTATGGCTAGTAGCACCCTGATAGATGTATGTCTGACCACTGGCGAGAAAATCTCATTGTAGTCTACACCTTCTTTCCGACGAAACCCTCTTACAACTACTCGAGCTTTATACTTAATACCCTCAGCAGGTGACATCCCTCCCTTCTTCTTGAAATCCCATTTGCAAGTGATATCTTTTCTCTCATGAGGTCACTTGGCCAATTTCCAAGTCTGATTCTTATGAAGTGACTCCATCTCGTCTCCCATTGTAGCAAGTTATTGGGCATACTCAGTACATGTAACTGCTTCCTTGTAGATGGACGGCTCGCGAGGATCCACCTCTTCAGCAACCTAAAGTGCATAAGTCACCATGTCCTCAAAACCATACCTCGTGGGAGGCTTCCCAAACTTTGCTCTCCTAGGTCGATTAAGAGGCAAATTGTGCTGGTTAACTACTAGTGGCTCTATTTCTGAATGTAAGTGTTGATCTTCTTGTTGTGGTTCACTCTCATCTTAAATAATGTCTTGCTGCTCCACCTGTTTCTCAACACTACCATACTCTGATACAACGAGGGACTTCACAGTAGGGTTAAACATAGAATTTTCATCAAAGACTACGTTTCTACTGAGTATAACCCTCCTTTCAGATGGAGACCAGATTCTATACCCTTTAACTCTATCCCCATAGCCTACAAATACTCCCATTTTAGCTCTTGGTTCAAGTTTACCCTCACTTACATGATAATAAACAGTGCAGCCAAAAGCTCTCAGATTTGAGTAATCAGCAGACTTTCCAGACCACATCTCATAAAGGGGTTTTGAGCTGTATACCGGTGTGAGGTCCAAGATTTATCAGATAACATGTTGTACTAACAGCTTCTGCCCCGAACCTTTTTTCTAGTCCAGTAGTAGAGAGCATGCACCTAGCTTTCTCCAGAAGTGTCTGATTCATACGTTCTGCCACACCATTCTGATGCGGTGTGTCCCTGACTGTATGATGCCTAACAATCCCTACATTCCTGCAGAACTCATTAAAATCAGACCAGCAGAATTCCAGACCATTATCAGTTTGCAGCCTTTTGATCTTCTTCCATGTTTTATTTTCAACTAACGTCTTCCACTGCTTGAAATTCTTAAAAGCATCACTTTTATGCTTCATCATAATCACCCAAGTCATTCTTGAGAAATCATCAATCATCGACACAAAATATCTGTGACCTCCTAAAGACTCAACGCGACGAACCCCAACAGTCAGAATGGATGTAATCAAGTGTGCCTTTTGTTCTGTGAATTGCTTAGGAAACTTGTTGTGATGTAATTTCTGGAAGACACAATGTTCACAAAATTCAAGGTCCTTTACCTTGTAGCCACCAAGAAGATCTCCTTTTGCCAGAATTTGCATCCATCGTTCACTCATATGACTGAGTCTCATGTGCCATAGCTTGGCCATATCCTCCTTATGAACCTCCAATGATGCAACAGCAGCAGAACTTGACAACGTAGAACCTTGTAGAATATACAAAGCACCCCGCTTGACACCTTTCAGAACCACATTAGAACCCTTGCAGACACGTAGAATTCCACCTTTACCTTTGAAACTATCCTCTTGTTATCCAAGTAACTCAGAGATATCAGATTCTTTGTCATGCGTGGAACATGCTTAACCTCCTTCAATGTACAAAATTTACCATCATGTGTCAATTTTTTTAATTGAGCCAATTCCAACCACCTTGTAGGTAAAACTGTTAGCCATAGAAACATTGCCTCCATTTACCTGCTTATAGGTTGTGAACCACTTAGGACTGTTAATTGGTACAAACGATTCGGTTATTAGGCCGAACCGAAAATTGAATCGTATTTTTTAATTGGTTCGGTTCGATTCAGTTTTCCTAATTTTTTTTACAAAAACCGAATGGTTCGGTTCACTTCGGTTCGATTTTTTGTTTTTTATTATTGGTTTTTTTTTAAATAAAAAAAACTTTGTAAATAAAATACTGTTTTTTTCTATTAGTTTCGAGAATTCAAAGATCTTCATTAGCTACTTTTTTTAATAACTTTGTGAAAGTGTGAAACATAGTTTATGTCAAATCGAATCAAACTACAACAAATATAATTAGTCACAAATCACACATTCAAAGTTTCAAACCATGGCAAATGACCAAATGTTTACCGAAAGTTTACATCACAAATTCAAAGTTTCAAAGTTTCAAACTTCAACAAACATAAACCAAAGTCCACACTCCATAGTCCAAGTTTAAAACAATCTACAGTCCATCCAAATAAAAATACAATCCAAATATCACATAAAAACACTCAATTGAATCCATTCTCACACTATACTCAACTTGTCAACTATTCTCACTTTCTCAACTATGGGGTTTTTCTTTGGCAACTTAGCATTCATTTTCTTAAACCTACAAGAACCCCAATAATCATTGTTAAGTATCAAACTATGGCACATACCAAATACTACTTTCATATGGGACAAAGAGAGATATTCAACAGCATACCCCAACAACATCAAACTTGATTGACACTTATAAAACGACGTCGTTTTATTCATTTCGGTTCAAATGATTCGGTTTGATTTTTTTGGAGCCGAAAATCGAAACCGAACCGAATTTTTTGGTTTGGTTCGGTTTTTTTGTTTTTCGATTCGGTATATGTTCGATTTCGGTTTTTTCGGTTACGGTTCGTTTTCGACTCGATTTTTTTTTCGGTTTTCGATTCGATATTAAAAGCCCTAGAACCACTCCCTGCGCGGACATATATGATAAGATGCCCCGGAATCTAGAATCCACACATCAATGTGATGTGCATGTTCATCAGCAACTAAAGCAGTATCCTCTTCTGAATTGGTGTCATCTTCTGTTATAGCAGCAGTACCTGATGATTTCTCCTGCTACTTCCTCTTTGGATATTCCCTTTTCCAATGTCCTCTCTCTTTATAGTAGTTACAGACATCGTTGGATTTAGGACCCTTGAAACCTGGTTTTTTGAATTTCTTCTTTTTCGAGTTTCCCTGTCCTTTACTTCCACTAACTATTAACCCAGCAGCCTGATTATCTGTACATGTACCAGTCGTCGTATGGCGCAGCTCTTTGGTATGAAGAGACGATCTAACCTCCTCTAAAGTCATTGTATCTCTTCCAACGATAAAAGATTGCACAAAATTCTCATATGTTAACGGTAAAGATACCAGCAGAATTAAGGCAGCATCCTCATCATCGATTTTAACATCGATATTATGCAACTCTAACAGAATTGTGTTCAACTGATCTAAGTGATCTCTCAGAGGCGCACCCTCTTGCATACGCAGACTAAACAGACGTTGCTTCAGAAGCAACTTGTTGGTTAAAGACTTTGTCATGTATAGACTCTCAAGCTTCAACCACAGACCAGATGCGGTTTCCTCCTCCGTGATCTCGGTGATGATATTGTCTGCAAGACACAACATAATTGTCGAGTGTGCCTTCTCCTCCAGACTGGCCATCTCAGCGAATTCGGGACCCACTGTCTTCTTCATCAGCGGCGCCCACAACCCTTGTTGCTTTAATAAGGCTCGGATCTTGATCTGCCATAAATTGAAACTGTTCCTCCCTGTGAATTTGTCGATCTTCACATTCACGCCAGACATCCTCAGCCTAAGCTCTGATACCATGTTATAGCAGAAGTAACGAATGTAAGAAAGAACACAGATTTACGTGGTTCACTAACGCGAGTTAGCTACGTCCACGACAGAAGGAGAACAGATTTATTATCCTTGAGGAAACCAGATTACATAATACAGAATTTACCACACTGGGTTAAACGCAACCTACAAGATAAAACCAGATTTGCAGGATACCAATCTACACCTCTGTTAGCTAATAACCTAGTATATATATAGCCTTACGGAATCCTAAATAGCAAGCCAACTCTTTCGCCAAAGACTCCTCGCTAAAAAACTCTTCACCAAAGACTTCTTGCCAAAGACTCTGACTCTTTTGCCAAATATTTTTTCTCGCCAAAAACGTCTGTCTTAGCGAGACCTAATTCAAAGCATATTATAACACAAAATTTTTGTCTTAATTCACAATGAACACGTATATACCACTTCTATTATTATCTGTCCAAGAATTGTCCCTTATTGCAGGCGGGCCGGCTCTTCCTTCAGCTGGAAGCACCATCTCAATGTGCAATTTAGAACTAAGCAAAGCACTCCATTGTAGTTAATTATTTAATTAATTAGTCAAGCTCCTCATTGGGGTGCATATTCTTATATCAGTTATATTGTGTTGGCCTGCAATGGATACATAATCCAAGTTAATCCAGTCAAAGACAGCCAAAAGTCAACATTGTAATACGACACTAACAACATTTCTCCATTTTCCCGTTCATTTCTAATTACAAACGTCACAGTAAAAGACCATATAATTTGAAGGGCCCTAATTTTAAGCACTAGAAAAATTCTGGGTTTGGATTGTGGTGGTCTGGCTTTGCTGCATTGTTTGAGACTTTGAGTACAAAGATCCAGCTCCACTCCAAAAAGAATCCCTCTTTTAATATTCAAGATTCTCCTTCCCACCTATCTATAAAACCATCATCGTTTTCTACTTCGGCTTCACTCTAAGACCCAGCTGTGTGTCACCTCCTCTGTGTTGTTTCTTCTTTTAAAGCCAGGAATCCAAACTTTGTTGTATTCCCTATGTAAAATTGGTCACCATCTCAAAGTCTTAAACTCAAAGCCTTATCCTTTTCTCTTCTTAAAAACCCACAAAACTCTTACCTCATTTCAGTTTGGTCCCATTTTTCCAAAGTTGGGTCCAAACTCCAAAGCTCACATCTTTTGTTACTGTCAACACAATCTTACTCACCGAAACCAAATTGGGTTATAAAAAGTTTTGATCTTTTTTCGGAATATCATGGGTTTCGGTGATGATGTTGAGAAGGAGAGCGGCGAGGAAGTGGCGGCGGCGCCGCTGCCGGAGTCATCAAGATTCCGATATAACTCGCCGCTGGTGCAAGTGGGCCTGATCGGACTAGTCTGCTTCTGCTGCCCCGGGATGTTCAACGCCCTCTCCGGCATGGGCGGAGGAGGGCAGGTGGACCCCACCGCCTCGAACAACGCCTCCACCGCGCTCTACACCACCTTCGCCGTCTTCGGCGTCCTCGGCGGCGGAATCTACAACATCCTGGGCCCACGCCTCACACTCCTCTCCGCTTGCTCCACCTACGTCCTCTACGCCGGCTCCTTCCTCTACTACAACCACTACCACCACCAGGCCTTCGTCGTCGCCGCCGGTGCCATCCTCGGAATAGGCGCCGGCCTCCTCTGGGCCGGCCAGGGAGCCATCATGACGTCATATCCGCCGCCTAACCGGAAGGGTACTTACATCTCCATCTTCTGGAGCATATTCAACATGGGCGGCGTCATTGGCGGACTCATCCCTTTTGTGCTCAACTACCACCGTATCAAGGCCGCCTCCGTCGACGACGCCACGTACATCGGCTTCATGGTGTTCATGTCAATCGGAACCCTACTCACTCTAGCAATCTTGCCACCAAGTAAAGTAGTCCGCGACGACGGGACCAGGTGTTCGAAAATTCAGTACTCTAGTGTGACAACCGAGGCTGTCGAAATTGTTAAGCTGTTTATGAACTGGAAGATGTTGCTGATAGTACCCGCTGCTTGGGCTAGTAACTTCTTCTACACGTATCAGTTCAACAACGTGAACAGTGCGATGTTCAATTTGAGGACTAGAGGGTTGAACAATGTGTTCTACTGGGGTGCACAGATGATTGGGTCGATTGGGATAGGATACATTATGGATTTCAGCTTCAAGAACCGGAGGACGAGGGGAGTTTTCGGTATTATTGTGGTGGCGGTTGCTAGTACCGCGATTTGGGCTGGTGGACTTGCAAATCAGGTCGGTTATTCGAGGGGAAAGATGCCGGTGAAGCTGGATTTCAAGGACTCGGGGGCTGATTACGCAGGGCCGTTCGTGTTGTACTTTTGTTTCGGATTGTTGGATGCTATGTTCCAGAGCACTGTTTATTGGGTCATTGGAGCTTTGGCTAATGATTCTGAGACTCTAAGCAGGTATGGCATACTAATGAGCTAGTCTCATTCATTTCTATGCACAAATGAGTCTGAATTTGTGGACTTGGGATGTGAATGAGTTTTGTGCTATGTGTTTGTTACAGGTATGTTGGATTCTACAAAGGAGTGCAGAGTGCTGGAGCGGCCGTTGCGTGGCAAGTTGATACTCGCAAGGTGTCGTTCATATGGCAACTGATTATGAATTGGTTGCTTACGACTGTGAGTTATCCGTTGTTGATTGTTCTGGTCTTATTTGCTGTGAAGAATGAGGGTGAAGAAGAGGAAGTTACCAAGGGCAATGAGGTTGCAAATGCCAAGGAGGTTGCTTAGCAGATACTTGTAGTGATTGATATGACTGATGATATAGTGATATCACATAGATTCTTTGTAATTTTCTTTCTTATATTTGCTCTTTCTTCTTAGTTGGTACTGTGTTTCCTAGTGCTGAAGTTCTGAAATTGTTCACATAACACGTGAATGTATGTTCATTTATTGGATGATCGCCAATCCTTTGCTTAAAGTCGAGTACAGAATGCAGGATCATCAACTCAGAATCGATCTTTTGCTGTTAGTTTATGTTCTGCTGTTGGTTAAACACCAGAGTCCTTGAAATTTAGTGTTACCATTCTGTTTACGTATCCCAACAGCTGAAATAATCTTTCTGTTTTCTTCTTTAGATTACTTTTCATACGTACATCATAATTCGCAGCACCTAACTCGAAAGTCAACAGCATTTCTTGGTGAAATGAAGAACAAGTCTTTTGTTTTGCTTGGATTTTTCAGTAGCTTGTAGGATTAGAATATGCAGAACTAGGAAAAGAACGTTACTTTAATATAGATGGGCCTAAGATTTAGCCGTGATGTTCTCTACCAATTAAGATCAATCAGTATCTTTGGACCAACCCATTGCTAATCCACATCAATCTTTCACCATATTCTCAACAGCTCAGCTAATTGAATCGAAAATCTATATATCTTCTTTGTGCGTAAACCATTCTCAAGGGCACTTCAAAAGAGCCGAATTCCTCTTAGCAATTCACATAACAGTCTTATTCTTAAACCTCAATATAGCATAGACAGTTACATACTAGGCATACATCACTATAATTATGATCTGAATAATTTTTCATTTTATTGCTTTGAGTCCCAAAAGTTCATATACAAAGTGCACGAGACAGATTTGCGTCGTGCACTTTTTCTACATTGTTTTCATGGGATACAATTGAATAGCCAGATCGGAAGTAGTAAAATCAAACTTTGACAAGGAGTTCTTCCTTCTTTTCCTCAGAGGTAGTTGTCTTGGGTTGCTCAACTTCCTTCTTCTCCTCCTCTTTGGTGTCCTTGACAGCCTCAACGTAGATGACCTCTCCTTCCTTGGCAGCTACCTCGACCTCAACTGTCTCCCCTTTCGGGTTCTCAACCACAACCTCCGCTTCTCCCGGGAGCACCAGCACCGTCGCCACGGCCTCCTCGGCAGCAGCTTCCTTCGTTTCCTTCTCCTCCTCGCCCTTCTTCTCCTGTTAGTGAAATTTACAATTAAAAATTATAATACAATAAGGCGACAGATACCAGAAAATACACATCGACCATATAGAACATTGTAGTAAATGAAAGTATTAAAATGGACTAACATGCACCTCCTCTTCCGGCTTCGAGAGATCTACCAAAGGTGCAACCTCATCTTGACTTTCGACCGTGCTGGCTTCAGCGGCTGTGGTGGTCTCCTCGGCCTTGACCAGCTCCTCGACGGGGGCGGCCTCGGGCTTGGTGTCGAAGTCCTTAGGTTTGCTCGCGCAGCCGCCCATGGTTGCTTTTTGTTAGAGAGTATGGGGGCGAATGCACGAGTGTTTTGGTATAGAGGCAGAAGCTAAGATAGAGGCTAGGGCACAGGACTCTGTTGTTACGTGCTGTTGAGGCTGTGGGGGACTTTGGGTCTAGGAAGATGGGGGCTGATATATAGTGGAGGCCGGAGAATGTTACGGAGAAATTCAAGGGGAGAGTTTTGGTTCTGTTCGAAATGGACAGCCACAAGTTTGCCCGCCTTGGTTTCATTACCGGTAAATTTACAGAAAGAAGTTGGTTATGACAGTTGGCGTGGTTCAGAAATTCGTGGATGGCCCATCATCACCAAGGTGGAAATGTTGATGAGCTAGTCACTCCAATGTTACGAGACATAAGTTTGTGAAAGTAGACGAGATAATTAATAACACAAAGGATATGTTGAAGAAACATTTTTTTAATAAAAAAAACTCAATTCACCCATAAATCAAGTTTATGGAGAATTGGTGATCGAAGAAACTTCTTTGTAATGTTTTTAGTCCTAAAAACCTATTTTTGTAAATAAAGAATGCAACAGTTGGACCAAAATAACACAATGGATTTGTTATGACGTCGGAAAAAAAAAAGAAATTCGAACGAGTTCAAAGTAACATGGAAACAATTACATGCAAGCATCATGTAGTAGAGTGATAATTTTGTTGACGAACGTACATAATTATTGATCAGTGAATTCAATCTCTTTGTGCTATTTGTCCCTATACTATATAGAGACAAATCATCGAATTGAACATCTTCGATGACATTGGCTTATATGTTCATTCTACCAATCATGCATGATTCGACCATTTTAGTACAATCATCTGTAACGTTTTTTTTGTTGTTGCTTAGAATCATTTGTAACGTTAGATGAGTCATTCGAGAGACAAACCATGCAACAATATACATATTTTCAGCTCACTTACATAGAAAGGGTGATCCAACACACGTTCAAGAAATTTAAATACGTACATAACAAATTCCCCTTAAGAAAATAACAATGATCATCATGAATGTACAAATTTTGTCAATTAATTCCTCATGATTCTTCTGCGACGTTGCGTTTCTCTAACTAAGGTAAAATATAGCCAAAAATGGAAATGGGAATCAATGAGACATAATGAATAGAGATTTATTCCCAAAATTGTACAGAAAAAAAAATCCGAACTTTAATGAAAATGAAAATAGCGCGGGAAACAAGGCCAACTGCTAAGCACCACCACAGCGGCACAGCCTCCACTGCGTCGTGGTCCGGAGAGAAATTAAAAGCACAACAAGTTTAAGGCAGGCATTACGTACGCGTCAACCAAGTTGTCGTCTGACGAGAAACAACGGATTTCTTCAATCTCATCCTCTCCCTATTTTTTAACTCCATCTGTAATTTGAGGACATATTGAGTAAAATAGTCGTTCACTAAGGATCGATCCTATTGAATTCAAGAACCTGAAACAACACCGCTCCCTCCTGACCTAACCTCCCCTGATTTGGAGAATTCATCTCTCAAATTTGGGAAGGTTTAGGGAAGAAGAAGAAGAAGAAGAACATATTCATGCATGGTTTTCGAAAAGAGAGAGGATTGGATTGGGTGTACGTACGTACGTTAATTGGCTCTCATCAAATTTGCTATAAAGAGAAACCTATAAGTCTGTCATGGAGTCTCCAATCCCTCTCGTTGTACCACTACTCTTCATTTTCTTCGTCCTCGGTTGCTTCCCCACCACCGTCCAATCTCAGAGCAGCGGCAGCGACGTCACGACGACGACGACGGCCACCATCATCAGATTGCCATCGTCGTCGTCGTCCCAACCAACCGACGTATGTCCAGCCTTGCCTAAGACAACGACACCCGTTCACGCCCTCTCGTGTCCGGTCAACTGCTTTAGACCGGACCCAGTTTGCGGCGTGGACCGCGTGACGTACTGGTGCGGGTGCCGGGAGGCTCAATGTGCTGGGGTCAACGTGGCCAAGTTGGGATTTTGCGAGGTTGGAAATGGCGGATCGGCTCCTCTCTCGGCGCAGGCCTTGCT
This sequence comes from Geum urbanum, assembly GCA_946800695.1. NCBI lineage: Eukaryota > Viridiplantae > Streptophyta > Magnoliopsida > Rosales > Rosaceae > Geum > Geum urbanum. The sequence goes on along the minus strand of OX327017.1, from coordinate 40,728,871 downwards.
TTTGGTGCACATTGTGTGGCTCATTGTGCTCGGGTTTTCGGTTTTGTTTGGACTTTTTTGAAACTTATTAGTTTGGATTCAAGGTTCGAGTTCATTCATCAATCGACAACATTTTATTGTTGTTTTGTTCATGTAGATTTTTTGGCATGGTAACTTCTTCTTTGCAGACCCATATATTGTGTAATGTTAGATAGAATAGGGTGTCTCTGCATTTTGGATATGCAGGGAGGTTGTATCACAGCTATGTAATTTTCCTTTCATTGTTACTCTTTGGATTATATATGTAAACCTTTGTTGATGACCTTTCCTGACCATTGTAACGTTATGAGGTCTGTGTCTATGTGATGTTATTGACTAATACAACAAAGATATTTTAAGGTTTTGGCTGAGGTAGGAAAAGGAACATTTTCTTTTACAGCATATAGTGCAATTCTTGAATTATTTTCGTATCACATTCATACACATTATTCACAAGATTTTTACATTTTTTTAGTATAGATTTTCCAACAAACTATTGTCGATTATAAATAATATTTCTCTATGAGTAATTCATTATGAAATTCTGAATAACGTAATGTATAGTAAACTAAAAGACTTCTTTCGATGAACAACTCATCGCTCACTAATTACATATATATTACTGGTGTTGCTTATTTTTTCGATAAATAATTTGTCGATTATCTTTCCTATAGTTTATGTTATGAGTCGTACATTCTTTGTGCTCTACTAATGATCATAGATCGGTCGGTCAATCGAAGGCCGGGATGCTTATTTGAGAAAGTAAAATATTTATTCTCAAACAATACTTAGGTCCAAATGAGTATGAATCAACTTTGTCCAAAATATGCCATTTGTGCATATACTAGTTTGTTATTCTAAATTTGAGACCACCCATTCTATAGATTATTGGTTAATGATTAACTTTTCAAAAAATGAATCAAATTAGAGATCATTTGGGTATCCAATTTTGTCAAATAAATGAACGGTTATGATAAATTTTAGCACCACAATAAAATCGTTAATTTGTTTTACAAAATTGAATGACCGAATGATCTTCAATTTGATTGAATTTTTGCGTGCATGATCCTTAAGATGTAAACTATACATTAAGTGGTCTCGATTATCAAATCACAAAGTCAAAAATATATAAATGAAAGAGTTTAAACAAAGTTGGTCCAAAATCATTTGGACTAATTATTTTCCTTTATTCTCTTTTTCTTTTCTTATATGTTTATATGTGTCTATAAAAACCGAAATCTAAACATCTATTTTGAAAATTATAAAACCATTCCCCTAAAATGAAATCACATATTGTTCATTAAAACAAAAGGCTTTTCCCACGACATACTTGTCGGTAAAGACGTCCTTTATCATCGACTTGCGTGAGGCTATCATCAAAGGGATTCAAAGTTCTGAGAATTTCGCGGCAGTCGTAGTTTACCGTCTCTAACAGCTCTCGGAGCTCCGAGCAGCTATGCTCTCTTTCACCCCATTCTCCAACTCTATCTTCTTCCTCACTCCTCTCACTCTCACTCTCCGATTCAACCGCCGCGCTCTCCTCACTCGCTTCTCAATCTCACCGAACCACCACCACCGCGGCGGCGGCTCTAGTCAATCGCAGGTCAACTACGACAGTCTTAGGGTTTTTGAATGGGACAAGCTCTGTGACTCCGTCGCCGCCTTCGCCCGTACTCCCCTCGGTTACTTCGTCGCCGTAGCCTCTCTTCTCTCTTCTCTCTCTCTCTCATCTGTGGAAAACAGGCGCAGCTATGGAATCTGAGCCAGACGTACGAAGAGAGCCTCAGGCTGTTGGAGGAGACCAACGCGGCGGTGGAGATGAACAAGCACGGCGGTTGCAGCTTGGATTTCGGCGGCGTTAATGTCGTTCTGGTAATCATTTGGATTGAATTTATTGTTAGCTTAGATTGTTTTGATATTTCATGATTATGGAGCGCTGAGTTTGCGATGTTTTGTGTATACGAAAAGGTACAATCTGCTATACAACGAGCTCGGAGGAGGTCAGTGGAAGGAGTTGAGGCTGTGGCGGTGATGGAGCTGCTGCAATAGGCGGAGCATTTGCAGAGTAATCTCAATCTGCGGCGAAGGAAGATGCGGATTGGTACACGCGGTTTATGCCTCTTTCGGAATTGGTATGATGTTCTCATTCAGATTTTAACTCATTTAAGTTGTGTAGTGGACTAGTGGAATCACATATTGTTCGATTGTTTTGTGCAGATAATGGGGTTTGTGGTAAACCGATCACTAGCTAAGCTTATACAGCAAGTTATAGACGAAGATGGCAATGTGAAAGACTCTGCAGTATGTTCCTAATTACACTATGTTGATTTGTTAGGATAATGTTTCAGTTCATGGTCATTTTTATCTGTGATCGCATTGTTGTCTCACTTGGACGTTTGTTGCCTGTTTTAGAGTCCAAACCTGAAATGTTTACGCTATCAAGTTCGGACACTCGAGAAAAAGGTGAATACCAAATTCTCTATTGAACCTTAAGTATGAGATTTTTTTTTTATCTTCCTGTGGTTATTAGCAGAACATGACTTTAAGTATGCACATCACCACATGAAACTATACACTCTGAGTCTGATGTTATCATTTGTTGACATTCTTATTCACAACTCATTTTCTAACTGCGATTCTGTCTTCCAGATATATCAATTAATGGATAGCCTAGTCCGGAGTGACCAGAGTGAAACACCACTTATGGTACGAAGCACAAGTTCAGCATTGTATTCTTTTGGTGTCTTCAAGAATTTTCTGATTTATACTATGACTGGTTCAGGTAGTGAGTACTGATGATGGCCGGTGGTGCATAAAATCCAGCACTAATGAAATGACAAGTTTTAAGGGTCTACTCTTGCCCAGGTCTGTAAATTTTTGTTCTATAACTCTGGATAATTTGTTCTTTCTCCATTTTTAATGGAATTTTAATTGTTGATCCTGAAGGTGATATAGTGCTATAGTGGTTCAGGAAATGGAAGCATTGTTGAGCCATTATCTGCTGTTCCTCTTAATGATGAGTTACTACAATCAAGGGCCCTAGTGTTGGAGGTGGAGGCAGAGGTTCTCTCTATGTTGACAGAAAAGGTTTCTGGTCTTATGTGGTGATAACTCTTTCTTCTGTCTACATATTTTTAATCTCTTTTCCACTGGCATGCTTATATTTGGTTTACTTTACAGATGCAAATGGATCTTGAGAATCTTGAACAGCTATTGAGCAGTATAATCCAACTAGATGTGGTAGGTTGAAGGGGTTTCTTCTCCCATTATCTGTTTCTTGTGTCTGTTACATTCATTCTCTTGATTAGTATATTCATTAGTGGCTTATATTGTTACGTAACCTATAGGTCAATGCCCGAGCAACTTATGTCCTATCATTTGGTGGAACATGTCCCAATATATTTTTACCAGGAGGGCATGGGTCTGCTCTCTATTCAGGGAACAAAGATCCAAAGGCATCCTATCCCTTAAAGAATGAATGGATGCTGTATCTGCCGAAAGCTCATCATCCTTTATTACTTCAACAGCATAGACAAAATATAAAGAAGAGCAAGAAAGATCCTACGAATGTTAATCTGGTAGTTATGCAATATCTCTCTCAGTATCCACAGTAAAATTCCAATCAGATGTTCTGTTTCTGAACTATGTTATCTATGCTTGGCAGGTTCCCCCATTTCCAATTGATGTTTTTATCTCACAGAAAACTCGAGTTTTGGTCATCACAGGCCCTAATACAGGGGGAAAAACTATTGGCCTGAAGACCATAGGATTGTCAGCTATGATGGCAAAATCAGGTTTAAGTGTTTAACATATCCCAATTGCCAAGTCATAACTTAATGCCTGTAGAATATTCTAGTAGTCTCAGTGTGTCACTATCATATGGTTAATCTTTTGGTCTAAATTTTTCATTTGAAGCATCAACATGTAAAGACTGTAAAGTTGAGCAATTTCCATCACCATGCTTTCCTTACGACCATTCTCTCTTTTTCAATTTCATATTGCAGGTATTCATGTTTTATGTTCCGAGTCAGTACAGATCCCTTGGTTTGATTCGGTGTATGCTGACATTGGTGATGAACAATCCCTGTCTCAATCTCTGTCCACTTTCTCAGGCCACCTAAAGCATATAAGTGTATGGAAATGTTTCAATCTTGCTCTTGAATTTTTTTTAAATTTTCTGATGCTAAACATGAAAGTTTTACATGTACTACAATTAAAAGCTTGATGGACTACTTTATTGTCTGATGGATTGTGACCTATATACTTTCCTAATATGAAAACTTTTCAAACAGTACCTTGCTTACTTCATGTAGGACATACAATCGCAGTCAACAAGCTGTTCACTTGTGCTACTGGACGAGGTGCGGTTAGATCTGAAATTTTAAACAAAAATGTATTTCCAGGAAGAGAAGACCCCCTTGAAGGAACAGCACTAGGGATGTCATTGTTGGAATCTTTTGCTGAAAGTGGTGCATTGCTGACAATTGCTACAACACATCATGGTGAACTCAAAACCCTGAAATACAGGTAACTGGCATACATTACAGTTTCATTCAGTTAATGTGTTGGGTTTACAGAAATTGGTCGTTCTGAGGCTTATGGTGTTGCTCTCTTTCTGGTTTATGGAGTCAACTTTATTTTGTACTTCAAAATCTACATGAGCCTATCTACAACTCTTGGTTTCCGTCAAATGACAGTTTTCTTTGACAGCAATGAAGCGTTTGAGAATGCATGTATGGAGTTTGATGAAGTGAACTTAAAGCCAACTTATCGGATCCTCTGGGGAGTACCAGGTATCTACTCTCAAATCTGCATATGCATTAGGTTGAACTCTTCTCTTTTTTATTACCGTGTGATTACTCATATAACAACTTTAACTTGCTTTCACATATTGAGAATGTCCCGCTAGTGTTCCGCTACAGTCTACTTTATATGTTAATGGTGCTTACTAATAATTCAAGGATTGTGATTTATGCTGCAGGTCGTTCAAATGCAATCAATATAGCTGAAAGATTGGGACTACCTGTTAAAGTAGTAGATAATGCCCGAGAACTATATGGCGCAGCTAGTGCTGGGATAGATGAGGTAACATATATATCTTATGTATATCTCGTTTACTCGATTTTCTGAAAAGTCAAATGAGAAACTTTATTTTAATTAAAAAGGAGCAGCTGCGTACTTATCAAACAGTTCAAACATATATTTCCTTACTTTCGATTGTTCTTGCATGATTGCATTTACAGATGTGAGATATTACATCTTTGAATGGTCTTTCTCTGTGTCCTGCATTATAGAGCATTTTTGGTATATCAATGCAGGTTATAGCTGATATGGAGCGGTTAAAGCAAGAGTATCAAGAGCTTTTATCTGAAGCACAGAATCATCTGATGTAAGAATCTGCCTTGCAGTTTGAACTTTTCATTATTCTCAAGTAAATAATAGTCTTACAGACTTGGAAAATAAACCAAATCTTATAAACAGCAAACAATCACAAAGGAAGGATAACAGACTTAACAGTAATCTTTACAGCATACAATTAGATACACTAGAAATGATGCAACTTTTCAGCAACTTATATGCTTGTTATCAATCAAGTCATGTCGCAGAGATGAATGGTAGGCCTATAATTGTTTTGTCATAATCTGTTGTGCTTATAGGATCTCAAGACAGTTGCATGAGAAACTAATAGTTGCCCAACGGAAGATTATGGAACATGGTAGGGATCTAAGATTTAGGCAAATGCGAGAAATATCTGAAGCTGGTGCAATGGCACGATCTCTTCTTCACAAAAAGGCACAAGGGCGACGTGAATCTGCAATACGGTCTCTGCAGTCTACTTTGGAGCATAAAAGACTGCAAATGTTGGCAACAAAATCAAGTGCTGGCGGTGAATCTTCAATCAAAAAAAGGAGTGCATCCTCTACTGCAGATGTTAAAGAGTCGCCATCAGGTAAATGAACCAATTGAAAGTTTTGAGTTTTCTATTTGTTCCATTTTTTATGTAGAATTTTTTGTCAGGAGGAACATTAATTTCATTATTGATGGGGCCTTATTACATAAAGACATGTCGAACACCAAATAGCCCTCTTAGTGTAATACTACACTTAGAAATGAAGCCCAGAAGACAGCCAAACAGCACACTGGCGGATGAATATAAAATAAAAATAAAAACACAAATGCTAACATACAACTAACTCTTTCGTTCTGGTCATTTATCCCTCTATCTGTTAGAATCAAGAAGTTTCTTTTAACTTTTGTATAAAGTAGACTCCTCTTGACTATTTCAGATAAGTTTGAGCTTCCTAAGGTTGGGAATGTGGTGTATGTTTCTTCCCTTGGAAAGAAGGTGACAGTTTTGCGAGTGGAGCCAGCTAAAGAAGAAATATTGGTTCAAGCTGGAAACATGAAGTTGAAATTGAGACTAGGCGACATCAAGACGTGACCCGGAAGGAATAGTTGGCACCTGCAACTGTCATCAACGGTGTAAATGAACATACACAAGCACACATTAACAGGTGAGCATTGTCTGGTCTGATCATTTCATGACATCTCTTATTTTTCTTGTGAAGAACGCACTAGTATCAGGTTTTATGGAGATCTGAAACACCATTGCGCAGGTTTCTTGTGAAGTGTGGTCTTATGTTGTAATATCTGTGCAGTGCAGTCGGGTAGATGATTAAACTATGAAGTGAGGTACACTGAGCGGAAACTATGCATAGCTCAGTGACTGTTGTCCGCGCAGACAATTATGCTAATTTTAGGACCAATGCAGAGACAAAAAGATTGAAAGAGTGACACCCTGAATTTCATTTTACAAGTGTTGATGTACTCTATAAGCTGTGACATCAATACACTTTCAATGTAAACGGTGTCAACAAGTATGACTAATCTTGTATGAGAACTTGTTACAGATGAAAGAAAGCTATAAAATTTCCTCTTCCGTCATTGTTAGGAATTGAGCTTATTATTACGAAGGCAAAGCATGTTTCTTTGCTTACGAAATCAATCTGGAACCTCCTAAATAGTCCACGTAAAATCCAGTGGCTAACTAGCTAGTTTTGACATTATTCTGTTCTCTCTATTATATGCTAAATTGCTACTAAAATGTTAGTGAGCTAGCTCTTTAGAGCCCTTGTTCTTCGTCCTTCGTGATAATGGTTTGTTGTTCCTCATTTTGAACCCCAGCAACCCACCCAAACTGAAACGTAACATCAAGAAAATACAGCATAACAACCAAAACAATGCAAGACAAGAACATAGGAATCGGCCCGAAGATCCACAAGAACAAAGGAAACGAGAAGAGAAAGCTCTGAGACCCAGAGACCAGAAATAGCTGTCTCTATTGACGGTGTTGGCCACGTACTCCGTCGTCAAATTGTGATGCTTGAGTAGCGGCGACATCTTTTTAAAGGGAGTGTTGATCAGAATGCTTGCATGGCTGTAGTACCTTATAGACTGCACGTTGAACAAGAATGCCACAAAAAAACAGACCAAAATGGCAAAGTATTTGATGGAGTATCCCAACTCACTCGTGTCACCGAACACGAAAACATGCCGGTCTCCGTTTTGACTCGTCATCAGTACGGCGATGAGAGAGCTGAGCATGATCGCCGTCGAAGCCAATAGGGTAGACGCCATTATGTTGTTACGTAGGGTTTGCACAGCAAGTACGCCATTTTTCGATGTGTCCTGCATCACCATAACAAGTTTTAATGGATAGATTGGGTCTCACTATGAAAACATTCTGTGTCCTGACTTCGAACCCATAGTACCAATATGATATAATGTAATTGTTGAATTATAAACGCCACGAAATGTTGAAAAATGTTTGAAATGAGACAAATTTCAACATTTCATAACACAATTTTTGTTTGCATGGGGAAGATTTGAGGGGATTAAATTACCTCCATCATGGCGCGGATCCAGAAGCGTCGATTGATGCGGTTGATGCCGATGACAGTGCTGTTGGGTTGTGTTTTGATGCGGTGGAGGAGCCAGAGATGGTATCCCACCATGACTAGGAGACCAGCTGATACCAAAATGCAATCTAGATCTTTCCTCTTCATACTTTCTCTGATAAAACCTCGTGTTTCGTTTCTTCTACTTCTGCAAAGGAGGAGGCGAGACAGTAATACGGGTGTTCTGTTGGAGTGAATGAGTGATCTCTAATTCCCTATCTATACTATTTATCTCTACTATAATAAAGCAAAGTTTGAGTTTGTTTGGAGTCATCGCTTAACTAATTTTTAAACTTTCAAAATTATCCTTATATTTATGAAGAGAAAGAGCGATTGTTTCCTTACTTTTACCATTTCTTCCAAAAAAACCCTTTCCATCATAGAAAATATATATATTATAGTTATAGCATTTGAATTAACCTCTAGTAATGGGGATGACTTATGAGATGAGATGGTTCGAACCGGTTCTCACTGGTGATGTGAAGCCTTCAAAAATTCAAATATAAAGAGTGTGGCATGCATGATATAAGAGCATCTTCAACAATGTCACTTAAAATTTTCTTATTTTGTTCCAAAATATAGCTCAAACCTATTTTAGCTAAACATTTGTAAAAATTTACTCCAACAATATTACTCATAATTTAATTAAATATGAATAAATACTTTGTTTTGATTGGTTAATAAAAATAATTAACATTTATTAACTTAGAAATTGATTACATTTACAACCTTTTAGGAAACAATTAATTACAATGTTGACTTTTACATCACCTAAAATTCAAGCTTTAGGTATAGGGATAGGGGATGAAAACATGAAATATAGGGAATCCCTAAAATAGCTAATGTGATAGGAGATCTCTTGGAGCTGATTTTAAAGCAAAAACCTCATATTATAGATAAAATTAACTTTTAGGGGATCTGCTGGAGTTGCTCTAAGATTCCTCCCATTTAGAAATATGCTTAATCGGTTCCGATCCCAAAAAGGGCTCTATTTTTTTCTTTCGAGTATGTCGCTCTGTGAGAAAGGAGCAAAATATCTAAGTCGCCTTCGAGTTCTTATCAAGTTCTGATTTCATGTACAGAAGTTTGCTAAAAAATATAATTATTCAAAGGTGTATTGGTAATTAACAAATAAATTTAAAAATAAAAACTTCCTCAAAAATATCTCTCGCTCCCCCTTTTTTTCCCTCCACAAAAATTATCGTTATGGGAGAAGATTTCTCTCTCGATAAAAGTAATTTACTGTAAAAAAGAAAATACTAAAGAAAACTCATAAAAAAACCTGGTAAATCACTCACGTACTATGCACGTGGGCATTTTCTAGTACTCTATTTATAAGAAACGTAATGGAGTTTGGTGCAATTCTATATTAGTAAAAAAAATGATTTTAGGTCTTAGTGAGACCATGAGGTGGAGACCTCAAATCTTATGTTATGACACATCATACCTTTATGTACACATCATATATTTAAATTACAATCACATCCTCTTTCATTTAATGACTATTATTTAGTAAACATTAAAACTTAAATATATGACTTTGAACAAAAATTATATAATAATTCTTATATATATCAATGGCTCCTAAGGGAGATGCTCATGTTATTTGAGATCCATGAGGAGTTAAGGTTTGGGATCCAAGTGGGTCGAACTTTCGATCGTACTGGAGATGTGAATCTTGGCTTAATTATGTCGTGGATATTTTTGCGAGTTTCATTAGGGTTGACATACCTACTACAATTGAGTGTTTAAGAGTGTATGGTTATCGCAAAGCATTTGCGACTTTTTAAAGCCAAATGAATATGGGCGTTATAGATTTAAAGGGTAGTATTTGCTACTGATTAGGTTATTCTTCTCTTGAGTAGAGTTAGAGTTGCTTGTAAGTTGTTTATGTACTATTCAGGCCTTGAAGGTCTTATAATGAAACCTTCTATTTTCGAAAATGGATTATTCGATCTATAATTTTATTCAAACCTAGAATTGATTTTAATGACAACTCCAACATATGTTCATATGCTTTATCAAACACCTTTGTTGATCATTAAAGATTAACTTTCAAGTTCATTTATATATTTCTAGAATTTGATCAAAAGCTTTCAATAAAATATCAGTGTTCTTTGTCATCTATGTTCATATTAGTTTTTTTTACTGCTAAAAGAGAGGCCTTGCATTAATCAAGAAGAGATAAAACATCTGATACACAGTAGAATGTCTATTGGACTCGAGAGAATTGAACTACCATCGTGCTAACCTAGACAATCTAAATCAGTACAAGAACAAATGCTTAAAAATTAAGCACGAAAGAGAACCAAGTAACCATAAGCAATGTCTCTCTAAAGGCGAACACCAACACAGGTAAATCAAGGTAATCTTCACCTAAACCTACCGGACTATTCCAGTGACTCCTCAAGGTTCTCCACGGCCATATTGGCAAGGAATTCACTATCTCCCTGCTCAGATGACGGTTCCATCACAGACCCCGCAAGCTCCGACACCATTACCTCAAAACTGATCGTGTGCACACCAAGTCCTTCCCAAACACACAAAAACTCCTCAAATTCCAAGGGACAGTAACCGGTAGCCTCTCTCCGTGCCCTCAACTCCTTGTTGCTAATCCTCAAACGATCCCAAACTGGTCGACGACACCAGTGCTCTGTCAGCCAAGCCAAGTGCCCGACTCCACCCCAGCCTCCTCTAAGAAGGAGATCCTGACGAGAGTAGCGACCAAGATCGCGTGAAAGAAGTCCACAAAGTGAAGGCCATGATACTACGCCACCAATGGCATAGTATTTCTTGTTCCCCGCGTTGGATGTACTAAACGTGGTCTCTGCCTTCTCTGGAACAATGAAGACCACTGCAAATCGATGTTGAGATCCATCTATCATGACTTTGGGTGCAGCGCAAGATCTAGGTGAGAATACCTAAAGGTTGCGCAAGGTGAGGGTGCTAGAAAGGGTTTTAGGGTTTCCGCTCTCTCTCTCTCTCTTGTTCGTATTAGTTTTGTTCAATGAATTCTTCAATGGTGATACATGTATCTAGTAAATTATGTTTTTTTCTTTCTATTATGTACGGACGAGAGGTTTGTTATATATAAAAGGAAATATAATGGAGGTTATTAATTAAGACAATTATGGTATAAATTTATTTTAGAAAACAATCAATATTGATCGATGAAATCTGAAAAAGGAATCAAATTAATATAATTAAAGTAAACAAAACAAATTTAAATTAAAAAATAAAAGGGTCAAATTGGTATTGTAATATTTTAGATATTATTATAAATTTAAATTATTTTTCACATAGAATTTGAAGCTCCACCTCATGGCTTATTAAGGCCTCCTAGTGTTATCCATTAGTAAATCCGATTGTCTAATTAATTATGATTCTTGCCTTTAGAGTATTGTCTCTACTCTCTAGCGTCTGTAATGAGGACATGAGAATGCAACAGTGTGTTAAAGTTCTTCACAAATAAACAGGTACGAGATGAGGTCTTTGGAAATGAGTTAAAGATTATGTGTCAAGAACTTACGTACGAAATGTTCTGCATCAATGTCCTGAAAGCTATAAAATTATCTCTTCTGTCCTTGTTGAGGACTTGAGGTACTTATCACTACGAAGGCAAAACATGTTTCTTTGCTCACTAAATCAATCTGGAACCTCCTAGAGTTCACGTAAAAATGTAAAATCCAGTGGCTAACTAGCTAGTTTTGACTATATTATATGCGAAATCGCTACTAAAATGTTAATGAGCTAGCTCTTTATAGCCCTTGTTCTTCGTCCTTCGTGATAATGGTTTGTTGTTCCTCATTTTCAACCCACCCAAACTGAAACGTAACGTCAAGAAAATACAGCATAACAACCAAAACAATGCAAGACAAGAACATTGGAATCGGCCCGAAGATCCACAAGAACAAAGGAAATGAGAAGTAGAAAGCTCTGAGACCCAAAGACAAGAAATAGCTGCCTCTGTTGACTGTTGGCCACGTACTCCGTCGTCAAATTGTGATGCTTGAGCAGCGGCGACATCTTTAAAAAGGAGTGTTGATCAGAATGCTTGCATGGCTGTGGTACCTTATAGACTGCACGTTGAACAAGAATGCCACCAAGAAACAGACCAAAATGGCAAAGTATTTGATGGAGTATCCCAGTTCACTCGTGTCACCGAACACTAAAACATGCCGGTCTCCGTCTCGACTTGTCATCAGTACGACCATGAGAGAGCTTAGCGTGATCGCCGTTGAGGCCAATAGGGTGGACGTCATTATGTTGTTTCGTAGGCAGGGGCAAATCCAGAATTTAAAATTTGGGTGAGCTGTAATTTATTGTGTAATATACCATTTTTTTATAGGTTTGTAATCCATCAGGAGGCTCATCCTCACGCCTTTATTATTATATATAAGAAAAACATACATCGGAATGAATATTAAACCAAACTCTATGAATTAAACATCTACATTATTATTAACTAAATCTCAATCTTTGAGGTCTGCTGACTTCAAACTCATTAACAACCAAATCTCATTCCCACCCCTACTCTCAATCTCATTATCATTCTTTTCACCTGACGAATTATTTGTTGTAAATTAACCATGGAAGAAATTTTTTGTAATGTTTGACTTTACAGTGATCCACCATTATACTCAATAGGGCTGAGACCGGTTCGGTTCTATCCATTATTTTTAGGAACCGGAACTGGAACCGTTCAATATACATACGGTTCGGTTTCTTGTATTTTTTAAGAGGAACCTGTATGGAACCGAACCGCAACAAACCGGTTCGGTTCTATGGTTCTAACGGTTCCTAAATATATAAAGAAAAATCAATAAATAGCCTAATTTGGAAGAAAAAGTACGAAAAAAACTACAAAATAGAAAATTAAATACATCCACAAATCACTCGATCCGCAAGTATCCAACAATCATCGAGTCCTTTTAGGTCAAATATATTACAAATTGCAAGCTAAAATAAGTTACGTTAAATAAGTTTTTGAATTTCTTGTTGAATAGAACAACTGAAGACAACAACTATAGTCTACAAAAACTTCTGAACCAAATATTACATATCTACCTCAAAGTTGCATTCTATTTAACAAACTAATTTTTGGTAACTTTTGTTGTCCTTGCATCATCCACATTTTTTTTAAGCGTGAGGGTTTTTTGGTGAGAGTGTGAGGGTTGTTGACTAGGTAGATTAACTAGATTTAGCGTTTTGAGAGGGCTTTTTTCATATACTTTATAGTTAGAAATGAATGATCTTCTATACCCATGTCCATGTCTATAGTACATAATATAGACTTTACAAGACTACTAATAATATATTGACATGTGTTATTTTCATATTACCGGTTCTTTTCGGTTCCTTAAAATTTTGTAACTTAGGAATCGGAACCGAAACCGAAACATTTATACTTGGAACCGAACCAACAATATTACTTTGCAAAATTCAAAGAACCGAACCGAACCTAACGGTTCCGGTTCGATTCGGTTCGGTTCTCCGGTTCTTCGTGGAACCAGTCCCAGCCCTAATACTCAATGTGTCAAACTTATAACATTTTTATACATGTAATTAGGACATTATAGTTTTACCCTAATACACAAGCATCAACAAATAGTGTAATCAAATAACACATGTTTAACATCCCAAAGTTCATAAACAATACTCAAACAAATAGGCTCCAAACATTCGAACATTATAGGAGCTAAAACCATTCAAAGCAAAGAGACGAATATACTATTCAAAGCATAAGCTATAGCACAAAATGGGAGAGCCTCAGGTTCCTTGACTAACAATACATATGCCGCTATCCCCAATCCATGAGCACTATAACAAAAAAAAAGAAAAAAGAAAACATACATATGATTAAAATTTAAAAGTAGAAACTTCATCCGTAATGCTGTGAATCTAATCTCCAGTAGGTTCCAAGATAAAGACGTGTTTCAAGTGATACAATGCTTTCTCTCTAATCATTATTCTATTAATACAACAAAATCAAATTAAAATTAAAATTTAGAGAGAGAAAAAGGGAGATACCGCTGCGGGAGGCCCGCCGGCGGCAGAGGAGATCGAACGAACTGAGCAGGATCGGCAGAATGAGCAAGAGAGGCAGTGGGTATGCGGCGAGAGTGAGAGGGTAATAGAGAGATTGGACTCTTAGGCAGCCTAGCTAAATTTTTTTTTTCAACTCCCCAAAATTTGGGGTTGGCTGCTGCAGCCCATCCTGTCCTGGACTGGGTCCAGCCCTGTTCGTAGGGTTTGCACCGCGAGTACGCCATTTTTTGATGTGTTCTGCATCACCATAACAGGTTTCAACCATGATGTGTACATTTTATACATTGGCTTCACTACGAAAACGTTAAAGATGTGGAACTTTATGTCCAGCCTTTGAACTCTAGTAGTAACATAATATAACTGCTGAATTATAAACGCCATCGAAATGTTGAAAAATGCTTAATTATAGCGAAATGACACAAATTTCAACATTTCAAAACACAATTTTTTTTTGCATGTGAGAGATTTACTTGAGGGGATTAAAATTATTACCTCCATCATGGCGCGGATCCAGAAGCGTCGATTGATGCAGTTGATGCCGATGACGGTGCTGTTGGATTTGGTTTGGGTGCGGTAGAGGAGCCAGAGATGGTATCCCACCATGACTAGGAGACCAGCTGGTACCAAAATGCAATCTAGATCTTTCCTCTCCATGTTTTCTCTGATAAACCTCTTTGTGTTTCGTTTCCTACTTCTTCAAATGAGACGAGCCAGTAATACGGGTGTTCTGTTGGAGTGAACGAGTGATCTATTTATAGGAAACGTAATGGAGTTTGGTGAAACTCTATAGGGAACTGTTGCACCGAACTCCATTACGTTAGAAAAATAGTATCAAAAGCATAGGAATATGAATCAAAGCTGGCAGTGACATGAAGATGAAGAAAGTAACAGAGCTCCAACACACCAAACAACTCGGAGAAAGCCGATGTCACATATATATGCAGAACATTTCGATACTTGGGTAGGCAGAAGAACCTGTAATATGCTTAGGCAGTTAGGCGGCACTAACTTGTGTAAATCACATAGTTTTTGCCAATCACATGATTTACTACTAGAAAAGAGAAGATTCCCATAGGGTACAAAGATCTCTCATTCAACCTCAAAATACTCCAAGGTACTGTATAGATCAAGCAACTGTGTACGGATTCCACATGGTGTTGTAAACATAAATCAACTGTAACTTGATTCATAAGATAGTGTGACTCTGTGAATAGGTGGGAGTTAGACTGAATATTGGTACAATCTAGTCAATCACTGAGATTATAGAATACACATACTGACATTACTCCCCCTTACTCGGTAAAGGTGTTTAACATAAACCAGAAACCAAGTATTCCCCAATAAACTAGCTACTCTGATAAAATATCTTCTCTACCGAATCCATCTTTTTACATCCACAAGCAAATTCCAACGGGATTCCTTTTGCTGAAGTATCAAAGGATTTGGGTGAAAATAAGACACTACGCCATTAATGGTGCAATGACCTGATGCTGGCGAGGTCCCAATTTCCTGCAGGATGTTCAGCATGATGAGTTTAGTTTTCAGGTAAAAAAAAACAGTATCATCTACTGTATTCCTTACTGGAGAAAGAGATAAATTTTCAGTTTTCCACTCTCTTTGCAGACCAACATTCTCACCAAAATGCTATCAACAGCCAAATACTATCAGTGAACTGTGTTCTATAGTATTAGAAGCACATCAAGTGTTAAAATTTATAAATGATAAAAACAATCCAGCTAATCTAGACCTGCCAAAATAGCCCACAGAATGAAAACAATGTTCAGATCGAGAGCAGTGAACTTGCCATCTGAATTCGGTAGCTCCCTAAAGAAACAGATCTGTCAGTGCTCCAAGCCTTTAATCTTGTCAAGATAGAACTGCATCTTTTGAGTATCTTGAGCTGAAAGATTAGATCCAACCACAAGCTTAAAGTGCTCAAATTTTATTTCTTCACACTACAGAGCAGCTTTTTTACAAGCTTTGATGCTTCCTGATAAAGACGAAAATAAAATAAAAAGAATCACGGTGAGTATTGCCGTATTGGAATAAAAATTCAGGAACACAACAATAATAAGTGAGTCTAAAACTATTCTGCAAACTATAATGAGAAAGACTGATAGCCAAGTGAAGCAGCTAGACGATCCCTTATTTTGTTCTTCTTAAACATATACAATCAACAAGGATTTAGGAGGAAATAATAGGCATTATCAGCATGCCATTTGAGTTAATAAATTAAGATTCTTCAACTCACCGCTCAAGTCCAACAAGTTGAATAGCACCGGGCAATCAGCAATACTCCTGACCATGGTTATTGCCGACCATACTTTTTGATAATCCTCTCTTGAAGCTCTTATGATACAAAGCCTTGTTATCTCATTTACATACTTGACTGCAAATCACATTTGCAAACGCAATTTGTGAAAGCCATATCAAACTTGAAAGTAATACCAAATTCCCAAACATAAAAACAAGAAAGCAAGTATATTGAGCAACCATCACTTACTTTGGAAAGATCCAAGTGAAGAAGCCAGACCACACTCCCCAAAGTTCACGAGAATGCTATCTTTGATGGCTTTCATTATATGTCGTAATGATAACAGGATCTTTCTTCACCAGCTCCTTATTAGGATCCAAGATAACTTCCAGTGTCAAATATCTATTCTTAAATCCCACCATGATCCTTTACCTGTATACAACATATCATTCTGCTTAGAAGGAACATTCCATATCTTAAGTCTCGTACATTCTTCAGAAGCTACCCTAAACTGGATTCATAATTCCCAACTTCAAACAAAAGTAGTCATAAATCCGAAACATGCTCGCACAAAATCAACCGATAATGCAGCACATATCCGGCCATTACAGAATCAATTAAATCTGATTTTGATTAATATAGACTACACAAAATCTATAGCTATGAGCTAAAACTATAACAATTAGAGAAGATAGACAATACATATATCTCAAAAAATCCAAAATCTACAGCATAACTATGGAAAACACTTCAAGAAACAAATCTGCAATATCCTGATATATAGATGTATTTCTAGCGAATGAATCAGATATTCATCATCTCTCAATTTGAGTTATTAGACCAAAATAGATTGCTCAAATCAGATACTAGAAACAGTGCAAATTCATCGACGACATAATCTAAAGATCAAAATTTTAATCTAAAGCTCAAAACCTTAATTTAATTAAAGAAGCAAATTCTGAAGCAGCAACGTTGAAAATTCAGACCTGAAAGTTGAACCGGGGCTTGAGAGTGAGAGCAATGATGAGTTTAAACATGAGAAAATTGTTGGTTTGGTTACTTATGTTTGATAGTTGAGATAGATTAATCACTCATATTTTACTTTATCACTTTATCTATTTTGAACATTAAAAAATATATTTATTTATTTGTAAACTACATATAAACATATTTATTAGCTTACCGATGACAAAAATATCAATTTAAGTAAAACATGGAGCGAAGTGATCTCTCTGAATGACAAAGTAAAATATCGATGACTAAAATAATATTTGTCAAACATAAATGATCATATATCGTCTCATCTGTTAAACATGAGTGACCAAACCAATAATTTTTTCATGAAGTCTGGCTTAACAACAAAGGCAGAGTAGCAGACTGAGCAGAGCGCTAGTAGTCGGGTCGAGAAAAATGGGTTACAAATTGGGTTATCCAAGCCCAAATAGAATCGAACTATCAAAGTGGGAGTTTTGGCTGAAGTTCTCGGCCCAAAGTAAATAACGGGGAGAGGCGACGTGGCAAGTAGTGGTACGCGTAAAAAGTCAAAGAGAGAGAGAGGGAGACCGTTTGAGTCGTTGGAGACCCGTTAGCCGTAGGGACAGGAAGACACGTGACCGGTCCGTGTCACACTCACTCACACTCGTTTGGAGAATTTATAGGGTGCTTTGTCCTTGTAGCTCCTTCCACCCAATCAAAATCTCTTGTTTATTATACCTATCGATTAAAATAGTGTTTATTAGCTGGTGTTTTAAAATTCTTGTTATCGTTATTCTTCCATCATTGCATTCAAGTATAAGAACTCATAACATAGCACATGATGTTTGTCCTTATACTTTCAATCCTTCACATGTGGCGCGCTCTCATTGGATGTCCGGACAGTCCGCTTCATCCCTTTGCAGCATAGGATACCTCCTCTCGAGGGGGATGGATAATACTTGGATTATCCACATTTGTAGGTGCCCCTTTTAAAAAGTAAGTCCACAACTCCACATGGTAACCAAGGTCATTTTTTAAATAGCAAAGGCGCAATTCTCACCACAATTTCACTTGCATTTCATTTGCGTTTGAGTCTTTTTGGATTGGTCGGGATTTTTGGAATTGTTGGTGTGTATAATCCAAAGCCCTGTGTAGCAGTCACTACTACAACGTCAACTACCTCTCCCCCACTTTCTCTCACTCTCGCTATCTATAAATACCTACCCCCGCCCCTCACGTTTTCCTTGCTAGCTTCTTCACAAGGTTTGAGAGAGAGAGAGAGAGAGAGAGAGAGAGAGAAGGCGGAGTAGGCGGCGGCGGAGACGGTGGTTCTGTAGCTCGGTGACGTCGACGCACACGAGTAAGTAACTCTCTCTCTCTCGTTGGTGTAGTAATTTTGTTTAGATTGTGTAAATTTTAGGAATAATTACGTAGAAAAATGTACTGTACGTTCATGCATGTATCAGATCTGGTGGAATGAAGCTTTGTGTTTGCTTCGTATGCTGATTTTGCAGCTGAAATTTTGATGAGCTAGGACTTATGTATGCTCATTCGTTAAGGAACTGTTTTGGTTTTTTGAACGATATCGAATATTTTTTTAGCTTTCCTGATTATGATTATGATTATGAATGAGCTCTGTGTTTTCGCTATGATACGTAGACAATGTTGTGTGTATTTTGTAGCAAATTTAATAATGCAGGATTTGATAGAATTAGAAAAATTCGATATATATAGTGCAGAGAATTAGAGAATCTACGTTTGTGAGTTTTGGGGATCTGTGAGTTGAAAAAGAGAGGCAAAGACCTCGCTGACTGTGGAGTATGTAAAGAAATTGACTTTTTGAGCTCTGAACAATTCGCAGAGTTTTGCGATGGAGGTGGTGGTGAATGGAAAATCTGCGGTGGTTGCAGGACCTGCAGCGTCGAATGTTATTTTTCTGTCAACGATTTTGGGCCGCGATGTGTCTGTTTTGTCTGTTCACAAGTGTGACTGGAAATGTCAGAATGAGCATGTCTGTGGGAACATGTATTGCTGCAAGCTGACTGGACTCACTCACATTTGTGACAAGAATTGCAATCAGAGGATTCTGTATGATAATCATAACTCGCTTTGCAGAGCGAGCGGGAAGGTGTTTCCGCTTACAGTGGATGAGGAACAGGCTGTGAGAGGGGTGAGGAGGAAGCTCGAGACAGAGGCACCTTCTTCTGCTGAGAATTGCTCTTCTAAGCGCAGACGTGATGCACAGTTCCATCCTTCTCCATTCGAGAGATCGTTCACTACTGCCAGTCTTATCTGCACCAAAGTTGGAGATGGCATGGACCTGAGCTAGAGAAATAAATAAGATAAATAAATGACTCTTTATGCGTACCTTAATCTTGTTAAATTGAATATCTTTTCTTATTTTCTGTTTTATGGAACTGTCGATGATGAGCTATTGAACTTGATGCGTACTTAAAGTGGTGGGACCTAATGTGTGTCCTACCCACCTGTAGGAACAATCTATGTTTGTAGTCCTGTTTACTGCAATTTAACTCTTCCGATTAGTTTGACTTTGTAAGAGGGAATATGGATCAGGGGCTTCTAACTGCTTTCTTGTATTTAATGTTTCACCTTGCTTACCTTACTGCTTTCTTCAGCTTGTTTGTATTACTTGTTTCGTGAGTGGACTTCACTTGTCATTGTAATCCCATTATAACTGCCTATCTTACTACCAGTGTCTTATTCAATTTGGACCCTTTTGTGACGATTATGTTGCATAAGGCGATTCATTATATGTACCTAAAGTCAATTTCTTTCATTTGGATGAGTACTATTATGAATTCATACTTTGTTATTTTGTGGAATTGTAATGCTTTGTTTGTTTCTCTTCCTAGTTTATTACAGGTTACAGATAAATAATCAGGTTTTGAATCCTTGTATTTGTTTCCTTCATCTTCTGTTCTTTCAATTTGTTTTAATTTGATTTTAAGGATCTGAACTCAGTGTCGCTTTTGCAGGGCTTGAATAATGTTCTCTGAAGGAGTGATATTATATGCTTGTTTATATATTACAACATTTTACTTGTAAAACTTTTATGATCCGGCTTCTGATGAATTCTTTCCCTTTATTTCATGCAGGTGATTGTATCATTACCAAGAGGAGCCAAAATCTCAAAGCCTCTTGTCCCTCTCTGCAACACAGCTGTCATCTCAGCTCCCCATCACCAGGTACAACATGCCGAAGGTGAAGACTAACCAAGTCAACTACCCTGAAGGCTGGGAGCTGATCGAGCCGACTCTTCGTGAACAGCAAGCAAAGATGAGAGAAGCTGAGAATGATACTCATGATGGTAAGAGGAAATGTGAAACCCTGTGGCCTATTTTCAAAATAGCACATCAGAAGAGTCGCTACATTTTTGACCTCTACCACCAGAGGAATGAGATATCCAAGGAGTTGTTTGAGTTCTGCCTCGACCAAGGTTTTGCTGACCGCAATCTAATTGCAAAGTGGAAGAAGCCTGGTTACGAACGCCTCTGCTGTTTAAGGTGCATGCAGCCTCGTGATCATAACTTTGCCACCACATGTGTATGCCGAGTGCCAAAGCATCTGAGGGAGGAGAAGGTCATAGAGTGTGTGCATTGTGGTTGTAAGGGCTGTGCTAGTGGAGATTGATCACTTGTCTCTTCTTCAAACCGTAATCTAGATTGTTATGCTTGTTATGTCTGCGGATTTAGTGCAGTTCACATAGTTGAGAAATCTACAAGCACAAACATAGATGGAATCGTATTCAGAATCTGTGTTTCTGACTTTCTGGTAGCATTTTGTGTGTTTATCGTGTTATTGTACTGTGACTTCTAGCAGAATTTGACTGCATGTGATTCCTTTGATTATAGGGTTTCGATAGTGATTATGTTGAGATTGAAACAGAGTAATTCATTTCCATGTTTTATATGTATCGAGCAACTGTGAAAGAAAGGAATTGATTCTCATAAAAAAGAGGCCTGAAGTCCAAGAGAAAAGAAATACTAAACCCAAAAAGGTCGTCTTGCGGCTGACACTTTCGACACACCAACGTAATCTCTCTGGATTTGTATGCACACAACTCCTTACCCTCAATTAGATTCTTCAACATACAAATATGCATACATTGCTCTATGAAAGCTACAACAAACCTAGACATTGCCAAAAATGATGGCATCCCAAACTTTCCTTTGTTTCATTTTCATGCTTTGTTTCATTTCCTTCCCTATAGCCTATGCATCCATATTCACCATAACAAACAACTGCCCGAATACCATATGGCCTGGCACCTTAGCCGGCTCGGGCACCCCTCCGCTTCCGACAACCGGGTTCCAGTTGTACTCGGGGCAGAGTGCTAGAATCGACTCTGTTCCGGGATGGTCGGGACGTATATGGGCAAGAACAGGCTGCACATTCAATGAGTTGGGAGTTGGAACATGTCAAACAGGCGACTGCGGTGGAAGGCTGCAATGTGATGGCAATGGTGCTACACCACCTGCATCACTCTTCGAGATAACTCTTGGCAAGGGCAATGACAAAGATTTCTACGACGTTAGCATTGTCGATGGCTACAATCTGCCTCTTGTTGCCACACCACGCGGCGTCTATGGCGCCTGTAATGCCACCGGCTGCGCCTCAGACATAAACACAGGTAACGTTAAATCACTACTATGCTCCTACATACAACATAGATTACTTGGTCACCAACCAAATGCTTTAGCTTTTGAAATGAAACAGGTTGTCCGAAAGAGCTTCAGGTGGTGGGAGGTGAAAGTGAAGGCACTGTGATTGCCTGCAAGAGTGCCTGCGAGGCTTTCGGCTTGGATCAGTATTGCTGCAGTGGACACTTTGCCAATCCGACTACATGCCAGCCTTCACCTTACTCAACCCTTTTCAAGCAAGCTTGTCCAAGTGCTTATAGTTACGCTTTTGATGATGGCACGAGCACTTTTACATGCAAGGCCTTTGAATACGCCATTGTTTTCTGCCCGAATGGGACGAGTGACTCAAACAGCGCCTTGGCACCTCCGAGATTTCAAGTGCCTGGCAGTGGGAAAGTTGTGCAGATGACTTCTGCCTCAGACAGGCTTATACCAATTCCGGCACTCATCTTTTTTCTCATTTTGATCAAGCTCTTCTGAATCTTGAACACTCCTGGAGAAATTCTACTAATTGCCAACAAGAACAAAAAAGTGACTGAATCATGTACAATGGCTCAAACATAAAGAAGATCTAAGATTCTATTTCAGAAGAGAATTCGAGTTTAATACAAATATTCACTAAAGGCAGGAACTATAAGGTTCAATGTAATGTAGTCCATTAGTGGACTGGTAAGATGTAAAGTAGAATGCAGGAAATGTAGAGATGTAAATCTAACCGGGAGCAGTACCTTCTTCGGTTGAGTTATACTAGATACTCCAAGGATCAAACTCCTACAATTACCGCCTACTTGGCCACTCCCATTACAAGAATTATTAAGCAAAACTGTATCAATTTTTGCTCTTGGGATTCTTGGAAACTTGAGCTTTCTTTCTTGCTTTCTTTGGTGGCTGTGGCTTCCCTCCTGAAGGCTTATCTCTCTTCTTTACAACCTTCTGTAGAGTCATGATATAAATGGAATAAGCAGGTTTCGTCAATTCATCATCAATACTTCGAATTACCGAAGGTTTACTTTGCCCCACAAGAGAAAAAGAGCAAAAAGATTTGAAGGTTAAGAAACATACCGATTTGTCAGCTTTCCATTTCCATTTGGCTGTCTCATTGGTTTGTTCTTCAGTATCCTCGTCTTTATCGGTTTGCTGAGAAGGTGCTTTTGGAACTTTGTCGGCCTCATCTTCCGAATCAAATAAGAAACCGTCTAGTGTTCCTATTCATGCAAAATATCAAGTATTTCAGAATCATTGATAAGGATAAAACAAATTAAAGAAACATCAACCAGCTAACTTGAGAAAAGTCAAAACCCTTTAGAAAAGTATCCAAGTATCAATCTTAACCTTCAACCATTGTTTCAGCCTCATAAGTTTCGGGTTTCAGCTGAATGAAGTCATTCATAATAGCTTCTATCTGTTCAAGGAAAGAACAATAGGTGTGGAGTTAATTATTTTGATCAAGGTCCCAATCTATTCTGCTAATTTAACAAGGAGCTTAATGGTGAACCAACCTTTGCCTCCGACGGACCAAAGCTAACCTGAAATGGAAGAGATTGAGTCATGTCACAGCACAATGTTTAGTGTGTAAAGTGTTAAAAGAAACACTCAAGAGTAAATGAATGTTAATCTCCCAAAAGTGAGAATAACATAATGCTGAATATTAAAGTGACTCAACAGAGACAGATAACTTACAACACAAAATGTACGGGAAGGAACTATCGTTGTCTTGTATATGGTTCCTGTATCGTTAACCAGAAAAAAACCCAGTCAGATGGAAGCCGCTTATACAGATATATGCAGACCTAATAGCTATCAGACAAGGCTAAACAAGAACCAGAACTGTACGCACTGTTAGTATAGCATTAGTTGTCCGATTAAATATACTTATCCACTTAAACAAGTAATCAACACCTACCCGACCACCAGGAAGGCTGCAACTCCACTCACAAGACCGACCCTATCCGAGCGCACACACGCCCGTGGGGCGCACATCCGAATGTGCGGATCACACAACAACAGAACCAGACCAGTCCCACATCGAGGAACACAAGCAGGCCACAAACTCAACTACCTATATATGAAAGGTATTTATTACAGGTAAGATGATCTCATCTATCTGATTCGGATCACAACTCATATTCATTCATTCAACTTCACCAAACACTACTTACTCGCACGTTCGCTCGACTGTTATATCCAATACATCTTCTAACTTAGGCATCAGAGCGTTGAAGGCAGACCACCCTGTCTCGACCATATGACTGTCTGTTTGTCGTTGTATTCTTCTAACAGCCATACCCGAACACGCGTACCCGCACACCCGAACACCCGAAGAGAGAAGAAGCGCCCGACCATCCGAACAGCCAGACCGTTCGGACGAAGAGAAGAAGAATGAGAGCTCGTACTTGCTTCTGTTAGATTACGTCTCGCGTAATCCGGTAGAAACAGTTGGCGCCGTCTGTGGGAAGCTTACAAATTGCAAACCTCGTATAAACACCACCACCCAAAAGACTCGTGTTCCATCTGTTGCTGCTAAGGCCGACCCGATCCCGCACAGTCGACACGATCCCGCACGATCATCCCGAGCAACATCTTGGCACCCGTCACTCCAAAAGATAAGTATTCTTGGTTTCACACCACTCTTGTGCTCTAAGTGTAGTTATGCACCACCCGCAAGATCGTTCCGAATCCCTGGTGGCTCCAAACAGGATGTTCCGTTCGGAAGCCCGTTGCATGCGGCTCGGAACCATTCATGCATCATTTACAAGACCGTTCTGAGGCTTAACGGCTCCAAACAGCAAGATTCGTTTGGGAGTCGGGGTCAGCGGCTCGGAACCATTCATGCATCATTCGCAAGATCGTTCCGAGGCTTAACGGCTCCAAACAGCAAGATTCGTTTGGGAGTCGGGGTCAGCGGCTCAGAACCATTCATGCATCATTCGCAAGGCCATATTCGCTCATTCGCATAGCACGATCATGCAAGTCAGGCATAATATGCAATACTCGTCAGGTACCCGATCAGGCGCAGACGCGCGAATACACGATCAGGCGCGCACGCGCAAACGCACAGGTACACGATCAGGCGCAGACGCGCATGTACCCGATCAGGCGCAGGCGCACAGGTACACGATCAGGCACGGACAATCAGGCTAGGCGCACAGGTACCCACTCCGTCAAGCGAGCCCTTCCTTGACCGGAGAGTTGGGGGACTTGGGGGTTACAGGACCACGCATCACTGCTCAATCGGATAAGTATCTTGTTTAATCGCACGAACCCTTTTTCAACTCCCCAGTCAAGAAATGTCTCTTTGACTTGGGGACTTGGGGGACTTGTTAGTATAGCATTAGTTGTCCGATTAAATATACTTATCCACTTAAGCAGGTAATCAACACCTACCCGACCACCAGGAAGGCTGCAACTCCACTCACAAGACCGACCCCATCCGAGCGCACACGCGCCCGTGGGGCGCACATCCGAATGTGCGGATCACACAACAACAGAACCAGACCAGTCCCACATCGAGGAACACAAGCAGGCCACAAACTCAACCACCTATATATGAAAGGTATTTATTACAGGTAAGATGATCTCATCTGTCTGATTCGGATCACAACTCATATTCATTCATTCAACTCCACCAAACACTACTTACTCGCACGTTCGCTCGACTGTTATATCCAATACATCTTCTAACTTAGGCATCGGAGCGTTGAAGGTGGGCCACCCCGTATTGACCCCTGACTGTCTGTTCATCGTTGTATTCTTCTAACAGCCGTACCCGAGCACGCGCGCCCGAAGACCCGAAAGGAGAAGAATCGCCCGACCATCCGAACAGCCCCAACGTTTGGACATACAAGAAAGAGAATGAATACTCGTACTTGCTTCTGCTAGATTACGTTTTGCGCGTAATCCGGTAGAAACAATAAGGTATGCTCACTCTTTTGATGCAGTTGCTCAAAGTATATATGGTGTATGTCTCCGATCTATCTATATATCTCATTACATTTTCTATGTATGTAACGAAAGATTTTACAAGTAATGCGATAATATATTGCTGTTAGTACTGTTAGTTACATGTGAAAACAATGTGGTGTATGAAGATTATGGGCAGTTAAATGGTAGTGAAAGCATAAATAGCCGGCGTTTATGAGAAATTATAACAGAATGGGGAGGCCGACGGGCGGCAAAAGAATGCTACTTTTGGCCTGAATTTGAGTTGTTTGGATGTGTATGGTGAGCTTTTATGATGTTCTCGTGTTCTAGCCTGGGGATGGAGTATGGTGCTTTGCTTTTGTTGCCAAACTCTAGTTCCTATTCATTTGGGACAAACCACTTTCCTGAATTTATTTTTTCTTTTATGAGTTCGATGTTTGGAATTGAGATGTGATCAGTTTTGTGCATACGATCAAAAGGAATTGAGATTATTTTATATAACTGAGATTTGAAGCGAACTCTCAAACTTTAACATGACAAGTGTTGGAGGAGTGAAACCAAATTCTACTACATCAAATATATCCAAGTTTAGTTGGTTCGATTAGCATAGATATGAACAACTCATGTGTAACGCGTACTTGTCACTACATAAACATAAAGAGTTTACAAATCATGCGACTTAATATAAAATATATTACCCGCGATAACCTTGAATCAAAATTTACCAAATATGATAAACTAAATCGATATGAATCCTAATTACTTATTTATTTGTTCTTCATACTAAACATTTTTGATCAGATACGATGTATATACTGCGTCGCGACCTATTTCTTAATATAAACTCAATTTCCGAGAGGGTTTAAAAAACGGACATTTCCTATCATTTCCTTCCCCATCTAAGATTTTAAAGTAGATTTTAGGCAACTAATACTTGGGGCCATTGACCTATAGTGAGAGGGTTTAAAGGACTTAAAACTTGGAGAGATGTTGAATATTACATTAAAAAAACAAAAACAAAACAAATAATCCTCCCTCGTTATCCATACATAAACACAAACAAGAGACCTTGCTAGCAGTAGTTGTTTACAAACATCACTACTACAAAATCATCGAAACCCTTTTGAAGAAAAAAATGGAGCAAGGAAATCGAGGCACCATGGTTGCCATGCTTCCCCAGAAGACCCAAAACCCCATAGAGCAGCTTCAGTCTCGTTTCAAAGAGCTTGAGCTCGGCTTCCGCGGTTGGCTCTCTCAGCAGTCTCTCCCTGTTGAAGCCGCCATCGTCACCGTCACCAGCGGCGCTCAGGGCGCTGCCATCGGCGGAATAATGGGTACTCTCACCGGAGACATCTCCTCCACTCTGCCAACTCCTCCGCCGCAGGCTGGGCTAAACCCCCAGGCCATGGCTTCCTTCCAACAAGCTCAGGTTGGGGATTCATAAAAATTCAAACTTTAATATGTAAAAAACGAAACTTTAACTTCATGTGGTGTAAAAATTGAAAC
Organism: Geum urbanum; assembly: GCA_946800695.1. NCBI lineage: Eukaryota > Viridiplantae > Streptophyta > Magnoliopsida > Rosales > Rosaceae > Geum > Geum urbanum. Next base: position 40,701,530 of record OX327017.1, on the reverse strand, counting down.
TTTTAACTTCAGTGTTGTGAAAATTGAAACTTTATGAGGTTGGGTAGAGTTAGTTAATTTAGTTAGAATCTAGAAATGTGTTGATGTGTAACTAGTTGATTACTTTGGTGCTGATTGTAGTTACTTGTGTAGTTTTGATTTTTTTGAGTTTTGAGGTTCAACTGAGTTAGTTTGTTATTTGGAAATGTGTTGATGTGTGAGTGTGTGACAAGTTAGTTACTTTGGTGATGATTGTAGGCACTGGCTGGGGGTCCATTGATACAAGCTCGGAACTTTGCGGTGATGACTGGTGTGAATGCTGGTATATCTTGTATTATGAAGAGAGTGAGAGGAAAGGAGGATGTCGAGTCGAGGTGAGCTTACTGTTTCCCTCCATACTTTTACGACATGCTAAATGGGTTTGTGAGTCTAAGTGTGGTTCTTAATCTTTGATAGAATCATTGTCTAGGACAACACGATAGTCTATTTGTTGATGGGAACTGTTTTGTCACAGGACTTTGGCATGTGAGTATGTTTATGGTTTGAAGCAGTTTAAATTTACCTTTTGCATGTGCATAGGTGTATTACCAGTTCTCTCTATTCATGCGTAGAAGTTTTGTCTTATCTTTGATGTGAAGGAGTCTCTGTTAGTTTTGTTGACACACACTATATGTTGATAACAATTGACTGTGATCTTTCCTCCAATCTTGTTACCTGCTCCTGCCGACTTTTCCTTGTTATGCCTTTCATAAGATTCAATAGATTTAAAGTTTTTGCCAGTGAGTTCTCTGTGATACTCTTTTGTGATCAGTTATCTGTTTCATGCGAATATGCAAGATTAGTTCATTTAGTTGTGATATCTTGCTGTTTGATCTGGTCTAGGCCAAGGCAGTGCCACTTCTACTCCCTAATGGTTCCATTCTGATGTCCATAACTCTTCATCTATGTTCTTGGGAATGTCATTCATATTTGCTTGCTTTCTTTTCTCTTTCAATTGATTAAGAGTAATAATGCATTATTATAAATCTTCTTCAAGTTTACTATTGTTGGTCTTGACTTTTGGCTATGTATGTTCTTCCCGTGTACCACAGCATGGTGGCTGCTTTTGGTTCAGGAGCCCTTTTCTCATTGGTGAGTGGATTTGGGGGCCCTAATCAAGCACAGAATGCACTTACTTCTGGACTTTTCTTTGCACTTGTTCAAGGTGGACTCTTCAAGGTGAGCCTCAAAAGGTTTTATCATGTCAATAGTAGCTGACAAGTAATGTGTGTTTCTTTCTTGTTCTTAGCTATACATAATTGCTGTTTGAACTCTAGTTTTGGGACACATTAAAACAAATATTTCATGTAAGACAAGGAGACTGCTGAATCATGGAATTACCACTATTTCATCAACTGTCATTGACTTATTTGGTTATGTGATCCTAATCTAATACTGTGAGATACATCTGAGGTAGTACTTGTTGCCGGCATGTCTATTTGAATGATCTATTGGGGATCTAAGAGTGAAATCTAGTGCACTGCTATTTATATGCTCTGAGAACACTTTTCACATTGCTATGCAGTTAGGACAAAAGTTTTCCAAAGTACCCTCTGCAGAAAAAGATCTGTACTATTCCAAAACAAAAAGCATGTTGGGTAACCTTGGCCTCGATCAATATGAGAAGAATTTCAAGAAAGGCTTGCTAACAGACTACACTTTGCCTCTGCTGAACGATAGGCAAGTTCAGATTCCTCGTCACTCATAAAGTTATACATATGGCCTTTAACTATAAACTATGTTACCTGTATATGCTTTTAATGTCTTCCTATTTGCAATGAATTTTCAGTGCTCTTAAGGAGGTGAAAATCCCTCCTGGACCAAGGCTTCTCATTCTCGATCACATTCAGAGGTCTGACACATGCTTTATATTAACTTGTATTCCCCTCGAAACATGTTGGTTTTGACTCACTTACGACATATATTTTGTTTTAGGGACCCTGAATTTCAAGAGAAGCGGAAATACAAGTAGCTGGACAGCCCTATTTATCGATTAATCCGCCATGCCAGAACAAAGTTTCTATCTAGTCAAAGAACCTTAGAGTGACGGGGAATATGTTTTTGAGTTGAGATGATGTCTGTTTATTATGAGCTTTGTCATATACTCTTTGCTAGATTATGTAATTGTTTGCATAATTTCGGTTTCATGGCGCTCTCATAACTTCACGACTTGCTTACCACCCAGTTTGATACTGAATCCATTCATTTGCATAGTATGAAATACGAATAACAGACTACATTAGTAGTAGTGTTGGTGTTCACATGTGTCTTAACATGTTTTTGGAAAATGAAAGATTTACGTACAGATGGTAGTCTCAACCTGTTCTTTCATATTGGTTTGGGACAAGAGCATGTAGCTTCCATTCACCTTTCACATGCAATGCTGTCTGGTCTATTTCAATTTCATCCAGTGAGAATGTGAAACCAAGCGTGGGGTTTGCATATATTCGAATCCAGATCTAGAATATGCTTGAAGAAGTCTCAAGCCATAAGATACTACATTTTATATGGACCCCTAATCCCCCAACTGACCTTTAGTTTCCCATTTCAGTGGGAAGTGCTGGGTCCTTAAACTTCCTCTACCGTTAGTCTTGTTCCATTCCTTCGTCCCCAAGAACAGTCTTTTATGTAACTACTTCAGTAACTAGATCTGAAGCAGCTAGGCAAAAGATCTTATGAATCCAGCGTTTGATATAGAAACTAATCCAAACTACTTAAAGTTTGACACTTTATGCAGTAATGTGGGTTACCATCACAAACTATAGATTAAAAAATTCGTCGGTAGGGATTAGTCTCTATCTCGCTTCAACTGAAAACTTCAAACTCTCTTTTATGGAGATAGATGAGAAACATGATGTCTAGCTTGCTCGATCTATGCTTTTCTTTCACGCATATATATGGTTGTAGAAAATGTCACCATTACGTATTTGGAGGGCATTATTTGCTTAGTTTTGCTGAACACAATTGAAGAAAAGATGTCACACAAATACTTCAATTATTCATCACACAATTAATTACACTTCACAATTGCAACGAAAGTTATTGATCAGATTCATCACAACTCAGGCCAAAATCACTGACACCAGGAATACATATACATCTCTTTATATATGTTTATTTCTTCTTTTTTTCTAAATGAAAAAGAAGATGGAGCTTCGCATCCTATGTATATATAAATATATAGATACTCTCAGATCTTTTACAACAAGAAAAATTTACGTACGTACACAAAGAGCTGGGGCTTCCGATATGAGTACGTCATGCATGGTCATTATTTGGCGGCAAACTCATAAGGAATGAGAGAAACGGCGCCGGCGGACTGGAGCAGACGCTGTGCCTGAGACAGCTGGTTCACCAGCGACATAATCCTAGCGTGATCAGCACGCGCCTGGTCGATGGCCTCGGCTTCTAGCTCACCTAGCTGCGAGCACAGCCTCTCCTCCGCATCCTCCGCCACTCTCAGCCTCTCCAACACTCTCTCCAGCTCACCTTTCATCCTCTCCTCTCTCTCTTGGCTCTTCCTCAACTCTCTCTCTAACTCCTCGTTCCTCCTCTTCAACAACGAAGACTTGTCGTCCTCCGCCACATAAACGTTTGCAGCAGATATATCTAATCTCGTCACCGCCATTGAAACACAAGAATAAGAACAACAAGGAAGAGGAAGCTAGGTTTTTTGTTGTTTGCTTAACTGACACAAGTGAAGAGAGAGGAGTTGTACGTTGGTTTATAAAGACCTAAAACAATGAGTGTTGTCTAGATTCAATGAATCTAGAAATGGTTATGGAGTTGTGAGTTTCTGATTACGTGTTTGCTTCTGTCATCTCAACTCAAGCTCTTTCTTATTTGTTTCGTTGCCTTCTTGCTCTGGCGTATGCGTTGTCAATTTATCATATCCAAGGACTATTATTTTCATTTTTTTTTAGAAATTTAAATTGGAGTTGATTAGGGAAATTGCAGTTGCATACATGTTATAAGGTTTGGCCGGGTAGATGCATAGTGTCTCGATACGTATGGTACAAGTCTAACTGAACAAGTCTATATTTAGTTACATTTAGCTTATCACTTGAGTTCGTTAAGCTATATATATTCCACGTCTAACTTAGTAACAATATTTTAGAAATTTAAAACCGGGTCTAATTTAAATATCAAAATCGCATTTCTCAATAGATTCAATTGGTTGATCAGACAAACTTAGCGACTTATTTTTGCAGTCGGTGACCTTTTTCTTTAGCGAATTAGATATAAGAGGGACTATTGCGATGTACAAGTTTGTTGAGTTTATTAATGAATATGTGACAAGCTAATGTATGTGGCAATGACTAATATTATTGTGTGGCCTCTAGTGGCCGACTAAATATGTGAAGAATCGTTTACTTGATACACATGTGAAAGATCCTTTCCAAAAAAAAATATATGTGAAAGATTATGGCTTATTGAGGTCCCATGAGACAGTTTTTGTTTTTGTGGGGTGACACTAGCTTCATACCAATAAATAAAGATAACAATGTGACAGCAGAAAATGAATTTGGAATTATAGAATCCAATGAAGATTATGAGGATGAAGACAATGGTTCCACAATTTACTCTTACTCCGCTATTACTATACCACTCTTATCTTCATCAGTCATGTCATTCATGTGGCTCAATGTTCAAGGGTGGCATGTGCTTCTGGGACAATATGATTTATCATCTATCGTAGGGGAGTCTTAGAAAACCCCAATGGCCCAGTTTCAACCCCATCGTCGACAAAGTTGATTCTACCATTTCAGTTTATTGTTTCAATTAAAGACATGGCCGTAATGCCCATTTTAACCAATTATGAATTATGTTTAGCATATGAGAGTTCTCTAGATCTATGAAGCAAGTTCTCTGCTACGTACGTTCTCAGCTTTTTGCTTTGACCTTCAACTTCATCAACCATCTCTTTGTCGTTGAGGTTTAATCAGCATGTGCTTCTAGGTGGGTTCAATGTGTATATGAGTTTGAGGCGATGCATAACTGAAAATGACACGATATTTCATGTTTCTGGGTTCATCTAGAATGATTAGTCGAATCAAATGAACTTTTGGGAATTGGGGCCGTATGATTCTACCAAGTAAAAACATTGTTTGCAATCGTATGTGATTAAATGCATATGGGTTAGCTCTGTCATTCATGAATTGATTTATTGAAAGAAGGACGAGCATACATAGCAGCTGCAGTTTATTCAACAGAACAAAGAATAAAAGATGGGTTCAATGATTTTCTGGTATTTTCTTATGTGAGTTATCCAAACATGAGAATTCTCGATTACTGGAATTCTAAATCATGACATTCTGAATTACAACATTTACAATTTCTAGGATATTTGCAATTTCAACATTCAAACACAACCTTAGTGTTTAGATTTTCAATAAATCAGTTTTTCAATATTTGGATAGTCATATGACATTTTAAAATGATGTTATTGAGATATGATGATGCAGTAATAAATAATAGAATTTAAAAATGACACCTACAAATGTTGAATTTAAAATTAGAATTTTGAGTCTTTAAATTTCCTTTTATTTATTTTTTACACATTTTCTTAATTTTTCAACAGTTGTTTGCCAAACAAATAATTTTTTTCATAGAATTTGACAAATTCTGATTAAATGTCTTTTTTCGTTATTCAAACACAACCTGAAAGATTTTCTATTGAAAGAAAAGAGGTTGTGCATTTTGAAGAAGAAATCCAATAAAACATAATGATGTCAAGGCTATATGTGATTAGAGCCACTTGAATCATCGATGAATTCAGTTCACTCCAATACCTTAGAATTAGTTTCGACACAAATTTAAACTAATAACAAATTATAACGATAACCTACAATATCTTTCGTTCAACTCTAATAAAACTCATTTCAATTAGTTCAACATAGCCACATTAGGAACATCGTGTTGAAGAGTATATGTCTCTGAGCAAAAAAAATTCTTGATTTTTGTCTATACAACCAATAATCTTGATGCACAATCTAATGTAATCTATCCCAAAAAATAATACAACCAATAAAACATAATGATGTCAAGGCTATATCTTAATAGAGCCACCTGGATCATTGATGAATTCAGTTCACCCCATCAATACCTTAGAATTAGTTTCGACACAAATCTAAACTAATAAAAAATCATAACGATAACCTACAATATCTTTCGTTCAACGCTAATAAAACTCATTTCAATCAGTTCAATATAGCCACATTATGGAGATCGTGTTGAAGAGTATATGTCTCTTAACCAAAAAAAATCTTGATTTTTGTCGTTACAACCAAATAATCTTGATGCACAATCTAATGTAATTTATCAAAAAAAAGAAGGAAAAAAGTCACATGAGGTACTTGAACTCTCACAAACATATAAGTTCAGTACTCGAACTCTCAAAATTATCAATATGGTACTTGAACTTTGAAAACACGATGAATATGATACTTCCGTCCAGTTTTTCGTTAACGATCCGTCTATTTGATGACAGAGATTTTGTTGTGACAAAAAAAATTGAAAAATGACCTAACTACCCTTGCCATCATACTAATCCCTAATTCCCGCCTGCTTAATTTCCCGCTTCATGTCGGAGATGAGGCTAGGCGATGAATTGCTGTCGCTGAGCGTCTTCTTGTTGATGACCTTGACGGCCACACACTGCCACGTGAAACACATTTCGCGCGTGGTATACCTTCACGAACATGCTGCAGCCCAGAAGTTTCCATGGTTGACTCGACCCAATCGAGTGCAACATGTTTCACTCGAGTCGAGCTTCTGCCGAGGCAAGCTAAACATGTCTCACCCCAAGCCAACAACATGTCTAGCACACGTGCCTCTTGAAGTCATTTGAATGAAGCATAGGAGTTTATTGAGAAGTCGCCCCGCCAGTGGACGTCGGAGCCGGAGAGCATGTCAAAATTAGAGACTTTGAAGGAGCAGGCGTCAAGTATTTTGACAAAGCCGTAGAGCTGGTACTGAGCATTTTGGGCAGGAAATTAAAGATGCAGGTATAAGGATAACTGTGTGCAAAATGACCAAATTACCCCTCAAACCCTGCAACGGTTATTCCACGTCATCATTGAGACGGCTCGTTCATGAACAAATGGACAGAAGGATCATGTTCATTGTATTTTCAAAGTTCAAGTACTATATTAATAATTTTAAGAATTCGAGTACTAAATTTATATGCCCGAAATTCAAGTAGACTTTTTCCCAAAAAATAATACAAAATTCACAATAATTATCTCCATAGCCTAAAACAAATGATTAATGTCTTTTGTATATTTGGCAACTTGAAAAATGTTTACTTGAAACAAAACTGTGCGAGAGAAAGAGAGAGGCCTACGTGGGGCTCTTTGTGCTCTACGCAATCATCTGTTTGACATTGCTGTTGTTGGTTTGGCATTGCTGAACAAGAAAACCAAAGACTCACATATCACATTTCTCATCGCTCTCAATCTTTCCTGTAAGTTTCACAATCTCTTAAAATCAGTTTCATTAAGATCTCATCATCTTGTTGACATGGGTTTTGTGTATCTAATTCTCTTGAATCTTCTTTGATCCATTTTACTTTGCTTATATCCAAAGATCATTGCATAGTTTTCTACATCAGATTTTGGATTCTAGGTTTGAATGGGTCATTTGATTCTATTATGTTTATGTATTACAGAGTTTACTAGCTGCCCAGGTTGTTGTTGCTTCTTGCAAAATCACCAAAGGTCAATTCTTTGCTTAGTTTCAGAAAGCATCTTTATTTGAATGGTATAGTATATATTGTTGAATGCAAAAAAATCAAGACTTTATATCAGAATTGTGCAGTAGTTTGTGTTTAGTTGAATTGGGAAAGGAGTTGGCTTTGTGAGTTTGGATTGGTTTTTGAGTTGTGGGTACTGAAATGCTAGCTGTATTAGAGATTATAGGCTGTTGAGAGCTATGGATTTTCAGAACAGTTATCAGCCTGAATCGGGGAAATTGGAGCAGATAGTTTCGCAGTTTCTGTTGAAAAGCTTGCATATTGTTCTGGACTCTAGGATACCTTCTTTACATCCGCATGATCGGAGCAGAGACTTGTCGTCGAATTCTTCTGGGGTGAGAAAGAGTGACAAATGGTTCAACTTAGTACTAGGGGATCGTCCTGCGGTTCTTGAAAATTTGAATTTTTGGCACAGAAATGTGATGGATCCGATGATTATTGACATTATACTCGTTCACGCGGGGTCTGATTCATCATCATCGGTTGACAATCTGTTTAGGAATTCGGTGGCGGGTACATCTGTTGAAACGATCATAGAGAGGTGGGTTGTTCAGTACGAAAATCCTAGAGTTGTTGCTAATCAAAGTGGTGATAGTTCAGCATACAAGAGGATATATAAGAAGTCAATTGTACTTTTACGGGCTCTATATTCGTATATGAGGCTACTCCCAGCGTATAGGATCTTTAGACAGCTAAATACATCTCATCAGACTTATTGTTTTGATATCATTTACAAGGTTTCTTCACTAAGAGATCCTTTCTCACGGGCAGAAGAGGAAATGATGCAGGAGTTTAATTTTGCTCCTATAGAGGCTACTCCTGGCCGCATTTCTTTGTCTGTCACTTACCGCAAAACACTGTCTGATTTCAATCTTGAGCCTTCTGCGCCGATGCCACCAAAGATAATTACAGATTATGTTGGTAGTCCTGCCACGGACCCCTTGAGGTATTTCCCGTCATCAGTGAAGGGTGATCGCTCAACATATTTTCTGCTGGGAAGAGTACAACCTCCATCTGCCGGACCATTTCAACGTCCACACAGCTGGACAAGTGGCTTTCACAGGCCACCTCAAGCCGTGCAGTATCAACCTGTAGTTGGATCTCCACCTACATATCGTGCATCCCCTATGTCCCATGATGTTGGATCTCCTCCTACTGATACATACACTAACAGACTTCAAAACCATAGACTACTAAGTCATTCAAAGACTTCTAGTTATGATGAGTATCAGCTCTCACCTCCATTTTCACAATCTCCGTCCCCTTCTCCGCCTACATACTTGTCCAGTGGTAACTTTAGTCCCATGCATACACGAATTCGTCCAGAAAGTGCTCCCGTAAGCATCCCCAATGCAATGGGAGGGAGGGGCTCTAGATATCTTTCTCCCAATTTCTGTGATCCTAGTAGAAACTCGCTTCCTCCTTTTTCTCCTAGAGGAACACGATATGAACTCTCCTCACAAGAATCTCTATCTGGAATAAGGGCAATTAGAAAACTAGACGGTTCAAGGGCTGGAGATATGCACCCTGGTTTTCAGAAGGTAGTCTCGAATTTTCATGTTTAGCAACTCGTTTGCTCCAGTCTTAAAGTTAGTTTTTCATTTCATGGCTTGCTAGTAAGACCATTTATTACTTGATTTATAGGTGAAAGACAGCAAAGATGATTCGGGGCGGTTCTCAGGATTGTTGTCCTCTAGTGGCTCACCACGCATTGGATGTTCTAGAAGCTCCAGTAGATTATCTTTTCAGGATGATATAGATGATTGTGAGTTCTCATGCCCTTTCGATGTGGATGATGTTGATACACCCGAGTCTCATGCCAGGTAGGTACTTCATATCCAATTAAATATTAGCTCATAGTTATATTAAGTAGCAGACAATCTTAATTGGGACTAAAGAAATGGTTATAATCATATTGGTTCTTCTCTGCATTCCTTCCTTTCTGCCATGCAAACATGATCAGATACATGCTTTTACAATTTCTCTGTTAGTGGGTCATAATCTAGCTTTTATAATGGAACCATCATGGTTGGAATTAGGTTTGACCTGTAATTGCTACAGGTGTGTGCTTTTGTGGTCTTCTGTATGCATGGATCACATTTTTGTTACTATAGTATATTGACAGAAACAAAGGGAAAAGTTGTTCAATGTATTTGATGGGCTTTTTGCTTTTAAGCGCTTTGTCATGTGTCAAGTAGATTTGTTAACTGTGTAAATTGATTCCTACAGTAACATATGTATATACCCTGGTCTGATTTCTCTCTTATGTTTATGTATTCACATTTTTGTTCAACAGTCAAGACCTCGACAACAAAAGAGTTTCCGAATTTACTTCACAGTCATTGCCAATCGGTAGAAAGTCACCAGGTGCTGCTGTTGGTGTTCTTGTTCACATGCTGAGAACAGCTCCACCTCTCCGCCAAGATTCTAGCTGTTACTCATCTCACTCCGTGAAGCCTGAACACGAGGAAGGAGTTGCTACAGCTTCTGGTTTCTTTATGCCTCGGAAAACATCTGATGCACTCGAGGAGCTTAGAAGTTACAGAGAAATGAAAGATCTTCTAATGTCCAAGAGTGGAATGAGGGTGCTCACCAAAGAAGAGGCTTAAATAGACCTAATTACACTTTCTTTGCGGAGGAGCTAGAAATGTACACACTTTTCTTTGAATACTCACACTTTGGAGAACTAAGCTCAAACTTGAAGAACTAACACTGTATATATCCTGTTTGAAAGTGAAAACTAGCTAGTTAGGATTATGACACTGTTGTTTTATTCCTCAAATAATTCAAATCTTACATTATTTGCAGTTGGCAGCAAAACCTTCTAAGATTGTGGTCATCACTTCTTACTCATTGTCCTTCCATCCGGTCCATTCCTAACTTTAAAAATTCATAAAAAAAAATATCGGATTAAGATTTTTGAGTTCCGTCACCTCTAAAAATATCTAGAAATCATGATTTGAATGTGAAAAAAAAATCGGGACAAATTTTTGGAAATCCAATTTTTACTCGAAAAACGTGGACTATATAGCACACATTTGGATGAAAAATGAGTTTTTGAACCCAAAAAAAAAAGTTGGAGAAATTTGCAGGGTAGGCTCCCATTGGTTTGAATCTGCATAGCCTTATTATTTATTTTTGGAAAAATTCACATTTTTTTCTCTCTATATCTAGCCATATATTCAGCTCCTACTCTCTAAGCTAATATTGGGCTAATTGGGCTTGTTCAGCGTCAATTCTACAGTCTCATATAAGCCCAAACAGTAATGCCCAAGCGGTGATAATTAAGAGCCCTATAAGAATGAAAAAGGCCCAATACATAAACGCCATTGATACGAAATCAGAGCGAGCTTCAAGTCTTCTTCTTCTTCTTCGTCTCGAAATTGAAAAGAACCGCCATCGCCATGGATTCTTCTTCGTCTTGCCCATTCTGTAGTCTCACAGTCCCATCGTAAAAACTCGAACGGTACTCGTATAATTAATGCTCTGCATAAAGTTCAGACCGTTTTTTGGTTTGGTTTGTTTTCTGCATTTAGTTTTGTACTTTTGTATGAATAAGAATCTGTAAAAAGCTTAAAGCTTTGGTGTTTGTGTTTAATTTAGTTGATGGGTTTTGTATTTCAGGCATGCTAATAGTCATTTTGAGGTTGAAGCTGATGAGCAACTTGCAATGGACTTGGAGTTTGCTAAGCAACTTGCTTTTGCTCCTTCTCCTCCTCCATCAATGGTAACCAAAACCTTCTCCATTACTCTCTTTTTGGCCATTTTAATTCAAAGCAATAATAAAGTTTATAATGTAAAGTTATATGCTTTTAATGATTTAATCATTCTTTGAAGTTATGTGTTGGATGGTAGCATAAAATACTAGATTGTCAGCTTTCAATAAGCTTAGTTGGGTTGATAGAATGAAAGATTACATTTATATTTTCTGTCTTTGTTGTATGAAAGAAATGATTTTTCTTTCTTCCTTTTGTCTTTGTAAGTGAGACATTGATGTTGTTTACAACATACTTTGGTTGTTTGTGTCTTTCTATCGTAAGTATAGTCACTATAATGTGGATGTATTTGCAATGTAGTGACTTGCCATATGCGAGAGGTGAAGGACAATGTAGCATGGAGGAAAATATTGTGTGTCTGGTTGCTTCACAGACCAGGATGACTTTTCACGAAATTGAAGGTGGGTTGATGGAGATGTTGAGAGAGTGTTTGGAGATAGAACCTAGAAATACAACCTCTATTTTGTGTGGATACACTGATCATTTCAGAGCATTAGATCTGAGGATTCTGGGTCGGGTTGTGGGTGGAGGAACATCCAGATGCTTCGCTCCCATTTGCTTATGCAAAGGCAAGAGACTCGAGTTGTTTGGCGGGGCAGGGTTTGTGCCTGATATACCGTCACTCCAAAGATGGCTCGAGGTTGCTTGGGAAAAGGGGTTTGATGCAGTTGGTTCTGATCAGTTAGCTAACAGAATGTGCTGCTCTTTTCCGTTCTTTTGGGCTGCGAGCAAGGATAGTGGATTTTGGTCCAAAGGAACTCGAACCATATTGTCCTTCTCTTCCTGGTTCAATTCTTGGGGAAGAGGTAAAGAGAATACATAATGGTGGAAAGAGGAAAGCAGTTCAGGTTTGTGGACCAATGGATAGATATTTGCTTGAAAGTAATCGTAATCTTAACCAAGCAAGTTCAAATTGCATGTGAGAAATCTAGTTGCTCTACTAGCCATATAGGCAACTCCTGTGGCAAGGTAGGCATTGCTAATTCATGAAACAAGAAAAGCAAGCTAGGGTCATCAGGTTCTCATGGATTGGATCTGGAATTACTTTAATGATAATAACGTTACCAGAGCTGGCAATCGTCGGGTCATTGTTAGTGACAAAATGTAAGTTACTTTATCTTAGCTAAGTGCAAAATTCATGGTGTGAATAATTTCGGCATAAAAAGGATTATTTTATGTTGTGTCCTAATTTGTAGAGATATTTTTCTGGCAGACCCTTATACTTCCAACACGATGGGCATTCTAGAACCATTGTTGGGATTCAAGTAAAAAATCAACAAAATGAAAAGCAGGAATACAATCTCTTGATATTGGATCCTGGTCATGTGATCTTCCACACATTCTTATGAAACCTATATGACCTGTGTGTTTTGCAGTTGTTCAATTACTTAATTGTCTTTTCTTCTTCATGATTATAGAGAACGGCAGACATGGAAAGGTCGCTGAAGGGAAAGAGAGGATAGCAGAAGTTTATAAAGAGAGGAATCCACACACTAAGAAAGCCACAGTATCAGGTAATGGTAAATGAAACATCATTTGTCTTTGTTTATTAAAACTCTAAAGAACCTGTCTTGATGTGATCATTTTGTTTCATTTGTGTTATATTGATCCTGGCATTGCAAATGGAGAGGAAGTAGAGTTGCTCAAGACCATAGATAGTGTTTTTCTTGAACTTTAGAGGAAAAAAAAACAGAATTTGTAGTCTGTACCACCTCTACATAGGCCCTGAGGGTATTTTACGTTGTATGTAATGGCGTAATACTCTATGTAATATATATCTATATATATATATAAACGGCCCAATACATAAACGGCATTGATATAAAACCATAAACGTTTCAAAATTGAAAAGAACCGCCATCGCCATAGATTCTTCTTCATCGTCGTGCCCATTTCTGCTTTTGAGCTAGTTTTGTGTCAATGAGAATCTGAACTTGGATTCTGTAAAAAAGCTTAAACCTTTGGTGCTTATGTATAATTTTAGTTGATGGGTTTTGTATTTCAGGCATGCTAATAGTCACTTTGAGGTTGAACTGTTGAAGATGATCAACTTCCAATGGTATCCAGAACTTTCTCCATTACTCTCTTTTTCTGTTTTGTTCTTTTGGTTTTGTTTTGTATTGCTTGCTTCATTCAAAGCATTAAGAAAGTTGATTCCATAAATTATATACTTCGAATGATTCTTTTGATGTTGTGTGTTAGATTGTCAGTATCAATATACACCCATGAATCACTTGGCTGATAGCATGAAATATTATATGGATATTTTTGGATTGTTTGTAGTATGAAAAATAGAGGACATTTGTTTGTTTTATTTTCATAAGGGTGGAAAGTGAGACATTGGTGTTGTGTACAACATATTTGGGCTGTTTCTGTCCTTCTGTCCTTAGTATTGTGTGGATGTATTGCAGAGTAGTGATTTGCCATATGCGAGAGGTGAAGGAGGACAATGTTGCGCGGAGAAGAGTATCACTTGTCCGGTTGCTTCACAGACCAGGACGACCTTTTCACGAAATTGAAGGTGGGTTGATGGCTATGCTGAAAGAGTGTTTGGAGTTAGAACCTAGAAATGCTGCCTCAATTTTGTGTGGATATACTGATCATGTTCAGAGCATTTCATATTGGCCTGAAGACCATAGTATTGGCATCTATGATGACAAAATCAGGTTTAACATATCCTAATTGTTTAATCATAATTTTAATGCCTGTGGAATATTGTAGTAGTCTTAGTGTCTCATAATCATATGGTTTATCGTTTGGTCTTTATCATTTGAAGCAAGAACTGAGACTCAAAAGTTTAACGACTTCCAACACCATTTTGAAGTTGCCTGCCTTATGACCTCTTTTTATATAATTTTTTTTCTGCTTCATATTGCAGGTCTTCATGTTTTGTGCTCTGAGTCTGTACAAATCCCTTTGTTTGATTCAGTGTATGCTGACATTGGTGATGAACAATCCATGTCTCAATCTCTGTTCACTTTCTCAGGCCACCTGAAACATATAAGTGTAAGGAAATGATGCGATCTTGCTTTTAATAAATTTTACGTTTTCTGATGCCAAATATGAAAGTTTTTACATGTACTACAATTAAATGCTTGATGGACTAGAACATAGAATTAAATACTTTCTTGTCTAATGGATTATATAACCTATATACATTTCTAATATGAAAACTTTTCAAACAGTACCTTGCTTACTTTTGTAGGACATACAATCGCATTCAACAAGTTGTTCCCTCGTCCAGCGGTTAGACCCGATTTTTAAAATAAATGTGTTTCCAGGAAGAGAAGAGAGCAAAACTGAACATATATCCGCAGGCCAAACTGAAGAGAGCAACTCTTTTTGTTGTTAGGTTGGTGCAGGAACAAACCCCATTGAAGGAGCAGCACTGGGGATTTCATTGTTGGAATCTTTTGCTGAAAGTGGTGCTTTGTTAACAATTGCTACAACACATCATGGTGAACTCAAAACCCTAAAATACAGGTAACTGGCATACAATACAGTTTCATTCAGTTAATGTGTTGGGTTTACAGAAATTGGTCGTTGTGAGGCTTATGGTGCTGCTCTCTTTCTGGTTTATGGAGTCAAGTTTTTTTGTGTACATCAAAATCTACATGAGCCTATCTAGAACTCTCGTTTTCGTCAAATGACAGTAATCTTTGACAGCAATGAAGCGTTTGAAAATGCAGGTATAGAGTTTGATGAGGTGAACTTAAAGCCAACTTACCAAATCCCCTGGGGAGTACCAGGTTTCTGTTCTCAAATCTGCATATGCATTAGGTTAAACTCTTCTTTTTTCTATTACTGTGTCATTACTCTTTAATAACGGGAATTCCCATTCACTTATTAAGAAGCCAGTAGTCATTGGTGTTCCACCAATGTTCCTTGAATTCCCATTCAAGGATTGTGATTTATGCTGCAGGTCGTTCAAATGCAATCAATATAGCTGAAAGATTAGGACTAGCTGGTAAAGTAGTAGATAATGCCTAAACTTATCAAAAGTTAAAGTAGTAGATTATGCTTGTTATTAATAGTCATTTTGCAGAGATGAACTGTAGGCTTATAATTGTTTTGTCATAATCTATTATAGGATGTCAAGACAGTTACATGAGAAACTGATAGTTGCCAAACAGAAGAATATGGAACATGGTAGGGAAATCAACTGATGGCATGTAGATGTTAAAGAGTCACCATCAGATAAATGAACCATTATAGAACCATTAATGGGATTCAAGTAAAAAATGGAAAGCAGGAATATTACAATCGTCAATATTGGATCCTGGTCATGAAATCTTCTATGCACACAATAAGAAAATCTATATGCCCTGTATGGCAGTTGTTCAATGATTTGATTGACTTTCTTGCCTCATGATTATATGAACAGCAGATATGGAAAGATCACTAAGAAGGGTAAGAGAGGAAGCTAGGCTGAAGTGAATGAACAGAGGAATAAGAAAGCCACAGTATCAGGATGGCTCAACAAGTCCTCAATGTTTCTTGCCTCTCTTCTTTCCTAACTCAAAAGGAAGATCATACTCCTCTAGTTCATGGCGTGTAGGGGTTGGGGCGGAAGGTGGAAGGTGGACGGTAGAGGTGGAACCGGAAATTGGACCTCGCTCCCAGGCCAAGACATGACCAGGCCTCCTGAAAAGCAATAAACACTTGATTAGACAGAGACTTAAAACAAGGGAGTTAGTAGAGATCAAGCTTCTTGGACTGTTAGCTACGTTGGCTAGGCTGTGAGATTCACATGGCCATACAATACAATCTATCTTTCTAATCTTGCTGATGAATGATAATCCGTCTCAAGAAAAGAAACCTCATTTTCAAAAAGTTACGATGCTGTATTAAATAGTTGCTTGATTTATTGCCTTTTGTTTTGTAATAAAATTTGAAAATTATTTTTTGGTTTCTTATTGTGAAGTATATTGTGACATAGACACACAAAATACCAGAATATATAAAATTTATGACTTACTGAGGACCCATTTTGGTTTTTTCGATTCGTTTAACTTCACGATGCGATCTGTTGCAAACTTTTCGTCCCAAAATTCTTGCTCAGGAGTCTTTAAAGGGCCACTAGGAGTGGGCCAAGCTTGGGCCGAGGGGCAGGTCGAAGCCCAATGAAAGGTCTTGGGCTACATGAAAACATAACAAATTCAGAACCCAAGCCCAATCGACTTGGAACAATTGATTCGTTGAAAGCTTAATTACCTGGCAGAGCCAAGCCATTGTCACTGGTGGAATTCCGGGTCGACCCGGCTGGAGAAAGATTGAAGTGGTCCAATTTCGAACCGTCCTTCTTGTCTCGCGCTGCTGAAGACCGATTTTGAGGAGAAGCAGAGGAATTGTACTGCGACGACTGAACCGGTTTTTGGTCGACCTGCCTCCGGAGTCACCGTGGGTCGACCCACATTCCGACGACGCAGTAGAAAGATTCTTGGTGTGCTCTGAGCTGTGAGATGGAGAACGGTCGTCGACTCGGGTCGAATTCCGGGTTGACCCGCGACCTTTTTGAGTGGGGCTGCCGCCGCTGAAGAAAGGCCCTGGAGAGTGGAAATTCTTGCCGGAGAGTGGAGGTGGCTGGGCGAAGCTTCTGGAGAGCGGTTGCTCATTTTCTGGGTCGACCTGTGAGAAGATGGAGAACAGTCGTCGACTCGGGTCGAATTCCGGGTTGACCCATAAACATTCTTGAGTGGGGTCGACGCTGCCGAAGAAAGACCTCGAAGAGTCGACATTTTTTCCGGAGAGTGGAGGTGGCTGGGTGAATCTTCTGGAGAGCGGTTGCTTGTCTTTCTAGTCGACCCAATTAGTCGTGACGGGTTCTTGGTCGACTCACGCGGCAGAGGAGAGGTTTGCGCCACTCATTTCTGTTTTTCCATGGCGGTGGCATGGGAGAGAAGGATAGTGAGGAGAGAAAGAGAGAGTCGGGGAGATAGTAACAACTTATTTTCGTGACATGAGTGAATGAATGATCGAGTGAGCTCTTTCTGTTTTCCGACGAGCTCTACTTGAGAATTTATAAGTGTAGAAATGGCGGTGTGTGACAGGTGTATTGATACTATTGGCGCTCTCTGCATCTCCCTTTTTTTCTTCTTCATGAAGTCAGTTAAGCGCACAGATCACTACAAGAAAAAACGTTTTTGGCGACAACCGAATTTCGTCGCTGAAAGTTTAAATTCCTCGCTAAAACAAAATTGCGACGAATTTTGAGTCGTCACTAGGTTCGTCACCCTATGCGTCTGACGAAATGTAAAAAACAACGAGTAACTTGTTTCATCGCATTTTCTATTTGTGATGTAATTGATTCGTTTTATATTATTTTTGGCGAGAAATTTGGGTGTCGTTGTTAGAATATGCCTTGAATAAGGTATGGCACCGGCATACGGGGGTCTCGCTAAGTCAGAAGTCTTTGGCGAGAGAGTCCTTGGCGAGCGAGTAGAGTTGTTGGACTACTACTCAGGATTTCGTCGGGATTGGGATTCCTCAGGCATTCGGAACTCTGTTATGCTATATATACTCTAGGTTATTAGCTAACAATATGGTATTCTGCAATCCGATTGTATCCTTTAGGTTATTTAACCTAGTGTGGTATTCTGTAATCTGTTTTCTTCAAAGATAAATACAATTGTTCTCCTTCTGCCCAGTTGACGTAGCTAACACATCGTTAGTGAACCACGTAAATCTGTGTTCTTTCTTACATTCGTTATAACAAATTGGTATTAGAGCCAAGTTAGGATGTCTGGTTTGAATGTGAAGATCGACAAATTCACGGGGAGGAACAGTTTCAGTTTATGGCAGATCAAGATGCGAGCCTTGTTAAAGCAAGAAGGGTTATGGGCACCGCTGACGAAGAAGGCAGTGGGGTCTCGAAACCGCTGAGATGGCCAGTCTGGAGGAAAATGCACACTCGACAATTATGCTGTGTTTTGCAGACGGTATCATCACCGAGATCGCGGAGGAGGAAACCGCATCTAGTCTGTGGTTGAAGCTTGAGAGTCTATACATGACGAAGTCTTTAACCAACAAGTTGCTTCTAAAGCAACGTCTGTTTAGTTTGCGAATGCAAGAAGGTGCGCCTTTAAGAGATCACTTAGATCAATTGAACACAATTCTATTAGAGTTGCGTAATATTGATGTTAAAATTGAGGATGGGGACGCTGCCTTAATTCTGTTGGTATCTCTACCATTATCGTATGAGAATTTTGTACAATATTTTATCGTTGGGAGAGATACTGTGACTCTGGAGGAGGTTAGACCATCTCTTCATACCAGAGAGCTGCGTCATAAGACAACTGGTATAGGTACAGATAATCAGGTTGCTGGGTTAGTAGTCAATGGAAGTAAGGGACATGGAAACTCGGAGAAGAAAAAATTCAAGAAACCAGGTTCTAAGGGTCCTAAATCCAACAATGTCTGTAACTACCATAAAGAGAAGGGACATTGGAAAATGGAATGTTCAAAGAAGAAGAACCAGGAGAAACCATTAGGTATTGTTGTTGTAGCAGAATACGACACCAATTCAGAAGAGAACACTGCCCTAGTTGCTGATGAACATGCACATCACGTTGACGTGTAGATTCTAGATTCCTGGGCATCTTATCATATATGTCCGCGTAGGGAGTGGTTCACTACCTATGAGCAGGTAAATAGAGGCAATGTTTCCACGACTAACAGCTTCACCTGCAAGGTGGTTGGAATAGGCTCGATTAAGATACGTACACATGATGGTAAATTCTGTACATTGAACAATGTTAGGAATGTTCCACGCATGATAAAGAATCTGATATATCTGAGTTATTTGGACAACAAGGGGTTCAACTTCAAAGGTGAAGGTGGAGTTCTATGTTTTTGCAAGGGTTCAAATGTGGTTCTGAAAGGTGTCAAGCGGGGTACTTTGTATATTCTCCAAGGTTTTACGCTGTCAGGTTTTGTTGTTGTTGCATCGTCGGAGGTTCACAAAGATGATATGACCAAGCTATGACACATGAGACTCGGTCATATGAGTAAAAGAGGGATGCAAATTCTGTCAAAAGGGGATCTTCTTGGTGGCCACAAGGTAAAGGGCCTTGGATTTTGTGAACATTGTGTCTTCGGGAAATTACATCGCAGCAAGTTTCCTAAAGCAATTCACAAAATAAAAGGCACACTTGATTACATCCATTATGACTATTAGGGTCCTTCTCGCGTTGAATCTTTAGGAGGTCATAGATATTTTGTGTCGATGATTGATGATTTCTCAATAATGACTTGGGTGATTATGATGAAGCATAAAAGTGACGCCTTTAAGAATTTCAAGAAGTGGAAGACATTGGTTGAAAATCAAACAAGGAAGAAGATCAAAAGGTTGTGAACTGATAATGGTCTGAAAATTTGCTGGTCTAATTTTAATGAGTTCTGCAAGAATGTAGGGATTGCTAGACATCATACAATCATGGACACACCGCAGCAAAATGGTGTGGCAGAACATATGTATCAGACACTTCTGGAGAGAGCTAGGTGGATGCTCTCTAATGCTGGACTAGAAAAAAGGTTCTTGGCAGAAGCTATTAGTACAACATGTTATCTGATAAATCGTGGACCTCACACAAGTATACATCTCAAAACCCCTCATGAGATGTAGTCTGGTAAGTCTGCTGTTTACTCCAATCTGAAAACTCTTGGTTGCATTGTTTATTATCATGTAAGTGAGGGTAAATTAGAACCAAGAGCTAAAAAGGGAGTATTTATAGGCTATGGAGATGAAGTTAAAGGGTACAGAATCTGGGCTCCATTCGAAAGGAGGGTTATAATTAGTAGAAACGTAGTCTTTGACGAAAATTCAATGTTTAACCCTACTGTGAAGTCCATCGTTGTATCAGAGACTGGTAGTGTTGAGAAACATGTGGAGCAGCAAGAAGAACAACATCAACACTCACATTCAGAAATAAAGCCATAAGTAGTCAACCGGCATAGTTTGACTCTTGATCGACCTAGGAGAGCAAACTTTGGGAAACCTCCCACGAGGTATGGTTTTGAGGATATGGTGGGTTATGCACTACAGGTTGCTGAAGAGGTGGATCCTCACGAGCCGTCCACCTACAAGGAAGCAGTTACATGTACTGAGTCTACCCAATGGCTTGCTGTAATGGGAGATGAGATGGAGTCACTTCACAAGAATAAGACTTGAGAATTGGCCAAGCGACCTCGGGAGAGAAAAGTTATCACTTGCAAATGGATTTTCAAGAAGAATGAAGGGTTGCCACCTACTGAGGGTATCAAGTATAAAGCTCAGGTAGTTGCAAGAGGATTTCATCAGAAAGAAGGTGTAGATTACAATGAGATTTTCTCGCCAGTGGTCAGACATACTTCTATTAGGGTGCTTCTAGCCATAGTTGCATATCAGAATCTTTAACTCGAAGACAACTTTTTTGCATGGAGAGT
Organism: Geum urbanum; assembly: GCA_946800695.1. Taxonomy (NCBI): domain Eukaryota; kingdom Viridiplantae; phylum Streptophyta; class Magnoliopsida; order Rosales; family Rosaceae; genus Geum; species Geum urbanum. Next base: position 40,680,560 of record OX327017.1, on the reverse strand, counting down.
TGGATGAGGAGATATACATGACTTAGCCAGAGGGTTTCTAAGTTCCTGGAAAAGAAGATTATGTTTGCAAGTTGAAGAAATCTCTGTATGGACTAAAACAGTCACCAAGGCAGTGGTACAAGAGGTTTGACAACTATATGATGAAGATTGGCTACACCAGAAGTCCCTATGATTGTTGTGTCTACTACAACAAGGTAACAAATGAGTCTCTCATTTATCTGGTCCTGTATGTAGACGATATGTTGATAGCTACAGAGAACAAGTCAGATATTCAGAACTTGAAGGGTCTTCTCAGTGCTGAGTTTGAGATGAAGGATTTGGGTGTAGCTAGGAAAATTTTGGGAATGGAGATCTACAGAGATAGGAGTCAGAAGAGGTTTTTCTTATCATAGAAGGATTATATTCAGAAAATATTGTCAAGATTTGGCATGTCTACAGTAAAATTCTTAGATACTCCAAGTGCAGCAAACATTCATCTGTCTACTGCGTTTTAGATCTGCTGAGGATAAGGAGTACATGTCTCGAGTTCCCTATGGTAGTGCAGTAGGAAGCTTGATGCATGCTATGATCTGCACTAGACCTGATCTTACACATGTTGTTAGTGTTGTTAGTAGGTTTATGGGTGAGCCTGGCAAGGAGCATTGACAAGCTGTGAAGATGATCTTTCGTTACCTTAGATGTACGTCTAATGTTGGTCTCATTTATGGAGGTGATACACAGTGTTTAGTAACAGGTTATTCAGATTCAGATTATGCTGGAGATGTTGACAGTAGAAGATCTATGACTGGTTATGTTTTTACTCTTGGTGGTTCTGTTGTTATTTGGAAAGCTACTTGAGTCTACATCACGATCAGGCTATAGTGTATTGTGATAGTCTGAGTGCAATCTGTTTAGCCAAGGATCAAGTTCATCATGAGAGGACTAAGCACATCGATGTCAGGTATCATTTTCTAAGAAGTGAGAAGAGAACCAAGGTGAACAAAGTGGGTACTGCTGATAATCCAGCTGACATGTTCACCAAGCCGGTTCCACATAGCAAGCTCCAATATTGTTTGGACTTGCTAAATGTTAAAGGTGTTAGTTGCCCTTTGGAGGAAACATCTAGGGTAGAGGAGAGTTGGTCGTACATCTGGCACTATTGTGGTGCATCTGGTACATCTGGCACTATTATGGTGCATATGGTACATCTGGTTATCCGTGAGAGGATTCAAGTCAAGGTGGAGATTTGTTAGAATATGCCTTGAATCAGATATGGCGTCGGCATACAAGGATCTCGCTAAGATAGAAGTCTTTGGCGAGAGAAGTCCTTAGCGAGCAGAGTTGTTGAACTACTCCGGATTTTGTCAGGATTAGGATTCCTTGGGCATTTGGGATTAGAATTCCTCAGGCATTCGGGTCTGGGATTCCTCAGTCATTCGGAACTCTGTTAGGCTATATATACTCTAGGTTATTAGCTAACAGTATGATATATTTTGAAATCTGGTTTTATCCTTTAGATTATTTAACCTAGCGTGGTAAATTCTGTATTCTGTAATCTGTAATCTGGTTTTCTCAGGATAATAAATCTGTTCTTCTTCTGCCATGGACGTAGCTAACATATCGTTAGTGAACCACGTAAATCTGTGTTCTTTCTTACATTTGTTATAACAGTATCCATAGACAATACTCCATCAGACACAGAATTACTTATGGTCATCATAAAGGTTTCCCAAGTATCTGGCAATGTTCCTAACAACAACAGTGCTAGCATCTCATTGTCTACCTTCATACCCATTGTCGCCAATTGATTTGTCACATTCTTGAAATTATTCAAGTGTACAACAACTTTTTTATCTTCATCAAACTTCATGTTAACAAGCTCTTTGATAAGGAATGCCTTCTTCGCAGCGGTCTTCTTCTCAAAGAGGGACTCCAATTTCTTCCAGAGGTCTTTAGCATCAGTTACATTCGACATATGATGAAAGTCAGAATTATCTACCCATTGCCTTATCATGCCAATCGCCTTCCTGTTCAACTTTCGCCAATTGTTATCATTCATAGTACCTGGTTGACTAGCGATGCCTTCAATCGCTTCATGCAAATCACCGTAGTACAGAATGTCTTCCATTCTTGGTTTTCATGTCACCTAATTCGAGGAGGTGAGTCTAATCATTATGCTATTTACTCGATCCATCCTAACCATGAACCACTAACCCAAACTTAGGTCACGCTCGAGCCTAAGCTCTGATACTACTTGTTGTGATTTATGGTCAGAGACAACAAATATGCACAACAAACCAAAAGAAACACACACAGAGATAAAAACACAAGAACACAAAATGTAACGTGATTCAACAAACTTTGTTTACGTCCACGGACAGAAAAGTCTCCACTATATTTATAATGAGTATACAAAAAAATAAGAAAATAAAGTTTTTCTCTACTCTTCTTCTCTCTCTCTCTCTCTCTTCTCTCTTATAATCCCACAACTCACTCTCTAACCTGAGAATGGAATACACTTGTCTTCTGTCTCTGTGATACATAAACTAGAGCAAAACTCTCCTTATATAGATATAAGGGACTCTAACACCACATAGGAACAGGTTTTCCTACTAATGCTACCCATCTCCTATCTGTAATCAGCGTGGATTACAAATCCTACATCAATAAGAATCAGAGACTTCCTTATTGGAACCAATATATTCATCCAAGACTATAATCTATATTGACTTAGGTATCCTCATGGGCTGAAAACCCCCATAGTTTTGGGGGCAGTTGGGGGCACAATCAAGATACTAAGAACAATTTTTCAATGTGTATAATGTAATATATCGTTCTAACTTTTCATATCATAGTATTGTAGAACATCTTAATGTAGTTTTTTTGCTTTCAAAAAGTGGAGTCTTGTTGGGGTACAGAAACTCTACTCGAAACTATATGAATCATAGTACTCTTTTGTATATCTCTATTAAGCTAATCTTAATGTTAATGAATGAAGAACATCTACATTTTGTATTCTATACAACACAAATTTTTCTTTCTTCTTGCATTTTCACTTCTTTGGCAAACCGCACCTAAGCGCGGGTAGCCACCTAGTCGTATAACAAACGCAACTTTTTTTTTAATAAGAGGTTTGGTACCGGCCTATAAGCTCGGAGGCTCATCCCCACGCCCGATTATATTCATTGATAAAGCAACACCCGGAGGGGACATAAAACCAATACTCCGGTCTAAATTACAATGATTTTGAAAGAGCACATCCTAGATAATACCAAGGGCATCCTCAGATCATAAAACATTAATACAACTAGAACTAGCTAGGTGTGCCAATCTATGGGCATCCTGAGACCATCTATATTTACACTTTCAATCTACCATGTCGTGGACTAAGCCATCGAGTGTTTTGACGTTGCTTAGTGACCCTTAACATAGTCCTCCAGAAAAGCTTGTGCCCAAAGTCCCCAAACAATCCTATTACTGGAAACAAAAACTCCCACCATTCCAAACAACATTGTTCCTTTCATGCCATATAGCCCAAAGAAACGTGAAAAACACATCAAGATGAGATGAGGTGGGTTTTTCACATATCTCTAAAAGCCAATCCTGCACCAAATTGAACTCCAGAGTCGCTTACGATGGTTCTGTCCAGTAGAAGTTGAAGCCTGCACCTCACCACCAGAACAAGCACGGGTGGTATGATCCCTCCACTCTTCTAGATCACTGTATTCACTCCTCCCATAATGCCACATTATCTTGTCACTGACTTGGCGTATACTGAGAGGAATACGACTAATAATATCAACCTCTTCCTTAATAAACAGCTCCTGTAGTAAGAAGACTGGCTACTCCATCTCATTATCTATTATTTCTGCCACCTTCAAATTCTCAGTACCTTCCACAGGAGTAGAGTAAGCTTTGAAGTGATGAGGTAAAGGGAGCCAAGGATCATTTCATATCGAGATCTGAGCTCCATCACCAACCTAGTATCTGACTCCCAGCTCCAGGACTTGCCAACCCGTAACTATACTCCTCCAAGTGAATGATGCTCCTTTAGGTACAGTGAGTGGCATGCATGAAGTCCGTATTCGGAAAATACTTGGCAACAGTTAACTTCCGAGAAAGACAAGTCTTCACCAGCACTGGAAGCAGTTGCTAGAGCTTCTGGTTTTCTTTTCGGAAGATATTGAACTTCTTTTGCTGGCTCTTCTTGGTTTCCACTCATCACATTTGACACTTCCTTGTGTTTGCAAGCCGATCCTGTACCCTGACACAAACAGCTATAATCATCTAAGTGAAACACAGATTATTGGCATGTGATCCAAAATGAGTGACTCCTTGGCTTGCTGGTCGGCCATGAATGCCAGAAGGTTCTAACATGTATCAAGATAATTGTTGCTTCGTCGCCTGGCCTTCTTCTAAGATTGTATCAAGAGACCGGCTGAACCATCCACATCAACTTCTTTCATTAAGCAACGTACATATCCATCACAATCTGTGTAATGGTCCCAGAATGAATAATGAAGTACTAACATGAAAAGGAAAACAATGGGAAAATAACAGGAGCAATAGAAGAGGCATACCTCCTGGCTCTTGAATGTATCAGCACTCAGCAATTGTCTCATTCTAGGTCATTACAATCTTTGTTTTTCTATTTGAAGTTGTGCTGGCTTGTAGTTATCAGCAGATGAAAGCTACAAATGAACATGAATGCAATCTTCACCACTCTTTGAAGCAATCGCAATTGAGGGAGCTGCTGATTTTCTTTCCAGGGAATTTAACTTCTTTCGTCAGCTCTCCTTGGTTTTTTCTCATCGCATCTGTGTCATGGTTCTAGAAAATCAATAATGAGAAAAACACAAATGATTAAGGCACAATGAGAGTAATAGAGGATGCATACCTCTTGCAGATGGCTGAACTGTATTGAAATCTTCAAACTAAGTTCCTAAATATCTTCGTGTACTGCAAGAGTTTTGTCTCCTCTACTTGAATAAATCAGAGATGAAAGAGATTCCTTTGTTGCTGTGCCTCCCTGTAAAAGTATTAATTTCTTCAGAAATAAAGAAAAAAGGCAGTGAGTATAGTAAACATCATAATTGCCTCTTCTAAAGAGCTCTATCACTCTTTCTCAATATGAATGAGGACACAGCAAATATACAGCATGCAAAATTATACAATGAATAATAACGGATTACTGTTATTCTTAGTGTTGTGTCATTTGCTTGCTTTGTTTATGGAAGTGAGACCATGTGCAGAAGTTGAACAATCAAAGACTAGCTTCTTGACTAGCAGAGCTGCGTACCTTAGTGACCTGTCCTCTGAAATAGTCATCGAACAGCTTCTAAGTGTTGGTATGGTTGGTCCGTCATTGACTCAGCTCAGCCTTGGTGCATCCACATGACCAAAAGATGATAGAAAAGAAGTAGACATGAATCACGAACAAGTAAAGCTGCTTGCAGTTGGAATTTGACTTGCAATTAAACCAATGCCACAAAAAACTAGGATAAACGAAGATGAATGGTATAAACATGTAGCATTACCATAAACCCCAGCTGTCCTAGCTATGGAACTGAGATGCGTGCCACTCTAAATGCCTTATTCAACAGGACCCTGAATCATGTCTCTGAGAGAGTTGCAGTTGGGAATTGGGTTTAATTAAGCAGCTGTGAAAGAAATTGATCAGTCAAACATTGTATGAATATTATAGATAAATGATATATATACCTAGAGATACAGTCAATACCTCAATTACCAGAACCCATCGCCTCATCATCCTCATCTTGCCCCTGGATCCACTCATAGTCAAAGCTGATATTTGGGATGTGTGAAATTTTGGCCCACTCATTCTCACTTCCTTCCCCTCCTCTGTAAAGCTCGCCGAGTCTATCACAGCCAACAATAGTCAATTGCCGGAGTGGTGTCTTCCACAGGAAGTCCGGCAGTGCTGGTAACATGCGATTAGAACATAACTCCAAAGAAGAAAGGCATGGCATTATTGTAATATCCTTCTTCTTCTTCTTCTTCTTCTCAGCGTCGTCTTCCTCTTCGCTTAGTTCCTCCACTCCTTTCCACTCTTTTAATTGCTCGGAGTCGCTGATGTCGAGTCGTTTGAGTTTTGGAAATGATAGGAATCCTGACGACATTGGTGTTTCTGCCTCTTCTATTCCCAGAAACTCAACACCTAGCTTTTCCACGCCAACCACGACCATTTGTAATGATTCCAGGGACGGTAATTTCCCTAGAGGAGGCAAATGCTTACAATTACATTTATAAAGGAAAAGACTCGTCAAGCTGTTTAATGACAACAACCAATCTGTCCGCAGGGTGTTGCCTTGATAATTAAAGATGTGTAACGATTCCAAAGCAGGAGGAGGGTGTATGGCATTCAGTATTTCTCTATCATTCTGTCGTCGTTGATTGGAAACAGTCCAGCTGTCACTCTCGAAGTGTAGATCCAAGTGACGGAGGCCCTCCTTACTCACCAAATTTGCTTTCCCTGCCTCAGTCGAATTTGATTGTCCTAAGTTTGTAAGGGAAAGAAATCCTTTAAGCTGATTCAAATTTTCCACAACTCCCAACTGGACGTCGTCACTGTGGACATTTAGTTGATCCAGCTCTCGCAGATTTGTTAATTGCTCAACCCCTATCAACTTCACATTGTTACTGCCAAGTAGAGTCAATGAAGTCATAAGATGCCTTAAATTCGTTAACCCTCTCAAATCTACTCTTTCAAGATCATCACAATTAACAAGACGCAAGGTCTGCAGATTGTATAGACTACTCAAATGTATTATTTCCTTCAAGTGGCGGTTCTCAGATAGATCGAGATACCTTAAATGGATCAGTCCACCTATCTCCTTTGGTATTTCTTCAATGCCACTATCGGACAAGTTTAAAGTCCTTAGGCATTTCAATTGCAAAATTGAGGCTAACAAAATGGAGTTAATGGGTGAACCAAAAGCTACGAGGGTACGCAAATGTTCACATCTGGGAAATGACATCAAATGGTCACTTTGCGATGCTTGCAATATGGCCAGATGACGAATCTTATCATCACCTGCCATCACCATTTCCTCTCTAGCCAGTGGCTCAAAATCATTGATAAACCATTCATTCTTAGCCAGACTTTGCAAGAAATCATGTAGAATGTCATGCACTTTGCACTTTGTTCTCCCATATCTATTTATATTAATATCCTGAAAGAAAGAACGCCTTACCAGGGTATCAAAATAATTTTTTCCTACACTTCTTGTCACATCCAAATAATCTTGTGACATCCATAACTGAATCAAATTATCTCTATCATACACGTAATCTTTTGGAAAGATTACACAGTACAAAATACAACGTTTGATTATGGGTCTCAAATCATTATAACTCAGAGATAATGGCTTGAAAACAGGTTCTTTAATATCTTCATTTTTCCATATCTTACTACTTAAAACATCTCGCCACTCCTGGATTGTTTTCTTGTCATGCATATGGCTACCTAATGTCTTTGCAGCAAGAGGCAAGCCATTGCATTTTCTTACAATCTCTTTGCCAATAACTTGAAATACTTCAGACTCATCACTTTCCTTAACGTTTGCATAGTAAAAGAACAATGACAAACATAACTCTTCACTCATCTTGTTCAAATGGATCGAGTGAGAGCTAGCTTTCATCAAAGTAGCAACCTCCTCCTTTCGAGTGGTCACCAATATTCTACTGCCGATAACACCTTTACGTAAAGGTTTGATCAATTCTTCCCATTGACTATGCTCTGGGGTCCAAACATCATCCAAGACAAGGAGGAATTTTTTTCCCCTAATCAATTCAGATATACATTGCATCAAAGTTTGCAACTTATCTGAATTTCTCGAGGAAGAGTCCTTATCTAGACCTTCAAGAATAGCTTGAGCAATCTTGACCCCATCAAAGGGGTCCGAGACACAAACCCATATTCTCTTCTCAAAATGAGATTTGACAGTGTCATCATTATAGACTAGTTGGGCAAGAGTAGTTTTCCCCATTCCCCCCATCCCTATGATAGGGATGATAAGAGGAACACTTGTTTCATGACTACTACTACCTTCACTTAACAGCTTGCTAAGGATAAGACTCTTCTCCTCAACTCGACCAAATGTTTTCTCAGGAAGAAAAGCAGTTGTTTGTGGTCGTTCAGGTTGTTCAGGGCCTTTTGTGGTGCTCTGAAAGTTAAACCTTTGTTTTTCCTCATCAATCTGAGCTAGTCTTTTATTTAGCTCTTTAATCCTGTTAGCAACTTGACGGCGATGATTTAACCGCCTGACTTTGCTAGCAGAGAAGAAAGAGGAAGCAGAGGCACGTACCTTCTTAGTATAGTCAAGATTATGCCTTTCTTGCTTCTTCCATTGATGCTTTTTAACTCGAGTGATCCACTCATCCAGCACATCATCCATCTCATACGAGACATCCTCCAGTTTCTTCAGCCAACGTCTCACGCGGACCTCAGTGACTTGTCTCTGCTCGGCATCCTCCAGCACTGCTTGAATTGCTTCAAGATTGCTGGTGAGGTTGTCGACATCTTCCTTGACCCCAAACACAAGTCTCAGCTCGCTTTCGACCTTATCAAGGGAAAGACTAGCCAAACGCTCTATCAGAACGCCAACCAGTACTTCAGCCATGTTTTGAAACTGATAGAGAATATAGTGATTGAGAATGTACGGAAGAAGAAGAAATGGAGAGAATTGAACTATGGGAATTGCAGTAAACACAGGTTTGAAAACTGGTGTGCTATCATGTATGTTTTAGTTGCTTATAAATATGAGTATAGGATAGAGAGCTAAAGCATAGATAATAATGTGAATCTCATTATCACAACCACTTGATATAACACTTGCCTCAATAATGTCATGGTATTCCCTACCATTAGCTTGCGATCTAAGTGTGAACCACATATTGTTTTCTAACTTTTGGAGACCAACAGCAAGTGGGCCCCACCACGCAAAGACTCTTGACTCACTTTAACTAAATGTCAATGCTTCTACAGACGAGTACATATCAGTCTCCACCATCCGCTTATACTACTACCAGACGCCAAAGCCGGTTCATACACTTCATCAGGTCTCACATTCAACATGGCAATATCGTCACTCTCATTGAGCTGGATTTCCACCACCTTACCTGACAATAAGGTAAATTTGCACCTAATTTCTCTAGCTAGTCTGCCATGTTAATTAATTAAGCCTATTAGTACCGACTTTGTAGTTTGTACTTGGTTTTGCACCAGTTGAATTTGCTTAATCAATTTTAAATCACAGGGCAGTTGCGCATTATAGTAGTGGTCGTGGACTTTACAGAACAGAACCTATCTTTCTCCTTCTTCTTCTTGTATTCCCTTATATCTTTCTGTATTACTTCTATTATTAGTGGAGGAGGTTGAGGAGCGAGATAGGGATAATGACAGGCGGATGATATTATTTATGCTTATGATTTATGAATGCTAGCTGTTTGTCCCCGGTGAGTAGTGACAGGCTGTTCGAAATTATTTTCATCTGGGAACCAAAGACATACAGGGTCACGCTTTCACGTGGTGATTGATTGTTTTTGGTTTGGTGGGGCAACGCTCATCTGTTTGCTGTCTTATACTGCCAGTCACAGACCAGCCCAGGAAAATAATCTCCGATCGAACTAAATGCTTATGGGTTTAATCGAAATGTGTCCTTGCCAGGGTAGACATGTTTGTTTTATGCATCATCTTTATTTGCCGATGTCTACGACTCTCCTTATGAAACAATGAACTCAAATCAAATAATATAGTGTTAGTATAAGCATTAGTTCGTTAATTAAATCTACTTATCTAATTAAATAAATGATCAACACCTATCCGACTATCCGAAAGACCACCAAACAAGCTACAACTTCACCCGCAAGACCGAATCCATCTGACCGAGCACGCGCTCGACAAACGCACATCCGAATGCTCAGACCAAATGACAGCAAAACAGCTCTATCCCACATCGAAGAACACAAGCAAGCAACAATCTAAACCACCTATATAGGTAAGACATTTATTACAGGTAAGAGAGACAGATATTGAATTCTAGTCTTAAATACTCCAACCTACTTTCTTACACGTTCTCTTGACTGTTATATCCAATACATCTTCTAATTTAGGCATCGGAGCATTGAAGGCAGGCCACCCATGTCTCGACCATCTGACCGCCAGTTTGTCGTTGTATTCTTCTAACAGTAGGAGCCGAACACCCGAATACCCGAAGAGAGAGAAGAGGCACCCGATCATCCAAACAGCCCGAACGTTCGGACGCGAGAGGATTACTTGTACTTGCTTCTACTAGATTACGTCCCGCGTAATCCGGTAGAAACAGTTGGCGCCATCCGCGTAATCTCTTCCACATGCGTCATCGGGTACTCGTTGGTGTTCAGCGGGCAGAAACGCTTGGGGACTCGATCAATGCGGTGGGCGTTGGCCGCGAACTCCGGGGAGAAGGACCCGAACTCCCAGTTGCCTCCGACCAGGCAGTTGATCGTGCGTCATGAGGTCGACGAGCTCGGCGGGTCGACCAACCACCACTTCACCCGAGGCTCCACGGTGAAGGTGCCTGAATCCCTTCGTCGGGAGGAGTGTTTGAGACGGAAGAAGTGCAGGAACTCCGCCCGCGTCGGGTGGTCGAGGCCGCTCAGGCGGAAGACATTGAAGAAAGCCACCAGCGTTCGGGTTAGCGTGGGCCAGCACTGACCGAGCGTGATTCGCAACAGCATCAACATGTACTGGAAGAACGGGTGCAGAGGGAGCTTGAAACCCGCCTTCAGATGGAACTCGCTAAGGCATATATGATCGGGCGGGGGACGTTTGAACGTCTCGCTCTTCCCCGGGACCCTCAGCTTCACCGACGAGGGGATATGGTAGTCGCGCGCCTATCGTGCCATCTCCTTCACCGATGGCGCACGCTCGGGCTCTTGAACAAGTACCCCATCAGGAAGCACCCAATGAACGAGCCCACCCTCTGCCAGTTGGGGCAAGGGACCCCTTTCGCGCGCACGCTCCTCACCCCACGGCCCTGAGGAGGAAGACCCACCCGACGAGCCCGACGAAGAAGAATCCCCTAACCCGATCGCCTCGGCAGCCGTTTGTGCGCGTCCCTCTTCTATCGGCTGCACGACATGAGACACATTAGGGATATAACGCAAGGGCGTCACACTCATCACGGAGTCGGACGAGGAGTCCGATCCGCTCGTGCACGGACTACAGCTAAACTACCCCGCCCCCGGTACGTACACCCGTTCACGCGACATGTCGCTCGATACTTCTATCGGTTCCATCTCCTAAACGCACGCACGCAAAACCCACACTTAGAAAAAATCCCACCAAAAACAAGAAAAACCCCAGAAATCCACCCCAACACAGATCAAAACAGCCCTAACTCAAGAACACGCCTCGTTCTTGAGATGAAAAACTAGGAAAAACCCAGAAAACAAGAAAAACCAGAGAACGGCAAAGACGCCGTGTTTCTACCGAATTACGCGCGGGGGCGTAATGGGGCAGAAGCAACAAGAATAAGCTTCCTTCCTTCGTGCGATGGACTTCCTTCTTCTCCTGGTGCGTCCGAACGGTGGGGCTGTTCGGATGGGCGGGCTCTTCTTCCTTCTCTTCGTGCGTGCGGATTCTCCTTGCGGGTGATGGATTCTTCTGTCGGGCGCTTCCTCCTTCTCTCGGGCGTTCGGGTGCAGCTGTTAGAAGAATACAACAATGAAGCAGGCGGTCAGGGGTCAAGACGGGGTGGCCCGCCTTCAACGCTCCGATGCCTAAGTCAGAATATGTATTGGATATAACAGTCAAGCGAACGTTCGAGTAGTGAGATATGGATCGAGTGAGTTGGTGAGATTGAAGATGTTGACTCCAATGGGATGTAAATTAGTAGTCGTGAATGAGTGATCTTACCTGTAATAAATACCTGATATATAAAGGTGGTTGAGTTTGGAACCTGGTGGTGTTCTTCGATGTGGGACTGGTGGTTCCTGCTGGTGTGTGATCCTCATGTTCGGGTGCGCCCCCCACGGGCGCGTGCGCGCCCGGAGGGGGTGGGCCTGGTGAGTGAAGTTGGAGCCTCCTTGGTGGTCTTGCATGTGGTCGAGTAGGTGTTGCTAATCTGCTTAAGTGGATAAGTATGTTAATCGTACAACTAATGATACAATACTAACAAGTCCCCCAATTCCCCAAGTCAAAGAGAACTTTCTTGACTGGGGAGTTGAAAAAGGGTGTGCGATTAACAAGAATACTTATCCGGTTGAGCAGCGGTCATGATCCTGTGACCCCCCAGTCCCCCAACTCTCCGGTCAAGAAAGGGCTCGCATGACGGGGCGGGACCTGGGTGACCGAGCGTGTACCTGTTCGTTCGGTGGTGTACCTGTTCATGTATTATGGGCCCGGCGTCTAAACTGATCTTGCTAGTTTAGGACCCGCGCGCCCGGATGGCATCGGTCTTGCAAATATACACAAGTACAACATATATGCAGATATGTAAGTATGCAGGGTATGATGTAATGAATGTATGGTATGATGTATGAATGTATGGTATGATGTGTGTGTATGCAAATGTTTTTCGTAACACCGGCATTGGGATGGCGCGGTGCACCGCGTACATCAACGGGGATGCCATTCCGTACGGTATAGCGTCAACGGAGGGATCAAGACCGCGACCTATAAGTAACGCACTACAGAGGGGACGGACCGCATGCCCGTGCCGTTCTTCGACTTAGCACCCCCAGAGAGAGGGTCAAACCCCATGCCTCCGTTATGACAGTCGGCTTGTTTTCGCGACGGAGGGGACGGACCGCATGCCCGCGCTCATCAATCCCAGAACGCGCAAGGAGGGGTCGGACCGCACGCCCTTGGCGCTCTGAGTCGGGGTCGAATGTTAACGTTGCGCTCACACGGAGGGGAAACACCCCACGCCCGTGCCGCCCATCGACTTAGCACGCCCAGAGAGGAGTTGGCCCCATGCCTCTGTCATGACAGCCGGCTTGCTCTTCGATCATGTAACGGTGCGCCCACGGAGGGGGCTGACCCCATGCCCGTGCCGCCCATCGGTCTCAGCGCGCGCTCAGAGAGGGGGCGTGCCCCATGCCTCTGCCGCCTGATCCGGCTTGCTAATGCGTGCGCGTACGTAGAGGAAGATTCCCATCCCGTACGGCGCAGCTCTTCACTCGGGACACGGCCAAAAGGGAATTCAGGCGTTTAGCCCTCTTTCGGGGCGCCCGAGCGGTGCTTGTACTAACCTGATGGTGGTGTGCGAGCGCTTGGTCGTGTGGGTGGTGCGTGCGCCAGTGGAGATGTTTGGTGTCGTGGCGTGTTGTCCTTGCCTTGGGGTTGGTGGTACGTTGATGAGACGTTTGGAGGTGACATTCCGTTTTGACTTCTCTTGGGGAACTGGTGTAATAAATGCTAGCCGTCGCATTGAATGCTAGCGTGCCCTTGCATTTAATGCCGATGTTGTGATGATTACTCGGAGGGCAGACGTCACGCGCGTGGGAGCGTGGGAGTGGGGCATGGGCGCCACGTGGCGGGCCGTGGGAGACCGCGCTAGGGTTTGAAATCGAGGCGGGAAGCTGAGGAGTTGGCGCGGTTACTTAGGAGGGCAAGTAAACCGCCCTGGCCACGTGTCATGATCCGAGGGTGGACACGCGAAAAATGGACGATTGGCGTTCGTTCGCGTATCCCGTCCGAGTAATATAAATAGGGTTCTCTTGCCATTGTCTTCTTCATCACTCTCACAACTTACCGAAACTCTGCCGGAATCTTTCTGCGATCTGCACTTGCCTGAGCTCTTCTCTGTGTTGGTGTTTTTTGTTGCCGGAATCCCTGCTCGACGTGAAAGTTTTAGCCCGCAAACCGAAAAATCTGGTGAGGCTCTCATCCTTGGTGTTTTGTTGATTGTGCATCTGTGTTGTGTTTTTTTCTTGTGTTTTTCTGGGTTTTCTTTGAACTCGGGGGTAGGGCGTGTTCTTGGGTGGGTGGGTGTTTTGATCTGTTTGTGGGTGGTTCTCTGCGAGTTTTGGTGTTTCTGGTGGGGAGGGATTTTGGCTAAGTGTTGGTCGTGCGCTCGTCTATAGGATGGAGCCGATTGAGATACCGAGCGATCAGTCACGCGAGCGGATCTACATTCGGGGGTTAGGGTGGATTAGTTGTGGGTCGGGCGGGTCGAGTACGTCCAGTATGTCCTCAGATGAGTCTGTTTTGAGTGTCCCGCCACTGCAATGCATTTTGCCTGACACCTCTCCTGTGCAGCGAATGGAAGCTAGGCAAGTGTTCGAGACTGTGGGTTTGGGGAGCTCGTCTGGGTCGTCGGGCGGGCAGTCGAGCGAACAATCGGGCGCGTCGACTCACTGGGGTGACCAGAGGTCGGAGGGGGGAGATTCACTTCCTCAACCTACGGCGGGTGGACCTGTCCACTGGGCGTTCCCTGATGGCACGCCCGTCCAGGAGCCCGAACGTGCGCCAACCGCCTCGGAGTTGGTCAGGTGGGCGAGAGATTACCATATCCCCGGCTCTGTGAAGTTGCGGGCACCTGGTAGAGGCCAGACGTTCACTCGCCCGCCGTCCGGTCACGTATGTCTGAGCGAGTATCACCTGAAGGCAGGGATTAAGTTGCCATTGCACCAGTTCTTTCAATACATGCTGGCGCTACTGAACATTACGCTGGGTCAGTGCGGGCCCACGCTCACCCACACGCTTGTGGCTATGTTCAATATTTTTCGTTTGAGCGGCCTGGGTCAGCCCACACGGGCGGAGTTCCATCACTTCTTCGGTCTGCGCTATTCTACGCGTAAGAGGGACTGGGGGACCATGACGGTGGAGCCGCGCGTGAAGTGGTGGTTGTCGGATCAGCCCAGTTCCGCAACCAACTGGCGCACGATTAGTTGCTTGGTGGGCGGTGAGTGGGAGTTGGGCTCTTTTCCGGATGATATTGTTGCCAACACCCACCTGATTGATCGAGTCCCCCAAGCCTTCCAGCCCCTTGATACGAATGAGTACCCGATGACGCCTGCGGAAGAGGCCCGGGTCAACCGTTTGAAGTTTGTTTTTGACCCAGCGCCCGAGGCAAAGTCGTTTTTCGCCGCCTGTCATTGGGATATCATCACGGAGACGCACCTTGCCGAGCTGCCGCGTACGTGCGTTCGTAGTTCGTTTGTCTAGGAGTAGAGTAGATTTTGACCAACTATTTTTGCTGTTGCTAACCTTTTGCTTGTTGTTTGCTGTAGTTAAGAAGATGAATGGCAAGAACGCTTCTGTTAGTGACGTGGCCAAGCGCCGCATGGCCGACCTTCGAGATGCTGGGGCGAAGGTGCGGATGGTGGTGGAGGACGAGCGGGGTGATATGGTGTTGGGGGATACTGAGCAGCCGAGGCTCCCCTCTCCTCCCGTGAGTGATTATGCTCCTGCTATCCTGGCGGGTGCTCGCCGCCCACCGTCAGGCCAAGCTGGCGGATCGAAGGCGCAGGAAAAGGCAGACCGTGCTGAACGGCATAAGGAAAGGCGCCAGGATAACCGCGACATGCGCCGGCAGGACCGAGACGACACGCGGGATGCAGCTCGCGCGTCCAAGGCAGGTGGGCGATCTTCCTCGTCGCCCCAACCGTCCGAGCGTCCCGCCACAAGGTCCCGAGCGGCCGAACGTTCGCCCAGCCCACCCAGTGGGCCTCCCGAGAAGCGTCCGCGTACAGATAACCCGCCTGTCAAAGTGTCTGCTGCTCGGCCTGATGACCCGTTCACCTGCTACACTCCGTTGGCAAGGTCTCTTGAGGTGGCCATGAAGGCCGTGGATGTGATGGCGCCAGAGGTGGCCGCGGGTAACAAGGATGACATGGATACGGCCTATAACTTTTGTATGGCGCTGCAGCGCAAGATGTATTTGGCGCGCGAGCGCTTCGCCAACAGGCGCTGTGTGGAGAGAGCGCAGGCGGAGATACTCAGGCTCACCAATGCTTGTAAGAAGGCGGAGCAGCTGGCGAGTGAGCGGGGGGCACAGGCGGAGATACTCAAGGCCGAACGTGACTCAGCTCTCGCCGCCCTCGAAGAGGGGAAAGCTGTGGCGGGTAACAGGGTGGCGGAGGTGGAGTCCCGCCTGATGGCCGAGGCGCAAGCCCAAGTCCGGCAGGCGCGGGAGGAGGCGCGGGCGGAGGCGGTTGCCGAGTTCAAGAATTCTGCGGAGTTCAAGGAGTTGGTGGACGCCGAGGCTGAGGCTCAGGTTGTCCAATTTCAAGATATGGCGCGACCTTTCCTGAAGACGAAAGAGCTGAATGCTTGGCTGGCGGAGCAGGGGGTACTGCCGAGCGGAGGTGATGGTGCGGGTGCAGGCGGCACGAAGTAGAGCAGCTGTTTCCTTTTCTTTGCTTTGTAATAGGGTAGATTTTTTGTTTTTCTTTCTTTTGTGATCGGGCCTTTGTGCTCTGGATTGTATGCCAGCAGTTTTTTGGTTCTGGCGAGATGAATGAACTTTTCCTTTTTCGTCCGCTTGTGTGCCTTGTGCTTGTTTGCTGTTTTGGAACTTTGTTTGCCATTTTTTTTTGTAACTTGTACGGGCGCGCGCTTTCTCATTATGTCTCTGAGTAGCCTATCCCCAGTCCCCCGAGTGTGTAGGTGGGCGTGGTAAGGACAAACGCAACAGTGTTGACACGGATGAAAATACATGGTAAGGCTTAGTGAAGGTACTTCCTCAAGTGTTGGATGTTCCATGGGTGTCGTAGTCGTTGACCCTGCATGTCCCTAAGGTAGAAAGTGCTATCGCTTATTACCTCGTCAACGACGTACGGGCCTTCCCACAATGGGCGAAGCGCCTTCACCTTCTGTTGGATCGCCTTCATCACCCAGTCTCCCAGTTGGATTGGGCGAGCCCGCACGCGCTGGTTGTATAACCGGGCGATCCTCTGTTTGTTGGCGGCGTTGTGCAGGTGCGCCATATCTCTGCGTTCCTCTAGCAGATCGTTGTTGAGTCTTAGCCCCTCGCAGTTCGTGCGCGGGTCGTACCCCTCGATCCGTGGGCTCTGATGGGTGATTTCCAGGGGTAGCACGGCCTCCGTTCCGAACGTTAGGCTGAACGGGGTCTCGCCTGTAGCTGCGTTGGCTGTCGTTCGGATGGACCACAGAATTTCTGGGATGATCTCGGGCCAGCGTCCGTAACCTGCATCCCCAGGTTCGATGTCTTCTATCTTCCTTTTGATGCCGGACTTGATGATTTTGTTTGCTGCCTCCACCTGTCCGTTCGTCTGGGGGTGCGCGGGTGATGCGAAGATGAGGTCCGTCCCCTGGTGTTTGCAGAAGTCTATTAGTCTGGGGTTGTTGAATTGTGGCCCGTTATCCGTGATGATGCTGATTGGCGTTCCATAGCTACAGAAGAGGAAGCGCCAGAGGAAACGTTCCACCTTCTCCGTGGTGATCTTTGCCATGGGCTGGGCTTCGATGAACTTTGTGTGGTAGTCGATGATGACGATCAGGTACCTATATTGCCCTTTCGATTTTGGAAGCTCTCCGATCAGGTCCAGTCCCCACTGTGCGAATGGAACGGGCGACAGGAGGATGGATAAGGGGACGGCAGGCGCATGGTGGTGATGTGCGTGGAGTTGGCACTGGTGACACTTGCTCGTCAGTGCCGTGGCGTCTGCGTGGATGGTGGGCCACCAGAATCCGTGCCGAAGGGCCTTGTGTGCGATCGACCTGGCGCCCGCGTGATGGCCGCACGTGCCCGAGTGGATCTCTTTCAGGATAGAGCCGCCCTTTGTCGGAGTGACGCACTTGAGGCTCGCCCAAGTCCTGCCCCGTCGGTAGAGTGTCCCGTCCCGCACGCTGAAGTTGGCCGCCCGTGCGACGATGGTTCTGGCCGCCTTCCTGTCCTCCGGTAGTTCTCCCCTGGTTTTATAGGCGATGAGCTCGTCCATGTAACTATGCTCGTGCGGCTCGATTGCCAAGACCTGCTCTGCCCCTGAGATGCTCGGTCGTCGCAGCACTTCGACGATACGCTGCCCTGGCCCTGTGTGCACGGGCGCTGTGGCCAACCGGGCCAACTTGTCTGCCTTTGCATTGAATCCTCGGCGTATGTGGTTGATGTTGACGTACTTGAATCCCTTGATTAGCATTTGGACGTGCCTTAGGTAGGCGATCATGGATTCCTCCTTTGCCTGGAATTCTCCTCCGGCTTGGCTTATCACCAACTGTGAGTCACTGAAGATGTTGAGGTCGGGCGCCCCCGAATTTTTGGCCAGTTGCAGACCTACGATGAGCGCCTCGTACTCGGCCTCGTTGTTCGTCGCCTTGAATTCAAACTTGAGGGCGTACTCTGCGTTCACCCCTCCTGGCCCGGTTAGGATTATACCAGCGCCGCTCACCTTCTTCGTGCAGGATCCGTCGACGTAGAGGTTCCACTCCGACAATGGTCGCTCCATGACCTCCGGTTTGTCGGACGCTCCTACCGCCGGATCGTCGGGTGCTTGAGCGGGCGCCCCCTCTGCCTCCGTGTACTCGGCGATGAAGTCCGCCACGGCCTGCCCCTTGATTACCGTCCGAGGTTTGTACTCGAGGTCGAATTCACTAAGCTCGACGGACCATTTCGCCAGGCGACCGCTGTGGTCGGGCGATTGGAGTATCTGGCGCAAGGGTGTGTTAGTGAGGATGTGGATGCTATGCGCCTGGAAGTATGGCCTCAGTCGTCGGGCGGCGGTTATGAGTGCGAGCGCCATCTTCTCGATTGTCGGGTATCGCGTTTCGGCGCCTGTCATGCCCTTCCCTGAGAAGAAGACGCGCAACTCCGTACAGTCCTCCCTGCGGACGAGGGCAGAACTGACGGCGGTGAGGGAAGCAGCTAAGTATAGGTACAGAATTTCCCCTCGGACGGGCCTGGAGAGGAGCGGAATGGACGCCAGGTACTCCTTGATCTGAAGGAAAGATTCCTCGCACTCGAGCGTCCATACTACATCGCGCTTGTTCGTGGTTCTTAAAGCTTTGAAGAACGGGGCGCACCTGTCTGAGTAGCGCGAAATGAAACGGTTCAGGGACGCGAGCTTTCCTGTGAGGCTCTGTAGGTCCACTCTCTTGACGGGCGGCTTCATGTCGATGATCGCTTTGACCTTGGCTGGCGCGGCTTCGATCCCTCGCTGGCTGACAATATACCCCAGGAACTTGCTATTGGTGACCCCGAAGGTGCACTTGGCGGGGTTCAGCCTCATGCCATTCTTGATGAGGACGTCGAGCACAGTCCCCAAGTTCTGGATGTGGTCGACCGCCTGGACGCTTTTCACTAGTATGTCGTCCACGTATACGTCCACGATTTTGCCGATGAGGCCATGGAACATCGTGTTCATGAGCCTCTGGTATGTGGAGCCGGCGTTCTTCAGTCCGAAGGGCATGACAACGTAGCAATAAAGGCCTTTGTCCGTGACAAACGTCGTCGCCTCCTGGTCTGCGGGGTCCATGAAGATCTGGTTATAGCCCGAGTAAGCATCCATCATCGATAGGAGCTCGTGTCCGGCCGTTGCGTCCACCAGCTGATCGATCCTTGGTAGCGGGAAGCCGTCTTTCGGGCACGCCTTGTTGAGATTACTGTAGTCGATGCACATCCTCCACTTCTTGTTGCTCTTCTGCACCATCACCGCGTTGGAAATCCACTCGGGATAATCCACCTTCCGGATAAACCCGATGCCCAGTAGTCGGTCCACCTCCTCGTGCATGGCCGCATAGTGTTCTGCTTTGTACGCCCGTCACTTCTGCTTTACTACTCGGGCGCTGGCGCTGATGCTTAGTCGATGGGATATGATATTCGTGCTGATCTCGGGCATGTCTTTGTACGACCAGGCGAACACTTCCTGCTTCTCTTTTAACAGCGCGATCAGTCGTTCCGCTATCGCGGGGGCCAATGACGCCCCGATCTGGACCGTCCTCTCCGGGCGTTCGGAGGATAGTTGGATCGTTCTCAGCTCCTCGCGTTCGGGGACGGGTGATACGGCCATCAGCCCGTCACGGGGATCGTCGGGTATTTCTGATCCTGGCGCGGGTTCCAGGGCGAGGACCTCATGCCCGTTACGAGGCTCCGCTGCCTCCTCGCCACTGTATCCTCGGACATGTCCGACTCCGTGCCTGGTTGGGAATCGTCCCAAGAGCATGTGTGTTGCAATGATCATCCTCAGCCTGCAGATCCCTGGCCTCCCGAGTATGGCGTTGTAGGGGCAGGGGGTGTCCATGATGATGAAGTCTGCCCGGACCTCGCCGTGCGGGGAGTCGGGTGCGCCGATCTCGACCCGCAGGCTGTCGCTCCCGATTGGATACGAGGTCTCGCCCGCGAAGCTGGCGATGCACTCATGATCCTTCTTCATCTTTCGTGCGGGCCTTCCGAGCGCCTTGTACGCGTCCAAGTAGATTATGTTGACAGACGCTCCGTTGTCGACCAGCACCCTCTTCACAAGGAATTGGTCGATGATCGCGTCGATTACGAATGGTAGGGTGCCGTCGCCTGGATTCTCTTCTTCATCCTCCGTTGCGAAGCTGATGGTGGGTGCTCCCCTTCTCCCCTCCTTGGGCGCTTTCCGTGTTCCGATCGTCAATACTTCCCTGCCCGTGTGGTCGGGTGATGGCGCCCTCTCCTTGCGCTTGCCTCCGGATATCGTGTTGATAGTCCCACGGGTCCCGGCGCCCGCCTGGCGCGGGCGTCCCCCCGTCTGGCGCGGGCGTCCCCCCGTCCTGGGGCGACCGTTCTTCTTCATACCTTCGAGGGCCCTTCTAAGCAGTGGGCAATTGTTCGTGTGATGGGTGGCGGTGTTGTGGTACTCGCACCAAATGCTCGGGATTCGGCTGACCGGAGCCATCGCCGCCGTTACGCCGCTTGGTTGTGGGAGTCGGTGCCAATGTAGGTGGAGGAGCTGCTCGGGCGATTGTTCATCGACTGTAAGGACCTCCTGTCCTGCTGGTCGGCGGGCGCCTTGCTGCGCCGATCCCTCCGCCCGGTGGCTGCGAAAGGGGGACCTTCGACTGCTCAGTCCTGGCGTGTCCTGATACCTCTTGTACCCTCTGGCTGGAGTCCCTCCGCCGTTCGAGGGCCGTCGAGGCTGAGCGTTCTCCTCTGGCCTGTTGGTGCTAGATTCGGAGGCGGACCCGTACACTCTCGTCTCTACCAGCGCCTTCTGCACAACCAGGTCCATGATCTCGTCGTAGTCGAGATGCTCCTTCCTCACAAGTTTCTCTACGAATGGGGTGGCGAGCAGATTGTCCATCAGGGCGACCTTGGCCACTCGCTTGTCAAGGTCCCTGCATGTGCTTGCAAGCGTCCTCCATCGATTGATGTAGCTTGCCAAGCTCTCATCCGTCCCCTGGCGGACCTTGAGGAGGATGCCCGTGGTGTTGTACTTCCCCTGGAGCCGATAACGCTTCTGGAAACTCTCCGCCAGCTCGAGGAACGAGTGGATGGATCCTGGCGGGATCTCGTAGAACCAGCTCCGTGCCTCCTCCGCCAGTGTTTCCTGAAACAGGAAACACAAGGTTGGGTCCGAATACCGGGTTCCATCCGTGGTGGACCGAAACTCGTCCACGTGCGCCCGTGGATCCCCGCTCCCGTCGAACCGAGCGATCTTCGTTATCTTCGCGTGGGGATCCCTTCCCCTTTCCAGTATGTGCGCCGAGAACGGGCTGACCCGGGGGGCGAACGTCCCGCCCTGACCGGCCAGCTTGTCCTTGCGCAAGCGTGAGACTTCCTCTGCCAGCTCCTCCATCCTCTGCAGGATCAGAACGTTGTTTGTCGGGGGCGTCGACTCCTCCACAGGTGAGGACGCTCGGGCGTTGGTTCTGGCGAATGGGTGGCGCTCCTCGCTGGCGGTCTCCTGTGTTTCCTCGTGCTGCTCCATCTGCTGGCTAATGAGTGCTTCCAGTCGTTCCTCCGTCCTCCGGCGGATTTGGCGCTCCTCTGCTCTCTCGAGCGCTGCCTCCCGCAACTCCTGGATCATGCTGCTGATGCGTCCGTCCTCGTCGTTCCTGTCGACCGCCCGTGCATTTCGTTCCCGTGAGTCCGGCGGAGTCTCCCCCTCGGGTGTGTCGCTGCCGTTAGTCACCGGGTTGAGCATGTGGACCTTTGGTTTCGGTGGTGTTTATACGAGGTTTGCAATTTGTAAGTTTCCCACAGACGGCGCCAGATGTTTCTACCGAATTACGCGCGGGGGCGTAATGGGGCAGAAGCAACAAGAATAAGCTTCCTTCCTTCATGCGATGGACTTCCTTCTTCTCCTGGTGCGTCCGAACGGTGGGGCTGTTCGGATGGGCGGGCTCTTCTTCCTTCTCTTCGTGCGTGCGGATTCTCCTTGCGGGTGATGGATTCTTCTGTCGGGCGCTTCCTCCTTCTCTCGGGCGTTCGGGTGCAGCTGTTAGAAGAATACAACAATGAAGCAGGCGATCAGGGGTCAAGACGGGGTGGCCCGCCTTCAACGCTCCGATGCCTAAGTCAGAATATGTATTGGATATAACAGTCAAGCGAACGTGCGAGTAGTGAGATATGGATCGAGTGAGTTGGTGAGATTGAAGATGTTGACTCCAATGGGATGTAAATTAGTAGTCGTGAATGAGTGATCTTACCTGTAATAAATACCTGATATATAAAGGTGGTTGAGTTTGGAACCTGGTGGTGTTCTTCGATGTGGGACTGGTGGTTCATGTTGGTGTGTGATCCGCATGTTCGGGTGCGCCCCCCACGGGCGCGTGCGCGCCCGGAGGGGGTGGGTCTGGTGAGTGAAGTTGGAGCCTCCTTGGTGGTCTTGCATGTGGTCGAGTAGGTGTTGCTAATCTGCTTAAGTGGATAAGTATGTTAATCGTACAACTAATGATACAATACTAACACGCCGGAAAAGCAAAGAAACAGAACAAAAAGCAACAGAAAAAGGTCGGAACCTCACCAGAATCTAAGATTGAAGGCTTGAAGATGAACGTTGGCGATGATACTCTGACAAGAAAGCAACAACACAGAACGAAGATGATGAACAGGGAGCAAGGTAAATTTTTTTGCAGAGCTTCAGTAAAATGTGAAAACGATGGAGGAAGACGACACTACAAAGGCATATTTATACTGACCTGACGACATACGCGAATGAATGCCAGCCGTTCATTTTTCGCCTGTCCACCGTCAGATGGTGACACAGGTCAGCGAGGCGGTTTACTTACCCGCCTAAGTAACCGCGCTCACCCTTCGGCTTCCCGCCTCGGTTTCAAACCCTAGCACGATCTCCCACGACTCGCCACGTGTCATCTATGTAGCACCCCACGCTCCCACGCGCGTGACGCTTGACCTTCGAGCAGTTACTACGTCACCAGCATTAATTACACAGGGCACGCCAGCATTTATTGCGCCGGCTAGCATTTATTACATCAACGGTTCCCAAGAAGAAGTCAAAAGGAATGTCACCTCAAGCGTCTCGTCAGACAGAATGTCACCCCACCCAAGGCACGTAAACACATGTCACGACTCCAGACATTCAGACTATCGCCCGCACGACCAACACGATCAAACACTCCACAGTCTCACGGGCAAGTAAACGCCACCCCACCAGGTTAGTGCAAGACCATTGAGGCGTCCCGAAAGAGGTCAACGCCACACGTTTCCTTTCGGCGTGCACGCGCTCAAAGCAAGACCATTTAGGCGTCCCGAAGGAGCTTGACGGTCCTCGTCCGCTCTTCGATGTGCGCACGCTAAATGTACCGTAGACGGCGTGTGGTATCGTCTCTCTGGCTCTGTTGGCGAAGCCGGAGCACAAGCGGCCGCTTGTGAGTCCGCCCCTAGACACCCAGTAAGAGGTGACCCACCGTTCGGGCTATGCGGCACGGAAGTGGCTAACGTCACTCGTTACCTTCCGGGGCGCGCCAACAGCAGGACCATTCGGGCGGCTCTAAAGCGGCACGCACCTTTCGGAGCACGCACCGAATGATGGGCGACTCGGGAGTGGCCCCATTTCTTCCAAGGGCGTAACGTCACCATTCGCCGAATTATGCGGCACGATAGTGGCAAGTTCCTTTCGTGAGCGCGCTAAACCGATGAGCGGCACGGGCATGCTGTCGTCGTCCCTCCATGCGCGCTGCAACACATGTACGTAACGGTCGGGGCCCCACCATTGACGCTACGGTAGGTCGGCGCCGAGAGTGAGGATCTCCTCTCGGGCACCTAAGCAAGACCGTTCCGAGGCTTAACGGCTCCAAATAGTACGATTCGTTGGGGAGTCGGGGTCAGCTCGGAACCATCTATGCATCCGCATACACGCATACATCAACACATCCAATCACTCAAACATATCACACGATCATACATACATTCGCATACATCCACATACATTCGCACACATCCACATACTCACCCCTATTTGTATATCTACACTACATACACACATTCACTTCTACATCTTCTACATACTGACATACATCTGCATACACAAACATACACATCCATCCGCATGACTCCATAGGCGCACGCCCGGGCACATGGCTCCAAACAGCAACATTCGTTTGGGAGTCATACACCCGGATACAGAAGCACCCGAACAAGTACACGATCGGCCGCACAGGTACCCACTCCGTCAGACGAGCCCTTTCTTGACCGGAGAGTTGGGGGACTTGGGGGTTACAGGACCACGCATCACTACTCAATTGGATAAGTATCTATTTAATCGCACGAACCCTTTTTCAACTCCCCAGTCAAGAAAGGTCTCTTTGACTTGGGAACTTGTTAGTATAGCAGCATTAGTTCGTTAATTAAACATACTTACCCAATTAAGCAGATGATCAACACCTACCCGACCACCCGAAAGACCACCAAGCAAGCTACAACTTCACCCGCAAGACCGAGCCCATCCGACCGGGCACGCGTCCGACAAACGCACATCCGAATGCTCGGACCAAATGACAGCAAAACAACTCTATCCCACATCGAAGAACACAAGCAAGCAACAATCCCAACCACCTATATAGGTAAGACATTTATTACAGGTAAGAGGGACATATATTGAATTCTAGTCTTAAATACTCCAACCTACTTTCTTACACGTTCGCTTGACTGTTATATCCAATACATCTTCTAACTTAGGCATCGGAGCGTTGAAGGCAGACCACCCCAGTCTCGACCATCTGACCGCCAGTTTGTCGTTGTATTCTTCTATCAGTAGGAGCCGAACACCCGAATACCCGAACACCCGAAGAGAGAGAAGAGCCGATCATCCGAACAGACCGAACGTTCGGACGCGAGAGGATTACTCGTACTTGCTTCTGCTAGATTACGTCCCGCGTAATCCAGTAGAAACAGATAGAGGGAACAAAATGTTGAAATATCAACGATTCTTACGTCTTTCAACTCTATCCTTATTTGCTTGCTTCTTCTTCGTACACTGCACAGTTTCTTGCTGTGACCACTAATACCAAGGCTCCTGGTTTTCAGCCAACCAAGCTTGTGGACACTGTGTGCCGCAGAACGAATTCCAGTTACTCCTTCTGTGTGGACTCTTTGTACAGTGATCCACGGACTCCAAGCGCAGACCGCTATGTGCTTGCCTACATCTCCTTTGGCTTAGCTTACCTCAATGCCTCCACCTCCCAACAGTATGTTGCAGAGCTGCTAAACATGACAGCAGCAGCAGCAGCAGGCCATAGCCAGCAGCTTCAAACATGTTACAATGATTATGACAAGGCCGTTTCTGCGCTGCAGCTCGCTTATGATGATCTCAATTCTGAGACTTTCTCTGAGCTCGCTGATTTGGCAGGTGCCGCTTCTCTTGCTGCCCATGAATGCCAAGCTGCTTTCAACACCACCTCTTCCCCGCTCACCAAAATGAATCGTGACCTCGAAGGTCTATGTAAAATCTGTGTGGTCGTCTCTAAACTCTTTACTACTGGCATGGAGCTGCTTAATTTGAACTGATCAATATTTTGCTGATGACCTGGTTATCAGATCAAATCTATATATGTTCCTAGCTAATTCCCTGTGTACTTTCAGTAGCTAGCTAGCTGATGGTTATATATCAGAAAACTCGAAGTACTTACTAGCTAGGTTAATTTGTGGATGGACTTTGTGAACCACGTACATACGCCGCGCCATGCATGTATATATATATACACTAGCTAATTCCTGTGTTCAAGCTGCAAACATTTTCGATCCTTTTGAATCGTCAAAAAGGCCGTGCTCAAACTCTTCCGGTGCAGATATATGTAGATACAAGGCTATTTAGAGGGGGTGAATAAGCCCTTGTCAATTTTTTCGCTTAAGTTTGTTCTCGGAGATAGTCAAGTAGTAAACTATCCAAATTAACAAATATATGAGTAATGAAAAAGCAAAAACGATAAGTAAAGAATAACACGATAATGTTTTTCTTTAACGCATAAACCCTACAGCCAGGGAGAAAAACTGCGTGTCCCTAACTCTTGAGGGACAATCTTTTTCACTATGTGAAAACCACTTCTTACAAGACCCTTTTACTCTAGGGATACATAATCTGTATGTTATCTTAACTAGTCTCTCTACTAGTCATAACAGAGCTACACTCTCTCTTGCCTAAGTGTTTACAAATGAAAGGTTATCAAAAAATTTATCTCAGAACTCAGCTATTTAATTGTAAACTGATTCTTCATGAATTGCTTCTTACAATCAATCATCACGAATACATGTAAAGACACTTCTCATAAGATTACAACTCCGCTAATAGCACTCAACGCGGCTATCATTTCTAGTCTCTCAGACTACTCTAGGAATTGTACTCCCTCTCTTGTTTCTAAGTGCTTGCACATGCAAAACCTCTCTGAGAATCGTAAGACACGATGATATCCCTACTAGTCTGCCACACTAGCTTGAAATCTCTTCTGTCTTCTTTCTTCATTTCCACCTACGAAGATATCAGGAGGTTTATATCCAGAACACAGCTATTACAAAGTTGGTTCTTAAGAACACTTCCAGGGTTGGGTGCACTTACCAATTGAATCTCATGGAATGCAAGATGCGATGAATATGAAAAGAGTTTTGCCCGGCTCTAAGATTTTCATACAATAGAAGGAAAAACTTAGAGACATTATGGACAATGCAAGATACACTAGACTCAGCCTAAGAAATGCACCTATCCTTACTCAACACTATGTTATTTGAGTGGGAACCCATCTCCACAATCTTACCTTTATCCATGACAGCAATGACATCTGATGTTACTACTGTGGAAAGTCTATGTGCAACTGTTATCTGTGTGGTTTTTGACAGCAGGCCCCCATTTGTTTTCATGTTTATTGCTTCCAATGCGTTCACCACACATTTCTCAGAGTCAGCATCTAGGGCACTTGTTGCTTCATCCAGAAGCAAGATTGCTGGCCTCTTTAGCAGTGTTCTGGCTATGGCTATTCTCTGCCTTTGTCCTCCTGAAAGTTGGCATCCCTTCTCGCCAACAACCATGCCGTATCCATTAGGCAAATTACTTATGAACTCATCAATGTTTACTTCCCTTGACACCTCCACAATCTCATTTTCAGAAGCGCTTTCATTCCCATAGCAAATGTTGACTCTGATTGAGGAGCTGAATAGAAGTGTCTCTTGTTGCACTAAACCTATTTGTGTTCTAAGCCATCTCAAGTTGTAATCGTTTATCTCCTTTCTGTCAATGAGTATTTTCCCTTTTGTAGGATCATAAAATCTGAGCAAAAGGGCCAGAACTGAAGATTTCCCAGCTCCACTAGGACCAACAAGAGCCACCTTTGTTCCGGCTTCAATTTGTAAAGTGAAGTTGTTCAAGGTAGTTACTTGTGGCCTCAGAGGGTAGTCAAACTCAACATTTAGAAATTCAATGCTCCTTGGATTCTCTTGTGGTTTGAATTAGTCTCTGGTGTAGCTGGATCAATTTCTGTTTTGCGGTCAAGGGTGTCGAATGCAGGAGTGAGCACATCAATGGCAGAAATGACAGTAGGAATTAGTGTCCATAGTTCTGTGATTGAAGGCACTGTGAGAGAGAAAATTTGGTATGATCTTATGCCATCTTTAAAGCTTGATTGTCTTTTATCAACCAAAACTGTTGTATACCACAATGCAACAGCATGTGCAATGTTCCATAAGCATAGAGAAACTCCTTGAATAATGCCATACTTGATGCTTTCTCTCCTGCTCCTTCTCTTTGGGTTTTCCAGAGATGTTTCGGCCCTTTTTGAGTATATGATCCTCGTGACAAAACGATGCAACTGTTCTGATGTTCTGTGCAGACTCAGAAGCAAGAGACACAAGATCATTATGTGAAGCAGCTGATTCTCCTGCAAAGCCCTTGGCAGACTTGGCTTGAATGAGACCACCAATGAAGTGGCAAGGCATCACAGCCCAAGCTACCAACCCCATTCTCTAATTGACAGCCATGCTCACAACAGTTGCGATCAGTATGGAGGAGATGCACTGAACAATGACTGACATGCGGTCAGCAATCACCACCTTAACCATTGATGTGTCATTGATGATTCTTGAAGTAAGTTATCCAATGCCATTCTCGGGTTTCTCAAACCATCCGATTTCATTGCATAGTACACCTGTAAAATGCCAATGTTCAGGTCTGAAGAAGAAATATGTCAATACTAAAATGGACACATGATATGATGATACACTAGTGTGTATATATATATATATGAATGTACCTGAATAGAGACTACGGCGCAAGTTTGTCATGGCCTTTTCTCCAACAGTCCCAAAGAAGTAATGTTGCAAGGTGTGAGAGAACAATGAGATGAATCCTATTAGAGCAAAGGTGATTGAATACTTTGCGACCTCTCTCTCAGCATGTCGATGGTAGTATGCTACTATAGTGATGATGTAAAAGCCAAAAACAGGCTTTGATATGCCAGAGAAAGCAGCTGCAAAGGAACCAACAGCAATCTTTAGTAGTTCTCTCCTTTTCAGACCATACCATATTCTGAAGAATATAGCCTTTTGTCTTATTTCCTTTTCAGGGGTACTTTGTTGCTGGATGCTTCCTTGTTCTTCGGAGGGACCATCTTCTCTGCTAGTAATTCAGTCAACAATGAAATTCGGGTTCAAGTATTAATGGCTCTCTATGACTCTACATGTGTACAATGGAGATGTGAAGTGTGAATTAACCTTGACTCATGAGCTGAATTAAGGTTCTGCATGCTGAATAAGTTGTTGTAGAAGTAGCTGCTGTCAAGTAAGCTCCCGTGAGTTCCTGTTTCGGTAACTTGTCCATTTTCCACAGCCGCAATCATATCTGCATTAACAATAGTCGATAGTCAGTGCAATCAAGATGACTGTCCTCCCCTGCATTGCCTTGTCAAGTGCGTCTTGAACTACCTTCTCAGACTCCGAGTCAAGAGCACTTGTTGCCTCGTCGAGTAGAAGAATAGGAGGATTCTTGAGAATGGCTCTTGCTATAGCAATTCTCTGCTTCTGTCCTACCTGTACAAAATTTCATAAAAACATGTACATATTAACAGATTGTTACTCCACATTGGTGAGTGGAATGTGTTAGGAAGCTAACCTCAGTGGAGTACTGATCAGGAAGCTGGGATATGAAGTTGTGTGCATTTCCCATCACTGATGCTTTCTGAATATCTTCATCTTGTGCATCCATCTGGATCCAACTTTCAAGTTGTTCTTGAGGGTGAAAGCAAACAGCGATGGTTCTTGCGAAACAGCTCCTATGTTTTCCTCAAGAACTTCAGGTTGAGATTCTTGATGCTGTGGTTGTCAATCAGAATCTCCCCCGAAGAAGAAAGTTAAAGGGATGCATGGGAGAAAAAAGAAGCCTAATTGTGCCAAGAAATTGAAGATTGAGGTATATACAAACCTTTTTCGGGATCATAAAATCTTGCAACTAGGGAGATGATAGTACTCTTTCCACAGCCAGTGATGCTGTGCTAGGCATAACGACATTTACAACTCTACAAGATTACAAGCTAATTAACATATGCTTGAGCTGTGATAGGTGTTGCTTCTACCTGACTCTAGTACTGATCAGATTGATGTTTTCGATATATTAAATAATGATAAGCTCATTTTCGGATGAGTTAATTATCTAGATACGGTGGTATATACTGCAAGTGATTAGGATTAGAGAGGTTCCAGTGAATATCCGCGCCCACGATTCGCATCTTAGACATTCTTAAACAATTGCAGAGCTTCAAGTCTACCCTTGTGCTCATAAACTGTACAGTAACCTCAGCATAGTTCTATGTCCCCATCGCTGATTCTTATAGCAGTGGAATGTCTTGTTCCTCTGATTTGGAATCTAAGGGATTAAACCAAGATGGTAATCGAAACTAAAAACGTCCTCCAAAGCAATATTTAAATGTGAATCACCGATCTCACTACAAAGAAGCCAATAGCACAAGCAGTGCTGTATCCCAAAAAACTCTACCAAAAATTTCAGGACCTGATAAATGTGATCTATACCTACTATTGAAGGAAAACAAACGAGCATGATTCCTCAGTAATTTTCTACAATATACAAATGTCAAATGGCTAGAAACAGCTGCTGTATAAAATAAACCACCCCCCAAGAATAGGCTCAGCTCAGTCTGTAGATGAGAACGAATATTGAACGCATAGCCTCCCAGCTATTTTTACAACAGAGCATGATGGGGTGTTGAGGCAGATCTTCGGGGATGTCTCTTCGTATTCACATCACTCTGCTTTCTTTAAAGGGAGTCTAATGTCCCACTTTTTAGTCTCTCCATCCGAGCTTGAAGCCCAGATAAGGCTCTCTCATCCATAGGGAGAACCCCGCTTTGAAGGGGATTCTCTGGTGCTCGATTTGTCTGACCAGAGAGTCCCTGAGTTAGGTTGTCATTTACATACATTAACGGCCTAGCTTCTGTATCTAAGTTCCCAGCATCTGCAGCTGATTGCATACTTTTCATCCTTTCTCTAATGGCATCTAGTGTCCCACTAGTCACTGCAGTGCCAAGGAAGAGTTCCAGGGTAAGATCATTATTGTCAGCAAGAAGCAAGAAATGTGAGAACAAAAAATCAATGTGAATTACCTCCACCAATATATCTCTCACTCCTTGGGTCAACCAAGGAGTTTTCAGACATACCTCTAAGGTTGATGGCATTGTGAAGCCTGTTATCTTCAGCATACGACGGTGGTAGATTAAAGCTGGTATGTTCAGATTTCACATTTAATGATTTCGAATCCATTAAGGAATTTGTGTGTACAGGGGAAAGTGGTGCAAATTCAGGGGAAGACACGCTCAAGGACGATGGGGGAGGAGTCGGCATTGGTACACTTGAAGGTGTCTTTCCGGCTGCTGCATTTTTCTCCATCTGTAAAGAAACATTACAGAATTGTTTCTTAGAATTAAAACTAATTTACAAACTTCAAGAATATTAACATTTGCGTGCACACTATGATTCAGTAATAATGATGAAAATGACCTGTGATAAACCGTCTCTAATATAAGTCCGAAAAGCCTCGCTAGCATTTTGAAGCTGAGAGAATATATCAACCTGAAATAGATGTCACAACCTTTATAAACAGAGTAGTTGTGCTGAAAAGCCAAGTCCTACCAGATGAAGAAATTAGAATAAAGTTAATACCAGGTTATGAAGAAACCAATTACTCACTTTTGGGTAAAGTTGGGTTATACGATATAGTTCAAATAGACCAATGGAGCAAGTTTGCTTGTCACCAATTTTCTTGAATATGGCAGCAAGTTCTTGCTGAAAGTGAAGATTGAACCAAAACTACGTTTAGATAAAAAAAACCAATAGACGTATATAACCAATGAGTGATAAGGTACATAGTTGCAGTACTTTTAGTTGTGCATCAGCAGAATGTGTTGCGGATGAAGGATTATTAGCTGCTGAATCACCCCAATGAGTTTGACCCCCTGATCCAGTTGATGTCAGCATCCTTGCTGCTGCTAAAGTCTGCCAGAGGTTGTTAAAAAAGGAAATAGTTAACATTCAAAGTGAAAACAAAGTATTCCTAGTACATAAAGTACCTGACTGTTTAATTCAGCTTATGGACAACAGTGTTGGTCTAGTTGTCCTCTTTGTTGCATATGTTTCATCTGTTAAAATAAGCTTCTTTCTTATCAATTATATATAGTAATTACCTCAAGATTTAGATCAATATAGGCAAGAATGATTGGCTGCGGCTTCATGTCTATAGGAACCATAGACAGATGACCTTTGATTGCAGCTCCACGAAGCTTCACAAGCTCATGTAGAACAGTTTTCACCATGCGCAAAGGTTTGTCATCAGCACCAGCTCTAATATGATTTTATTTTACCAAAGACAGGAGAAAAGTAATCAGTACATGAACAATGAGAGCAGGAACTGTTGTAGAAATTCAGTGCATGGACAATGAGAGCTCAATGGGTACCTTCTCCGTATTTCTTCCATTCCCAAGTCTTGAAGGTATAAATGTATACTTTGAAGGATATGGTCCAGATCGACATCATATATGGTGCTTTGAAGAACCTACCAAAGCAAAATGATGATCCAAGTCCACAGCATCATTTATTAATGTATCTCACATTTAATGTATGCATGTGCATGTGGACACTTTTAAAAAGGTAAAGAGCTCAGAAAAATAATACCTTTGTAAGTTTGATTAGACATTTGACAACCAGATCAAAGAACTTCTGATTTCTGGCAGCCAATGATTCATTTACTGCAGGTGCTGGCCATCTCGAGGGATCTAAAGGACGCAAGAGATTGATAAGAACCACAAAGGACGAAGTACGGTCTGCATTATCCTGTAGGTAAAATCACTAACTGTAACTGATGTACTACACCAACATATGAACAGATAGGAGCAATGCAAAAACATGCAACTCTTTACCAGAATCTTTAGCATCAAAACATTCAAGGCTTTCAGAAGTTGGCTGCCATCATCCATATGTGGAACCCTCTCATCCAAAAGCCAGAGTAGGAGTTCAGTGATTAGACTATCAAGAGTACTTTCCTTGACAGCATGTGCAAATCTTTTATTTTGAAATGTCTGAAGAAAAATAAATGATGATTCGTTAAGCCAAAAAGTTCCTAAACCATATATGATCAGTAAATTTTTGCATTTATATATACACACACATTTTCCATAAAACTGTAGAAACAAGAAGAAATTAATCTACAGCCTGTTATTTCACGAGAAATCCAAAAAGCTTAAAAGGCACCCTAAACTGAAATTTGGGGAACCATTGCTCATGCAATAAAATGGATTTTCCAATAGGTGCCCTAAAGAAGATGCTAACTGGCTTTATAGAAGGAGTAAAAACCTCACAATTCTCTAATGCTCCAATCACTGTTCAGTTAACAGTAGACAATTATTTCACGACTAACTTTTATTCTTTTGCAGTCAAATACTTCATATACTTATGACTACTGACTGTGTTCTACTTCCTACAGTTAATTCAGCCCATATAGTATAGTTTTACAAGCATTAATGATCAATGTAATTGATAACATACCTGCATAAGAGTGTTCAGGACATATTTACAGGACCTAGATTGATTTCCTTGCAAACTGAAGTCAAAAGTTGTTGCTACCTATTCAATAACCACGAAAACTAAGTCTGGTAAGTCCCAGTTCAAGCTGCATTTAAAATGACAGCAGGCAAGAGCATAAGAGAGAGCATCCATTCTCGTAATGAACTGTTAATGTACTTGCCTTCCTTGCTAAGCATGAAACAAGTTTATCTGCATCCCTAACTAAGTCATCCATCACACTGCCTTCCGGATCATTAGTAGACTGTGCCAACTCATGACACACAATCTTCATTCCTTCAACAGACTGGAACAGAGACAAAAAGTTTATCAGAATCACAAACAAAAGTAAACAGAAAATAACAGCCACAAAGAGCAGACAAGCAGCCAAACTAACATAGGACTTTTGACCACATATAGTAAAAACAATATATTGGAAAAAAGATGAAAATTTGCAAACCTGAGTGACCTGATCAGGTTCCTCAGAAGCAATGGTCTCCAAAGCATCATTCCAGTTTGTTGGGCCATTGACAGCGGCAGATCCACGAGGAATCAGCTGTCTTTCCCTGTGAATCTCAGAATGACCAAAATTTCCCCTAAAAGAATGATATGGAAATCATTATGCGTTTACAGTACTGCAATGGAAGAAAAAGAAAACAGATAAATAATATAAAATCTAAATGCAAAATTTGAAATACCTGTTAATAGTTGGAGCAGCAACAGATCGTGCAACCTCCCCACTTTGTTCTGCTACATCAGACCTAAGACACGCAATATATGAAATAAATAATTTATGGCATTGAAGGCTTACGCAATGAATCGGGGATCCCTTAATTAAAAAATTTCATCTTTCATCAAGAAAGACATTTTTCAGTCTAAGAACATATCACGCAACTTCCCACTTTGCTTCTGCTAAATCTTACCTAATGCAATACACTCGATACATAATATATGGCAGTAAGGTTCAAGCAAATGAATAGGTGTTTCCTCTTCATTTAAAAAGATATTCTCTGGTTCTAAGATGAAACTCCAACTTAAAATGAAAGTGTTACAGAAAATAGTCAAATACAATAACTTCTCTGACTTAGCATATAAGATATTTACTCCTAACCTGCCCTTTTAATAACTGATGAAGAAAGTAAAAACAGAACTTTGAAGGTCTAAAACAGACATGTCAACAAAACTATGCTGCAAAAAGACAAATCTGAAGCATACCCAATATCCCTAACAGATCGCCTCAAAGAAGCCCTAGCTTCACCAGGCTTTCCTTCTTTATTTTTCTCCATATCTTTAGCCTGCAAAAGTTGCAAGCTGGTTAATAAAAGCATGAACAACAACAGCCTATGTTTTGTAATCCAGAGCATTATTATTTACTGACCGTATACTTAAACTTCTCCTCTATTAAGCTTTTCTGAGCACCTGTTAGCTTCCCTAGATATCTCCATATATCCTCCCCTAAGATAAGTAATATTAGAAATTAAATGACAGCACAACATATCAGCAACTTGTGATGAACTTTACAATGGTTATGTGAAATCATGACATACCAAGAAGCTTATAACCAGAAGCTAGCGTATTTAAAGCAGCCTTTCGGATATCATTCTCTCTTTCTGCTGTCAAGCTGGCAACTATTTGCAAAGACTTTAATTGTCCACTGATCTGCTAAAAAAACAGATATGTTAATGTCCTATAACACGAGCGAAACAGAAATTACTACAACATTGTATATTTGTGTATAAGAGAAAATATATATATATATGTATATACACACCTCAGCCCCATGATGATCAATCAAATATCCAACAAGTTCAGCGCACTCTATACGTGTCCGGTAATTCTTGGAACGCAATCCCTCCAAAATATAGGGTAAGCTCTTTGCTGCGGTATATGAATGAACAATTTGTTTGGCCAGCTCCTTCATCTTCTCTCGTACTCCAGAACCGTTGTGCCCAAGCTGAAGCATAAACAGCATTAGCAATAAGTATTTTCTTTCAAAGTTGAGCATATAGAAAACAACAGTATATCATAATTAAGAATAAAGACCTTCTCCATTAGGCATGGAATAAGAATTGCTGCTTCAGACTCGGTCAACATGTATCCCTCATCAGTAAACATGTCAAAAAGGTCATGAAGGAATTCCAGCACCTGTACATGTAACATAGACAACAGTCAGAATGACACAACCTGCACACTAGAAGAACTCAACAGATGCACAAATATATACCATACCTTCAACAGGGACGTTGTGTTCGATTTACAAAATTGTAAAACAAACCACCTAAGCAGGATATCCAGAACTTCATTTATTTCCTTTCTAATAGTTGGAAGTGCCTGGTATAAAGAAAGTAAATTAAGTTCAATGATAAGCAAGCACGTGTTCGAATCAATAAGTTCAACGTTACGGTAAACACCTTCTGCAGCATCTCAAGCCCATCAACTTGCTTCTTAAAATCTGTACTGAGAAGTCGCTTATGTAGATCCTCTCTGAAGTACTTCATCATATCATTCTGAATAAAACACAAATGAAAACTCTCAAATAAAGTCAATGACCAGGGAACAGACAAGCAATTATTTGGTGAATTTGTACCAACTACAAACCTCAAGATCTTGAATCTGTTCTAATCGGGGCTCTTCAAACTTAAACCTCTTGACCACGATTCTCTCCCTGTCCACCTGGAGTTTCAAATGACAATCAGTCACTCTACTCTACAGTAGTATACAACTTAAACTTCCATGCTATTATCATATATACCTTGATTGAATCTCTAACATTTATCAAGGCCTGCGACTGGACAGCTATATCCTGCACAGACAGTACTGAAGCTGGCCTTGATCCCTTCGGTGCAACGGTCCTCTGTGCAATTCGTACGTGAATCAACTACATCTTCAAAAAAAGAAACAGAACACACAGTAAATGAGAAGTAAGAGGGTGGCATACCGAAGACATAGCTTTCGTTCCAGGTTTCAAAACTCCATTGGAAGCAGATTTTCCGACCTTAGGGATGCTTTTTGACGGCAGGCCAGTTGAAACTGCTTTAACCAAATAAAAAAATTGTTCAAGAGAAACTATTTGAATTAGTTTATAAACAAAAATGATAGGCAAGCAGTCAACAAACACACCTTGTATAGACCCATAAGGCTTCATCCGTTCAAGAACGAGAGCTAAGGCAGGCCCTTGAATATCTCTCAAAACTTTTTCAACCTGAAGCATAGCCAAATAACCAAAAAGGAATTCAAATCAGTTGTCGGATGAAGAGAAAAGAGCACCAAAGTCTATAACACTTACTGCTTCATGTCCACTGACTCTCATAATTTCAGCAATGCAAGCTTCCGCTGCTTTTCGAACATCTGAGGATTTATCCTATAAGAAAGACATCCAATTAAAGTGTAAGAGTGAGTGATGATTGTGAGTGCATATATTCATAGCTATACATATCTATGTTCACTTTTTAACTTTGTTCCCAGGTGTTCTATATGTGAGTAAATTGATGGATGACTAAACAGAACCATGAAACAACTGAGCCAAATTTCTCATAGAAAAGATGTACCGTCATAGCAGAGGAAGCTGGTTTCAGAAGATGTACAGCATCATTGTAATCACTTAGCACAGAAAGCTGCTTCGTCAACCAGTCGAAAAGATCTCTGCGCCCTTCTGCACCAAGCTTGGTTTCTAATATAGTTACTGTAATATAAGGAACCTACAGCAAAGGCAACAATACTCTTATAGTACCTAACAAGAGACTATAGTTTCAAACACAAGTAAGATGAAGCAGTTACCATTTTATCAAGATTAACAGCAGAGACCCATGCATCTAAAGTAGCTAAGGTGCACTCTCTCATATGCTTCTTATTGTCTCCTATACATTTCAATATATCTGACAGAATGCCCTGCAAATCACCACTACAAGCTAAAGTTCACCTGTCCCATTGACAATGAAACAAATAAGTTATGTCTCCTACTGAAATTGAAAATAGACAAACCTTGCTCGCCTTTTCTACAGGTGCTCCCATTGCAGATGCAACATTACCAATAGCTGTCAAGGTTGCTGCTACTAGGTTTTTATTACTGTCACATAATCGCCCCCTTAAGGCACCAAATAGCTCCACTGGCAGCAAACGAAAGAAGGAAAAAGAAAATTAAATAAACATAGAAGTAACTTGCAAGTTAGCATATCAGATCCCCCTGACGCATTTTCAGTACTTCCAAGAACACAAAAAATGAAACTTCTGTTAGCTTAGAGCATGGTAACACCAAGCAAGAAGAAACTCTTACAGGTTCCAGTTGGCTGGATGCGCTTATTAGCCTCTTCTAAAATTTTATTTACAGCCTCAATTGACTCCAGACGAACCTTAAATTGTAAAAAAACACACAATCAGTATGGTTTATAAAGTTATCATAGAAGAGAAACAACTGTTATGCAATGTAGAGAATAAACAGTGTACAAACAAGACCTTCCAATCAGGACTCTCCAGACTCTTCAGCAGAGTCGGTGTAATTTTTCCACTAATATCTTCACGTGGAAGACTATCCAATCCACCAGCAGAAACTGAAGAAGTTAATTCCACTGCTCTAACATTTCTCTTCAAAACCACTGAAGCACCCTACAAAATGGCTTACGTACATAAGTTACCCATAAATAAGGAAGAATGAATATGCAAAATTGACTATCATCTTAGCATACCTCAAATGGATTTTTTTCATACTCCGCTTCCAGTGCACTAAGTAGTGCAGGTTTGACATCCGTAAGAAACCCTTTAATATCTGC
The DNA here is from genome assembly GCA_946800695.1 of Geum urbanum. Lineage (NCBI taxonomy): Eukaryota > Viridiplantae > Streptophyta > Magnoliopsida > Rosales > Rosaceae > Geum > Geum urbanum. The sequence continues at coordinate 40,642,375 of OX327017.1, read as the reverse complement.
AAGGTATAAGTTATTAGAAACAATAAATGGGCCCATACATCCATTATGGAGTGCTCAAGCTAAAATGACCAGTCACCTGGACCAACAAACTTATGAGTGACACCCAAAAGCTTTATAGTAGAATTCCTAGTCGCAGCGTTACTGGACTGCAGTCCAGTATCTTTGCAAAAATCAATCAAATCCTGTAAAGGATATTATAATATTAACATCTATAACCAAGTGATAATTGATTGGAAGGATGGCAAAATGAAATTCGAAAGTCAAAATAGAGCTATAAACACCTTAAGCTTCAAATGTGAGACACCAAAATCTTCAACAGCTGAAACCATCCATAGTAATCCCTCACTGAGAACCTTAGGGTTCTTGTGGTCTTTCATAATTTTATAAAGCTGCAATAGATAGAAAGAGGTAAATGGACCCGGTAACCGGAAAGGAAAAAAAAAATCCCACTAAAAGTACACTAACTAATACTAACTGTAGTAATGCAAAAGACTAACAACAATGCTTACTCTTTCAAAAATAAATCCCGGACCTATGGCTTCAGAGAACGTAGTCAGGCACTTATTGGCATAAATCCGAGTCTTTATATCTGCCACCCGCTCGCTTATACCTGAAAAATTGCACAATACTGTTAAATAAAAGGGCCCGACTAACAACTATACATCCAAATCAAAAACAAGGAGAGAGAGAGAGAGAGAGTGTGTGTGTGAGTGAGAGAGAGAGAGAGAGTGTGAGTGAGTGAGAGAGAGAGAGGTCCTGAACTATCATCTATAGCTAAGCACTCACCAAAAAGACATAATACCACACATTTCTTAGGAAATTTCATTGCTGTGGAGGCTATGTAGGCAATAACTTCAATTACCTGTTGCTGAACCTGCAAAAGTAGACCTACAAGACTTAATACCATTTAGCATATAGAAGAAAAAGACTGATACATCTGTCCAAGAAAATCAAAGACAAATTACCTGAACATTTTTTTCACTCCATCCAGGGACAGCACACAGTAAACGAATTAATAACTCAACTGACTGGTTGATATCCTGTAAACCTTCCACTTGTTGTTTAAATGAGGATATGGCTGCAGCAAAATTGTAAGGTAGTTAAAATCACTGTAAACAGCGTATTGTCCTCATATCCAACTTCAATCCGTATCATCACAAACCTTCAAGTCGCTCTTTCCACACAGTGCTCTTCAATTGAGAGATGGTATCCGCTTGTATAGTAGAGCCTAATCTGCTTTCAATCTCTTCAAGACTCATTTCTGCAGGCTGCAGCAGTTCACAATGGATGGCAGTCAAGCTTTAAAACTACTCGAACTACAACAATCAAAAGGGGCTTCCACCGCAGAAAATCTAATGTACCTCAACATCTTCAGGTGGTTCAACTAACTTAGAAGCTTTTGGCTGCGCAGTTGCATCTCCTTTCTTACTGCCACCGGATTTAACAGATCCCCCTTTTGGTTTAGCAGGCTATTGACAGAACCACCATGTCAATCACCCAATCATGAAGCAAAATGACAACATGAATTCAAAGCAGGTAAGCAAACAAAAGATTATGATCCAAAGAAACTCACAACTGCCTGAACAGGTCTCTTCCCACTAAGCATGCTAGCAGCTGACTTTCGTACGAAAGAACTGTCTGAAGTCTGCAAACAGTTGAGTTGACAACAAAAGTAACGCACCTTCAAACCCATCATAATAATAACGCCAAAAGTAATAATAGGAATATAACAATTAAAACAACTTCGTCCAATTATCTGGTCGCACGAGAGGATAATGAAGTAAATCAACAATAGGAATCATAACCAAATAGTGCATAATATCATACTCAAAAGAAACTTGAATTGATAATTGAAAGCGGAAACCCACCTCCAGAGAGGATGCAGTTACACCAGAGCTTTGGACTGTAGGTATATCAAGATGTACAGAACAAAGAGAGAAATCATTACATCGAACAAACTCGAATACTAAAAGAAGATACATAATCAATGCAATTACGAAGGTAAAAACACAAACCTGAGCTTGCAGCCGTTGATGTACCACCTTCAGATCCCATAATCATTTCTGAGAGCTTCTTTCTTCTGACATCATCAAGTTTCTCCAGTGACCTCTCCAAAGGCCTCATACCAACCGACTAGAGGAAACAAACATGGTGCAAAACAGTTCAGAGCTTCAAGCCTAAATGAAATCAGAAGTAATTAATTCAATGAAATGCTACCTTAGCCACTGCTGTCAAAGCTGAAAAGGATGCATCCCTCACGTCCGGGGTTCCATCGTTGAGGCACTAGTGAGGTACAAATTGTAAGAATTTTTACCAATGATAGTAATAGAGAAACAACAGGTTCAGGAAGTTTACGTCATGCTGAATGAAGAGCTCTGTTCTTATAATAGTCTAAAATACACTTCTTTAACCTCATAGGACCCAAAACTTACATGACACATGCGTTCCAAATATTAACACGTACAGTAATGATGCACTTACCTCCATAAATATAGGAACGTAGTCCTTGTGCAACTTCAAAACAACAGCCTTATTACTTGTTTCGATACAAAACGTCACCCAATTCAAGGTCATTGATCGTACAAGAGGTACTTTATTTTTAACTGCTGTTTTCACATCTGAAACCACATAATAGAAATGGGAATAGTTTAATGGACTGGCAAGGCATAAACAGTAAATCCAGATAGTAGTCGGTATCAAGGACATTCAAATAAATTATGATGTGGAATGGGGTACTCTATGAAGAGGAGTCTATGTGAAAGTGGTGCACAAGTAATGAGAAAAATATGAAACCTGCCTTCAACAATGTCAACAAGATTTAAGCAGCCAGCAGTATGCATCACTTGAAGAGTCTGGGTAAGCGCCTCACTCATTGTAGGCTTTTTCTCTTTTAATTTTTCCTACAAAAAGAGTCGACAAAAAGGTAGGCAACCAATGAATTACAATATTGTAATCGGTAGAAGATTATATACTTCCCAGGATAAAAGAAAGTTCACTATGAAAACATCTGATCAAATATATGCTTAATTTAAGAGCAAGCTTCTCGATTTTAATAATACAGTTCGGTATAGTAACTTCAACTTGTAAAATAATAGTCAGATTTTAACATATACAATGAAACTTACAAGTAAGCCTGGCAATAAAAAACGTGAACTCCCAGAAAAGTGAGTTCTTAGACCCTTGGCAAGATTGCCTAAAGCTTGAATAGCTTCAACTGCAACAGCTATATTCACATCTGTTATAAGCTGCCAAAAAAAATATCCATTTGAGAATAATTTAGCAGCCTTAAATGAGCACAGGACAACTTTTTATTTGACAAGATGTGCAGGACAATGTTGAAGCAAGAGGGAAAAGGAAATAATCCCTTTAAAATCAAAAATTGAGGAAGTACCTTTTTTAAGGTCCTACAGATTTCGGTGAAGTCACCAGGAGCTATTCTTTTTGTTGAAGCAAGCTTGGTGAGCTCTGCCACAGCCTCCTTCCGCTCTGACCATTTTGTTGCTTTCTAGAACCAAGTGAAAGAAGAATAATACTTAGACGCCCAAAAGGACAGCATTCGCAACTTCGAAAATTAAAGCATCCAGTATAAGTGAACAGTTGCTGATGAATCGACCATGTACACATCCATTATGAAAACATATAGTGATCAATGAAACAGGCAGTATGAGTGTACATTTGCTGATGAATGGAACTAATATAGCTATATGTCAAGATAGAGAGATGATACTAACCACTCCGTCCCAAAATCCAGTCTTTTCCAGAGGGGTCAAGATGTCAACAGGATCAACAAGCTCATATTCATCTATTTCCTGAGGAGCTGTGAAGTTCAAATACACAGAGCAGAGGAATCACATAATTTGTAAGAGGAAACTTCTAGCACATGTCCAAATGCCAAACATCGTTAAAAGAGTTACAGTAAAATACATATTCTACCATTAGGACAAATATCTGAAGAATTCACTAATATATCTTCAAATATATTATTATCTGCAAAATGGCAGGAGTCAAACACATACCATCTGCTGCAGATTCCTCAGAAGAACCAGGACCAACAACTTCAGAAATAACTTCCTTTTCAGGCTCCTTGTCTTGCTCAGATCTAACAAATAAACGGTATAAAAATCATAGCTAGGGAGATAATAAAACCGCGGATACGTTCAAATTATTACAAAATGTAGCAGATTTTCACCTAATTTTGCGAGACGGCCTAGCTGTCCCTGTAACATTGACGAGCTCTGCCTCCAATTCTTTTTTCTTCAAGAGAAAGAAAATCCAATCACTATTTTCCCATGGAAAAAAAATGAACGGACAAGTAAATTCATAGGAAGGAACATACCATAGTATCCCTCATTTTCTCAAACAATATGAATTTTACAGGGTCTTTTCCTATCCAACGACAAAGCTCAAGAGTAAGTCCTTTAGAAGATGCACGAACATTTTGATCTTGATGGTCAAATAGTTCAGGAAGCATCTTCAGAACCCTTTTCGGAGGAATGATTTTTGAGCCAAATTCACTATTACAGCATAAAAACATATGAACCACTTAGAAAGACAATTTAATGGATTAATAATAGATTTGAAGAAAATGTTAGCTCAATCCGAATACCTTAGAGCTTGAAACATGACATCGATTGCAGGCACAACAGCTTTGGCAACTTTGGCTTTTATTGCTTTCTCCATTGCATCCTACAATATAAACCACAGCCTTAAGTAAAAGTCTATTGTCCCAGATACAGTTGATCATTCCAAAAAGCAAAATATAACGACAATTCACGCCAAGCAAACAGCAGTATAGAGACCATTGGTCTGTATTCAATCAGAGAGTCAAAGACTTTAGTAGCACATTGGAACCAGTAGAATCCACAATAGATAAACCCTTGCTATGTCGACTTTCTTCAACATTTCCCTACTGTTTTCAATTTCTCAGCCTGCAGACAACCATTTCTGGTATATAAACACTTGAACTGATATCCTTCCGTCCACCGGTCCTCTCTCTTCATTTCTCTCACTGTATATAGATATATATGACTGGATAAAAAATTACTGACATCTTTCTATTGAATAGAAAAGGTGTTCTGCTGTATAAACTGGATTCATATTCATCCCATGTCATTGAGAGTTCTGTACCAAAGAGTCCAACTTTATGACAACAACTCCCAGGTATGATCGATCCACCTCACGGAAACAACCTCCAACACAACACATTTCACTCTAGCTACTATTACTAAGCAATCTATACCTTATCCAATTACCAGAAGCATCCCCGCTACTTTGCAGCTCACAAAAGCTACTACTACTAATACTGCATTACACCGCATTGCAACTACCAAACTCTGTGCAGGTGAAAACAGTAATAAACAAAGAGCATAACTTACCAAAAAAGCATCCACGGCCTCCAATTCGACCCAAAGCATAAACGAAGCCTGAGCCTTTTCCACCGTCTTTGGCCTCCCCGTGAGGCATTTTGCCACAATTGTATCGCAAACTTCCTTGCCATACCTGTAAGCACCACATACGCACAGAACTTCAATTTTTTGCAAAATTCACAGTCACTCTCATTAAACTGCAAGCTCAAAAAAGAGCTAAACCTTCCAGCATCGGCATCCGCTGCGCGTAAATAGGCAATCAATGCATCAAGCGCTTTCTCCTGTACAGGCGAATTGGAATCCGCCAGTGTCTTCCTAAAAAACGAACCTAACCAAAAATTTCAAAAAAAAAATCAAAATTAGAAATCAAAACAGGACTAGATTGCGCTGGTAATCAGAAGCCGTTACAGAGTATGATTTCATTACCGAATTCACGAAGGCGAGGGTCCTTCGGATCGGTTATGGAGTCGCATAGAGCAGCCAAGTCTATATTCGCTTCGTTTCGAACCTTCCAGTTCTTATGAAACAACCGATCGTCCCACGGCAACTTCTTCGCCTCCTTCAGTAGTTTCTCTTCCTCCGACGACATTTTTCACCAAAAATTAAATAAAAATAAAAAATCAGCCAAAGCTTTCTGGCCCTAGCAATCTGATCTGAGCATAATGCAGATGAAGAGCGAGAGGAGGATTTGAAGTGTTGTAAAGAGACAGATCGGATCCGAATGGAGAATTCCAAAACCTAAAAATTGAATTAGCGAAAGAGATTTCCGAGTGTTTAGAGAGAGGGAGAGAGGAAATGACGCCCAGTGTTGCTGTTTAGCTTTATTTGGACGTCTGCCGTTCCAGTATTTTCGCCTCTGTTCATTTTTTTTTTTTTTTTGAAATTTAAAATTTTGGGGACTAGGTCGCCGAAACGGCGCCGTTTTGTTGGCAGAGGTGGGGTGGTTGCATCCCTTACGTGGCGTGGGGGGAGTGATTTGATTTAAAATGTGAGGCCGGCGGAGCGGGGAAGTTCGACGGTGTGTGGTTTGTTGTGAGGCGCGAAGCAGGGGATTAGAGCTGGGGTGCGTATAGTATAGTATAGTATCGTTTTCTTTTCCTTTTTTTAAAGTGTCGTTTTCGCTTTATCGAGCCTTGGTAACGACGACACATCAGAATGTTCACGAGTCACAGTGGATCGTGGATTGTGCTGGTTATGGGTAGTTTCTGCTTTTTCTACAGATTGGGCTTCATAAATTATTGGCCTGTGAATTTTGGGTGGGTTGGACGTTGGACCTAGCCTGCCCAAGGAATTCAGGTTGGGCTTGGGCTTGATAAGAGGACGTATTTATATTGTACCTTTTTCTTTTCAAATCTTCCAACACCTAAAATCGGATTTTTTTTTTTCTAACTACTTCATTAGGAGTAGGATCAGGTACATCATTGTATTACAATGATGATTTTAAATGAAGTAACATTATAGCCTAAGCTAGCTAGATGCACTAGGTTTCGACTTTGCCTTTTGTTTGGGTTGAAGTGTTGTTTGATTCATAAGTTCATAGATTGTGAGGCAATCTTAAACCGTTCTAGGAGATTTAGTTTTATAATTTTACCTTAATGAACTAAGATCAAAATAACTTAGACAATAGCGAGGAGATGTAATAGTTTAGTTTTCCCAGAGGCTGGGACTGACTAAATCGTAGGTTCGTAGCTACATCTTTATGGTTTTGTTTTATCTTCAATCTTATCATCAATTTTTGTGTCTATTTCCCAACATATCTAACACGGCGATCATATCACACCGTGGAGTGATAAAACAGTCCAATATCTAACTCGTTCCTACTAAATGATTTTAAAGCGTTTTTTAGTAAAACATCTTAATTAAACAAATCATAGGAGCCTCGAGATCACATTTCATATCTTTATTTTTCGCCTTTAATACAATGTATTTCGTTGATGCTAATAATATCTCCAACAAGATCAGACCAACCATAACTACAGATAGTGGACATGAAAAAAATCGGAACTCACTCATTATCTCATTAATTAACAAAACGCATACTAAATTTTCGCATAAAAAAACACGGATAAATTAAAGATGTTAAACCAAACCGCTATTTGAATATTACAGTTTTTATGGTCTATTCACCTATAAATTTTCCGACCAATATCCTAATCCGACGATTCCATTTCCACGGTCGAATATCCCAAAATTCCCATGGGAGAAAAGAAAAAAAAAGTATTCATCGATTTTTTCTATTTTCTTTTCCAGGTGGAGAGACGATATTATGGATCTTGGGGAGAGCATACAAGTCTCGTGTTACCGATTGTCCACGTATGTATATATAAATAAGAGGCCCTTTTTCCACACCACCACTATGCCCTACTATTCCACTAGAAAAATTCCGCATTTGATGTGTGCAGAGATACGTAAATAGGAGTTTAGGAGAGTAAAAACATATTTATATAAGTTATTTTCATTTTGTTGATTTTTTAAAATGAAGAATAGGAAATAAATATTTTTTTTATTATGAGTATTTTGAGAAATTAATATTTTAATGAGGCTGATGACACCAAAGACACACTTTGGCTTTATTAACAGAGAAGAGATATGAACAACACTCTACAAATCAAATCCATCACTGACTTGACTCTCTCACTGAAGCTCGTCGCCAGTCGTCAACGAAAAAAAAAATCTCCGGTAATAAAACCTCACTCTCTTTCTCTCTCTTCTCTCTCTCTAAATTCCTTCAGCAATTTAACGTCTCTCCCTCTCTCTCTATCATCTTTACTCCGATCACCTCTCTGCTCGATTCAATTTCTCATCGGCTTTTCGTTTTCTCGCGATAACTGTGAAGCGTTATGAATGCGTTTGATGCTGTGTGTGAATACATTGAGATTTTGAGCTGATACGATACGATATAGTGTGTTGTTTTGGTTGTGTTGAGCTGATAGTCTCTCGCAGTGTAGCTAGGGCTTGGTATGTTCGTTTTTTCCACAGATTTTCTGATTAAGAATTCGAATTTCTTATTTTTTGAGCTGGATTTATTCGAGTTTTGTGGGTTATTTATGTGAATAATGTTTTTTTTATATTATCTGATTATGATTTTTTTTTGTCTGCGTTGTAAGGTTTCGTATAGGTGATTGCTGTGATGTCGAACATGGCAATGACTGGTATACTGGAGAAGGTATGACCCTTTCGCGAGGTTTTGTTTCATTTTTTTGTTTTCGGGGTTTAGTTTCGGTGATAGATTGTGTTTTGTGATATGTATTGATTTGTTTGAGTTTTTTGTGTTTTGTGTGTGTGTAGATGACGGGTAAGGATAAGGATTATAGATATATGGCGACTTCGGATTTGTTGAACGAATTGAACAAGGATAATTTTAGAGCTGATTCGGAATTGGAGACAAAGTTGTCGAGTATTATTATTCAGCAACTTGATGATGTTGCTGGTGATGTGTCTGGATTGGCTGTCAAGTGGTATGTTATTTGTATCTAGATGCTGCGAATGTGTTAACATGTTCATGTTAATTATGCTTGAGATTTATGGACTGGAATTTGGGTCTGATTCTTTGTTTGTTGGGTTTATGCTATACTGCAGCCTTGCTCCGTTAGTTAAGAAGGTCAGCGAGCCACGAGTTGTTGAAATGACAAATAAGCTTTGCGAGAAACTGCTAAAGGAGAAGGATCAACATCGTGACATTGCAAGCATAGCCATGAAGGCTATTGTTGCAGAAGTTTCTACTCAATCTCTTGCACAGTCGATTCTCGTGGCGATTTTACCTCAGTTGATTAGAGGAATTACATCCCCAGTGAGTTACAAACTTTTTGACTCTTAAGAAAACTTATATGATCTCGGTGATACTTTAAATTTGTAAATTCGTTATGGAGCAGTATAATAAAGGGTCTCTAACCAACAATCTAAAATGACACAAACCTCTGCACATAAGTTTGTGGGGGGTTGGGTTCTGTGTCATTTATTTGGTTTATTGCACTTTGGATTCTGCAGAAATTAAACATAGTTGAGGGTTGTAACAGTGACTTCATATTCTTGGTCCAATCGAGCAACTTCTAGGCGTAGATGCATGTTATTTATCCATTGTAATTATTTCATTATGACATTCCATTGCTATTGTCAGCTGTCTTATGTAGTTGTTCTTGCTAAACTTTTGTACTGTATTTGCCCCAGGGAATGAGCACAGAGATAAAATGTGAATGTCTTGATATCTTATGTGATGTCCTTCATAAGTTTGGCAATCTAATGGTAACCGACCATGACCTGCTTTTAGAGGCTCTATTGTCTCAGTTGAGCTCCAATCAAGCCAGCGTGAGGAAGAAAACTGTGTCATGCATTGGTAAGTATTACTGTTTGCTATACTTATCCTTCTGAGGGTGTTTTGCTCGATGGGACTGGCTTTAATTTCTTCATTGTTTTGCATTATATGCTCTGTCAAAGTCTGAAGACCTGTTGAAAACTGTCAGCTTTTACTCGTTTTGGGTCTTACTTTGCACCAAAACCAACTTTCACAGGAACATTCATATATTACCATGCATTTCAACGCTTAATTTATAGGTGCTGCCATAATACAATGTTGATCTTTTGAACTGGTTTTGTATGTAGCATCACTTGCTTCAAGCTTGTCAGATGAGTTGCTGGCAAAGGCAACTAGTAAAGTTGTTCAAAACTTGAGAAATAAAGGCACAAAGTCCGAGATGACTCGTACAAATATTCAGATGATTGGTTCTTTAAGGTGAGCTTTGTGGTGTGTAATGCACTTATGTTGAAAATTAAACTTACGCTTTGTAACTAATTTGATATATTGATGGTTAGTCGTGCTGTTGGATATCGTTTTGGACCCCATCTAGCTGACACTGTCCCAGTGCTAATTAATTATTGCACAAGTGCATCAGAAAATGATGAAGAGCTTCGTGAATACAGCTTGCAGGTACTCCAGAATTTCTAATGTTTTGTTTTGGTGTTTCCAGTCGTGTTTAATGTTCATATAGAGGTGACCATATGGCGGAGTTGTTGTAATTTGACCGCAGGCACTAGAGAGTTTTCTGCTTAGGTGTCCCAGGGATATTTCTTCCTATTGTGAAGAAATTCTTCATCTTAACTTGGAATACTTGAGCTATGACCCAAATTTCACTGATAACATGGAGGAGGATACTGATGAAGAAGCTCTCGAGGAAGAGGAAGATGAGTAAGTTTATGATCTATGTGTGTGTTCAAGCTCAGTTAGTGGTACAAATTCGTATCTTAAATCTGTTGGCTTCCTAAATATGTTGTAGTGAGAGTGCAAATGAATATACGGATGATGAAGATGTCAGCTGGAAAGTCCGAAGAGCTGCAGCTAAATGCTTAGCGGCTTTAATTGTATCTCGTCCTGAGATGCTTGCAAAGCTGTATGAGGAGGTAACTTTGCCTTATATTTCATATTGAGTAGGATTATAACATTTGGTTTGCTCTAAAACATGTAATTGCATTTGAAGGTGTGTTCAGTTTTTCTTCATTGGTCCCATCCTTCCAGCAATCCTTAATTAAATTGAATATTAGCATATATAAAGGAGTCACACTCACTGTTCTGCACTTAGATATGAAATCAGTAAATTGACGCTGCTTTTGTGCAGGCTTGTCCAAAATTAATCGAGAGATTTAAAGAGAGGGAAGAAAATGTCAAGGTAAGCCTCAATGATGGATAGTGGATCCTTTTTTCATGGCTCACGGGGCGAGTATCTGACTCTATTTTGCTACAGATGGATGTTTTCAGTACATTCACTGAGCTGTTGCAGCAAACTGGGAATGTCACAAAGGGACAGATTGACATTAATGAACAGAGGTATCATGTTTTCTGTGTGGCAAATTTGAAGTTTTCTTTATTATCTAGAATGTGCTGTGCTGTGCGGTTTTAGATATATTGAATTTGTGCTTGATTTTCAGTTGTAATGGTTTATGCAGAGCTCTCATCTACAGTTGTGTTCTTATCTTTCTTTTTTTGAAAAGAAACAGCTTTTTATTATAAAACAAAAAGCATACAAGCAAACAAGGGAACGGACAAGGGGTCCACTAAGAAAAGAATACAACTAGGAAGAACCTTTAGCAAAATAGCTCTAGGCACACTCCGAAATGGTTCTAAACGGCCACTGCTGGCCAGTTTAGCATAATAAGAGAGAGACTATAAGAAATTCCTTAGAATTGGAAGCCCATAGAGATGCCCAGAATTTGACCCTATCCCACATCTCTTCCCTCCCTGACCCTCCATAATTTTCTTATCTTAATAAAGAGAGTTTCACTTTTTTGTTGTTACTAGAGTTGTATGATTCCCCAGTTATCATTACATGTTATAGGACTTATGTATGATACCTCTACTAAATTGATGGCATTTTTTTGCAGTCCAAGATGGTTATTGAAGCAAGAAGTGCCAAAGATTGTCAGATCTATTAATAGGCAACTACGTGAGAAATCTATCAAGACGAAGGTTTGAATCTCTGATGCCCTCTGATGTCCCTCTGGATTTGTGATTTATGTGTACAGTTCAAATTTAACATTTATCTGGTTGCAGGTTGGTGCATTTTCTGTTTTGAAAGAACTAGTGGTGGTTCTGCCAGATTGTCTGGCGGATCAAATTGGCTCACTCATTCCAGGAATTGAAAAGGCATTAAGTGTAAGTGGAATTGTTCCGAGTTAGTAAGAACTTTCTATCGCTAAATTTTGTCTCTGATATCTTTGTAATCTTTTTTCTCCAGGACAAGTCCTCTACCTCCAATTTGAAGATTGAAGCTCTTATATTTACAAGATTGGTGTTGGCTTCACATTCTCCTTCTGTTTTCCATCCTTACATCAAGGTAAGGCAAATATCCAAGCTGCTCTCGTTGTTGTTTAAATACATTGTGTTTGGTGACATTACATTGTGATTGTTGCAGGCTCTCTCTAGCCCTGTTTTGTCTGCTGTGGCAGAGCGTTACTACAAAGTCACAGCTGAGGCACTAAGGGTCTGTGGTGAACTTGTCCGTGTTGTTCGCCCAAATATTGAGGTGAATTACTAGACTCTTGTGCTTTAGGACCTGTTTACCTGCTTTCTAACCTTTTTTTTTTTTGCCTTTCTTATAGGGGATTGGTTTTGATTTCACACCTTATGTTCAACCACTCTATAAGGCCATAATGTCGCGATTGACTAACCAAGATCAGGATCAGGTCAGTTTGATTACTTTTTTTTATTGTACTACATTTTCCTCTTAATCAAGGTATAAGGGAGCCACACCAGCCCTTTCAGAAGAAAAAAAATATATACGTCCTCTTATTTGTTTACCCCTTTGTGGCTCATGAGATTCTTACGCAGGAGGTAAAAGAATGTGCTATATCTTGCATGGGACTACTTGTGTCAACATTCGGGGATAACCTCAATGCTGAATTACCTGTGTGCCTTCCTGTACTTGTTGATCGGATGGGAAATGAGATTACTAGACTTACTGCTGTTAAGGTGATTGTTTGCTCACTTTTGTGATTATATGCATACCGTTTGCTGTATGTCCTGTTGACCTATCATTCCTATGAGATTTGTGTTCCTTGGACATGATACATGTGGCTCTACGAATTCTGCGCCTAGTGTTAAGTATTTATAACCTGAGTGTTTTCCCAGGCATTTGCTGTCATCGCTTCTTCTCCACTGCATATAGATCTGTCTTGTGTTCTGGAGCAAGTCATTGCAGAGTTAACTGCATTCTTAAGGAAGGTATGACAATTCACTTAACTTGATGTTGAACTGACAAAGTGACAATGACTATTGTTATATGAATATCTTGTGATAATCTTTGCCATTTTGCAAATCAGGCTAATCGGCCTCTGAGGCAAGCAACTCTTGGGACCCTTAATTCCATAATTGTTGCCTATGGTGATAAAATTGGTCCATCAGCTTATGAGGTTATTATTGTAGAACTTGCAACACTGATAAGGTTTCTTCTCCACTTGATTCAATTTGTGCCAACTTTAATTAGTTTCGTCCTTTTTGTTATTTTCAAATCTTGTTGTATTGGATATCTGAACTTCCTTTTCCATTCAATTCCCATTCCAGTGATTCAGACTTGCATATGACAGCCCTTGCCCTGGAACTCTGTTGTACCTTGATGGCTGACAGGTCAAGCCCAGTTGTTGGTTTGGCTGTGAGAAACAAAGTTCTTCCACAAGCACTAACATTGATTAAAAGCTCTTTGCTACAGGGGCAAGCTCTATTGGTAATTGTTCATTATTGGTGTCTACCTTGATATATAGAAACTATTCGCATGATTGAGAAATTTCTTTGTTGGATATGTAGGCGTTGCAAAACTTCTTTGCCTCCTTGGTTTATTCTGCAAACACAAGCTTTGATGCCCTACTAGACTCTCTCCTATCTAGTGCTAAACCATCTCCTCAGTCTGGTGGGGTTGCAAAACAAGCTCTATATTCAATAGCTCAATGCGTGGCTGTCCTTTGTCTTGCTGCCGGTGATCAGAAATGTTCATCTACTGTGCAAATGCTTACCGAAATTCTCAAACATGACAGCAGTACAAACTCAGTAAGCCCCTCGCACCCCATCTACAAAAGAACGTATAGTCTTGAGAAAGAATTGATATATTTGCAAGCAGACCCTCTATTACTTTACGGGAAGGATAATTGATTTCCAATAATTTACTCTCTGATTTCACTTGAGTAAACTTTCTCCTTCTATGATACAGGCTAAGCAACACCTTGCATTGCTATGTCTTGGGGAGATTGGGAGAAGGAAAGATCTTAGCTCTCATGCCCATATTGAGAATATTGTCATTGAGTCTTTTCAATCGCCATTTGAAGAGATCAAGTCTGCAGCCTCTTATGCTCTTGGAAATATTGCCGTTGGTAATCTCATCAAGTATTTGCCTTTTATCTTGGACCAGATTGACAATCAGCAGAAGAAACAGTATCTTTTGCTTCATTCTTTGAAGGAGGTGTGCTACTTAACTCTAAATGCCTGAATTTGTATTTTGATAATATTTGTGTTTGATTTAAGTTATGTGTTTCTCATTTCCCAGGTCATAGTACGTCAATCTGTAGATAAAGCTGAGTTTCAGGACACCAGTGTTGAAAAAATACTCAATTTACTCTTTAATCACTGTGAAAGCGAGGAAGAGGGTGTCCGCAATGTGGTTGCTGAGTGTCTGGGAAAAATTGCACTTATTGAACCTGCAAAACTGGTTCCTGCACTTAAGGTACTTAAATGATTTAGACTGTGCATATGCTCAAGTGCCCCATATTGCTGCATGATATTATGACTAAAGTTGATGGGTTGCATATCTGAATTTTCTGTAGGTACGAACAACCAGTCCAGCTGCTTTCACAAGGGCTACAGTTGTCATTGCAGTTAAATATTCAGTAGTAGAGAGGCCAGAGAAGATAGACGAGATCTTATATCCTGAAATCTCATCGTTCTTGATGCTTATTAAGGATCATGACCGGGTAAGTCTCACATTTCTAATCCTTACTTGATAATGTGATTGCTCAAGCTGCATCTCTTATTTTTCTTAGTATTATATTTTGTTGGGTGGTTGGTACTTGGTAGCTGATATTTTGTTGGTGTCTTGCAGCATGTTAGGCGTGCAGCTGTGTTGGCTTTAAGTACATTTGCCCATAATAAGCCAAACCTCATCAAGGGGCTTCTACCAGAACTGTTGCCACTTCTTTATGATCAGACTGTTATTAAGGTAGGCTGAGTATTTTCAAATGTCAGTTACATCGATCACCTTTCATTTCGACTTCTGCTATCTTGGATTATATGTATAATATAGTAATACCTTTTCTTCACAAAATCAGTTGTTTCACCTGTTTTAGACATGGCCACCTGGTCCCCTATTTACTTT
Source organism: Geum urbanum (assembly GCA_946800695.1). NCBI lineage: Eukaryota > Viridiplantae > Streptophyta > Magnoliopsida > Rosales > Rosaceae > Geum > Geum urbanum. The sequence continues at coordinate 40,627,161 of OX327017.1, read as the reverse complement.
AAATGCTCTGTGTGCAGAAAGAATTGATCCGGACAGTTGATCTTGGTCCTTTCAAGCACATTGTGGATGATGGGCTTGAGTTAAGGAAGGCTGCATTTGAATGCGTGGACACATTGTTAGACAGTTGTCTTGATCAAGTGAATCCTTCATCTTTTATTGTTCCTTACCTTAAATCCGGTCTAGATGGTGAGCTTAGTTTGTTTATCCTCTTTCATAATCTTAAGGTAAAGATAGATGGGTGGGTATTTGTTTATTTATGATTTCAATTCTTCTTTGCAGATCATTATGATGTTAAGATGCCTTGCCATCTCATTCTCTCAAAGCTTGCGGACAAATGTCCATTAGCTGTACTAGCAGGTCAGTTATTTTTTCCTCTATTTGTCCTCATTAAAAACTGCTATATATATTATCTAATATAAATATTTTCTACCTCCTTCAGTGCTGGATTCATTAGTGGATCATCTCCAGAAAACCATAAACTTTAAGCCGAAGCAAGATGCTGTAAAGCAAGAAGTGGACCGCAATGAAGACATGATCCGCAGTGCTCTTAGAACAATTGCATCGTTGCACCGTATAAGGTGAATTCTTTTGAGCTCAGTCCTTTAAATTCTACATGAGTTATCAGTATACTGGAGTAATATGTATTCAAGTAAAAAGCAGAAATGCTTGTAGTTGTTTGCCTAATGATACAGATATCAAAACATAATAAATGAAGTCTTTGCTCTCCCTGTATTTTTCATCGTCTGTGTAACTCTGTTTTTGTTTGACATGGATAAAACTTCTAATGCTTCTTATGTTTGATATCCTGCAGTGGTGGAGATTGTGGCATGAAGTTCAAGAACCTTACAAATGAAATATCAAAGAATCCTGCATTGAGGGAAAAGTATTGCTCCATCCGAAACGAATGATAGATTAACTGTAACTCACCCATCTCTTACTGCATGTCAAAAGTTATCAGCAATTATTGAGAATGATTGTATCATTATTCATACACCTGCGCACTGAGTTTTCCTGAGGTAGAATACAAGTTATTTAGGGACATGAAAGCGTATGACAAGTTATGGTGTTCTTGTACAGGTTCAAGTCGGTACGCTGTATTTTTGCCTTTGCAGCATCATAGGGGCCAATTTGGCAACATGATTTCTGAGCCAGTACTGAGATTTCTCTTCCCTTTAATTAGGATTGAAATGCAGAATATTTTGGGCTGCAGATTAGAACTACAGAGAACATGTCATTATGAAAAGATATAGTTTGTGGGATCTAGATTTTTCTAATCTTGCCTAGTTTATTTCTCTACATGCCTTATTTTATGTAGAGTTTCGTTCTATTTATCCGTGTGCTATAGTCTCATCGTGTTGGAATATGTATGGTGGTCTTGGCAATACCATGAGCTGATGTAGGAGGACCATGTCATGCTACTTGCCTTATTGTATATGCCAAGCAGAGGCAGTAGGATATGGTTGATATCGTAAGTGTGCGCATGGATCCCTAAATATAAAGCATGTGCTGCGTATCAAAACGATTGTCCCAAAACGGAAATGGCACGAAACGAAGTAGATATAGAGCAGAGCCATTGGTCATCTTCGTATGTGCCATGTGACATAAGAGTCTTCTACTCGACCTTAAATTAGTATCCCAAATACTAGACCAATTAAATCTAGAGATCAGTAGCTGAGCTTGTTGATACCAACAAGGCAACAATAACGAAAAGACTAGTTTTAGTATTCCCTCACCTTCACCAGTAAATCCTAAGGCAAATGTTTTCATTTTGATCACTCAATTTGGGTAGTTTCCACCTTGCTTGGGAAGTACTGAAGAAACTAGCACGTTAACCAGTGTGGTTTCCTATTTAAGGAACTGTTCTGTTTCTTCGATTTCATAACTTCTGCTCTACGGGGTGTCCCAAATTGCTAAGGCCACACGCAGGTTTCAACTTTCAAGTGATCAAGTCCCTTTGTTTTCATTAACATATGCCATGCACATAACATATATGGAATATAGAAATTATGGTTTGCTTATATATGTATCTGTATCCTTCTCTTTTCTTATATAGGTGTCACTTCTACAGTTCTACTAGTCAATATGGGGGAAACACCAGGAAGATCATTCTCATATACAAGTCAGCATCATTCATCTAACATAATGAGAGTGAGTTTTCTGTAGACATTAGCTAGCTTTAGTAACCTACTGATATTTAGTACACTACTGATATTGAATCTTTCTGTTACATTTATTAGAATGGAAAGCTGGAGCCTTGGCGCAGAGTAGAACAGTGTTCCTTACGGACAAGAGAGGCGTTGTTATCGCCGGCTTCTTCTTGCTGCAGCTCCTTGGGGATTCCACAGAGCCCCATGCACGCCATGGAGATTCTAAGTCGCTCGTGGAGCCACTCTGCGTATAATTTTCGACAGATGTTTCCATCAAGTGTGAGAGAATAACTAGTCATCATGCATCTACTGCAAGTATTTGACTGATCTTTACTTTGGACAAGGCTGAATGTTATGGTTTATATGTGCAGATGGAGACGTTTCCTTCACATGAAGAAAATCTGGATGATGAGTTTAGTTTCGAGCAGCCTGTAGAAAAAGAACTAGAGACAGAATTAGTACATGAGTGGCCACCCCAAAGTTGCAACAGAAGTCCTTTTATAAACAGCACCAGCGGGGTGGATAGCAAATGGGTAATCACTTATCACTGGCTTTCTATTTTCAAAGACGAGTTATACATATTTCAGAAGTAACTAATCATTTAGGGAAATGGTTTTGTGATCTTAGATGAACACAAAGGGATGGTTGGGGGGCAAGTCTTTAAGTAGCTTTATAAAAGGGAACAAGGCCAAGAAGAAAGAGGAGAATCGACTTCAAACTGCAAACGTTCACGCTGCTCTTTCTGTCACGCGTTTGGCTGCAGCAATCGCCAGCATTGTTGCAGCCAAGGGCAGCACAGAAGCGGAATCAGAATCAGCTCAAGATATCGGTGACATTGTAGCTTCAGCAGCAGCTCTGGTAACCTCAGTATGCGCTGAAGCCGCTGAGTCATTGGGAGCACATACAAGTCAGGTTTCTTCTGCCATCAACTCAGGCTGGGCTACGCAAACAACCTGTGATATGATCACACTCACAGCTGCCGCTGCGACAAGTAAGCTGATATAGATGTTTCCTTTACCAGGATTTATAGTAGAAAATTGTTAACACCATGACTTGTCAGGTTTAAGAGGAGTGGCAGCCCTAAAAGCAAGGGCAATGGCCAATCCATATTTTCCAACAGGCCAAAATTTTCTTCGAGTAAAAGCAGAGTTATCAGTTGTTACTCCTTCTGGTAAGAAAACAAGGATATACTCTTCAAATTTCTAACACATCTGCTGCAGTAAGAAGAATTAAACACGGGTATTTCTTCGCGCATGCAGGAAGCAGAAGAGACGGCTGGGCCTCCATATACTCAAAGCGGAGCCACCTCATGTTGGGCCTCCAGAAGAAGCACTTGGGATTCTTAGCCACAACAAAGGAATGTAAGATGAATGCTTCTGCTGGGATTCTAGCTTGAGTTTATAGTATTTTGTAAAATTCTAAACCGAGCATCACCTTTATGCAGACAAGATTTTAACTGTGGAGGAGGGGACGAGGGAAGCTCAGGGCAGCTTTTCAATCAGCCTAAAGAGCAACAATGGATACATCAAGCTCTTGTTCAAAGATGCGAACCAATCTTTAGTCTGGACAAAAAGCATTTCTACTCTCTTACAGTTGCAATATTGATCATGCATAGCTTTCAGTATCTGAATCTTTCATGTAACATCTTTCTAGACTTGAACATAAACAGAAAACATGAGATTTGTGCACAATCATCAGACGATAAAATGAAGTTCTCAATAGCACTAACTAGAGAAAAGACGATATACAATATGATGATTTGAACACTTACTTACAGTCACTTCCAAAACTCGGGAGACATAATATACACCAAGCCGAATACTACATGTCTAAGATCAAGGATTTAGTTCGACGACGTGAAAAGCAAGAACTCTTTCATTAGTCTCATTGATCTCTGTATGTAAGAAACTACCATAACGTGACCACCATCCACAACTCGGACTACCTCTTCATTTCTCTTCAAACTCAACATCGATAATCTCCTGCTTTTTCTTCGATGAAGATGAGCCTCTATCTCTTGAAAAGAAGTCCGGTCCTCCTCCTTTCTTCGGCTGCCACACAGTGTTTCCGCATCCTTGACATAAGATTACCTGGTTCTTATAACCAACAAATGGCCTCTTGCAAGCCGGACAAGCCCCCTGTCCAAGTTTCATCCCAAAACACAAACACATAAACAAACTAAACAATGTCTAGACACTCGAATAGCAAACACTAAAAAAAACACTATTAGCACCACAAACTACAACGTCTAATACAGTTGCGCAGTACCTTAATAACAAAGTTATTCGCAACAGCTCCAATAACAAGAGGAGCAGCAAACGGCAGCACCCACGTCGCCACTAACAGTATCCGAAACAGCCACCCGGACAATGCAAACCACAGGAAGAATATAGTCTTCAAAATCATCCAAAAACACACAACAAGAAAACCAACAAAAAGATCAAACATTTCAGCATAAATTCATGAGCTTTACTATAAATTATGTGTCTCATTTCTCACCGCAAAGCTTCTTCCAACTGGTGTGTCCAAGAAATCACCAATCTGCTTCCTGTACTGTAAAAACCAAACACCAAACTCAGCAAAAACACTAAAAACGACGTCGTTCAATACAAAGTGGTGATGAGAGAGATTCACAAACCCTAGGCGAGTTTCTGGCGAAGTCCATAGAGAACGCGCGCCACTTCGTCCCAATCTCGAGCTCCCTATCGATTTCGCGCGCGCGAATCACGGCGGACTCGGCAAACCTCTCGAACTTTCTCGAAACCGAGTACTGCCGGTCCAGCCTCTCCGCCGTCTTCTTCGCTTCGAACACCAACCGCTCGAACCCGTCGTTCGCGCTCCGCCACGCGTCCTGCCACGCCTCGCCGGACGCCACCTTCTTCGCGAACCCGTCGATGTCGCTCCGCTGGAACGCCTCGATTCTCGCCACGTGTCGCCTCGGGATTCCGACTCCCCTGACGCCGGGACGCGACGGCGAAAACGGCGCCCCCGCCGCCAGCTGATGACATCGGAGATTCGCCGTCGCCATAGTTTGTAAGTAATTAAAAAAATAACTCGAGGCTTTTGTTTATAGCTACAGAATTATTCTTCTTTAATTGAGAGAGAGAAAAGCAAAAATCAAAGCTACAAGCTTTTCTGATCAAACAAAGAAGAACCAGGTAGTGTTTCTTCAGCTAAATATACAAAGACGATAAGTCTATTAAAACGACACGTCGTTATACTCGGTCTCTTCTCATTGAACGACACGTCGCTAGCTCTATCAATATATTATATGCGAGTCTCTTTTTTCTGGGTTTTTGAAGTCAGTGACTGAAGAAGAAGAAGAAAGCTTTCTGGGTTTTTGACTATGGAGGATACGAAAGATGACGCGCCGGTGTTTCTGGATCGGACGTCACGCGCGACGAGAGGAAAGAGGTGAAATTGTTTAACGGCGATGAGTGAAATTTCGAAGGTTTTTTATTGGTTTGAAAGGGAGTAACTTTTTTTTTTATATACTTTTTTCAGGATGACGAAGTTACTGGATGAAGAAATTGAGGAAGACGAGACGTTCTGGAATCAAGAGGCTTTGAAAGAGGTGAGAAAAAATTAGATGTCTTTTTGATTTTTTTTTTTTGAAAGAGTGAAAATTTAGTGTTGTTATGTTGTTTAGGATGAGGAGGATGATAACTATGAAGCTGAGCCTGAAGTTGCTGACGTGTACGATAGCGATTTCGATGAAGATGTGAGTTTTGTCATACCAGTATAGTTAAGCTGTTTTGTTCATATGAGAGTTTAGTAGTGTAATCAAAATTTGCTTAAACTAATGTAGGAGCCTGACCCGGATGAAGGTGCCGAAAACAATGAGGGAGAGGAGAAGTAAGTATCTTTGCTTATGCTAAATTCTGATTGGGTTTGTTGATTGTTGTGTTGACTGGGAATGAGATTATTCATGTGGAGTTTGGTTTACAGAAAGACGAAGAAGCGGCTGATATTTCCAGGGAAGCAGTCGAGCAAGAAGACGAAGAAGATCAAAGTGCTTTCGAAGATAGAAGACAATGCCAAGGACGAAAAGCAGAAATCTTTGTTGAAATCTGAGCGGCATCATCATGATGTTGCTGAGGATGGAGAAGGAGAGAGGAGCGTGAGGAAATCTACGAGGACTGCTGTGGTTGTTAGGCAAGCGGAGAGAGAAGCTAATCGTGCTGCTTTGCAAGCGACTATGAGGGTGAGTATTTGTTCCTTCCTTTCGTTGGCTATACACCGAATTGTGATAGTGTATTTGTGTATGTAATGAAGATCAAACTTTTTCTTCTGTTACATTAGCCAATAAAGAGAAAGAAGGAAGGCGAAGAGAAGAGGATGAGCCAGGAAGAGATGCTTTTAGAGGCTGCTCAGACAGGTGTGGAAGTCTCATTGGTAGTTACTTTGTTATGTTAGTTGTTTAGTAGTTTTAAGCTTGAGGCTGTACCTAAACTTGAGTAACCTGAAAATTTCAGAGATTATCAACTTGAGGAATTTGGAGCGTGTTCTAGCCAGGGAGGAAGAAGTTAAGAAGAGAGCGATTGTTCATAAGGCAGTCTATACTGGTCCACAACTACGTTATTTCTCAAAAGATGGTAAGCTCCCTATTATTAACTTATCCTGATATGTTTTATCTTCTTTTTTCAAGTTCTGTCTTGTACGGGATTTTGATCATTGGGGCAGTATCATTTTCTAATATTGAGTTTTCCACTTAGGTTGCACCTATCTGGAGTTCAGTAGAGGGTTTTCATTCCGATCAGAAATCTCTACAACATCTACTCCTTGTAAGTATTATATTGAATTAATGTGTATTTCGCGGGACTTGCTTCAAGTTATGCTCAGAATAATACTTTTAATTCACATGTCTTTTGTTCTTTGATTTTACCAGATCCTGAGAAAGCTGTTTGTGCAGTTACTGGTTTACCTGCCAAGTAAGTGTGATGCAGCAGTTTCTGAGATCTGTATGATATGCATGCAAGTAGAACCGGTTTTGTATTTGAGTAGGCAACATTAATTTGCTGCTCCAATTCTTAATCTGTTGAAATTTGGACTCAAGGAAACAAGAAAATAAATTATTAAATGGGTCGGTTTGAATGTATGATTTTGAATGATTGGTGTCCTTTGCTTAAACTTTACTCCATGTTGTAGGTACCGTGATCCAAAGACGGGGTTGCCTTATGCAACAGAGGAGGCTTTTAAGGTTATCCGGCAGCGGTATGCTTTTCTCCATTTATTGGTTTCCCTTCTTTGACTGTCCCATATGCTTTCTTTTGCAGACTTATTTTGGTGTGTATAATTATCTTTCCGATTTGGTTATCAATTTCCAGTTTTCTAGAAGAAAGTGGTGAAGTCAGGAAAGAGATGGACCTGGGTGATTTGTATGATTCACTTTCGGGGAATGGTTTTTCAACAAGGCAGAAGAGATCAGTAGTGTCAAATAGAAGTGAAGTGTCATATCCTCGATACTTTTCACGCTTCCGCAGGACACCAGCTCTTGAAAGTGTATCTTCCGAAGAGTGACTATTGAATCTAAGATTGATGATGGATCCTTTAGAATTGTTTTCCCATCTTGAAGAAATCGTCCATAGTAGCATCACATATCTAGTTTGTGCAAGTACATTTCCATATTGGCTCTGAAATGTTAGTTTCGAATATCTTTAAATACGTTAGGATATGTAATTGAAAATCCTTGTAATAGGCATGACTAGAGACTTGTTAATGGGTTCAATTACATATTCTCGGAAGGTGCAGCCCGGATATTAGGTAGTACATCCATCAATACCATTTTGCCAAATTCGTTTGTCAATAGTGGAGTATATTATGACGTTTTTCTCTTCATTGGAACACATGTTCTAGTCTATGGCGCTAGATCAGAATCAACAGATTTGTGATCTAAACAAGTAGGGGCAATTTAACGTAGAACATATATGCAAGTTGCCATGTAGCCACACAACATTTTTTTTGAAGGAGGGAGGGGTTCTGCAGCTAGCTAAGTGTCAGATCCACAGCCCCTAAACCCGAATTATTTTTACTAGAGAAAGATTTCTACGAGGGGACTTAAGGCCTTTACCTTGGGTAACATGAGTAGGAGTACATAAGTGTTCACATGAGTGTCACTGATTTCTGATTTAAAAATCAAAAATCTATATGCTGCACTATTATCAGCATAGCCAATAAATACACAATCTATTGTTTTTGGTCCAAGTTTAACTCTTTTTGGTAAAGGAACTCTGACTTTAGCAAGACAACCCCACACTTTCAACTTTTTATAAGAAGGGATTTTTCCTTTCCATACCTCATAAGGAGTTTTATTGGACTTTTTATGAGGAATTCGATTTAAGACTTTATTTGCAGCAAGTAGAGCATCACCCCACAGATTTTGAGGAACTCCAGAACTGTTTATCATGGAATTAATCATTTCTCTGAATGTTCTATTTTTACGTTCAGCAACTCCATTTTGTTGTGGAGTATAAGGTGTCGTCGTTTGATGAACAATTCCATGAGAGGTACAAAATTCTGAAAAAGCATTTGATTCATATTCTCCTCCTCTATCAGATCTAATAATCTTGATTTTCTTGTCAAGTTGATTCTCTACTTCAGCTTTGTATGCTTTGAACATGTCCAAAGCCTCATCTTTTGTTTGTATTAAGTATACATAACAATATTTGCTGCAATCATCTATAAATGAGATGAAATAATTTTTCCCTCCTTTTGAAGGAGTTGACTTAAAGTCACAAAGATCAGTGTGTATTAATCCTAATACTTCAGTTGATCTTTCTACCGATCTCATTGGTTGTTTTGCAAACTTGGATTCAGTACAAATTTCACATCTATGTGTTTCCATAGAGCTTGGATTACATTTGGGTATTAATCCCGAATTCACCATCCTTTTTATAGATTGGTAATTCACATGGCCTAATCTTTCATGCCATAAATCAATAGACTCAAGCAAGTAGGTAGAAGCATTATTTATATTAATAGAAACATCGTTTGGCAATACACTTAGTTTAAAAAGACCATTTGCCAGATAGCCTTTTCCTACATATTCACCACCTTTGGTGATTACACACTTATCAGATTCAAATACAAGTTTGAAGCCTTTGTTGCTCAATAGGCCCGGACCTGAATAGAGGCCCATGAGGCAACAGCCTCGGGCCCAAAATTTTGAGAGCCCAATTCATAGATAGATACGATAGAGGCCCATGAGGCAACAGAGATACGATTTTCATAGATAGGAACTTTTCACATCAGCCTCTTGCGATTCTTGCCGTTTTAGTTTTTCACGGAGTCGCAATTCATTATTCATGGAGAAGCTAAACGATCGAATGCCCATCAATATGTCTAGGAAATCGAAAGGCTTAGCTGCCCAGATTTATATCCTCAGACCATCTCCAACAGCTTCCCCAAACTTTTTCTAAAATGGGGAAAGCAAAAGCCAAATTCTCCAAAAATTTTTTGCTCCAAATCCAACAGGTTCCCCATTTTAGAGACTTTGACATTAATTACAACAATAAAATATCCTACATATATACTAATTATAGTAAAATAAATGTTTTATCTTCTATTATTGCCATATAATATTCAATATATATTGTTTTCTTTTTTGAAGAATGTGAAATATTTATGATAATGCTAATTTCAAGAAATTTGGGGAAGGAAGGCTTTGCTGCAGATTTGGGGAAGCCACTCTATATTTTGCTCTCCTTCTCTATTTTGGGGAATGAGATGGGGAAGCTGTTGGACCAAAAACAAGGTTAATATTCTTCAAATTTGAGAATATCAAGAAAATGGGGAAGCTGTTGGAGATGCTCTCAGTGGCTACAATTTCTTTTGGCAACAACAGAAGCTGGAAAAACTTCAGGAAGAGGACCTAGTTGAGAGGCCGTTCCAGAGGAAACAGATGAAGATCAGGTTTCCTGAGCGAGGAAGAAGTGGAAGATTTGTTGCGACACTTAAGAATTTGGAAGAATTTGGAAGCTGGGTTTGGAGATAAGGTGTGTTACATATTTTGTCATGATTAAATGATATTTCTTTCTGTTTTCTCTTTTTCTTTCCCTACTTTATAAGAGAACTATGCGTCTGCAAGTGTGTATTAATAGCACCGATTTCTGTATTGTACCAGGTCCTGTTTAGCAAAGCAAATCTCACTATTGAAAGGGGAGAGAAAATGGCCATTATTGGCCCGAATGGATGTGGAAAGAGTACTTTGCTGAAACTGATAATGGGTTTACAAAAGCCAATATCAGGTGAAGTCCTGCTTGGTGAGCACAATGTCCTACCAAACTATTTTGAGCAAAATCAGGTGGGTACTGATATTAATTTTTTCTACTTGAATTATCATATCTGGATTTTCTTGCATAAGTTTTTTCTTTGCATGTTTATTCAAACCTTTTTTTATTGATAAAGAAACGAAATCTGTTATATTTTTTGTCATAGAATAATGATGTTGTTGACACATGCTCATGTTTTTTAGGCTGAGACTCTCGATTTAAATAAAACAGTGCTTGAGACAGTAGAAGAAGCTGCAGAGGACTGGAGGCTTGATGATCTTAAGGGTCTCCTTGGGCATTGAGATGGGAATTGAGGCTGTCTTTAGAGAAAAACGCATCATACGAAGGAAGAGACAATGTGATGACTCCAACAGTGAAGAGGTAACTCATTCAGCTAAAGAATCTTTCCGAGTTACTTACTTTTTGTTCATCATTGATCAAGCTCTTTCTTCACTTCAAACTCGTTTTGAGCAATTTGAAAAGTATTGGACATGAGAATTTGCTCTATATCTTATGTGTGTTGGAAAAAAATCATTGTTTTTTTTTTCTCTTCTAGTATCGCTAAAGGGCACCATCTTGGAGCTCGCCTCGGGTCCTATAATCTCAGGTCCGGCCCTGTTGCTCAAAATAGGGCCAGAAACTAAATTCTTTCGAATTTCAGGAACATGCAGCACATCAAGAAGAGCCAAAGTTTTTCCAGAAGTAAGTTTCAGCAAAACCTTGCCTTTCCCTTTGACAGCCGATGTAGAAGCATTTCCCATGAACAGATTTTCGCCTTCAATTGGTTGGTAGGTGACAAACAGATTCCTGTCAAAACATATATGCCTTGTAGCACCAGTGTCAATCCACCATTCTTTAGTATCAGAGACCATATTAACTTCACAAATCACACCAACAAAATCAGAGTCAATGGCCATATTAGCCTGATTTTTGTTAGCATGGTTTCCAGCATCGGATTGGTCCTTCCTATAGCGACAAACCTGTGCCTTATGGCTTGGTTTTCCACAAACCCAACAAGCAGCTTTGGTCTTGAATTGCTTCTGTTTTGGAGCATAAGAAATATTCTTCTTGCCTTCTTTTCCCTTGTTTTTATTCTGGGAATTAGACTTGGTTTTAGAAGACTCTCCTTCTACAATGTTTGCCTTGGCTTCATAAGAAGGAGCATCATTCTTTTCATTCTGTCTATTGCCTTCTTCAACTCGAAGCTTTAACACCAGTTTTTCCACCGACAATTCTTCAGTCATGTGTTTCAAGTCATGCTTGAAATCTTTCCAGGATGGAGGAAGCTTTTCAATCATTGCACCAACTTGAAATTTTTCGTCAAGGTTCATCCCTTCAGTGTGCAACTCGTAGATTATAATCTGCAATTCTTCAACTTGGTTGAGAACAGACTTTGTGTCCACCATCCTATAGTTCATGAATTTTCCGATGATGAATTTCCCGGCACTTGCAGCTTGTGACAGATATTTCTTCTCCAGTGATTCCCACAATTCTTTGGCAGTTTTGCAGGTCACATAGACATCATAGAGAGTATCATCCAATCCATTAAGGATATAGTTTCGGCATAAAAACTCACTATGTGTCCAGTCATCAATGGCATTCAAAGTTTCCTTTGAAACCAGAAGTTCTTCTGCCACAGGTTTCTCTTGAGAGATCACATGTGCCAAGTTCAAAGTTGTAAGGTAGAACAACATCTTTTGTTGCCATCGCTTGAAATCAACCCCTTTGAACTTCTCAGGTTTCTCAGCATACGAGTTGCTTTTCACCACATTCACAGTTTGATCCATTGATAATTTATGTCTTAGATTGTTATAAAATATGTATTATAAGTATGGATCAAGCTATGAATCACAGTAATTATTACTATAACGTAATTTAATGAAACTAAATATCAGAGAATTAAATTCGAATTGAATGCTTCAGATGAAGTATGAGATCAAAACGGAGAAAACAATTTGAATTCACTAACTTGTTTCTTGAGATAGGCTCGCTTAACGCAATGTCCTAAGACATAAATTCGTCCATGCACTTCTGCTTGTGGAATCGTCTTGACGTCTGTCTCCCAGGATACAACTCTCAAATTCAAGATGTTGCAGATTCCCTTGAATTCTATCTCGAACTTCAATATGTGTTTTTCTCTTGATAGTAAGGAAGATGTATTTCAAATTTTCAGTCGTTTGATGCTGATCCTTCAAGCTTCTTTTATAGACGAATGACGCCTGTTCGGAGTTTTGAACAAAATGTCGTCTTTATCCGTTTCGGCAGAACGTCGTATTTGTTCGATGGACAATTACGTTTTTACGTAAAAATGATCAGTATTCAAAACATATACTGATTTTAACTAATGAGAGAGAATTCTAGAATGAATTTTAGACGTGGTAGAGGGAGGTTTAATGGCCGTGGTGATTGGGGTTCAGAACATTATTATCAATCAGAGTATCATTATAGTCAAACAAAGTACCATGTTCCAAGACATAAATATGTAAATGATGTTTGTGACGGTGACCAGCTCATTCACGTTCCTTGCAGAAATCCACCAAATCACAGGGAGGGAGAGGTTTAGATCCCCTGATGGAACATTGTTTGGTGGAGAGATGGTTGTAAGAAGAAATCCATCAAATGATTTGAGGGACATGGAAACTGGAAAAGACCATGGTCATCAAAGGTCTGTGATTCATAATAGGAGTCCTTCCGGCAATGTACTTAGAAATAGAAGATTTGATGTCATAGATCCTAGAGAAAGGCAAGACAATGATGAGTTCTTTGCGGGTATGGATTCTGGTCGGTTGCAGGAGCTTGGTAGTGATGGAAATAGTGAAAGGAGAAAGTTTGTTGAGAGACGGGGCCCTGTCCGAACATTTAGGCCTCCTTATAACAACAGTACTGATGGTGAGACATTTCATCTCGACACAGAGGATGGTGCTAGAGCTTTCAGGTTCTGCCCAGACGGTGAAACTGAGTTTCAAGAAAGAGGCAATTTAAGGGGAAAGGACTTTGACAGAAGAATAAAGAGTCGGCCAGGAAATGCACCTAGACAAATGAGAAGCATTGAAGATCAGGAAGGAAGTTTCAGGCATGATGGACTGCCCTGGAACGATGGCGGGTTTGATGATCGGGTGAAGAGAAAAAGGTTTTGACATTGTTTCTTATATGACCTTGGATTCAGCACACAGATTAGTCTAGTCAGGGACATGTGCTCAACGAACAAACCAAGTCTTGCGTGTGATGATCTGTTTCATGCGTGATTCTATGTTGTTGAGGACTGGATGTAATACAACTTGCTTAATGTCTGCGATGTAAATAGACTGCACCTAGTATTTTGGTGAGTAATTCTTCGTGAGCCTCCCCATAGTGCCGAAGTTTCATCGGCAAGTTTGTACTGTTATGGTCTCGGTTGCACACCTGCAACTAATGTTCTATGGTTATTCTTGTGGAGTCGGTTATCCAAATGCTTCCTTGGAGATTCATGCTGCTGGAATCTGTGACCTCTTAACTAATATATTACCTATATAACAGGCATGGGTTTTCCCTGTAGCTAGAATAGTAACTACAGTGCCGGCACACATGCTTGATCATCTTCACGTGGATTGAGCCCTATAGCTTCACGTTTTGCTTCCTTCTTCAATCACTAAAGCTCGATCAACTCCCACAAACCCAGAAAATTGGTCTATTTGCTCCTAGCCTTACCGGGTCTTCTCCTTCGAACGCCGAGGCTGACCTCCGCCGAGCCGCCTCCTCTCCTCTATCCTGCTTTAAACCCCACAAGCCAAACTATTTCGCGGAAGCACCATACTTCCTTCTTCGATCACTGAAGCTCTATCAACTCCCAGTTGTGATCACCATACTTCCTTTGAAATCGATCGCCGGAAGTTCCTCATTGACCATCTCCATCTCTAAACCCAATCGATCGCCGGAAGTTCCTCGGTAACATCGATCTCTCCATCTCTGAAATCGATCGCCGGAAATTCCTCAGTAACCATCTCCATCTCTGAACCCAATCAATCGCCGAAAGTTCCTCGGTAACATCGATCTGTGGACTGACTTTTGTTTGGCTCCCTCGAAGGTATCATTTCACAAATTTTGTGGGGAGTTCGTTACCGATTCATTGTTTCGATGGTTTTGGTGCTGGCTTTGGATTCAATGAGTTTAACTTTGATTTTGTTTCAGGTTAATTTGGTTTTTATGTTTGGGTCCCAACCCATTTGATTGTTACTACCTCTTGCTTTAAAATGAGTTTGATTCACTATATGAGTTCACTATATATAAGATGGTATTCACTAACTTCATATTGTTTTCCTAACTGGCATTCTGCTCATATTATCTTCTTAATTTCATTCGATAGGTTTTCTGGGCATCCATCTGTTGAAAATCAATGCATTTTGATTTTGGCAGGTTCACTTGGTAAGAAAGATCAGGGGATGGAGGGGGTAGTGCAAGGGGATGAGTACTCGGAGGTAGGTGGGTTTGTGGAACATGTACAACATTTTCATTGGCTTCGTGAACTATATCCTTGAGGAAAGGGAGACCGGAGTCGCCAGAGTCAAGGGATTGTGAGAGATTTGCCACATTGATCAGCTATACAGATAGGTATATTGATTTGTTTCTTCTATCTTTTCTGTTCTTTTCTGCAGACCAATGCTTTGTTCCCAGTGTTATTATTGTCATTCATTTTTGTTTTTATTTTTAAGATGGATCTTGAAAATTCATTTGCAGGTCTCCACACTAGGCAAACAACTGATGTACCAGATCATTCCACTGATCGGATTCCCCACTCCTAGCTGTTTCTCCCCCCATGCTACCTGTCGAGGAGTCACTTGCATCTGTTTCTTTGGTTATTGATGGCAACTAGCTAGAAATAACGTTACATCATTATGTTTCCAACTCAAAATTTGGAATGCCTTGCACAGTAGTTTGCACATGTTTGGGGTACAGGGGTGAGCATCCATTTAATTGTATCCTGTTACCTTGAATCATAGATAAGAGTATGAAACCAGATCAACCCATTTGATTGTTACTACCTCTTGCTTTAAAATGAGTTTGATTCACTATATGAGTTCACTATATATAAGATGGTATTCACTAACTTCATATTGTTTTCGTAACTGGCATTCTGCTCATATTATCTTCCTAATTTCATTCGATAGGTTTTATGGGCATCCATCTGTTGAAAATCAATGCATTTTGATTTTGGTAGGTTCACTTGGTGCTGATTAGGATTTCACTGCATTTGCTGCCATTCATAGATTTTGGTAAGTTGTTGGTTCTATTGTTTTTTGGCAAAGGAGTCATCTTTGACCTGTTTATTTTGGAACCCATGTGCCCTTTTTTCTTTGCGAATTTCGCTGATAAGCTTCTTATCTCTGTGAATAGCCAGATTTGTTTGATTGGTTTGATCAAATAGACTCAGATTTGTGACCGATCAAATTTATAGGCTTCCTAATTAATCTTTTTGATTGCCGTCTTAAAAGCCATGCAGAGAGAAAAGCTATCTAAAAGCTATCCTGGACCCAAAAGTGCACGACATATCAAATTTCGTTGTTTTTGAGCTTCTCATCATCTTCGTCTGTCGTAGATTTATGAAGATATAAACGACTGTATATCCATCCATCCCAACGCAGCTCAGTATAAGTATATTGGTATATTGCTCCTTTTCGAGTGGTATATATATTTGGGATGATACCACAATCTTTTCATTCCCCAAAACCCGTAATTTCTTGATACTCGGAAAGTTTGGTGAATCCAAGACACCATGAAGTTGACTCTTTTTCATGAAAGTTGACTTCTTTTTTTGTGCATTTCTTTTCTACGTGTTGGTGGGGGAAGCACAACAATGTAGTTCGTGTCTTAGATGCAATGGGATTAGTAGAATTGGTGAAGCAATCAAAATAAATTAATTTGCTGGTGATATACCATTAATAAGCTGTATTATATAGACGTTGATCAAATTTAGCTTAAACAACATGTTGGCTTATCCTATGCAGATAATTTTAGCTCTTAGCTTCTGAAAGTTGTATTACCAATTACCAACTGCTATACGCTAATAGGTATTACTTTGTTGGTGAAATTTTTGTGATAGATTTTGAGTTTTTTTAGCCAAACACTTCATGCAACTCAATCGATTTCATAGCTGTGTAACTTCTAAAACATGTCAAACTAGATGCTATGTGTGATTGCATGTGTTTTAAGATTCAGTTCATGCAATCACGTTTGATTCAATAAATTAAGACCTCGAGTACCTCAATGTTCTTTATGTCTTCTCTTTTTTAATCCTAATGATAGTTTTTGTTAACCTAATCAAACTTTGAGGACAAAATATGACACACACAAGCTTTCACCATTGGATTTCCCATTTATAACTCAACTTTGTGTTTCCTGCTTTCCAGGCACAGTGAAGCTTCCCATTTGTCTCCAATGAAATATGAACATGCCTTATAAGCTAGCTATAGTTTATTCTCTGTTTTAAGATTTATATATATTGATATCTTTATGCTGATTTAGATTTAGGAAAACTTGATTCATTTAACTAAAAACCTGATTGGGTTTGTTGGTTTCTATATCTGTTTTATATTTTGTATTTCTAATTTGTTTGTTTCATTTTCTTTTGTTTGTGGTTTGTGTAGTTTTGATGAATTGTTTTCTGCATTGTTGCATTTGATTGTTGAGAGTGGTATGTGGGGGTGTTTGATTGTCTACGGTGGTGTTGGAGTCAATTTTATGAATGCTTTGTGCTTCTCTTTTCTAATTTCTAGCACATGTGTGAGTCTGTGTTCTTCATATGTCATCGGAACCTTAGATTGCTATATTGTTGTTTTCGATCGATCAATGAGTTGGGTGAAGATTTGGGCTTTGCTTATTTGAATCAGGATTTCTATTTGCTTGCTAATCAATTTTGGATTTCATATAATTCTATTCATCAATAGCTTTGCTAATCAATTCTTTTACATTCAAATTACCTTTACCTATATAACAGATGTGGGTTTTTCTGTAGCTAGAACACCAACTGCATGGAATTTTTGAGGTTTGTAGTTTGTACACAGTTCTGGCAATGAGACCATAATTTTTAAAAAATATATGTATATGATATACTGTTGCTGGCATCAGCTCAATGTGTTGGGTGCTGGTAGTAAACATAGTATGCACTATGTTTGGTTACTGAATTAACTATATCTGAATTACTGAATTCCTTATGCGGTATGTAATTAACAAGCTGAATTAATGCATGTTAGATAGTTGTTTCTACTGTGTTAAATACCAAGTGTCTCTACCATTCAGTATCGATTAGCTATCTTTGCCATGGTCATGAGTAGGTGTCAACACAGTGCGTATTAAATAAATTGACATAGTGATTGCTCATAATAAACATGTGTTTGATTAACAATATGGCTGGAAAAGTTATGGGTTTTTACTTGCAATGTCTCTG
Organism: Geum urbanum; assembly: GCA_946800695.1. Lineage (NCBI taxonomy): Eukaryota > Viridiplantae > Streptophyta > Magnoliopsida > Rosales > Rosaceae > Geum > Geum urbanum. The sequence continues at coordinate 40,609,324 of OX327017.1, read as the reverse complement.
TGTTTTGCATTAACGGTTCATGTCATTGTCATAATTTCATGTTTTTGTCACGTTTTGATTCGTCTCTATGATTGTGTTCCTTGCTGGATTTTGATTTTGGTGTATGGTTGCTATATATGATTGGTTTTTGTGATTATTGTTAGCATTGGATTAGTTATTGTGGTCCTAGGTGTCCAATATTTTCATGTTATTGATGAAGCCTGTCAGGAAGTATATTGCGAATTGCTGGGAGACCATCAACTTTTATTCGTTGTCTTTAATATTCTATATGCATCATGTTCTTATTGTATTTAAGTGGCTGTGATAATGTATAAGGAGTGTCTGGAAGGTTTTTTTTAATGATGTCTGCTGACATGTTTGCTTTATATTTTTCTTAAACTCATCTCCCCATTGTTTTGAAGAAAAGTATGACTCTTTCAGCAGAACATACACAATCAAATTTGCTAATATTAGCTGTCGACAACCTGTATAGATACAATGTAATAGCTTCATGTAATAGTTAAATTGATCTTTCTTTTTCTCTATACTGTCTCTCAGATTTGCCATAGCGCTCTCATAGTATTGGTGCTTTGATCTTTGTTCATCCTCATTTGTTTGCTGCTGACTGTGTCATTGTCGGCCAAGATAGGCGTGATCAAATTTACTCTTATCATCAATCTTGAATTTGATTTTTGCCTCTCTGATCAATTTCTTATTTTCAGTTCATCATCGCTTTCATTTCCACGAATCTGAAGACTCTCAACCAGCATAGCACAATATTGGCTTTGTAGAATCAATCAGTATTGGTACCAGCAGTTCGCAGAGGCTTTGACACCTGCCTCAGGTACAATTCATTCTTTTCAAATTTCTTTGCCTTTGTATGGCGACAGGAGAACAACATGGATTGAATTGGATTATGATCTATTGTATATATGAAGTGATTGTGGTTGAATTTTTCTTTTCTTTTCTGCAGTTTGATGACAATTGGTTTCATTTTTCAGGTTGCATCGCTATTGATTTCTCATTGGTCTCTCTTCATTAGCAGAGTAAAATTTCTCTATATCTCAGTCTTCATCTCGAGTTAATGTTTGCTTTTTATTGCATGTTCATACCTTCGTAGAATCAACTGAAACACATCATGGGTTTTTTAGAACGTGATAGATATTTCTGACTACTTAGTTTCTTCGAAAATTTATATGATGATAAGAATATAATTAATCCTAAAAATTTTCATCGCGTCGCTCTATTCTTTTCGATGGTGCGTTGATGGTGGTGATGTCTTGATGTTGTCTTATCCATTTTTTTAGTATATTCTATGATGGTTGGATATATGTTGTGACATATAGTACAATAACAAGTTTGCTAATTTCATTGGACACATATATGGATGAAGTTTCATTTTTTTTCATGTGTCTAACATTGGTTTTTACCGAGTATGCAATGTAAAATATTTTTACAATACGCGAACAGCTTAATGACTGGCTTAATTGAATACATGACAGTACAATTTTGTTGAATTGTTGACATGTAGTTTAGATGGATTGAATTGTTTAGATGTGTTATACTTCTATGAGTTTTGATAATTTATGCCTCCATTGTCATTTTCAGTGATGCTGTTGTTTCTATGATTTTAGATTTAGGGAATTTCTTATCTTTCAACTTTCATTTAGATGTTAAATATACAATTTCATTCTAATGTTGATTAATTTATGTGCTTTATATAAGATTATGTACACTTAGATGCTCAAGATTTGTCTTTTTCTTTTTTATGTGAGTGCTTTTCTATTTGTGCTTTTCTATCCAATCAATGTCACATGCTCACACTCACATTCTCACACAATTGATTGTTTTAGATAATTGCTTATTTTTTGTTTTCAGTCATGGGGCAAAGGAAAAATATTATCTGTAGGAGTGAAGAAATCACAATGTACGTTGACACAGCCGCGACAGTATCTGGTAGTTTGTTTCACATGCTCTATTCTTTTTTTTGTAATAGATTATAAAGAAGTCAGAGTTTTTGTTGGCACTTGGCACTAAAGATTTAAGATGACTCTTCTTCAATTTAGACACCCCAAATCAGACTCTACTTCATAGCGTATTTTTTTGGGTGAAGCATACCTGTTATTTACCAACTTTTGTTGTTTTTTTAGGTGAATCATACATGTTATTGACCAACTTCGATATTTTAGATAATAGGCTAATGACAGCCTAACTTATAATTTATCTTTTATTTATTTTCTAATTTGTGACTCACGTATATGTTTTGTGTTGTAAAGTAGAATTAAACTTCTATGATTTATATAAATGAGAACTTCAACTCCTATCTTTTATAAATTGTAACTACTATCTTAGATAGTACTTGATTTGTAAATTGATTTCTTTTCAGCTAGCTATAATGGTAAAATCAATGAATGTGAACTTGGATGTTTCTAAAATTTCCAACGGGTGTCACTTTGGTTGTATTTTGTTTTTCTTTATATTATTGCTTTAATACATTACTCTGTGAAAAAATTTCAATTTTACATTACTTTGTTTAAATCAATCATTGTGTTTTCTTTGAAATTCTCATTTGTGCAAGACAGCTCCTCGGCATATCTCTTCAATGCAGTTTCGATTCATTGCATTCGTATTGTAAACAGATCATTACTTTCTATATATGCACAGATCTCTCATGTCTTCTTTTATCTCATCTATTGTCTGCATTGATGTACTATTACTCATCGAAACAGTAGTGGTAACACCGCCCCAACGGGGCGGGCGTCCACCTAGTATACCATCAAACTCCAGAACTATTTGCTCCTTTAACATCTTGCGCCTCTCTACCTATCCTTGTGACCTGAACTGAGCAGCCTGTCGATATAGTTTGTCCCTGCTGCTGAATACTCCAAGCTAACCCTATTCTGATCAATGATTGGATTCTGGCTTAGAAATTTGGAGTTTGCAAATGGATTTGAACTGTGGCTCGAGCATTGTAAGGTTGTACTATCTTATGGTACACTGAAAACAGAACGAGATTGATGTATTTCTTCAGTTGCAATCATGACATAGAATTAAGCCATGAAGTTCTGGTACTGCTTTTAAATCTTCTCAGTGGACTAACTCTCGGCTATTTTCCTCCTGAAATGTTGATGGAGTAATGAAAGCTCATGATGAAAAATGCAGTCTTGCAGTGTCTTACTCATATGTTCTTAGTTTGCTTGAATATTTGAACATGGTAATGTGGTGTCGCAAAATTAATAAAGAACAGTGAGAGACAGCTTGTGCTCTTTGTGCAGCATTACTTGTTTATTGTGGATTTGTTGGCTCTGTTGTGAAGGTTCACTGAAACTGAAAATGTGCAGAATAAGAAGTTGATATGGGTTTGGGATGGTGAAGATGCTTTGGTATCATTGGTTGCTCCAACAGCAATATAATGACTGATGGTGGTTAGAGTTACCTGAAATTCTTACCAGGACCACCTTACTGATATAAATGGATTTTGCCACAAGTGTATGTGCTTTAAACGAGAGGAACTGAATTCTTGAATTATATATAGCCTTATAGGTATTGAATTATTGACCCCTTTCAAAGCAAATGTACCCAATTGGTAGTAAATGTTATGCAGATCTGTAAGAAAAATACAATGCACAAATGTGTAGAACAATTAAATGGACAATAATGTTTATATTAATTTCAGAAAGATCATGCAAATGAATCGGCCAAACACCGATCATCATCACTCGATTTAAAAAGTAAATAAGAAAAGCTTATATTATTCACTCTTGATTATAACCATTATTCGATCCTCGTACATCACTCACAAAAATAATTTCAGAATGTTTGAATCACTGAAACAAAGTGGAAACAACAACCGATTATTAACATCTTGGCAGAAACAACAACAACCGATTATTAACATCTTCTGTTTTGAGATTAACATAACATTAACCACTTCCTATCAAGGTTTAAAAAATCAAAAGATGTACTTGGGGTAAATTGGTGATCATTAATAGGGTGGGCACGAATCCCATAAATCTTTGAATTTGATCCGATCCCGTTTCGATTTCGCTTGAGACGGGACGGGATGAAAAATAAAATTTTCACTATTCCGTTCGGTCCCGTCACGACATATGTCTTGATTTTGAAATTCCGATCGACTCGTCCCGTCCCGAATAATATATTTTGTCTATTTATCATTTGTTTTATTAATAACTGACATATTAAATTATCAAACCAATAACATTATTCAACAAAAAAAGAAAATTATCTTCTAACGATCAAAATATTACACTTCTCCTAGTATGAATTATATGTATCAATTAAACATGAAATAAAATTGTTTGTAGTTTTACTTCTTTTAATTAACCATTAAGTAAAATAATATTATTTTATGTAGTTGTAGACTTTTAAATCTTATCAAACTATATTTATCTTATATATTGAACCCGAAATTGGGTTCGTCTCATCTCATTCGAATTTTTGTTGTTTAATACTCTGTTAAATGCTTATTTTTTAAGTTGGACCCGAAATTGGACCCGTCTCGTTCGAGTTTCAAGGAGGACTTTTAAAATAATCAATCCCGTCCCGTTCGAGATAGGACAAAAATGGACCCGACCCGTTTCGTGCCCACCTCTAATCATTAATTTACCACGGGTGAAAACTGAAAAGGGTAAGTTTTTGTTAATTACTGTTGACACGAGTAAATTATCCATAATCTCTACCGCCAACAACATCCCAAGTCTTCTTCTTCCTTCTTCCAATCTTCCTTGTTGTTCTGCATAATCAGAAATCTCATCCGCATATATATATATATATATATATATATATATCCATCGCTATTCTCGCCTCCAATTCGACTCTCTCTCTCTCTCTAATTTCTTTTATCTCATAAATTTTTCCACTTTTCTTAAATTCAATAACAATTTCTGTTAGCTCTATAACAAAAGCTTCGTTCTTCTCTCTCTCTCTCTCTCTCTCTCTCTCTGTGTTTTGTTGTGTTTGTGTACTTGTTCGCTTTGTTGTTGTTGATCTCAGTTCTTCATTCTCGGCTATTCTCCACTCTCGTTTTTGCTTTACGATCTCGTGAATCGCATTGAGCTGCGAATTTGAAGCTTCTTCGATTGAAAAGTGAGGATTGAAAATTTGATTTTGCGCACAAATAATTTGGGTTTTGTGATGTTGTTGCTGAATTTGATAGTGTCTGGTTTGTTGTTTGTTGTGTAGTAGATGTTAAGAAGATGATGATGAACCAAGGAAGAAGCAATACTCAGACCATTGCTGCAGTCGATGCTAATTCGCTTGAGGTAATAAATTTACTTGATTTTTCTGTACAAATTTGAGCTCTTTTAGTTCGAAAGGTTTCGTTTTGAGCTTGTTGTAATGTAAATGTGTTAGTTGTTTATGTGAAGTAATATGGGCTATTTGTGTGTTTTAGAATCGGCATAGCGTTAATGGAAACCAAGGACAGGCGTCATCGTATTATCCTTCAACTACTGGGACAGAAGCATCGGCATGGCAGCAGACTCATCGGGTGGAGAATAGCTCCACGGATAATGGGGTTCATTCTCAACCGACTTATCAATACAATCAGACTGCACAGCAGCCGCCTGCGAGTAGTGCGACCAGTTTGGGAACAGTGAATGCGCCGCAAGATTACAGTAGCTACGCGTCGTACCAAAACCCTGCTGATCCGTATGGTTATGGAAGTGCAGGGTACCAAGGTTACTATAACAACTATCCGCAGCAGCAACCCAACCAATCGTACTCACAACCTGTAGGAGGAGCATATCAAAATACAGGTGCTCCTTACCAGCCTATTTCTACATTTCAGAATTCAGGGTCTTATGCTGGATCTGCAAGTTATTCAAGCACTTACTACAATACTGCTGATTATCAGACTGCTGGGGGCTACGCTAGTAGCGGTTACACTAATCAGACCACCGCTTGGAATGGTGGAAATTTTCCTAATTATACGTCACAACAGTATGCGCCCTACACTCCGGAAGCTCCTGGTGTATATACTCCTGCTGCCGCAACTTCAACCCCACAAAGTTATCAGCAGCAATGGGCAGATTATTACAATCAAACAGAAGTGAGCTGTGCTCCTGGGACTGAGAACTTGTCTGTGACTAGTACACAAAATGTGGGATGTCCAGTTCCAGGTGTTACCACAGGGTATCAAACCTCAGTCAGTCTGCCGCCACCTCCACCCTCATACGCTCATTCATGGAGGCCAGAATCCAGTTCTTCTGAGTTACCATTGGTGCAGGTTTGCATATCTTTTCCTGAGGGTTAGAAAACTCGTCTAAGTGCTTTGCTTGATAATAATGATGTGGCTAGCTTGTTTAGTTAAATTCTGTCTTGTGTCATCCACTTTACAATAGGCCCCTTTACCCAGTTCGGTACAGTATATTCGATCTACTGGTTGTTGTCACTGTTGAACTTTTGATTTTCTGTTTTATATGTTTCAAACAAACATATAGTTTTGTTTCTCAAGATTTTATTCGTTTCACAATAATTGCTGTCACAGCCTTTAACGGTGCATCTGATGTGATAGATCTGATTTTATTTTGATTTAAAGATATCTCTTTGCCTGATCAGTAAGATGTAGTTATCCTTGACTGTTATGTGATTTTCTGGTTTCTCAGTCTGGTGCTGCAGTTAGTGGCGCACATGATGCTTACTGGAATCATGTGGCTCCTGCGTCACAACCTCTAATTCACCATATTCCCCCTATTCAACCACAAGTTCAAAAGCCTTTTGATCACAAATCCTCTTACGATAGCTTTCAGGACCAACAGAAAACTGCATGTTCTCAACTATCCAGCATTCAGTATCCTGCTTCTCAGCAGGTGCCATATGTATCTCATACTTACCAAACACCTTCACAAGCTGTTCCCTCTGTAGATACACGACGTGTAAACAAAGTACAGATTCCAGCAAACCCTAGATTCACTTCAAATGTGACTTTGGGTTTACCAAAAGCTGACAAGGATATCTCTTCAGCCAGCCCGGCAGCAAAACCTGCCTACATTGGTGTTTCACTGCCAAAACCCGTGGACAAGGCATCCAGTTCTAGTTCTGATTCTCTACTTAAGGTATATCTATTTATTACAGCTTTTTTTTAAATATCAGGATTCAGTAAGTTTCTTGTAATGACTAAGAAAGCACATAGGGAGATATACATGTAGAGTATGTTACTCACCATGTTGAAAACTTAAAATGCTTGTAATTTGGTTCTCAAATCATCGTGTCATTTAATTGTATGGTCATTTTGCAATAAGGCCTTTTCCTGCTACCAACCTGTTTCATAGGCAAGATTCTCTTATTACTTGAAACAAGAAAATAAGGATATGAGTGAAATCAGAATATGTGAATAGTAGTAGTTTGCCTACTCAGAAATAACATGAAATGGTTTCTGAGGCTTTGCATAAGAGGTTTTAGTAGTAATGGGTTAACGTATCATTTCTCCTGTGATGGGTAACATATCAAAGGCTTTACTGGTATTGACTTGATTTTGTACTACAACTAGTGATGGTTTTTTTGGGTCATCTGCAGTCTGGCGTGTTCCCTAAGTCACTGCGTGGCTATGTTGAGAGGGCTTTGGCTCGCTGTAAAGATGATACTCAGATGGCTGCGTCTCAGGTTCTCATGAAGGAGGTAAAGCCAGGACTAGAGTTTATGCAATGTCCATTGTGCAATCATATGTAACTGGTTGCTTTTCTGCCCTGCAAGATTCTAACTTGATTGTGACCAAGTTTGTACACAGGACAATTGATTTTAGCCTAATTTGAACTTCGGTTTATCACAACTTTTCAGTTAATACTGTAAACTTGTAAAGCAGTTTAATGTCCGTGGTTTAAGGAAACCTGTAGGTTTCGAGTCTTTATGGATATTGAAATTGTCTGTTGGGCTTTTAGTTTCTAGAATCTGTCTTAGTTCACCAGTGCAATGTATGCAGAAGTTTATATGTCTATGTTTGTACATATTTTTAAATATAGATGCGTGTGTTTTTTAATTGTCATTAACGTTCTTGTCAGATCATCACCAAGGCAACAGCTGATAGTACACTTTACACACGAGACTGGGATACCGAGCCTCTTTTCCCACTCCCAAAGGAAGATGCGACAATTAAAGAGTAAAACCTCCTGCTCTCTCTTCATTACATGGGACGCAATATGTGAACCCTACCTTACATATCTTAGCTTATGGCCATTGATGGGTAAGCATGTTGTTTTTTTAGCAGGTTAAGTTCTTCAAACCTTGTTCCTTCATTGTTAAACAAAAGAAGTCCAACTAGACGATCCAAGAGTAGATGGGAACCACTATCAGAGGAGAAGTCAGAGAAGGTTGAGAGGCCAGCATCTTGGAATGGTGGTAGTCAAAATAATGGTGCTTGGGGACATGTCAGCAATAAGGAAAGAAAGGTAATCAATTAGTTTCTTTTTCAAATCTGGAGTTAGATCAGTTTTAAATAGCAATACTTCTCACACACACGGATTGAGTAAGGGTTGTGCTGTCACCCGGTGACCAGGAGAATCATTGTGTTGTCCCCTAAAGACCATGAGAATTCTGTACATGTATATATATATATATATTGATTTATCCTGGAATGGAGTAAGTTTTCCAACTTTAAAAGCCTAACATTGACAATTTATGCAGCCATTTGTGTGGAATGCTGGGAGTAAGAATGGAAATATGAGTACTGCAAAGTTTCCTTCACTGGAGCAGAAAAGTGCAAGTAGGATTAACCAAAAGCCATTTAAGAAGCAGCGGCTTTCTGATGGTGTAGATGCTACTGAGAATGGTCATGCATCTAGTGATAGTGATACGGAACAAGGTTTAGCAGCCTATTACGCTGGAGCAATAGCTCTTGCAGATTCACCAGAGGAGAGGAAGAGACGTGAACATCGCTCTAAGCGTTTTGAAAAAGTGCAAGGACATCGAGGACAAAACAATCACTTCAACCCTACAAATGCTGGGGCTCAAAATATGTATACTAGAAGAGCTAATGCTTTAGCGGTCAGCAATAAATTTGAAGATGGCGCTGACAGGGCTGTTGAGGACATTGACTGGGATGCTCTTACTGTCAAGGGGACCTGCCAAGAAATTGAGAAACGTTACTTGCGCCTCACTTCTGCACCCGATCCTGCCACTGTAATTCTCTATATAACTGTTTTGATCTTTTATATATGGATTAATTTTATTCACATTAGCTGGTCGGTTTTCATGAGGTATACTTCTCAGCTTAAGTATCTTATCCGTTTAATAGGTAAGACCGGAGGATGTTCTTGAAAAGGCATTGCTTATGGTAAAAAATTCCCAGAAGAATTACCTATTTAAATGTGATCAGTTGAAGTCCATTCGCCAGGATTTAACTGTGCAACGAATTCGAAATCAGCTAACAGTAAAGGTATTACTAAAGTTCTGCTATCTGGGTGTTATCTTTTTGCCCAAAAGGCCAAAAGCAACCCAACCCTAAACCCAACCCTTGAGATTTCTGTTCACATTACTTTATATCAGTCATTTCTCATGTTCTGCATGTTCAGGTGTATGAAACTCATGCACGGATAGCATTGGAAGTTGGAGACCTACCGGAATATAACCAGGTTAGTGCTCACTGTGTTCGGAAACCAGATTTCTTAAAAAATAAAACTAATATTAGACTAGTTGTATTTCTGGAAGTTAGGAATCTTTTCATGCCTGTGCTGTCAATTGACTGTCTTTCACGTGGTTCAGTGCCAGTCACAGTTGAAATCACTCTATGCTGAAGGTATTGAGGGATGCCATATGGAGTTTTCTGCTTACAACTTACTATGTGCTATCCTTCACTCAAATAATAACCGGGATTTGTTATCATCAATGGCAAGGTCAGTAAAAGTAGAAAGATTACTATTTTAGATATTGTATGTTTCAAACTTGGGATAAATGTATAATATAAACTGGCTTCTTCCATGGATCATATATTTAGTGTATGGATGTTAGGGTGTCATGAGTCATGACTCGTCTGTAGATGAATTCCATACTCCAATATAATACCTGGTGAATATTGTTGTATCAGGTGTTGGTAAAATTCATATATAAAGGATCAGCAAAACTGCTGTGGGAAGCAGTGGTACTGTTGTGATTACAATTGGATGAACCATGATACATAGCTTCTACTAGGAAATAAAAAAATGGCCAAAAGGGAATATTCATCCTTCTAGTGAGCTCATTTATGTGATTGCCTCTTTGTTGCATGTAGATTAAGACATATTCCATGCTTATCGGGAGTCATTTTTTCCCTTTTGAGTTTACTGACTCATTTAACATGACATGAGGATATGATGTGACGTGTCAATTTATTGTAGCTTGTCGGTTCAAACAAGAAGGCACGAAGCCGTCAAACATGCTCTTGCAGTTCGAGCAGCTGTCACTTTGGGAAATTATGTTACGTTTTTCAGGCTCTACAAGACAGCTCCCAACTTAAGCACCTGCCTTATGGGTGAGCCTGTCATTTGGAATAATGTTTGTTTATAGAAATATAAAAAAAAATTAAAGTGTTTTAAGTTCATTGTATTTTCACCTTTCTGCAGATCTTTATGTTGAAAAGATGCGGTTCAAGGCAGTGAGTTGCATGTGCCGATCATATCGGCCGACAATACCTGTTTCATACGTAGCTCAGATTCTGGGGTTTACATCCACAGATGAGGAAAGTGAGGAGAAGGATTCTGAAGGATTGGAGGAATGCATTGAGTGGTTGAAACTGCATGGTGCATGCATCGTTGCAGATAACAATGGGGAAATGCAGCTTGATGCAAAGGTATGACATTAAGTTATACGAACCTCATGATTCTTCAAATGAAGATCTTTTGTTAAGAATGTAGTGGCTACTCTTTACGGTATTTAGATTTTATTTTTGATGAGATGTGTATCTTTGATGTGCAGTCTACTTCTTCTGGTCTATACATGCCAGAGACTGATGCCGTGTCCCATGGAGATGCCAATCTAGCTGTTAATGATTTTTTTACACGGACACCTTCGTAAAGTCAGATTGTTTTTGTATCACATTTTTAATTTGAGATTTGAAATCAGATGAAGATCACGATGCTTACTTCACTCATACTGAACTCTGGGTTTCTCTGTAACAATAGAGAGATAGATCACTGATGTAGAACTGGTATATGGAATATGAAAAAGAATCCACTTGATCTCACTCTTTTGGCCAAACACTCATCTTCTCTTTCTCATACTTAATATAAACCGCCGTCAACCCCAACAGCGCGACCCGACCGTTGACCCGCTCGCTATACGGGCTGAACCCGAAGTCAACTTTCAATCCGCCCGACACCGGCACCGGAGGCGGGATTCGGTGGTGGCGCGTGTGGCGAAGAGTTTGGGGAGACGCAGAGATGAAATGGTCGCCATTGTTGGGGCTGCTTCAATTCTCTGAGCTCAGAGCTCTCTCACTGGTTTTGTTTTGGATGAGGCGACGTGGAATGTGCCTTGTTTTTATTTCTTTTTATTTTAATTTTTGTTGGGCTTGGTATTGGGCTTGGGCTTATGGGATGTAAGTATGGGCTGGCTGGAAGCATTTGACTTGTATGGGCTGGCGGGAAACAGCGTAATTTAAAAACTTGCTTTATATTAGGGTGTGGGATTTTGGGTACGTTATAGCCTTTATGCCCTTGTAGATGTAGCTCTTCCACTGAAATTTAAGCACTTAACATACGAATGAAAGTCAAAATCGATTCATCTTTACGAATATTTTAACTAAGAAAACCAGATATATTATTAAGAAAATATGGTCTAAATTCGAGATCATACATTAGGCGCACAATCTGAATTTATACATTAGGCGCACAAAGTGTAATTGGTACTGATTCTACTACGCTGTCAAAAATTTGTAAACTGATCCTAAGAAATCAATGTTGTTCAATGAATTTAAGAGGAAATACTTCTTAGTATTGGAGAGTTGGTGAGATTCTTCATGATCATGTCAAAGCAATAAAAAGCAGAAGATCGATGTTGGCATGCTAGGTTTTAGTTACTTGTTATGAAATGTCCATGAAACTAGCTAGCTTCCTTGCAAGTTTTAGCAAGTAGCTAGGAAACTCAACGTGCAAGTTTTTGTAGCTATTTAGTTAACCCCATGCCATCAAATTCGGCTCTCTCCGGGAACTCCGGCCATCTTGTTTCTTAAATTTAGGGATATTACATGCTCCGTTTGGTTTAGACTGCTTTTTAAATGCATATATATCTCTACGTTACGGGTTTGATTTTACCGCATAACAATAGTATGACTGATCACATGCGTACTGTGTGAAACGATAAGCGACATATATATAGGCATGTACGTACGTCCATGCAATAGTTGTTTCAGATTAAACTATATGGAGATGATCGCATGTACGTGGATCGAAGAGGAAGGTAGAACACCAAAGCTGGAAACTTTAATTAACTTGTACAATGTTTGGCTAGCAAATTTAAATGTTGTTAGCTCTGGATCTTTACAGTTGGAATTGAATGAACACTACGTATATGAATTCTCAACCTGCCACTGTCAAGTTTGAAGTCCAAATAATTGCCAATAATAATTCTGGTGAATACTGATGAGTGATGTCCCAAGTTTGCCATTCCAGAAAGGCGTTTGTCCATCAACACAGCAAAATTGAATGAGATCTCAGCAACTTTTCACATAAATGAAAGAAGATCGATAAGGCATCGATCACATGCAAGTATAACAATAGCCAAAGAAACTAAACTAGGTTGCTGCCCTTGCTTCATTTCACCATCATGTAAAGTTCAAAATGTGCCTCGAATTGAATTCCCCAACAACTCGATCGATCTAGCTAGTTCGGAATTGCACATCGACTTCAAGGGAGAACTGTGCCCAAATGAGAAGTGATATTCATAGAAGATGATTGGTTGGTTAACAACTTAACAACAGTACATCAGGTGAAAAAAATTCTCACGCGATAATTGATGTGCTACCGAATAATTTGCTAATTAGGATTAGAATTTCAATTTCTTAACGAACTATAAAAGTCGATTTTTGCGGCCGATTGAAATAAGTACGTACACATGAGCATGCATGTACATTTATTGATCGATCCCTATATACATAACTCACTACCAGAAATTAGTTAGCCACAAGTTTGGTTATCTCTTCTTAAAATCGACCATTCCATGCGCACAAAATGAACGTGCCTGCCCATATTTGTAACCAAAGAGAGATGGTTCCATCGTTTTTTGTATTCAGGTAAGAAAGGGATAGAAAGAACGTACGTCCAAAATAGTGACCAATTAAGCATTCAAGTAGGTTTTTGTTTACTTATTTTGGCAGACTTTTCAGAGTGGATCAAATTTACTACAAGATCATACTTGATGATCACAATCGAGGGTAAGAATCGAAGTAGACTCGACGGCTGCGGTTATTAACTGCAAGACTCCAAAAGAATAGGTCCTGTCATAATCTCATTTCCTCTTAGATCTGTGTCAACAAAAAAATTGCATACGTATAAATAGATGTACGTGCATGCATAACATATATCATATTAGAATACTATGAAATGAATGAACTAGTTTCTTATTAGTTCGAATTTGCCAAGTATATATGTAACACTAACCTTGTACATCCCACCCATCAAAACATTCATAAACCAAAGAAATAATACTGAACAATGAGAAGAAAAAAAACATTACAAATCTTCAACAACCTCCCGCCAAACAAACACAGAGAGAGGCCGAGAGAGCTATGAAAGCTCGATCAAACTGTCCATGCATGTAACAATCTACCTTGCTTGTTCTACCTCCTCTTGTTCTTGCTCCCAATCAGCAGTGAAAAATAGAAGAGAATTCTAAACAGAAACCCCCACGCCACAGTGATCCAAAGACAGTTCCACTTGCTCAACTGCGTCACACCTTGTTGCGTCAATATATCACTCCCAGTAGTCAAGCAAGTCGTCCTCGTAATCCTCATCCCCAAAGTCTCGCTCATACTGTCCAGCAGCTTCAGCTTCAACGCCGACGGCACCGACGCCAATGGAGTGTTGTCAAATATCTGCACACCCCTCACAAAACACTTCGTCGCGTCCTGAAACTCGTTTTGTAAAACACCTTCGTAAGGGTACTTGACTAAAGACAAGTAGTGAAACCAAATCCAGTAGGCAGGGATTCGATCACGGTTTATAAAGAAGCCGCTGAATAATAGGAAGTAGGCGAGAATGGCGACGACGACAGTGTAGCCCAACATGACGTGAGGGACAACGCCGGAGAGGAACGTGACGAATGAGCTTCCGGCCCAGAATGAGGCGAAGATGATGAGGAAGAAGAATAGGAACCCGGAAAGCCCGCCGTCAAGGCCCACGGCCCAAAATGTGGTGGCGGAGAAGGCGGCGGAGAGGAAGATTAATGAAGGGAGGGCTACTAGGGAGTGTGAGAGGACGTAGGAGGATCGGCGGTATGCATTGTAAGCAGTCTCTCTCATGAATATGTAACGCTCCTGGAGAAACACCGGAAGGGCGTCCGCGCAGGTGTAGAAGGTAGTGGACATTGCGAAAGCAATGAACCCTAGCCTCTCCTGCACGCCCCTCGGTGTATCGTCCAGGTTACAAAACATGGTGGCGAGAATAAACCCCGTCACCATGACGGCCCCCAACCGTATTCCGAAGAGCTTTGGCTGCCGCCGCGCATTCAACGTGGCGCGGCGGGCCAGTACCGCCATCTCGATGTAAAAAGGATTGGCGAAGGTGGGGACCATGGTAGATGAGTGCTGCCCTTCTCCCGAGACGAGTTTCCCGCGAGAAATAGACGCCGAGATCGCCTCTTGTAAGGGAACGACGTGCCGTATGTCGGTCGTGCGGTGGTGGTTCTTTGTCGTTTGCCAAGATTTGTTGAATTCCACTAGTGATTTGGTCCCTCCGGGCGAGCCTTCGAGCTCGCGGATTAGGTCTAGAGCGAACTCGGTCTTGTTTTCGGAGTCGGGTATGGGTCGCCCGAAGTCCGAAAAATAAGGCGGGAGCTGAGTAGGGGACCCACTGAAGACGGTTTGTCCGCGGCTAAGGAATATGAGCCGGTCGAGTAAGCCCAAGATTCTGTAGCTAGGTTGATGAACCGACATCACCACTATGCTTCCGCTCTGAGCGATTCGCTGTAGAACCTTCACCACCATGAACGCTGACGTGGAGTCGAGTCCCGAGGTCGGCTCGTCGAGGAAGAGTATGATCGGGTCGTGGATTATGTCGATTCCGATCGACACGCGCCGCCGCTCGCCGCCAGAGACGCCTCGGTGGCTTTCGTCACCGATGATGGTGGCGGCGGCGTTGCGGAGGCCGAGCTGGTCGATAAGATGCTGGACCCGCATTTTCTTCTTGGATTTGGATAACGATCTCGGCAGGCGGAACTCGGCGGCGAACGTGAGGGTTTCCTCCACCGTGAGCATCGGAAAAAGGAGATCGTCTTGCATGACGTAAGCTGAGATCACCTTGAGGAGGCGAGACTCGAGGACTTCGCCGTTGAGTGAGACTTTGCCTTTGAGTGAGCCTTTGGCGATTCGGTTCGCTAGTGCGTCGATTAGGGTTGATTTACCCGACCCGCTTGCGCCGAGCACCGCCAGGACCTCGCCTTCGCGAGCCTCGCCGGAGATGTCGTTCAGTAAAGTCTTGGTTCGAGTAAACAAGCTCTCCCCACCTCCGCCGTTGAGATTGACCGGATCTGATGACGCCAGCGTCGTGGCGAGGCGGTTGTTTTTGGTAGCGGCGGCGGAGAAGAGGCTGAGCTTGCGGCGGATCTTGACGCTGTAAGTGAGGTTAGTGAAGGAGAGGACGAACGGCAGAGACGACGACGGCGGGAGATCGTCGCCGCCGCCGAGGTCGATGTCGACCTGGTGGTTGTGGAGAGGAGTCTCTCCGCCGTCGCCAGTGGCTTCTTTTCTGACGTCGCCGACGTGCTTCAGCAACTGGCCGAGTGACGGCGACGCGCCTTGTCCGGCGCGTGGCCGCGGTGGTGGATATTCGTCGAGCTCCATAGTGAAAAACGGCGACGTATTATTATTATTCTGATGGTGATGATTATGATTCTCTGCTGCTACGCGAGACGACATTCGCGCCGTTATATATAGCAAATTCTGTTACAACCTAAGGCCCTGTTTAGATACAAAAGCCAACACCTCTCTCGATAACGCATCAATCAAACCAATGCCAAACAAGGCTTAGTGGCCAGCAGAGTGGTCTGTGTGTCTCTATCTTTCAGGGTTTCTCGCTCTCTTGGAGAGTTGTGATCGAAATGAAGGTGCGTGTGGGTTTGGGTCCTTTTGAGTAATGGAGTGGGGGTTTTCAATGTATAGAAATATAACTAAATGGTGAGGTCGTGTTGTGTGTGAACTGGGAAGGGTTTACTGTCAGGTTTTTTTTTTCCCAGTGAGGAGGTGAGAGAGAGGTGACCTACAACGCCTAATATACCCATCTCCATACGTTTTGGGGAAACTTTCCCTATTTCTTAAGCCACGAGGTTCTTGGGTTACACGTGGAGGTTAATCATTGGAGGGAGGAGAGTGACACGTGGCGTGATGGGTTTCCATTTTCCATTGATGGAACTGTGCGTGAGCAAGTTAGGCTAGCTGTGTGTGCATGGTTAATTAGTGTAAAATTTGGTTACTTGGGTTTTATTTTTGGAGGCGCTTATTGGGGTCAAAATTTATTAGAGGTAGGTTAAGGCATTGGTGAGATTAATTTGATGAAGCTTCTTTGCTAAGTATACTAAGCTAGTTTCGATTTGTGATCGAAGCCTCTGCCTAGGTGGTTGGGTTGGCATTGTTATAGTTTTTGAGCTACACAAGGCACTTTTGTGGGGGGCACAACTTCAATAAGAGAAAGGTACGTAACTTAATGAAAAAATGACATTTTTTTTCTTCGTTTATTATTAAAATTGTGAGACATGTATAGTCGGTCTGATGAGTGAAATGTGTTTTAGGAGCCGTCCAAACATGTCCAAACATGTAGATCGATTATCTTCATCGTGTTAAGTATTGATTAATTCTTGCATGTGAACGACCTAAAGCTTTACAACGTACAGTAACATCTATAACAAACCGAAATAAACAAACGAAAACAGGATTTGTATGCCAATTACATAATTGAGAGGTAGCTAGGGTGAAGGTTCATATACAACATAAAATTAGTCAAACCATCATCGATCAACAAAGTTTGCTTCATATACAACATAAGAAAACTTAAAAGTAATATGATCAAGTTAAGAAGTTAACCATTTAATATCTTCGATGATTAGTTTGTGCTACCTGCAGGAGTAGATTATACACTGTTCATATTTACATAATCAAATAGAAAAGGTGTTAAACGTTGGAATTATAGTTTGGTTTGGTAGTAGATATTTCCAAATAGAGGCATGCACTAATTGTTAATTTGAACTTAATTTGGACTAACGAGTCCTTTGGTGTCAAAATGCACCATCTTGTGGGGTTTTAATATGCAGTTTCCACTTGGGGAATTACAATAACTTAAATAAGTCAAAAAACCAAGTTTTCAATTGCACAAAGTTGCAGGATTACTTTAGCAATCTGTCTCCTTCGTTCTCAAAAGTATGAGAATGTAAGCCAAGTGATGAGATAGGTAAAGCATTTTTGTCTTTCTTTGCGTTTCTTTCTATATCACATCCCCTCACCACAAAACAAAGAAATAAAAGTTAACACAACTAATATTTACAGTACTTGATAATAGCTTTACATAAGGAGCATTTCAATCTTTTCCAAAATTACTTCTATTAAAACCCATCATGCTTTTTCTCATGTGAGTTCCCTAGCTAGCACACACAAAGTAGTCGTCAAAGATATAGATAATGGACCAAACATTGTAAGATCTTATCTATTTTATGGTATATACATGCATCATTAGAAGGCTTTTGGTAGACAAATACGCGGCTTTTAGGCTACCAATCTCACACCGAATCACAAGCTAACTCAAACCTATAAACAGAAAGAGGAGCTATGAGGTGTGGAAGTCCCCAAAGTCAAAACAGAAAATTATAGAAAACAACGTGTGCATGAGCATGGGGGGCAACGAGGCACCCATCTAGATCACCAGCTTAGTCAAATTTTCCCTTTTCTTCTACTAGCTAGTCTCCCACAATCACTCTGGCATTATTATTTTGCCTTGTGCTATCCTTGTCTTGCATTACTTGTGATCTTTCCTTCCGGCTGGAGATGTTACAATGGCTTTGGTCTTTATGGTCATTGGGTCATTAGATTCAGAGGCAATAAGTTCTATGGTGCGGAACTCCCCGGAATGGTAAGGATTTAATGTAAATGGGTCCAAAGCCTTGGCTTTGTAAGGCTGGTCTTATTGAACAGCATCTATAGCCATCTTACCCATCTACATCTTTGCCCATTCGATTAAGACTGTTCTCAACTGGTTCTTATTCTTGTTCATCATGCCCCTATGGTCCCTGGCTCTCTATACTGACCCGGCTTTGCCGACTTTGAGGGATTAGCCGAAATGGCATCTTCCAACATTCATGGATAGCTGGAAGCATCAGTCAGGCAAACAATGTATCTCAGTAAGCTAGACTTGGTACTAAAATATCTACAAGTAAGAGGAGGAAATGCCAGAGTAACAAAGCATTTATGGAACTCCCCAAATTCATGTTTCTACATAGCTGATCACAACATCCAACAATAACCGCGGCCAATACAATTTGTGCCTAATACAACATGGATAGAACGGTTCAGAAGCATGCAAACATAGTAAATGAGACAATTGGGAAAGCTACTAATTATTGATCAAAATATAAGAGTGAAAACAATCCAAAAGCACTTCCATCACTGCAGCCTCTCCATCCAATTACTAATCATCATCCGCAAAGTTGACTGCAAGATCCCAGTAATGTGCAACACCAGCATCGGC
Organism: Geum urbanum; assembly: GCA_946800695.1. Lineage (NCBI taxonomy): Eukaryota > Viridiplantae > Streptophyta > Magnoliopsida > Rosales > Rosaceae > Geum > Geum urbanum. Next base: position 40,590,470 of record OX327017.1, on the reverse strand, counting down.
AAAGTACTTTCGACCAGCAGTTTCAGTCATGCATTCATGAACAAAGAATCTGTTGAAGCTAGGCCTGGCAACACTTCCTTGCCACACAAGCACACACTTGTTAGGAGGCTTATCATCGTTGTCTTCTTCATCTTCTTCCTCTCTAACAGCTTCAGCCCAGTTTATGCGCCGAAGCATGACCTTCGCATACCTCTTGATAGATTTGCTTCCACCTTCAACTGCCACAACATTCAGACCATCTAAGAGCACAGCACATCCAGTCAGCCGGTTCTGTTTAGCATTAACATCAATCTTGTAACGGGCCTTTGGATGAGATACATCGTTGATTTTATATATTGAGACTATCGTTTCCACAGTATTTGGATCATCAAAGAGCTTCCTCTCTTTTTTCTCACGGCGCTCAGCAGGGGTGAGCTTGCGAGCAATATTCCTGTCTATATGAGCTTGTTCACGTTCATGAGCTGCACTTCGGATCTCCCTTTCCATTCTGGTTGGATCTTGGGTTGCTTCAGCACCAAGAACATTCATCAAATTACTCATTTTAACTTTCGGCTTTGGGGGTTCAATGATTCCTTGTCTAATCATCTCCTGCTTATCTTTCTCTCTAGCAAGTCGCTTCTGTGTACGTAATTTTTTCTGCTCTTTCTTGGTTAATTTCAATGGTTGAGGAGGTGGAGGAGCTGGTTCTGCAGGGGGCTCAATGGGCTTAGGATGTTCAACATAGATGTTGATTTTGTCCAACCGTATTCTGTCTTCAGGTATTCCACCACCAACGACTTCACCATAAGTACCAGATTGCAATAAGGTCACATCCCTGAAAATATTTTGCATCCTAATCAATAAACATCATTTAGAAAGTAAAACAGACTTATATAACAAATGCAAATATACTATGCTTATGAAATTGAATGAAACCTCTGACCAACAGAACAAGATAGTATAATTCAAAACACTACTACACAAGAGTTGGGAAGAACCAAAAGGCATTTAAGCAGTAACCTCAAGGTCTAAAATAATCGGAGTAAAAAATATAAATGATCAGCTTTCAATAATATGCAATGCAAGAAATCCTACGTAAAACACCCAAAAAGAAAATTATATAGCGAATGACAACAAAGGGAAAGGGTAGTTATCAACTTACCACCACTCAACTTCAGGAATTGGATCCTTTGGTTTTTCTTTAGTGATGACTCTTTCAGCAACCTCTATCATATTTGGATTTGTATCGGGTGCTGCCTTTGCCTTAGCCAGCTGGGCCTGTTTCGCCCTATGCTCTTTGGCTTGCAATTCTCCAAATTGGCTCTGCATAGAGGACGGAGAAAACAGTCAAGTAAACCATTAGTAGAGATAATTCTGAAATGACCAAGTGTAGGTAGAGAAATGAATAGATACCTTTAACTTCATATGCTCAGCTTCTCTTGACCACTTCCCTTCCTCTACAAACTGGAAGTTCATCCTCTTTGGCCTAAAAATCTTAGTCATGTTAATGCCCATCTTCTTGTCAAAGAACGGATTTGTTTCAGGGTCCATATCCACTACAGGTGTAACAATCTGGAATGCATCTTTCTTCTGCTTATTGATGTTGACCTGAAACAGAAGAACAAAAAAAGTTGAGATAAACAGTCTCTGCATAACACCAGACAAGAGAACTTACAAGTGAACTAGTTACAAACCTTTAGAGTGCTGAGATTGTTTGGTTTGGTTATATTGACTAAGTTCCCATGTTCATCTATTTCCCTTCCTTGGGCATCAAGGCGAAGAATAGGAGCCTTGGAAGGCTTCTGAGGAGGAGCTGCATCTGCTGTCATTTGTCCTGGGAACAAGTTTATAACAGGAGCAAATTCTGGGTCCTGACGGAATCCCATCCTGGCAGCCATCTCCTGTGCGCGTTTTACAGCTTCATAGTTTGGCACAGCTGCAACACCAGTAGGAGCAGTAATTCCACTCATACCACCTGCTGTTGAGGGCACTGGGGGAAACCCCATACCTGAACTGGCAGGTGGAGGATTCATCCCGTCCTTTGATTTTGCGCTAGCATCTGAACTAGCATTGGCTGTTTGGTCCGACTTGCAAGACATGAATGAATAGTAATGAGTTTCTACAATCATAAATCAATATTGTGCAGAGATGAAAACAAAATATGTGAATGTCTTACCAGTTTTTTCTTCAACTTCTCAGTCAATGACTTCTGTTTTTGAATCAAACTCTTCATTTTATCTACATCAACAGCAGGAGGATTTCCACTTTTTCCAGCAATTGAAGACGTCCCATCTGTACTAGATTTTCCATGAACCTCATGAGATCTGGCAATACTAACTCCCTTATTTTCATTTGTTGTAGAAATCGAATATACCTTGGTAGGAAGGGGATGATGACTAGGTGGGAAAGAGATCTCAGGCACAGGCCTTGATGCCATAGTAGAATCCAGACTGGCACCCTGCAAGTGTAAAAAATTAAACATCGTCATTATGCATACTCAGGACAGCTCAATAGCGGTGGTTTAACGCAAGCATTCAAATCAAACAATGAAGAAGATGATATGTTACACAACATTGACACATCCACTACGGACAGATGACAAACCAGTGGCGATCATACATGCAGGAATGAGAGCAATTTTAATTTCTAAACAGCCGAATATTTTCACATAAAGCATCGGATGACAAAACAAAATCCTTACAAAAATTCTAAAATGGCAGCAACATTCTAAGGAAGGTAACACTTCAACTAAAATGCTATTGATACCACTTAAACCATCTAAGACTTCAAACCTAATGAGTATATAGCAAGTAACATAACCGACACCAACAAGTCCTGTTTATCTCTCACTTAGATCATTCAACCGAATATATCACACAAGAGGCCTACAACAGACTACAACTAACAATCACTAGGTGCAATCCATTAAAGAGTCCTAACCCATTTACCTAAGTTGAATATGTGAACTGTTTATCAGTCTATTTTCATATATTCATCTTAAACTAATCAGTGTTACGAATGCAAGCCTAAATGTGTTCAGACAAGTTTATAGATGCAACCATATAGCTCATCAGAAAACACAATTATCGAATGCACGATTGTAAACAGAGATAAAAGTTGAAGATAGAACTCACATTACCCACCGGAGCACCCCCATTTTGAGTGGCGGTGACGCTGCTCTGAAGCTTAACATCATCATCCAATTCTTCTTTCTTAATCTTAACCTCACTCAAATTCACATTCCCTCCTTGACTCCTCTTCTCTTCCAATTCACCATTACTCAATTCTTCTTCCTTTCCTCTCCGATCATCGAATCCTCTCTTCTCTCTCTTCTCACCCGAAACCCTAGCCCTCTTGCTATCCTCATTATCATCATCAACCCCGCCGCCGCCGCCGCCTCTGTTCTCACTTCTCTCCCTCTCTTTCCTTTTATGTCTCCTCTCCGCCACGTCATCTTCCACCTCGCGCTTAGCTTCGCGGTGGCTCCGGGACCTCTCTCTACTCCCTTCTCTCTCGTGCGACCTTTCAAGGCGGTCCTCCGGCGGCGACCGGTCGCGGCGAGATCTGTGCTTGGAGTCGGGGTCGGATCGGGAGCTGACGTGGTGGCGGTCGTCATCGTCGGCGTCGCGGCTGCTACGGTGGTGCTTGTGGTGGTCACGGTCTCGGCGGTCGCGTTCGTCACGGGAGCGCTTGCTGGATTTGTCTTTCTCCATTATCTAAATCTCTGAATTGCAGATTTTGAACCCTAGCCCCCAAAACAGAAGATTTATCGAAGTCCCAAAGTCTCTAATTCTACTCGAAGTATTTATCCAAACAGAGTGGAATTGACTTGGGCTGGGCCTCTTTTTGTGCAACGATTTTATACCTTGCTCTGGAGGAAAGCCCAAACAATACTATGGGCTTGGACTGCTTTTCAAAGGGTTAAATGCACTTTTGAATCTTTTTTTTAGAGACTTTCTATTTGACCCTCCGTAAATGTTCAATTGATCTCCCTTTGTTTTTTATTATTGAATCACGCAATTGTCCTCATCTCATACGGAATGACTACGGAATGACTGATATAGACATAAAACCTAATCCCTATATATACATTTAGATTTAGATATATATTCATAGAAATTAGGAGGCCTGTAACAATATATGGGATAAGACTACAAGTGGTAGGCTTAAACCATCATCTGGGTTGGATAGAGCATAAGCATTTACTATGCTATGTATCATCTCGATGAGAACTCTTTCTGAAAAGGGATACCAGCGATTGGTGACAATGGTTCGGCAAACATATGTTACATATTCCGTACCAAATGACGTTTATGCATGAATTACAGTAATAATAAGGTGAAAAAAAGTATTTACAGTGAGGTATAGTTAGCAATTTCTTGTAATTAAAAGAAAAGAGGTGTAGAAAGCATGAGAGGTCTAGTGAGTAAAATTGGAGGTTCCAATAGAAACTTTCTTTTTTTAACAGTCACTCTACCACCAAATTTGTAAAAGCGGATAAAGTTGCTTACATTACACTGTTTGAGAATATGTGCGTATCTAAATGCATAAGTGGTAGAAGTAGTTTTGCTATTATTATGAGATACTCTATTTGAGTTTATTGTAATACGGAGTTTATGTATCATATCCTCTTCGGATATGCATTCAATTGTTTCATCAATGAATATCTGAGGACTGCCACACCCCCACCCGCATCGCCCTTCTTTCAAAATCTTTTACAACTCAATCTAGACAATTTTTTTTCTATACATTTCCATAGACCACTTTAACATGCCCTGATAAAAATTACAAACATGCCCTAATACGAACCTAAAATAAATAACACAAAATCTACTAGTTTTTTTTCTCTCACATTCTCCATACTAAAATTAAAAATAAACTTTTTTGTACATGCACAGATGCATAGTTGTGGGGGCGGTTTCTAGTATCGAGGGATTGCACTAAGCCACTAACCGCTTAAACATCACATAAAGTACGTCTCATTATTTGGCCCTTCGGTCTCGAGTCTTATTTTAGCCCGCTTTATCAAACCTTAATCGAGGTTAGACCGGCCCAACTCCTTTTTGAAATAGGGTAGATCTAAGCTATACATTTGAAGCCCTGCTCATTCTATATGAGTCTCTTGGGCCTAACCAAGCTTCGGCTTTATAAGTCTCGTCAAACCCAATCTCTTTTTAAATAAATAAATAAATTATCATATAAATATATTTATATCAATTTAAAGGCCTAGAGTCAAAACCTAATCTAACCCATTTTTACCATTTTATTAAAAAACATCATATAATTTATTATTATTATTATCTCGTTTTTTAATATTACTATACTTTCATTTTCTCATCTTATTTTACCTCAATGTTTTTTCTGCACAAAAATATATATTCAAAGTAAATATCATTCATCAATAATAACAATACATTAATTTTTATATATATTAATTTTTCTCAATTTAAGACCCTTCCTCGCCCGACCCACAAAGATTGACATCTTTAAGCTTATTGGCATTGTCTTAATAGATGGGCTAAGACTTATAAATTATGATATCAACCTATCCCAACCTCCTTATATTTAACTTTGACTAAATTTAGTCGAACTCAACCCGATCTTAAACCTTAAATTTAGGGACGAAACCGGTCCAACCCATGAACCTAAAAGGAGCAAAGGTGCAAAGCAATGATTCAAGGCTAGGTTTTCTTTGGCTGTTGGGACTCATTAGGACTACCCACTACCGTTTTGAGTGGTCAAATCATCATCAGAGCCTTCCTTAGAAGAGTGGGTTTGCGGTACACATCCCCCAAGAAACCTTCGCTATTAGCTTCTTATTCTTCCTTCTTTTTTTTATTGAGATTTGGGAAGATTCACTGTTGGCTTCAATTCCTGAACTTGGTTTTACTCTGAACTCTCTCAACTGTGTGTGCCAATGGAGAAGAGCCAAAAACATCATGAATATGCGATTGGGATTGATCTGGGCACAACTTACTCGTGTGTAGCAGTGTGTAGAGATGGACATGTTGAAATCATAGCTAATGATCAGGGCAACAGGACAACTCCATCTTGTGTTGCTTTTACTGATACTGACCGGTTGATTGGTGATGCAGCCACGAACCAACTTATCAGAAATCCCACAAACTCCATCTTTGGTAAATTTGCTACCTCTCATACTCTTATTCTTGACACATGCATGTCCAGTTTGTTTGAAGCTGCGAGTTTTTTAGGTTATGCTGTAAAGGTTTTAGCTTTAACTTTGTTCTGTAATTTTTAGTGAAGTTGGAAATATCGTTGCTTTGAATTTGGGGCTTGGATAGTGAGTGCGAGATACTAAAAGGTTTATACTTTATGGGTCAAATCTCACTCTTTATTAACAATTTGCACATACTCAATGTGGATTGCAGTTCATATGCTTATTGTTCCTACCATGAAACAATTGGGATAAAGATATGTTCTTTCTATGATATTCATCGCGAGTAAAATGAATTACAATTTACAAGAAACCATGTTAATGAGGTAATTTTCTTGGCTGATGTTTATTTTGGACATGTTAGGAAAAACAGTGAGACAAAGGGAAGCAAGAGATGGAGAGGAATGATTCTGTTAAAAACTTGACCAGGGTGAGGGATATGTTGAATCTGAGTTGCTCCCTCTTTCCTGATTCTTCTAAATAACAAATTTAGCTTATTTGAATTTTTCATTTTTGTTTAGGTAACATGTATCATTGTAATTGAATAGGGTGAGAGAATGTTAGAGTTGCTCCCATTTTCCTGATTCTTCTAAATAACAATTTTAGCTTATTTGAATTTTCCATTTGAGTTTCGGTGACATGTGTCATGGCAAATATGAACAATGAGTTGGACAATGAGTCGAATAGGGTGAGGGATGTGTTGTATATGAGCTGCTCTCTCTCTTTTCTGATTCTTCTAAATTACAATTTTAGCTTATTTGAGTTTTTTCATCTGGGAAACATGTATGATTTTAAATATGAATGATGTATAGCCATGCAGCTTCTAAGAAATTTAGTTGACATGAACAAGAACCAATATTCTAGTTTTCCACGGAGAACCTTACCTAATGAAATTGCTGCGTATTTTGATGTACTATTTTTCTTTGTTCGACTGGGATTGTAGAGTTGTTGTCATTTTGCAGATGCTAAGCGGCTAATTGGTAGGAGATTTAGTGATGTTTACGTTCAACGTGATGTGAAGCTCTGGCCATTCAAGGTCATTGAAGGTCCTCATGACAAGCCTCTGATCGTGGTCACCTACAAGGGTCAAGTGAAACAGTTTGGTGCTGAAGAGATCTCATCTCTGATTCTTGCAAAGATGCAGGAGATTGCAGAGGCCTATATTTGCTCACCTGTGAAAAATGCAGTTATCACAGTGCCTGCTTACTTCAGTGACTCACAACGTCAGGCAACAAAATGTGCTGGTGTGACTGCTGGACTGAATGTGATGGCAATCATTAACGAACCAACTGCTGCAGCCATCGCGTATGGACTGGACAAGAAGGTTGTTTTGTATGGCAAGATAAATGTGATGGTGTTTGATTTGGGTGGCGGTACTTTAGATGTGTCACTACTTACCATAGGGGGTAATGTGTTTGAAGTGAAAGCCGTAGCTGGAAACACTCACCTTGGAGGTGAAGACTTTGTTAATAGGATTGTTAATTATGGTGTGGAGCAATTCAAGAAAAAGCATAAGTTGGACATCAGTCGAAACTCCAGAGCTCTTAGGAGGTTAAGAAATGAGTGTGAGAAGGCAAAGAGACGACTTTCATTCATGTCAACAACAGACATTGAAATTGATTGTTTAGACCAGAACACCGATTTCTATCTAACTATTACGCGTGCAAAATTTGAAAGCCTCAACATGGATTTATTTATCAGGTGTATGGAGCATGTCAAAAATTGTTTGGTTGATGCTAAGATAGACGCGAGCAATGTCCAAGATGTTGTTCTTGTTGGTGGCTCATCTAGAATTCCAAAGGTGCAACAACTACTGAAGGATGTGTTCAAAGGGAAGGAGTTGTGCAAGGGTATTAATCCGGATGAGGGAGTAGCATATGGTGCCGCTGTTGAAGCTGCAATATTGAATGGGAATTGGAATTGTGCTGAAAAGATTCAGGACTTCAGGCTCTTGGATGTCACCCCTATGTCACTTGGGGTAGAGAAATCTGTGCTCAGTACTGGTGATAGACGTTTTATGAATGTTGTGATCCCTAGAAACACAAGGATACCTGTTAAAAAGAACTGTACGTTTACTACATCATATAACAACCAACCTGTGGTGATATTTGCTATTTATGAGGGTGAGAGCACTAGAACCCTAGACAACAACTACTTGGGTGAATTTCGCCTCATTGATATCACTCCAGCTCCCCGGGGTGTCCCTCGGTTCAATGTTTGCTTTAGTATTGATTCAAATGGTATCTTGAATGTGTCTGCTGAGGACATGTCAACCGGCCAGAAGAAAGAGATTACTATCAGAAGTGATGGAAGAAATTTGGGCAGTAAGAGAAAGAGGTAAGAAATGACCATCAGTCCCAGCATACTAAGACTAAAGTAGTTTAGAAAAGCAATTAGATGTTAACAAGTTTGAGCAATTACTTATGTCAAGTGACTGGAAGCCCCTGATGAGTTGTCGATTGTGTTGTTTGATGATGATTCAAATATGCAGCCAAGGACTTCTCTTGCTGAATGATTTCATGCATAGTTTTTGTTCATTAGATGCCCGGCTCACCACTTTTGCTATGTGACCTGCAATGTTAGTTTTGGTTATGAGGCCTGCAGGTTGATTACTGAATGGAAACAAACATTGTTTTTAAGTTCTATGATCTCAATGCAACTGAATGTTCCCAAGTTCTGTTTGCTCTTTTCCATATAATAGCCTTTTTACCTACAACTGATTCACGTGGAAAAGTTTGATTAGTTTTAATTTTCCGGCCAAGATTATGTTCAATATTAGAATGTATAAGCCATCAACCTACTCGCAGTAGAAGCAGATTGCCAACCAAAAGTAGTAGCTGTTGTTAGACATTGTTAAGGTGGTGATTAATGCTGACACGCTTGCCAGTCATTGTTTAGTGCATCTCCTCCATACTGATCGCAACTGTTGTGAGCATGGTTGTACACTGGAGAATGGGGTTCATAGCTTGGGGCTGTGATGCCTTTCTAATATATGCTATGGGAATGGAAGTGCTTCAGAGAATGAGATTGTGGAGGTGTCAAGGGAAGCAAACATTGTATGAGTTCACAAGTAATCTGCCTAATGGATACGACACGGTTGTTTGCGAGAAGGGACGTCAATTTTCAGGAGGACAAAAGCAGAGAATAGCCATAGCTAGAACACTGCTAAAGAGGTCAGCAATCTTGCTTCTGGATGAAGCAACAAGTGCCCTAGATGCTGACTCTGAGAAATCTGTGTTGAACGCATTGGAAGCAATAAACATGAAATCAAATGGGGGCTTGATGTCAAAAACCACACAGATTAATGCCTAGGGAGTAGTTATGAAAACTTTTTTACCGTTAAGTTTAACTAATAAGTCGCATCTGTTAAAACGAAAAAAGTAAATCAACGCGTCAATATCCTTTGACAAATTTATCAATACCTTATTACAACACACTTGAAATTAACACACTACCAACAAAGTTTTTGCAAACACAATGAATTACTAATCTAAAATCAACAGAGTACAGATGCTAAACATCACAGCACACTACCATGCCGTAAAATAGACACGCTGATTACTAATTGCATTTTTGAGCACTTGAGAAAATAGCCCCATCATTCATCAAACAACCGTACCCCATCAAGGAAAAGAAAATTCTATGACATTGATGATATTAAATAAAAAATGATGTGAGGGAAAATTTAAGATTAGAGAGAGAGATCGTCTCATATTGATTTGAGGGAAATATTCTACAGCCGGCATGAGTCTTACCTGTTAGTGTACATTAAGATGAGAGAGAGAGAGAGAGAGACTGTCTAAACATGAGATTATTAACAATGTAGAGCCTTTAAAAAAAAGAATGCAGAGAGAGACACTCACGGGATGTAACCGGAGGCAGGGCGACCGACAAAGGAGAGGGCGGCTGACAGGGAGGGATAAACCGATAAAGCACTGCATTTATAATCTTTATCAAATCACTGTGAGGGTGGCTCTAGTTTAGAATATTATTAGCACTTATTTTGTTAAGGTGAATAATTTTAGATTATTTTGTTAGTATGAAACTAGCTAAACGAGTCAAGTTCTCACAAATTATGTCGTTCATATATCTTAATATTCGTACGGTGTTAACAAATTAAGAATGAACATGACATATTTAGCCAACCGATCCTTTTTTAGAAAATTAATATAACTTATTTAGTTAGGAAGAACAATTTTAGAAAATTATTTTTTTATTATTAAATTAAATAAATTGACTAAAATACACTTGCTCATTACATATTTTTTTAAGGCAAAAAAAAGTGATTAAAAAAATCTCAGGTAGGAAACTAAAAACAAAAAAGTAAACATTAAGAAAAAATCAAACCTCAAATAATAAATTGAAAAAATTATAACCTTAGTTAGTGACATGAAGAAATGCTCAAACCACATGATACTATACTAAAATGTGCCCACCATTTATTCTATTATATACTAAGTCCAAACATCTATTTATATTGGTTTAGTTTATAAGTATTTGATTATAGATTTGTATTTGCATTTTAATTAACAAATCAAACATAAATGTTAGTATATGGTTTTGATTTGTTTTTGTAGATATGAGAACATCATATGAGAGTAGATTTGTTTGAATACATGTGTGACATAATTCTGCATATTCCTTGTCTTTTTTATTTTATTTTTTTTTATCATTAGAGCGCATTATTTTCAATTCTCGCCTTCCTCAGCTTTCAAATTTTCAAGTTCGGCGGAATCTTCCAGCGGCAGGTGTGAGTCAGGGCGAGCCGGAACCATGACACTTGTCACTCTCTACATGATGGGTGGTGTAACCACTCTCTGAGGTATGTCCCCCACCGTTGTCCTCCTATGTAGCAATTAATGTTATTTTTCCCTATTTTTTTCAGGTTGCTTTTAACTCTTAGGCACGAAGCCTGTCTTCCAGCGAGTTCGCCGCTCGTCGGCGATTCAAGAAGACCACCGTCTCTTACCACTATCCTCTTCTACAATGAGGGTCGAGAACTCGAGCGAAGACCCGTTAGTCCTTTGTTAGTTCTCACTCTCCGGCGGCAAGAAGCTTGTCTTCTGGCGATTCCACTGCTCACCGAGGAATCAAGAAGACTACCTTACGCCGTTGTTATCCTTCTCTGTAGGAATGTGCAATGACCGGGTCGAAGACCCGGGTCAAGAAAACCCTTTTTTCTGTTGTCGCTTTTCACACTCCGGTGGCAAGAAACCCATTGGCAGACGAGTCCTCCTCTCACCGCCGATTCAAGAAGACCATCATTCGTTGTCGCTCTCCTTCTCCGCAACAATGTGCGTTGATGGATTGTTGACCCGGATCAAGTAGAACCACTCTTTACTCCTTACTTCTCACACTCTGGCGACAAGAAATTTATCGGCCGATGAGTCCCCTGCTCACCAGTGAGTCGAGAAGACCACCGTACGTCGCCGCTCTCCTTCTCCGCTGGAATGTGCTACGACCGGTGTTTGAGCTCAAAATATCTCTTGACGAGAGATCCTTTCGGAAACAGTCTCTTTTATTGGATTCGGATAGTTTGACTGCAGTTGTCGGTTTATCCTGTATGTGCTTCGTGTATTGGCGTGCCACTGTCTCTCCACGGAATATAGAACGTAGAGTTGCCTGACCCCTTGATAAGCGATTAAGACAAGGAGAGCACCAACTTTGCATGAATGGGTCCTTCTCGCCTAGTAACCTAGGACTTTGAGTTTTTGTGTCTCTAGCAGAACCCCATAAATCGATACCTCACACTACCCTTTACGAGTGCAAAGCAGAGTAACTTCTCTGACGACGTGTTGAGAACACCGCTCCCTTGAGTATCCAAATTTTCACTCGATATGTGACAAGCCCTTCAACCTTCCAGTCGCATAGCTTCCTTGAATATCCAAACTCTCATTCGATATGTGACAAGCTCTTCAATCTTCAGGTTGCGATACTTGCTTCCTCTGATCGCAATACTCTCACTGGTTCGGTGACAAACACTTTGATCGTCTGGCTGCAAAGATAGAATCTCTTGACGAGATGTCTAGGTGTACTTGCGTATAACAAATGTTTTGTATTTGATCGGGGACCCTTTCTCAAATGCTCCTACTCTCCTTATATAATGCTCAGTAGTCATCTTTCAATCATTCTGAACATCTTCTACTCCTGCTCTTTGAATCTCAATATAACTCTTCCAGCACACGAGTCTTTTTTATATATAGTTCTAATGTTATCACAATTCCTTTCATGAAGAAACCTAATTAAAGTGGGAAAGGTATGATAAACATCAAAAACCGCATGAATCAACTATCCTAATTCACAGTCCTAAATTGATCTGGAAACAGACTCTACTATTCCACTTGGCCGCTCGCCAAGCTTCATTCCTAATTGGGCCGCTCGCTAAGACTTCGGCTCACCCTGGGTCGTTCGCTAAGACTTCAGCTTTTCAAGCCCAATATGAAATATTTATTTCAGGCCCAAACAACCGAGTCGTCAACCCGGGTCAAAAATTGCAACAAAAAAAATGACATTACAACCCGAGTCATCGACAAACCCACTGAGTCTTTGCATTTTAACCTCAAGAATTCCTCCGCTTCTTCTCACTTTCGGTTTCCAATGATGGTGTGAGTCGAGAGGGATGGGTCAACCCAGGACTCTACCGGTGATCGGTCTCTGCTTCACGGGTCGACCTGGTCGAATGTGGAGATCAAGACTCTTTCTCCTACTGCTGTGTCAAAATATGGGTCGATCCGATCCAGGAATAGCAACGGTGAAAAGGCCCGCCGGTCTGTCGGTCTCTACCGAGGTAACCTCGCCGCTTTTTAATTAATAGGGTTTCGATTTAATTAGAGATGGTTAATTGGTTACTAATCAATTATGTTGGTCTGTCTTATTACAACCGAAGCCCACTCATGGGGCCTTTACCTACTCCAAGGTCTGACCAAGCTGCTCTAAGGCCTGTTCAAGGACCCAACGGAGCCAATTAACCCTCAGAAGATTTTTTTGAAGGAATAATTTAAAATGAATATTTAATATAGTATGTAACAACAAAATTTTCAATGAATTGGGAAAAATTAAATTTCGGACTTAATATAAGATAAACACAGTTTGATAAGACTTCGAAGTCTATAACTAATTTGTAGCTCTGGCCATTCAAGGTCTTTGAAGGTCTAGATGACAAGCCTATGTTACCTACAAGGGCCAAGAGAAACAGTTTGCTGCTGAAGAAATATCATCTATGGTTCTTGTGAAAATGAGGGAAATCGCCGAGGACTTTCTTTCCTCAACTGTTAAAAATGTAGTTATCACTATTCTTGCTTACTTCAATAACACGCAGCGTCAGACTACAAGGAATGCTGGTTTTTCTGCTGGCCTAGATGTGATGCGTATCATCAATGAGCCAACAGCTGCTACCATCGCTTATGGACTTGAAAAGAAGGCTAGTTAGTATAGCAAGAGAAATGTGATGGTTTTTGATTTGGGCGGAGGTACTTTAGATGTGTCACTACTTACCATAAAGGATGGTGTTTTTAAAGTGAAGGCCACCGCTGGAGACACTCCACCTTGGGGGTGAAGACTTTTGATCTACGCATTTTATGCTTGATTATTAATGTAATTCTCTCTACATTTTGCAATGTTATGAGCTTAGTGAATACGTTTCTAACTTACTTTATGTTTTTAGGTTGAAAATAAAGGAGGAACAATAAAGGAGGCAAAATGGAGCAAAAGCACAGAAAAATGAAGAATCATATTTCGACTAGGAATCCTTGTTGGAGTAGAAGTCCTCGGGAGAATAAGAAAATGAATTCGGAACACATGTGCAAAATATTTCCTAAAGTGGAGAGGAAGTGTCCGGATCTTTCCTAATTGATGAAGGAAGCCTTTCCTAATTGTGATTGAAGAAGAATTGAAATCCTAGTCCACCTAGAAGAAGGATTTGTCACGGGTTTGCTTATATATTAAAAATGTCGACCCTATTGCTGAATGGGAGCCCAAATTACTCAAGAATGGACCAAGATTAATGAAGATGGGTCAAAGACCAAGAGGATGTCCAAAGAAGCCCAAAGAAAGAAGATGGATTAAAATGAATGATCAGAAATCGGCCTTTGTACATCATCCCACTTAGGAAGACCTCTGTGAACAAATCCGGATGAATCTAGACACGGTTATCATATGGTTGGAAAGATCTAGAAGTCTAGTTTCCAACGCAATTGGAATCACACGATTTGAAGTTCTAGAACGAGATAAATTCCTGTTTTCGTGGAGAATGGTCAGGTTACCTGGGTGGAGTAGTTAGACTCCTAGAAGGAGTCGAACTAGGTTTTGCTTGGCCTATATAAAGGGAGCTTCGGCCAGAACAAAAGTATCACTCATTCCTACGCCTAAGATCTGCTAAATACTCTCCTCCTCCCCATAAATTAAGCCAACATCCTCAAGAAGCCGACTACGTCATCATAACGCCGCATCTCTTCTTCCACCGACGTATAGGGGATTCCGAGCGTCTTCCACCAAAGAAATCTATTGCTCTTGAGCAGCCTTAGGGGATTCTGAAGCTATAAAAGTGTAACAATGATCTCTTTACTCCGTAGTCTCTTTTTGTGTATTAAACTTGATTTTGTGTTTTGGATGATTTTATTTCGGTTTCATGAATTATATGTCTTTCAATAAATCTTCCATGTGTTTTATTACTTTTATTCGAAATTTACAGGTGTATTTGGTTCTTAATGCTTTGATTTTAGACTTAGGGGATTCCGAATCTAAAACCAATGGTGTATAGGGGATTACCGAGCACAAAAATATGAAATATGCATGTGTTTTGAGAATTTAAGTGATAGAATTTCATAGGTTATTGAGAGATGTATATATGCCATGTTTGAGTGAAAGTAAGGAATAAGATGATCACTTGTAAATAGTAATTAGGTTTTCTTTTTGTCGAAATATGTGGTAGATGTTTTAGGGGTCTTTTGTGTGTTTGCTTGTCAATGAGTCAATGCATATTAGGGTTCTAGAATTATTTGCTATGTGTTTATGACGTTTTCTAGGTAGTAAATTAGGAAATTAAAAACAACTCTCTTTACCCCCATACATTTACTTTAGTGCTTATAAACGTTGTCATGCATTAGTACCCTCAATCCCCGGTTAAGAACGATCCCTACTTATCAATGCTACATCTACAAAGAAGGGTTTTAAATTGCATACGTGTGAGATATGTGTTGAGTGTCTACTTTGTGTTAATATTTGATGCATGTTTTACGCATATCAACTTTGTTAACAGAATTGTCGATTATGGTGAAGAGCAATTCAAGAAGAAGCATAAGTCGGACATTAGTGGAAACGCCAGAGCTCTTAGGAGGTTAAGAACTGCATGTGAGAAGGCAATGAGAAGACTTTCATTCATGTCAACAACAGACACTGAAATTGATTGTTTACATCAGAATGGTGACATCTATCTAATTATTATGAGTGCGAAATTTGAAAGTCTCAATATGGATTTGTTCAACAAATGTATGGAGCCTGTGAATAATTGCTTGAAGGATGCTGAAATGGACGTGGGCAGTGTCCATGATGTTGTTCTTGTCAGTGGCTCTTCCAGAATTCCAAAGGTGCGAGAACTACTGAAAGATGTGTTCAAGGGGAAGGAGCTGTGTAAGGGCCTTAATCCTGATGAGGCAGTGGCATATGGTGCTGCCGTTCAAGCTGCAATGCTGAGTGGAAATGGTAGTGGTAATGGGAAACTTCAAGATTTCACTCTTTTGGATGTCACGCCTCTATCACTTGGGGTGAAAAGTCATCTTATGACTCGAATGACTAAATTCTCTGGAATTTCCTGCTACATTGATCTGGCTCAATATTCTCAGTAGTTTCGGTTCTCGCTTTTATATTCTGTCTTGTGACTGTAGACCTTGACATATCAAATAGATCTCTCTTGATGATGGCCTTGTAGCTTTAGGCCTCAACAATGATGCCTTCCTAAACAAGGGTTTGTAAATCCGGTTGAAGTCTACAGAAGACACACAACAGTTGATATATGGAAACCAAGTTACACTGAAATATTTAAACAAGGGTTTAAGACAAATCGAACCTTGCACATCTTCGCTCTCTAAAAGTTTTATGACAGGATGACCGCCCCTTCGCAGTACGCCATTGTCATCCGAACTTGCAGTTGTTGCTCCACCAAGACTTGCTTCTACTTGAGGTTCATCGTTGGAACTAGCTAAAACTGCTCCACCAACAGCCAAATCCAGTGCTTGCATGCCTAACTCGAGGGATAAAGCTGCATCTTTACTCGCTATTCCGGAAACCAGGGGGCACATATCTGAGAGTATCACTGAAAACCCTTTCTGCACAAACACAATGACAAGATCATAAATCCATCAAGTCCAACAATCGTGAAGAATCATGAAAATGGTCTGCGCCGAGAAAAGCTAAAGTCAATGCTCAAGTTGGACTTCTTAGAAAGCAACTGAAATCAATAACATGGGTATTGAATTAGTCAATGAATCTTTAAGTATTGTGTATATATAAGTAGAATCAAAATCGATGAATAACTTGAAAGCAGAGCGAGCCACATAGTCCAGACGCTGAGCTTCTCTGTAGAAAAAGTCGGGCTTTCCGGCTCCACTCATCTTTGTAATGCGCTATAAACCCTAAACCTCTGTAAAGTTTTAATCTTTGTTTATGGGTACCGTCAAAACTCAAAAGTGAGTTGAAGTGAAATGAAGGAATGAGATATATCCCACATCGAGCAAGAGTGAAGTACAAGTGAGTTGAGTTGGATATAATCAGAAGCAGTGGCGCTTTAAGTGGCACACGCCTGTTTTCGAAAGGGTACACCTCAAATTTTAAATTGAAGTTTTCTTGTTTGAACCCTGGGGAGTATACAATTCAATCTGTCGATTCGTTACATTGCTAGTCTATCGTACCACTGGAATTTAGTAAAACCCAGATTGAATGAGTGTACTTGTTACTAATTGGCAGTGCATTGAATTAGAGTGTATTTGCTTCTAACTGGAAAATGGTTGGGTGAAACAGCAACTGCTTAGCAGAAGAGATCCGGGAAGAGTTTAGTGTGCAGGCGAAACCTCGAATGTCTAAATCGAAAAGGTAGAAGCGTAATATACCGAACATCAGTCCAAACTTCTATAATTATGAGTTGTTTATTTATTATGATCACATTCATGGATTTCGTTGGAACTCATGGTAGTACTTCGAGAATGATATATGCGTTTAGTAGAACTTGGTCAGAGGTGTCTTAATATGTGAACATTCTTGTCTGATCAAGGTGTGTATGGGACCAGATTAAGAAGATGTGCAGCTGGATCAATAAACCTTACTCTGTTTGATGAAGCAAATGTCAAAGTGTGTTTAATTACAGAGAGGAATGGAATGTGCTCACACAGCAGTAGAGATCGATGATAAGAACGCTACTAAGGGCTGTTAATCGGTACAAACGATTTAGTTATTAGGCCGAACCGAAAATCGAATCGTATTTTTTAATCGGTTCGGTTCGATTCGGTTTTCTTAATTTTTTTACAAAAAATCGAATGGTTCGGTTCGTTTTTTTTTAAATAAAAAAAAACTTTCTAAAAAAAATACTATTTCTGTTTTTTAGTTTCGAAAATTCGAAGATCTTCATTAGCTATTTTTTTCAATAACTTTGTGAAAGAGTAAAACATAATTTATGTCAAATCAAATCAATCAAACTACAACAAATATAATTAGTCACAAATCATACATTCAAAGTTTCAAACCATAGCAAATAGCCAAATGTTTACCGAAAGTTTACATCACAAATTCAAAGTTTCAAACATTAACAAACATAAACCAAAGTCCACACTCCACACTTCATAATCCAAGTTTAAAACAATCTACAGTCCATCCAAATAAAAATACAATACAAATATCACATAAAAACACTCAATTGAATCCATTCTCAAACTATACTCAACTTGTCTACCATTAGCATTCATTTTCTTAAACCTACAAGAACTCCAATAATCATTGTTAAGTATCAAACTATGACACATACCAAATACTACTTTCATATGGGACAAAGAGAGATATTCAACAACATACCCAACAACATCAAACTTGATTGACACTTGTAAAACGACGTCATTTTATTCATTTCGATTCAAACGATTCGGTTCGATTCGGTTTTTTTGTTTTTCGGTTCGGTATTTATTCGATTTCGGTTTTTTCGATTACAATTCGATTTTTTTTTCGATTTTCGATTCGGTATTAACAGCCCTACGCGACTTGGTGCTTCAGCCATGTTCTTGAGTTCTTCAGTAGCCTTGGGCCATTTAGGTGACCGTAAAAGAAGCAAATTCTAATCTACGTTCTTATAGAGTACAAAAGTACATTACCGAATTTGTAATTGTATAACAAGCGCAATATTATTTTTTTGACAAGGGGTTTGGTACCAGCCTATAAACTCGGAGGCTCATCCTCACGCCCGTTTATATTCATTGATAAAACACACCCGAAGAGGACATAAAACCAATACTCCAGTCTAAATTACAATGATCTTGAAAGAGCACATCCTAGATATATATACATGTGTGTATATATACAACTAGCTAATGAGACGTGATCAAAGAGACGTGAGAAGGGCTGCATGTGTGTATACTAGGTGATGCTCCGCGCCGTTGGCGCGGTTGAATGTGAAGATGTAAATAAGTATAGGGCACAGGTAGTTATAACGGAGGAATCAGTATTATAGTGTTGTTATATAATAGCTAAATACAGTATTGGCCAAATGATGCAACAACTAACATCCATATAAATAAATCACTTTTGATCACAACATCAGTTTCTTTCATAACAAACTTAAGAAAAGCATGAAAGCAGCAAACTCTCATGATAAGAGTCATAGTATAGGCATGAGTTGTTGAACTCTTGCTCGATCATTCATTAGAATACATAGAGTTGTTTAGTTAATACATTAGAGTACAGATTGGAAACATATTATGTCACCGTATGCAAATTTGGATTCAGTTCTTTCAATTGAGATACAGTTCTCGTATCTGCTTCATTAATTAGTCCAGTTGAGATCAAGCTGGAGAATGCACCAGAGACCTTCATTTTGTCTCCATTCTTTGAAAACCTGGAAAAAAAAGTTTAAGCATGAAGAAAATGTCGTGTGGTATATAATCCACAAAAATGCCTTGGTCTGTAACAAATTATGATTGAAAAAGTATGGCTAACTTACTCAGCTTCATATTCTTTTTTTTCTTTGATATCTGGATTAATTAGAAAGCATGTATGTGGCGTGCTGAACGCGGAAACATGGCCTGCATCATAACCAATTCGCACTGAATAAATGATTCATTTTTAGATCAAATATGAATTTCAATGATGACAACAACTTTGTACCAATACTGATTATAAGTAAGATTATTCATTGATTTCCTTTAGTTTTTGCACATTTTCCTGCTGTGCACCGATAACTGTTGGTGATAGTTATCCAGCAAATGTTGTTTAAGCCAAAAAAAAGAGTAAAGAATAACTATAAAATTGAAGTCCAATACCTTCATAAATACTGATGCGCATTCCAGTGTTTAGCCCTATCCCTTTCAAAGGATGGAATTTTCTCACCACTATAATCAAAAGCCTCAACAAACAGTTTGTAACCTCTTCCTTGTCGGCAAATTTAGATCAGACAATCATGAAAATGTACAAATATGAAAAATGATGGATTACCATTATAACAAATACTGGTTCAAAAATATATGAAAAACTTTACACAGTTACAAACAAAATTTCAAATACTAAGTCATGTTTAGTTGTCTAAGGTTGCATACTTTTACATTATTCATCATTTCAAGCAAAAAAAATCAGACCTCTATTTGAAACTTGGCACAAAGACACTATCATCCAAACTCATCCAAATTGAATCCACAAATTCTCTGAAGCAACATAACAAAACAATCCAAACCTCTGAGCAAAAAAACACTGACCCAGCAACCAGAACCACACAAAAGAAATACCGTTATCTCAAATCAAAGACGAAGTCAACTTGTCAAACAAATTCTTCACAGAAATCATCGACCACCGAATTGTTTTGTAATCAGTTGCTCAATCATAATTGTTCTTACATTGCAAACATAAGTTAACAATTATAGCAGACCATACACTGCAGCAAACATAGTCACCTAAAAATACAACAGCTTAAAATAAGCATACACAGAAGCTCAAAGCACAAAAACCAAAATCCCAAGGAGCACTAATCCTGGCAAACAAAAAAGCATATGGATTAAGATTGAAACCTGAACAGAATACAGAAACTAATAGTGTCATGGGGGAAGACGGAATAAAAGAAAGAAGAGGTTCACTGACAAACCCAAAGACAACACAAATGAGGCACACACAAATCCGATATAATACCACATCAATTGGAACCATAGGTGTCGCGAACTATACCAGAACCACATCAATATACAAACCACACAGTCAAGAAACAGATTAACCCAACATTAATCACTCTTTTCAGAATATTATTTACACAAATAATTGACCGCATAATTGTCTTGTCATCAGTTGCATGCCATAATTGTCCATACATAACAAACATAAGCTAATAGTTGCAGCAGACCATTCATCAAAGCAAACATAGCTCTCTATAAGCATACCAACTTTAAAAAAAACACATGCAAAAGCTTGAAACACAAAACCGCATTTTCACTTCAACATAGACAAAACTGTTCATAAACCTAACCATCTCTCAATTTCCGATCACAGAAGCCTGAACCACAATCCAAAGACTACAAATCCCCATAAATTAAAAAGCACCTAGGTTAAGATTTGAAGCTGAATACATACACGCCAAAAATATCGGAAGAGAAGACGCAATCAAAGAAAGAAGAGTCTCATGAACAAACCCAAAGATGATACAAATAAGCCACACACAGACCCAATATAATACCGGATCGATTGCAACCATAAGTGTCTAGAATTATACCAGAAACACATCAATATACAAAGCATATTAATTACTGTTTCTAGTATATAATTTACACAAATCATTGACCACATAATTGCCTTGTTATCAATTGCCCATCATAATTGTCCATACATCGCAAACATAACTTAACAGCCATAACAGACTATACACCGCAGCAAACATAGGTGCCTAAAAGCATATCAATTTTAAAAGAAAAATACATGCAGAAGCTTGAACCACAAAAGCACAATCCATTTCAGCATAAACAAAACCATTCATGAACCCATAATCTGTCAATTTCCAATTACAAAATCTTGAAGCACAATCCATATAGAACTAATCCCCACCAATGAAAAAGCACATGGATTAAGATTCAAATCTGAATACAATACAGTGGCCAACCGTTTTGAAAAAGAAGACAGAACGAAAGAAAGAATGGTTTCACCAATAAAACCAAACATGATACAAATAAGGCACCTACAAACCCAACATAACACTAGATCAATTCAAAAGAGCTTCGCTGAATCAAAAAGAGAACCTAACGAAAAGTCGCAAAAGGGAAAAAGGAAAAAAGAAAGAAAGAAGGAATTAACCTGAATCGAAAATGTGTGCGTGAGACAGAGACAGACCAATTAAGAGGCTGAGAGGCTGATCAACTCAAAGTGATTGGCTTGCATAAGAGACGCTGAGAGTGCGATCGGTTGAGAACTATCAAGAAAGGAACCAAAATCATTTATCTCAGCAAAATATCTCAATAATGAAATCTGTAAAAGTCAAAGCCTCAATCAAATTGAGATCAGAGCAAAAACAAAGAAAGATACAAAACAGCTAACATTCACATAGATGCAAAAAAGTAAGATTCCCTCCTCATGTCTCCCTAAACCAAGAAACTATCATTCATCCTTAAAGCGGGATTCCCTCATCACATCTCCCTGCCAAACATCCCATAATCAATTAATACAAAGCAAAACCTCGCATGGGTATCTATCAAAGCACAAAATTAACAAAACCCACAAAATCCTCATATCAAAAGAATAAAGTTTACTTAATACCAAGCAAAAAAAGCCCTATCCTTTCATATGATCCTGAGCATTTGAAAAAACTAAGATGAAAGAAAACTAATTGAAGTAAAAGACAGATCAATAGATCTAACCAAATTGAATTGAATGGATACATTCCTCATTTACCCCCCATATATTATCAACATAGAATGGATGCTGGCAAACGTTCTTGGCTCTCAATGAATCTTTATTTTGTGTCCAGATATTCATGAACAATGAGACAGATTATGAAAATTGAAAACTGAAATTTCAATGGCTAGCTTTAAAAATATACATAGACTAATCAGACCGAACATATGCATATATATATATATATATGTGTGTGTGTGTGTGTGTGTGTGTGTGTAAGGTAATCAATATATGCATGAATCAGAAATAATATCAATTGTGAGAACCCAAAACCTGCCACCAAATCCAAACCCAATCTTTGTCTCTGCCCCAAGCTCGATCCATCTCTCATCTCCCCTCTCTTTCTCTACAATACATACACAATGGAAGCCTAACTATCCAAATTTTAACCCTCAAAGACTTGACCATGACAACCCTCAACCTTAAGACCTCAGCTAGCATCATTCTGAACCATATATATATAAGAACAATGAGTGAATGATTAATACCACATAGCACGCAGAAAAAGTGTATCATCCTACCAACATTGTTCACTCACTATTTAGTAAGATGAAAACAAATCGACAAAAAAGTAGAAGACAAAATCCTCCTACAGTTCACAAAGCTTCAAGCAGGTATGAGGCTTAAGAAATCCAAACCGATAACCCTAAGAAATCCAAACGAATATGAGAATTGGATTTAGAGATGCAAAACATCTGCCAACCGCAATGCTCGTCGAAAAGCAGACAACAAAACCCCACCAACATGATTCACTTGCCATTGAACAGACGAAATATCATCAATAAAGCCAAAACATATAAGAATCAAAGTACAGAGAAAGGAGAACTTCACCCAACCAAAACTCAGCCTAAATCGAAAACAAAGAGAGTATGGTGGCATGACATGCCGACCATCAAATACAATTCTTTCAAACATAGAAACTTTCCATGAATAAAATCAAACCTTGAACTTTGCTTGCCTCAGTACAGGGGCATCACCAGTAGCTCTCAGATGAACCACCACTGCACCAAATTGAAAAACCCAAAATAACCCACCATCAAACAAAGCATCAAAAACCCAAAAATCAAATTGATCATCAAACAGTTCATCGATCAAAACCTACCATAATAAAAAATCATAGAGAAGATAAGAAAATCTAAAACCAACTTACCCAGAATTTTGATTTAGTCAAACAAAGCATCATAAACCCAAAAATCAAATTGATGATCAAACAGTGCATCAATCAAAACCCACCACAATAAAAAATCATAGAGAAGATAAGAAAACCTAAAACCAACTTACCCAGAATTTTGATTTAGTATCAAAGCAGAAAGCACAAAGAATAACTCGGTGGATTAGAAAGATGAGCTAGAATAATGGGTATTTGGGAGAGATGGCTATCAAAAACGTTGAGCTAGGTTCGATCCAAAACGTACAGGGAGAGAGGGAGTAAAGCAAGAGGCAGTGGGTATTTGGGAGAGAGGGCTATCAAAAACATTGAGCTGGGGTTCGATCCAAAACGTACAGGGAGATAGGGAGTAAAGCAAGAGGGAGTGGGTATTTGAGAGAGAGAGAGAGCTATCAAAAACGTTGACCTGTGGTTTGATCCCAAACGTACGATCTATCCCCCCAGCTTCCTCTGACCTTGAAATCATAGGCTGCTTCTCTAGTGTTACCCGCCAAGAACACATCTAACTCAGTCCTCATCTGAAGATGAGACGACTTCTTAGCAGTAAAGAGAGATCTTTCTTGTCTGTGCTCTCTCCTTTATATATATGCCATCTTCTATGAGCTGACAGAATCTTTTGGCGGAAGGAGAGAATCGGAGTGCCGACTTTGTCGACCAGAGTGCGACGGTCGTGAAGGCTGAGAAGAGAGCCTTTGATCTGAAACATGAGGTTTCCATTGATGTCAGAGATTGTGAAAGCACCTTCCTTTAGAGACATCGTCTTCTCTGTGATGATCAGATCGACGGGGTAGCTTGCTTGGAACTGAGGGCTCACCACCGTTAAGGGCCCCGCCAGCGGCTGAGCGCTTGGTCCGGCGGAAGGTATCGGGACAGCGTACGACATCGTATCGATCAGAGGCTAGATAGCTTGAGCTTGCAACGATTTTGATAAGATATTAAGATTTCTCTTTGATGGTTTGGATGAGATCGATCGCCGAGTCATGACTATATACTATATCCAGAACAGCAGCTTGCACGCTCCAAGCGTGGCTGCACTGGTCATACTATTCATTGCTACGGTGCAAATGAATAGGAAAACCCACCGTTGTTATATAGGTAATATACAACTAGCTAATGAGACGTGATGGGGGCGGCATGCATATATATAAAGCTTGATAGCTAGCAAAACGGGAGTTCGGCAGTTTGGAAAGAAAGAGATTTTGGAAGAAAAAAAGAGGAAGTCGACGGACAAGGAGGCTGAAAGCTTTTTTCCTTCATCTCGTTTATATCAATTTCTTTCATGGATTATTTTAGTTTAATTTCTGATTCTATGAGGAGCTAAACTCCATTGTTAAGGGACTGTTTTGAAGCCCCGTTCATGATATCTAGATTGCTTATGCACATTAATTAAGTTTTGCTTTTGTTATTCGAATGAGGTTTCTTTGTTATTTATACGGTGATGATTCTTGATTATGTATGCTTTGAGTGCACGCTTAGTATGCATGTTTAGAAATCTAATTCTAAGAAAATTGATGGCTGTTGGTGATTATTACCTTCCTCAAATTTCAATCGTAGAACTCATACATGCTTGGTATAAGAAACTCTAGGTCTAGTAAGACACGACCGTAATGTACTTATGAAGCCTTGTAGATTCTCAAACCCTTTCTAGATCGTAATGCTTTGTTCTTGGTAAATTCGAGTCCGTGACTTTGGGTTATTTGAGGGATAGACAATGTTGATAAGCAAACCTTCAACATTGTAAATATAAGGATTGAGTAATAGGTTGTGTTCACAGCTCGGGACCTTCCTGGGAGTCATTCATTCATAACATTTGCATTGTTTAGTTAAGAATTTGTCATCTAGATGGAGTGACGGTGGTGGATAGCACTTCCCTTAACCCATTTTATTATTGAGTTCTCGTTTTACTCTGAATTTCGCTACTGTTTCAGTTTCGTAATCTAGTTTGTAGAATTTATTTCAACAACCAAACCAACTCCGATTACATTGATATTTTGTGTGGTAGTCTGCCACTGTGTCTATAGTGTCCTCTATTAATTTCATGATTTTAGGTTGAGTCTAGATATTTTAATTAATTACGTTAGTGTCTAGTGGTCGAGTCTGTCAGATTTCTGACTTTCGCGTCTGTTTGTAGTTTAGAATATTGAGTCTCATTTTCCCTGTGGATTGACCTCTATACTATTCTACTGCATTGACAAGCATATTGAGTTCATTATAGAGTTACTTTGAAGGTGGTTAAACACCGATCATGTTATTTACCCGATCCATCCTAACCATGAACCACTAACCCAAACTTAGGTCACACTCGAGCCTAAGCTCTGATACCACTTGTTGTGATTTATGGTCAGAGAAAGCAAATAAGCACAACAAACCAAGAGAAACACACACAGAGATAAGAACACAAGAACACAGAATTTAACGTGGTTCAACAAACTTTGCCTACGTCTACGGGCAGAAAAGTCTCCACTATATTTATAATGGGTATACATAAAGAATACGAAAAAAGAGACTTTCTCTACTCTTCTTATCTCTCTCCCCTCTCTTCTAATCTCACAACTTACTCTCTAACCTGAGAATGGAATACACTTGCTCTCTGTCTTTGTGATACATAAACCAGAGCATAACTCTCCTTACACTACTAGAAAACTGTTGATAGACAACACCACTACAACAACAAATATGTTGTTTTCTGTTGTGTGACTTGTAAATCGAGAAAAATTTGGTAGAAACAATAGATAGTTCTGCTGACTGCTGTTATAAGACTAATTAAACTACAGAATTTTGTTATTGAAAATGACTCTATATGGGGACAGGTTACAACAACAGAAATTATTTTAATATGTTGTTTATGTTTTGATATTTTTCATTCACACAACAGGAAAATAATTACGTTGTGTGATAAAGTGGTCTGATTTAGACCATGTAATACTCAGACAACAAATTTTCAGGTTATGTTGTGTGATAAATAGTGTAAAAATTTGTTCATTTTAATAAGACAACATATTAAAATGTATCTGTTGTCTGTTTATTTAGTTCATAGGTTAAGATTTGAAACTTGAAAAAAAAATAGTTTTCCCCCATGATAGCATAAATCATACAACATATAACATAGTTTCTGTTGTTAGTTGGTTAGTAAAGAATTTAGGCCGTTAGATTTAGGGAAATTTTTTTGTTTCTCCCTCCGAAATTATGTTAGGGTTTTGTGAATTATAAAGGAAAAAAAATAGACTTTGCAGAGAAAAAAAATATTGACTTTGACATCTTTATCAAGTGTGCCTTACTCCCGAAATAAACCACAGCCTCACAGCCCTCACTCTCCTGGAGAAAACCAAATTGCAGCTGCAACCTCTCTCTCTCTCAAAAACCCGTCTCAACGACGTCGCGGCCTCGGGTTCGCGGCCTCTGTCAGCTCGTTCTGCTCGACCTCGCCGCGGTGCTCCTGTCGACACTGAACCCGAGCTCAGCTACCATGCCTTCATCCCCTTGCTTCTCCTCTCATCAGTGCAGCACACTGATCGAAAAAATGGAAAAACCAAGTCAAATGATCAATTTATGTGGTGGGCGGCCTCAAAAAGCGATCCGCCTACAATTGAAACTGTGAAGGTGAAGTTGAATTGAAACCCTATGCTCCTAGCTCATTAAATGACTAATGTTTAGCTCACTTATTGGTGCCTTGATTTCGATAGCAGAATAAGTTGTTTGATTCATAGATAAAGTTTAAGAACTAAAGTGTTTGATCGGTACATATCCCCACAAGTTCTACTTAAGAATTTTATGGAGCAATACAAAGTGTTTTTGAAAAATAGGTATGACATGGAAGCCAATGTTGTTTTTGAAGCACAGAATAAACAAAGTGAATTAAGATCTCTCTTACCATTTGAGAAACAAATGTCAACTATTTATACAGAGGCAATATTTACAAAAAATGAAAGGTTGGTCACAGCTTGATCTTTGACATGCAGACTAATGATTCATGCTAATAAATATGTGTTGTGAAATGAAACTTCTATATATTGTAGGTACAAATGGAGCCTGGTGGTTTACTTATCAGTTTACAAGATAGCTGCCCGCATAGGGTTTGTCTCGTACTACTGTTTTTTTTAGCTTCTTCACCTTACAAAGATGTGTTCGGACTTGTAACACATTTCATTGTTGCTTCCAAATTTAGGAATTGATTATCTCCGGAGTACATAACCTTGATAACTGTGATGTACCTCAGCAGGATTTGCATTGGGTAAAATGTGAAATGGTTATGCTATTCCAAGAAATGGCATTGAATTTGTTGAGTGTACGAGTGTTGATATTACTTTATTACTATACGTATTTTTAGGAACTTGATTCTAGAAGTCGTGCTCGAGATAGCTGTTATGGTGCTGAGCGAAGTTTGCAAGAAATGGCGTGTCACACTTTCTTCTTAACTCCATATTTTATGTTTTAAATGTTTGCGAGGCTTTGATCATATGTTGTTTTATACTTGTGAAGGGACGTTTAATCTCAGTTTCCCCTGTCCAAGATGGGTACGTTTATAAATCCGATCACCTTCTATTTTGTATGTTACTAGCTCAATCATTTGTTCTAATTAGTTTAAAAGCTCTGAACTACTTACATTACCAAGCACCAGGGATTTGATTAGGTGTCAAGAAATTTTAAATACTATTGGAAAATCTCTACCTCTGATCTAAAGTTATTAGTCTGTTAAGTCAAAGCTCTACCAATGGTCTCTGGAGTTGGAGTTTCTTATGCAAAGCCTGTCATCGCATCCCTCTTCTTTATCGGTTGCTTCTTGGATACTCAATCTTGTTCCGTTTTCTTTCTTTTCAGGTATGTTTTTTCGGACAATTCTTTAGGTCTGTTCGTAAAGCTGATTTTTTGACCATGCGGCATGGATTCATTACTGTGAGTTCCGTTTTTCAAATTTTGGAACAATCTTCATTTCATAGTGGTACTTTAGCAAACCAACTGACTGTCTGGTTTGATATTATAGGTTCATTTAGCTCCTGGAAGCAAGTTTGACTTTCAAAAATATATTAAAAGGTCATTAGAAGATGATTTTAAGGTTGTTGTGGGAATCAGGTAATAGAACCAAACTCTGCAGCTCATTGCTATGGACCACGATGACTCTATTACTGCTCAATGTTCATGGTGAGTTAAGTCTTCATATTTTTTTTCTTCTTCCATTTTCCATTGATAACTGAAGTAGTCCTTTGTATTTATATTCAATCAATATTATCGTATAACTTGATTGATGTTTCTTTCTGTGCAGGATGGCAGGCTATGTTTGTCTTGTCAATACTGCCTCTTATTGTAAGCACTATACTATGATAATGCTGCTTGTGCTTTTTCTTTTAATAGTTTTCTTAAAAATAAAAATAAAATAAACAATCGCATTGGTTGAGGATAATCTTGGCAGATGGAATAAAATTGGGTTGTTGGGATTCACCCAATGGGAAGGGTTTAGGTTTCTTTGAACAATGTGGGAACTTTTTATGTTTCTTTGAACGATGTTGGGTGATTATAATTTTCTCACAAAAGATTGACGGTAATCATCTGAGTTACAATCTCTCTCTCTCCCTCTCTATGAATCTATTCAGATCAGTAGTTATTAATCATTGATTTCCCCAGTATATCAAACTAACTGTGGTTCAGTGGCACAAATTGGAATATATATCATGTGGATGCTGTTGGATTTGATGTTAAGATGGAAATATGAGCATTCATGTTAACATATCAATTTGTTCTTTGATGTACACAGGTGCGTGCTGTGGTGATCATAGAGGGGGCATAACCTGTTATGTTGAATTTGAAGATGAAAGACAATTAGTATTTGGTATATTTATCATGTGAACTATAGAGTTTATATATTGGTATCGAATATCTGTTTTTTATTGTGTCCTAATAGAATCGTAGAAAGAAATTTAATGTTTGAAAGCGCATTTGGTTTGCAGGCGGTGGCAATGGTGCACTTGGTTTCTTGTGATTGTGTTCAACTCAAGATTCTTGTTTCTCTTTGACTTATTTTAGCTGTAAGCATACCATTATCTGATTATGGTTTATTTTTTCAATTTAATTAGGTCTCTTATTTCTCATTTTAGTTGTTTCCATAATAACTTTAATCACATAAATGCAGTCTGTTTTGATATGATTAAGTGGGATTGGGCTCCACGTGAAGGTAGAGTGCTTGCTGTGCTTTGTTCACTGAGTTTGGGTATGCCCAACTGTTTACTTATTTCCTTTTATCAATGAAGTTTCTTTGGACCAAAACAAATCGTAATCAGTGTACATACTATGTAATATGTTTCATTGAAGTATCTTAAGTGTTTCAGCTAGAAAGATATTCATGGTTATTTTGAAACTTATTAGCAGGACTTGTATATACTATGTTGATGTTGATGACTCTGCATGCACTTCCATGATGCTTATTTTCACGGACTTATGATCATATAATTACTTATAGTGGTGTAAGTGCAGGAATCGATACTATGGGTATTCCCATAGTGGTGTAATGGCATATGTGTAGCTTAGCACTCTCCTAATTTGAATGGTTATGTCATGGATTTGAAACAGTTTATCTTCTTTGGTAGGCTAGGTGTAATGGCATATGTGTAGCTTAGCACTCTCCTAATTTGAATGGTTATGTCATGGATTTGAAACAGTTTATCTTCTTTGGTAGGCTAAGGTACAAAAGATTTTTTAGACAATCACTTTGGTTTAGTATTAATGAAACCATGTCGTCTTCAAAGTACAAACAACTTAAAATCGATGCTAGAGTTTCTGAAATATATGCTAGTTACTGCTGTAAACTTAATAACTGTTGTACTTAACTGCTGCAAATATATGCCATCCGAGGAAATGTATATCAGTTTTGATTCTTACAACTGTTGTACTTAATAATATCCTTATTTTCTCAGAACATCAGTCTTGTAAGGCAGCTCTGATTCTGGTTCTATTCTAGCTTGGAGGCTTCATAGTACATTTTTGTCGAAAGTCGAAACAGATTGGCTGTTGAACTAAATTGGTCTTGCTACTGCTATTTACCTTTGAGTGTAACGATAGGGAAATGAATTGTTCATGTAGTAGAAGCAGCCCACTAGATTGCATTGATAAGTTATATTGTTGTTCATTCTTGAATTTTGACTATGAAAACAGACTATCCTTCCCCAGAAAGAGAAAATGTAAATGTAAATATAAATTTTATTTTTCATTTTAAACTCGACAGGTAGCCTTCAACAATATTTTTTGGAAAACACCTGTATATAATATCCAAAGTCACAGAGTGGAGAAGAAGAAGCTTCTCATGTAGCCAGTTTTATATGCTCACTAAGAAGATTCATGAGTTGTTTATACTGAGGTACGCGTATTTGCTGCAATCATACTCACTGGTTTAGTCTCTTTTTTGTTTGGAAGGGGATTTGGTCTTAATTGTTAAGGTCACGATTGAAAGATTGAATATCATAATTAGTAATTAAAAATGCGAGCAAATCTAGCTCTCACTGATTTTGTCTCTTTGAAAGTTTAATCTGTAAGCAGATTAGCTTGATCGATCTCTATGAATATTGCAGCTTGCATAAGGAAAATGCTGCCAATCAGATTACTACTATCTATGTTATACTTTCATTCACATGTTAGTGTCTCTTGAAGTCCGTTTAGGAGTTAATTTGTATCATGTGGGAAATTTTTTGTTACATCCTCATTAGATGGGTGTACTCAGATGTTTCATTCTCGACAGGGAGTTATGCCTCATATTTGCTTCCAGCTGTTGCAATTGGTGCTATGGGATACTGTTACATGAAATGGGAGGTTAGACCTACATCTGACCAACTCTGTGGTCACAAGCAGTTAGACATGTACTTGTAGTGATTTGTGTCATTTCTGATTTTATAGATGTGTTTGCTGCATTGTGCAGGGATGGTCACTGTCTGATGTAATGTATGTGACAAGGCATAATATGGCGAATGCTGTTGCAACTGTATCGAAGCAATTAGAGACTGCATGAAACATTAGTTGTAAGCCATATTGGTTAGCCACCTGGTGGTCATTTTTACCACATGGTAATTGCTGAAATTTGCATACAGATTACAAAAGGCAACTGACCAAGAAGCTGGAGGAGTTGGATTGGAAGCTGGAGGAGTAGAAGGAAGCAACTCAGCTTATTGCTAATGGTGTATGGAACTTCTAATTTGCATAAATATTTTTAAAGACAGAAAATACTGTCTCATGATTAAAAATTCTTCTATTGAAATGAGTTCATTTGTTTTGCTTCCCCACTTTCACCACCGTGGGTGAATCAGTAGGGAAATAGGATATCGTTGACCTCCCATTCTAACTAATACATGCAGTATTTTGTTATGAGCTAGACTAAGGCCTTTCCCTCTCTAAAGGTAGATTTTGCAAAAGTAAAACTCTGTTAATAGCATCAGCTTCAGAGTGTCAATTGGACTTTGGGATGCATTAATTTGAAGTAATGAGCTGATAGTGCTTATCGCACACCAATAACTGTTCCTGTATTCATTTGACATTTTATTTGCATACAGGTGAATGAGGTGAAATCAAACCTTTTCCAAATTGGGTTTGATGTTGATACAATATATCAGATGGTCTCTGGATTGGTGAGCAGCTAATCTTTCCTTAATGTATGATCTTTAATATATAGAACTGTGCTGTACATGTGAGGTTTATATACATGTGCTGTACATATGAGGTTTATTGAATTGTGAAATGTAGAACTGTGCTAGGCATAATGAAAGTTCAATCATAGAACTGTGACCTTTATATATACATCATTTACACTTGTTGAATTACTGTTTAGTAAGATGTTTTATCTACACTTGTGTTTCCAGTGGGAGGTGAGAAGCAGCAGAAAACAACAAGTGTACATGGAAAATGAAATTGATGCTGTCCGGATTCAATGGGCAAATCATCGTATGAAGATTCAGTTTTCAAAGTAGCTGGCGCGCCCCTATCGAATTAGGTGGTAATACTAAGATCATGCACATCTTTTTTGTGAACAATTATGCTTGATCGATAAGTTTGTGCAGCGCGCATTTTGCTTTTGTCAATCATGTGAATGTGTAGAGCAATAGAACAATTCACTATGAAGCTAGCTAGCTATTGTATATATGTTGCTTTTGGCACCAACAAATGCTCATGTACTGTGATGAATGAGAAGAATTTCTCGTCTATTGTTGTTCTGATTTTCACACTACAAAATGTACACAAGAACAACAGTTCATCAATCTCTCTTACAACAGAATTCCACATTTCTGTTGTTCCCCACTTCAAACGCTACAAGAAGTGTGCAGTACTTTCAGACATTGGACAACAAAAATTCTACATTTTCTGTTGAGTCTTGTATCACAAAATTTCATAAACAATTTCACAATCGTAGTTTTAAAATCTTTCTAACAACAAAAATGTTATAGTTATGTTGTACGTCAGAACTCTTATAACAATTTACACATCAGACATTATATAAACAAGTTGTTTTAGTAAATAAGGAAGTTCAAAAAATAAAATGATTCCGTCAGTTAAACACTACAGAAACAATAGTTTATAAAATATATGTTGTTGTTCTCGTTTCTCATTGACCAACTCTAACTTTAGACAATATAAATATATGTCGTTTGAATAGACTTGAATCAACATATAGGGTCCAAAAATGCATAATTTTTTGTCACTCACAGACAACATAAGTTATAAGCCGCCGTTGTTGGAAATAGATTTTAACAACAGAAATTATCTGTTTACCAAGATGGCAAGTGTTAGCAACGCAATATACAACAAAAAGACCTCTATTAGACAATAGAACATTGTTGTTGTCTATAGACCCTTTTGATGTAGTGTTATATAGATATAAGGAACTTCAGCATCACATAGGAATATGTTTTCCTACTAATGCTACCCTTCTCCTATTTGTAATCAGCATGGATTACAAATCCTACATCAATAAGGATCAGAGACTTCCTTATTGGAACCAATACATTCATCCAAGACAATAATCTATATTGACTTCATAGTTTTATGGGCAGTTGGTGGCACAATCAAGACACTAAGAACAATGATTCAATGTGTATAATATAATATATCTATCTTCTAACTTTTCATATCATAGTATTGTAGAACATCTTAATGTAGTTTTTGTGCTATCGAAAAAGTAGTCTTTTGTTGGGGTACATAAACTCCACTTGAAACTATATGTATCATAGTACTCTTTTGTATATCTCTATTAGGCCAATCTTAATGTTAATGAGTGAAGAACATCTACATTTTGTATTCTATACAGCACAAATTTTTCTTTCTTGCATTTTCACTTCTTCGGCAAACCGCATTTAGGCGAGGGCAGCCACCTAA
This sequence comes from Geum urbanum, assembly GCA_946800695.1. Taxonomy (NCBI): domain Eukaryota; kingdom Viridiplantae; phylum Streptophyta; class Magnoliopsida; order Rosales; family Rosaceae; genus Geum; species Geum urbanum. Next base: position 40,556,688 of record OX327017.1, on the reverse strand, counting down.
TTGTATAACAAACGCAACTTTTATTTTTTGATTAGGGGTTTGGTACCGGCTTATAAGCTCGGAGGCTCATCTCCACGCCCGATTATATTCATTGATAAAGCAACACCCGGAGGAGACATAAAACCAATACTCCGGTCTAAATTACAATGATCTTGAAAGAGCACATCCTAGATAATACCAAGGGCATCCTCAGACCATAAACATTAATACAACTAGAACTAGCTAGGTGTGCCAATCTATGGGCATCCTGAGACCATCTATATTTACCCTTTCAATCTACCCGTGGACCAAGCCAACGAGTGTTTTGACATTGCTTAGTGACCCTTAACATAGTCCTCCAGAAAAGCTTGTGCCCAAAGTCCCCAAACAATCATATTACTGGAAGCAAAAACTCCCACCATTCCAAACAACATTGTTCCTTTCATGCCATATAGCCCAAAGAAACGTGAAAAACACATCAAGATGAGATGAGGTGGGTTTTTCACACATTTCTAAAAGCCAATCCTGCACCAAATTGAACTCCAGAGTCGCTTACGATGGTTCTTTCCAGTAGAAGTTGAAGCCTGCACCTCACCACCAGAACAAGCACGGGGGAATGATCCCTCCACTCTTCTAGATCACTGAGCAATATTCACTCCTCCCATAATGCCACATTATCTTGTCACTGACTTGGCGTATACTGAAAGGAATACTACTAATAATATCGACCTCTTCCTTAATAAACAGTTCCTGTAGTAAGAAGACTAGCCACTCCATCTCATTATCTATTATTTCTGCCACCTTCAGATTCTCAGTACCTTCCACAGGAGTAGAGTAAGCTTTGAAGTGATGAGGTAAAGGGAGCCAAGGATCATTTCATACCGAGATCTGAGCTCCATCACCAACCTAGTATCTGACTCCCAGCTCCAGGACTTGCCAACCCGTAACTATACTCCTCCAAGTGAATGATGCTCCTTTAGGTACAGTGAGTGGCATGCATGAAGTCCGTATTCGGAAAATACTTGGCAACAGTTAACTTCTGAGAAAGACAAGTCTTCACCAGCACTGGAAGCAGTTGCTAGAGCTTCTGGTTTTCTTTTCGGAAGATATTGAACTTCTTTTGTTGGCTCTTCTTGGTTTCCACTGATCACATTTGACACTTCCTTGTGTTTGCAAGCCGATCCTGTACCCTGACACAAACAGCTATAATCATCTAAGTGAAACACAGATTATTGGCATGTGATCCAAAATGAGTGACTCCTTGGCTTGCTGGTCGGCCATGAATGCCAGAAGGTTCTAACATGTATCAAGATAATTGTTGCTTCGTCGCCTGACCTTCTTCTAAGATTGTATCAAGAGACCGGCTGAACCATCCACATCAACTTCTTTCATTAAGCAACGTACATATCCATCACAATCTGTGTAATGGTCCCAGAATGAATAATGAAGTACTAACATGAAAAGGAAAACAATGGGAAAATAACAGGAGCAATAGAAGAGGCATACCTCCTGGCTCTTGAATGTATCAGCACTCAGCAATTGTCTCATTCTAGATCATTACAATCTTTGTTTTTCTATTTGAAGTTGTGCTGGCTTGTAGTTATCAGCAGATGAAAGCTACAAATGAACCTCGCGAGGACCAACAATTAACATGAATGCAATCTTCACCACTCTTTGAAGCAATCGCAATTGAGGGAGCTGCTGATTTTCTTTCCAGGGAATTTAACTTCTTTCGTCAGCTCTCCTTGGTTTTTTCTCATCGCATCTGTGTCATGGTTCTAGAAAATCAATAATGAGAAACACACAAATGATTAAGGCACAATGAGAGAAATAAAGGATGCATACCTCTTGCAGATGGCTGAACTGTATTGAAATCTTCAAACTAAGTTCCTAAATATCTTCGTGTACTGCAAGAGTTTTGTCTCCTCTACTTGAATAAATCAGAGATGAAAGAGATTCCTTTGTTGCTGTGCATATTGTTCCTCCCCGTAAAAGTATTAATTTCTTCAGAAATAAAGAAAAAAGGCAGTGAGTATAGTAAACATCATAATTGCCTCTTCTAAAGAGCTCTATCACTCTTTCTCAATATGAATGAGGACACAGCAAATATACAGCATGCAAAATTATACAATGAATAATAACGGATTACTGTTATTCTTAGTGTTGTCTCATTTGCTTGCTTTGTTTATGGAAGTGAGACCATGTGCAGAAGTTGAACAATCAAAGACTAGCTTCTTGACTAGCAGAGCTGCGTACCTTGGTGATCTGTCCTCTGAAATAGTCATCGAATAGCTTCTGAGTGTTGGTTTGGTTGGTTCGTCATTGACTCAGCTCAGCCTTGGTGCATCCACATGACCAAAAAGTTGGAATTATGCAAGCTTAACTCTGTACTAGTAAGAGCTATGGGCCACAATCTTGAAGTGAACAATATATATACAAGTTCTGGCCTTTGTCTAGAAATTGGTAAAGCATAATGAATATAGACATAAACACAAAATTATGTATCTTCTTTATAAAATATAGCAGCTTGCAGTTGGACCTCAACTTGCAGGATTTCTTTAGATGTGCAAATCTGCAAATTTCTGAACAAAAATGACCGAAAAAGTACCTGACGTCATTGTGTCTTGAGCAGTCTAGCCAGTCATCACAAATTTGTAGCCTAACCTTCCAACTCTCTTCAAAGAAGGGAATGGTAATATCATTGCTTTAGGTAGACTCGCCAATGAGTTGAATTGGTGAGAGGAGAAATTTGCATGAAGCTGTCATATAAATTGCTTGACATTCTGGGCTTCTTCAAGGATTGGTCTTTTGACAGCACCTAGGTGCAATACATCATATGAATTGCAGTAAGAAGACATCCTACTCTATAATAATTTGAAATTGAAGGCACCCTAGCTACTCTTAATTCTTAATTATCAAAAGATGATGAAGAAAGAAGTAGACATGAATCACGAACAAGTAAAGCTGGTTGCAGTTGGAATTTGACTTGCAATTAAACCAATGGCACAAAAAACTAGGATAAACGAAGATGAATGGTATAAACATGTAGCATTACCATAAACCCCAGCTGTCCTAGCTATGGAACTGGGATGCGTGCCACTCTAAATGCCTTATTCAACAGGACCCTGAATCATGTCTGTCTCTGAGAGAGTTGCAGTTGGGAATTGGCTGTGAAAGAAATTGATGAGTCAAACATTGTATGAATATTATAGATAAATGATATATACACCTAGAGAGACAGTCAATACCTCAATTACCAGAAGCCGGAGGAGGAGCAGCTTGCCGCGGGATCCACCGATCGTCAATACCAGAACCCATCGCCTCATCTTGCCCCTGGATCCACTCTTCGTCAAAGCTGATATTTGGGATGTGTGAAATTTTGGCCCACTCATTCTCACTTCCTTCCCCTCCTCTGTAAAGCCGGCGGAGTCCAGGACAATCATCAATAATCAATTGCCGGAGTGGTGTCTTCCACAGGAAGTCCGGCAGTGCTGGTAATTCAAAGTTAAGAGATAACTCCAAAGAAGAAAGGCATGGCATTATTGTAATATCCTTCTTCTTCTTCTTCTTCTCAGCGTCGTCTTCCTCTTCGCTTAGTTCCTCCACTCCTTTCCACTCTTTTAATTCGCTGACCCCGATGATGCGGAGTAGTTTCAGTTTTGGAAATGATAGGAATCCTGACGACGTTGGTGTTTCTGCCTCTTCTATTCCCAAAAACTCAACACCTACCTTTTCCACGCCAACCCCCCACATTTCTAATGATTCAAGGGACGGTAATTTCCCTAGAGGAGGCAAATGCTTACAATTTGTACAAAACAAAAGGGAAAGACTCGTCAAGCTGTTTAATGACAAAAACCAATCTGTCCGCAGGGTGTTGCCTGCATAGGACGAGATGTCTAACGATTCCAAAGCAGGAGGAGGGTGTATGGCATTCAGTATTTCTCTATCATTCTGTTGTCGTCGTTGATTGAAAACAGTCGAGCTGTCACGCCCGAAGATGAGGGTCAGCTGACGGAGGCCCTCCTTACTCACCAAATTTGCTTTCCCTGCCTCATTCGAATTTGATCGCCCAACATGTTCAAGACGAAGAGATCCTTGAAGCTGATTCAAATTTTCCAGAACTCCCAACTGGACGTCGTCACTGTGGACATTTAGTTGATCCAGCTCTCGCAGATTTGTTAATTGCTCAACCCCTATCAACTTCACATTGTGACTGCGAAATGTCAAGAGATTCCTTAAATTAGTTAGCCCTCTCAAATCTACTCTTTCAAGATCATCACACTCAACAAGACGCAAGGTCTGCAGATTGTATAGACTACTCAAATGTATTATTTCCTTCAAGTCGTGGTTCTCAGATAGATCGAGATACCTTAAATTAGTTAGCCCTCTCAAATCTACTCTTTCAAGATCATCACACTCAACAAGACGCAAGGTCTGCAGATTGTATAGACTACTCAAATGTATTATTTCCTTCAAGTCGTGGTTCTCAGATAGATCGAGATACCTTAAATGGATCAGTCCACCTATCTCCTTCGGTATTTCTTCAATGCCACTATCGGACAATTTTAAAGTCCTTAGGCATCTCAATTGTAAAATTAAGGCTAACACAATGGAGCTAATGGGTGAACCAAAAGTTACGAGGGAACGCAAATGTTCACATCTGGAAAATGACACCAAATGGTCACTTTGCGATGCTTGCAATATGGCCAGATGACGAATCTTATCATCACCTGCCATCACTATTCCCTCTCTAGCCGCCGGCTCAAAATCATTGATAAACCATTCACTCTTAGCCAAACTTTGCAAGAAGTCATGTAGAATGTCATGCACTTTGCACTCTGTTCTCCCATATTCATATACCTTAATATCCTGGAAGAAAGAACGTCTTACCAGGGTATAGAAATATTTCTTTCCTAGATTTCCTGTCACATCCACATAATCTTGTGAGATCCATAACTGAATCAAATTATCTCGATCATACACGTAATCTTTTGGAAAGATTACACAGTACAAAAGACAACGTTTAACAATAGGACTCAAATCATTATAACTCAGAGATAATGGCTTGAAAACAGGTTCTTTAATCTCTTCATTTTCCCATATCTTACTACTTAAAACATCTCGCCACTCCTGGATTGTTTTCTTGTCACACATATGGCTACCTAATGTCTTTGCAGCAAGAGGCAAGCCATTGCATTTTCTTACAATCTCTTTGCCAATGGCTTGAAATACTACAGACTCATCATTTTTCTTAATGTCTGCATAGTAAAAGAACAATGACAAACATAACTCTTCACTCATCTTGTTCAAATGGATCAAGTGAGAGCTTGCTTTCATCAAAGTAGCAACCTCCTCCTTTCGAGTGGTCACTAATATTCTACTGCCTGTAGCACTTTTACGTAAAGGTTTGATCAATTCTTCCCATTGATTAGGCTCTGGTGTCCAAACATCATCTAAGACAAGGAGGAATTTTTTTTCCCTAATCAATTCAGATATACATTGCATCAAAGTTTGCAAGATATTTGAATTTCTCGAGGAAGAGTCCTTATCTAGACCTTCAAGAATAGCTTGAGCAATCTTGACCCCATCAAAAGGGTCCGAGACACAAACCCATATTCTCTTCTCAAAAAGAGATTCGACACTTTTATCATTATAGATTAGTTGAGCAAGAGTTGTTTTCCCCATTCCCCCCATCCCTATGATAGGGATGATAAGAGGAACACTTGTTTCATGACCCCTACCCTCACTAGACATCTTGCCAAGGATAAGATTCTTTTCCTCAACTCGACCAAATGTTTTCTCAGGAAGAAAAGCAGTTGTTTGTGGTCGTTCAGGTTGTTCAGGGCCTTTTGTGGTGCTCTGAAAGTTAAACCTTTGTTTTTCCTCATCAATCTGAGCTAGTCTTTTATTTAGCTCTTTAATCCTGTTAGCAACTTGACGGCGATGATTTAACCGCCTGACTTTGCTAGCAGAGAAGAAAGAGGAAGCAGAGGCACGTACCTTGTTAGTAAAGTCAAGATTATGCCTTTCTTGCTTCTTCCATTGATGCTTTTTAACTCGAGTGATCCACTCATCCAACACATCATCCATCTCATACGAGACATCCTCCAGTTTCTTCAGCCAACGTCTCACGCGGACCTCAGTGACTTGTCTCTGCTCGGCATCCTCCAGCACTGCTTGAATTGCTTCAAGATTGCTGGTGAGGTTGTCGACATCTTCCTTGACCCCAAACACAAGTCTCAGCTCGCTTTCGACCTTATCAAGGGCAAGCGTAGCTAAACGCTCTAGCAGAACGTCAACCAGTACTCCAGCCATGTTTTGAAACTGATAGAGAATATAGTGATTGAGAATGTATGGAAGAAGAAGAAATGGAGAGAATTGAACAATGGGAATTGCAGTAAACACAGGTTTGAAAACTGGTGTGCTGTCATGTATGTTTTAGTTGCTTATAAATGAGTATAGGATAGAGAGCTAAGCACAGATAATAATGTCAATCTCATTATCACAACCACTTGATATAACACGTAGCCTCAATAATGTCATGGTATTCCCTACCATTAGCAAGTGGGTTGGGACTGGTTTCCATCTTTCACCCCACCACGCAAAGACTCTTGACTCACTTTAACTAAATGTCAATACTTCTACAGACGAGTACATATCATCTACTCCGTATTTCACTGTAAATGGCGACTTGAAATTGAGAGGGAGGTAAAGGAGAAAGGCATATCAGTTTCCACATTGCCACAATGCCACTAGCTGGCCAACACAGTACTAAAAGTCTAAAACTAGTTGCTGAAAAAGTAATGTCAAACTGAAGCCAACTATATTAAAACTTGTATTTAGAAATGCAATGTCAAGTGAGTTTAGTTACAGAGAGGAATGTAATAAAGTGCTCACACGGCAAAAGAGATCCATGATGAGAGCGCGAATACTCAATGCTTCAGCCATGTTCCTCAAACGGGTTACAAAACTCGCGATAGAAATGTACTATAATTATATTCACAGAACAAGTTAAGCTTCTTGCAGTTGGAATTTGACTTACAACAAGCTGTGCTGAATGCTGATTAAACCAATGCAGCTAAAAACTACCATAAACTACCTTCACCCAACCATACTGTTTAACACCAGTTGTCTTTCCTAATTAACTTGTCAACTTGCTTATTTAATCAAATGAAACATGTTAAATAAATTAGGAAGAAAAGCTGCAAATAGTAGTATATTACAAAGCAGTAAAGGAGCCATTGAAGCCTCATTTCACTTCAAAGTCATCATTGCCACCAGCCTGGCAACGGGCCAATTCAATGGTTCCAAGCCATGGTTCTAACTTATAGCTTCAAAAATCCTTAAGATCTTAGCATCTGTCTGTGAAATATATATAAGCTATTTCTCCCTCTCGATCCTAGTCCAAAAGGGAAAAGGAAAAGGAAAAGGAAAAGGAAAGAGAAAGAGAAAGAAAAAGAGATAGAAAAAGAGAAAGGAAAAGGACAAGAGAAAGGAAAAGAGAAGGGAAAAGGAAAAGAGAAACAAAAAGAGAAAGGAAAAGGAAAAGAGAAAGAAAAAGAAAACGGCAAGATGTTATGGTTCATATTCGATGTCAGTCCACATCTCCGAATGTGTAATTGATGTCTACTTCGCTACAGAACTTGAAGCATCTGATTTGTTTTTTGTTCATGGTACAAGGCAATTCATCTTTAACTGTTTATTGCTGAATAAAAAGTTCCTGCGTATCATTTCAGCAGCTCTAATCCACATATATATCACAAAAGCCCATTACTGAAGAAAAAAATTGGGTAACACAAAACACTGATATATATTCCAATTCACAAAAGAAGCATCAACACTAAATACAATCTTCAAGAATGCTCAAAGCAATTGCCGCAGTTGCTGGTTTTCTTTCCGGAGGGATTTAACTTCTACAATGAGCTAGCTCAGTTTGGTTTGCAAAAGCTTTACTCATCACCGTCAACATATCCTGTGTACAGAGATTAAATGAGGAAAACAAAAACAAGTAGGACACAGCAAGAGCATATAGCATATGCACTCATTACAAATATATGTATAAGAATCACACATGGCTTTTTACCTAGGTTGCACGGAAACAGATACGGATATGAAGATACGATACGACATAATACGCTAAAACGGCAAAATCAGAAAATTAAAAGATATGATACGAGAAAGATATGAAAATTAAATAAAACATTAAAATTCTAATATAGTGAAAAAAAAAACAAGCATGCTCATTAAAAACGTTACTAACTTCATGTTCGTTGACACTAGCACTAACACTAGCATTAAAACTAACTGGAGGAATATCTACATCAGCCTTATTCAATAACAAAATTCTAATAAATAATTGTGTAGCATCACTTCATCATAATATCACAAATTCTAACATCACAACATCAGTACATCACTAACATTAGTAACATGTCTAACATCTAATCATCAATGAGTCACCGAGTTACGAACACATATTTCAATTGCGTCAAGAATTGAAAGCAAATCAGCCTAATCAATTTGATAACAACATAACAAGAACTAATGAAGCTCAATTAAAAGTTTAAAACAAGTAATCAACCTAGGACAAGAATGACAACATACAGAGTGGGTGAAATCAGTGAACCAGGGGCGGCAGGGAGAGAGCGAAGAAGCTTCGGAATCGAGAGACTGAGAGAGCCACAGAGAGGATGAGTTGATGAGGGCAAAGTCGTGACCAGAGGTAGACGGCGGAGGAGAGAAGATGAGCCGATGAGCTCACGACCATATTGAAAAAGACAGCGTCGGGAGATTAGGTTTTCTGTTTTCAATTTTCTTATTCTTCTGATTTACTGATTGTTATGACTGTAAAATGACAACTTTACCCACGTATCCTGAGAAATTACAGGCTTACGTATCTATTTTAAGATACATACGTATTCATTTTTAAGATACGTACGTATCCAATCCATATTAAAATTCAGATATCATATCCTAACATATCCACACGTATAAGAGGCATATCGTATCGGTATCCGATACGCGATACCACCCATAAATGTCGTTTATGTGCTTCCTAATTTTTTACCTGCAATGTGTGACTCTAATCTTCCAGTTTTACCACCTATTAGTGCAAGTCACTCACCACTGCAATTTTGGGTGCTTAGGCATGAGTTTATCACCCTCCACAATCCATCTATATTGGTTATGTTTTAGCTCTTACTGTTTGTGTTCCATGATCAAGATCTTTGATCTTGATCGACAGTCATGGGTTCTCCTTGGTCATGGGTTCTCCTTGGTCTCGGTGGTGGACTGAACAATGTTGTTGTGGTTGGTTATTTGTTGATGTGTGTTTTGGTATATGTTGGACGTCGGCTACCCGGATTGTTATCCTTGGATTTGATACTCATGACAACATTTGCGTTGTTCATTGTGAGATTGTTTGCAGCTGTACGACACAATGACTTTGCCAGCAGTTTAAATTTTTTGGATACTTTCCTTTTAATTTTAATTTTTAGGGTTGTTCTCTTTGTCATGACCCTTTGTGGTTTATGTTTGAGATGCAATTTTCCTATTATGTTTAGCTTGTTGTAATGTTCTGATAAAGAGATATTTTTCTGTCTCCTCCGCCGTTTTCGGCTTTAACGAAGTGATTCATTTTTCCAAAAAAAAAAACAAAAAATCTTCCAGTTTTAAGATGTGAGTATGCTGTTGTCCAAGTTTTAGTGTGCAAAATCAATGCCAAATTTCATAACCTGCTTAACATAAGCATGCATCTTTTTCCAGTATGAGAACCTAAGAGATGATCTTGAATTTCGAACAAACTAGTTGGTATTCTTTGGCTTCATATGTAGTCTCAAAATATAACATAATTTTGTGGCTGAAGCCATACAAGGTTTACCAAACAAAGACAATCATCTAATAAGTAGCCCTCCAAGTAGAGAGTGCATAAAGGATGCGTCCTTTCCGTCCTTGCACGAGCCACCGGCTATCTTCATCGATTACAAAATCCTAGTGATAATAAGACTGCAGTCTGTCCTTTGCTGTCTTCATGATCTCCTGGTTCAATGGAAGTTGAGTAAAACCAGCTCGCTGATTCCTCACCTGCCACTGCTTGTATGTTTCTGGTCTCTTGATCCTCTCTGAACCCTCGCAAGCAATGACATTCATTGCCTCCTGCCCGAATATCTCCCTCTCTATCAACATCCGCTCTGGAATATCACGCGGGACACAAATGTCAAGCATGTCAAATAATGTAGAGAAGTGGAAGAGTGCCTCCTGAAATCTTGACAGAAAGAATGGGGCGCTGTAGGCTCCATTTACTATTCCAAGTATGTAGACGTCTGGATTCATCTTCCTGATCAGGTTCAGGACAATATGTCTTGGACTCTCTAGCACGACGGTCTCATCAAATAAGTTTCTAAGTCTGTAAGAGCTATTCACAGCGAGGACCTCATCAGAATCCAGTTTCAGATCCTCCATTCAAATGGTGTCCCATTTTTGTGCTATTGCATTGAACTCAAATGGAACTTTAAAAGTTTCTGCATACTTTGATAAGCGCCATCCTGTCTCTTCAACCCTTTCAGCTGGACGGAAACCTGGATTTGGAAAATCAATCCCGGTAATACGGAGCTTTGGAGGTCCACCACGCCTGGATGAGAGACGTTGTATGAGACAAGGCCATTGAAAACCATAAAGTATACCAAAATCAACTATGTGAAGCCTTGTTGCTTTCTCAGACATGTTCATGATCGTCTTATCTGAGAAGAAGTTTGATAGCTTTTTAAATGGACAAGCTGCAAGAAACAGATGGTAAGCCTTCAAGATATCTGCTGCTGATGTTGGCTTGGTTATATGGGCTCTGTAGATCTGAGTACCAGATCCAGCTATTCGCGCCTCAAGACCATCAGCAAAACAGCAAGCCAGTCTTTGCATCCCATCTCCTGTGGGAGATGCATGCTGTCTGATCTGCTTAATTAAGTCGATGCCAGTTCTATGATCACCAGCTGCAATTGCTTGTGCACAAAAAGAGTTCTCAAATCCACCCCCACATCCTTCTTACCTCGCTGCTTCTTCCCACGGGATTTTCCTCCACTCTGTGGTACGTTCTTTTTTGTTCCATTCTGCGAAGCTTCACGAAGAGCAATTTCTCCTTGTCCGCAGTTTAATAAAACCATGTCAAACATTTCCGGACTCACAGTTGATTCATTCGAAACTGATGATTGCTTGTAACTCCTTTCTCCTTCTACAGATACATCATCATGATGAGGATGCTTCTTTCCCCTTGACCCAAGAGAAGAGTAATCAATCTCATTCTTCTTGTCTACCTGAATCATCAGATCAGTAGCCTTTGCTTTCAGCTATTTAAGCAAGGGTGTCTTACTCCCCAAATCAACAATTAGACTATCACCATTTGGAAGAAACTTGCTCGCTTCCTCAAACCCTTTCTTAAATTGCACAATCGAATCACTCTCATTAAAAAAGTCAGGAACTCTTAGAGTGCTCACAGGAGAATCAACAAACCCATCTACAATATTACTAGTTCCATCTGATGCAGAATGGGATGACTGAGAAGTTGATTCAGAAGCAACACTGAGAGACTTAAACTCACGCAAATCACAATCCCTAATGCTACTACTAGTACTGGTAGAGGTTGTAGTACTACCACAGCTTGAATGTGGAGATCGATTATCGTCTCGGCTACTATGTTGCGGATCACCAAAAGGAGTCAAATCACAAGGCGGGAGAGGATGCTTATATCCAATAAGCTCATAGAACGATTGTTCCGCAGCATGAAGTGCTGCAGACTCCTGATACATGCACGCTTTCTCTTCCATGTCTTCTTCCATAAGCATTTGGTTAATATACTTGAGAACCACATCACTGAAATCACAGTCCTCAAGCGAATCCCCATCCGAGCTCATGCTCAAGAGCGGTGCTACATCTCTAGAAATTGGAGTGAGAGGCACTTGGACCACAGTACTTGCACAGTTATGTCTAAGAAACTTATTTGAACCACTACTATTCCTGATTCCACTATCTAGTCTCGTATTCACCGAGTCCGAATGTTCCTGATCCCTGATTTCCAACTCATTACTAGAACCATAAAACTCACTCAAGGATTGATTCGTGATCATTGAGATTGCAACTACAACACACTATACACAAACCCAATAGCTTCTGAGCAATATGCCGTAATATCTATACCACAGCTTTCTACACACTTGAATCTTTACAGCACCAGCCTTGAAAACTCAGAAAGAAAATTCAAACCTACAATCCTACATCACATGTATACACGAAAGATTGAACCTTTAAACTCAACAACCAAAAGGGTTCCACAAAGTTTAAACCTTTGAGAATTAGATGCATCAGAAACGTTTCAAACGTATCAGGGAATGACCAAATGAATCAAAATCCAAAAAATGACCAAACATTCCAACTTTCTTATTCAAAATGTTAATAATATTAACAGCAATCAAATTAAAAAGGAGATAAATCCCACAATTCAAATACTTCAAACACAAATCATTAGACAATTCAAAGTTTCATATAGATGAAAAAGATTTCAGTACCTGGTTTACACCACTGAGCAAAAAGAGTTGAAAACTTTAAGAGAGCAGAGAGAAAGTTAGTCCAAGTTTTCAGGGCTCCACTGTGAAAAGCTTCACAGAGATTGAGGGCTGCTATAATGGTGAAGGTGATGAGGGTTTGGAAGCTTATGGCTTTTGTTTGTGGCGGAGAGGGACAAATCTCAGGCAGCTTAAGGGAGCAGAGACCGATTTACCGACGAAGGTTTATGACAGTTTTCTCTTGTGCTTCTCTTTCAGCCAACACTCGATAACAACAGCTTGGGCTCGGTACTTTCCCAATGAAATTATTAGTACTAACCACATTGTAAATTGTCAACATAATCAACGGTCCACGTGAAAATGTGAATTAATTTATGATGGTCATTTCAATGATAGATATTTTCACAAATTTAGATACTCACTTTTGAAAAATTAAGTTTAGAAAACTCGACAAAAAAAAGATTATATTAATAATTTCACTAATAATCTGTCATCCTCCCAATGAGAATTGTTTTATGTTTTTTCTTTAAAAAAATTACATTAGTAGATCAATCACATATTTATTCAATACAAATTTTATAGGTAAAAAAGATAAAGAAAATTATAGTTCATTGTAAATATTATCAGAAGATTTTGTGCCGATCCAGTCATAAACTCATAATATGTCGGTAAGCTTGTTTAATTAATATTCTAATATAATGCCCTTTATTTTTATTATTGTATACTAAAATTAATCAAATATCAAATATTGCTTGAAGCACAACAAAAGAAAATGAGTGGACGTTGAGCCTATGTTTTCCAATTGGTCATGATCTTAGTGTCGTTTTCATCCATTTCGGAATCACTTTCAAGAACTGGACAAAAGGATCGGGCCAAGATTAGGATATAGAATATGGACCATTTTGTGAATAAGTGGGTGTGCATTTTGTGGCTTAATTTGCTTTTTAAGTTAGGCTTAATGTAATACTTCCATAAACTCCCATACTTTAAGACGATATGTTTGTTGTGATTCCCAGGAACACCAAAATTCCCATCAAGAATGTTAGAATATGCCTTGAATTAAGTATAGCGTTGGAGTACGCAGGTCTCGCTAAGACAGATGTCTTTGGCGAGAGGGTCGCGTGGAAGAGTCTCTGGCGAGAGAGTCTTTGGCGAGCAGTCTTTTGGCGAGGAGAGTGGAGAGTCTCTGGCGAGCATGACTTCTACTCAGGTTTCCGTAAGGAATAAGGATTCCTCAGTCATTCTGGTTTAGGATTCCTCAGACGTTTGAGTTTGAGATTTCTCTGGCATTCAGGACTCCGTTAGGCTATATATATACAAGGTTATTAGCCAAGAGATGAGTGAATGAAATCTGGTTCTATCCTGTAAGTTAGGCTTAACCTAGTATGGTAGATATTTTGTATTCTGTAATCCCAGGTTGGTTAACCTAGTGTGATACTCTGTAATCTGATATCCTCAAAATAATAAATCTGTTCTCCTTCTGCCGTGGATGTAGCTAACTCGCGTTAGTGAACCACGTAAATCTGTGTTTGTTCTTACATTCAATTGCTTCTGCTATAACAAAGAATGACAAAGTTATGATCACTTCATGTGATAACCACACTCGCATTAGATTCTCTATTTTTGAGGGTGAGAGCACTACTACGCTAAATAACAACCTTTTAGGTCAATTTAGCCTCCATGACATTCCTCCAGCTCCCAAGGGTGCCTCTCGACTCAACATATGTTTCAGTACTGATTCAAATGGTACCTTGAGTGTGTCTGTTGAGAATTTATCCACTGGTGATAAGAAAAAGATCACAATCTAAAGTGACAGAAGATCTTTGGGAGTTGAGAAGATCATATGAGGTATGAAACATTAGTTTCTCTTCAAAAATTAAGACTGATAACATACATACATACAGAATCATTTGATACTTTGTGATTCATTTTACTTATGTCAGGTGATTGGAAGCCTTGATGATTTGGTTGCGCATATTATTGTGCAATTTTTGAAATATCAAATGATTCTCTTCTGTCAAGTGATTGGAAGCCTTGATGATTTGGTATCTTTAGTTACAAATCTTGCTTTTGATTTCGACGGTATCAGTATGCGATTAGTGGTCTTTGCTTTTCCTTCATATATTGTAGTATAAAGTCTGCAGTCCAAGGTTGTGAACTTGTGATATTAAACATCTCTTTTGGGTTTGAAAGCAAGCTTCTGAATTCCCTTTGAGGCTTTGAGCTGTTGGCACATGAACAGATAAAATCTCAACCAAATTACTATCCCAGACTCCCAGTTCATTGAATCCCATACAAAATAGGATGTGCATTTCGTAGCAGACTAGTTCAAAACTGAAAGAATGTCTTGATCTTTCATATTGGGTGCTGTAGTTAGACAAGATATAGTGCATCCTTGGACAGTGAAAACTGACTTCAATCTTACAACACATTCTGTATTTTTGTACATTACTCTTGACACAATATTGCATACAACAAAAACAAACAAGAGAAACAATCTTGAAGCTTTTCAATGAAATCTACCTCATGTCCTCTCTCACCATTTGGGCAAAGACCTTGCTCATTGAGACACCATCTATGTCCCCTACACTTCCCATGCTATATTCAGCAGTTGATACTGTGCTGGTGTCCAAGTGGTTAACAGGACTAGCATGCTCGGATCTTCCATCATTTCCTTCGAGTTGGAGCACAGATTCCAAGTTCCACAGCACATCTCCCACAGTTGCTCGATCAACGCCACGTTCTGCCAAGCATTTCGCAGCTATTTCTCCAAACTTGCTCAGTGAATCCGGCTTTACTTGCCCCGCAAGAGTGAGATCCACAATCTCCTCCAGCTGCCCTCTTCGCAGGCGCTTCATTGCCCATTCGACCAAACTCACCTCTTCCCTCTGAAGTGATGGATCGATAACAGGCCTTCCACAAAGGACTTCAAACATTACCATTCCGAATGAGTACACATCTGATTTCTCCGTCAGCTGTTGCCTTGTTAAGTACTCCGGATCAAGATATCCGAAACTGCCTTTCACCGCTGTACTCACATGTGTCTGATCAATCTCAGGGCCATTCTTTGAGAGCCCGAAATCAGCAACCTTGGCCATAAAATTCTCATCCAGCAGTATATTCGCAGATTTAACATCGCGGTGTATGATCGTCTTCTCTGAGCTGGTATGAAGATAGTGAAGTCCTTTGGCAGCTCCAACGCAGATTTCAAGCCTCTTCCTCCAGCTCAAGCATGGAAGATGTGAGCCATAAAGATGGTCTTTCAGGCTCCCATTTTCCATGTACTCATAAATTATAATCAGCTCATCTTTCTCATCACAATATCCAATCAATGACACCAAATGTCGATGGCGAAACTGAGACAACATTTCAATCTCAGTACGAAACTCAGCAAGTCCTTGCTTCGATTGAGGAGCTCCTCTCTTAACAGCCACTTTAGTACTGTCCCTCAAAACTCCTTTGTAAACCTTACCAAACCCACCAACTCCAATGAGCAAAGTTTCACTGAAATTTTCAGTAGCCTCTTTAACGGCTGTTAATGGAAAGCGGTACCCAATTTTCGAGACAGAAAACATCTCCGTGCCATTGTGGTGTTTATCTTCTACTGCATTCACCATGTCATCCTCATCAGTCTTTGAATGTATGGGATGCGCCTGTCTTCTTCTTCTGTATATCAAGAACAAAACAATAGCCAAAACAAGAGCGAAAAATAGACCAACAGCTGAACTCACTATAACAACAACTTTCATCTTAGAGCTAGTACTCGACGACAAAGAGACATCAAGGCTGCTCCTAGAGTTACTAATCTTCATGATCTCCAGGCCATTAAGAAAGATAATTGGGTACACATAACCTCCATCTGTGCTGTAAGGGCCAACACTTACATTCATCTGAGGGCTCTCAGTTGCCTTCATGATGACATCCATATAATAAGGGCGGCCTAAGACATTTGAAGTCAGATTCTTAAGATCAAGACTGTCAGACACGGACAAGGAGTTGATGTAAACTTTAAGCATGATCTGTGGTGCGGTACTCATCAAGTCACAGAAGTGAAACCGAACCAAATACTCAAAACCAGGATCAACACTGAAAAACCATGTCAAATTGGCTATCATTCTAGTCTCCTTCGACGTGTCCATCACAGTCGCAGTGCCATAAACAGCAGCAGGGGCAATGTACTTCATCGGCGTCTTAGAGAACACGACTACTGTCGTGTTCGTCACATATTTTGCAGCACCAAAGTTCATGATGTACCGAGAATCAGAATCCCATAACCGCCACAAAGTATCATTCTGAGGAGAGACCGTTTCATTTCCCATGTTCACCCTCGCAAGTGTCTCCAAAGCTTTGTTACTCAAACTCTGGTCACTCTCCTCTGACCCAATGCCTCTTGCATTCTCTGGAATCAGCTCATCCGGTAGCGAAACAACCTCCAACGCATTCACGAAAGCAAACGAATCTGAAGAAGGACTAAAACTGAGAACCAAACTACTAGAAGTCACATTCAAAATGTACTCCTTGAAAACAAAACCACCCTCTACTTGATAATCCTTGAGAAGAGTGAATCTTTGAGCAGAAACAGAAAACATGGCTTTGCTCATGTTGTAGCTGTTGTGAACAAAAGTAGCGAAATAGAGGCGGATCCAATGAATCCCTTGCTTTCTTATTGGAAATGTGTAATGGGAAGCGTTAGTGAAAATTCGGGCTGTTTGATAAAGAGGTACATCAATGGAGGAAGAACTGAAATTTGAAGTTGTATGAACAAAGATTTTTTCAGAGGTTGTTGAAAGAATGGAGGTTTCATCAGACTTATCAGCTAGAAACACACGATCACCAACTGTTTGATTGGTCGATGATCCACAATCGATCAGAAAATTATCTACAGGATCGTATCCTAAGGAGCCAAATATCAAACACAAAGCTGAAGAAACCCACACGAGCAATCTAATGTTCCTTCCCTTCATCATAATCTTGAGACAAAAAAGAAGTGATCTTGAAGCAAAAAGATAAGAAATTGACAATAGAAAATTGCAAAAACTTAGTGTCTTATTTGCTTCATGACAACAAAGTCCACGAAATTCAAGTTTGCAACTTGCGATCAAGATTATAAGGAGAAATAAAAGTTGCTTGAGAACTAGGAAGGGGCAACAAGAAGAACACAACAAAACAGAACCCAATAAACTAAAGCAAACAAGGATGGGACACGGAAGTTCACCTTAAACAACCAAACGAAGATTCTTGCAAGTGAGAGAGAGCGAGAGTAGTGCGTTGGTTTGAAATGAGGTACTTGCTTAATTGGTATATATGAAGCATTCAAACTCGAACTCAATGTCGGACAATGAGACCT